>JAPTHN010000005.1:56253870-57584227 GCA_026936325.1 Platynereis dumerilii | reverse complement strand
ATCAATTTAAATATTTTACCATTGCTTTTGTTTTCTTACAGTCACTTGGAGTTCTTGAGAGGAGTGTGGTTGCAGGATTTCAGCTCTCTTCGATTGAAACTCAATCCTGTGGGGAGCTTGAAAGAGAAGAAGGTTGATAGAAATTGCACTCTCCCACAGTTTTTCAAAATGTGCCTCCTGTCGTAATTCACTGAGTTGTGCCTCATGAGCCAAAAACTGTAAAGTTTTTTCTTGACCACCCTGTAAATGTGTAACTTAAATCAGCCCTCAGGAGAACTTAGAACTAAACTTAGAAAGCTGCCATCCATCTTTGGGTTTTATAGAACGAAGCAACTGAACAGCCAGATTACAGCAATGGTACAATATTTAACATTTGTGTTCATATCATATTGATTTCCATTGTTTTGTTTTATATTTTGATTATTCATCAACAAAACTCGTGCCATTAATGGCTCGACCTCATTCCTGCATTACTGTAACAAATAGTATAGAGGATACTATACACAGCTTTCTGGAAGGGAGTTTTTATCATCCCATATATTATGATACATATTAATCTACTCTATCAAAACAGAGACAAAACAGATAGAAAATAGTCACAAAGTGTAGATAAATATTTATCAGTATGAATGGTACAAGCCCATCTAATTGGTGTCCATTGCCAGTGCTGTGGGAGAGCCAGAGAACGATAAATTATGACAGAAGGGGACATTCATTATCAAAAATATCATTTACCAAATGAGCATAACACAGTTTGTGAGAAATGCTGATGTCCCTATCTGTCCCAAGAGACTAAGAGTGAAGAATTAGGCCCAGCTCCCAAGCTAGCCATGCCTATATCTATATTGCAGTTCCAAGGCATTACTAAGCTACAAGAGGTTTCTAAACCTGCCAGTTAAGCTGTATCTTCTTTGTGGACCATTTTCCATTCCAAGAAATAGGATCAGTTGAATTTTTCAACATTTCGTCTATCTCAAGGAAGACTCAGTCAAATCAATTTGACTGAATTTTGAAAGATATCTGAAAAATAATCTCGCGGATTTCTAGCACCAAATGGCAATAGAAATAAGCCCAATGGTTCCATTTATTACCATACACTACTCCTTCAAACTCTCGGTATTTGTGACATTTTCCCTCTGTTTTATAGCAATTTTCAATGAAAAACTGACATCTTCATGGCTCATCTGACTCAGCCCAACTGATTTGACCTAGTGTTCCGTGATACAATGAAAGAGGACAATCAGTCATGTCAACATACAAATTGATTTAACCTTTTATGTACATGCATCATTAAAAAAAATAGGAAGGTTAGTCTTTAGTAAAACTAGGTTTCAGTGGTTTGACTGAGTCTTCCATAACAGAATCTGAGTTGCACAATGGGAACTTTTGGGGTAAAAAACAGTTAAACCTGCTTTGACTGAGTCTTCCATTGACTTTTTCCATCCAAAAAGTTGTTTGTTGTGCAAGCTAAAAAGGTCTAAGTGGTTTGACTGAAGCCGACTCTATGAATCTGCACAAGTCTAGTGGAAGACTCAGTCAAAGCTATGTTTTGGCTGGGTCATCCTCCATTTTCTAGTGGAAGACTCAGTCAAAGCTATGTTATGACTGAGTCTTCCACTAGAAAATGGAGGATGACTCAGCCAAAACATAGCTTTGACTGAGTCTTCCACTAGATTAATGGCAGATTCACAGAGTCGGCTTCAGTCAAACCACTTTGACCTACTATGGAAATTAAAATAATGAAGCCACTGCCTTGCAGCTTCCTGGAATAATCAGTCAAAATTACTTTATTAAATAAATTCTATATTTTTTAAACATCATTTATGTTTCTGCACGATCACAACACCAAGCTGACCACAATGATATAACTCTCATTACAATCAGCGACGGGAAACAGAAGTTATCTGCTGATTTGTTTAGTTTTCAGAATTTCAGGTCTGCTGAAAATTGCAAAATTTGCTATATCTGAGTCTTCCATGAGATAGACCATTTGTCAATTTATCTTTAATTTTGAAATTAGTGTATTTTGTTCACTTCATCTTCGATATAATTGTTGAATCACTTTAATAGTGTAAAACCTATCAAATTTTAAAACACTTGAAGTTTAATTGTGCAACTGCAGCAGTCCATGTGTCACAAAGCGCCACTTCTATAGTCATGAAACGTTCTCTCGAGTGGGTGTCTGAATGCAGTCTGTGATTTATTATACTGCTTAACCAGGAGGAAGGCAGCCACATAGAGAATAGGCCTATGTGATTCCAGTTAGACTGAAAACAGCCTTTGTAAATGTGTTACAAGCGTTAGAAATTGATATTATCTTTAAAATCATGATTGTGAAGTAATCATATTGCATCATATAGGTCGATTGTTATATTCCTTAATCAAATTGTCCAGCCTGTTACATAATTGGTCCTGAGACATGTCTTTGAGATTTTAAGGTGATTTAAAGCTTAATTTTGTGAAGCTTAATGGCAATGCCCTACAGCCTTGAAATATTAGTGTTCAGAAATACCAATGGAATTATAAATGGTTTTGACAGTACATTCAAACCGTGAAGGAATTCAATTGCCTGCTGCATTAGTTAATTGTATTATTTTTAATACAAACATTTTTGTATTTATGCCTGATGTTATTGGAACAGAACTAAACAACAATTTCACATGGGTTGGCTGGGACTGATAGATGGATCATTGCGGCTTGACGTCCTGTATTAAAGCAGGTGCTGGGCTGATCAGCCCAGCAGAAGGAGGATACCGCAATAAGGCGAAGGATGATGGTATATTTGAAACTTTGGTGCAACATATGTCTACAGGTGACCCGACCGGAGGGGGAATAAAACCTGCACCCTCCCATTAGCACTGCATTACCACCTGAGCTAACCCTCCCTCTTGGACACATCGGGTTCATAGAGGTTTGCAGAACTGCATGACCTCAAGAAGAGTATTGAACTGAAGTCTTGTATTTGTTTTGTTACAAATCATTTTCTTTTTCTCAAATGACCGCTATAACAAGTTCTTCCTCCGATTTTCTGTTTTTGTTACTGTTCAGTCTGCCTTCCTTTCTCTCTCTGGATCTGCAACAAAGTAGCTATAAGTCAGAAGAATGGTATCCTCATGTTACATAAAAATTGGTACATTTCTTATAAATTTATGTCGATATGAGCAAAAACAAAAGTTTTTTCAACACCTTTGAGATATGTGATGCGTGCTGTTGTCTTCAAAAAATCATTGCTCAACTGCCAGAAGTAAGACATGGAACGAAAGAGGGCCATCTCGCCTTTCACATATATATTTGTAACTTCCTTTTGAGGGAAAGATTGTTTATTTTGGATAGACGGAGGGGTAAAGAAAAAGAAAATTATTTGTAACAAAACAAATACAAGCCTTCAGTTCAATACTCTTCTTGAGGTCCTATAGTTCTGCTAACCTATGTGGACCTGATATGTACAAGACGGAGGATTAGATGGGTAGATACACAGATAAATGGATAGATAGATAGACAGATAGATAGTTAGATAGATTGATAGATAGATAGATAGATAGATAGATAGATAGATAGATAGATAGATACATACATACATACATACATACATACATACATACATACATACATACATACATACATACATACATACATACATACATACATACATACATACATGTATACATACATACACAGATAGATACATAGGTAGATAGCTCTAGATAGATTGATCTATGTATTATGTCCTTGCCCCGGGCCTCATAACGGACATATCGATTGATGTATCTATAAATGGAAAGTTATGTAATGTTTAATCGAGAAAAATATATTATATCTAATTCAAGAAGAAGAGAGTACATAAATGTGTAAATACAACTTCAACAGTAAGAGCTACATACACAACGCCCTTTTTGGCTGCCTGACCATCAAAAGTGGTAACTACTTGTTCAAGTGTAGGTTTGATGCCTCTAAAGGCCTTTTTTCAACCCTGCAGTTTTAGCACTAATAAATTGCGTGATGCCAAAACAAACAACAGGTGATAAAATCACTTTCTGTTAGTCAGCGCAAAGGTAATATTTTGGAGACAAAATGTCTTCAAAGTGCCAGGTAATCAATGTATGAAATAGATCAAAGTGGCAAAAAAGGAAATACCATAATTAAATATTTCCACATTTCCAGAAAACATTGATTTCATCTTTTTAAATGATCATGCAAAGAGCAAATTCAGTGCCATTGTCTCTGTTTAATCCTGTTTTTTTATGAATATCGTAGTACATGTAGGTAAAATTGGAAAGAAAATATAACATTATTGATTTGGACAGTGAATGCAGCCTCCATTTTGCGAGATCTGGCTTACAATGCAAACAAACCTCCTTCAGATGTAGGCCTGCTAACTGGAGTGACAGTGTCCTCTTTCTGATTCTGTTTTGTGTGAGCTTGGTTTGATTCACATGCAATTTGTCATATGCAGAATGACAAAAGAGCACAAACGTATTTATTGCCAAACCTTGCACAAATTACTGTTGCTGCATTGCCTTTTGCCTTGTTGTTGTTTCTCTATTTTCTATCTTCACTTCTCTGAAAATTGTCACTGCTGGAGGCTCATGTTAGAGGGATCTATAAATCTAAAATATGATAAAAAGGTTTTCTCACTGTTGCTCAAGTGTCAAACCGTTATAAACTGAATGCATGTTACACAACCAGATCATTATTTACTTTTTCTGTCTATCTATTTCATGGCATCGTTCTTAATTTTTTTTTCTAGATGTGTTGATTTATGATTTTATTTGAATCCGCATTTCATATCAATTAACCAATAGATGGTTATCCAAGTTATGGTGAAGGCCTATTTAGGAGAGTTTTGTTCAAAGCCATCTTCAGTTTGTATAAGAAAAGGAGACAGCAGTTAATCAGATGAAATGGCAGCATTACATGCATAGCAATAGCAAAGAAGCTTGTAACAGTGGCTGCAGGCTGCGGCTCAGGCCATTCACACGGCTTTCACAATATGGTCAACCAATCCCACTTAAAGGCCAAAGCGCTCCTTAAGGGCCATCATGAAAACAAATGCCCCTGCAGCTGAGTAATCGAAACAAACCCATGAAACCCTAAAGATCCACAACCCCAAAGATTAAGAACCCTAACAGAAGGCTCGTTTATCACTTCCGGTCTGTAATCACACGAGTTTCTCGCGGCAAACGAGATGTCGCCTCTCACTCATGATATATGCAAGATTTCATCCCCTCGTGAGCAGCCAGTGAACTATAGCCTAAACAAATAAATTAGTATGGATGTGCAGGAATCAGTGTCTCTGATTGATCAAGATGTAAGATGTTTGGTAACCTGGTTAGGAAATGGATGGAAAATAGATAGGCTGTTACATTGATGGATAGATAGATATAGAGAGACAAATAGATAGAGAGACAGATTTTAAGAAAAAACTGATTGATTTCAAAATGTATATTATCTAAAATGTCGACAGGTTGATATATTGCATAAACAAATGCTGGACAGACAGCAACACATACTTTTATTCAACATATCGAAAAGTTTCCTGATTTCCTCCTGCACAAGGGTTAGCTCAGTAGTGCACTGGCATACCAAGGACTGATTCTGGAGGTGGATTCTATAGGGATTCCTAGACTTATGGTGAATGAAAATTTCAATCATCCTTTACCTCATTGCTGCATCCTCCTCCTGTCTTTGCAGCCTACAAAGTGTACAAATATGGGATGTAAAGCTATCACTCATCCATCTTTTCTATTAAATATGATGGCTTTTTTTGTATGGATATTTTCTTTATTCTGCCCGTATACTTGTAAACATATAATAGAATCCAAAAACACCATATCCATTTCGAAAATATGAATGATATTGATTTTCCCTTTTCCAAAACCCATATCATATGACAGCAAAATTCTGATTACTTTTTAGGAGATATATTTCATACCTTTTTATATAAAAAGTCACTCTATCAGCAAAACCTGCGATATATCGATAATATATGATACTGATTAAAATCCCAACATTGGATGTGACCGACTGTATATAGAAATGAAAAAGTAAGTATAATTTAAAAAATCAATCAAAAGAAAACAAGCCATTTGTGACAGATGAGAATGAAATTAACAGTGGCAGACTACGACATCATATCTTTCATTATACCTCTGTCAGCCACGCAAGCCTGTATTTTAATGCCATAAATCCCATATTCTCTGTTTGTCTGATGGTATAAGCCAGTTATTCACCATGGGATCAGGAATATCTGTTTATCACACCTCGGGCTAAAGCCTCGTTTGATAATTAACATATTCCCACTCCCATCGTGAACAACCTGTACCAAACAACAATGATCCACTGATCTAGGCATAGTAATTTTAATGTTTGTAGCTTGATATTTCAAAGGCTTATGCCTATTTATCTCTGGTTTCTACTAAATTGTGAGAAAGAACATATTATGATTTTAGTTTTGACAATTCTGACTTTGGCACCTCCAGGAGCATTTCTTCGGCGCATCTAGTTCTACATTTAGTTCCATATTTTTGTCCCTGAAATTCTGCCTCATCAAAGTTACATACTGGCAATTAATCTACAGCTCTCTTTTCTGACTTAAAAAGTAATATGCGATTTAAATTTACCAATAAATATATAAGGCAGACAATCGCGTAAAGAAATTGAAAAAGGCAGTGCACAACCAGCAACACAAAAGCAGTCACCTTGACTTGGCTTTCCCTTATATCCTTGCATTCATTGCGGCCTTGTTAAATACCTAAAGACTAGCTAACCAATCAAATAATTTATATTGGATATCAATTTTTACTGGTATGGGTGCTTTTCCGGGTTAAATTTAGAGTAGTTTTAATAAAATGGTATTTTACCTCAACGTACCATGGCCCGAAGCACTCTGCCTTTTATTGATACACCAACACACTGTAGAGGGCAATACCTCTGCTGGTCACATGTTTGTTGCCCTGTGTAGGTGCCCTGGGCAACTAAGCCCTTTGAACTCTTGTTTGCTGGATTGACCCACACTGTGAACCAGATATCTGTGACTTATTTGCTGAAGAAAATTACATTAGCAGATTAATTTCCCTCATGCAAAACCAGTCCTACTGAAGTAATAATGGGCCACATGTGAGCATTTGGGTATGTGCATTTTATATAGCACATGTGCCGGCAGATGTCTAGTTTTGTAGATGGGCTGGATGTTTAAAGGACTAAATGATATCACATATACCTCGCAATAAAAAACTCTCATTTTACAGCTATGTGTGGATATATTATTATGTATATTATGGACAGGGTATAAATAGAATATATAAATGATATGTATAATAATAATAATAATAATAATAATTTATTTGTATAGCGCTAGATCTAATAATAATAATAATAATTTTATTTCTTAACAGCGCATTACATGAATCATCTCAATGCACTTTACAAATAATACATACGAATACACAGTAAAATCATTGTAAATCGATATGTAAGAAGGTTAAAATTTGTAGAGATTTAAAATATATGAAATTAAAAATTACAGTTGATAGAACAATCGGAATAAATGAGTTTTTAGCTTTTGTTTAAAATTGTCAAAGTTAAGTGTTGATCTGAGATCAATCGGAAGTCTATTCCATAGCATGGGGGCTTGGATGGTGAAAGCCCGGTCACCATAATTTTTTAACGTTCTGCTGCTGGGGCTCTGGAGAGTTATGGCACAACTGCTGCGGAGGCTACGGCCATGTGACTTGATTTTGATAAGTTCCTTCAGATAACTAGGGGCCGTTTCCCAATGAATACATTTAAAAACAAGGCAGATGACTTTAAAAACAATGCGTGCTTCGATGGGTAACCAGTGTAGTTCTTGAAGAATTGGCGTGATATGAAGCTGATCTCGTAGACTGACTCCTTTGACTAGACGAGCTGCAGAGTTCATTATACATTGAAGTTGTTTCATTTGATAACCAGGGATTCCGATAAGTAAACTATTACAGTAGTCCAGCCTCGAACCAACAAAGGCATGGACCAGTTTTTCAGTGGTTTTTGTATCAAGGTAATGTCTAATTTTACCAAGTCTCCACAGTGCAAAACTTGCAGATTTACAGACATTTGCAACTTGGCTGGCCATAGTTGCCTTATCATCAAATAATACACCAAGATTTCTGACGACTTTAAAGAGATTGATGTTGGCTTCGCCTATTCTAACATAATTTGAAATACTAATTTCAGATGGCTTTTTAAATTTAGATGAAAAGCGAATTATCTCAGTTTTAGCCTCATTCAATGCAAGAAAATTCTTGCTCATCCATAACCTTATTTGATCTATGCATGACTCAATGACAGAAACTGATGATGTACCATTACATGAGATATAAATCTGGGTGTCATCTGCATAGATGACAGTCCTACATCCATGTTGAACAATTAAATCCTCAAGTGGGGTTACATATAAAGAAAAAAGTGTAGAAAGTGCAGCATTGGACACCAGGGGGATCGCCATCTCCAGCGACAAGTGGAGACCCCTGGCTGAAAAGCAGGGAGAAGTTGCTTTTGCCCAGGACCCTTTTGCAGGTAGTTGTGTTTTCTGATCTGTCTCTAGAAATGTGGATATAGTCCATTTCTATATTGGTGTCACGAAGTAATTTGGTGCCTGGTTGATAGCCTAGTTCACTAGACACAAGATTGTGGTGTCCTGTGAGCTGTCATAGCCATTTTGACACGTTTTTTGATATTTTTGTGGCTGCATGTGTTGGAGCACATTGTGCTGTGGCCACCATCTTGTCTTCTCAGTTCAGCAAGGTGGGCTGATCTGAGATTTCGTTTTTGTCACTAGCAGTAGTGTCTTGCTGCTTGGTGATTCTTAGCCTGGGGCTTTCTTGCTGAAATTCAGTTTCAGTGGGAATTTTTGCATGTAACTGGTGATTGTGGTTAAATCACAGTTCTGTGCATTTTCTTGAGTTGTCAGCTGTCAGCTGTGTTGTGTCATTGTGACATTAGTGCTGCTTTCTGATTAAGAGATTTTGACTGTGTGTTTGACAGTTGGGTGCCACACACTACAGTGGTATATTTTGCTGGTTTATTGCTATTCTACTAATTGAAGTTTAGAATATTTATTGATATTTCTCATTTCAACTTAGATTTTGTGAAATATTTATTGAAGCAGTTTCACTGAGTTGGGAAATTAATTTGGTCAATTAAATTAATTCAAAGGGAACTTAAATTAATTTTTTTCAACTGCTCTTCATAGTTGCCTAACAAATATTGACTACTTAATTCATATTATTTTGTGTCTTTGAAGTGAATTGAGTTAGTTTATTTCTGTGTTTGGCGTTTGTGTCAGTTTCTTAATAACTAAACCGGTGGACTTGTGTTGGTCTTCACTCTGTTATTTTTGGAGTGACTTTCACACTTAGTCTTTAAAAAGAAAACAACAAAAAAAAAAAAAAAAAAATTGTGAGAGGAGAGGGAGTGCATAGTGCTACTTGTATTGTGTTCCATTGCATACATGCCATTGTAAACTTGATAATTTTCAATTCTGCAATTATCTGTGGTATCGTTGCGCTACCTGGTGTCAACTACAATGGATCCAGTACACATACACAAAGATGCTGCAGATCAACTTCAGCGCCTTCCTGGAATTGGCCAAGCCCGAGCTCAGCGAATCATTGACGAGCGACAGCATAAGAACTTGGATGCCGGCGCTTTAGCTGAGATCACTCATGTCGACAAGGAACAATGGATGACCTGGGAAGCCGAAGGGTTGGTGTGCCTCCATTCCGAGGAAGAAAATGCAGAATCTGAGGATGCAAAGGAATGTGACGAAGAGCATCATGATGATGAAGAGCAGAAAGATGAGCAACAAGGAGAAGATGCCAACGGAGATTGGATGGAAAGAGAAAAGAAATTTGATAACTTGAGTGGTCTGACAGATGTTTTTGGCCATGCTATTACTCCACCAAGCGCGACCGCAGTCGGTCAGCAGACAATAGACCCTGTCGCAGCTGCATCCGCCAAAGAGGGGAAAGCTACTTCACCTTCTCCCAGCTCTAATGGACTTAGCCCCACAGAGATCAGTCAACGTGCACTGCAAGTTGGACATCAAGTTGACCAGCGGATGAGTCAGCTGCAAAACAACATCAATGAGCAGCTTCGCAGTCACCGATCGGGTGTGGAATCCATTAGTTCCCACCTACGTGGAGAGGTCCAGCGACAACAGGAAGAGACGGAATGGAGACAGAGACACTTGGAGGAGCAATTCCGCATAATGGATGAAGATCAGCGACGTCAGCAAACCGAAATGGAGCAGAGGCATTGGGAATGCCGGAGGAAGGCCGATGAGGAGCGGATTGAGTTTGTCTGCCAAGAGAAGGAACGCCAACGACGGATTGACGCAAATATGGAGAAAATGCAAGAAATGATGATGAATCTCATGCAGTCTCGCAGCCGGGGGTCATCTAGCCGTTCCTCCCAAAGCTCATCAACAAGCCAACGGATCGAGAAGTTGGACAAGAGGGAACGTCAACGACGGATTGATGAAAACTTGGAAAAAATGCAGGACATGATGATAACGCTTATGCAGTCCCGCAGTCGAGGATCATCCAGCCGTTCCTCCCGACATTCATCGTGGCCATCTTCTCGACAGTCCTCCTCACCCCGGGCTCTAATTGATGACTTATATGTTCGGTTAGGACATGGTAAAGGGTCTGACGGACGAGACGATAAGACTGGTAGTGGTCATTTGCCAGCGAGTCTAGTCAACGCAGATGTGGAGTCGGCTACGTTAGCTGCAGGAACTACAGGGATAGTTAAGACTACAATGGATTTCCATACAGCAGCATCTCTTGATTTCCATGCGGCGGCATTCGGCTCAACGGAAACTACACCGAGAACAAATACCACTGTGGATGCAGATGATACGGCAGCTGTTTCAACAAAGGTCATGACCGTGTCGCCTCTACCCGAATCTACTTCAGCCCAGAACATCCAGGTGGCGCCTTCCGGCCAGCAGACCCCATCTGTTTTGCAATTAGCTGCATCAGCGTCTGGAGGAGGGACAACATCGGCTCCTGGATTAAGGACCTCGAATGCGGGGCTCCAGACAGTTGACGCTTTATCTTCTGCCCATGCCCCTCCTCAAGTGTCAAGTGCCGAGGACTTTGCAGAGATTACTCGAATGATTCCGGCTAATGGAATCTATCGTCGCAGCTTGGGAATCATTGAGGCATTTCACCCTGATAATGTAAGTGACTCTTGGGACTCTTATGTTACTTCGGACCTTGATGAACTGTTACAGGAGACATCTCAACAAGTCGCTGCAGGAAGGACCAGCACAGGAGAATGCTACTTAGCGTCAGAGGAGTTACCGGAACAGAATTCTAGGAACCGCCACGTGGAACAACCCGCTGTTCACACTTTAAGAGAGCGCAGCAGTGGGCAACCAAGTGGGAGTAACCGGCAGTATGCCAAATCTCGACCAACAATCAACGAGATTGCTGAATTTTCCCCAGGAGACCGAGTTGATCATCCAACAGCCACATACGTGGATCAAGGAACAACTTCCGGGAGGGATCGCCGCCTGGTGGGATCGGAACAAGCAGGATATTTCAGTCCAACTAGAACTGTACAGTCTGCAGCCGCACCCCGCGCTTTTCCTAGTACTAAGAAGCAGCCGTTTGTGGAGCAATGGTTGAATGGTCAACAGGAGATACCAAGCATCAGCGACAAGGCGCCCACCATTCCCAAGAGACACGTGAGTAACCTAGAAGATAGATCACAGCGTAAAAGTGAACTTCAGAAGTTACGGGACCACTCCGGTCCCGCCAAGCATTCAGTGCCCCAGATGTATGAAGAAACCTACAAGGAAGGTTGTGAAAAATTAATGCACCTGTCCCAAGGTAATGGCCACGACCGTCCTACTTCTACATCAAGGACACAGCCTGCATGTGAGCAACATGCAATGGAAACTGGAAGGCCTCCTGTTCTCAATTATTCTCCCGAAACCGTAGAAGCTAGACAGAGTGTGGCTGCTCCGGACGACAACCCAGAGTTTCATCCCAATATGGCAGGGAAGCTGAAGGCAGAGCGGGAAACTCCAAAGGAAAGGGGTAGTGCTAGACTGAAAGTTGATAGGTACTCCCAAGACAGCAATCAACATTGTGGACAACAGGAGCAACATTGCTCAGCAGACCAAAACTGGCCAAGATCTATGTCACAGCGATTGCCATCTGAGCGACAGCATCTGCCATCAGCAAAGCCACAGCCACATCCAGAACAACAGCGCTCTCCCCAAGAGCAATGCCAGCAGACACCTTCGGGACAACATTGTCAACTGAGGCAGCAGCCAGCGGAACTACGTACTCCAAGGGAAAAGACCCCGCAAGTGGAACAGCCTCCGCCAGAGTGGGAGGATTTGGATGCTTCAGACTGTAGCAAAGATGCTGACGTTCTATCTATGGGCAGCCAGAGAAATCAGAGGGAATATAGACCTCATGGGAACAGGCACTGGCCCAACAACAGACCAGATCTTTGGATGATCGGTTGCAATGAAAATTGCCAGCGGGGCTGCTCCCCCAAAACTTCTGCGAATTTGTCACAGTTTAAGCCTGAAGAAGGACATTGTCTGTTTGAGACTTCAGTAAATTTCAGGGAGACAACCGTGACCCTGCCAACTGGAACTTTGGTGGGATCAGTTCAACAAGTGGACTTAGTCCCTTGTCCTTCAAATGAGGATGAACCCCGAAAGACTTCCACTGGATCTGCAGTCTCAGGTACCGATTACGGTACTAGCCCATTTTCAAGACCTGATGGCGAAGTGATGAAGAATACACCTGTTCCTGTTTCAAAACCTGATGACGACATGTGGAATACACCAGTTCCTGATTCAAGACCTGATGATTACCTGAAGAAGACAGCTGTTACGAATTGTGAGGATCAACAGGGTACATCTGCTCACCCAGAGCACCGAGGGATTCTATACCTCAAGAGCCTCGAAAATTTGACGGGGGAGGAGGGTATGGATCTGCAACGATCACTGATTAGGAACAGCCGTGCCTTTGATACACATGACTTTGATTTGGCAATTGATGAATTGCACCAAGTGTGTCACTATGATCGTTCGAAGCGATATACAGACCGCAAGATTCCATTGTGGGCTCGCCGTAAACGTAAGCGTTTACGAGAGAAACTGCAACCAGGATATGATGGCCCCTTTCTGGTGATTGCGGAAATTTCAGAAGAGCTATACCATATTAGAGATTCGCGTGGCAGGAACCAAGTGTGCCATCATGATCGCTTGAAACGATGTATTCCATTGTGGGCCCGTCGTAAACGTAAACGTTTACTGGAGGAGTTGGCACCGCCACCACCACCGACCCAGGATGAGGACTGTTTGCCTTTGGCGGACCTCTTTGAGTTGGTACCTCCTGGGGTGGATAATCCGCTTTCCGCTGAACTACAGGGCGACACAAATGAGAGCACTGAGGCACCTGTTGCTCCTGAAATGGGCGCCCCGAGTTCTGAGCCAATGGCTGAGAGACGCCAGAGCCAGCGGAAACGACGGCAGCCAAAATGGTTGGCTGATTTTGTACAGTAAATATGATGTTGTACTGTAAGATATGTGTGGTAGTGTTGTGTGTCTTGCTTTGGTGCCGTTACGGTACCTTGTGTTTAAAAATGCTAATTGTAATTAATGGGTTGCGGTTTTATGTGCTTATGTTGTGCTTTCTGTGTTGTGGGTTGCAGTGTCGTGTGTCAAGAGCTTGTGAGTGAGTGTGAAGTGAAGTAGTCGATAGTGTACAGTGGATCGAGATTCGATATGTCCTTCTTTCAACGGAAGACCTTTGATGACCAGGGTGGCGTCACCATCTGGAGGCGATATTCCACCGCGGCAGGCATCGTGGAGGAAACCGAGATTCGAGATGCCTATCCTGGAGAGGCGAGTGGTGCCCCACCACCACCCGGATTTGAACCGCCACCTGGACCTACACCCATGCCTCCGACGTCCTGGCCTGGTGTAGAGATAGAGGAGCTGGAGGAGGATGAGATCGAAGACCGGCGAATTGTGGCCTTCGTAGGGCCAGATGAGGAGCTTTGTCGGGAAGAACGCCAAGAGGACGACACCCGGATCGTTCGACTGCCAGATTCTGCCGACCTAGAGACGGGTGCCGTTGGCGGTGCTTCGGCCTCCGTTGCGGAGGCCGCCGACTTGCTCTCCGTGGAGCTCATTGTGGGAGTCACGGAGGAAGAAATGCAGGTTTTGGATGAAGACGAGGATGGAATCAACCCGGACCCAGAACCAGGGACCAGCGGGGAGTTTATCGTCCTGGATTCACTGAAGGACGACGACGATGATGACGACGATGACGATGACGATGATACGCTTATCGCCTCCGACACCGACTCGGTGGTTACGGTGGTCCCGAGAGATGATGCCTTGGATTCGCCAACACCAAGAGGCCGGACCAGGCAGATGTTTTGCCCAATCTGTAGGACCATGGTGAACGACAAAGTGGGCCGCCACATCGAGAACATGCACCTTCCCTGGTGGATTCACCCAGGACGGGCCTGCTGGGAGTGCCAAGTCCATGTTGACTCTCTCAGTAGGCTCAACATTTTTCATCCCAAGTGCCGGGCCATGAAGGAAGGGGATGCGACCCAGTGGACCCACCTGTGCAACGCCCTCCTTGCTCTTCTCCGAGCATCCACCGGGGCCAAGGATAACGAGGACTTGCTACGGACCGTCGTTCGGCAACGGATGTACCCACGGGAGAAGGGGACATTCCATCTGTCCTTGGAGCAGAAAGTCTACTTTCGCACCTGGGAGTACCGGAACGGTATCCCCCCGACGGCGATGGAGGACCTACGGGTACAACCCCCTTCAGCGGTAGGGTGCCTGCTCCACCCCAAGGTCCTGGCCTGCATCCTTGCGAAGTTGCCACGAGATGTTGTCAAGGAGGTGGCTCGTCTAGCCGACAAGCCAAGGTCTGAAGCACCCCCCTTCCGGGTCATCCTTCCCAGGGCAGTGGATGCCCACATCCATCTCGGAGAGATGCGACGACCTTTCATGAGCGAGTTGGGCAGCCGGGACGGATGCCCTTACAGATATGACAAGCTCATTTCAAACTTTGTCAACCCGCGCTCCTGGGACAGCTGGGATGAGATTTCGTCGGACAGTACCGTCTATGCCACCTTTGGAGTGCACCCGGCCACCTGTTCCCGTCCAGTCGACTTCTCCGTCTTGCGACATCGCCTGTCAGCCCGTTTGCGGTCTGCCCGCTGCGTAGGATTGGGGGAAATTGGACTGGATTACCACCATGGCAGACGGGCTACGGAGCAGGAGCGGCAGCAGAGAGCCCTACGAGAAATGCTGCGGTTGAGACCCCCCAACCTCCCTGTGGTTCTCCATTGCCGAGGCCAAGGAGCCTCCGCAGATCTCATGAAGATCCTGCAGGGCCAACTGCCAAGGGGCACGTCGATACAACATCACTGTTTTCTGGGGGACTACGAAGAAGCTCAGAAATGGATGGCAGTCTTCCCTGAGATCCATTTTAGCATTGGGCTAAACTCCATCGACCAAGGAGCTGGACATGAGGAGGCCATCCGACGACTACCTTTGGCCTGCCTCCTCATTGAAAGTGATGCCCCCTATCTTGCCAGGAGGAGCCGGGATTATCCCGAAGAGCCCTCACCACGACGGGACCTGCTGAGGGTGGCAGAGTGGATCGGCAGCCTGAAGAGGATCAGCCACTCTATGATCCTGGAGGCAACCAGGATCAACGCCCTGCGGCTCTTTGGGATACCAGGGATATAGGGGAGGGATTTGTAGGTTACGTATGCGTAACCTGCATTTGGATACATGAGGATATCGACCGGATTGACCCCCACTAAGGACAACGGATATGGCTTTGGACATTACATTTGCTTAGGTGCCGTATACGGCACCATGTGTTGTAATCTATGGATAACCGATTGCGATTATGGATAACCGATTGCGATTATGAACCGTTTTAAAGTGTCGTATGCGACACAGTGCATTATAACACCTGCAAGGGAGCTGCAAATCGTAAATTGCAATGCGAAGGTTCGGAATGACCATAGGACTCGATGTCGCCAAGACCCCAACCGAAGAATCAGCGGCCCTAGGACCTGATGCCTCCACAACTTCAACCAAAGGATCACCTGCCATAGGACCCGATGTTTCGAGGACTCCACCCGAGGATCGGCTGCCAAAAATTTGATTGGGTGGAATGTAGAAAGTGCAGCATTGGACACCAGGGGGATCGCCATCTCCAGCGACAAGTGGAGACCCCTGGCTGAAAAGCAGGGAGAAGTTGCTTTTGCCCAGGACCCTTTTGCAGGTAGTTGTGTTTTCTGATCTGTCTCTAGAAATGTGGATATAGTCCATTTCTATAAAAGCATTGGCCCCAGAATGGACCCTTGAGGGACACCAAACTTAAGAGTCTTTGCATCCGACACCATTGACCCACCTAAACACACACTTTGTGTTCTACCGCTGCTCTCCAGCGCTTGTATGTGTAATTCAATAAATTGATCACAAAGGTGCCACACCTTACGCATTAACTTGAGCCTGTCCTTAATCATGAAATGGTTTTGGGGGATTATGAGATCTTACGATGTCCTGTTGGCTATTGTCTTTTCCTTTTGTTTTTTACTGTGTCACTTGAAAGAGCAAACTTGCCCCATGTGACCATGAAGTGCTTCAGTGGAAAACTTTGTGTACTACTCTTTTATCTTTATTTATTGGCATATTACTTGCTTTAGTCAGATAAAATAAAAGGAAATGGAATTTTCAACATCGAAACAGAAAATATTCCAGCCTTATTTTGATCTGTAGTCTCGTTATTATTATTTTGACATATTGCATGTAAGATAATCACGTATGCTGATGGCAGATTATACACTGTCATGTTTGTGTGATCATATATTGATAGTTAATTTATTCTACATGACCATGTATAAGTTGTCTGAAAACATATATTGTGCCTGATAATACAGTACAACCATCTTAAAGTGGCTCAACATAGTGATCCATAGTGATCCAGAGCGGTCCGGATAAAGAGTGATCTGTAGTGATCTGAGATGATATAACTCTATCTGTAGTGATCTACTAATCCACTTTTAGTGAAATCAATCAAGTCAATTATTAAGGATTATAAGTCAAAGAACAGATAAAATCCTTCTGACATTGGAAAATATTGATTAAGGAAACATATCCAGAAGTTATTTGGTACAAAAAAGTAAATTTATTAATATTAATTTTGATTAACAGATACAGATCATAACACATCACTCCAGATCGATCACTCCATATCAACCAAGATCGCCATGGATCACTATAGATCGATAGATAAGTGTAGATCAAAACCGACGAGCCATTTTATGATGGTTGTACTGTAAGCTTATCTAGAGCTTACCAAGAGCTTACCAAGCTTCTGAGCTTTATTAGCTGTGATGTCGCTGTCAGATTTGAAAGCACTAATATGACATATTGAAGGTTTTTAGGAATTATTATCATTTACATGTGAATAATTATTGGTTAATGTGCAACGCTCCTCCAGGCAAAATTTAATGCAGCCATTTTTCTGTTTTTTTCTTTTGAAAAGCTTCCATTTGCTTAGCCCTGAAAAAGGATATTGTATTTGTGACATGTTTACGAATTAAATTGCATTGCTGAATGACTTGGATGTTTTTGAAATGTTCTTGTTGCCAATTTGTGTTTATGTCACAATCTAGCACTGTAGGATGCAATCAACATAATTTGAGTTGAACAATCGAGTTGGTGCTTTCATAGATTCAAAGTAAATTCAAGATTTCAACATTTTATGAGGCATGCACTGTTGAGTCACATAGATACTTTTTAACAAAATCTCAAGATCATTCAAGAGTTTTTATGACAACAGTGAAAAAAAAGAAACAGGATTTATAACATTGTACTAGTCTAAGGGGGCATTATTTAATGTATCTATAATAATCCAATCATTATGCTAGATAGACGCTAGATAGATATGGTAAGTGCAGCCCTCCAAGCCCTGTTCTGGGTGCTTGCGAAGGTTGATTGATGAGATGGGAGAGAGAGCCTTAGTTCCCAACATGTTGCAAGGGATCCTCATTTGTCCATTACAGCAATACAGGCACTAGCACAAGTAAGATTCATTATATTATGAAATGATATTTACATGTATTTAATGCAATATAGTACATATCACAAAATAATCTAACAACTTTGTATTTTCATCGCTAGATGGATTATTCTAAAGCCTGTTTTCCAAATGTTTCTAGACTGACCTCTATTTTGACTAATAGAGCAAGTTCATGGCATGGTACAGGTATGTTATATTTACAACCTGTCGCAACAAGTTGTCTGATTCATTTCACAAAGTATATAACCACTGTATTGATCTAAATAGTTTCTAAATGCAACTATTCTTAAACCAAATTGTTTTGTTTAGCTATGAAAATAAGGCATAACTATCTGACACATAATCTGGTTACAAATTCAACACCATCTATCTCAAGGTGTGACCAATAATTGCTAATGACCCCGTGATAAGAAAACAGATGATTGAGTCATTATCTATCAATGTCAACCACACACTTAATAAAAGCATTAACTGTATTTCATAGGACTGCTTAATTGGAAAACCTGGGTGCACTGTAAACCCAACTGTCGACAGTTACCGTTAAAACAACAGTATATGCCATAAAAACAACCCGTTTTCTGCCTAAAGTAGTCTTTTTTGTATTCATTATGGTAGCTGCTGTTAAAGAAATACAGCAAGTTTTACAGTGCAGTTATCAGTATAAAGTGTACAAGTATTGGTCTTCGGGGCATGGTAATAATAAAATCATGGTAATTTAATAAATTGTCACCCTGAAGTTTGAACATTGAACAGCTATTGGTTGAAAATTAATATTTGTGTATCTATATACGCCTATCTACCTGGCTACCTCATCAAATATTAACAATATTTATAGGTTTAATGTGCATATTTGTGTATGTTAAATCATGAATGCAATAAAACAATTTCTTTGCACTCAAACATTTATAGACATTTCATGCTATTGTATATATATTAGCAGTTTTTATTGATGCAATGACTTTTTAGGATTGCCAAAAATGTCTGGAGTCATATGAAAATGTCTTGTCAATGGTATTCATCCAGAATTTGCATCTTGTGTCACATGGTATTATAAAGAAAATTGTGAAACAAATACAGGCCATGTTTTGATTTTTTGCAACAAAGGTTTTTTTTTTTAAATTATCTTTTACAAAGAGGCAGGCGTTCCCTAGTCAATAAATACAACTTCTGCTGTACTTGTGATAGACAATTTCCCAGTCAATCTATATTTCTAAATGCCTAACTGATTTTATTCAAACTGCTATGTTACTGTTATAACAAGATAACATGTGAATTATTTGTTTCATGGATGGAAATTTCAGTATCAAAAGTTCCATCTGGTTTATACCATTATTTCAGTTTGCTTTCATATTTTGTTTTATCATCATCATTTTTCTAGTAGTTGAAGAAGCTTGTTCTTCTAAAAGTATGCTTCTACTACATGTATTTATGCCTATTTTACGATCTTGTACAACATGCATATTTTGTTTTAGATAAAGGGTTTCGGAGTGGGAGTCAGCAGTCAAATCTTGGAGGCGGAGACAAACATAGATTTTCAGGTGGATCTGAGTCAGAGTCAGTGTCGAAAATTAAATTGGTGACTCCTGACCACTAAAAATAATTATATGATTTACAAAAACAGAGTTGCAAAAATGTGAAGTAAGTACAAAATTTTAGACAGAACTCCATAAACGGGTATTCATGTACATTGTACACAATCCTAAAAAATCTTTGTAGAGTTGCTTTTTCTCTATAAACCTTGTAATGCAATAATGCCGAAAGCCAGAGTCAGGAGTGGATTCATTTACTACCCGATTCTGCAGCCCTGGTTTTAGGTGTGTAATAATGCTCCGCTATTTCGATTTGATAAGATTGTAATGTAAGGAACTTTACTGGCATTTCATCCAACTAAAACAGCTTTTAACTAATTTACAGAAGTACAACTTATGAACGGGTGAGTTTGTTAAGTGCCACAAAGAAGTTCTATGGGAAAAGACAGAGCTCCTAATTGGAGGCTGTGTGTTAATTTGGCCGCCTCACGAAAGCAGCCAGCTTCTTAGTTCCCATGTATTTCCTGGCAATCCATGGCTGGAGCAATTTATATGTCGTTTGCAATGTGTAAAGTAACTTTTATGGCCAGCGGCTTGGAAATATTGCCCAACTTTCTGTATAGCTCAAGCAGCATTTGCACACAAGCACTTTTTGAAATCATTAAACCCCCTAAAAAGCAGCTCCAGAATTTTTTGCAGTATATTTATAGCCTCGAAAAACCTCTGAAACGTTCAGAGTATACATCGCAGATGAGCCTGGGAAATCACACATGAAAGCTAAGAGTGCATTAATGGGCTAAAATTCAGACAGAGGAGGATTGTAAATTGCTTTTGTTGTTGGTGTTGCCGATTGCCAAAGTTATGTTTTCACGGTGAGGGACACTTAGTTCATCTTGGTAAATCTATAGTTCCATCAAGTAAATGGTTTTTTCTACCTTTTTTATTTGAAAAGATGGATGTAAACAGAGTCAATTTTTATGTGTTGCTTAATACATGCTCTTTTATTGACCTGATATCATAACAGATACATAATATTATGTCATTAAAATAAAATTCAATGCAAACAAGAACTTCATCACAATATGTATTCTAAATGCCAATTATTACAATTAAAATATATATTAAGAATTTTATATATTGATTCACATAAATTTACAGAAAACTGTTGTTTCCAATAGCTAATATTTCCAAGACCTCAGAATATAATCCTTCAATCTCTTTGTTGGGTTATCGCAAAATCTGATTTCATTTGGTCATAGGGAAGTGGAAGTCAATCACTTTGAACATGATGTTTAAAGTCAATTATTGCCATTACTCTATGGCTGTATGTGGTTCTTTGAAATGGACAAACAAATAAGTCAGACGTTATTGTGAAATATGAATTGATCGTAGAAAAGGGGATATTACAAAGTTATAATCTTTTAGATAGATTGATCGGATTGTACATAAGCTTCTCTGAAAATTGGTACAAGTCCCTTTAAAGAATAGGCTGCCTATCGCTGGATCTGAGGTTCGAATTCAGCCCTTGCCGGGTCTCCTTGGCCTATATGTTGGATGGCTGTTTCAATTGTCCTTTGCCTCATTGCCATGTCCCTTGCCTCATTGCCTTGTCCCCCCTGTCCCCCTGTCCTGATTAGCCCACCAAGTGCAAAAATCCAGGACATAAAGCCCACATCGTCCATCCATCCACTGCTATCGGCAAGTTATTTCCAAGAATTTGAACTGCCACTTCAGGATATGAAACAATGTTTCCATTGTAGTCCAGTCATTCTAGGCCAAAAATGCTCTAAACCTAGACATAATTGCAACACGAGCAATTTCAATTGTATATATACCAGAAAATCCTGCAGATTATGAAAATAATACTCATTTTTGTGTGGCGGTGGTGGAAAATCTTCAAAAATGCGTTTCCATGGCAACAAGTCTATATCAAAATAAATGGATGAATTTGAGCTAAAAAGCTGCCTACCATTGACAGATATTATGATGCTTGCAATCTGATGGTACAGTTTGATTAGGCATAAGATCAGTTATCAAAAATTGTAATCATTTTGAACCCGCAATTTCCTTGGTTGCCATGGTAACATACTTGCATAACAAATTCAGGATTTTTTTTCTACTGTGATGAATGAAGTTTTGCTTTATTCAGCATTTATTAACATTGCGGAAATGATAATGTGACTGTTAAACATGCTATACTTTGGGCTTTTCAAAAAGATCGTATTTGGGTCTGAGACTTCATTACTTTTCAGGAAAATGTTGCCTTAGTAACACAAGTCTTAGATTTTTCAAAATACCCTGGAAGATTGTTATTCCTTCTGTTGAATTGTAAGATAAAGGATAGCAGTAATTTCTTTCAGAATAACTTAAAATCTATAATCTAGATTATAGATACACCCTTAATTTTAATTTTAACAGTTTGGTTGCCATGGAAACATGTAGCAAGCAAAAATATTATATATTTTTTAAATATACAAGATCTTTCAACATTTTTCAATGACATTTCCTTCGATAATGTAGTAGCAAGTTGGTTATTATGTTGAACAATGTGAGAACATCATTTCGTATGGTAACCAAGACAGAAATATTGTTTTTATGCATAGCAACCAGACAATAATAAGACTTTACTGCTTGTAGGTCGTGTCTGAAGAACAAAGACGAGCTACAACTCATATATTAGGTTAAAAATTGATGTCTTTCAGCCTAAATGCATGTAAGAGAACAAAAGTCTAACTTTTAAAATGAATTGGATTCATAATACTCTCAAATATGGAGCTTCTACAAGAAATCTGCCTTTCAAAAGCGCTATTTTGAAGATTATTAGTATTTTCTTACAGTTTGTCTCCCAATTTCAGTACAAATATTGAGGCTGTGAGTCAGTTCGCATTTTGTAGCTTTTAAAATGTTCATGTGGTGTGGTAACCAAGGCATAAATATTGTTTTTTTGCTTAGCAACCAGACAAAAAGTTTAGTAAAGACGGTTTAAACTGTTGTCCAATTAGTGGATCTTAGTGCATGAAATGACACAGAGTGTATATTTCGGGATAAGAGCGTGAAATTTGGCAGAGGGGTAAATAAGACCTAGAGGAATATGTTTTTTTATGTAAACAGTTTGGCACACCCTAGCTTCCATCCGCCATCTTGGATTTCAAAATGGCCACCATTCTGAACCTCTTTTCATCAATATCTCAGTAACTAAGGCAGGTAGAATGTTAATTTCAGTGGCTATAGCTTTGTAAATAAATCAGAAATACAAATTGGATATTTTGGAAGTGCTAAGATGGCGTCCATATTGATTTTCAAGATGGCTGCCTCTGAAAAACTGTTTATTGCCATATCTCGGAAATTACAGTACTAATTACTGTACTTCAGTTAGGGAGTCTGTTCCTGCGGCTATACCCTGTGTTTGGGGTCAACAAATCAGATTGACTAACTCTTATTTGTGATGCAATGGTGGCCATTCTGGATTTTTCAATATTTTGACAAACTTATTTATTATTTGATTTGTATATTCATTTAGTGGAGTTGATGAAGAGTTGGATGATCTGTAGATCTGTAGGAAGTGATCTGTAGATCTTGGCCATAAATTTGTTTTTTCGAGAATTTTACAAATAAATAGTTGTGTTTCTTTCAAGAGAGGCTCATTCAAATGTTGCTTTTTACATCTATTCAAGGCAAGCAGAAGGAATGGAATATCTTAAGACATAGCCCAACTTCTGGAACCTTCCATTTCCAAGTCAATACTAAGCCTCAAAGCAGCCCGATGCACATGCAAGTTCTGCTCTTTTGTTTGTGACAAACACACATAGTCACACACAGTTACACTTTTCCAAATGAATCCATAAGGTGTTTTCCACAAATGAATCCATAAGGTGTGTTCCACAAACTACGTTCAGATACCTGACCAAGGCTATTTCGCTTGCTGTACGTGTCTTTGGGGGAATGATGGATGTTTATACAAAAAGTACCATAATGCACAATTGGCAGAAACCTGGTGTATACAGTTGAAGTCTTACAACCGGTCATGCCTTTGAAGCCTTCTATGGTCATTTGTGAAGATGCAAAGATGGATTGATTGTTTTGTTGACTCTAGATGATGTCTCCAGTTCAAATGTTCATTGATTCCACTAAAAGAATGGAAAGGACTTGGGCAGATTCTCATAAAAATGTTGGGGGATAGCAATAAAAATTAGCCTTATTCAAACCAAAGCTCTCCCAGAGAGCTTTTCCAGTTTCAAGCATGATTTAACTTTATTCTGAAACCTCTAAATCTGTACCAAGGCAAGAAGTTTGAAAGATTAAGTTATTTCCAAGGCAAGAATTATGAAAGATTAAGCTATTTTCAAATGACTCCGACCTTGTTTCCCCTAATCTAAATTGTCTAGTATTGAGACACCTGACAGACTGGTAGATATGTCAGCCTCATCACTCCAACTTCTCTCAACAACTTGTGCACATGCAGAAGTGGCAGAAGGTTGAGCTATATCTCCAGCTATTCGAAAGGTGAGCTATATCTCCAGTTATTCGAATAGGTACATTTCCAGCAAAATTTGACTACACAAGCTATTCGATTATTTCTACTTGCTTTGATATAAAAGGCAAAATTTGAAGTGTCTTTCTTAAATAAGGCTAGATTATTAATTTGTCATATTCTTGAAATAAAGCGGGATTCAATGGACAGCCAATAATAGTTAGGTAATTGACAAAATATACCCTTGGAACAACTGTAGCTTCATTGTGGAATTTGTTGGCTACCAGCTTTTTTGTTTCAATCAAATTAGATGTGTTATATATCTCATGGTTGTTTGACAAGGGTTTGAAACTGAAATGAAATAATTTAGTTTTAATAATTAATGTTAAAATGTAACACTACTCTATCCTGAAAAAAAAGTACAATTGTGTTATTTCTTCCACATCCCGCAGCCTGAAAATGTGTGTTCAGTCAATGAAATAATCAGTCACTATATATATTTTCAATTTCCTTGTAACAACAGACAAATAAACTTCATGATAACCCTCTTGTGCACTCAGAACTGGACTTAAAAGGCTGAAGTTACCATAATCTATCTGTGTCTATAGCACCACCTACCCCCCCTCTCAACTCATATCCCATCACATAAATGAATGACTTATTATATCCATTTATCTAAAATAGAGAGTACAGTCATGAAATCGTAGCCATTTAGCTTTAAAGACGCTAAAAGAAATCAAAGAAATATGGTGGCCATCTTGAAAATAAATTTAGCTACCACCCTGCATAAGAAAATTTTTCTTGAATCAAATACGTCGACCTAAATGTTAAGGAGAGTCACTGAAATCCAGTTTATAGCTATTTTATATTTTAAAATATGGCAAATAATTAAATGTACATGGCAGTCATATATAAAAATTAAATATGGCTGCTATTCAATCACATAATAGTCTGTTAATTTAATTTATTGACCCAAAAATAGGGGTATAGCCACAGAAACAGACTCCCTAACTGAAGTAGTTTCCGAGATATGGCAATAAACAGTTTTTCAGAGGCAGCCATCTTGAAAATCAATATGGCCACCAACTTAGCACTTCCAAAATGGCCAAAATGCGTTTCTGAATTAATTACATGGCTATAGCCACTGAAATTAACATTCTACCTGCCTTAGTTACTGAGATATTAATGAAAAGAGGTTCAGAATGGTGGCCATTTTGAAATCCAAGATGGCGGATGGAAGCTAGGGTGTGCCAAACTGAACATTTACATTAAAAAAAACGTATTCCTCTAGGTCTTATTTACCCCTCTCTCAAATTTCACGCTTTTATCCCGAAATGTACACACTGTTTCATTTCATGCACTAAGATCCACTAATTGGACAACAGTTTAAACCATCTTTACTAACCTTTTTGTCTGGTTGCTAAGCAAAAAAACAATATTTATGCCTTGGTTACCACACCACATGTACATTTTAAAAGCTACAAAATGCTAACTGACTCACAGCCTCAATATTTGTACTGAAATCGGGAGACAAACTGTAAGAAAATACTGATGAACCTCCAAATAGCGCTTTTGAAAGGCAGATTTCTTGTAGAAGCTCCATATTTGAGAACATTATTATTCCAATTCATTTTAAAAGTTAGATTTTTGTTCTCTTACATGCATTTAGGCTGAAAGAAATCAATCTTTATCCTAATATATGAGTTGTAGCTCGTCTTTGTTCTTCAGACACGACCTACAAGCAGTAAAGTCTTATTATTGTCTGGTTGCTAAGCAGAAAAACAATATTTTGGTCTTGGTTACCATACAAAATGATATTCTCACGTTGTTCAACATGTTTACCAACTTGCTACTTCATTATCTAAGGAAATGTTATTGAAAAATGTTGAAAAATCTTGTATATTTAAAAAATATATAATATTTTTGCTTTTTACATGTTTCCATGGCAACCAAACTGTTAAAATTAAAATTAAGGGTGTATCTATGATCTAGATTATAGATTTTTTAAAGTCATTCTGAAAGAAATTACTGCTATCCTTTATCTTACAATTCAACAGAAGGAATAACAATCTTCCAGGGTATTTTGAAAAATCTGAGACTTGTGTTACAAAGGCAACATTTTCCTGAAAAGTAGTGAAGTCTCAGACCCATATATGATCTTTTTGAAAAGCCGAGAGTATAGCATATTTAACACTCAAATTACCATTTCAACAATGTTAATAACAGCTGAATAAAGCAAAACTTCATTCATCACAGTAAAAAAAAAATCCTGATTTTGTTATGCAATTATGTTACCATGGCAACCAAGGAAATTGCGGGTTCAAAATGATTACAATTTTTGATAACTGATCTTATACCAAATCAAACTGTACCATCAGATTGCAAGTATCATAATATCTGTCAATGGTAGGCAGCTTTTTAGCTCAAATTTATCTATTTATTTTGATATAGACTTGTTGCCATGGAAACGCATTTTTGAAGATTTTCCACCACCGCCACACAAAAATGAGTATCATTTTCATAATCTGCAGGATTTTCTGGTATATATACAATTGAAATTGCTCGTGTTGCAATTTTGTCTAGGTTAAACTCTATTTTGACTGGACTATTGGGTTCTCGCGAAATCTTTCATTTACCAATTATTGGGAAGTGGGAGTAGCTCATGTATGAAATCAAAAGTGGTGATAATTTATTATTGCTATTGCTCCCTGGCTGTAGGCAGTTGTTTGAAACTAACAAACAATTGAGTTAGATAGATTTTATCATGAAATATGAGTCAGAGGAAAGTACAAAGTTGCAACTCATTAAATGGCAAATGGTTGAGATTAGCTTCACTGAAAATAGATTCATATCTCTTGAAAGAATACAGAAACCCATAAATTTAACTCCAGGATTATTGTGACTGAATAGCTAAGCATCCCTTTTTTGGATTGTGCAATATGCGCTTGAAGAGTTCAATATCCATTATATAGTGAAGATATACATGTAACACAACTAAGTAAGAAAAGTTGACAGTGGAACTCATGGTATAACAGAACCAATATGATTTCTTAATTTTAACTGAATACAGGAGTCCCTATCTCGTACGTCTACTGCTTCTGTGGACATAAAGTGGACTCTTCTAGGGTGCTGCATGTGGTCCCCCCTCAAGGTGCAAATGTAATCCAAATACTACTTTTAATATACAAGGTGGTCGGAGGTTGCATAGGCCAAGTCATTCTTATAAGGGGATATACTGGTTTTTATCTTATGTTACAATACAAGAACTGCTACTGTGGTTCACAATTCCCTGACTAAGCAATGATTACCCCTTTGACGAGATATTGGGTTTGCAATACAGCAGGAAAGTATTTGCAAAATCACAGTAATATGTTACATCATTTATAGTCCATACAGTCACGTTGAGTCAGTGTAGTATTATTCCTGTATATATTGTTCACTTTTCTTCCTACTGTCAACAGAAAATAGTACCAAATGAGCAAGCAGTGGACCAGTCATAATAACTTGTCCAGAAGAATACTAAGTAGAGAGAAAGGACCAAACACATTCATGAAGTGTTGCACTCCTCATATCTTAATATTAGGCCACTGGCACCACTCTCCCCAGTTGGTGATGCGAGAATTATTTGCTCAATCATACAACTGGTCCCCTGAGCCCATGAGTCTGTTGTTGTGGTAATATTTGGAAAGAACATTATATTGTTATCATTGTACCCTCATCTTTTATGGCCGGTTCTTGCCTATCTTTAAGGAAATTTAGAGGCAGCTTACTGTGGTAACGGCTTTCAAAATGTTGATATCTAATGCCTGATACGCATAAGGTATCACATTTCATCCCGCACCTGAACTGTTATCTTGATCAGTTGTGTTTTTTTTTCAGGCCAATTACAGGCTCTTTTGCCTAGATATTTGTTTATTTGGGAACAGTACAAGATTTCAGGGGAGGATACAAAATTTACGTATCCCTCCCTGCCCCAGGCAAATTGGTTGTGAGAATTCCAATACCCTTCCCTGGCCCAGTGATTGTTGGATTAGTATCCTTCCACTGTATCTTCTCACTCGACCCGTATCCTCGTTGAGCTTTCGGTCTCGAGAGGATACAGAATCTTGAGTGAAGATACCAGGAAGGATACCAATCCAGCAATCACTTAGGCCAGGGAAGGGTACAGGAATTGGACAACCTATAAATATTTGTTGTGGAAGAACAATTTATTCGGTAAGACTCACAAAGTTCCAGCCCGACATTCAGAATCAAATACACTTCTTCTTTTAGCAAAAAAAGAATGAGTAAAAAAAGCCTTGCCCAATTGCTGCACCTTCCTTTAACCTGTGACATATAATCTTCGGTGGGCCAGTCTGTGATGTATGTAGGCATTTTGTTAAGCCACCAATCAGCAATTTACAGTACAACCCAAAATAAAGTAAGAAAATTTTCTGTCAGAAGTCCTCTGTTTACCTATTTTGCCCTCTTTTCTTCTCTCCAACCCAAATCTCCTTTCAAATCCCTTTGACTCCTTACAACAACCTTAGCCCACATTAAGAACTCTATTTAAACAGCTACCAATGTAACTGCAATTAGCTGAGGCAAAATACCAAGCAACTCAAACACAATGGGGTTGATTGAGTTGAATTGGTGTTGTTTAAATGTGATTTTAATGTAATTTTAAAAGGTAGTTTCAAGTAGGTAAAAGTAGGAAGTGATTCAGAGGTAGTCAAGAGGTGTGAAAGGGTAAAGTAGTGGCTGATTCTTCCTTCCTGCTGGGGTAATCGTACTTTATTTTGGGTTGTACTGTACTTTGTCACCTCAGTGACGTCACTAATGAGTTTGACAAACGAGAAATTTAGCTTATCAAGATAAGGGAGGAAGAGGAAAAGTAAAAGTGAGTGGATTTACAGCTCCTAATTGAACAAGATAGACAAGCAAATTGGAAGAAACATGTTCGTTCATGTTGTAGCAAAGAAAGTAGAATGTTCTACAGAGTGAAATAATCACAATATTTGCTTGTATACTAATGCATTTCCATTCTTTTGAAAAGAAAACCGTTTTTCTTGGTATGTTTTTTGGGGGGGGGGTGTAGTCGGTACAGAAATTGTATATGAGTATGAACATTTAAATAAAAGCAGTTTTGCTGAGTCAAATTTCTTTTGTATTCATAATGTATGCCAACATCCATTGTGACTGAAGAAGCTGATGTATGTTCCTTTATTTTCTTCAAGATTCCGTCGATGACAGCCTTGCCATAACCGTGCATGCATTATTGCCTTGACAAGAAAGTAGTTATATGATACGAAAAGGATAGCATGTACAACGTAAGATGGAAAGAGTAATATTAGATGCTACCTAGCAGCTGGGTAATGTTCAAGGAAATTAGCAGTAAAGCAACATTTTACATAGCTTCAATAACTAATATCACATGTGCCAACCAGCCAGCCCAACCATATACCAGTCTTGAATATCTACTAGGTAAATAAATATACAGGGTCTTGGTGCATTTGGTAATGTCTTGGGAATAGGTCAAGTTGGCAAACGAACCACCTCCCTGTTCTTAATTGTCTTTTTTGGGTAGTAAAAAGCCCTGTTTGTGGGAACTATCGATCCCTCTTCTCCTCCCACCAGCTGCAGTAAATTTAGGGAATAAGTTGAATCAGTTTTACAGATTTCCTAAAAGCAAAACCAACCAACAGCAAAAAATGAAGGAAACTAGAGGACTGCTTCAGTATAAGGAACTCTGTTTTTCGATAGTGAGATAATGTTTTGAATGGCTTCTTGACTGAAACACTTTATTGAAAAAGCTTTTATGGAAATCTCTGTAAAGAGCTATACACGGATGTGTGCAGTACTGTGGGCAGAAGATCTATGTGGACTAGTGGACGGTACGGAAATGGCTATAGAAAGTTCTGGCAGCTGCTGTAGGGAATCATGACAGTTGGTAGGGGTGGTAACTGCAGGAACTTAGCTTACTGGACTTAGCTTACACTGCAGAATAAAATGGAAATTTATTGGAATTCACTGCCTCTCTTTTATTTAGCGGTGAATAACCGTTACTGCATGTTTTATAGTGAAAAAATAAAGTGTATATGTTTCAAAATTATGTCATGTTAGTTGGCGTGCGGCATATTCAATTGAGGTTTTGTAGGAAGTATACTAATAAAAACCTCAACTTAAATTATATTGATGAGGTTCTTTAGTTTGCTTCTCACCTTTTTTTTCATTGATTATGTAAAATTATTACTCAAGCATTGATAACTATAAGCTTTAGCCCTATATGTACGGTTGTATACAGGTACAATCCGTATGAATTTTAAAATGTTTATCTTGCCTTTTCTACAGTGCAAAGATTTGCTGTTAACCATCGGTGGCCCAGTTAAAGGGGCCTTCCCTTCGGCAATAGCTGGCAGTTTGACCACTCCCTAATGGTCACTTTCTCCCATTCAAGTGGCCAGTTCGGTCAAAGGCTTTTTCGTAGCCTGTAAATGCATTCTGATATCCTGCAATAGCTGTACCTAAAGGGTTCTTAGCAAGAGATTTGTCAGAATTTTTCGTTGGGAGACAGGTGGATACAATTGCAAAGTAAAGAAATCAGACTAAGTTCTTATATTAGGGTAAGTAGTTTGTGTGGCGCCATTTACCTCCTAAGATTATTGCATCACAACCATTGTTATGGTGTCATATGGGGGCTGCCACCCCAATATCCCTGCTCATTGTTAAAATTATTATTTTGGGGATGTATGTCTACCAAAAGTAAGAAGCCTTTAGCAATGAATGGAACTATTTGGAACTTTTACTCAACTTTAACCTGAAATTCATCTTAAAAAAATTAAAGATGAAATGTCCATGTGTGTTTGGCGCGAGTGTTAGCCACTGCTAAATCGTCAAGGAACAACCAATCTTCCTTAATCAATGTACTAACATACATCACAGCTGAGTTGCCGACTAATCCTGAAGCCCATGTATAAATAAAGTTTCCTTGCATCAACATGCTTTGGGATTCACGATTTTTATGTAGTAATATCACCAAACAGAAACAAAAATCATTGTCAACCAGTTCCTGTGAAGGATTTTACCACATGCTGCACAATACAATCAACTGGTAGCAGAGTCTCCTGGCTTATGGGGCTCAGAGTATCATCTATTGTCCTATGAACGTCTCTTTCTTTTCTTTTGCTCGCCATTGAACACCAACTGAAGGAATGAACAGATGGATTCAATTTTGTGTGAAGTATGGCCATTGTGGCTAAATCTTTGAAAAAGTTCTTTCAGGGTGTGCTCAAGCTTTAAAGAAATGGAATTCAAAGTAGGCAGACGGAAAGTACAAACACCCTACATATTTGTGCCTCAACTAATTATTCTCAGCAAGCATATTTCATTTGGCAGGGAACCAGAATGAATGCTGAAAACGTTTATTGTCAATATGAAATTATCACTCATTATAATGAAAGCATTGTAGTGGATTTGGGAAAGCAGGCTGCTCCTGGCATGTGGCCAATCAAGGGTTGACTCTCTTATAATGTTATTGGGAAAATGTTACTGTTTATTTTTATTGTAAGTTTATTATTAATATACAGTATATTCACTGATTATCAGTCACATCAGTTCTTTATGCAATGCCACTTGCCTTGCATTTCACTTTGCAAGTGAAACTCAAACAAGAACTGGAAAATGGCTACATATATTTTAGTTACAACAAGTAAACATTTTTGTGCTTACACTGCTACAATGCCATAATTGCAATCCAAAAACCAAATTTCCTATTGTTTGTATAAATATTGAGATTCAAGCATTATCTTGCTTTATGTTGCATTTACATGATTTGTTAGTACTGTGTTTCAAACAAGTCATCTTGTTTCTTTGCTATATAAAGATAATTTGCCAAATTTTCGTTGATTTGATCGCTGTCCATCATATTAAGTCAAATAATGATTTTGTTATTTATATTTAATGTGTTTTTCTTGAAGGTTTTATGATCCATATGTAATATCTCTGATGGATCGATACATGTATGTAAAATGCCTCTATTTCCCACTTATTGATGTTGTAATTATATGGTATCATTAATAATTGCATGGAGTGGCTGAATTAGACCGAAATTCCAATTGCCCGTCAGATGTTGAGTAAATGCTCTTCATGAAGGAATGAGGATGCCAAAGCAAAGGCACTGGCTATATTAGAATCCCTAGGCATCCCAATCATTCCAGCACCTGTCAAAAGCTCAGTTCTTTGACAGGCAAAGGGACCTATAGTGCTCAGAAATCAACAGGTCAACTCTGGTTGACAAGTCACATGATGTCACTGAGATAACGGATACATCTGCTGACACTGAGATCAGGTTACTCAGACAAACACATAAGCATCTCATATTAACCAATCCATTCTGTTCTATGATATTGTGTCTGTCCTGCTGATGTTCTGTTGAAGTTAAATTATATTTCTGAGTTAGTTAGTGCCATTTAATTTCTGTTTCATTTCAACATTCTCACATCACAGTGACGCGTACATTTTTCTTTCCTGACAGAGAAGTCGGTCTGCTTTTAAGAACTTTTGACTAGCGAACAAAATTACTTATTGTCAGTGTGCTTTCCAGCCAGTCAGTTAATTAGAAAATTATGAACATTGACAGTGCTAAGACAAATCTTTTTCAAATTATATCATCAGCTTTTAAACTGTAGCTCATTAGTACGTCTGCAGGTTTATGTGAACTAAATTGTGCTCTTATTCTATTCTATGTAACATACTAGGGTGTGTCAATTTTTAATTTTTATGCAAATTCAAAAAGCACTAGTGCCTAAAAGGTGCGTTTTGACCTGGAGATTCCAAATCTGTTCTCGAAATGGTGATACGACAATTCTTACCTACTTCAATTTTGGTCTAAAGTTTCAATGTTTTTTTCGTTTTCGACCATTTTCGCCAATCCGCGGTTCTCTATAACTTTGTCAGTATGTATCATATAGCATTCTTATAGACATGGTTGGAAAGCTCTCAGAAAGACCTTCATTTTGCATACCAACTTCAATGGTCTAGGACGATTTCTTGATTCCCATTGGCTCTTCAGTCTGCACCTTTTAGAATGAAAATGTTGCAGATTGTCTAATCCTGTTAAAAAAAGGCTTTTGAATTTTTTTCTTTGATTAGTTGCAGTGACTTGCATTCTGCAAGTCCGAAAATGACAAAATATAAAAACATTTTTATTTTTTACTGTGGGAGTGCCTGGCTTGTGAGTGATGAAGTTTTAATGTTAATGTCAGTTGAAAACTCGTAAAATGTGAGATGGAGTCTGTTGCATATCATATCATATCTTCATCAGAATTTATTGCAGGGCAACATGAGTGGTACCACATGATAGAAAATATTCTTAGCATTCTTATGGTACCAGTGATGTTGCCCTATAATTAATTCTTATGAAGTTAAAATACGAAATATAACAGCCCCTCCCTGATTGGTTGCAATACTTCAGACAAAATTGAACATTAAAACTTCCAAGCTCATAAAGCAGGATTTTCCATAGCCAAAAATTAAAAAAATATTTTATTTGCTGTTTCTTGAACTTGGAGAATATGAATCACTGCAATTATCAGTGAAAAAAATGCAAAAACCTTTTTTTAACAGGATTAGACAGTCAGCAACATTTTCGTTTCTGAAAAGTGCGGGCCTAAGAGCCAATGGGAGTCAAGAAATCGTCCTAGACCATTAATGTTGGTAGCCAAAATGTAGGTCTGTTTGAGAGCTTTCCAACCATGGCAATTATAATGCTGTATGACAAATACTGATAAAGTTATAGAGAGCCGCGGATTGGCGAATATGGTCGAAAACGAAAAAAACATTGAAACTTTGAACCAAAATTGAAGTAGGTAAGAATTGTCGTATCGCCATTTCGAGAACAGATTTGGATTCCCCAGGTCAAAACGCACATTTTAGGCACTAGTGCTTTTTGAATTTGCATAAAAATTTAAAATTGACACACCCTAATAACATACTCAATGTGGTTTCTTTCCTTTTCAGGTAGGTCAATTTGAATTTACATCTGTTTGAGCATGCTACACATCATGAAATGAGTGAGTATTTTCCTTGCACTATCAGCTATCAAGTTTTTGATTTGGATTAGGTCTTGCAAAGTTTATTTTGATGTGATTTTATATTGGTATGTTAAAGATCCCTAACATTTGGTAAATTCATAAACAAATAAAAAAGTACAATTCATGAAGACTCTTTTATAAAGGTTAGAGGAAAGAATATGAAAATACCCCTTATTATGTCTTATTGCGTGAGAAAGGCAATTATTCTTTTTTAAATGAAATGCTACACCATGAACAAACCAGTGGATAGATTTAAAACATATCACTCTGATTAAATTTCCAATTTTCATAAGGCCTTCTGCATGGCGAAAAGTGAGATGGTGAAAAAAAATTGTAATCAAATTGTGCAAGTTACAATATGATATACCAGAACAAATGATCTCATAGCTGGCTTTTGAATTTTATGTATGTTCTGTCAATGCCTATGTTGTGGTACCTGAGTGTGGGTAAGGTGATCTCTGTTTACAAATCTTTTACCTCCACTGACTAGAAATGTGAAAGACGGGGATTTTGATATTATTTATATACAGATCGGTAGTCAAGCCCCCAGACTTGTTTTTCCGTCTTTAGGATGAATCAGCTAAAGGCATTTCATACTGTAGTGATGATTTGTCTCTCACTAATATGGCAAACAAAATGTATTCATAATGTATTGATGCATATGCATGCAGATACAGCCAATGATGCTAGTAGAACAGTAATGTGTCCTTTATTTGCACACATGCGCAGCGAAATACCACAGCTGGTCACATGTTTGCTGCCCTCCGTAGGAGCCCTTTGGCAACATAGCCCTCTGAACTACTGACTGACCCACACTGTGAACCGGATATCTGTGACTTATTTGTTGAGGAAAATTACATTAGCAGATTATTTTCCCTCATGTTTATATACATGTAGTACTGCCCAAGTATTATTATTGGGTGTTATCTGACCATGCAGGAAAAGTACATCTCATGTTACATGGACATACGTACTCGTAGATTATACATACTTATGCAGAAGATATCACTTTTGTCTCCAGAATGAATTGTATATATAATAATGCTCTATTGACAAGTGTCGCCCCATTACTATCAAGCAACAGACATTTGGTACATTCGTATGATTTTATCATTTCTTTCACTTTTCAATAATAGAGCCTCGACTTTTAAGTGGTAGTTTACATATATCACGGATAGAAGTGGACAGCTCTGATCAATACCTTGCAATTTTCAAATCTCCATTCTGTATATTATGCATTTTCATGAGTCAAACTTACTAAATTTGCTAAACGTCACTGGCACTGGGTTGACTTTTGGTACAAGGTCTATTCAAGTGGTATTTATAATCAAAATGTATTACTAGATTAATATGTTATACAATGAGATATAGAGAATAATTTCATTGCTGAATCTTCAAAATGCATTGTTTACAACTTCACAACTTTGGTTATGAAGTTCTCACACAAATGTTTTTGGGATGTGTCATCTTGGCAAGTATCTTTACAATAACATGCTTAACTTGAAAGATGAAACTCACAAAAAACTGAAGTAATTTGATATTAGTGGAACATGCACTCTTTCCGATTGGAATTCAGATGAAAGAGAATCTTAAAGGTGTGGTTAATGTCCCCAGAGAAAATTTAATATGGAGACCCTTATCATGATATGGCTTAAGTGAACTAATACTTTACATATCACCTTTGTGGAGTATACAGGTAGATGGCTAGTTCTCGGAAACGTCAATAATAGATGGATGCGTCAAAAAAGCTTTTTATGAATAATTATGTATGTTTAGTTAATAAGTAAAATCAATACCATCAAATAAAAATATAACAAAATAAAAATGACCTGAAATTCAAATTTGAGTTGATGTTATACTTATGTCATAGAGAGACACTTAGCTTTGGAAGAAAAATCTGCCACTTGTAATATATATACAACCATGTAACATCAAGATTCTGATAGTGAGTTTATGAAGTCTATTCCTACTTTTTTCAAGTTAACAAGACTGATTTCATGTCTTTTAAATTTTCATAGCATGAGGGGAACCTTTATATTCAGGATGAAGTAAGCCTATTGGTCAAAATCTCACACAGAGATATGTACAGGTCTCTCATCCCATTGAAAAAGTATTGCCATATTTCTGATGACTTGTTTGGGGGCATTATAGATCTATCTGCCCTTTCGGTGTTGCTGTTGTTTTTCCAATTAGTGTTAGGCAAGATGCACATTCTAGGTTCAGTAAATAGTGGCTGGACGGGTTGTCAACAATGCATCCTGTTTGTTTGAATCATGCATTTTTGGATAAATGCTAGTTGTGATTATATATCATGTCATACAGATGGAAACTAGAATTCATGAAGACAGTGAGGTTCTGTCATTCCAATTTGATTTGGTGTTTTAAACTGCAGTTAATGACATCAAAAGAATTGCTTTAAAAAAAACAGAGTCTTTGAAGTAATCGATTTTGCTAATTTGTGGTGTTTGATATGAAAGCTTTCAAATGGGATTATCTTGGTTTTCAGTGCTAAATTTTGTGAAGTTGAATGCTGTGCTCTTGAGTGTCACAATCAATATTAATAGAGTTTTGGACAATTTGTCAGTTTTATTAGCCATTGATCTACTTCCATAAGATTTTTGTGTAATATTAGCTGTTTATTTCTGTTGTCAATTACTGGCCAGATAAATTCTAATTCCATCTTAATTTGCATTTAGAAATAACTTAATTTCTTCAAAGGTCGTTTTGTAAGATAACAATCTCAAAATTTCAAAATTCCTTGAAATTTTTCAGTGCTGTCGTAAAAGAGCAATATCTGAGTTTGATATCGTAAAAGAACGATTTCTGATCTGACACCTGGTACGAAGCTCCTCTAATTGTCTTTTCAATTAATTAGCAGCTAGTAATTTGAAGGCGTCCTTGTAGCAGTTCTTACGACTTCATGCCTTGTTGTCTGAATGCTTTTTCTCAGTTATTCATGCCAGCTATTATGTCGTTATATCCTTGGCAAATATGTCTAAGGGACTACCTTGTGGTTCTTCCATTAACTGAGACTAATTCTGATTAATTTCTTAATGCAGTCTGATTCCTCACTATCTTTATTGATGATAACTTTAGCCTTCCAGTTTATGTCATAGGTCAATCAAGGTATTTTTGCCTCCTGCAATCAAGGTCCAAAGCTTGATTCCTATACTTCATCTTCTTCTTAATTTGGCATCGAAGTCTTGGATGGCTAAGTAAGTTCCGCCTACAGTGTATTTGAAAATACCCCTATTTATTTAGTAATGACAAGAGTTATTTTGTCTCTCCGGCCGAGGGTGCTTGATATATACACCACAATATTTCTAATTCAATGTTCTTTTTAAATGTGAAAATGTGTCTTTTTTTCTTTATTTCAAATCAGTCACTCTCCATTGAAATTGATTTACTAGAATTCTGAAAGGAGAAAATAAGGAGAAGTTTACTTTAATTACATTATTCTGTACCAGAAGAACCAAACTGTAATTTTTAATAAGTTGGCTTTAAAGATGAAAAACTTACATGTGTCTTTAATCTGTTCCATTTGGATCATTTATTCCATTTCTCTGTTTCACTTTTTTATCTCTGCAAAAATGATGTTAATTTAAATTCCTAGGAGCGAAATATTATTGTGTCAGTTCTTAAGCGGCAAGTGTCATTTTATTTTGTCAGATTTGTGCGCCAGGCTTTTACAAAAGACCTTCAAACAGGAGATGTTGCACTGTGAATATTTGTTGCAATTTGGATCGACAGCACTATAAAGTTCAGTAGCAAACTATTTAAAACTTTACTAAAAACAAATAATAATGTATGATGAAGCAGTGTAGAAAATATCTTCTTCGGTACATATGTCCTAAACAATTTTTTCGTCTAAGGCCATTGGATTCTAAACTAAATGCTTAAAAGATTAGGCCATGGAGAAAACCTGCTTCCTTTGTTGAAATTGTGCAAAAAATTTTATAAGATCTGATTGAAGTAGATTTTCATCAAACGACCGTCATTTCCTTCACCATGCATGATTTGGTCTCTCAATAGACAGTCTCATCACAGTGTCTCTAGTTTTGATCGCACTTGTGTGTCAGGTTTGCTTAAAAGCATGTTTGTTTGGAAAGACCATAAATTGTGCAGCCAAATTTCACAGTGGAATTAGCCTTGGTGGTGTTATTATCCCTCCTGCATTTCACACTCCCAACGCAAAAGACATGCTGATCCTTTCCAATTGTCTCAGATGCTTGCTTCTTTCTCTGCCTGATGAGGTGTGCTGCAGAGGCGTAAAACACAAACACTCTGCCTCATGAGGTTCATAAGAAAGTGAATGATGGTGCCTTGTGTCCCAGAAAATGGCTAACTTGCAACTCCGGGAATTTTGCGTAATAATGCAAACAAAGTATCAAGGAAATAGACGAGGAAGAAAAGTATGGAATAACACATTTAAAAGGACCACACCGGCGGTTCCAGATAACTGGCAGGATACGCATTGTTATGCTGACTAAGTTTGGCTTTATTGTGTTTAGATATGCAGGCTACTTTCAATGTGCACCACACGGACTGACACGGAAGTATGTTTCTCTATGTCTGTTTTCCAAGCAAGCTAGAAAACGTACCTGTGATTGGTGCAGTGATCGAAACTGCTGAAATGAGATGACTGGTACAGGTTCAATGAGTGTTTCACAATTTATAAATTAATTTTTTGGATATTTTGATACAGCACTACAAGACCACTTGATAAAAGACCAACTTGCTTTTGGGAAGGCCTTCCTCTTTGAAACATAATTATTGTATTAATTGTTTGTCGTTTCCCATCCTGAGTAGAAAAAACACCTCATCATCCAAATGAGAATATTTGGGGAGGGAAAGTTAGCTCAGTAGTAGTGTGCTGGCCTGACAAATCGATGATCCTGGTCTAAAATCCAGGTCTCTTCTGTACACCTGGAGCTATGTAAGACGGCTGTTTCAATTATCTTTTGCCTCATAGCCATGTCCTCCTCAGGACTGTCCTTACATGTGCATAAATACTAGAAGCAAAGCCCACATCATCTATGCGTCCAATTTCATGACAGCTGATCTGGTAGTCCTATTACACAGAGAAAAGTCTTGCTGATGGCGGAAGCCCATGTATTTCTTCCAAGAATTGTTGAGCAGATGAAGTGAGTACAAATACATTTGTATGTTCCTCAGATTTATGAGTTCCTTGAACAACTTTATGATTGTTTACTTTCTTCAAACGTTTATCTGTGATTAATGAAGTCATAACTTTGCGAATTATATGCTTGCCTGGAAAGTGTGAAAGATATGCAAACTTTAAACAGATATTTGTAAATGTTTAGAAAGCTTATAAACATATTCAAAAATGATTCCGGAATATAACTGTAATCTGTTGTTTGTTCCGGAATGCCATTGCATCGTCTTTCTCTAGAAATGAAGCAGAACCGTTATTCACAAAACGTATAGCTACCCCAAAAATTCTATGCAATATGGCAAGCAACGTTCACATCTTGAAAACTTTTGAAACTATTATGTAAAAAGAATGTCTGACTACAAACGCGGTTGTATCATGCCTAGTGAGTTATATATCAGAGCTTAATCTAGAAGGATAAATGAAAAGTTAAAAAAGACTTAATGAAATGGCGATGGTAACCTGAAAGTAAGATTAAAGCTTTAAATTCTTGATAATAGTACTTTTAATGGTGATGTGTCATGCAAGCTTACAGTTTTTGTGCTATAACCTAATTGCAAAAAACATAGTTTTTTCATCATTAAGAAAATTCTTGGCCTCAGCTCAGCCAAAATGTTTTTCACTCATTCGTAGCTAACTCATCCCCAGAACTTCAAGTGGTCTCAGGTTAGTGAAAGAAGTATAGTCGGTACTGCATTTGAATTAAGGTCCTCGGAATTGGATGAGAGGAGGTTTTAACTCAACTCTTAGCACAATGGAGTGCTAATCACTGGGTACCGTTTTCCATTCCCACTCTGGACAGTCACAATGACACATGGACTTATTTTGGACAGCAGTTTCAATTTTCCATCGTAAATGCCTAATTGCTGTGTCCCCCGTCCTAATTATCCCACAAAGTATAAATAACTGACGAACCTAAAGCAGTGACCATCCATCTTTCTATCCTTCGCTATTGCATCTCTCAAAAGTGTTGGTGTATTTTGTTTACCAGCAAAATATCGAAGCTAGACCTCCAGCTTTGCAGATGAGCCTAATCAGATTTGGCTGGCTCTAAATTAGATGATAATGTTGTGGCAGTTCATGCTGATATTTTGGATAATAATGTTAATAATATACAGACAAGTTTTATTCCTCGCCAACAGTTTTCTCAAGTATCGAAAAGCTTGACAAGTGTGCATATCCCTCGGAGATATGAGTTATGTTTTACAATGCTATATTTGCAGTGTAGCTAAAAATCGTTTCTGAAAATAGCTTCATGAATATTTAGAAATTATCATCATGGTAGTGTATTCTAAGTTTCTGAATTAAGAATCTGTAGAGACTGATATCATGCAGGATAGAAATATCTGAATGTTTCTCAGCAGTTATGTATTACAAGTAGGGAAATTCGTAAAGACCACTAAAGACAAATAATACCAATTGTTGTTGGAACGTTATTGTAAGGTATATTTAAGACAAATATTACTTAAAATGTGTATTTTTAAAATTGCATAAGAACCTCATAGTAATGGAAATATCAATCATAGCGGAAATACACAAAGGTTCCTTGCCACTTGCCATGTAATACTTAATGACTCATCCACCGAATGAGGTTACTTTGAAAATCAGTGATTCAATCATATATTGTCAACTAATTCCATATTATGTAGACACATGTCAGGTGCTTTCAGGAAATAACTGGAATGTTGCTTGTGAAGTCATATCCCTATTCCTGTAGTTAGTGAGATCAAACCCTGTACTTGCAACACTATCAAAGCAAGGCATCTAAGTGTCACTCCACTCATAAATGAGGTCGCAAGCACCCATATAAGACATTGACAGTTTGTTTCCAGGTGTTTTATAGGGACTGTAGTGAGGTCATTGATGTCAGCCAATAGCTGGATGTAAGTACTCATCATTCATTGAGTGTAAAGTATTGGACCTTTAGTGATGCACTTGATGTACTCAACAGTTGAATGTATTACATGTTCTTCCTTGACTGTAAGACCAAATTTAGCATTATGGTTCCGCTGTATGTGATTTATACATGTCGGGATTATGGGTTATTATTCTTTTCAATACATAAAATAGTTGTTCACACTTACAAATATGTTTAGTGGGCTGAGACAGCTGTCCACTGATAGACAATGTTTCTGAAAGATTTGCCACTTCAAGCAAAATGTCAAGCGAGCGGTTTTCCTCAGCGATCTTCGACCTGGTAGTAATTTTTCAGGTTTTCTGCGTGAACAATTATCATTAGTCCTTTCTGGATTCAAGCCTCTTGTTTCCTTTTTAACTGATTCTACATTTTCACCCTTTTATCTTCATTTTTTCCCTGCATCACTGCTTGAAATGTCGCTGACCAATAAATTTTAAACTTTGGTTTATATTTGCCTGATATTTCAGGAGAGAATTTATTGTTTTCCTGGCCCTTTTTGGATTCTCTGTCGGTAAATTGTATTGTAAATTGCGAACAAGAAAGTAAATTGGCAAAATGTAAATTCAACCTATGTTGGGCTGTCCTTGTGTCTGTCTTTTGGCATATGAACACAATTATTAGTCTTTTTATGCATTACGTAATATATTGAGGATTTTTTTATATGCAATTGAAATGTGTCATAATTCTTAAATAAATGGTGGCTTTAATAGCATATTATTGCTTCTTTCCAGAAAAATAAGTTACTATCTCTTTGTATTACTACACATACTACCCCATAAATCTGACAATTTTGCTGACTATGTCATTCGAAAAAAATTCTCAGTCAGGTCACGGAAAATTGTATGGGACTTTTCCGTGTTGGAGATCGTCCATTTTCTAAATGCAATAGTATAGCCCATCTGTTCTGCTTTCCAGTGTATGAAGGCACCTCAGGAATACAAATAGGGACCTTTATACAAGAAAATTGAGTGTCACCAAGGGGCACAATTCTAGTCGAATTCCCCGCTCTCGCCTGTGACATTTCAATGAATGAATATAGACTTCCATATATAGTGCAGTTTGAAAGACCAAATGTACTGCTACATACATAGATGTTCCATATCTATCTATCTATCTATCTATCTATCTATCTATCTATCTATCTATCTATCTATCTATCTATCTATCTATCTATCTATCTGCCTGTCTATCTGCCTTTGTCCGTCTACATACCTAACTATCCACAATTTATCTACCTTTATTGTTTTTTATAGGGTCTGAACTTGATGTATTGAAAATATAGGTCTACAAACAAGCTATTAGAATTTTTATTGGGTTATTTACTAAAGGCATTATCAGGATTCTTGCACAAAACAGAAATCAGGAGCTCAAATGAATTTAGTAACAACAACAATTACTGATGTTACTAATTCTTTGGAAGCAAGAGAAAAATGAAATAGTTGTTCTCCTTTCACTTCATATACACTGTAACATTAAGACTAAGACTAAGACTTCTTTATTGGTCATTAATGTAAAATATATACAATTATACAGAATGAGATTGTTGGTGCAAATATTGACATGATGAAAGAAACAAATTAAACAAAGCATTAGTTTGCTTGCACAGTAGCTGACCATGGTTTCATGACATCTTTGAAAATATGCACGTTATTAGATAATGTAATTTGGATTCTTTAATTCCATCTGGCCAATCCCATCTTTTCATATGATTTGCCATTTGATACAAGTATATTTTATTCTTCTACAAATATGTATTGAATTGAGAGTGGCACTTACCAGTGTCATTTTGAAACTGATATCTGTAGACATAACAATATATATTATATCTGGAACAAATTTGATATAACTTTTAATTTTTCTTGTTTGAGATATGATCTTGAATATCAGAAACCAAAATACTCTTATCTGCATTTACAATGATTCTACATTATATGAACTGTGAATAACTGTCATATATGTTGTTTACTGGCCAAATTCTTTGAGAAGTTCTCCACCTCATGGGCACACAACCATACATATGGGATTCACAGGTGAGGTTAGAAACAGGTGACTACATCAAACAGTCAATATCAAACAATGCAAAACAAGATAATCCCGCTTGCTATTTTATAACAGGGCCCCTTAAAACACTGTCAGAGCATAAGAATATGTCATCGAGCCAGGGAGTATTTTCCCAAGAATTTTTGATTGGAACATTTGAGCATCCATTTATCCACATGGAATCGTTCATGGACTATATCTATATTGCTTGGGACATATATTATTTGGAATGGCTAATAGGACAAATCAAAGGAAACAAATTTGCAATAGAAGGTTAGAGACATGTAATCATCTTATGTCAAAACCATGTGAGCTTCTTCAAACAAATCGGCATGCCACCAAAAAATAATTCAAATGAAATATGCACATCAGTATTTCCAGGATAACCAATGTCTTCTTCATTTCTTGACAGAATGAAGGTAGTGTAAAAACCATTTCAGGGGACTTTCATTAGCAAAATCCTGGTTGGATGTTTTATTGGTATGGATGAAATGTTGAATTTGTGACCTCTAGCACTATTGTCTTTCTCAAACTGTCTTGGCAGGGACAGTAAAAGATCCTCTTATGGTCTCCTCCTGTTTTCTCGAGAGAGATATCATCTCATCAATCAACCCTCATTAGCAACTGGGACTGGGCTTAGAGGGCTGCACTTCACAACTATCTATTATGTTTAAAAATTTACTTTGGAAGTTGACCAGTTATCACTTTTCTTCACTACATGTACTTAAAAGTTAAAGCTGTTGATCTGCCTTCAGGTGACATTTATATTATGTACGCAATTTATCTTTGAAAGCCTATTTTGTCATGAGCCTTAAGCGCCTGAAGTAATCCAAACAATGCTCAATTAAGGCACATCACAGCCAGACAATGCCAAGGCCATATTAGCTATTAAGGTAGAAGCAGGGTTGTGCTTCAATCTGACATAAAGATGATTAAGTGAGCTGCCTTAACCGCTGGATATAGGAGGCATGTGGTCTTGCTCTCTGTGTTTTTCTTAAAAGGAGTTTTAGAGCAAGGTGATTTACTTAATGTTGGAAACGGATATACTGTTCTATCTTAGCTGTGGAATAAGCAATGTTGTTTTAAATCTGCTATTCTCCTTTCAAGATAGTTTTTTGGTTTAAAAAAAAAAAAAAGTGTATGCAAATATAAAGTTGGTTTCATGCAGTTTTTGTCATAATCATTACGATGTTGTGATTCAAAGTAAATTGCTGCTCTAGCTTATGCAGCTTTTATAATCAGTGTGACAGGCTCAAATGATGATGAGATGATGATGGTGGGAGTCCACCAATGGGTACGCTCTTTTGATGATTAATTTGGCAGTCACTGATAGAAATACAATTAACCTTCCTCTTTCTGTCAAGTCTTTGTTTGCATTTGATTTTGGTATATTGATTCATGTATGAATTGGTAGGAAGTTTCCTGTTTTTGATAATTCTTCTTATTTTGATTTACAATGTAGTATTCACATTGGTTTTCCTATCTTCTTGATCTCCAGTTAATTTTTTTCCACTTATTTTCCTACTATTCATCTTCCCATCCTTCTTCCTTTTCTTCTGCATGCAGGCATATGTATTGTTCCCCTCATTTTTACTTAGTTTTCCTCTTTCTTATTTGTCTTCTCCATTCTCCTACCTTTTCTCTTTTCTACCTGTTTTCTTCTTTATTTGCTGTATTAGCTCGAACTCAGAGACAACCTGCCATGACTAATAGCTAATACTGGTCCAAGACCTAATTTGTAGTCCACGAATTCAGGGAGCTGTCTTTTATGTCCAGTGGACCTAATAAACTGCCCCAGTAGTTATGCAGACAAATCTGTTTTTGTTAGATATGACTGCCTTATGCATGGCCACTACACAATGTTTACTTTTGTGTTTATACTTGTTTGCCAGTCCGATTCAGGTATGGCATTTGATACTGTGCCTTATGCATGAACTATCATTCCACCCTTTCTTACAATTTTTTCTATGTTTCAAAGGTTCTTTTACTTCTAATAATTGGATCCACGACAATGAGAAACATGACGGAGAATCTATTATTACTGAATGTCAAGGCAAATGTAACAGGCTGAATGTCAGTGTCCCTATGAGGAACATACACCAGGGTTGGCGAATTTCATGAGCTCCTACGTCAAGCTTTCAAAAATTGTCATCACGGGCTATAGCCAAGTACCCATATGCACCTGCGTGGATATAGGAAAGCAGTGGTTTTAGGATGATCTGCTCATTTCCGCCATGTCATGACTGAGGTTCGAACCCACGACCATGCATGCAGCAGACAAGCATCCTTATCCACCAAACCACAACATTCAGTCTGATTTTTCAAAAATTACCTGGATCAACTGCTTGAACCGTCCTGGATGCCAAAAGTGGAATCACTGTGTGCTCAGTTCGAGGCACATATTTTTCAATATTTTGCATGTGGACCTAATATTACAAACACATACTCTGTGCATATCCCAAATACTGCCTTTTACGAATTTGCCAATAATAATAACTCAAAAAATCATTCTTATCCTAACTGTAAACCAGAACAGTAATTATATAGTACTTCAATGTCAGTAATGGCAGTTATTTCATATGCAAATGAATTATTGTAATGTTCACATACACATGCTAAATTTTACATGTAGACAAGTGTTTATGCTTGTTAGGCATGTCCACTAACTGGTGAATGCTGGTTTTTACACCTCCACAAATTTGTGTATATGCCAAATGGTGAAAAGTATATGCATGCCAGTTCTGAGAGCTGAAAAATGTTCATTGATGAGATGGGAGGGGGAGCAGAAATCCTTGATAGTTGCACATTTACCCAATGTTAGAGATCTTCACTTGGCAAGCATATAGACTGGTACAAGGGGAACAACAGTGCTCAAATTTTGCTCTTAAATTTCCACTGAAAACACATAACTGTCGGTTTCCAATCTGGGTTTCAAACCAATGCAGGCAAAGACCTTCAGCCTTCAGCGGAGCAGGACCATGTCACTCAGACACACAACCGCTTTGACAGAATCTCTGCAGGATATCTAATGGCTAGGACCAATGCAGGCAGACAGAGAACTGTATTTATATGTATCCATCTGATCCATCTTTAAAACGGAAATACTTTTCTTTATGTAAATCTCCTTGGCATACTTGGGATACATGATGCGTGTTGAAAAGGACCATATTGTATGCTGCTCTTTTGAAAAACATTCACTTTTACGAATTGTATATGAGAAATTTATGCAAACATGTATGCATGTTAACAGCAACGATTATATATTACATTTTGCTGCATGCAAAAACATAGTCCTTTATCCCTGGGTCATAAAAGAATATGAAATATTCCTGAGTTAATGCAAGAATAGTGTGTCATATATCACATTAGATTGCAAGTCTAATTCAATAAGCAATTTGTAAAGGATAGCTTTATACCGCAATTTTTGCTGTTAAACTCTTAAGGCGAACAATAAACATACAAATTCGGGATAAATGATGCTAAAGGAAAGAATGCTGCAAAATGCATTATTGTTCATGGCAGGACATATACCTTATCTCTGCAGAGACATCATGCTGTATACTGTTATCTTATCATAACAACAACAACCCCTCTGCACTCAAGAAGTTGTCGCTGACGGGGAGATCGATTTTGAGGTGTAAAACTTCACTGTAAAATTTTAAATTTGAGTCAGCTTAAATGATTGAGTGAGACGTTTGCACAATACCTTTGAGCTGACATAGCTTATTGTCTTAAATTATAAGACAGTGCAAAGATTGCCATAACTTTTAACAACAAGCCATTTCATTTCAGACAAATTGTGCAGTCGTCTCACTTAATCTTTTGAGCTGATTCAAACTTTCAAATAAATTTAAGGTGTTCATGGTGAAGAAGCTGATCCCATGCTCAACAGTTATAAAACCTCTTTTGGTCTCTCATCGAAACAGCATCTTGTCTGCGGAACATATGGATAACTTTTGTTTTACAGCATATGGGTAGCAGTTTGACCTTTACATGCTTTATAAACTGCAATGTCCTTGTAATACAGCTATTTTGATTAGACTATCTGTCACCTTGTTGTGGCCAGGTGTGGGGTGATAAATTATTCATAACTTGAGAACCAAATGCCATCTGTTCATTAACAGCTACAATGCTCTAACTGATGAATAAAGAATCCGCTGCATTTGCTGACAGGAGGTGTAATTTTTAGTGTACTAGCTTCAAATTATGAACGACATCTCAGAGAGAACTGCATTTATTATTGGAATGACCTATTTTTGCCAAAATAATTATTTTTGACAAATAGTTAGCATATAGTAATATACTATGTCACAATGGTAAGAGACATTGTCTTCCCATATATTCATTGGATTATGCAGCTGGGTAGCTGAGTGGTTATGGTTCAGGCCTGCTCTGCTGAAGGTCTTTGCCTATTTGTGTTTGGTTTGGGAGCTCAAAATCTTTCATTGGACAGGCATGAGCAAAATCCAAGCCAGATGCTGTTCGGATGAGACAATACATAGGTGACCTCTTGTATCCATGGCTCTGCTTGATAAGTAAAATATTCCTCACATAGGGTAAAAACGATCTCAGCCTCCTAGCAGTGACTGTGCTGGGCAAATGAAAGATCCCTCACATGTGGTAATGTGAAACTTCAATCAAGCCTCATGATTGCTTAGAAATCAGTTTAGAGTGCTGCACTTACCACTTTTATGTATCAACCATCTTCAGATATTTTGGAATGAACAGCTATACACACAGCAAGTAATTTTGGTGTCAGCATGATACTGGTTTCAATTGTTTTGTTTGATATTTATATTCCGATCATTTATCAACAAAGCTGGTATCCTTACAGTGGCTTAACCTCATTCCTGCATTACTGTAACAAATATTATTGAGGATACTATAAACAGCTTTTGACCTGGCCGTGAGCTTTTATCATCCCATATATTGTGATAGATATACATCAAAATCTACTCTATCAAAACAGAGACAAAACAGACAGAAAATAGTCACAAAGTGTAGATAAATATTTATCAGTATGAATGGTACAAGCCCATCTAATTGGTGTCCATTGCCAGTGCTGTGGGAGAGCCAGAGAACGATAAATTATGACAGAAGGGGACATTCATTATGAAAAATATCATTTACCAAATGAGCATAACACAGTTTGTGAGAAATGCTGATGTCCCTATCTGTCCCAAGAGACTAAGAGTGAAGAATTAGGCCCAGCTCCCAAGCTAGCCATGCCTATATCTATATTGCAGTTCCAAGGCTTTAGGTAGAAACCGGTTGTGTTTACGGCATAAACTGTTGTTATAATGGTAAATACCGGCAGTTTGATTTACAGTGCATCCACCTTTTCCAATTAAGCAGTGCTATGAAATACAGTTAATGCCTTTATTTAGCATTTGATTGACATTGATAGATAATGACTCAATCATCTGATATCTTATCAGGGGGTCATCAGCAATTATTGGTCTCAAGTCACCCACCTTGAAATAGATGGTGTGTAATTTGTCACCACATTATGTGTCACAGAGTTGTTATTTATTTAACAAAGCTAAACATAACGATTTGGTTTAAGAATAGTTGCATTTAGTAACTACTTAGACCAATACAGTGGTTATATACTTTGTGAAATGCATCAGACAACTTGTTGCGACAGGTTGTAAATGCAGCATACCTGTTCCATGCCCTGAACTAGATCTATTAGTCAAAATAGAGGTCAGTCTAAAAATATTTGGAAAATAGGCTTTAGAATAATCCATCCAGTTATGTGGATAAAAAGTTATGAGATTATGTTATAAATTCAGCTAGATTGTGATCGCATTCATACATCATAAGTTCATAATCAATCTCACTTTTATAAGTGTATATATTGGACAAGTAAAGATCACTTGCAACATGTTGGGAACTCATGCTGTCTATCCTATCTCATCAATCAACCCTCGCAAGCACCCAGAACAGGGCTTGCAGGGCTGCACTCACCATATCTATCTGGCGTCTATCTAACATAAAAATCAAATCATTACGAATAAATGTCATTGTATAATTCCCTTTTAGACTAGTACCATGCAATGTTATGAATCATGTTTCTCCTTACCCTCTTCTAACAAAAGCTCTCTAGAATAAAGAGAAAGTATCTATATGACACAACTGCCTCATAAAATTTTGAAATCTTGAATTTACTTGGAATTAAAACATTATCAACACAATCGTTCAACACAAATGTTGTTAATTCCTTCTCACAGTTGGTGATATAAACACTAATCAGTTACACATTCAAAAACATCAGAGTCACTCCAATGAAATATTTCTGCAAAGCAGTTTCCTAACATGTCAGAAGTACAAGATAATTTTTAGGGCTAGGCAGACGGAAGCTTTCAATGGGCAAAGCAGAAAAATGACTGCATAGCCAGGGGGAACCCTGCACACTAACCAATAATTATTCCCTTGTTGATGACTATAATTCTTAAATCCTTCAATACGTCGGATTGTTGCTTTAAAATCTGACAGCGACATCACAGCTAATAAAGCTCAGAAGCTTGGTAAGCTGTTGGTAAGCTTTAGGTAAGTACAATTTGTGTTTTCGGCCAAATCACATGTTAATGTAGAATAAATTAACTACCGATATATGATCACAAAAACACACATGACAGTGTATATTTCTGCGATCAGCATATGTAATTATCTTACATACAATATGTCAAAATAGTAAATGTGACCTGCTCCACACAAATGGGTTCAAAGTCGGCCTCCTGTCATATTTAGGTATGAAAATAACTTTATTCTACTGGAATTGAGCTTTAAAATGATGTTAAGTATGTTTTGACATCTCCGTCCAAACCAAAGATATGGCATTTGAATTTCCCGCCATTGCAATGAAAGAACAACGAAAATCAAGAAGGAAATCCAATTTTGATAATTTAAAATATATTTTTGGTTAAATGGTCTTAAATATTCAAAGAAAATTACTTTTGCTAAAATGTGGTACCAACAGCTAAAAAACATCAAAACGTGACCTTTTGATACATTTTGCTCATTTCTGAGAAATATATAATGCCAACTTTGAACTCATTTTGGTGGAGCAGGTCACAAATACGAGACTATGGTGGATCAAAGTAAAAGACCCCATAGTATGCATAGTTTTCCTCTGAAGCACTTCATGATCACATGGGGCAAGATTGTTCTTTCAAGTGACACATTGTAATAAACAAAAGGAAAAGGCAAGAGCCCAGAGGACATCGTAAGATATCATAATCCCCCAAAACCATTTCATGATTAAGGACAGGCTCAAGTTAATGCGTAAGGTGTGGCACCTTTGTGATCATTTGATTGAATTACACATACAACTCCTTTATATATTCTATTTATACCCTGTTCCTAGTATATATAAAATATCTACATATAACTGTAAAATGAAAGTTTGTATTCCGAGGTGACTCGTATGTGATATCATTTAGTCTATTGAACATACAGCCCATCTACAAACTAGAAATCTGCTTGTATACGAGTATAAAATGAACATGCCCAAATGCTCACATGTGGTCCGTTATTATCAGCAGCACCGGTTTTGCAAGAGGGAAATTAATCTGCTAATGTAATTTCTTCAGCAAATAAGTCACAGATATCTGGTTCACAGTGTGGGTCAATCAAGCAAACAAGAGTTCAAAGGGCTTAGTTGCCCAGGGCACCTACGCAGGGCAACAAACATGTGACATGCAGAGGTACGGCCCTCTACAGTGTGTTGGTGTATCAATAAAAGGCAGAGTGCTTCAGGCCATGGTATGTTGAGGTAAAATACTATTTTATTAAAACTACTCTAAATTTAACCCGGAAAAGCACCAATACCAGTCAAAATTGATGTTCAATATACATTATTTGATTGGTCAACTAGTCTTTTGGTATTTAACAAGGCCACAATAAATGCAAGGATATAAGGGAAAGCCAAGTCAAGGTGACTGCTTTTGTGTTGCTGGTTGTGCACTGCTGTTTTCAATTTCTTTACACGAATGTCTGCCTTATATATTTATTGGTAAATTGAAATGGCATATTACTTGTTAAGTCGGAAAAGAGAGCTGTAGATTAATTGCCGGTATGTAACTTTGATGAGGCAGAATTTCATGAAAAAAATGTGGAACTAAATGCAGAACTAAATGCACCAAAGAAATGCGTCTGGTTGGTGCCAAAGTCAGAATTGTCAAAACTACAATCTTAATATGTTCTTTCTCATAATTTAGTGGAAACCAGAGATAAATAGGCATAAGCCTTTGAAATACCAGGCTACAAACATTAAAATGACCATGCCTAGATCAAAGGATCCTTGTTGTTTGGTGCAGGTTGTTCACAATGGGAGTGGGACTATGTTAATTATTAAACGAGGCTTTAGCCCGCGGTGTGATAAACATATATTCCTGATCCCATGGTGAATAAGTGGCTTATACTATCTGACAAACAAAGAATATGGGATTTATGGCATTAAAATATAGGCTTGCGATTGGCTGACAGAGGCGAGGTATAATGAAAGATATGATGTCGTAGTTTGCCACTGTTAATTTCATTCTCATCTGTCACAAATGGCTTGTTTTCTTTTGATTGATTTTTTAAATTGTACTTACTTTTTCATATCTATAAACAGTCGGTCACATCAAATGTTGGGATTTTAATCAGTATCGTATATTTTCGATATATCACAGGTTTTGCTGATAGAGTGACTTTCATATAAAAGGTATGAAATGTATCTCCTAAAAAGTAATCAGAATTTTGCCGTCATATGATATTGGTTTTGGAAAAGGGAAAATCAGTATTATTCTGCTCAACTATATTTTCGAAATGGATATGGTGTTTTTGGATTCTATTATATTTTCACAAGTACGCGGACAGAATAAAGAAAATATCCAAACAAATAAAGCCATCAAATTTAATAGAAAGGAGGAGGATGCAGCAATGAGGTAAAGGATGATTGAAACTTTCATTAACCACAAGTCTAGGAATCCCAATAGAATCCACCTCCGGAATCAGTCCTTGGTATGCCAGTGCATTACTGAGCTAACCCCTGTGCAGGAGGAAATCGGGAAACTTTTCGATATGCTGAATAAAATCTATTTGTCTCTCTATATCTATCTATCCATCAATGTAACAGCCTATTTATTTTCCATCCATTTCCTTACCAGGTTACCAAACATCTTCCATCCTGATCTATCAGAGGCATTGATTCCTGCACATCCATACCAGTTTATTTGTTTAGGCTATAGTTCACTGGCTGCTCACGAGGGGATGAAATCCTGCATATATCACGAGTGAGAGGCGACATCTCGTTTGCTGCGAGAAACTGGTGTGATTACAGACCGGAAGTGATAAACGAGCCTTCCGTTAGGGTTCTTGATCTTCGGGTTGTGGATCTTTAGGGTTTCTTGGGTTTGTTGCGATTACTCAGCTGCAGGGGCATTTGTTTTCATGATGGTCCCTTTTGCCTTTAAGTGGGATTGGTTGACCATATTGTGAAAGCCGTGTGAATGTCCTGAGCCGCAGCCTGCAGGCACTGTAATAAGCTGCTTTGCTATTGCTATGCATGTAATGCTGCAATTTTATCTGATTAACTGGCTGTCTCGTTGCCTTTTACAAACTGAAGATGGCTTTGAACAAAACTCTCCTATAACAACATGTCTAGTAGAGAACTAAGATGCCATGAAATAGATGGACAGAGAAAAGTTAATAACGATCCATGTGTGTAACATGCAATCAGTTTATTAAGGTATAGCATCTGAACAACAGTGGGCCACTCCATTTTATCATATTTTAGATAAACACATGTATATTTATAGACCCCTCTTACATGGGCCTCCAGCAGTGACCATTTTCAGTGAGGGTAAGATAGAAAAGAGGAAAAAGAACAGAAATAACAACAACAACAACAACAATGCAATAGAAAATACAGCAACAGTAATTTGTGCCAGGCTTGGCAATAAACACACATGTTTGTGCTCTTTTGTCATTCTGCATATGACAAATTGCATGCGAGACAAACGTACCTCACACATAACAGAAACAGAAATGGGACACTGTCACTCCAGTTAGCAGGCCTATTTCTAAAGGAGTTTTGTTCCATAAGATGGCAGATTAAAATTATGTTTGGTCAAAATAAAATTTAAGTAAGGCATTGTAAGCCATAAAAGCAGTTCAAAGTCTCTTGCAATTAAGTAATTCTATGCATACTGAACTAAGAGGTGGAGCTGTTTCTTAAATATCCAACATATAAAATTTTCACTAAACAGAAAAATGCTAATTAAGTATATGCATCATAAGCACGATTTTCTTACAAGGATATACAGGATGTTCTTCAAAGTATTTCATCACCATTAGAAAAAATGTGCTTTCATCAGTCCTGTGATTGAACGAAAATATATTTTCATTTTTACAAAGATGCTCTCAGATCTCGCAGAATGGAGACTGTATTCCCTGTCCAAAGCAATAATGTATTATATCTTTCCATTTTTACCAACATGTATTATGATATTCATTAAAAAAACAGGATTAAACACAGACAATTGCACTGCATTTGCTCTTTGTATGATCATTTAAAAATATGAAATCAATGTTTTCTGGAAATATGGAAATATGTAATTATTGTATTTCCTTTTTCATCACTTTGATCTATTTCATACATTGATTACCTGGCACTTCGAAGAATTCTTGTCTCCAAGATTTTACCTGTGTGCTGACTAACAGTTAGTAATTTTAGCACCTGTTCTTTATATTGGCATCACGCAATTTATTCGTGTATGAAACCACATGGTTGAAAAAAGGCTTTTAGAGGCATCAAACCTACACTTGAACTAGTAATTCCCACTTTCGATGGTCAGGCAGCCAAAAAGGGTGTTTTGCATGTTGCACTATTGTTGAAGTTGTACTTACACATTTATTTACTCTCTTCTTCTTGAATTAGATATATTTTTCTCGATAATACATTACATGACTTCCCATCTATACGTCAAACAATATGTCCAGTATTAGGCTGAACATTTAGGCACCAGGCCTATATCTAAGACTATCTATCTTTCAATCTACCGATCTATCAAACTGCATAGCTATCTATCTATCTATCTATCTATATATCGATCTATCGATTTATCTATCTGTAGCTTTTTCAACCACTCTGTCTATCCAAAATAAACAATATTTCCCGCAAAAAGAAATTACAGACATATATATGAAAGGCGATCTTGCCTTCTTTCCTTCCATGTCTTACTTCTGGCAGTTGAGCAATGATTTATTGAAGACAACAGCTCCTATCACATATCTCAAACACTGCAAAAAATTCCCGTTAAATTTTACAGTTAAATTAACTGGCAACTTTGTTCCAGGTCTAAGAACTGTAAAAGTACTAATAAACCTGAACAGGACAATGAACCGTAAAATGCAGATTGTACATTGAACTGTAATTTTGCAGATTCACCAAAGTGATATTACGGTATAATGTACATATATAAAACAGTTTATTTAAAGTATATTTTACAGTTATATCAACTGTCAATCATAGAATGTAAAGAATGCAAGGAGCAGTATAATCTACTGTAAAAATACGGATAGTATGTGTTATTCTTACTTATTGCACAAGTGTGAAACAACAGACTAAGCATGTGATTTAACTGTCGCATAGCTGTAGGGGTGTACCGAAGCTGGAATCAGCTGAGAGAGTGAGAGAGCCACTGACTCCAGGCTCGGCCTTGCTCATCTCTTGCTTGACAGCAGGGAAGTAAGTCCATCAATTATGCCCAGCAATTGATTTGCACACGTTTGCTCACAAACCATAAAATTGATGGATATTTTCCAAGAGAACCAGGTGTCAAGTTCATTGAAGTATGTTGTATTGATGCAGACTGCGCCTGGGTTATTTTGGTTTTAATAGTGTCATTCTTTAGATCACATCATAAGACTTACACAAATGTCAATGTAATATATAAATATAACAACTTTTGCATAATGACAGCATCCTTAAGATCATATGAATGAGGATGTTCCCTTACCTTCAGATAAGTTATAAATTAAGTTTGATTAACAGCTGTGAAAAGCATATGTTATAGATGGCACCACATGTTCTGTGGTTGAAGTCCATGCAATCTCTTGTTTATAGTTCCTAATCTGACGAGTTGCATTGATTGTTTGGCCAATTCAAATGTTTTGTCTGCATATTACAAGTTGCCAGTATATTAACGGTTTAAGTAATTGTTCATTAACGTGAACTGAATGTTAAATGACATGTTGCAGTAAATTTATCTTGGAGGCATTTTGTAACTGACAAAGAACTGTAAATTCACAGACAAAGTCTGTTTTAAAAAAATACTGATAAAATAACAATAAATTTACGGTTCTTTTAGCCAGAAAAACACGGCCATTTCTTACAGTGAAGGTGTTGCAAAAACTTGGCTTTTGCTCATATCGACATAAATTTATAAGAAATGTACCAATTTTTATGAAACATGAGGATGCCATTCTTTTGACTTATTGCCACATTGTTGTAGATTCAGAAAAAGAAAGGAAGGCAGACTGAACAGTAACATAAAAGAACATCAGTGGAAGAAATTGTCATAACTGTCATTTCAGAAAAAGAGAATATATGTAGCAAACAAAACACAATACTTAAGCCCAAAACTCCTTTTTTAACTCAGCCAGTTCTGCTAACCTCTATGAATGTTGTGGGTTATCCCGCATGCCTAGGTTAGGGTGGAGGATCAGCTGGTGCCAATCGCAGGGTGTCCACCGGGTTTTAATGTCGTTCCTGCAGGGTCACTCGGACTTATGTTGGTGGCTGTTTCAATCATCCTTTGTCTCATTGCTGCATCCTCCTCACCCTGTTCTAATTAGCCGACCAAGTGGGTAAATACAGGAAGTCAAGCCCTAATCGTCCATCCATTCCAGTCCAATTGTCATGTCATCCTGTGCCAATAGCAGCAGGCACAAATAAAGAAACTGTTGCCTTACAAATAATACGATTAACTAATGCAGCAGGTCATTGAATTCCTTCACAGTGTGAATGTACTGCCAAAACCATTCATATTAATCATTCCACTGGAATTCCTGCTCACTTATATTCTATGTCTGTATTATCACAAAAAAAGGACATTAAGCCTCGCAAAATTAAGCTTTTAATCTCCTTAAAATCTCAAAGACATGTCTGAGGACCAATTATGTAACAGGCTGAACAATTTAATTAAGTAATAATAACAATCAACCCTTTTGATGGCAACATGATTACTTCACACGGTCAATTCTTTTTAAGATAGTTTTAAAAAAAACCTGTTTTGCGGTAATAATTTACAAATTGATTGACAATTACACATGCGATTTTTAAAGGACTCTGTAGTACTATCACTGACTAAGGGTTTTTTCAGTCTCGCTGGAATTACACTGACCTAGCACTAAGTGACTGCCTTCCTCCTGGTTAAGTAGTATCATAAATCACAGACTGCATTCAGACACCCACTCGAGAGACCGCTTCATGACTATAGAAGTGGCACCTTGTAACACATGGACCACTGCATTTGCACAATAAACCTTCAATCATTTGAGGATTTTATATATTTTACAATGTAACAATGATTAAACAATTATATGGGCAGTTTTACAGTATTTGCACTCAGCCTATTTTCCATCTTTAAGCAATTACCATGAGAAAAGTATGACAGGTACACAGAAATTTGTCATGGTGGCAGTCTTTTACTTCGTTGAAGTATATGTGTACCAAATTTTACCTTGTTACGATGCTTAGTTTTGAAGCAGCGGGCGATTTATGACCAATTTTTGCACTTTTTTGTGTCTCACTGGCAGTTTCGCATATTTTTATGGCAACACAGAAAAGCAAAATGGAGGCAGCTGTGATTTACGTTAATGATGCCTGTCTGGACCTATGTCTTTGGCATAAAATACAACAGGTTTCATGTGAATAAGTTATATACGAAAGGAGCTGTCTCCCAAAATGTAGAAAATGGCATGTGTCAAAAAGTTTGTCTTTTAGTTACAACAAGTAAACATTTTTGTGCTTACACTGCTACAATGCCATAATTGCAATCCAAAAACCAAATTTCCTATTGTTTGTATAAATATTGAGATTCAAGCATTATCTTGCTTTATGTTGCATTTACATGATTTGTTAGTACTGTGTTTCAAACAAGTCATCTTGTTTCTTTGCTATATAAAGATAATTTGCCAAATTTTCGTTGATTTGATCGCTGTCCATCATATTAAGTCAAATAATGATTTTGTTATTTATATTTAATGTGTTTTTCTTGAAGGTTTTATGATCCATATGTAATATCTCTGATGGATCGATACATGTATGTAAAATGCCTCTATTTCCCACTTATTGATGTTGTAATTATATGGTATCATTAATAATTGCATGGAGTGGCTGAATTAGACCGAAATTCCAATTGCCCGTCAGATGTTGAGTAAATGCTCTTCATGAAGGAATGAGGATGCCAAAGCAAAGGCACTGGCTATATTAGAATCCCTAGGCATCCCAATCATTCCAGCACCTGTCAAAAGCTCAGTTCTTTGACAGGCAAAGGGACCTATAGTGCTCAGAAATCAACAGGTCAACTCTGGTTGACAAGTCACATGATGTCACTGAGATAACGGATACATCTGCTGACACTGAGATCAGGTTACTCAGACAAACACATAAGCATCTCATATTAACCAATCCATTCTGTTCTATGATATTGTGTCTGTCCTGCTGATGTTCTGTTGAAGTTAAATTATATTTCTGAGTTAGTTAGTGCCATTTAATTTCTGTTTCATTTCAACATTCTCACATCACAGTGACGCGTACATTTTTCTTTCCTGACAGAGAAGTCGGTCTGCTTTTAAGAACTTTTGACTAGCGAACAAAATTACTTATTGTCAGTGTGCTTTCCAGCCAGTCAGTTAATTAGAAAATTATGAACATTGACAGTGCTAAGACAAATCTTTTTCAAATTATATCATCAGCTTTTAAACTGTAGCTCATTAGTACGTCTGCAGGTTTATGTGAACTAAATTGTGCTCTTATTCTATTCTATGTAACATACTAGGGTGTGTCAATTTTTAATTTTTATGCAAATTCAAAAAGCACTAGTGCCTAAAAGGTGCGTTTTGACCTGGAGATTCCAAATCTGTTCTCGAAATGGTGATACGACAATTCTTACCTACTTCAATTTTGGTCTAAAGTTTCAATGTTTTTTTCGTTTTCGACCATTTTCGCCAATCCGCGGTTCTCTATAACTTTGTCAGTATGTATCATATAGCATTCTTATAGACATGGTTGGAAAGCTCTCAGAAAGACCTTCATTTTGCATACCAACTTCAATGGTCTAGGACGATTTCTTGATTCCCATTGGCTCTTCAGTCTGCACCTTTTAGAATGAAAATGTTGCAGATTGTCTAATCCTGTTAAAAAAAGGCTTTTGAATTTTTTTCTTTGATTAGTTGCAGTGACTTGCATTCTGCAAGTCCGAAAATGACAAAATATAAAAACATTTTTATTTTTTACTGTGGGAGTGCCTGGCTTGTGAGTGATGAAGTTTTAATGTTAATGTCAGTTGAAAACTCGTAAAATGTGAGATGGAGTCTGTTGCATATCATATCATATCTTCATCAGAATTTATTGCAGGGCAACATGAGTGGTACCACATGATAGAAAATATTCTTAGCATTCTTATGGTACCAGTGATGTTGCCCTATAATTAATTCTTATGAAGTTAAAATACGAAATATAACAGCCCCTCCCTGATTGGTTGCAATACTTCAGACAAAATTGAACATTAAAACTTCCAAGCTCATAAAGCAGGATTTTCCATAGCCAAAAATTAAAAAAATATTTTATTTGCTGTTTCTTGAACTTGGAGAATATGAATCACTGCAATTATCAGTGAAAAAAATGCAAAAACCTTTTTTTAACAGGATTAGACAGTCAGCAACATTTTCGTTTCTGAAAAGTGCGGGCCTAAGAGCCAATGGGAGTCAAGAAATCGTCCTAGACCATTAATGTTGGTAGCCAAAATGTAGGTCTGTTTGAGAGCTTTCCAACCATGGCAATTATAATGCTGTATGACAAATACTGATAAAGTTATAGAGAGCCGCGGATTGGCGAATATGGTCGAAAACGAAAAAAACATTGAAACTTTGAACCAAAATTGAAGTAGGTAAGAATTGTCGTATCGCCATTTCGAGAACAGATTTGGATTCCCCAGGTCAAAACGCACATTTTAGGCACTAGTGCTTTTTGAATTTGCATAAAAATTTAAAATTGACACACCCTAATAACATACTCAATGTGGTTTCTTTCCTTTTCAGGTAGGTCAATTTGAATTTACATCTGTTTGAGCATGCTACACATCATGAAATGAGTGAGTATTTTCCTTGCACTATCAGCTATCAAGTTTTTGATTTGGATTAGGTCTTGCAAAGTTTATTTTGATGTGATTTTATATTGGTATGTTAAAGATCCCTAACATTTGGTAAATTCATAAACAAATAAAAAAGTACAATTCATGAAGACTCTTTTATAAAGGTTAGAGGAAAGAATATGAAAATACCCCTTATTATGTCTTATTGCGTGAGAAAGGCAATTATTCTTTTTTAAATGAAATGCTACACCATGAACAAACCAGTGGATAGATTTAAAACATATCACTCTGATTAAATTTCCAATTTTCATAAGGCCTTCTGCATGGCGAAAAGTGAGATGGTGAAAAAAAATTGTAATCAAATTGTGCAAGTTACAATATGATATACCAGAACAAATGATCTCATAGCTGGCTTTTGAATTTTATGTATGTTCTGTCAATGCCTATGTTGTGGTACCTGAGTGTGGGTAAGGTGATCTCTGTTTACAAATCTTTTACCTCCACTGACTAGAAATGTGAAAGACGGGGATTTTGATATTATTTATATACAGATCGGTAGTCAAGCCCCCAGACTTGTTTTTCCGTCTTTAGGATGAATCAGCTAAAGGCATTTCATACTGTAGTGATGATTTGTCTCTCACTAATATGGCAAACAAAATGTATTCATAATGTATTGATGCATATGCATGCAGATACAGCCAATGATGCTAGTAGAACAGTAATGTGTCCTTTATTTGCACACATGCGCAGCGAAATACCACAGCTGGTCACATGTTTGCTGCCCTCCGTAGGAGCCCTTTGGCAACATAGCCCTCTGAACTACTGACTGACCCACACTGTGAACCGGATATCTGTGACTTATTTGTTGAGGAAAATTACATTAGCAGATTATTTTCCCTCATGTTTATATACATGTAGTACTGCCCAAGTATTATTATTGGGTGTTATCTGACCATGCAGGAAAAGTACATCTCATGTTACATGGACATACGTACTCGTAGATTATACATACTTATGCAGAAGATATCACTTTTGTCTCCAGAATGAATTGTATATATAATAATGCTCTATTGACAAGTGTCGCCCCATTACTATCAAGCAACAGACATTTGGTACATTCGTATGATTTTATCATTTCTTTCACTTTTCAATAATAGAGCCTCGACTTTTAAGTGGTAGTTTACATATATCACGGATAGAAGTGGACAGCTCTGATCAATACCTTGCAATTTTCAAATCTCCATTCTGTATATTATGCATTTTCATGAGTCAAACTTACTAAATTTGCTAAACGTCACTGGCACTGGGTTGACTTTTGGTACAAGGTCTATTCAAGTGGTATTTATAATCAAAATGTATTACTAGATTAATATGTTATACAATGAGATATAGAGAATAATTTCATTGCTGAATCTTCAAAATGCATTGTTTACAACTTCACAACTTTGGTTATGAAGTTCTCACACAAATGTTTTTGGGATGTGTCATCTTGGCAAGTATCTTTACAATAACATGCTTAACTTGAAAGATGAAACTCACAAAAAACTGAAGTAATTTGATATTAGTGGAACATGCACTCTTTCCGATTGGAATTCAGATGAAAGAGAATCTTAAAGGTGTGGTTAATGTCCCCAGAGAAAATTTAATATGGAGACCCTTATCATGATATGGCTTAAGTGAACTAATACTTTACATATCACCTTTGTGGAGTATACAGGTAGATGGCTAGTTCTCGGAAACGTCAATAATAGATGGATGCGTCAAAAAAGCTTTTTATGAATAATTATGTATGTTTAGTTAATAAGTAAAATCAATACCATCAAATAAAAATATAACAAAATAAAAATGACCTGAAATTCAAATTTGAGTTGATGTTATACTTATGTCATAGAGAGACACTTAGCTTTGGAAGAAAAATCTGCCACTTGTAATATATATACAACCATGTAACATCAATGCAGCTCTATGATATGGAATAACAAGATTCTGATAGTGATTTTATGAAGTCTATTCCTACTTTTTTCAAGTTAACAAGACTGATTTCATGTCTTTTAAATTTTCATAGCATGAGGGGAACCTTTATATTCAGGATGAAGTAAGCCTATTGGTCAAAATCTCACACAGAGATATGTACAGGTCTCTCATCCCATTGAAAAAGTATTGCCATATTTCTGATGACTTGTTTGGGGGCATTATAGATCTATCTGCCCTTTCGGTGTTGCTGTTGTTTTTCCAATTAGTGTTAGGCAAGATGCACATTCTAGGTTCAGTAAATAGTGGCTGGACGGGTTGTCAACAATGCATCCTGTTTGTTTGAATCATGCATTTTTGGATAAATGCTAGTTGTGATTATATATCATGTCATACAGATGGAAACTAGAATTCATGAAGACAGTGAGGTTCTGTCATTCCAATTTGATTTGGTGTTTTAAACTGCAGTTAATGACATCAAAAGAATTGCTTTAAAAAAAACAGAGTCTTTGAAGTAATCGATTTTGCTAATTTGTGGTGTTTGATATGAAAGCTTTCAAATGGGATTATCTTGGTTTTCAGTGCTAAATTTTGTGAAGTTGAATGCTGTGCTCTTGAGTGTCACAATCAATATTAATAGAGTTTTGGACAATTTGTCAGTTTTATTAGCCATTGATCTACTTCCATAAGATTTTTGTGTAATATTAGCTGTTTATTTCTGTTGTCAATTACTGGCCAGATAAATTCTAATTCCATCTTAATTTGCATTTAGAAATAACTTAATTTCTTCAAAGGTCGTTTTGTAAGATAACAATCTCAAAATTTCAAAATTCCTTGAAATTTTTCAGTGCTGTCGTAAAAGAGCAATATCTGAGTTTGATATCGTAAAAGAACGATTTCTGATCTGACACCTGGTACGAAGCTCCTCTAATTGTCTTTTCAATTAATTAGCAGCTAGTAATTTGAAGGCGTCCTTGTAGCAGTTCTTACGACTTCATGCCTTGTTGTCTGAATGCTTTTTCTCAGTTATTCATGCCAGCTATTATGTCGTTATATCCTTGGCAAATATGTCTAAGGGACTACCTTGTGGTTCTTCCATTAACTGAGACTAATTCTGATTAATTTCTTAATGCAGTCTGATTCCTCACTATCTTTATTGATGATAACTTTAGCCTTCCAGTTTATGTCATAGGTCAATCAAGGTATTTTTGCCTCCTGCAATCAAGGTCCAAAGCTTGATTCCTATACTTCATCTTCTTCTTAATTTGGCATCGAAGTCTTGGATGGCTAAGTAAGTTCCGCCTACAGTGTATTTGAAAATACCCCTATTTATTTAGTAATGACAAGAGTTATTTTGTCTCTCCGGCCGAGGGTGCTTGATATATACACCACAATATTTCTAATTCAATGTTCTTTTTTAAATGTGAAAATGTGTCTTTTTTTCTTTATTTCAAATCAGTCACTCTCCATTGAAATTGATTTACTAGAATTCTGAAAGGAGAAAATAAGGAGAAGTTTACTTTAATTACATTATTCTGTACCAGAAGAACCAAACTGTAATTTTTAATAAGTTGGCTTTAAAGATGAAAAACTTACATGTGTCTTTAATCTGTTCCATTTGGATCATTTATTCCATTTCTCTGTTTCACTTTTTTATCTCTGCAAAAATGATGTTAATTTAAATTCCTAGGAGCGAAATATTATTGTGTCAGTTCTTAAGCGGCAAGTGTCAGTTTATTTTGTCAGATTTGTGCGCCAGGCTTTTACAAAAGACCTTCAAACAGGAGATGTTGCACTGTGAATATTTGTTGCAATTTGGATCGACAGCACTATAAAGTTCAGTAGCAAACTATTTAAAACTTTACTAAAAACAAATAATAATGTATGATGAAGCAGTGTAGAAAATATCTTCTTCGGTACATATGTCCTAAACAATTTTTTCGTCTAAGGCCATTGGATTCTTAACTAAATGCTTAAAAGATTAGGCCATGGAGAAAACCTGCTTCCTTTGTTGAAATTGTGCAAAAAATTTTATAAGATCTGATTGAAGTAGATTTTCATCAAACGACCGTCATTTCCTTCACCATGCATGATTTGGTCTCTCAATAGACAGTCTCATCACAGTGTCTCTAGTTTTGATCGCACTTGTGTGTCAGGTTTGCTTAAAAGCATGTTTGTTTGGAAAGACCATAAATTGTGCAGCCAAATTTCACAGTGGAATTAGCCTTGGTGGTGTTATTATCCCTCCTGCATTTCACACTCCCAACGCAAAAGACATGCTGATCCTTTCCAATTGTCTCAGATGCTTGCTTCTTTCTCTGCCTGATGAGGTGTGCTGCAGAGGCGTAAAACACAAACACTCTGCCTCATGAGGTTCATAAGAAAGTGAATGATGGTGCCTTGTGTCCCAGAAAATGGCTAACTTGCAACTCCGGGAATTTTGCGTAATAATGCAAACAAAGTATCAAGGAAATAGACGAGGAAGAAAAGTATGGAATAACACATTTAAAAGGACCACACCGGCGGTTCCAGATAACTGGCAGGATACGCATTGTTATGCTGACTAAGTTTGGCTTTATTGTGTTTAGATATGCAGGCTACTTTCAATGTGCACCACACGGACTGACACGGAAGTATGTTTCTCTATGTCTGTTTTCCAAGCAAGCTAGAAAACGTACCTGTGATTGGTGCAGTGATCGAAACTGCTGAAATGAGATGACTGGTACAGGTTCAATGAGTGTTTCACAATTTATAAATTAATTTTTTGGATATTTTGATACAGCACTACAAGACCACTTGATAAAAGACCAACTTGCTTTTGGGAAGGCCTTCCTCTTTGAAACATAATTATTGTATTAATTGTTTGTCGTTTCCCATCCTGAGTAGAAAAAACACCTCATCATCCAAATGAGAATATTTGGGGAGGGAAAGTTAGCTCAGTAGTAGTGTGCTGGCCTGACAAATCGATGATCCTGGTCTAAAATCCAGGTCTCTTCTGTACACCTGGAGCTATGTAAGACGGCTGTTTCAATTATCTTTTGCCTCATAGCCATGTCCTCCTCAGGACTGTCCTTACATGTGCATAAATACTAGAAGCAAAGCCCACATCATCTATGCGTCCAATTTCATGACAGCTGATCTGGTAGTCCTATTACACAGAGAAAAGTCTTGCTGATGGCGGAAGCCCATGTATTTCTTCCAAGAATTGTTGAGCAGATGAAGTGAGTACAAATACATTTGTATGTTCCTCAGATTTATGAGTTCCTTGAACAACTTTATGATTGTTTACTTTCTTCAAACGTTTATCTGTGATTAATGAAGTCATAACTTTGCGAATTATATGCTTGCCTGGAAAGTGTGAAAGATATGCAAACTTTAAACAGATATTTGTAAATGTTTAGAAAGCTTATAAACATATTCAAAAATGATTCCGGAATATAACTGTAATCTGTTGTTTGTTCCGGAATGCCATTGCATCGTCTTTCTCTAGAAATGAAGCAGAACCGTTATTCACAAAACGTATAGCTACCCCAAAAATTCTATGCAATATGGCAAGCAACGTTCACATCTTGAAAACTTTTGAAACTATTATGTAAAAAGAATGTCTGACTACAAACGCGGTTGTATCATGCCTAGTGAGTTATATATCAGAGCTTAATCTAGAAGGATAAATGAAAAGTTAAAAAAGACTTAATGAAATGGCGATGGTAACCTGAAAGTAAGATTAAAGCTTTAAATTCTTGATAATAGTACTTTTAATGGTGATGTGTCATGCAAGCTTACAGTTTTTGTGCTATAACCTAATTGCAAAAAACATAGTTTTTTCATCATTAAGAAAATTCTTGGCCTCAGCTCAGCCAAAATGTTTTTCACTCATTCGTAGCTAACTCATCCCCAGAACTTCAAGTGGTCTCAGGTTAGTGAAAGAAGTATAGTCGGTACTGCATTTGAATTAAGGTCCTCGGAATTGGATGAGAGGAGGTTTTAACTCAACTCTTAGCACAATGGAGTGCTAATCACTGGGTACCGTTTTCCATTCCCACTCTGGACAGTCACAATGACACATGGACTTATTTTGGACAGCAGTTTCAATTTTCCATCGTAAATGCCTAATTGCTGTGTCCCCCGTCCTAATTATCCCACAAAGTATAAATAACTGACGAACCTAAAGCAGTGACCATCCATCTTTCTATCCTTCGCTATTGCATCTCTCAAAAGTGTTGGTGTATTTTGTTTACCAGCAAAATATCGAAGCTAGACCTCCAGCTTTGCAGATGAGCCTAATCAGATTTGGCTGGCTCTAAATTAGATGATAATGTTGTGGCAGTTCATGCTGATATTTTGGATAATAATGTTAATAATATACAGACAAGTTTTATTCCTCGCCAACAGTTTTCTCAAGTATCGAAAAGCTTGACAAGTGTGCATATCCCTCGGAGATATGAGTTATGTTTTACAATGCTATATTTGCAGTGTAGCTAAAAATCGTTTCTGAAAATAGCTTCATGAATATTTAGAAATTATCATCATGGTAGTGTATTCTAAGTTTCTGAATTAAGAATCTGTAGAGACTGATATCATGCAGGATAGAAATATCTGAATGTTTCTCAGCAGTTATGTATTACAAGTAGGGAAATTCGTAAAGACCACTAAAGACAAATAATACCAATTGTTGTTGGAACGTTATTGTAAGGTATATTTAAGACAAATATTACTTAAAATGTGTATTTTTAAAATTGCATAAGAACCTCATAGTAATGGAAATATCAATCATAGCGGAAATACACAAAGGTTCCTTGCCACTTGCCATGTAATACTTAATGACTCATCCACCGAATGAGGTTACTTTGAAAATCAGTGATTCAATCATATATTGTCAACTAATTCCATATTATGTAGACACATGTCAGGTGCTTTCAGGAAATAACTGGAATGTTGCTTGTGAAGTCATATCCCTATTCCTGTAGTTAGTGAGATCAAACCCTGTACTTGCAACACTATCAAAGCAAGGCATCTAAGTGTCACTCCACTCATAAATGAGGTCGCAAGCACCCATATAAGACATTGACAGTTTGTTTCCAGGTGTTTTATAGGGACTGTAGTGAGGTCATTGATGTCAGCCAATAGCTGGATGTAAGTACTCATCATTCATTGAGTGTAAAGTATTGGACCTTTAGTGATGCACTTGATGTACTCAACAGTTGAATGTATTACATGTTCTTCCTTGACTGTAAGACCAAATTTAGCATTATGGTTCCGCTGTATGTGATTTATACATGTCGGGATTATGGGTTATTATTCTTTTCAATACATAAAATAGTTGTTCACACTTACAAATATGTTTAGTGGGCTGAGACAGCTGTCCACTGATAGACAATGTTTCTGAAAGATTTGCCACTTCAAGCAAAATGTCAAGCGAGCGGTTTTCCTCAGCGATCTTCGACCTGGTAGTAATTTTTCAGGTTTTCTGCGTGAACAATTATCATTAGTCCTTTCTGGATTCAAGCCTCTTGTTTCCTTTTTAACTGATTCTACATTTTCACCCTTTTATCTTCATTTTTTCCCTGCATCACTGCTTGAAATGTCGCTGACCAATAAATTTTAAACTTTGGTTTATATTTGCCTGATATTTCAGGAGAGAATTTATTGTTTTCCTGGCCCTTTTTGGATTCTCTGTCGGTAAATTGTATTGTAAATTGCGAACAAGAAAGTAAATTGGCAAAATGTAAATTCAACCTATGTTGGGCTGTCCTTGTGTCTGTCTTTTGGCATATGAACACAATTATTAGTCTTTTTATGCATTACGTAATATATTGAGGATTATTTTTTTTTTTTTAAATGTGTCATAATTCTTAAATAAATGGTGGCTTTAATAGCATATTATTGCTTCTTTCCAGAAAAATAAGTTACTATCTCTTTGTATTACTACACATACTACCCCATAAATCTGACAATTTTGCTGACTATGTCATTCGAAAAAAATTCTCAGTCAGGTCACGGAAAATTGTATGGGACTTTTCCGTGTTGGAGATCGTCCATTTTCTAAATGCAATAGTATAGCCCATCTGTTCTGCTTTCCAGTGTATGAAGGCACCTCAGGAATACAAATAGGGACCTTTATACAAGAAAATTGAGTGTCACCAAGGGGCACAATTCTAGTCGAATTCCCCGCTCTCGCCTGTGACATTTCAATGAATGAATATAGACTTCCATATATAGTGCAGTTTGAAAGACCAAATGTACTGCTACATACATAGATGTTCCATATCTATCTATCTATCTATCTATCTATCTATCTATCTATCTATCTATCTATCTATCTATCTATCTGCCTGTCTATCTGCCTTTGTCCGTCTACATACCTAACTATCCACAATTTATCTACCTTTATTGTTTTTTATAGGGTCTGAACTTGATGTATTGAAAATATAGGTCTACAAACAAGCTATTAGAATTTTTATTGGGTTATTTACTAAAGGCATTATCAGGATTCTTGCACAAAACAGAAATCAGGAGCTCAAATGAATTTAGTAACAACAACAATTACTGATGTTACTAATTCTTTGGAAGCAAGAGAAAAATGAAATAGTTGTTCTCCTTTCACTTCATATACACTGTAACATTAAGACTAAGACTAAGACTTCTTTATTGGTCATTAATGTAAAATATATACAATTATACAGAATGAGATTGTTGGTGCAAATATTGACATGATGAAAGAAACAAATTAAACAAAGCATTAGTTTGCTTGCACAGTAGCTGACCATGGTTTCATGACATCTTTGAAAATATGCACGTTATTAGATAATGTAATTTGGATTCTTTAATTCCATCTGGCCAATCCCATCTTTTCATATGATTTGCCATTTGATACAAGTATATTTTATTCTTCTACAAATATGTATTGAATTGAGAGTGGCACTTACCAGTGTCATTTTGAAACTGATATCTGTAGACATAACAATATATATTATATCTGGAACAAATTTGATATAACTTTTAATTTTTCTTGTTTGAGATATGATCTTGAATATCAGAAACCAAAATACTCTTATCTGCATTTACAATGATTCTACATTATATGAACTGTGAATAACTGTCATATATGTTGTTTACTGGCCAAATTCTTTGAGAAGTTCTCCACCTCATGGGCACACAACCATACATATGGGATTCACAGGTGAGGTTAGAAACAGGTGACTACATCAAACAGTCAATATCAAACAATGCAAAACAAGATAATCCCGCTTGCTATTTTATAACAGGGCCCCTTAAAACACTGTCAGAGCATAAGAATATGTCATCGAGCCAGGGAGTATTTTCCCAAGAATTTTTGATTGGAACATTTGAGCATCCATTTATCCACATGGAATCGTTCATGGACTATATCTATATTGCTTGGGACATATATTATTTGGAATGGCTAATAGGACAAATCAAAGGAAACAAATTTGCAATAGAAGGTTAGAGACATGTAATCATCTTATGTCAAAACCATGTGAGCTTCTTCAAACAAATCGGCATGCCACCAAAAAATAATTCAAATGAAATATGCACATCAGTATTTCCAGGATAACCAATGTCTTCTTCATTTCTTGACAGAATGAAGGTAGTGTAAAAACCATTTCAGGGGACTTTCATTAGCAAAATCCTGGTTGGATGTTTTATTGGTATGGATGAAATGTTGAATTTGTGACCTCTAGCACTATTGTCTTTCTCAAACTGTCTTGGCAGGGACAGTAAAAGATCCTCTTATGGTCTCCTCCTGTTTTCTCGAGAGAGATATCATCTCATCAATCAACCCTCATTAGCAACTGGGACTGGGCTTAGAGGGCTGCACTTCACAACTATCTATTATGTTTAAAAATTTACTTTGGAAGTTGACCAGTTATCACTTTTCTTCACTACATGTACTTAAAAGTTAAAGCTGTTGATCTGCCTTCAGGTGACATTTATATTATGTACGCAATTTATCTTTGAAAGCCTATTTTGTCATGAGCCTTAAGCGCCTGAAGTAATCCAAACAATGCTCAATTAAGGCACATCACAGCCAGACAATGCCAAGGCCATATTAGCTATTAAGGTAGAAGCAGGGTTGTGCTTCAATCTGACATAAAGATGATTAAGTGAGCTGCCTTAACCGCTGGATATAGGAGGCATGTGGTCTTGCTCTCTGTGTTTTTCTTAAAAGGAGTTTTAGAGCAAGGTGATTTACTTAATGTTGGAAACGGATATACTGTTCTATCTTAGCTGTGGAATAAGCAATGTTCTTTTAAATCTGCTATTCTCCTTTCAAGATAGTTTTTTGGTTTACAAAAAACAATAGTGTATGCAAATATAAAGTTGGTTTCATGCAGTTTTTGTCATAATCATTACGATGTTGTGATTCAAAGTAAATTGCTGCTCTAGCTTATGCAGCTTTTATAATCAGTGTGACAGGCTCAAATGATGATGAGATGATGATGGTGGGAGTCCACCAATGGGTACGCTCTTTTGATGATTAATTTGGCAGTCACTGATAGAAATACAATTAACCTTCCTCTTTCTGTCAAGTCTTTGTTTGCATTTGATTTTGGTATATTGATTCATGTATGAATTGGTAGGAAGTTTCCTGTTTTTGATAATTCTTCTTATTTTGATTTACAATGTAGTATTCACATTGGTTTTCCTATCTTCTTGATCTCCAGTTAATTTTTTTCCACTTATTTTCCTACTATTCATCTTCCCATCCTTCTTCCTTTTCTTCTGCATGCAGGCATATGTATTGTTCCCCTCATTTTTACTTAGTTTTCCTCTTTCTTATTTGTCTTCTCCATTCTCCTACCTTTTCTCTTTTCTACCTGTTTTCTTCTTTATTTGCTGTATTAGCTCGAACTCAGAGACAACCTGCCATGACTAATAGCTAATACTGGTCCAAGACCTAATTTGTAGTCCACGAATTCAGGGAGCTGTCTTTTATGTCCAGTGGACCTAATAAACTGCCCCAGTAGTTATGCAGACAAATCTGTTTTTGTTAGATATGACTGCCTTATGCATGGCCACTACACAATGTTTACTTTTGTGTTTATACTTGTTTGCCAGTCCGATTCAGGTATGGCCTTTGATACTGTGCCTTATGCATGAACTATCATTCCACCCTTTCTTACAATTTTTTCTATGTTTCAAAGGTTCTTTTACTTCTAATAATTGGATCCACGACAATGAGAAACATGACGGAGAATCTATTATTACTGAATGTCAAGGCAAATGTAACAGGCTGAATGTCTGTGTCCCTATGAGGAACATACACCAGGGTTGGCGAATTTCATGAGCTCCTACGTCAAGCTTTCAAAAATTGTCATCACGGGCTATAGCCAAGTACCCATATGCACCTGCGTGGATATAGGAAAGCAGTGGTTTTAGGATGATCTGCTCATTTCCGCCATGTCATGACTGAGGTTCGAACCCACGACCATGCATGCAGCAGACAAGCATCCTTATCCACCAAACCACAACATTCAGTCTGATTTTTCAAAAATTACCTGGATCAACTGCTTGAACCGTCCTGGATGCCAAAAGTGGAATCACTGTGTGCTCAGTTCGAGGCACATATTTTTCAATATTTTGCATGTGGACCTAATATTACAAACACATACTCTGTGCATATCCCAAATACTGCCTTTTACGAATTTGCCAATAATAATAACTCAAAAAATCATTCTTATCCTAACTGTAAACCAGAACAGTAATTATATAGTACTTCAATGTCAGTAATGGCAGTTATTTCATATGCAAATGAATTATTGTAATGTTCACATACACATGCTAAATTTTACATGTAGACAAGTGTTTATGCTTGTTAGGCATGTCCACTAACTGGTGAATGCTGGTTTTTACACCTCCACAAATTTGTGTATATGCCAAATGGTGAAAAGTATATGCATGCCAGTTCTGAGAGCTGAAAAATGTTCATTGATGAGATGGGAGGGGGAGCAGAAATCCTTGATAGTTGCACATTTACCCAATGTTAGAGATCTTCACTTGGCAAGCATATAGACTGGTACAAGGGGAACAACAGTGCTCAAATTTTGCTCTTAAATTTCCACTGAAAACACATAACTGTCGGTTTCCAATCTGGGTTTCAAACCAATGCAGGCAAAGACCTTCAGCCTTCAGCGGAGCAGGACCATGTCACTCAGACACACAACCGCTTTGACAGAATCTCTGCAGGATATCTAATGGCTAGGACCAATGCAGGCAGTCAGAGAACTGTATTTATATGTATCCATCTGATCCATCTTTAAAACGGAAATACTTTTCTTTATGTAAATCTCCTTGGCATACTTGGGATACATGATGCGTGTTGAAAAGGACCATATTGTATGCTGCTCTTTTGAAAAACATTCACTTTTACGAATTGTATATGAGAAATTTATGCAAACATGTATGCATGTTAACAGCAACGATTATATATTACATTTTGCTGCATGCAAAAACATAGTCCTTTATCCCTGGGTCATAAAAGAATATGAAATATTCCTGAGTTAATGCAAGAATAGTGTGTCATATATCACATTAGATTGCAAGTCTAATTCAATAAGCAATTTGTAAAGGATAGCTTTATACCGCAATTTTTGCTGTTAAACTCTTAAGGCGAACAATAAACATACAAATTCGGGATAAATGATGCTAAAGGAAAGAATGCTGCAAAATGCATTATTGTTCATGGCAGGACATATACCTTATCTCTGCAGAGACATCATGCTGTATACTGTTATCTTATCATAACAACAACAACCCCTCTGCACTCAAGAAGTTGTCGCTGACGGGGAGATCGATTTTGAGGTGTAAAACTTCACTGTAAAATTTTAAATTTGAGTCAGCTTAAATGATTGAGTGAGACGTTTGCACAATACCTTTGAGCTGACATAGCTTATTGTCTTAAATTATAAGACAGTGCAAAGATTGCCATAACTTTTAACAACAAGCCATTTCATTTCAAACAAATTGTGCAGTCGTCTCACTTAATCTTTTGAGCTGATTCAAACTTTCAAATAAATTTAAGGTGTTCATGGTGAAGAAGCTGATCCCATGCTCAACAGTTATAAAACCTCTTTTGGTCTCTCATCGAAACAGCATCTTGTCTGCGGAACATATGGATAACTTTTGTTTTACAGCATATGGGTAGCAGTTTGACCTTTACATGCTTTATAAACTGCAATGTCCTTGTAATACAGCTATTTTGATTAGACTATCTGTCACCTTGTTGTGGCCAGGTGTGGGGTGATAAATTATTCATAACTTGAGAACCAAATGCCATCTGTTCATTAACAGCTACAATGCTCTAACTGATGAATAAAGAATCCGCTGCATTTGCTGACAGGAGGTGTAATTTTTAGTGTACTAGCTTCAAATTATGAACGACATCTCAGAGAGAACTGCATTTATTATTGGAATGACCTATTTTTGCCAAAATAATTATTTTTGACAAATAGTTAGCATATAGTAATATACTATGTCACAATGGTAAGAGACATTGTCTTCCCATATATTCATTGGATTATGCAGCTGGGTAGCTGAGTGGTTATGGTTCAGGCCTGCTCTGCTGAAGGTCTTTGCCTATTTGTGTTTGGTTTGGGAGCTCAAAATCTTTCATTGGACAGGCATGAGCAAAATCCAAGCCAGATGCTGTTCGGATGAGACAATACATAGGTGACCTCTTGTATCCATGGCTCTGCTTGATAAGTAAAATATTCCTCACATAGGGTAAAAACGATCTCAGCCTCCTAGCAGTGACTGTGCTGGGCAAATGAAAGATCCCTCACATGTGGTAATGTGAAACTTCAATCAAGCCTCATGATTGCTTAGAAATCAGTTTAGAGTGCTGCACTTACCACTTTTATGTATCAACCATCTTCAGATATTTTGGAATGAACAGCTATACACACAGCAAGTAATTTTGGTGTCAGCATGATACTGGTTTCAATTGTTTTGTTTGATATTTATATTCCGATCATTTATCAACAAAGCTGGTATCCTTACAGTGGCTTAACCTCATTCCTGCATTACTGTAACAAATATTATTGAGGATACTATAAACAGCTTTTGACCTGGCCGTGAGCTTTTATCATCCCATATATTGTGATAGATATACATCAAAATCTACTCTATCAAAACAGAGACAAAACAGACAGAAAATAGTCACAAAGTGTAGATAAATATTTATCAGTATGAATGGTACAAGCCCATCTAATTGGTGTCCATTGCCAGTGCTGTGGGAGAGCCAGAGAACGATAAATTATGACAGAAGGGGACATTCATTATGAAAAATATCATTTACCAAATGAGCATAACACAGTTTGTGAGAAATGCTGATGTCCCTATCTGTCCCAAGAGACTAAGAGTGAAGAATTAGGCCCAGCTCCCAAGCTAGCCATGCCTATATCTATATTGCAGTTCCAAGGCATTACTAAGCTACAGGAGGTTTCTAAGCTTGCCAGTTAAGCTGTATCTTCTTTATGGACCATTTTCTATTCCAAGAAATAGGATGAGTTGAAGTTTCTACCGTTTGTCAATTTATTTTGATTTTTAAAATTGGTATATTTTGTTGACTTCATCTTTGATATGGGCAGTTTTACAGTATTTGCACTCAAAGTGTCTCATTGGTGGTCAAAATAAAGGTCTGTAAATCAGAATTACCTTTATGCTATCATGAAATGAACATATTAAAGATTCGTTAATCAACAAGGACACATGTGATTTGTTGGTTTATCATCAAATTGCCACTCCATAAAGTAGACAAGGTTTGAATTTTTTTTACAAATGTTTATCAGAAAAAATATCCATGTGGATACTAATTTAACCATTTTTTCAATGGAAATCCAGCCATCTTGTTGCATAGAACCGTCAAAACCAATACAAAACTTATATTTCCATGCAATATAGCAGAACTTTTTTTCCAAAAATTTTTTATGACGAAAGTAAAGAAATTAGACATTCCTTACTCTGAAAGTTTATGTTTTAGAGTGTTTAGTAAGGTTCTAGTCTCAATAGACACATGATTGCCAAGATAAATAATGCTTAGGTATCCTACTAACCCAAGGTCAAGTTTTGTTGCTGTATGATTTGAACTCATAGTGTTTCCTTTTGGTCAAAGATAATGTTCTAGAGAGAAAAATCACCGAAAATGACCCAAAATCACAGGCTCAGAAAAAAATTAACTTGAATTGCTCTAAAAATGAGGTATTTACATATTATCCTGTTAAGTCATTCTGCTATTTGCGAAATATTGCAGTTATATTGATATATTACATAAAATAATTGCCTTTTACTCTCAAGTTTGATTTTTTCATGATAGTGCAATTTGATGATCTGAAAACATATATTGCAATTTTCAACATTTATAAATGCCCTTTTTAGGCATCCTGGTTCAATTATTTAGTTCAGCCATGTTCTCTTTCTTAATGAATCCAGTGTTAAAAGACTTGAATCAAAGCGAAACTTCTGATGTACTGGAGAGGACATTTTTTGACATTGTGAATTTTAATTTCTGAGAAAGTGTATGGTCATGGCCTGGATATTTTTTCAACTTGCATTCGTCACATCGATGTAGAGGCACACAATCGAGCAAAAAAAAGACACATGGCCTGATTTTTCCCTCAGAATCCTGAGTGTCTTTTCCTTGTACTGGAGAGGACACATTTCTTTGACATCACATTCAAGCCTCAAATTCTGAAAACCAAGTATAGATTCTGAAATGAATCTTTTTGAGTTACCTTGAGACATGTCTCCAGCTACAAAATTGACACAAATAGTAGACACATTCTTTAATACTGATTCATAACAGCATATACGGTAATAAATGGTCCATCGAAGACAAACTTTTTGACACATGCCATTTTCTACATTTTGGGAGACAGCTCCTTTCGTATATAACTTATTCACATGAAACCTGTTGTATTTTATGCCAAAGACATAGGTCCAGACAGGCATCATTAACGTAAATCACAGCTGCCTCCATTTTGCTTTTCTGTGTTGCCATAAAAATATGCGAAACTGCCAGTGAGACACAAAAAAGTGCAAAAATTGGTCATAAATCGCCTGCTGCTTCAAAACTAAGCATCGTAACAAGGTAAAATTTGGTACACATATACTTCAACGAAGTAAAAGACTGCCACCATGACAAATTTCTGTGTACCTGTCATACTGTTCTCATGGTAATTGCTTAAAGATGGAAAATAGGCTGAGTGCAAATACTGTAAAACTGCCCATATAATTGTTTAATCATTGTTACATTGTAAAATATATAAAATCCTCAAATGATTGAAGGTTTATTGTGCAAATGCAGTGGTCCATGTGTTACAAGGTGCCACTTCTATAGTCATGAAGCGGTCTCTCGAGTGGGTGTCTGAATGCAGTCTGTGATTTATGATACTACTTAACCAGGAGGAAGGCAGTCACTTAGTGCTAGGTCAGTGTAATTCCAGCGAGACTGAAAAAACCCTTAGTCAGTGATAGTACTACAGAGTCCTTTAAAAATCGCATGTGTAATTGTCAATCAATTTGTAAATTATTACCGCAAAACAGGTTTTTTTTAAAACTATCTTAAAAAGAATTGACCGTGTGAAGTAATCATGTTGCCATCAAAAGGGTTGATTGTTATTATTACTTAATTAAATTGTTCAGCCTGTTACATAATTGGTCCTCAGACATGTCTTTGAGATTTTAAGGAGATTAAAAGCTTAATTTTGCGAGGCTTAATGTCCTTTTTTTGTGATAATACAGACATAGAATATAAGTGAGCAGGAATTCCAGTGGAATGATTAATATGAATGGTTTTGGCAGTACATTCACACTGTGAAGGAATTCAATGACCTGCTGCATTAGTTAATCGTATTATTTGTAAGGCAACAGTTTCTTTATTTGTGCCTGCTGCTATTGGCACAGGATGACATGACAATTGGACTGGAATGGATGGACGATTAGGGCTTGACTTCCTGTATTTACCCACTTGGTCGGCTAATTAGAACAGGGTGAGGAGGATGCAGCAATGAGACAAAGGATGATTGAAACAGCCACCAACATAAGTCCGAGTGACCCTGCAGGAACGACATTAAAACCCGGTGGACACCCTGCGATTGGCACCAGCTGATCCTCCACCCTAACCTAGGCATGCGGGATAACCCACAACATTCATAGAGGTTAGCAGAACTGGCTGAGTTAAAAAAGGAGTTTTGGGCTTAAGTATTGTGTTTTGTTTGCTACATATATTCTCTTTTTCTGAAATGACAGTTATGACAATTTCTTCCACTGATGTTCTTTTATGTTACTGTTCAGTCTGCCTTCCTTTCTTTTTCTGAATCTACAACAATGTGGCAATAAGTCAAAAGAATGGCATCCTCATGTTTCATAAAAATTGGTACATTTCTTATAAATTTATGTCGATATGAGCAAAAGCCAAGTTTTTGCAACACCTTCACTGTAAGAAATGGCCGTGTTTTTCTGGCTAAAAGAACCGTAAATTTATTGTTATTTTATCAGTATTTTTTTAAAACAGACTTTGTCTGTGAATTTACAGTTCTTTGTCAGTTACAAAATGGCTCCAAGATAAATTTACTGCAACATGTCATTTAACATTCAGTTCACGTTAATGAACAATTACTTAAACCGTTAATATACTGGCAACTTGTAATATGCAGACAAAACATTTGAATTGGCCAAACAATCAATGCAACTCGTCAGATTAGGAACTATAAACAAGAGATTGCATGGACTTCAACCACAGAACATGTGGTGCCATCTATAACATATGCTTTTCACAGCTGTTAATCAAACTTAATTTATAACTTATCTGAAGGTAAGGGAACATCCTCATTCATATGATCTTAAGGATGCTGTCATTATGCAAAAGTTGTTATATTTATATATTACATTGACATTTGTGTAAGTCTTATGATGTGATCTAAAGAATGACACTATTAAAACCAAAATAACCCAGGCGCAGTCTGCATCAATACAACATACTTCAATGAACTTGACACCTGGTTCTCTTGGAAAATATCCATCAATTTTATGGTTTGTGAGCAAACGTGTGCAAATCAATTGCTGGGCATAATTGATGGACTTACTTCCCTGCTGTCAAGCAAGAGATGAGCAAGGCCGAGCCTGGAGTCAGTGGCTCTCTCACTCTCTCAGCTGATTCCAGCTTCGGTACACCCCTACAGCTATGCGACAGTTAAATCACATGCTTAGTCTGTTGTTTCACACTTGTGCAATAAGTAAGAATAACACATACTATCCGTATTTTTACAGTAGATTATACTGCTCCTTGCATTCTTTACATTCTATGATTGACAGTTGATATAACTGTAAAATATACTTTAAATAAACTGTTTTATATATGTACATTATACCGTAATATCACTTTGGTGAATCTGCAAAATTACAGTTCAATGTACAATCTGCATTTTACGGTTCATTGTCCTGTTCAGGTTTATTAGTACTTTTACAGTTCTTAGACCTGGAACAAAGTTGCCAGTTAATTTAACTGTAAAATTTAACGGGAATTTTTTGCAGTGTTTGAGATATGTGATAGGAGCTGTTGTCTTCAATAAATCATTGCTCAACTGCCAGAAGTAAGACATGGAAGGAAAGAAGGCAAGATCGCCTTTCATATATATGTCTGTAATTTCTTTTTGCGGGAAATATTGTTTATTTTGGATAGACAGAGTGGTTGAAAAAGCTACAGATAGATAAATCGATAGATCGATATATAGATAGATAGATAGATAGATAGCTATGCAGTTTGATAGATCGGTAGATTGAAAGATAGATAGTCTTAGATATAGGCCTGGTGCCTAAATGTTCAGCCTAATACTGGACATATTGTTTGACGTATAGATGGGAAGTCATGTAATGTATTATCGAGAAAAATATATCTAATTCAAGAAGAAGAGAGTAAATAAATGTGTAAGTACAACTTCAACAATAGTGCAACATGCAAAACACCCTTTTTGGCTGCCTGACCATCGAAAGTGGGAATTACTAGTTCAAGTGTAGGTTTGATGCCTCTAAAAGCCTTTTTTCAACCATGTGGTTTCATACACGAATAAATTGCGTGATGCCAATATAAATAACAGGTGCTAAAATTACTAACTGTTAGTCAGCACACAGGTAAAATCTTGGAGACAAGAATTCTTCGAAGTGCCAGGTAATCAATGTATGAAATAGATCAAAGTGATGAAAAAGGAAATACAATAATTACATATTTCCATATTTCCAGAAAACATTGATTTCATATTTTTAAATGATCATACAAAGAGCAAATGCAGTGCAATTGTCTGTGTTTAATCCTGTTTTTTTAATGAATATCATAATACATGTTGGTAAAAATGGAAAGATATAATACATTATTGCTTTGGACAGGGAATACAGTCTCCATTCTGCGAGATCTGAGAGCATCTTTGTAAAAATGAAAATATATTTTCGTTCAATCACAGGACTGATGAAAGCACATTTTTTCTAATGGTGATGAAATACTTTGAAGAACATCCTGTATATCCTTGTAAGAAAATCGTGCTTATGATGCATATACTTAATTAGCATTTTTCTGTTTAGTGAAAATTTTATATGTTGGATATTTAAGAAACAGCTCCACCTCTTAGTTCAGTATGCATAGAATTACTTAATTGCAAGAGACTTTGAACTGCTTTTATGGCTTACAATGCCTTACTTAAATTTTATTTTGACCAAACATAATTTTAATCTGCCATCTTATGGAACAAAACTCCTTTAGAAATAGGCCTGCTAACTGGAGTGACAGTGTCCCATTTCTGTTTCTGTTATGTGTGAGGTACGTTTGTCTCGCATGCAATTTGTCATATGCAGAATGACAAAAGAGCACAAACATGTGTGTTTATTGCCAAGCCTGGCACAAATTACTGTTGCTGTATTTTCTATTGCATTGTTGTTGTTGTTGTTGTTATTTCTGTTCTTTTTCCTCTTTTCTATCTTACCCTCACTGAAAATGGTCACTGCTGGAGGCCCATGTAAGAGGGGTCTATAAATATACATGTGTCTATCTAAAATGTGATAAAATGGAGTGGCCCACTGTTGTTCAGATGCTATACCTTAATAAACTGATTGCATGTTACACACATGGATCGTTATTAACTTTTCTCTGTCCATCTATTTCATGGCATCTTAGTTCTCTACTAGACATGTTGTTATAGGAGAGTTTTGTTCAAAGCCATCTTCAGTTTGTAAAAGGCAACGAGACAGCCAGTTAATCAGATAAAATTGCAGCATTACATGCATAGCAATAGCAAAGCAGCTTATTACAGTGCCTGCAGGCTGCGGCTCAGGACATTCACACGGCTTTCACAATATGGTCAACCAATCCCACTTAAAGGCAAAAGGGACCATCATGAAAACAAATGCCCCTGCAGCTGAGTAATCGCAACAAACCCAAGAAACCCTAAAGATCCACAACCCGAAGATCAAGAACCCTAACGGAAGGCTCGTTTATCACTTCCGGTCTGTAATCACACCAGTTTCTCGCAGCAAACGAGATGTCGCCTCTCACTCGTGATATATGCAGGATTTCATCCCCTCGTGAGCAGCCAGTGAACTATAGCCTAAACAAATAAACTGGTATGGATGTGCAGGAATCAATGCCTCTGATAGATCAGGATGGAAGATGTTTGGTAACCTGGTAAGGAAATGGATGGAAAATAAATAGGCTGTTACATTGATGGATAGATAGATATAGAGAGACAAATAGATTTTATTCAGCATATCGAAAAGTTTCCCGATTTCCTCCTGCACAGGGGTTAGCTCAGTAATGCACTGGCATACCAAGGACTGATTCCGGAGGTGGATTCTATTGGGATTCCTAGACTTGTGGTTAATGAAAGTTTCAATCATCCTTTACCTCATTGCTGCATCCTCCTCCTTTCTATTAAATTTGATGGCTTTATTTGTTTGGATATTTTCTTTATTCTGTCCGCGTACTTGTGAAAATATAATAGAATCCAAAAACACCATATCCATTTCGAAAATATAGTTGAGCAGAATAATACTGATTTTCCCTTTTCCAAAACCAATATTATATGACGGCAAAATTCTGATTACTTTTTAGGAGATACATTTCATACCTTTTATATGAAAGTCACTCTATCAGCAAAACCTGTGATATATCGAAAATATACGATACTGATTAAAATCCCAACATTTGATGTGACCGACTGTTTATAGATATGAAAAAGTAAGTACAATTTAAAAAATCAATCAAAAGAAAACAAGCCATTTGTGACAGATGAGAATGAAATTAACAGTGGCAAACTACGACATCATATCTTTCATTATACCTCGCCTCTGTCAGCCAATCGCAAGCCTATATTTTAATGCCATAAATCCCATATTCTTTGTTTGTCAGATAGTATAAGCCACTTATTCACCATGGGATCAGGAATATATGTTTATCACACCGCGGGCTAAAGCCTCGTTTAATAATTAACATAGTCCCACTCCCATTGTGAACAACCTGCACCAAACAACAAGGATCCTTTGATCTAGGCATGGTCATTTTAATGTTTGTAGCCTGGTATTTCAAAGGCTTATGCCTATTTATCTCTGGTTTCCACTAAATTATGAGAAAGAACATATTAAGATTGTAGTTTTGACAATTCTGACTTTGGCACCAACCAGACGCATTTCTTTGGTGCATTTAGTTCTGCATTTAGTTCCACATTTTTTTCATGAAATTCTGCCTCATCAAAGTTACATACCGGCAATTAATCTACAGCTCTCTTTTCCGACTTAACAAGTAATATGCCATTTCAATTTACCAATAAATATATAAGGCAGACATTCGTGTAAAGAAATTGAAAACAGCAGTGCACAACCAGCAACACAAAAGCAGTCACCTTGACTTGGCTTTCCCTTATATCCTTGCATTTATTGTGGCCTTGTTAAATACCAAAAGACTAGTTGACCAATCAAATAATGTATATTGAACATCAATTTTGACTGGTATTGGTGCTTTTCCGGGTTAAATTTAGAGTAGTTTTAATAAAATAGTATTTTACCTCAACATACCATGGCCTGAAGCACTCTGCCTTTTATTGATACACCAACACACTGTAGAGGGCCGTACCTCTGCATGTCACATGTTTGTTGCCCTGCGTAGGTGCCCTGGGCAACTAAGCCCTTTGAACTCTTGTTTGCTTGATTGACCCACACTGTGAACCAGATATCTGTGACTTATTTGCTGAAGAAATTACATTAGCAGATTAATTTCCCTCTTGCAAAACCGGTGCTGCTGATAATAACGGACCACATGTGAGCATTTGGGCATGTTCATTTTATACTCGTATACAAGCAGATTTCTAGTTTGTAGATGGGCTGTATGTTCAATAGACTAAATGATATCACATACGAGTCACCTCGGAATACAAACTTTCATTTTACAGTTATATGTAGATATTTTATATATACTAGGAACAGGGTATAAATAGAATATATAAAGGAGTTGTATGTGTAATTCAATCAAATGATCACAAAGGTGCCACACCTTACGCATTAACTTGAGCCTGTCCTTAATCATGAAATGGTTTTGGGGGATTATGATATCTTACGATGTCCTCTGGGCTCTTGCCTTTTCCTTTTGTTTATTACAATGTGTCACTTGAAAGAACAATCTTGCCCCATGTGATCATGAAGTGCTTCAGAGGAAAACTATGCATACTATGGGGTCTTTTACTTTGATCCACCATAGTCTCGTATTTGTGACCTGCTCCACCAAAATGAGTTCAAAGTTGGCATTATATATTTCTCAGAAATGAGCAAAATGTATCAAAAGGTCACGTTTTGATGTTTTTTAGCTGTTGGTACCACATTTTAGCAAAAGTAATTTTCTTTGAATATTTAAGACCATTTAACCAAAAATATATTTTAAATTATCAAAATTGGATTTCCTTCTTGATTTTCGTTGTTCTTTCATTGCAATGGCGGGAAATTCAAATGCCATATCTTTGGTTTGGACGGAGATGTCAAAACATACTTAACATCATTTTAAAGCTCAATTCCAGTAGAATAAAGTTATTTTCATACCTAAATATGACAGGAGGCCGACTTTGAACCCATTTGTGTGGAGCAGGTCACATTTACTATTTTGACATATTGTATGTAAGATAATTACATATGCTGATCGCAGAAATATACACTGTCATGTGTGTTTTTGTGATCATATATCGGTAGTTAATTTATTCTACATTAACATGTGATTTGGCCGAAAACACAAATTGTACTTACCTAAAGCTTACCAACAGCTTACCAAGCTTCTGAGCTTTATTAGCTGTGATGTCGCTGTCAGATTTTAAAGCAACAATCCGACGTATTGAAGGATTTAAGAATTATAGTCATCAACAAGGGAATAATTATTGGTTAGTGTGCAGGGTTCCCCCTGGCTATGCAGTCATTTTTCTGCTTTGCCCATTGAAAGCTTCCGTCTGCCTAGCCCTAAAAATTATCTTGTACTTCTGACATGTTAGGAAACTGCTTTGCAGAAATATTTCATTGGAGTGACTCTGATGTTTTTGAATGTGTAACTGATTAGTGTTTATATCACCAACTGTGAGAAGGAATTAACAAAATTTGTGTTGAACGATTGTGTTGATAATGTTTTAATTCCAAGTAAATTCAAGATTTCAAAATTTTATGAGGCAGTTGTGTCATATAGATACTTTCTCTTTATTCTAGAGAGCTTTTGTTAGAAGAGGGTAAGGAGAAACATGATTCATAACATTGCATGGTACTAGTCTAAAAGGGAATTATACAATGACATTTATTCGTAATGATTTGATTTTTATGTTAGATAGACGCCAGATAGATATGGTGAGTGCAGCCCTGCAAGCCCTGTTCTGGGTGCTTGCGAGGGTTGATTGATGAGATAGGATAGACAGCATGAGTTCCCAACATGTTGCAAGTGATCTTTACTTGTCCAATATATACACTTATAAAAGTGAGATTGATTATGAACTTATGATGTATGAATGCGATCACAATCTAGCTGAATTTATAACATAATCTCATAACTTTTTATCCACATAACTGGATGGATTATTCTAAAGCCTATTTTCCAAATATTTTTAGACTGACCTCTATTTTGACTAATAGATCTAGTTCAGGGCATGGAACAGGTATGCTGCATTTACAACCTGTCGCAACAAGTTGTCTGATGCATTTCACAAAGTATATAACCACTGTATTGGTCTAAGTAGTTACTAAATGCAACTATTCTTAAACCAAATCGTTATGTTTAGCTTTGTTAAATAAATAACAACTCTGTGACACATAATGTGGTGACAAATTACACACCATCTATTTCAAGGTGGGTGACTTGAGACCAATAATTGCTGATGACCCCCTGATAAGATATCAGATGATTGAGTCATTATCTATCAATGTCAATCAAATGCTAAATAAAGGCATTAACTGTATTTCATAGCACTGCTTAATTGGAAAAGGTGGATGCACTGTAAATCAAACTGCCGGTATTTACCATTATAACAACAGTTTATGCCGTAAACACAACCGGTTTCTACCTAAAGTGGCCTTTCTTTATTCATCATTTCATTATGGCAGCTGCCGTTAAAGTAATGCTGTAAATTTTTACAGTGTGGTTATCAGCTAGTATAGAGTGGACAAGTATTAGTCTTCGGGGCATAATAACGATAAAATCATGGCATTTTAATGAAGTTCTCTCTATAAAGTTAAACATTGTTCTTTTTTTTTTTCAGATTTAAAAAACAAAATTTCATTTTATGTGTGGCCCCTTGATAGCGGCCTACTAGCCTGAAAGGGGTCACCCTCAATAGAGAATTCTGAAAATACTGTATAACATATCAATAATTTATTCATCTTGTAACCAACCTTATCCTCTATTGAAAATAAATATGTCTGAGTCTGAATCTGTTTCTTGGAAGAACATTTTGGTTTTTGAATTTTCCTTCTGGTTTATACCATAATCTCAATTTTCGTTCATATTTGTTTTATCATTTTAATTTGTCCAGTGGTTGAAGAAGCTCGTTCTTCTCAAAGTATGCTTATGCTACGAGGTCAATGTATCTAAATCAAATATAAGCCTATTATTGTCTATTTTGCAATCTTGTACAACATGCATATGTTGTTTTCAATACAGAGATTTGAAGTGGGAGTCAGGAGGTAAATCTTGGATTTGGAGACAAAGTTAGATTTTTAGGTGGAGTCAGAATCAGAGTCACAGTCCAAAATTAAATTGGTGACTTCTGAATCCCTAAAAATAATTATTTAATTTACAAACACAGAGCTGCAAAAATGTAAAGTCCAAAATTTTAGAGAAAACTTCCTGAACAAGTATTCATTTGCACAATCCTATGAAATCTTAGTAGAGTTGCTTTTTCTCCCCTATAAATCATGTAATGTTTGTGTGCAATAATGCCAGAGTCAGAATGGCTTTTCAAAAAGCCAAAGGAGTCTGGAGTCTGGAGTCAGTTCATTTACTACCCAATTCCGAAGATCTGGTTTTAGGAGTGTAATAATGCTCCACTAGTTTGAATTAATACGATTTTTAGGTAAAGAACTTTACTGGTAATTTATCAAACTGGAAAGGCTTTTTAATAGATTTACGAAAGTACAACTTATGAACAGTTGAGTTTGCTAAGTGCCACAAAGAAGTTCTATGGGAAAGGATGGAGCTCCTAATTAGAGGCTGTTGGTTAATTTGGCTACCTCACGAAAGAAGCCAGCTTCTTCGTTCCCATGTATTTCCTGCCATTCCATGGCTGGAGCAATTTATATGCCGTTTGCAATACGTAAAGTAACTTTAATGGCCGGCGGCTTGGAAATATTGCTCGACTTTCTGCAGAGCTCAAGCAGCATTTGCACCAAAACAGTTTTTGAAATCATAAACCCCTAAAAAGCAGCTCCAGAGGTTGTTGAAGTATATTTAAAGCCTCAAAAAACCTATGAAATGTTCAGATTACATAGGTATTGTGGAAGAAAAACTTATTTTTAGACAAAGTTCATCTTTGTAAATCTATTGTTGTATCGAGCAAATACTTTTTTCTTGAAAAGATGGATGTAAACAGACAATTTTTATGTGTTGCTTAGTACATCCGTATGTGTAATTTTTCATTGACATTCTCATATGATAATAGATATACATGTATATGTCGTTGTCATCAAAACAAAAGTTAATGCAGCCAGAGAGTAATAACAATAATTGATGATCACCACTTTAAACTTCATGTTCAAAGTGATCGACACCCACTTCCCTTGGAGCAAATGAAATCAGATTTTGTGATAAAGCAAAAAGAGATTATAGGATCATATCCCACAAGTTCCAAATTCTTGGAAATATTAGCTATTGGAGACAGCAAAACGTACCCTGGCTGAATGTGGTTGTTTGAAATGGACAAACAAATAAGTTAGATAGACGTTATTTTGAAATATGAATCAGAGGAAAATGGATATTACAAAGTTATAATTCATTTGAACAGGTTGATTGGATTATATAAGCTTCCCTGAAAATTGATGCAAGTCCCTTTGAAGAATAGGCTACCAATTGCTGGATCAGGGGTTTGAATCCAGCTCTTGCCGGGTCTTCTTGGCCTATATGTTGGATGGCTGTCTCAATTGTCCTTTGCCTCGTTGCCATGTCCCCCCTGTCCTTATTAGCCTACCAAATGCAAACATCAGATGGTTTACATTTCCGAGAATTTGTACTGCCACTTAAGAATATGAAACAATGTTTTCATTGGGTTTTAGCCAAGTCTTGATTTCATTTGCTCATTATAGGGAAGCGATGGTAGCTCATTTGGAACATTATGTTTAAAGTGGCGATCATTAATTATTGCTATTGCTCTCTGGCTGTAGGCAGTAGTTTTAAACGAACAAAGAGTTGAGTTAGACCGACATTATCATGAAATATAGATGAGAGGAGAGTGGATATTACAAAGTTACAACTCATTAAAGGGCAAATGGTTGAGATTAGCTTCACTGAAAATAGACTCACATTTGTTCAAAGACATCAATAAACCCATGGGTAAAGCTTCAGGATTATTGTGACTGAATAGCAAAGCTTCCCTTGAGATTGTGTCTTTTTAGAATTGTGCTAAATGGGCTTGCTAAGTTTAATATCCATTACAAAGGGAAGATATAATGCAATCAAGTGAGAAAAGTTAACTTTGAAATTCTGAGTAACAGAAACAACTTGATTTCTAATTTACACTAAATACAAGAGACCCTGGATTGTAAGACTACCCCTACGGCGGACATGAAGTGGTCTTTTGCAGGTTGCAGTGTGTGGTCCCTAGCTCATAAAGGTGCAAATGTAATCAAAATATAACAGGGGAATGTTATCATACTAAAACTGCTACTGCACATTTGGTTCACAGTTTCCTGACTAACCAATTGTTGGTTTTGTAGCCCTTTTGTAGAAAGCATTTATAAAATCACAGTAATATGATATATGTTACTTTATTGAGGGTCCATACAGTCACGTTGAGTCAGTGTAGTATTATTCTTGTATATACTGTTCACTTTTCTCCCTATTGTCAACAGAAAATAGGACTAAATGAGCAAGCAGTGGACCAGTGATAACAAGTTGTCCAGAAGAATACTAAGCAGAGAGAAAGGACTGAACGCATTCATGAAGTGTTACAATCCTCATATTTTCATATTAGGCCAGTGGCACTACTCTCCCCTGGTGACGATGCGAGAATAATTTGGCCACTGATACAACTGGTCCCCTAAGCCCATGAATCTGTTATTTTGGTAATATTTGGAAATAGTACGATATTGCTATCATAGTACCCTCGTCTTTATGGCCAGTTCTTACCTATCTTTAAGCAAATTTAGGAGCAGCTCACTATGGCAGCAGCTTTTAAAAGTGTTTATAACTACTGGCTGTTAGCCAGAAGGTAGCTCACACCTAAACTGTTGTCTTGATCAGTTATAGTTTTTTTTGTTCAGGCTAAATACAATCTCTTTCCGAAAATATTTGTTTATTTTAAAATAATACAAGATTATTGGGGAGGATTCAAAATTGATACATGTATATCCCGCCATGTTCTGAGCCAATCCTTTGTGAGAATTCCTGTATCCTTCCCAGGCCAAGTGATTGCTGGATCAGCATCCTTCTCTGTATAATTATTCACCCTGGACCCGTATTCTCCCTCAACCTTCCGTCTCGAGAGGATACAGAATCTTGGGTAAAGATGCTGGGAAGGATACCAATCCAGCAAGTACTTGGCCAGGGAAGGATACAGGAATTGGAAAGCTATAAATATTTGTCATGGAGAAACAATTTATTCCGCAAGACTCATAAAGTTCTAGCCTGACATTCAGAATAAGATAAACTTCTTTTTTTTATCAGAAAGAAATGAATAAGTAAAAAAAGCTTTGTCCAATTGTTGCGCCTGCCTTCAACTTGTGACTTAAATTCTTCGGTGGGCCAGTCTGTGATGTATGTGGGCATTTTGTTGAGCTACCAAACACCAATTTACTCTGTCACTTCAGTGACGCCACTAATGAGCTTGACAAACAGCAAATTTAGCTTATCAAGATAAGGGAGGAAGAGGACAAATGCAAGTGAGTGGATTTATGGCCCCTAATTGAGGAAGATAGACAAGTGCATTTGAAAAAACCTATTCCTTCAGGTTGTTACAAAGAAAACAGAGTGTTGTACACTGGGAAGTGATCAAATATATGTGCTTGTTTACTTATGTTTTACTATTCTTCTAAAAAGATATACACATTTCTTGGCCTTTTCTGAAGGGGGGCGGGGCCTATACAACAATTTTGTATGAAAATGAACATTAAAAAAGCACTTTTGCTGAACCGAATTTCGTTTTTGAAAGCCTTGCCATAGCTGTGCATGTATTGTTTTCTTGACAATAAATATATGATCCCAAAATGATAGCATGCACAATGTAAGATGGAAAGGGTAATATCAGATGATGGCTAGCAGCTAGGTAATGTTACTAACAATTCTAAATGATACCTTCAAGGAAAAGTAATACTTTCAATAGCAACATTTTACATATCTTCAATAACTGGTGTCACATCTGCGAACCAGCCGGCCCAACCTGCAATATCTTCAAGGTAAATACATGTAAATACACGGTCTTTGCGCAATTTGTAATGGGTTGGGAATAGGACAAATTGGCACATGAACAACGTCCCTGTTCCGAATATTCTTTTGGCCTAAAAGTGCTCTCTTTACGCTAACCATCCCCCTTTTCCCCCCTCCAGTTGCATTACATTTGGGGGATAAGTAGAATCAGTGATTTATTAAAGTAAAATCAACCAACAGCAAAAAATGAAGGAAACTAGAAGACTGCTTTGGCATAAGGAACTCTGTTATTCGATAAAGAGATAATGTTTTGAATGGCTTCTTGACTGAAACACTTAGTTGAAAAAGCTTTGATGGAAATTGCTGTAAACAGCTATACAGGGATGTGTGCAGCACTGTGGGCAGAAGATCTATTTGGACTAGTGGACCGCACAAAAAAGGCTATAGGAAGTTCTGGCAGCTGCTGTAGGAAATCATGACAGTTGGTAGGGGTGGTAACTGCAGGAACTAAGCTTACTGGACTTAGCTTACACTGCAGAATAAAATAGTAATTTCTTCGAATTCACTGCCTCTCTTTCATGTAGAGGTGAATAACTGTTACTGCATCTTTTATAGTTATAGAATAAAGTGCATATGTTTCAAAATGATGTCATGTTGGTTGGCGTGCGGAATATTCAATTGAGGATTTGTAGGAAGTATGCTAATAAAAACTTCAACTTAAATTATATTGATGAGGTTCTTTATTCTGCTTCTCATCTTTTTTTTCATTGATTATGTATAATTCTTACTCATGCATTTATAACTATAAGCTTAAATGTACAATTTCAGACCTATGTATACGGTTGTATATGGGGAAAATGAGAATTAATTTTGAAATGCTTACCTTGCCTTTTTCTACAGTGCAAAGATTTGCTGTTAACCATCAGTGGCCCAATTAAAGGGGCCTTCCCTTCGGTAATAGCTGGCAGTTTGACCACTCCCTAATGGTCACTTTCTCCCATTCAAGTGGCCAATTCGGTCAAAGGCTTCTTCGTAGCCTGTAAATGCATTCTGATATCCTGCTATAGCTGTACCTAAAGGGTTCTTAGAAAGAGATTTGTCAAAAATTTTCGTTTGGAGACAGGTGGATACAATTGCAAAGTAAAGAAGTCAGACTAAGTTCTTATATTAGGGTAAGTAGTTTGTGTGGCACCATTTCCCACCTAAGATTATTGCATCACAACCATTGTTATGGTGTCATATGGGGGCTGACACCCCAATATCTCTGCTCATTGTTAAAATTATTATTTTGGGGATGTATGTCTATCAAAAGTAAGAAACCTTTAGCAATGAATGGAACTATTTGGAACTTTTACTTGACTTGAACCTGAAATTCATCTTTAAAAATAAAGATGAAATGTCCATGTGTGTTTGGCAAGAATGTAAGCAAAATGCTAGTAAACCATCAAGAAACAACCAATCTTTCTAAATAAATCTACTAGCATACATTACAGTTGAGTTACCAAAGAGTCCCTAAGCCAATGTACAATACAGTTTCCTTTTCTTTACCCCATGCCGCAATGCAATCAACTGGTAGCAGAGTCTCTTAGCTTACAGGGCTCAGAGCATCATCTATTGGCCTTTGAACTTCTCAGTCTTTTCTTTCATTCACCATTGAACACCAGCTGATGGAATGAACAGTAGATGGCTTCAATTAAGTGTGAATTATAGCCATTGTGGCAAAGTCTTTGAAAAAGTTCTTTCAAGGTGTGCTCACGCTTTAATGAAATGGAATTTGAAGTATACAGACGGAAAGTACAAACACCCTACATATCTGTGCCTCAGCTTATTGTTCTGAGCAAGCATATTTCATTTGGCAGGGAGGTGAGCCACCAGAAAAAATGTATTGTCAACATGAAATGATCATTTATTATGACAATATGCTTTTGTTGATATGATCACTGTTGATTATATGTGAAAAGACAATTTTATATTGAATTTTTCTTGATTTTTCTGAGAGATACTAGAACCCTTATGCAGTGTTACTGACGCCACGGTGCACATATAATGCCTTTATTTCTGACTGGTGTTATTAATATTTGCATGGAGCGACTGAATTATCCAGAAATGGCCATGCCCTAGGCCGGTCGGCTGTTGAGTAGATGCACTTCATGAAGGGATGTGCAAAAAGCAAAACCGCTGACTATATTGGAATCGCTAGGTATCAAAATCATTCCGGCGTCCATCAAAAGCTAAGGTCTTTGACAGGTAAATGAACCTATTGTGCTCAGATATCAACAGGTCGGCTCTGGTTGACAAGTCACATGATGCCACTGAGATAACGGATACATCTGCTGACACTGAGGTCAAGTGACACAGACAAACTCATAAGCATCTCATATTAACCCATCCATTCTGTTCTATGATATTGTGTCTGTCCTGTTGATGTTCTCTCAAAGTTAAATTATATTTCTTGGTTAGTTCGAACCATTTTATTTCTGTTTCATTTCATAGTTCTCATACTACAGTTACACATATATTTTTTGTCTGACAGACAAGTCAGTCTGCTTTTAAGAACTTTTGATTAGCAAACAAAATTTCATGTTGTCATTGTTCAAGCCAGTCAATTAATTAGACAATTAGGTGCATTGACAGTGTGAAGACAAAGCTTTGCTGAAGTTATATCATCAACTTTGAAACTGCAGCCCATTGCAGGTCTTATGTGAACTAAATTGTGCTCTTTTCTGATTTTATTTAATGTACTCAATGTGGTTTCTTTCCTTTTTCAGGTAGGTCAATTTGAATTTACATCAGTTTGAGCATGCTACACATCATGAAATGAGTGAGTACTTTCATTGCATTATCAGTTATAAAGTTATTGATCAGGATTATATCTTACAAGATTTCAATTTGATGTGATTTTATACTAGTCTGTTAAAGATCTCTCACATCTGGTAAATTTCTAAACGAATATAAAAGTAAAATTCATGAATACTCTCTTATAAAGACATGAACTGACAAGTGGCAAAATTAGAGTGAAAGACGCATTAACCTCTGAAGACTTGGCAACTGTTCAAGCCATAATTGACCTCTGAAGCGTTGCAGTGGTCTCTGATGACAATGAACAATTTATGTTTACATTATGTACATTTTAATTGTATTTAATTGGTTTATTGATTTCTACCTGTACTCCTAGGTACTTTTGCAAGTGTATGAATTGGAATAAATATATATATAAAGGAGGGTGGAAAGACATATTTAAATGTCCCTTATTATGTCATACATGTATCTACCGAAAAAGACTGCTCTTCTCTTGTAAATGAAATGCTACACTGTCAACAAAACAGCAGGTTGATTTAAAACATATTACTCTGTTTATATTTCCAATTTTGATAAGGCCTTCTGCATGGTGGTGACAAGGCGAAAAGTGAGATGGTGATAAAAAATTAAAATCAAATTGTGCAAGCTACAATATGATATAAGAGAACAAATGATCTCATAGCTTGCTTTTCAATTTTATGTATGTTCTATCGATTCCTATGTTTTGGCACCTGAGTGTGGGTAAGGTGATCCCTGTTACATATCTTTGACCTCCACTGAAAAGGAATGTGAAAGACGGGGATTTTGATATATTTATATATATTCATATACACAGATTGGTAGTCCAGCCCCCAAAATTTTTTCCATCTTTAGGACGAATTGACTAAAGGCATTTCGCACTGTAGTGATGATTTGTCTCTCCCCAACATAGAGCAACAAAATTAATGCATAATGTATTGATGCATAGGCATGCAGAGACCGCCAATGATATTAGTAGAACATTAATGTGTTCTTTATTTGCACACATGCATAGCGAAATACCACAGCTGGTCACATGTTTGCTGCCCTCCGTAGGAGCCCTTTGGCAACATAGCCCTTTGAACTGCTGACTGACCCACACCATGAACCGGATATCTGTGACTTATTTGTTGAGGAAAATCACATTAGCAGATTATTTTCCCTCATGTTTGTATACATGTAGTACTGCCCAAGTATTATTATTGGGTGTTATCTGACCATGCAGGAAAAGTACATCTCATGTTACATGGACATACGTACTCGTAGATTATACATACTTCATTATGCAGAATATGTCGCTTTTGTCTCCAGAATTGGTATGAATTGTATATATAATAATGCTCTTTTGACAAATGTCTCCCAATTACTATCAAGCAACAGACATTTGGTATATTCGTGTGATTTTATCAGTTCTTTCACTTTTCAATAATAGAGCTTCGACTTTCAAGTGGTAGTTGACATATCATGGATAGAAGTGGACAGCTCTGTTCATTACCTTGCAATTTTCAAATCTCCATTCTGTATATTATGCGTTTTCATGAGTCAAACTTACTGAATTTGCTAAACGTCACTGGCACTGGGATGACTCTTGGTACACAGTCGATTCAAGTGGTATTTACAATCAAAATGTATTACTAGATTATGTTAGACAATGAAATATAGAGAATAATTTCATTGCTGAATCTTCAAAATGCATTGTTTACAACTTCACAACTTTGGTTATGAAGCACACAAATGTTTTTGGGATTTGTCATCTTGGAAAGTATCTTTACAATTAAACATGTTCAAGCTTGAAAGATGAAACTCGCAAAAAACAAATGTAATTAGATATTAGTGGAACATGCACTCTTTCTGATTGGAATTCAGATGAAAGAGACTCTTGAAATGCTTCAGCTCTAGGTGTGGTTAATGTCCCCAGAGAAAATTCAATATGGAGACCCTTTTAATGATATGGCTCAAGTGAATTAACGAATAAATTACAAATCACATTTTTGGTGTTTACAGGTAGATGGATAGATGTCAGAAACATCAATGAATAATAGATGGATTTGTGGAAAAAACTGTTTAAGAATGAATATATATAGGAGATGCTGTTTCTGAATTTTAATGGTTTCAGATCGGTAGAATTGGAACATTTTAGACGGCTTGTTTGAGTTCTGGCTAAGGGAAATCCAATTTAGGAAGTTATTTGACGTGTGGGTGTAGCACTTTAAAGTTCAAATTTTAACCAATTACAAGTTGATTGTCAATTGCTATTATTCAGTGGCTGGAGGTGGTTGAATGAAATGAACAGACCAATTAGCTCAATAAAATGAAATAAGATAGGGGAAATTACACTATCACAACTCTATGGAGGCAGATACCAATTCTAGGATTTAATCTGAACTCCCGGGTAAGCTGCGGACTACTATCCCTGATTAGCTAGAGTGCTTTGGGGTCGGCCAGATAATGATGTTGGTTGATATGTCTTAATTGATTGACTAGTAATCAACATTTGGCAATGATAATTTTTGACTCTTCAATTTATTTCATTCAGATCGATATCAGAGGAGATCATTTTAATTCTTAATTTCAACATATTCCATTTTCTCTTTAATCTTCAGCCCAAAAACCATATTTATGTACATGGCATATTTTTAGTTTAAATTCCCACACCTCGCAGTCCAAGACTAGATATTGTTTTTGATGGAATTAGGTTGTTATCATAGCATTTTCTTCATGTTTTAAATATGTTTAGTTTCAAAAACAAGTTGAAAGCAAATAAATTGAAAAAATGTACATGGTGACTAAGGTCACCTATCAGGCCATAGGTGTCACACCTTTCTCAAAATGTGAATTGAGAAAACTGAAATGTATTTCAAAACAAGTGCGCCTACTTTAGTTGAATATATATTTTTTGCCATATAACCTTTGCTGATAACAAGTTTGTTTGATTCCCCAACTGAGCCATTAAGTCAACCATCTGTTCTTTCAGAGACCTATTCAGACACCTCTGTAACCCTCAAATTTTTACTAGAGCTACCATCTGAACTTGTTGCAGTGTTGCATAATCTGCACTTAAGAGAAGGTGATCAATTGAAAATCTTGTCACACCTGATGTTCGACTTCAGCAAAAGAAGAGATAGTCGTTTGGAAGGGGACATGGTCATGGGAAGAAAAGGATGTAGAAATCCCTTAATGAAGTCAGTGGCACTTTCAATCACCCCTTACTCCCTCTTATTGACTGCGGGCCGATTGAGCACAAGACAGGTCATCAACCTGTGAAACGTGTGATATAGGTTTTACGTTTCCATGGCATGGTAGTTTTTTTAATGTAAAACAATTTACACTAGAATTTATATGTGGCATTTGAGGATTTTTTTCTGACATTTTCAACTATACCATGTTTTTGTAACAGTCTAGCTGTCTGAGATAAGGAAAGATTTGAGGAGTGAAATCAAATTGATCAATCTACAATTACTAACTGATAGTGTGGGGGGATTGGTGCCAACACATCAGGTAAGGGCAGTAAATTTGGTAATTTTATAGCCATTGAGTTCAACACAACCAAATGAATACTTACTGCGCGTAAATAGGTGTAATGTGCATAATATCACTCTTAGCACTATCAACAGTAAGGTAATCTTGGAAGGCTTACTGCATTTGTACTTTTTTTTATGTAGTTGTCTGATGTGTCATGCACAATTTTAAGTGTTGTTATAAAGGGCTTATTTTTACACCGAATTTTTGGTATGATACGTGCGCCGGTCGTGGCTGTCGGCAATGTCATGGGGTCATACAGGCATGAGCTTTCTTGAAGATATTATGACTTGTATATATCTTCAGTTGTAGAAACTATTTTCTACCATAAGAAATTTTGCAACAAAGAACCAAACACATTCATGAAGTGTTACACTACCCATATTTTCATATTAGGCCATTGGCACAACTTTCCCAGTTGATGATGCGCTAATTGTCAGACTCTGATAAGTCTGGGCCCCTAAGCCTATGAATCTGATGAGAGACCCTAAAATGTTATCATTGTGCTCACACTTTTATCACCGTTAATTTTTTTAATATGACCTAAATAAGAAGCAGTTATGCAGATCACCACAGAAATGTATAATTGTTTGTTTCAACCTGTGCCTGCATTGCGGTGCATGACTGATTGTATAGACAATACAATACAATACAATTACTCTGAAAGTCTCAGGTTGTATTTGCTACTGAACAAGTTATTCAGTAATACTCATACACAAAGTTCACACCAAATGTTAAAATGAATTAGCAAAAGAGTACAATGATTTTTGGCCCTTTCTTTCCATATCTCAAAAGACATCATATATTTGAACATATGTCACCGCAGCCAGACAAGCAAAACATTATTTACTTTTCCTTTTTGAGCTAAAAAATAACATTTACGTGATATGTTTAGCTTATGTTTCTGCAAGTAGTCGTGAAATATCAAATGTCTCAAATATTATTTCTATTGTCAGGTGTCACTGTTATGAAATTTAATTTCCTGCTACGCCTTATATTTATCTGAACTGCCACTGTTTTTCTTTCATTTGCATGTATTATGAAAAGTAAAACACTGATTTAGTTAGCAGTAAACACTTTTATCAAATATAGCAAGCAGCTTTATTAATCACTGAATAAAAAAGATTGAAAAATGACTTACATTTAATAATCAAAAGAATGTTCCGTGCAAGTGACCAGTTTGGTCAAAGCTCTTTTAATAGCCTCCAAATACATTCTGATATCCATGAAAAGGCCAGACATCAACACTTCTTAGAGAGAGATTTATAAATCAGAAATGGCTGTTTTCAGGCAGGTGGATGTAATTGCTATAGTGTGAAAATCTATCCTTATTTCATTAAAACTGAAAGTGGATGTCTTTAAAATATGAGCACTAGGTAAACTTTCTCTTAAATGATAATATAATCCAATTTCCTCTTTCGATTATGCTTGTGTTATTTCATCGATAGTAAGGTTAAAAATTGATCATGCAACAATGACTATTTTAAAGCTAATTTACTAACTTCAACTGCATGCAAGCAAAATTTAATAAGCAATACCAATACACATCAACGTTTCCATTCATTCACAAGTTTTCATTTGACTCTAAAGTTAGAAGTAGATAATATAAGAAAGCCATAATCAACCAGTTCCTATGAACTATATTGGCTCATGCCGCAATGTAATCAACTGGTAGCAGAGCCTCCAAGCTCACAGGACTCAGAGTATCATCTATTGTCCTTTGAACTTCTCAGTCTTTTCTTTCGCTCACCATTCAACACCAGCTGATGGAATGAACAGTAGATGGCTTCAATTTAGTGTGAAGTATGGCCATTGTGGCAAAGTCTTTGAAAAAGTTCTTTCGAGGTGTGCTTAAGTGTTAATGAAATTGAATTTAAAGTAGGCAGACTGAAAGTACACTAGCCTTTCAGTTGTATGCTAAGCCCAGTACATTCTATTTGGCATTTGCCTGGTGTCTGAAATGTAGGGAATTGAGCCACACATGTGATCAGTCATATATGAATACGTTACAAGCATTAATAATTATTGTCAACATTTGTTGGAAGATGGCTAAAATGTAATTTTTATTGATATTGGTGATAGGGAAAAAGTTCTTGTTCATGTTTATCCTTATAGCTCTCACAACTGATATGAAGAAATCAGTTTTTTTTTCAGTGCCAAAGTGGACCTATGACGTCATGGATGTGTGCTCCATTGGCCAGCAATGGTAAATTGGTGCGTCAATGATGGCATAGGTCAAACTTGAGTAGCGTTCATTATGGACACTTCCATCACAGCCTTTCAGTTGCATCTTTGCCAGAGTCACCAATAATACCACAACAACTAAGGTGCAAAGTTAGGATATCGCTGGGGAGGGGAACTCTGTTCAGAAGCTGTCAATTGATCCTCATGTTTGCATAGTCACTTCAGGCTTCAGGAACTGTGATAACCATAGGTACAGCCAATAAATCTACAAACAGTACTCAAAATGCTTGAAGTTTCTCAATTTAGACCTATGAGGGACCATTGAGAATTTATGACTGCGGGAGGGGGTTTGGAGTTTTGGCGGAGGGGGTACTAACTTTTCACACACGTTTCAAGGCTGGATATTAATTTTGACATCACTTCCAAGTACGGGTAAGAAATTTTAAAAAAAGAAAAAATGTTTTAAAAAACACGCCTAAACTCATTTTATTAGGACTTTTTTATGTGCAAAAGTCTGCGAAAAGACGTGAATCTGTACGCGTGGCGGTGTATAACAGTATTTATGTGTGTATAGCCTTGTATGTCGAGGGGGAGTACTAAAAATACGCTTGAAACATAAGGGTGATGTACTAAAGATATGCATGAAACTCAAAGGGGGTATCAATTTTTGACGGGAAGTTCCAGCAAAAGTCCCACCCCCCCAGTCATAAATTCTGAATGGTCCCTAACATGTTCGCAAAAAACTGTGATTAATTGCCTATTATCCTATTTCCATGCTTGGCTGAATTAAATTTACTTTTAGAGTCACAAAATAAACAATCACCCAACTTAACACCTGAGTTTTTGCAATGGTATTATTGGCTTATCTGACCATAACATAACTGCAATATGATGAAGTTGTCTACAAGGAAAGCTATTGGTCAGTTTCAAAATTTCTTCAGAGCAATTGCGAGAGCTGTAAACATTTGTCTTTGAATGAAACTTTTATGAATATTTGCTATTATTGTCAGTCACAACGTCTATTTGTGGATTGCTAAATTACTCACATAAACTAGAGGAATATTCATAATACCTAATCTGAATAGAAAAATTGAAATAGTCCTATACAGTCGTAAAAGCTAACTAGTTTTGGGCTTTAATTGCTACTGCAAGTTCGAGATACAGAACACCTCTATTCGTCATTGTTTACATAGATGTTGAAACTTGAGTATTATGACGATTTATACAAGATAATAGATAAGGAGAGTGACATCATTGCATGTGTGATGATGTGTTTGTATGCAAGCTTTATCAACAAGGTGCTTTGTTCACCTTGTTACTGTAAAATTACAAGTAAAATTAACCTGATCTTTGTTTATGATATCATCATTTTTTATCAAGTACATTACAAAAGTTTGACATATTTATGAAATTTTCCAGAAAGGAATTCCAATGCAGATTCTTAATATCTGCTCATAGGTACAAGTATGATGGCTCTATTGTGACTGGTTGCCTTGGTAAATATGGAAATACTTACAATTGCATGGATAGGCTGAATTTCCCGGAAATGACCGTGCCCACCAGCTGGCAGCCATTGAGTTAATGCACTTCATGAAGGATGCCAAAACTAATCTGATACATGGGTAGGTAAGGTGGCACTGTTATTGCACTTCCTGTTTGATCATAACAATGTCTTGAGAAAAGCACATGTCTTTAAAAAAGTCAAATTACTATAAATATCCCTATCAGAGTGCCTCGGTGGTCCAAAGTCGGCCCGAAGCTGGTCCGATGCTACTGACATCGGACTGACGCTGGGCCGATGTTGGACCGTCGAGGCATGCTGACAGGGATAATTGTTGTCAGCAACATAGCACCATGCCGAACTCTCCATATAGTTATTGTTGGCTATATCTGTGCAAAAGTAGACCTTCAGACTGTTAAACGGCTTCAAAATTGCTAGGTAAGTTGGCAAAAGTTCTCTGTGTTGACATGGTTTTGGGAGAATTTCAATCTCTTACCTTGCATTTTATCGTCTATAGGACAATCTGTTTAATTTGTGAACATTCACAATTACATATGTTCATATATAAAAAAGATGTCAATCCAGTTTATGTATCTAGATAGTTGTTTTGAATTGAGATACTGCAGTAGGGCTACTACAAATTCTTGAGCTAGACATTTTTGGGTTTAACTTAAGCATCAACAAATTTGAGTTGAGTAACCACTCTCTAGAATTGGCACTGTGTGATGTCTCGGGAATTGACGCTCTAGGAATTCTTACCATTATAATTATTATGTTATTAATATCCCTTCATCCTGCACACTCTGCCATCCCTTCTATTCTGTTTCTTTTAATTGTGGATTTCTAATTCAATTCATTCACTGATCCCGGAAGCAAGAGTAAGACATATCTTGAATCCTACTATACTTGAAAACTGTCAAAACAACCTCCCACCTCAAATAGTTAGTTTCACATTCACAGAAAATATGTGACATCAAAGAAAACTTGTTACATAAACATTCTAAAAACATCAAAGCACCTCTATAAATCATTTCTGTTAAGCACTTTAAATCCTTAACATGGGACTAAGAAGACGTTTTTAGCTTTGAGCAAACAGAGGCATTTAAAAAGCACTGAAAAAGACATTCACCCGAAGGAAATGTTACACACCGATCAATAATTCATGTGTTTGTAAAATAACATTGTTATGCCTTCTTGCCCTTATTAGGTAAGTATGTTTGTGTTTGTTGGAGCATATTGCATAATTCATCATCACAGTATCCTTTAACTTATAATACTGGAAGGCGGAAGAATCAGCTGTTTGTTCTAAACATATCTTTTGTATAAATGTTAACCAAGAAAACTCACAGAGGGTGTCCTTGGGCGACTAATTTCCAATGACTTAGAGACACAACCTGCAGGAATTAAGTTTCTGTTTCAATCTAATTTAGTTGTGTTATTATGTTAGATTATTTAGTTTAGAAAAATATATGTTGCTTTCCATGAAAACATCTTTTCTATACATACATTGTTGTTTTAGTATGCTGATAATAGCCCAGCTGATATTCTTTTGATATCAATCTATTATAGTCAAGTCATTTTTTTGTGGCAGTAAGTTTTTGACTGATAATTAAAAACATACCTTACTCTTGACAAAAATACTTGTCTCCTCCTATTCCTGACACCTTGACCAAACAGTTTCATAAACATTTGGAAGTATTGACATGTTGTAGCCCTAGTTTTGAGGTAATCCTATTGGAATAACATTGCTGGCAACACAGCTCAAGAAGCCATTTTCTTCTATTGCTGCTGTTGTGACGTCACCATTGTTTCAGTGATGTCATAGAGCCAACAATGCTGATGACGTCACAACAGAAGGCTAAAAATAGCTCTAAATGTGCTGAAGAGCAGCAGCAATTTAGCATTGTAAGTGCCTGCATGATGCAGCTGGGGGATCAGAGGACATAAATTTAGTCCAAATCATGCTTGGTCATGGTGTACTCACCCTAATAAACCAAAAATTAAACCTCAGACATAATCATGGATTGTTTTATTGGCTAAAAACTTACTGCCAAAATAAAATGTCTTGACTTTAACTTTCGGAGTTTTGGTGTTCCTGTAAGATTATATGCGTACTTTAACTTTTTTATATTTCTTCCTGATAGTAAGAAACCATGCTACAATATTTGCATCGAAGTGTCTCCAACGGTGACTGCAATCTCAGAACTTATCAAGAAGTGACAAACACACAAGTGGTTTTAAGACATGCCATGTTGGAAGGTCTCATTGAAATTAAACATGACTTGTAAGATGAAACTCACAGAAAGCTAACTGTAACATGATGTCTGTGAAACATGCACTCATGTTGATTGGAATTTGGATGAAAGAGAATCTTGAAATGCTTCAGCTGTAGGTGTTGTTGATTTCCACAGAAATCATGAAAACTCTTTTCATGATATGGCCAATGTGAACTCATTAACAAGATAATTAATTGTTTTACAGACTTCATAGATGAATGAATATACAGATTCAATGTATGCAGCAGAGTCGATTGTATAACATTATTAGTATTATTTGCATTGAATATCCACAGATAATATAGATTGACCATTCATTTATAAGTCTTGTTATCAAAGCATATTTTAAAGAATTCAAAGAATAAAGTCAAATTGTAGTGCTTAGAAAAGTTCCTGCAGACATTTAGTCATTTGGAGGGTTTAATTGGAGTTCTGCTAAAGAGAAAATCCAATTTGGGAAGCTATGTGAGATGTGGGCATAGTTTGCATAAAAAAGATCAAAATTTCACCAATTACGACGAGATGATCGTCATTTGCTGAAAGTGGTTGAATAAGCCGACAAATGAGCTCAATATTGTGAAACATGATAGGGAAATTATACAATCATAACTGCGAGGAGGCAGATGTCCATGCCATGATTTTTATGAACTCCCAATTAAACTTTGGAAAGCTATCACTGAAGATTAACTTGTTAATTTTAGTCTTTTGTGATCAATGCTTTGAAGCAAAATGATGGTGAAGGTTTGTTGATTTGTTTAAATTGGTTGACCAAGATTCAATGGGGATAGTTATTTTTGTATCTCTATTCTTCGTCATTCAGGTGTTGATGGAGACCATTCTAATTCTTTACTAGATATTCTCTTTTTTGTTTGATCTACAATAGAATAGGGAATATATATGTATCATGTATACATGTAGAACATTTAAGGTCGTGTTGCTCACCGTCCGAGACTATATATGTTAAAATTCAAGTTTCCATCATAACATTTTTGTCATTGAAATCTAATTATGTTCTTGATTAAACATAAAACAAATGCTCACTGAGTTACATATTGTGCCCCATGATCTGTAAGGTTGTCAGTATTAATTTTTATGTGGATAATGAAACTTAGAATTGATTTCAATTCAAGTAGAGCTATGTGAATATTTCTTATAAACAGAATAGAAAGAAGGGTGCATCTAGTTATAATGTAATTGTGGAGTGATAGCAGACATAAATTAATTAATAGATAGATTCATGCAATGTATGTATATCAAGGTTGATAATTGAACTATGTATTTATTTAGTGTCAGCATTTGTTCAGCTGATTATAAAACTGATATACGTCTGTTCAATTCCCTAACTGAGCCATTCAGTGAACCAGCCTGTCTTTCAGGGAGGCATTCAGCTGCCCCTGTGAAGCTCAAATCTCATCTCTACTGCCTGAACAAGTGGCAGTGGTGAACAATCAACGTTCAAGAGTTGGCGATCTATTGAAAATCTGGTCACACATGATGCTTTGGTTCAACTAGAATGAGATAGTCATTTTGAAAGGGGACATGGTCATGAGAAGAAAAGGAGGTAGACCTTCCTTAATGAAGGCAACAGGACTTTCAATCGCTCCTCATATACTCTGTCACTCTCATTGAAATGCAGGCCTGTGGAGTCGGAAGACAGATTATCATTCTGCGAATCTTTCGATTCAGGTTTTCTATTTGCACGATACTAAAAAATGTATTGGTGAAACACGTTATTTACAATTAGACTGTATGTTTTGCTTATATTATGCAGAAATATAGTCAGCACATTTTAAGCACACAGTGTTCTCAGTCATAAGCAGACTGCTTGAGATTTACGAGCTTTGAGAAAAATATACTTATCAATATACTGCTTATATGTAGGGGTTGGAATTAAAGCATTGATTAAAAGCAGCAAAATTGGTGTTACTTCATTTGGTCCATTATTGAAACTGTATAGAAACTTGGTGATTCATAATGCCCATAAATAAGCTAAATAGCATAATATTACTCCACTAAATACTGTGTATGTGCTACACTAAATTTTAACAGTTGGTGTAAGAAAGAGCTTAGATTGTATGCTGCAATTTAGGTATGGTGGCCACGTCATGGATGTCAGCAATGTCATGATGTTGTAAGGCTGCTGGACGGTATAGGGCCACTAAAACAGGCAAACAGTTCCTTCTAACTCAGTTATCCAGGCTAACAACTGGAAATCCCTGTAAGAATGACCCAAGACCTTGAACAAAGCAGTTCCATGAGAGAAATGTCACTGGTATTTCTGTTATCTCACTCATCACATGACTCCCATCCTACTGAAAAGGAGATTGGTATACTTGAAAGCCAACTACTCTGTGAAGAAGAGCCAAGACAACTTTTCATTATATTGTTTAGTGTTTATGTGGGAATTTTGAAGATTTATTTATTTATTCAAATTTATTGTTATAAACGCTTTATGTCATAATTGATTTAAATTACTTCTGCGTGTTTGTGTGTTAGTCTTTTATTTAAAACTTATATGATAGAGGCTTATGTAATACATCAACTCACTAAAATGACAACCTCAACTTGAGACATCTAAGTATTGACAGTTGTGTTAACTACATTTACCACAGCCAATGACAATCCTTTTAAAGAGTACATCACTTTTAAAATCTCATGCATGAGGTTGGAGGTGTATGGAAATTGTGGGGCCTATACAACCCTTCTGTGTAACAAACTCAAATTAACTGGAAGTACATGCTGAAAAAAAAAATGAGCCTTTTATGGTCGGCTTCAGAAAGATTTAAAATTATATGTATGTGCTGCCTGATGCTCAAAAGTTATCCCCAATGGAAATGTGTGATCAAAGTGTGCAAGTACACAACTCATGTACTATTGAAATGTAGCATTCACATGCCCTACCTGCATCTCATTTTCTATTTACACAACCCCATCCACAGTTCCATACAAAGTTTCTTGCTTCATTTTGTATGCAATTTCTTTCGTAAAAGAGAAATTCTTTGCGAAGCTTTATGAAGCGTATAGCCATTTGATCCCAAAATGGTGGCAAGATGGAAAAAGATAAGTCGTATCAGATGCAGGCAGAGCAAGATGATATGACTGAAGATGAAGAAAGTGCAGACAAAATTTCATCAGAGAATTCTAGAAGTAAAAGAAAGTTAGACATAAAGAAAAGTAAATTTTGAAAAGTCTAAATAGGTAACACAACACTATCATATATATATTTACATATAGATTGAATCAATTGTTTTTGATATGCGGCTAATGTTTACTGACACCTTTCTCTGTTTAGTGCCAGATTATTGTTAATTACTTGGCAATGGGGAACTATCTGACTTGTTTGTTGATGTTAAAACAGAAGACTTCATTTAAAGCCACTAAAATCTCGTTTGGGAGACAGCTGTACTAGTGTACTTCTATAACACAACTGCAGTACGTTTAAATGATAAGTAGGAGCAGTGTACAAACATTGTGAAAAATGAACTATCAGCAAAAAATGCAAAGAGAATGGATGGCTTTGGCTCAGATAGGAGGGCATAGAAATGAAAGCATCACAGTTTTTTGAAAGAGAGATGGTGTTTTTAAAAGACTTTTTGACTGAGGCACTCTTTAAAAATGTCTCCTAGAAAGTAATTTATTTAGAGATTTGTGAGTAAATGTCAAGCCGTTTGGAGGAAAAATGTACTAAATATAGACATGTAGAATGTACTTTTTCATTAAAGTGGCTTTCGGATAGCACGTTACAGTGTTCCCTGCATTATAAGACCTTCTCTTCTGGAGTCATGAAGAGGTCTCTCGTTGGGGTGCAGTCTCTCACCCGGGCACAAAATGCAAAAAAAAAGAAATGCTTAGTGCGGGAGGTGGTCATACATCAAGGGGGAAGTTTGTCTTACAGCAGGGGGCCTTACAACACAAGTTATGCTAATAAATTCACGCACCTGGCTTAACCTTTAGAATTAAATGTGGCTTGTTTAAAAATGTTTTGGCCATTCACAGTAACATTCTTTGCGGCAAGTGTTACAGCTTATTTTTTACCATGCTGCGGATGTGATGTTAGCTGTCACTAATTTAAAGGGGCCTTCCTTTCAGTAATCAAGCCCTACTAGCTTGACCACTCACTAATGGTCACTTTGCCTCGTTCCTACTGAAAGTACTTTTCATACTGTTTATTCTGTATTTGGTAGCTTGCGGTTAGAGTTAGTAGATATCAAATAACTATAGGACAGAGAATTGGCATACTGATGCCTTTATACACAATCCTAATGCAATGTGCAATTTGGACTCCGAAACTTGGAGCACAAACTGTTTCATGATTGTAAACATCTTCAAGTTGTGATCTTACCTAAAAAGACTTTTTACTTGGTATTTATATTGATAGTTTAAATTTAACAGCACATATGAAGCTCCAGAAAGAACTTGACATAAATACCAACAAAATGCTAAAAGATTGCGAATTCATCATGTTTTACAATTAAAATGATTAAAAATTTTAATTTAATAGATATGTATGATATTTGCAGATGGTGGTCCTCCATCAATGACAAGGTGGTCATCAGAGGGTCTCCTAAAAAAAGTGTTCTTCATTGTCATTGTTATTGTCATTGTCATTAGCCTATTTATCTTACAGAAGATATTGATGAATTATATGTCTGTATTTGATATTCATCAATTTTATGTTCCAATGTAGGCCTACCATGTTTTCTATACATGAAATATATATATATAGGAGACTAACAGTATATCTTTTTTGTATTTTCATTTATATAAGTCTTTGAAGGTGAAGAACAGAGAACATATCTTGTTACATCAGCAAATCTAGAGTCATCTGTTCGTTTGTACGAATTGTTGGTTAATTATACAGACGCAATATAAATAGTAGCCTCAAACAAAGAGGTAGCAATTCTCCTGTTTGTCTGTAAATTAAAACAAATGGAACCAAAATTGGTTGTATTAGAATTTATGTTCACCCCCGTTCATTGAAATTAATGGTTTGTTTCAAATAAAACATCTGGTAGGAAGGCAACAACTGCATTGAGAATGTTCATTCTGAATATGACCTTCAAGAAATTGAATAAAGGAGTAGATGGACCAGGCTCTGGAAATGCAGAGATATAAAATGCAAGAACAGAGAATACTAATACTTCATTCTTGGCTAACACTAATACTTCTTGGTGCATTATTTCAGCAAAATCTGTCAGAAAAAGAACTTTCGCCAAGAAACAAAGCTCCTTTTGATTTGTTTATATTTTGAGCATTGAAGGGTCCTCCTGGGGTGCTAAAATCATATTATTCACATTTCATAAGCAATGGATATAAGTTGACTATGATTTGTCAAATGATCGACAATAAAATTGAAGCTCCCATTTTTTTTCCCTGGTATTCTTGGGTGGTAACTGCTTTTTGTCATTTGCAATCCTGAATTTGACCTTTATGGTCAGTTGCTAAAGTAGCATATACGCGCAAACTGGTTTTTAAAGACGAATGCTACTATTCACCTGAATTACTTGCAATGTTGATATTTTTATGAAATTTTGCATACTTGTACGATTAGTGACAAAGAAAAGATTTTTGGAAAAAAAAGTGTTTGTCACCAGCATTTTCACTGAGCTAGCGCCCCCTAGATTGGAGATTGTTGAATTTTGAGACTATATTTAAAGAATTGCTCAAAAGACATATTTCCTGCAATGATATAAATCTCAAAAATTACTCAAGTGTAGCTTATACATATATTTACTTATTAATTAGAAAAATAAGGGGTTCACTTTACCCCATTGGCCATGAGCGCCCCCTACATTTCAGGTAAATTTGTGAAATTTTAAGCAATTTGATGAATATAGCTAAAAATAAAATATTTCCTACATTGATAAATTTTTCAAAAAGTCCTCACATATTGCTTATATATATACCTATTTAAACATGCAAAAACATTTGGGGGTCACCAGCCTTTCTTGGCCTCCAGCGCCCCCTATATTTTGAAGAAAATGGCAAAATTTTTGGCAATTTGATGAATTTTGCCAAAAATAACATATTCCCTGACTAATAAATTTTTCAAAAAAAATTTAAATCACAGCTGATACATATATCTATTCATTCATGAAAAACAATTAGGGGTTCACCACAATTTTGGCCACCAGCGCCCCCTACAGTTTGAAGAAAATGGTGAAATTTTAAAGAATTTCATGAACAATGCCAAAAATAAAATACTTCCCACATTGATAAATTTTTCAAAATTTTTCCTGTTGTATCTCTTATATATATTTACTTATTCGTGGAACAAAATTAGGGGTTCATCACAATTTTGACCACCAGCGCCCCCTACAGTTTGAAGAAAATGGTGAAATTTTAGAGAATTTCATGAACAATGCCAAAAATAAAATACTTCCCACATTGATAAATTTTTCAAAATTTTTTCTGTTGTAGCTCTTATATATATCTACTTATTCATGGAACAAAATTAGGGGTTCACCACAATTTTGGCCACCAGCGCCCCCTACAGTTTGAAGAAAATGGTGAAATTTTAAAGAATTTCATGAACAATGCCAAAAATAAAATACTTCCCACATTGATATATTTTTCAAAATTTTTTCTGTTGTAGCTCTTATATATATCTACTTATTCATAAAAAAAATTAGGGGTTCACCACAGTTGTGACATCCAGTGCCCCCTACAGTTTGAAGAAAATGGTGAAATTTTGAAGAATTTCATGAACAATGCCAAAAATAAAATACTTCCCACATTGATAAATTTTTCAAAATTTTTTCTGTTGTAGCTCTTATATATATCTACTTATTCATGGAACAAAATTAGGGGTTCACCACAATTTTGACTACCAGCACCCCCTACAGTTTAAAGAAAAGTGGTGAAATTTTGAAGAATTTCATGAACAATGCCAAAAATGAAATACTTCCCACCTTGATAAATTTTTCAAAATTATTTCAACTGCAGCTCTTACATATATCTATATATTATTGGAAAGAAATTAGGGGTTCACCCGCATTTTGGCCACCAACGCCCCTACAGATAAAAGGAAATTGTGAAATTTTTAGGAATTTCATGAATTTTACCAAAAATAAAATACTGACCACATTGATAAATTTTTCAAAACTTTGTCAATTGTTGCTCTTACGTATATCTACTTATTTTGTAAAAATATTTTGGGGTTCACCATCATTTTGGCCACCAGTGCCCCCTAGAGTTGGAAGAGAAGGGTGCAATTTTAGTAATTTGATGAATTTTACCAAAAATGAAATACTTCCAACATTGATAATTAAAAAAAAAAATTATCCATTGTAGCTGTTTTATGCATGTTTTCATTTTTGAAAAAAAATTAGGGGTTTACCACCATTTTGGCCACCAGCGCCCCCTAGAGTTGGAAGAAAATGGTGAAATTTTTAGGAATTTTATGAATTTTATCAAAAATAAAATACAACATTGATACATTTTTCAAAGTTTTGTCGATTGTAGCTCTTACGTATATAAACGAAAATAGAAAATGGCGGACGTGGCAAATGGAGAAAGTAGCAGATGGAGGAAGTAGCATAGTGGGGGATTAGCATGTGTGATTAGCATGTAGCAGGAGGGAGCAGCAGTGACACAGTGAGAGAATAGCAGAGAGAGGAGTAGCAGATGGAGGAGTAGCAGATGGAGGGGTAGCAGAGGGAGAAAGTAGCAGATGGAGGGAGTAGCAGATGGAGGAGTAGCAGATGGAGTGAGTAGCAAATGGAAGGAGTAGCAGAAGGAGCGACTCCGAGCGAGTACCAGATGGACTGAGTAGCAAGATTCAAGAGATTCAAGACTGATTTATTTCCATCGATAATAATGCATAGAGAATATATATATATATGAGATGAGGATGAAATTTTAAGTGATGGAGGAGACTACTAGATTGGACCTAATGGAGTAGCAGATGGAGGGATTAGCGCATAGGGAGAATATAAGAGATGGAGGGAGTAGCAGGAGAGAGAAGCAGAAGAGGCCCTTCCTCTGTTACTTCCTCCATCTGATACTCCCTACATCTCTGCTAATCCCTCCATCTCCACCTCCATCTTCTGCTTCTGTCTCCTGCTACTCCCTCCATCATCTAAATATTCTCCCTATGTGCTAATCCCTCCAATTTGTTACTCCCTCCATCTCTGCTAATCCCTCCATCTCCAACTCAGTAGCAGTAGCAGAGGGAGGGAGTAGCAGAAGGAGCATGAAGCAGATGGAGGGAGTTGGGAGTAGCAGGTAGCAGATTAATCTAAAGGAATAGTAAATAGAGTGAGAAGCCAAACAGAGGGTTGATAATGATGAGACGGGAGAGAGAGTGGGAGTCCTCAACATGTTACACATTTACCCCATGTGAGGGATATTTTACTTGCCCAACATAGACACTGATACAAGGGGCCGCCGATTTAACGTCTCATCCGAACAATATCCAGCTGGGATTTTGCTCATGAAGGCGCACTGAAAATTTTGGATTTACCATCCGGGGTTAAACCCCTGTAGTCAAAGACCTTCAGTGGAGCAGGCGGGCACCTAAGCCACTTGGCCACCCAGCTGCTATTTGAAAATGTTTAGTTCTACCAGTTAATGGGAGTTACGTTGTGATATTTATGTAAACTTCCATTGTTTTTGTTTTGTTCATATGTTGTAAATCAAATCAATCAATCAAAATAGCCACAGTCTATATTGTATGTTACTCAGTCTATAATTGTATGTTACTCTCTTTCAGCAATACACTCAGACACTCTGTCGCTGATGCACATTATTGGCTACTCTCATTCCTTTTCAGTGCTATTCTCCCCATGTGATTCTCCATAAATTATGAGCGCTTATATTCTCCTGAAACTCTATCTCCGCTGTTGTCTATTTCCCAATGTCCATAAGGTACACAAGGCAAAAGTATTCTGTCACCCTCTACAGTACACTCCCCTCCGAAACCCTGTTCATCTCCCTCTCCTCTGCCACTCCCTCTCTTGTGCATCTCCCTCTCCTTTGCATCTCCCTCTCTTGTGCATCTCCCTCTCTTGTGCATCTCCCTCTCTTGTGCATCACCCTCTCTTGTGCATCACCCTCTCTTGTGCAACTCCCTCTCTGGTTCATCTCCTTCTCCTTGTGAATCTCCCTTTCCTTTGCATCTCCCTCTCCTAGTGCATCTCCCCTCACATCTCCCTCTCTCCCTGTGCATCTCCCTCTCTCCTTGTGAATCTCCCTCTCTCCCTCTGCATCTCCCTCTGCATCTCCCTCTCCCTCTGCATCTCCCTCTCCCTCTGCATCTCCCTCTCCCTCTGCATCTCCCTCTCCCTATGCATCTCCCTCTCCCTGTTCAATCCACCCGTCTCAATTGATCTTCATGAATCCACTCGTCTGACTGAAATAATTGGATATTCATATAACTATTGAAATCTCAGCTCTTGCCGCCCAGTTGGCCTATTATGCAAACTGACCAATATGCAATAAAATGTACGTAGAGACAATAAAAAAATTGCAAATTGACCTAAGAATTCCAAACTGCACATAATATTCCGAAAAGATGCCTTAAGACGCTTCTCGCTTGAACACAGTTGTTTCATATCATTTAGAAACAGAAACACTAACCATTGGTTTCCAAATCCTCACAGGTGAGATCTGCATGGATGACATTAATAATGATAACGACAACGATATACTTTATTTAGTCCATACGGAAACTCTTGCGGTACAAGCAGGCTCATCACATTAAAACAATTATTACATGTGCATAATATTTAGTAAATAATTAAATATTACAAAAGATTTACATCAGTTAACTTTATGTACATGCTTTGATGACCTATAGTTGTATTATCTAATACTTGACGGAACAAATCTGTTCCCATATCAGCTTGTTCTCCGATTAGGTATTGACAGTCTTTTACCAGAGCGTAACAGTTGATGACAATTATATAATGGATGTTCTTTACTTTTCATGATCTTAATTGACATTTGATATAATTTATTATTGTATATTAGGGTGGTCCACATTCCTATGGGAAAAATCAAATCTCCTAAAACCCCCAATTTGAAAGCAGAAATTGATAACCACATAAGTAAAACAAACACATGTAAAATTTCAGCCAAATCGGTTAACATTTAGAGGTGGCACAAAGCCCCAGAAGTTTATCATGTAATTCCCCATTCACGCAACTGAAAAAATTGTCAATTTCCCAGATCTTTCTCCGAAGTGAATATTTTGTTGAGTGTTTTTAGTATGTGATAAAGTTTGCATGGCAAAGTAATGTCAGGGGGTTATTTTTGATATATTTTTCATTGTAAGTGAAATATTTGCCTGTTTTTATGATAAAATGCTTGATAATTGACCTTTGTAATATCTATGCTGATGTGCCACGAAACTTCGTAAGTCAAAAGGAACATCAGGACTAGATTGGGCATCCTTGACATACTAATAAAAAAGATATTTGAAAAAAATAATTGGCAATTATTGCAAGATTTGCAAATACCAATGATTTTGAGGTCTGTCGATGGGCAATTGCATGTTAAACTTCAACAGCTTTGTGCCACCTATAAATATTAATTGATTTTGCTGAAATTTTTACACAATACCTTCTATCTATATAAGATCATATTGCAAGATTCAAATCAGAGAAATTTAGAAGAAAGTGTTTTTGGACCACCCTATTGTATATATGGTTAATAAACAAAATTAAACATTGATTGTCCTTTAATGTTTTAATGAGCAAATGTGTGGTAGCCACCAGATAGTGCAAATATTCTTTTTTTCTCCATATTTTCAACCAAATAAAAAGCAATCTGAAGTAACTGATCATCATGATGTAGGACTAAAATTACAATGACATCACACAAATTTCACATTGGTTTTTGTTTTACATTTCTTCTAAAATATTTTTTATTTCATTTGGAGGAACATGACACAGACATATAACAACTAATGTCCCAGACTCACAGCAGCTTACGGAGGTGTTTTCGCTCCGGCGTTCTAATATTTCCTGGGAATTTTAAGCCTTTTTTATATTTTGTAACTTCCCATCGTCGATTTTATGCTAAACGGCGGACCAAAAAGTTGACACATGATGTTCCTGGAAGTCAGGGGTACTCCACTGTGGCAGTCAAAAAAGACCCAATGCATTGAAACCTGAACCATTTTTAGCTGCGGTCAAAAGGCAATCTGAAAGCATCCAAAATGGTAGATAATTATCTTATGCAGAACAAATTTTACTGCAATTCAATATCCAAGTATTTAACAGCCCATTCATGTATTCGGCGGCTTGTCAGCAAAGCCAAATGATGCAAAGATGCATTTATTACGGATCAATGACTGGCTTGGGATACCAAGAACAAGAAAATTTTTTCAAAAAAAAATAGAGGCGATTTTTAAAGCAGATTCAGCTTGTTCCACATATTTCATCCCATCTACATTTAATTTCGGCCCGATCCCGCGAAAAGCGGTCTGTTCCGCAACTGCGCATCCGCGTTTTACTACGAAATCCCGCGGCCCGCCGTTCCGCAAATTAGGCCGGTCCGCATTTTACTACGACGCTGGCTACCCGTTCTGATGACGAAGTTTCACAATCTGAAATTCAGAATCTTGGAAAAGCCTCCTGTCGGGAGGCCTGTGGCCATCTATACGGAGGCGAGTGGCTATATATAGAATCACTAAGACTATATCAGCGATAGGCTGATGCATCGCCTATAAAAATGTAATAATTGATACTTTAAATCATAAAACGGTCTTTACATATACATAAATATGATATTCACAGAAATACGTTCCTACCTTTCGTCAACATTTATACTTACGATAGAGAAATATAACCCTCTCCTGTCTCGTCTGCGTATTGTTGATTGATGATCACTGACTTTGACATCCAGGTGTGCATTACATGTGGTTACGAGCTCCTTGGAAAATCATGAATTATCTGGAATGCATTAAAAAAAAATTTAATTATCCATCATAATAGACATCACATCACGAATGGTTTGTGCATTGTAAAGTATTTTCTAGTTCATTCAAAATAATATATATTATAAAGTATTACATGGATGGAATTCTAATATCATTGGGGCTATTTTAATGTGTTTTTCGAAGTATTGAATAATCTATAGATCTTTAGAACTACACAGGAGAGTAGGCCTATATAATGTGTATTGCAAGGCTTCTCATTAACAAAGTGATCGGGTGGTCTCTGCTCCTATGCTGAGAACATTCTCAAGTTCTCAACAAGGAGTTATTGCATTTATGATAAAATGAGCCCTATACAAAGTCATGATATATCAGTGGCATACCAATTACTACAAGTAGTAAAATGTTTATCATTTGTTTAATTGTGTAGATGTTGCACACAATATTCATATTTGGAATTTTGGCCAAATAAAAACAGTTTGTCTGTCTGTTTGTCTGTCATACTATAGGCCTACATTTCATCACTAAAATTTTGCTTATTGGTATGGGCAACTGCCTCCTTTATCTTTTTTTTTGTGCTGGGAGCCCAGGATAACCCGGCCGCTCAAAAACAGAACTAAGCCCTTGCACCATGCTGTCCGCTCTTGCCTCAAGTTGCATCCACCCTATAAGGGTGACAATTTAATATCGAGGGGGGGAGGTTCGAAGTTTTTTTAAAATAATAATTTACGGCCCGTTTTGATGAATTAAATTCTTTCTGGGCAGTTTTGAAATAGATAATTTCAGGTGGTGGGCTTTCTTAACAAGGGTGAATATTCGGCGACTTCGTACGCTTGAAATAAATAAGTTAAATAACTACTGTCAACATTACTGTAAAAATAAATAATTCTTTCTTGAAAGAAATAATTCCTGGAAGGGGTATTTCTTAACAAGGCATTACTTGATTTTGAAATGAATTTCCGTGGGATATTGCGCGCTTGAAATCATTAAGTGCAGTTATACTCCACCAAGACAGTTTTCTATTGTCTTTTGCTATGGTATAACCAACGGATTTGTTAGTTATACCACTGTTGGGAATTAAGTTAGCCTGTTGTACTGTTTTTTTTTCTGCTAACAACGCACCTAAAAATGACAACAAAGCTACAAAATTCAGTTAAAAATATTTCAGGAGTCATATATGGAGTATAAGTCGCTTATACAACTCATTTTCGGTGTATAACTAACATTTCGGGGGTTATTTACCTCGGGCTAAAGCCCTCGGTAAATAACCACCTGAAATGTTAGTTACACACCTCAAATTCGTTGTATAACCTATACTTATCGTGAAATAAATAGTTTGCGCCAAGGAAAACTCAGGAGTCAACACCTGGATATTAAATGGTCGCCTCCTAACTGTCAGTGCACGTGACTCTGATATTTCATAACAGAAAGAGTTCAAAGAGAAACAATATCAAAAAATAAAAAATATTAAATTCCATAAAATTATTATGTAATAAAATATACAATATGATTATGAATTTAATTTAATTATTTTTGCACCATTTTCATATTTCGGTTGAATTGAAAGGGGGGCTGATACACACTAACACAGGGGAGGGGGGTCATACAGGGGGGGGGGCTGTTGTCATTGTCACACACAAGCAAACACATTTATTTATAAGTTAATATCACCTGATTAAGCAGTACTTGCAATTACTCATGCTTGACAATGTTGGAAGAATAACATAAATGTCAACATCAACAATAGGCCTACAACAAGCCACAACATTCAACAAGATTGGCGTGTCAATAGTGGCACAACAGTCTAGACACATAAATGGGTATTTACTTACATACTACTGCGACAGTAGGGTGTCTATGATGTTCATCTTATTGTCAAAACTGCCCAGCTGCTGTGCCTCTCTGTCTTTGATGATGGCAGCAACCATGACAAGTGCTGGCTCTGCGTGACGTTGCGTCATGTATGCAGCAGGTGTCGCCACTGGCTGACTGGTGGCGCACCTATGTTTTATCTTTCTTTTTCGTGACGTCACATCAGTATCCGCAGTGCGGCGCTGAGAATACCCGCATTCGTCTTTAACTCATCAAACCACAAAAATTCAAACATCGGTCCAATCTCAGTCTTTTTATGCCTGAATAAACAAAAAACCAAAAAAAAACAACAACTACAATCGTATACAGACATGAAGCAGAAAGGACCACGAGAAAGGAATGGAGGACATAAAGACAGTTTAAGTTTTTGCTATCATGTCAAAAACCAAAGAAGCCATCGAATTAAAACATCCTGAAAGCTCAGTATGCAGCTAGTTATGCACTTTACACTAAAATTCAGATGAAGCAAGAAATAGAAATGGCTTTAATTGTTATGTATATTCACGTATGTATACAGACTCCAAAGAGAGGATAAAACACTACAAAGTTGTGTATTTTCGAACAAAAAAGAAATAACATTTCAGATTGTTTTAATAGTAACGTTTCTCTGTCAATATCTCAATATTCTATCTTTTCCCAGGAGTTTTGAGTCGATCTAATATTATTCCTCTTTATACTGTTCATTTTTCTTCCTATTGTCAACAGAAAATACGACCAAATGAGCAAGCAGTGAACCAGTGATAACAACTTGTCTAGATGAATACTAAGTAGCAAAAACGAACAAAATGCATTCATGAAGTGTTGCACTCCTCATATCTTCATATTAGGCTACTGGCACCACTCTCCCCGGTTGATGATTCTGAAGTTATTTGGCCATTGATACAACTGGTCTGCTGAGCCTATGAATCTGTGTTTGAGATAATATTTTGAAGTACCGTAATATGGAGTGAATAGGGACACAGGGGTGAATCGGGACAAGACAGGAAAACATTTTTTTCGTCAAAAATGGAAAACTTCTACTTGCTGCAGGGACTTGATTTTTTGCATGTGTTCAGTATAATTATATTCCAATAATGATTGGGAAGGATTTTTACGATTCTACCTGCAGGCGGCAAGGAGCTGCAGCACCTTAAACATTGCCCTTCAGAAGTCACATTTTCACAAACTGGTCAAAACTTTGCATGAACCACCAAAAGCTATAAAAGCTAGAGACACAAAATTCTCTCAAAACTTCAAGTATATATATATATATTTATGGCCAATTACGGAAAAAATCACGAACTTATTCACATTTGCTCTGACTATATTCAGCAGGCACTGATGCACTTTCACTTTCAGAGTTATTTTAGTGTAATTGCGGGCCCTCAGTTTTACTCAGGAAACGAAATCAGTGATAGAATGTTATAAAAATAATGTTGGACAGGGTACTACAAGGCCGAAAAATTATTTACTTCTAGTAGAAATGCTATAGGAGTGTCAAACTATGCAAAATTGTGATAAATATGCACTTTTGGAACCTGATAACAATTATGGGATGTAACATCAATTAAAGGCTGCAAAACAGGCATTTTATGGTAAAAATAGCTTTAAAAAGTTTTAAGAGACCAAAAGAATTGCTGAGATGTGAAATCTTGTTTGCTTAGTCATGGGTTCGGATCCTAGTGAATGGCAGAGTTACAGAGTTGGCCCAAAAAACCTTACTAATTTTCAATCAAGCTTATTTTCATGGATATTGTGTTTAAATTGCTGAAATTCACATCATTTGTTGTGTAATTAGTCCAAAATTATTCCTCACTTATAAAATTAACATATAACTACATTCTTGTCAATTTACAGTGATTTATTACCTTTTTTTTTAACTGAATATTTTGCACATAATAGACTTCAAACTTTCCTGAGAGTGACTTTTTGGGGTGCTAAACATGTTTTCTTTATTCTTTATTAATAAGTCTGAATCAATTAAACAGGATGGGGTGTACTAGTTATTAAGATTGGTCTCTAGCCCTATTCACCCCCAAAGTGAGGGGTGAATTGGGACAGTGGTTTTCTGAGCCTGAATCCTAGAAAAACATAGGTATCAGTTAATGCTCTCATGATTCGAGACCATACTGAGATTTATTGGAAGTTTTGTGCCCATGCTCTCTCGGGAAAAGGGCCAAATCTGTCCCTATTCACCCCCATATTACGGTAACATTCTTACAATTCACATGAATTGTTTTGGATTTTGACAATTTTTTTTGGCAAACACTGATACACTCATTATCTCGCACAATGATTAGTGTGAATTTCTCAAAAAGATCTTATCTTTTGGACATAAGCTATATATAAGTACAGTGTGCAATTTAAGTTTTACAATTGGGTAAAGGATATTTTGACTCCAAATACCATAGTATCACTCTTTACCAATTTTTCTAGTAGATCATGCTTTGGGCTTCAGGAACATTATGTCTTGTGCATTGCAATTATGTAATTGCTAGTATTTGACTAAAGAAGTTCTTAGTGATTTTACGAAATAAAAAGTTTTGATATTTTTTGCTGATTTGAACAACAGAAATTCACTCAGGCATTGCAGTTTTAGAAACATTGTGCGCTCTTTAACCAGTGATACGTTTTCTTAATTGGGTTGGTCATCAGTGAAAGTGGACATCCTGATCTCTGTCACTTCACTGACGTCACTAACAACCTTGACAAATAGGATGTTTAGGTTATCAGATGAGGGTGAAGACAAAAAGTCTGATTGGATTGATTTATTGTCAGTAATTTCCCATGATAGATAAGCATATTGGAGGAAGAGTAATCCTTGGAGTTGCAAGAGTAGGGGTGGTTTTTTTTTCAGCACAATGAAACATTAGTACTTAAAAAATATGGTGATGACATTCGTCTTTTTATTTAAAAAGCACCTTATGGAAACAAATTTGTCAATGTCTGCATTCCAGATAGTTATACACTTGTGGTTCACCATACAGCTGCTGTGTGGCTCTTCTTTTTCTATTCAGTTTTTGTGGTGAAAGAGGGCCTTGGCATAACTGTGTATGACCTTGACTAGCAAATGCAGTTAATGCACTCTGGTACCATTGAGTATGGTTTTTAGATTACCGTCTCAAAAAAATGGCATCCACTGCGATAACTGGACTTTTTCTTGACTTACATAGAGGTAGTGCAGTATACTAGAGCTGGTGTGAACGGAGCAAAATGGTAAAGTCTTTCTGCTCAAGTAAAGGAATGCTGATATGCTTTTGTAGATATTAGTTTTATGACATGCTGGAAATGAAGCTGGAGAACTACAATTCAAAGAGCATATTTATGTTCTTCCAATTCATTATTTGTCACTTGATTCTGCTATTTGAATTTATCTGTCTAACTGCTAATAGGTTTTTATGATTATTGATATTCTTCTTTTGATGAGTCAATGTATTTATACACTCTAAAAAATGTTAGGAAAAAATTGTTTTTTTAGATTCAAAATGGTTTTTGAAAAACCAAATTTCAATGCAAAAAAAAACCAACATGGATTTTACAAAAAATCCATGTTGGTTTTTTGCATTGAAATTTGGTTTTTCAAAAAAACATTTGGAATCTAAAAAAATAATTTTGTCATTCTCTGAGTCTTTTTTTGCACTGGTGGCTGCCTACATTTTAATGTCAGTGCAAAACAAATCAAACAAAGTCCAAAATAACAACAGTGTTAGAGTTTCACAACCACAGCAGGTTGCTATCATGGAATTGCCCCATTGTTGGTGTTGATTTTGAGACTATGGGGCATCATTTTGACTTATGCTGTAATATTGATAAACACAAGTGTTCAGTTACCTTTTGTCAGATTATGTTCTGGCGGGGCCTTTAATGTTTCCTTGTTTCTTTTAATGCTGGGTTGTAATTAACTAACCATATTACTTTAACTGATCCCATAAACAGCATTATGATTATTTTTTGCACACAATTTGTTTATTTAATGTATTGGTGTTTGGGATCTATATTCTCAGTCACATTTGCCAATGACGTATATATGGCTCTATTTCTGAGTGGCTGTCATGATAATTATGGAAATATCAACAACTGCACAAAGTGGCTGAATTTTCCGAAAATGACCATGCCCACCAGCTGTCAACCATTGAGTTAATGCACTTCATGAAGGAATGATGGATGCAGTGCCAACCATAGGCTATAGAAGAATCCCCAGGTATCTTAATTATTCCAGCACCAGTCAAAAGCTTAGGTCTTTGGCAGGTAAATGGACCTTGGGTTGACAAATCATATTATGTCACTGAGATAATGTCTGCTGACACTGAGGTCAAGTGACACAGTTAGACACTTACAAACTCATAAATTTCTTATAGGGAGATATAGAAATATATAGATTAGGAAATTTTACACACTAATCCATAATTCATTTGTTTGTAAAATACACAAAAGATGTTATAATGCCCTTATCAGGTAAGTTTGTTTGTATTTGTTGCAGACATATTGCATAATCTATAATATCCTTTAACTTACAGTTACTAATAAAGTTGCACTTTTCAAAATAGTTCGAAAACTTTTGGGCCCAACATTTTATCCCTTTCTCATAATTATTGGAATGGGCTTGAAGCTCTTCAATGCAACTTTAGTGAAGCTTCATTGAGGCAAAATTGAGTTATAATTTTGGTGGCTGATGAAAGTACGAAAAATCCTAAGGGGCCTTGGAAACGTTAAAGGTTTTTAATCATTTTACTTCAATCATTAGCATGCTATCGTTTGTCAAATATTGCATGTCGAAACATTTTCTTATTTGCTACCTATCTGAAGCAACAATGTCATGTATTAATATTCGATAGATAAGTTGTTCGTTTGATATTGACAAACTATTGAATAAGGAATATTTCCTCCTGATATTAAGATATGTAATACGCTCTAGATTATAGCAAAACTGCTATTTCAGAACCTGCATCATCAAAGCACAGAAGTGTTTTTGAGACATGCCCTCTTGGCAGGTCTCATTGCTATTAAACATGACTTGAAAGATGAAACTTACAGAAAGCTAATGTAACATGATATTAGAGAAACATGCTCTCATGTAGATTGGAATTCAGATGAAATAGAATCTTGAAATGCTTCAGCTGTAGGTGTGGTCTATTTCCACGAAGAAAGCATCCAGTAAAAGAAAATAATTTCATTAAACGGTGGATGAATAGACAGAATCGGTATAAGCAGCAGAGTAGATTGTAAAACATTATTTGAATAATCTGTAATAGATCCCAAGGCCCACTGATAACAACAAATTGATTCTTCGCAAGACTTGTTAATAAAACATACTTAAAGGAATTCAAGGAATGAAAGCACAATGATAGTGCCTAGAAAAGTTCCAGCAGACATTTAGCATTTGAGATGGTTTGATTGGAGTTCTGCTTTGGAGAAATCCAACTTGGGAAGCTATTTGAATTGTGGGCATGGCTCACTTGAAAAAGTTCAAAATTTGTCAATTGCTGGCAGTCAGTGGCTGGAGGTGGTTGAATAAAATAAATTCCAAGTTTCATTACTACTATAATCCTAATAGGGTTGATGTATTTTCTTTAGTGTCAGCGATTATGGAGCTTACTATAAAAAGTATACCTGTGTGTCTGTTCAATGCGCAAAGTGAGCCATTCAGTGAACCATCTTGTCCAGTGGCGTAACTGGGGGGTCTCGAGCGGGGGGGCACATGGGGGGGAGCACGCGATTGTCTGGGGGGCCACCCGCTATTCTAATTGTATATTTTAGCCAGAGTTGGAAAGTTCATATGGGTGGGCACCTTGGGGGGCACAGGTCCAATATGGAGGGGCCTGTGCCCCCCCCCCCCATAGGGACGCCACTGATCTTGTCTTTCAGGGAGTTATTCAGTTACCTTTCTGAACCTCAAATCTTTGCTCGACCTTCTGAACTCTTGGCTTTGTTGTATAATCTGTATTCAAAAGTAGGCAATCAATTGACAATCCTGTCACACCTGATGCCTAAATTCAACAAGAGTGAGATTGTCAAATATAAAGGAGACTTGGTCATGGGTAGAAACCGGAGAAGAAATTCCTTATTGAAGGCAGAGACTTTTACAATAACCATTTAAACTCACTCACTCTCATTGAAATGCAGGACTATAAAGCCGAATTCAGTGATGAAACTTTGAATTTGGTGATGTAGGTTGTCTATGTTCGTGCATGATAAATTTTAATGATACAGAATCTTTTATTATTGTAGAATATAATTGACACATACAAGGTATATGTTGCATAAATGGAAATATTGTCAAACATTTTCAAAAGTAATACATTGTCATTGTTACTAGCATGGTTTTTGCTGCTTGAGACAAATAAGCTTTCATAAGAGAATATGATGATCAGTCTACTTATACTCATAGGCGTATCGAAGATTTGGGCAGATTATTAAATAAAAACCATGGAAAATTAACAATTTCTAAGCAATTTCATTTGAAATGGTACTAAATTTAGATCTCGATATTCGGGCAAATGTCGCTCGCCCGGCGCGCCCCCCAAAAAATCGCGTGCGCCGTACGCCTATGCTTATACTGACTCATCAAGGATGGAGTTGGTGCCAAATATGAGGTAAATGCACTAAATCGGTAATTTAATCTTAATTTACCGACTAAGGCCTTTGCAAAGCTTTATGGAGCATATAGCCATTTGATCCCACAATCATGGCAAGATGGAAAAAGATAGGACATATCAGATGCAGGCAAAGCAAGACGATATGACTGAAGATTAACAAAATACAAACTGAATTTCACCAGAAGATGTTATCTAGAAATGAAAGACAGTGAAACATAAGGAAAAGTAATGATATAAAAATAGATGTGAAGGTCGAAGTTGACATCTGCAGCATCTAAAAGTTCCACAGCACATTTAAAAGATAAGCAGCAGTAGTATACAGGAATTGTGAAAACAAACTATCAGCAAAAAATGTGAAGAGAATGTATGGCTTTGGTTCAGATAGGTTGGCATAACAATGAAAGCAACACAGTTTTTTCGAAAATGCTATTGTGTTTTTTGACTGAAGCACTCTTGATAAACATCTCCTGTAAAGTCATTTATTTAGAGCTATGTTAGGATTTTTCAAGCTCTATAGAGGGAAGATGTACTCAAACTAGACCTATTGAGTGTGGTTAAACAATCAAGTGGCTATTGGATGGCAAGATACAGTGGTCCCTGCATTATATATAACTTATATGACCTCTCCTACTGGGATAAGGAAGTGATCTATGCTTCGGATATAGTCTCTCAAAGTGCACTAAAAAATACAACTCCTTGCGGAAGGAAGGCGGTCACATAAGGCAAGTTGGTTTTACAACAGGGGGTCTTATAATGCAGGCACCACTGTACTGGGTTTATTCAATTATTTATTGGCTTACAGTGTAAAATTCACAACCAAATTTTTGAAAATGTTGTGGAACATTTACAGTACCATTCTCTATAGCCTTGGCAAGGGTTACAGCAGCCTTTTTTATCATGCTCCGGATGTGATGTTAGCCATCAATGGCTAGGTAAAAGGGGCCTTCTTTCCAGTAATAGGTGCCAGTTTGACCACTCCCAAATGGTCACTTTGCCTCATTCCTATTGAAAGTACTTTTTATACTGCTTAGTCTGTACTTGGCAGGTTGTGGTCAGAGTAAGCTGATGTCAAAGAGCTATAGAACAGAGCATTGGTGTATTGATGCCTTTGCATGGAATCCTAATAAAATGTGCAATTTGGCCTTCAAAACATGGAACACAGACTGCTTGGTGATTGTAAACTCCTTCAAAACTTGATTTTACTTATTATTTTTAAGGTCAAAGCTATTTTACTTAGTATCTCTATTCATAGTTCAATTTTATTAGCAAAGAAGAAAGCATGTAATTATGTAGGAGACTAGCCATGGATAAATCTGATTCATATTTTCATCTATATGAGTATTCAAAGGTGGAGAACAGACAATATATTTTGTAGCATTAGCAAATCTAGAATCATCTATTCATTAGTACGAATTGCAGGTTTGTACAGACGCAGTATAAAGAGTAGCCTCACACAAAGAGGAAACAATTCTCCAGTTTGTCTGTAAATTAAAACAAATGCGACCAAAATTGGTTTTATGAGAATTTATGTTCCCTCAATTCATTGGAATTAATGGTTCTTCTCAATAAAACATCTTACAGGAAGGTAACAACTGCATTAAGAATGTTCCTTCTGAATATGACCTTCATGAAATTGAATACATGAGTAGATGAACCAGGACCTGGAAATGCAGAGATAGTGTATGGACAGAGAATACCAATTGTTATGAAAAAAGCTTTCTGGAAATTTAGAGGCCATGGAAAATTGTAGTTGTTTGCCTTTTGAATTTTGATGAGATGGTTTACCCCTGGTCTACAAGGTAGCAATTCTGTTGATGGATCTGCATAATTTTGATTGTTGGTGACAGTCGCATGATGGTGAGATGACTGGGGTTTGGCTTCTCTGGCACATTCATTCAGAGGTGCCGGGTCTTTCACACACCCCAATAAGAGAATTTGGCACGATTTAATTTAATGTCCCAGTTTCTGTGGCCACATTTATTTCCAGAAGTTGGATTTGAACCCATGTCTAACAGCTAAAGCTGAAATTGGAGCTCCTTGGTTTTCTTTCCAGGAATTCCTGGCTTGGAACAATTTATATGAAATTTGCAATCTATAAAGTAACATTTATGGTCAGTTGCGCGCTGGCTTTTATGAACTCATCAAACCACGACAAAAATCCTAAAAACTTAACCGTTAATAATATTTTCATAAGTGGGCTGGTTATCAGTGTAAGTTGACATTCTGATCGCCAATTTCCTCTGTCACTAATGACCTTGGTAAATTGGTAAATGCAAAATTTAGATTATCAATACAAGGGAGAAAAACGGGGAAAAAAAGCTAAAGGGGTGGATTTATGGCCAGTGATTGAGCAATGATATACCATTAGAGTATAGAGTTTGTGGAATTTGTTCCTATCATGTTCTTGAAGATGAAAATAATGATTTACGTAACTTACTGTTTAACCCGTGTTTTAGATTATTATGTGGATTTTTACTTTTTATCAATGCAAGAAAAATTTAAGTTGTTGATGTCCAAAGATTTAGATAAATTTACTGCAGAATATTTGTTTAACACTTTTCATAGAAGAAGTTTGTTATTTAGATAATGTAAATATGTGATCATAAATGTTTTAGTATTGTAGTTTCCAGAAAATTATTTGTTAAAGTTACTTTTGAATTGTTTTGATGACTTGTAAGCCCATATCGGGCTGGGTGTATATTTTTTACACAGTTCAATAAAGAATTTGTCTGTCTGTCTGTCTTTAAAAAGAAATCATGCGGAAACCATTTGATCGATGTATGCATTTGAGATATTTATAGTGCATTTGAGTTACACCATCTGCTGCAAGTCTTTTCATTTTCTATTCAATTTTTGTGGTGAAAAGAATGACTTGGCATAACCGTGTGTTATTTTGACAAGCAAATGCACTCTTGGACCATTGAGTACGGTTGTTTAGTTTCCCATCTCCTAAAATGGCATCCACTTTGGTAGTTAGACTTCTTTCATTACTTGCACAGAGGTAGACCTGGCGTGAATGAAGCAGAATGACCAGTACCTTGTCTTTCTGCTCAAGTAGGAATGCTGATATTATTTGTAAATATTTCGTTCTTTGAGTAATGTGACATGCTAGAAATGATTCTGCTATTTGAATATCTCTGCCTAACTGCTGGTAGATTTTTATGATTAATGATATTTTTCTTGTTGTAAGTGAAAGCATATCTAGATAAAGTTACCTTTGTCCAATGTAGGCCTACTGGGTTTAAGAAAAGGTGAAATGAACCTGACTCCTCAGCAATGCCCTTCAATTTCGGTCAACTTTCCTCCAAATACAACTTTCCTAATTAATTTGGAGACTTCATTCCCCCTTTTTTAAACTGCAGTTCAACTAAAAAAGTAAGAAGATAAGGAGCATTTGATACTATGGATAGTAATACTTAGCATATTAGGGTGAAAAAGCAACTGCTGAAAGAAACGAGGTAACTGCTTTGGCATAAACTCAACTACAGCAATTCAGCCTTTGAAAGAGCGATGGTGTTCTGAGAGGCTTCTTGACTGAAGTGCTTTTGAAAAGCTTCCTGGAAAGCTGTGCATAGAGCTATGTAAGGATGAGTAAAGCACTGCAGAGAGAAAATGTTTGGAGGGTTTAGATAGCTGCAGAATACATTGAAAAGGCTATAGAAATTCCTGACAGTTACCACAGGAAGTCAACTTAGTCAAGACAGTTCGTTTTGGTGATGAATAGTCACACAACTGACCAGCCCTTTACTGTAGAATGAAATAGTAATTTTGTGGACAAGTTGATGTATGGCTTATGCTATTTTCATGGTATTGTTCCATATTTCAATTCTAGTGCTAAAAAAAATCCTTAAAAAAGTATTAAATAACCACAGTCTCAGAGTTCCATTGCGACTGTTGGTTGAAAACATATAATTGCCTCATTGTTGATATAGACATTTAAACTAGGGCATCATTGTGATTAATGGTGTAATAGAAACCTCAATTGCTTAGTTACCTTTTGTGAGATTATCTTCTCGTGAGGCCTTTTTAATATATTTCTTTGTTTCTCATGTTGCTGGGTTGTAAGTAACTAGTTCAGTTCAGTTCAGTTCAGTGGGTTACTGGACGCAGGTTTCCCAACCTCTGTATCCAGATCCTCTGTGTGTTTCTGACATGGTGCAAGTATTTACAGTGAAAGTAGTATGTACAATATACACATTTTTATATACAATATAAATTACAGTCTATGTACACGGCTATGTACAGTCTAAGTACACAAATGCAGGCCCCATGTGGTGCCCGGGGTTAATTTTTCCATTAAATAAGTCAGTTAGAACTAGCAATTTGAAAAATTTATTAAAATTGATACGAAAGATAATTTGTTATTTTGAAAATGAATTACAAATGTCTCATTTTTCAATGTTCTTAATGTCATGTCTTTTCTCTTTTCAGGTAGGTCAATTGGCATTCATACCTGTTGCTTGGTGCTTCTGATCATGAGTGGAAGAGTGAGTATGTTTGGGGACTTGTGTTATTGTTTATAATTCAAAAGCATGCTTTTTAAAAAATCCGTACCATATGATAGAAAGAGTGATAATGTTTCATGAGATAGGCTTACTTTTTAAAATGAAACATTAATACCTGTGATGTAATTAATCAACAGACACAGATTAAATTCCCAATTTTGATATGGCCCACTGCATGTTGGTGATAAGGTGGAAAGTAAACTGGCTGTAATAAAAAAATCTAACTGAGCAAGCCACATTACAACATAATAATGAAAAAAAGGCACTTCTATGTAAATAGATTACCACTTTTGACCCTGTAACTAGAAATAATGCAGTTTTTGGGAAATCTCTGTTTTTGAACTGCATGCTGGAGTGAGCTTGCAGTGTTTTGTTTTGAAGGCATGGTGTTTCACCTTGATACGATTGGCTGGGAATATGTAATACATATACATGTGAAAGAACTTAGACTTCCTGATGAAAAATAAGTAGACTAATAGGCTTTCTGTTTTAGCAATTGGCATCAGAGTAAACTATTTTCTTATTCGGATGATGCATGAGATACATTTTAAATTTCGATCAGTTCTTTAAAGCACTTTCTTTACAAATGGTGCTAAAATGTGCTGACATTGAAGGACCAAAGAAATGATATTCAAGAAAAATTCTTTGAATCCATGTATATTTCACAAGTGTCAACATAACCACCAATCTCAATAATCTTTTCTCATAAGCACAGAAAATGTTTGAGTTTGAAGAAATCTTAGTGACATAAAAACTTTTAAAACATTAAACAAAAATGTCCATAAACCATTTCTGCAAGGCATTTTAAATCTCTTACATGTAAAAAATAAGGATTTTTTAGCTTTTAGCAAGCAGACACATTTAAAACGCAACACAGAAAAATGTAGGCATTCACCTGAAGGAAATGTTACACACTAATCAATTATTTATCTGTTCTTAAAATACACACAGGATGCAGTATTATCCTCTGGCTTAATTATAATGTCTGTCTCTCTGTGTTTGTAACAGACATCATTATTGTATAATTCATAATCACATTGTCTTCGAACATATAAAGGCTAGCATGAGGGTCAGCATTTGACTTGAATTTTTCCTTTTGTAATCCACCAGGCTGCTGCATGATATTTATTGGGAAGTATATAAAAAATACAAGGTTACACACTACTCAATATTTCAACAATTTGTAAATATACACAGGTTGAAGTTTTACCTAGATGTATGTCTGTTTGGGTTTGGAAAAATATTACATAATAATTATTCATAATCACATTATCTTTAAATTATAATATCAAGCAGGAGGGCCAGAATTTTTGTTAACATTTGGCCAGTTGTCGAAATAGACCCTGTTATTTAAGGGGGTCTCTCAGTTTCAAGACCCAAAGGGTTGAAGCCCTTTCAGCCAGGCCAAACCATGGACTGCCAGACGTGCCCTGAAGCTGGAGAGTTTCCGAGCCTCTAAAAGAGAATTGTCGGCATTTAAAGCATGTTTTGCTCAGAAAATTTGTTCTGAAAACAATCTTGCTGATGTATATAAATCACAAAATCACAAGAGGTTGTTGTATGCTGATTAGGCTTTACTTGCTGCCTCATACTTATGCCTCCATGTGCATTCAGTATATTGAGGGTTTTTTCAAGACCCCCTCTGGGTCCTTCTGAAAAATGTACTTGAGGGGATCAAAAGAGCAACCCTACTAGTCAGTGATCCGTTTTGTCAGATCAGACGGAGTGGCACGTAAAAAAGGATGGAGCAGTGACTGTAGATATTTAAATACTTCTTTGTCCATTCATATTTTGATTTACAATAGTGCTTTGGCATATCACGTAAAGAAGTGAAGAGCTTTTTTAATCAAATTTCTTTGACATACAGCAAGTAATATTATTACATTTGATAGATGTGCTGCTCTTTCATTTCCATAGGTCAAAAAACTAATTCTATAGTTTGGGCTTTTTGTATCATTTTCCTTTTGTAGGTCAGAATATCACTTTAAATTCAATTTGAATAAAGAAATATGAGTGGATGTGATTAAAGTAACATATTTTATGTCACTAGAAATCCGAGACATGGTTAAAGGTTTGAAATTGCTGGATTTTGTTATTCAATCATTTACCAGCCTCATCACTTTGTTTTTAATAGAACCATAAGATACTAAATTACATGATTGATAATCTCTGTCCTACTCAGTAATTGCTTTTTTTGCAAGTCAGTTTGATAATTTGACTGAGTCTGTACAAGATTTGCTTTTAAACAGTTATTGTAAAGGACCTGAAAAAAAAACTGCAAAACAGCATGATTTTCCAAAAATGAGACTTAGAATCAATATTTTATGACCATTCAAAAACTATGGGGGAGGGTTTTGGGAGGGCAGTTCATTACCGCTATAATTTTGCATTTTCCACTCTTCATCTCTGCCCAATGTGATGTCCAATATCAGCTGAATATGACGAAAATGACTCAAAAACGTCTAAATTTCTAGATTTTAGCTCCTCATAGTGGCCAAACAATATATGTTACAGCAAAACGGACGCCTGTTCTTAAGTGCCCTCCCAAAACCCTCCCCCAAGGTCTTTGAATGGTTGAATAATATTGATTCTAAGTCTCATTTTTGGAAAATCATGCTTTTTTCAGGTCTCGCCAATGGGGATTTACATTATAAACTTCAAGTGAAATGTGCCACCTCTAAATATTAATAGAATGAGCTGAAATTTTACACACACACTCTTATATGCCAAGCTCACTTGCAAAAAAGTCAAGTTTGATCCGCCTAAGATTTCCAGAATGTGGGGCGCCTGTCCCACCCTAGCCTATATCAGTCATAAAAATATAGTTCTTACTGAATAACTCTTACTCTCGATCAAAGCAATGGTTTAATACCGAAGACATGCTATGTGATATTAATACCAAAGACATACTATGTGATAATATTTAAAAGACATTGTGGTATCTTCCAACCTTGAGAAATGCATACAATGTCTTGCTGTACAAGATGTGGTCTCTTGGCAGGTTTCTTTGCAATTAAGCATGCCTTGAAAGTTGAAACTTGCAGAAAGCTAATGTAACATATTAATATCAATAAAATATGCACTCCTGTTGATTTGAATTCAGACGAAACAGGATCTTGAAATGCTTCAGCTGAAGGTGTGGTTTATTTCCACAGAGAAAATATCAAGTGAAAACTCTTTTTATTATATGATTCAAATCAACCAATGAATTTTGCATTATATGTATATTGATATTTTACTCGATTAGCAAGTGAAAGATTAAGTAAATGTGGGAGGTACATCACTTGCAGATTATATGGCCTAAATGTTTTACAAATTATATTGACAAACACAAACTGATATTGAAAAGAGTACACAACTAATAAAGGCTACTACTCAAACTCAACATTCACTCTATATCCTGCATGGATGACATTCTCATGTCATGCCCGACACTGCTAGTGTGATACAATGTTTGTTGGTTCATTCTGTATGCAATCTTTTATGCAAAGCAAAAGCTTTTGCATATAACAGCCTTGTCAAGCATATGGCCATTTGATCCCACAATGATGGTAAGATGATAAAAGGAGAAGATATACCAGATGCAGGCAAAGCAAGATGATATGACTTAAGATCACGTATGTGCAGTTTTTTCAGAAAATGTGAAAAGTAGAAGGAAGAGAGCTGCAAAAATTGTGAAAAAATATATAAAGAGCTAGGAAGAATGAATATAAGTTTGCAGTTGAAGAAAGAATTCATAGAAGATATATATATTACCAAGTGGAATCAATTATAACTCATAATATATTTGACTTTCTCAACAGACACCAAATTTCGACATCCCTTTGTCCGGTTGTCACATAATCATTTGCTTGCTTAGGTTAGGGGAATAGATCCATCTCAGATAGTCTATAACTACTCACTCAGATTATGTAAATGTATTTTGGACAACCCACACAAGCTCTGCCACTGATCTACATGTTATTGAGGTGCCCTTAAGATGGTCATATGGATGTGCTTTCCCATGGGGATGCATCTTTTTTAGCAGAAATACATATGCCAGCATGAGATATTTTCCTGAGTGACTAGAATAGTCATTATTCTGTCAAATGAGAGATACTTAACACATTGATAACTGCATTGTTATTCGATGGATCCCAAATATCCTTTCAACCATAAAACTTATAAAAATGCAAAAATTTGAAAACTTTCGATTTCAGACAGTTTCAGTCTGAAGCGATTGATATGCTGCTTTAAGCCTTCTCAATCTACTTTTTAACACAGCTTTTCTAGTGTTACACAACTGAAGCACATTTCAACGGTAAGTAGGAGTAGTGTGTAGACTTTGTGTAAAAAATCCATCAGCAAAGAACATAAAGGGGACTGATGGCTTTGGCATAAAAATGATGGCATAAAAAACTGCAGGAACACAGCTTTGGGAAAGTGAGATGGTGTTTTGAAAGGCTTCTTGACTGCAGCACTCTTGAGTAATGTTTCTGGAAAAATCTGTTATTTTAGTGTTATTTATTCTGTGTAAGGATATGCAAGGCTCCCTAGCGAGATTATGTATTATAAATGTGACTAGACCTAAATTCTCCACAGAAAAGGTGAAGAAACATGCAGGAGGATAGCATGACAGGAATTAAGCTACACATCACTTTGCTTGCACTGGAGCATTTGAAAGCACATTTTTATTGTCCTAACAGTCATTAACCTTTCCCTTTACCTTTTGGCAATGTTACATCACCCTTTTTTTAATGTGTTCAAGATATGATGTTAGACAACAATGGCCAAATTAAAGGTGCCTTCTTTCCAGTAATAGCTGCCTGGTTTCTAATGAATGCACTTATTATATTGCTGAGTCCGTATGTTGCAATATGTGGACTGTGCATTTTTTAGCTGCATCTTATGTATGGATCCTACACGAATAATCATGGATGTCAGCAAAGGTGCAACGTCCAATCTTTGCTGGAAGGCTTTTATTACATGCAAATTGCTGTGTTCTTTGAAACTTTGTCAGCCCAACTTTGTTCCCATCTTTTTTTCAGAGAGGTTTAAAAAGCTCTTGAGTAGTGTTCACATATTCATTATTATGCAATTTCTGTATATTACACGTTTTATACAGTGATACTTTCAATGTGAGCTGCCTGTTCATGTGCACTTTACAATTGGTGTATATTACGTTGTATTGCAGACAATTATTACACACGTACAATTTTACAATGCATCTTGGACAATCATCTTCTTCAGCACCATGAAGAAGGATCTTGTGTTTTGTAATCCTGAAAATCAAAATTTTTGTTTGTGTGATTGACAACCCCAAAAGGAACTGTGAGCAGCAATGACTAGTTCTTGAGGGATGCACTGTCAATGACATTTGCCTTTTTGTATTTCATCAGAGAAAAAAATTCTCCCAGAAGATACAAGCATACAAACTAGCAAATCTATGTAATGGCCTGTCTTCCTGGTTTCTTTCTCAATTAATTCTGCACACGAAGACAAATTGGTCAACTGGAAGGAGACAACTTTTTAGCTGAGGATTTACTATCCTCTCTTTCTTCTCGTGTCAACCCTTGATTCTTGATGTGTGCCTTTGGCCTGACGGCTATTTGTAAACTCATCTCTTTAACTTTAAACCACTTCTTTGGTGACATTTTCACTGATTTCTTTCTTTTTTGTTGTTGTTTTAAATTTTCTTTGAGGGGAACATCTGAACTTGATTTTTGGAAGTTATTCAAAAGCTTCACATTTTGTATTATTCCATGCACATTATGTTCTCTTTGTCAGCGTATTAAACAAAAAACACGCATAATAAAACCAAACGAAACAGAGAATTGAACATTTATTTGAATATAGTTCTCCTTGACAGGAAATTATTCATTTCACAGTAATAGCAGGGAAAATGATTTAGTTTGAGCATGTAAAGTCACCGATTTGTCATTCCTAAATCAAGCAACACCTTCTTAAGAAAGACCCCTGCCAGAAATTATTTATTTTCAAGACTGCCAAGGATGAATTTATTTGTTTCTTCAAAACTGGGCCAGAAATTATTTATTAAAAATAACTCTTACCCGCCCCCCGGCCCCCCTTTCATATTAAATTTAGACCCCTAACAGGAAGACTACTAATAGCAAGCAGGAATGTGATGGGAAGGTTGTGAGAAAATCTATTGAGTGGTGGTACTCTGTGTTACTAAATCAGGTTCCACAGCTATCATAGAATTGGCACCTCATAAATGCTGAAACAAAATTTGTTTAAAAATAATCTTCTCTAGAGGTTTTCTAAACAACTGTGGTGGCTCTGTCCATGGGAAAACCACGATCAAAATAAAGAGCTGCGAGCACCAAAGGAATAATGTGACAGAAAATTAGGAAACTGATAGCTTCAGCATAAAAACAAATGCCAAAATTCTTGAGCGACACAACTTTCTGGAAGTGCAATTGGTCGCATGTCATAAGGTCGTACAATTTGCGTTACATGGCCGCTTTGGACCAAAAATTATTTTCTTCAAAAATGTCTAAAATAGACTCACGTCAACCAATTAAAACCAAAATCAAGCACGTTTATGCAATAATTAGGTCTGTGTATGGCATTAACAAATTTTTTCACCACACAAATCAATGTAAAATCCAGATTTCAAATGCGTCTTTCTCGAAAACTACTTCATTCCACTAAAGCTGCTGTAAAATACAAAATACTCCATGTATCACCATGAAATTGTCACTGAAGTTGGCCAAGACAATGATCTTACTGATTTTAGCAGTGAAAAGAAGTATCTCTTCTCCAAAACTAATACATACACCCACAAAGTTATGATACAGCAACCCACAAAAAACGTTTCCAAGCATTACATGTATAACTAAGCTGGAAGCCTGAGTTCATCTCAAATTCTCAAGTAAAAGGTTTCAAAACATTACCAATATACCTAAGAACTAATTCCAACATCTAACTTCAATGATTATCCTAAATTTACGTGACATCTCGCATATATCGCCAGTATCATTTTTTGTGCAGTGATAAGAAATCAATATCTCAAGTGAGTATGTAATTTCAGAGCAATCCTTATATTTTAATAGAAATTCCAGCCCTTTTTCACAATATGAGGGCACAAAAGTAAATTAAGAAGTGTTATTTATTAGTTTGAGCACTTTTTGGTCATTTTTGAAGTCCAGTACACTGCTATGTGTTACATTTTTTTCAGGGTTTTTCAGAGCAACACAGAAGTCAGAAAATAATTGCAAACCTAACCATATTTTATACCACAGTATACCTTGATTTATGAGCATTTGGGCAATAGCATTTTCCACATTGTATAATTTTGCTGGTTCAAGTACTGATGGTTTGAAACTCATGACCCCTCTCCAACTTGACTGTTTTTAGCAGGTGTTACAAAAAATTCAGGGTAAACTAGACAAGCTGTACAGCAAGTGGTTTACCTGCACACAAAATCTGAGATATGCAATTGAAAGTAGAACTCATGAGCATTTTTGTGAGCTATGTTTGAAGTTCCTAGCTTCAATATTAACAGTTTCAGACTAAATTAAAAAAAACATGTTGATTTTTTTCGGCAAGAGGGACAGGTTGACGTTGCTTTGCATTAAAGGCTCTACAAAAGACATGATAATACCTAGAAAGACGATGTAAGCTTTCAGGGCTGTCTTAGGAATTGGGTATTACTACAGAGAAAACCAGAACAAGATATCTTTTGTCATTGGCATGCAATCTCACTTTTAAGATGATTTTTTTAAATCTGATGTAACGGAGGACACAAAAAAATCACCTATTTTCTCAAGGTTTTTGATGGCTATCAGCCTTATTCTGTAAGGAAGATAAATTTTTTAAGGTCGATATGAAACAATAGAAGCTAAGCATTCCAGTGATGTATAATAAGTGATGGTACATACAAGAAATGTTTATGTAATCATCACATAAATGTAAAATTTCTCAAATTGTACGACATCACGACACACGACCAAAATTGTGTTTTGTTTGCGAACTAAAGCACTTCAGCTAAACCTTCCGAGAAATATGTGAGTAGAGCTATGTCGGAATATATATGTAAAGCACTAAAGAAGGAATATGTGAAATTCAGAAAGATGTGGGTAAAAAGGTGTGTTTTTGTTAACTTTTCTTCAAAACATTTGTAAATTGTACTACAAGTTCGCTGACATTAAATGGTTGGTAATGATTTATTTTCCAAAAAAGAAGGACACATTTATAAAGTAATTGTTTCTGAGAGCAGGGTAGCAAATTTACTGGGATAAATGATAATTTTTCAGAATGGTCCAGCAGCTACACAGTAACCACATTATTTGATTCCAGTTAGTCAGACAGCGTGCATAAAGAATGATCTGATGCCAACACACAAAAAATAACACTGATTTTATTTCCATTTTCGGACTGCTTTCAAGAAATTCCCCCAATAAAAAAATTTTGAAAGAACAGTATATATGCTTCACCCCAAATTGAAGTTACTGCTTTAGCTTTTTCTACCAGGCAGTACCAGCCACTGTGTGTGACAGCTTATAAGGCAGATATATATTTTTCACTATTTGGCATGTACACAAATTTGTGTGCCTGCAAAAATTAACATATACACAAATTTGGCATTCGTGTATGTGTGAAATATTGCAATTCACGAATTTGTGGTTGTGCAATAAGGAACATTGCAACCTTAAACTTTGTTAAAACTAACTCCAAACTTAATTTTGACCCTAAAACTGAAAGATGTAACACCTCCACGAATGCTAGTAATGGCAGGTACACAAATTAATAATAAAGCACATGCACAAGTGCTAGATATTTCACATACAAGAGCACCTATGCTCGTTATTATATATTTTTCATTATTTGGCATGTACACATATTTGTGGTGGTGTAAAAATGAGCATGAAAGAATTTGTGGACATGCAAAATCGAGCAATCAACTTGTGTATATGCAAAAACTAACATTTGTGTATGTGCTGCATTTTTCATTTGTGTATCTGCAATTTCTAGCATTCGTGGAAGTGCTAGATAGTTAGGGTTTAGGGCTAGAATTAGGGTTAGAGTTAGTTTTAAGCAAGTTCAGGGTTAGTATGTTGGTGATTACACTTGCACAAATTCGTGAAAGGCAGTATTTGGCATTTGCACGAATGCCAAATTCGGGCATATGTTCGTTTTTGCAGATTTACAAATTCGTCCACGTGCAAAAAAAAATATATATATACATCCGACGGTCCTCCGTTATTTCATGTCAGCAAATTTGTGTACATGTCAAATAATGAAAAATATATACATGTATAAGGATGATGTAACAAATTAAAAATGTCAAAGGAAAATACAGTGTAGAATGAGTCCTGTAAGCTGATAGACTCTACCACCAGTTGATTACCTTTCAGCATGAGGCAATATCCTTGATGGAACCTGGTTGATTGTGATTTCCTTTATTCCTTTTTCCACTCATATCACTATTCCCGGGCGATATTGTGTGAATGTAATATACGCCTTAGAGTTCAGCTGTAATTCAGTCGTATCAATTTCGTATAATAACTAGGCAGGCCTTGAGACCTCACTGTGACAAAATTAACCCAGATTTTAGCTGAACATTCTGCTTGTTGGATATACGACATTTAAAAAGCTCAGAAGAAAATACAAAAAATTCAACACCATAGATCTAGCAAGAGTTCTGTGTGACAAACCATTATGTGTGCATCTTTCATTAATTTGATTCAACATACACATACAGATTCTTTATTACTGATTGCTTTGATTGAGCCTACGGAGCATTCTCTCGGGAGTTTTCTGAGAGACAAATTGAACCACGTGCATTAGTTGCTGCTTCACAATTATTTCTTGATGCATGAAGTAACTCATAATATTGCCCATGCAGTACGACCGTACATCAGACTGGTTGGCAAGGAAATGATAGCAATATTAACAATTGCATGGAGTGTCTGATTTTGCTGGAAATGGCCAAGACCTCCAGCTGTCAGCCATTGAGTTTATGCACATCATGAAGGAATGAAGGATGCCAAAGCCAATTCACTGACCACTGATAACACGTAAATGGACCTATTTTGCTTAGATATTGACAGGTCGACTCTGGTTGACAAGTCACATGTGAGGTTGAGTTAGAGAAAGACAACTGAACTTTCAATGCCAACTGCTACATTAATTATCTTATTCCCTGCTATTTCTGTGATTCACTCTGTCCTTATCTGTGCCGATTAAGACAAATTCAGTATCTGAACTTCATAGTTTCTTCCATGTAAGAGATGGCAACACCAGCATGATGTTGATCCTTACAGTGTATGTTCTGGAATATTTGCAGACTGTAACAGAAAAAGAACGATTGTAATTTTTTTGTACAACGTATAAGTCTGACAAAATAACTAAATATAAACAAACAAAGCAAGACACATCTTACTAGTACATATATCTAACCGCAATTCAAAATCATGCATACAAAACATGTCTATATTGTTTGAAGGGTGCGCATTGACCACTCTCCAATTATTTCTTGTCAATATTGAGTATGTGCGTCTGTCATTTGCCTGAGTTGATCAAGTAGCTAAGTTTCTCTCTGACTCTACATGGGCGTTGTATGAGTTACCAAGCGAAGAGATGATCAGGACATTGACTCTCTCTGGCAAATTTATGACTCCTAGTTTCCTGCAAAGGTCCGATGTGGCCCTTACCCAACATGTACAAGAGTTACTTGAGCTCTAAATGCGTCAGTAGTTTGACTGAATGCCATTGTTCTATTTGCCACAGGCAAGGTGAATTCTGTTACATTATGTCAACATGTTATCTTTTGCATTGTGTACGATGCAGTTAGCATAATGTTTCAAAAGGGTGGATCTTTTGAAAAATAGCATAGACATTGTTAAACCAAAGCCGTTCATTGGATAAGCCATCATTATGAGGTGCAGATGATAAAAGCATGCAGACAGTTGGTCAGATGTTATACGAGGGCAATCAAAGATTATTTTGTGTTGGTGATGGCAGTAATTTAGATGACATTGCTGTGTGTCCATTTCAAACCAAACTTTTGCAGAGTCAAGATGTCTTTCATTTTATGCTGTGGCATTAATTTTGGATCACTTTTCGATCTGTAAGTACATATGTACTGTATGGAGTGTAAAACAGTTACTTATTGAAACTGTGTATGCAGTGGTGTTCGCACTTCCTAATATTACTTCCTATACTACATGCTTTTGGAGTGTTGCATTTCATTGTATACAGTGCCGCCTGTAAATAAGTGAAGCGCATGACATTGTGCCGTAGCATCAATGCTAAACATCCTCAGCCAAACTTTTGTGAAAGCACCAATTCTCATCCGATGAGAGGAAAACATATTGGGTCACAAAGGCCGATATGTGAGGCATGTGGGATAGCAACGGCAGCCAATTTTCTTTTTTGTAGTCAAAGTTAGGTATGGGTCAAAAATCTTTGATTAGCAAATGAAAAACAGGCCAAATGTTAAAATTACTTACGCGTAACATTCTTCAGAAGATTGGAGACACATTGAAGACACTTTGAACCTGATTTAAGCATTTTTTCTTGCTATCTGGTCCTTTTCCGAAATGCTGGAAATTCCATTTGCAGAAAAACAGGGAGTGCTTAAACATCTGTCGGAAGTTGTTTTTTAGTTCCTGGAAGTTTTGGAGTTTTCTTGTAGCTGAAAACTCAAAGCTGTGGAAAAGCTGGTTATCAATGGGAAGAAGACTGCGATGGAAGCTAAAGAGATGTAGTCGACGGAATCTTGTTTGAAATGGTAGAAAATTATAAGATGAGGTTAGGCAGATTAAAAGCATTCATAATGTGGAAGATTATTTTTATTCCAGCCATGAAAATATGATCATGTCAATTTTTATTTTATTTCCATACATAATCCAGTCTCCTCTCCTCTACTCATCTCATTTGTCTCATCTCCTTTCCTCTGCTCATCTCTCATTATGCATTTGCAATATATTGCTAAAATGTGATAGCCTTGCTCTACGCGTTCACCCTAATCTTGAAGGAGCTCTCCCTGCTTCTGTGAGTAATTGATACAAATGCCCTCACTAAATAAATAGTGATTTACAGAGACGAGGCCATGTGCATATATACCAAGTGATAATGTCTCAATATCTCGCTAAGCACAGCTGAGTGTTCTTTATGGCATCTTTTTGGCTTAGATATATGCTTCATATCCTGAAAACATTTGCAAAACCAACTGCTGTAAACATGATTTATTGCAGACATACTACTTTGCTTTTTTCTACCTTGTGTACCAACGGTACCATGTTAAAGATTGTCATGATGACACACAAGAGTATGATTCTGTATGAAACAAAGTTGGTTTGTAATTTTGTTCTGACAAGTTGATCATGCAATGTTCTGCACTCTTGAAAAAAATTGAATTAATTCTAATTAATTAAATTCATGAATTTAATTGTGCCCATCAACGATGGGAACTAAGAAGCTGGTTGTTTCATGAGACCACCAAATTAAAACTCTGTGCTCCAATTAGAACATCTCTAATCATGCTTAACATTCCCATGCATTAGAAAGCAAAGTGTGGCAGTTTTACTCTATCACAATGAAGTTTAAGGCATGCAAATTACTATAAAAGATTCCCATTTGAAATTTGATATTTAAAATACAATTGGCTTTAAAAACTTAATTTGAGTACACATTAATTGACTGATTGATTTTATTTAGATATTTTTGCAGTCAATACTTAGATGCTTGTTAAAAAAACTAGAAGTATCAAGTTCAAAAAAATCTTGGATTAGACACAAAAGTCTCACATGAGACTTATTTCCAGTGTGGTCCATCACATCACAAAATGGTATCATGGTTCAAACATAACAATGTATATATAGACAGTATGACTAGTTATACGAGTAGTAGTATGTCGAGTACATCAATTAATATGAGTATTTTATGTTAAGCGGCTAATGTTCAGAGGTGAGCTTTGACTTTCCTCTTAAATAACAGTCTTATTATTTATGGATTTTATCCAGGAATATAACTCATTCCATAGTTTTTCATATAGAAAAGGCATCTTGAATAACACATATTTGATATTCAGATAGCAAAGTTTCATAAAATCGAATATGATATAATTATTGATCAAATGTTGTTTCCATTTAAGCCAAAAGAAAATTCTCTCCTATACTAGAATAAGCTAGAGAACTAAAAATATGAGATGCAGACTCGCATCAAGACTCCCAATATAATGCAGGAATAAGATGTGAAGGCTGTAGGAGAATCTGATGTGTGGTGGTATCAAGATATCCATAAATATTTATGCTATATTAAATTGTTACTGGGATATAGGCTCTCAGAGTGTGTTACTTTATAACAAAAAGCACAATTGAAGAGAATCATTATCAGAAGAGTTGGTCGAATGGAATTTAAAATTTTCCTCAAGAAATGATCAAATGAATGGTGAATGAAAGAATAACACTATATAATAAAAACCTAAAGTACTCTGCTACTGGTTGATTAAATGGAAGCAAGAGGCAATTTTCTTTATCGGAACTAGCTGATTGTGATTTCTTACATTATTTTGTCTCCTGATATTGCCGGCTGCAAAGTAGCATATAATACGTAATTTCAAGTCACCTTTGGTAATAATTCGATTGTGTTATATGTAATATACTTGGTATCTGACTGACACAAATTCATGTCTGAATCTTTATAATGAGTGTTACAAAATTCAATCGTATTCACTGGTAGAGAGACTAAACAATGTCAACAGGCCGTCTGACACGGCATAAAAAATAGGCTTCAGAATTTATTTTGCATTACAGTGAAACACTTTGATATAGACACAAAGGGATCAGTTCACTGCAAAAAATGCATTTCTTGACTAATGATAGCTGATGAAGTGTCATCTTCTCTACTTCAACATGGGAAACACAGAGACTGTTTGATTAGTCATGATCAATAGAAGGCCATCTGACTTGTCAAAACTGATTTCAGAGTGAAAATCAGATAGATAATCCTTTCGTTTGGCTGTCAACAACAAGTGGGATAAGTCTCCTTCAATCAAATTAACATTGAAAGTATTGGGCTTGATCATGACAAATCATCAGCATGATGACACACTAAGTGTCATTTTCACAGTGCCACAGTCCAATCTATTTCTATATCAAAGTGTTTCACTGTAAAACGCTATCGAGCAGACATCTTTTTGGTCTGCAAGTAACTCTGTTAAAAGATGTACTGAATTCAGGCCCAATGCGCGTTCTGTTGGGTATTTTAAGCGTATTAACTCATAAATGCCATTCATTCAGCACTTACATTCAGGCAAGCATGCCTGATGATTCTCACTTGACTGGTTGCCATGGAAATTGTGGCAATATCAACAATTATATGGAGTGTTTGAATTTGCCGGAAATGATCATGCCCACCAGCTGTCAGCCAGTGAGTTAAATTCACTTCATGAGGAATGAAGGATGCCATAGCTAACCCACTGGCCACAGGGGAATCCCTAGGTATCCTATTGTCTCTGACAGATTAATGGACCTATTGTGCTCAGATATCAACAGGTTGAACCTGGTTGACAAGTCAAATGATGCATCTGAGATAAAAGATCAGATATTATTTATTTAATGTCATAAAATATGACAGGCATCACCAGCAAAATTGAGATTGGGTTGGCAGGACTGACATATGGAAGATGCAACTATATACCGATGAACAGGAGACATAAAATATTTAAACTGATAACAAAAATATTACATAAAAAATTTATAAAAATAAAGATACATGTGGTGACACTAAGGTCAAGTGAAAGAGTAAGACATATAAAACCTATATTGATTAACGATATTCCTCACATTTTTGAAATGAAGGTTCTGTTTTTCATCAAACATTAAGAGGTAAGTGTTTAGAGGATTAAAAGATCATTTTGGTACTTTTGGATAACTTTTTCTTGCATTTGCGTAATATTTTGGGACATCAAAAAACAGGGTATTTGCTGTTCTGTGGCATAACTCCTCATCAGAATTGGACAAAACTTACAGGATATTGCCTTCATGGAACCTAATAAAATGTTTTTAGTTGTTTTTGCGATATCATACAAAAACCAACTTGCGTGATAATTTGGGACCCACTGTATCCTCAGTCTTCTTTTTGATGTTTAATTTCTCGTAATTCTTGGTCTTTGCATAAAGTTTTATGATATGTACTGAATATCTAGCAATATTGTGTGGTTGTTAACTTGCCTCTGCAAAAAATAATTCAGCAGATCAGTGATAAATTGTTGTTGATGTCAAAAATGTATATATAAAATTTTTTTGTTTTCATCATTGTAATTTTTTACACACCCGGAACATGAGTGAGCATTTTATGGTTCTCTGAAGGGAAACCTACTAACAAGCAAGGTTGTGCAATGTTGTTTGAGCTCTTCATGGATTTAAGCATTCAAACAGTTACTTCTATTATCGCAAACAACATATAAATTGCTCCAGCCAAGGAATGACAGGAAATACATGGGAACTAAGAGGCTGGCTGCTTTCGTGAGGCAACTAAATTAAAACTTTTTCTTTAAAGAGAAACTCTGTCTGTTTTTCCCTCACAACTTCTTTAAAAGCCATTATTCAGATTTAATTCTTGACTCCTTTTTAAAGATCCGTTGAGGAAAATCTTGTATTGCAAATTGACCATGTCAGTGTGATCCAATTGAATTGTCATAAAATGACAACACATTTTAGATGCAGATAAAGGGAAGTTTGATGTGAGTAACCTGACATACAGAGCTCTTTAAACTTTCCAACAATGGAATTTCCAATTATTGAGAGTACTTTATATCTATTCAAATTGAAATGAAATCCTTCCACATAAATGCTGGAGATGACTAAAAACCGGAAAGTAATCATTTTTGATAGGTTTTTGTTGTATGTATTAAAAAGGGACAGCTGGGAATTTAGGAAAGGGATGATGAAAAAATATTCATAGAAAATGTTGAGCTATATAATGCTTTGTGACAATAAAAAAGAAGACTGGTTCTTCCTTTCTTTTATTTATTTTTCAGAATTTTCACTGACACTAGATGCCAGATCTGATGAAAGTATTTGGAAAAAACATTTCGACTTTCTTCCGATAATCTGTTATCCTACAGTTCCACAGCTGAGAAATGTGTGAAAAAGTTAAAAACATGAAGCGACAAGTGAAACACAATCAAACAAAATTGCTTGTGTGGAATGCAATATCCATTGGAAAGTTTCCTGTGCCTAGTTATCAAACCTTCTTGGACAGTCAAATTGATGAATATTCATTCTCAATTACATCAAAAAGCCTGTAGCCTGCATCACATTTAAAATAATCTAAAACAAACAGAACCACCCATGCATTTAATGCTGGATCCTATTCTATCAAGTTTACTGCATATACATAGAAATTTATTTTGAAGTGTTACCCGCTCTGAGATCAAAACATATTTTAGCTGCCATTATTGAATGCATTTGGGAAATCTTTTTTTCTTCCGGATTGCTTTTAGATAGATGTAAAATTGTAAAAAATAGTACTTATAAATAACACTGCATAACAGATTGTTACATACAACGTAATTTGGTAGGGTGCCTACTGCCTAGTCATCAAAATAGTTGAGTACATTTTGCATAACTCAGCTCAAAAGAAGCAGTCTTTTCAGATCATCTTGGAATATTGATAGCATTCAGTTGTTGCTTCTAAAGGTTTATAGGGAGGCAAAGAAAGACACCACATAGCTAAGTTTTGTGATCATGGCACTTATATTCTAAGCTCAGTAAACTCAATTGATATGATTTTTGAAATAAAAATTTACTGTTGACATTCTATATAGTGTCCCTGTCTATGGATTTAGGTAATAATAATAATAATAATAATAATATTTGTTTATTTATATAGCGCTAGTTCCAAGGAGATCATGCTCACCAGCGCTTAAGATCTACAGATGTATCACCCATAGGATGCAAGAAATAATTCTGTTTTAAGTCCCTTTTTGAAACCTTCCAATGAAGATTTTCTTCTGAATGCCTCTGGAAGTTTGTTCCAGACCCTGGGCCTGATACTGTAAAACTTCTGTCTGATGACCTGAGTTGATTGTGGATGACAGGTTGATCACGAACTAACAGGTCTATCATTTGTTCTCAAAACCCTAGGTGGCCGGCGGACTGAGATGAGTCTTTTTAGATACTCGGGTGCTTGGTCAAGTAACACTTTCCAAACAGTTGTAGCAACTTTATATTCGATTCTAGCTGGTATTTGGAGCCAGTGTAGATGCTTCCTTAGCGCAGATGCACTATCGTGCTTCCTCAGTTAATATATAAATCTAACTGCAGAATTTTGGGCCACCTGCAGTTTATTTACTAGTATTTCCTTATTTTGGCAATATTTTTCAGATTGTAGTATGCTTTTTTGCACATATTATTTACTTGTTTTTCCATAGTCATGTGTAGCCCTGGACCCCTTTCCCATTGGAAAATCATGAGATTTGAAGGACATGGCCTGGGAGAATAAAATTTTAACCTTTTATCCATACGTTTTGTATTAAATTGTTGGTACATTTGAAAAGTCCACGTTTTTTCCTGCTGACTGCACCTATTTTTGTCTCCGTAAGTCAATGCAATACAGGTAAACTATTCCATTGAAACTGAAGAAGTGGTTTTTATCCTTATACATTGGGAAAATGGCCACTTCTGATTGGTCTAAAGGTAGTGATGTAATAACAAACATCTATGACATCATAGATAGTCTTGGTGACATCACAATGTTGACATCACAATTCAAAGTGAGGCTGATGGCTGAGTCTCACAATCTTTGGACATGTCACTCATTTAAAATTGATTTTCTTGTTATCCATCCTTATGGAACAGCTGTACAAAGCAGTGCCGTCAGCAGGAAAATATGTGGGCTACTCAAAGCAAAAATCTTATGAAATTTTGATTAAAATTGACTGATTTGGAGCAAATCTCCTGATTCCATGTCAAAATCTCAAATTTTCAATTGAACGACCCATGACCCATGCTCACGCATGGGTCCCAGGGCTAAGTCATGTGTTTGTCAAAGAAGACGCCGAGGTTTTTCACATTATCTACTGCTTGTATAACTGTGTCATTCGGTAGGAGTACATGGATAAGTTCACAATTCCATCTCCAAATGCTATTACATTAGGCATGAAATTGAACTCCTCAATGAGCGTAAAAAGAGATCAAATTCCTATCTCATTAATTAAACTGACAGGAACCATCTCGTTTGAGATTTAGCAGTTAAGACTCCGCCAGACATACATCTTTTCACACTCCAATAGTTGTCAAGCTGGGTTGGCAAGTATTCTGCAGTTAAATATGTATTATCTTGAAATGAGTTAATATTTAGAATCCAAATTATTAATTCTGTAGACCCTCTCAATTCCTCGGTCTCTCGAACTATTTTAAGTTCCAGCTATGTCTCAAGGGAATTTTGAAATATACTACCAAAACAATTATCTGCACAAAATAATATTGGATATTTCTATGTTCCAAATTAATCCTAGAAATGACAGGTCAGCTTTTTTTTAATGGAGCTAAATAATAAATTTTGACACACAATCCCATACTTTTTTTCCGTTTCATAATATATCCAAGCCGACAGGTGTCAGATTTACTACTTTTTTTCTCTGAGGTTTTTGTTTCACCAGAAAGACAAAATTGTGATGCTCAGTTTGGTGGTTTCACATTGGTCAGAAGCCGGGGAATCTGACCCAGTTTAAAATGACATCACAGCTTGTACGTAATGTATATATATTGCAATGCTATGATAGAGTCATCTCTGACATCACAGATCAACAGCATAGAAAAGAACTTGTGATTGCATGTAAATATAACGAGGTCTGTAAATACAGACCGTTTAAGATTGAGTCTTAATAGGTTGAACAACTGCTGAGTTCCACATGTGGTTCTCCTCCATCAAAATGTTTTCCAATAATGGATGTACCCTAGAAATAACAATATCTGGAAACAGAAAATAAAAGGAAATCCAAATCAACAAGTTCCCGAGAAGGATATTGGATCATTCTGCAGCACAATCAACTGCTGGCATCAGCTTACAGAGCTCAGGGTATCATCTATTGTCCTTTGAATTTCCCCTTGGTTTTCAACAATCACAGTAGAACTCAGCCTCACACAACTGCAGGAAAAAATGTTGTAAAAACTGTCTTAGATGAAATTTAGTGTTGACAGGCTGGACCCAAATGGAGTCAAAGATATGATTCCATTTTCCACTGAAATTATTTCTCAAGATAGCTAAACCCTACCTGTGTGGTTGCCATGTATTCAACTGGTTGTATAACTTGTATTATCTAATCACTATGGAAGGTTCATAATAAAATGTTCATTAAGGATGAAGATCAAAATACAATGATTCACCTTTTTTGGCATTTCCAAAAATTATAATGCAGCTGATAGAGAGACATTAAATGTGGATGTACCTTAAATGCTGGAAACATTATTATTTGATTCCCTTTACAGCCGAAGTCATTCTTTAAACCAAGAGAGCCCCACAACTTCATATATCCAATTCTCTCCATTTTTACAATCCATTTGAGAATCATTACCTCTCACTCATTCTATCTCAATTTTCAACTTTATTTTGTTACAAAACACTAAGTAAAGTATATCCCCATAGTGACTAAATTTAAAGTTGAAATTTCGTCACCACCTCATTGTGTAAATTTAAACACTTCCCAATGAGTGAAAACGATCCTGTGACTATGTAAATTTGAGAAATGAGACTCATGTTGATGAAAGAGCTTACTACAGGGGAACAAGAAGTGCAACGAAATGATCATGTTGTCAGTTGTTCAAGTGTTCTTGTGACAAGCAATTTTGCTATGCACCAGTGAGCACTAAGTGTAAATATTTCCGAAGCTGAAGACAACACTTTTATTTAATCCATAAGTTTTTTTATAATTGGCAAAGGGACAGCCATCAGGTCTCAGAGAAGGGTGGGGGTTTGGAATTATTTTTTCAATAAAAATATGAAAAGTTTATTTTGTATTCTTTCTGGACTGTCTTGAAATAAATAATTTCTGAGGGGGAGCTTTTGCTCCCCAAGTATTATTTTACTGTTAGGCCTATACTACTGTACAGTGCAGTTCCAAAGATATGCTGTTTGAATGACTGAAGTCTTCATCTTGAAATTTGAACAAATATCTGTCCCTACCCAAAAAAACTGCTCGTACTCTGCCTAATAGGCAGAGTACGAGCAGTTCCTATGCAAAAGCTCTGTGAGTGATTGAAAGAATGAATGATGTAGTAAATAAATAAATTCAATTGATCTCTCCATCTCAACTACAGATAATGGAATGCCATAATGGGCTTTAAATCTTGTATTTTTACCTTCAGCGAACAAAGTTCGAAGAAGGTATTGTTATCACTTTGGTAAAATGTTGTCCGTCCGCCGGGCGGGCGTCCGGGCGGTCGGGCGGATAGATAGTTTCCGGGCCAGAACTCGCGCCCTATTGCATGTACATAGATGAAATTTGGTACGCATATAGCCCATATGGTCTGGTTGTGCCTTTTGATGGTCTGATTGATGGATAATCCATACTTTTTGAAATATTAAACAAAAAGATAAAAAATTATTTTTTTCGTTTCCGGATCAAGACTCGGTCACTATCGCATGTACATGGATGAAATTTGGTACACATATAGCCTATGTGGTCCAATTGTGCCTTTTGATGGTCTGATTGATGGGTATTCTATAGTTTTTGAAATATTGAGAAAAAATAATAAAAACAATTTTTTTTCATTTCTGGCCCAAAACTTGCCCAGTATTGCATGTACATGGATGACATTTCATACACATATAACCTATATGATGCTGTTGTGCCTTTTGATGGTGTGATTCATGGTCATTCTATACTTTTTGAAATATTGACAAAATATATTGCAAATTACAATTTTTTGTTTCTGGTCCAAAACTTAGCCTCTCTTGGATGTACCTTGACAATAATTCATCCACATATTGCCTATAAAGATCTTTCACTGGTCTCATTGATAGGTAGTTAAAACACCTTTTAAATATTTAGAAAAAATTCGAAAAATATAAATTAATATACTTATTGGTTTTCGACCCACAGCTCATAACCTATTCCCTGTACATGTATGAAACTGCAACATAATATGTGTAAATTTGTCTAGTTCAGCCTTTCCATGGTTTTACATACTCTGGCAGGCAGGCGGGCAGATGGTAGGGCAGCAGGTATATAGATAATTTCAGGCCAAGATTTGGCCACGATTGCATTATACCAATTTTGTCAACATCGCTTTTATGACTTTACAGATGTCTTTCGCTGAAGGTTTGCTGCTGCGCAGCCTATGTTTTAACTCTGGTACATGCAGATTAATGGAGGTGTCATGGCAGTTAGGGGAAAGATGGTTGTAAGTGCTTTCCAAAATAGATCCAGCGGTTGATTTGCCAAGATATGGGATCAAACCTTGGACCAATAGATTGGAAGCCCATATAATATTATACAGCACCGCCAACTGAGCTAACCCCGTTACATACCGGGCAAGAGGAAGAGATTATTTAATTACATTTTTATGAGAGTATTTCCCCCCCCCCAGTTCACCAATGAGTGTCAAGTGCCAAATGCATGCAATGTGAACTCCCAACAAGTTTCACTTGTCAAAGACAGTTGCTTTAAAACACAACATAATTATTAGATTATTGTAGAAGAGGCTGTTGTTTCAGAGTAACAGGAATAATCCTGAAGTGTGATACTCAGAATTTGATCAGTCATGTATGAAAATTTGTGACGTGGCAAAGCCACTTGAGCACCAAACACATTGTCATTTCGTTGCACTTCTTGTTCCCCTGTAGTAATGTCCTCTCATTGCATATGTGTCCTTCGTATGTGATATACTTCAACTCAAGTTAAAGTATATCACATCCTATTCATTGGGTATAGTGGTCTTCCTTTCGGTCTCCTTTATTCAAAGCAACCTTATTAAAGTTGTAATTGTTTATTTCCTCAAGTAATATTCCATATCTTTCACAAAAACAACTAAAGGCTGATCATAAATAACTTTATGACACAATAAACCAATCAGAGTATTGCATAGGCATAATTATGTAGATTCTTGGAAAATACTATTTTGAAATAAAACTTTGAAAACAATAAAGAAATTGCTCTTCAGTACATATTAATAGCATTTGTCTTCATTCAACTAGTTTACATGTTTTGTCTCATTAAATAGATTTTTAAGGAGTGTAACTTTTTATCCACAACAACCTTATTACATATGCAGAATTGCATATCTTCCTTTGGAGTTTCAAGACACACAATTACTTATCAAGCTGATCTGCAACAACCATATCTATGTCTCCTCGCAACATTCCCTTCTATTTCCACTTGGCCCCTTTTCACTAAATCCCGCCGTCACTCTCTTCCCACTGCCGTGAAGTTGAAATTTTGAAACTTTAGAAGTTTTGCCTGCAGATGTCACTCTCTCTCTCATTCTTACTCTCTTTATACCAATTATCACGGGTACCATGCTATGCTAGTTAGCATTGGGTTGGTGGCTTAAATGGAAGCTAGAGCGGTATATTTGACACTACATTAATTGCCGAGTGTGAAAAGTTGCAAGAGAGGAAAACCAGCCAAGAAATATTTTTTGTTGCAAAATATTGTCTAGGTAAAAAATGCCATACTTGATAACATAACATGGACCATCACTAATATCTCTTCTCTACTATCCCTTTTCACTTCTCCTTGTCTAGTCTTGTCTCATCTCCATGATGCACTGCAATATATTGCTAAAATGTGATAGCCTTGCTCTATGCGATCACCCTAATCTTGAAGGAGCTTTCTGTGCTTATATGAGTAATTGATACAAATGCCTTCACTAAATACATAGTGATTTACTGAGATGAGGCCGTGTGCATATATACCAAGTGATAATGTCTCCATATCTCACTTAGCACAGCTGAGTGTTCCTTATGGTGTCTTGTTAGCAGAGAAATATGCTTCAACCATATCCTGCCTGCAAAAGGTTTACAACATTCACAAAATCAACAAATTTAAGTGAACTTTAAGGTGACATGATTGATGTTGTTAGCTCACTGTGTATACCAATGGCTATGCATATACCTCTTATATTCCTCCTCCCCATAGGCAAACCACTGAATTCAGTAGAAGCTGTGATTACAATTATCTCATAACTCCTTTGTTTTGTAATTTGTAGTTTATGATGAAACAATATGACCAAGTACTGTCACAAATAGTACAAAAGGAACAGAAGAGTTGTGGGTCCAACAATTGGACGTAAATACTGATTTGCGGTCAGCATGTAGCTTTTAGTTTCAAAGCCGTCACCTGCCATTATTAGCTGAATAAACTAGTACATTTTAAGCAGTGGTCTCACACAAGATGATCCAGTGTTCCTCCATTAGTTAGGGTTGGCCTTTTGCCCAAAAATAAAACGCTGCAGAATTAGGGATTGTCTTTAATGTATTGCCAGTGTTGGGTTCAAGCACTAAGATTCACTTGGGTTATAGCAATTCTGACACTAGTATTACGTTTTGTTGTTCTTTTTTGGTCTTTTTTTTTAGTATTATCCAATTATTGTTTTGCCAAATCATCATGATTCCTGAATGCCAGTCAATAGTAAATCTTTTTTTTATTAAAGATTACCAAAGATGACAGCCTGATTGGTTGAACCCTGGTCTTCAGGGGTCAGCGTTTGCCGAACTCTGGTTTGATTAGCTGCAACAATGAATCCTTTCAGACCAATAAAGAGTATATCGATTAAAATATAATACATTAACCAGGAATCAACAGCATCCTTGACAGTGCTTTGGAAAACAAATTTTATTTTGTTTCCCACAGTGACGATAACTTATTACCATATCATATCGTATTGTATCGTATTTTTCATGCAACTTGACAGATGGGGATTTTACTTCAGCTGCTGATAGTTATAATAACATACTTCAGGCATATTCTTAAATAACTCAGATAACTGGGTCAATATGATTTCAGGGACATAAGTGTCTTGAGTTAGTAAAATAAACTACATTTTGTGGACATTGACAGCAGCTGGGAAGTATTGTTATGCGATGAAACGAGTATGCCATATTTGATCATAATGATGAAGACCACATGATGTGATTCTAGACTATTGCATTCACATCCTGCTTTTTTAGATGGCAGAGGGGACCAGATTATTGTTATATTTACTTTGAATTATAATATCATGTAACCAACGACAACGAGCATGATTAGCACATGTCAATATCCACAAAATGTTAGCTTTGGTATGTTTTTTTTAAACTATAGATCTCATTATGCTACTATATACCTCAACATCCCCAGTTATCTCCAGTTTGTAGCGCCGAAAATCTGCCTCTAGACTTTGGCTTAATCTTTGCCTCAATTATCTTGCTGTATGATAGTCTTATCGGTCCAGCAGCATTATATTTTCTGGTTCAGATAGTCTGCTGTGGGAGTTCGGTATTTAATTTCATTTTAGTTGTTCTTCATTCAAAATTAAATCCCTGTAAAATTTCACTTCCTAAATTTTCTTAGTGATCTTTCTTTCCACAAACTTTCTTTCCAGAAACACTGTGTATAAAAAATTGTATTCAGAAGCACATGAAATTTTTATTCGGAGGCTTACAAGGTGACACTATTCTGCGGCATTTTTTTCTTGCCTGTCTGATCATTGTATGATTTTACGAAACTACGATCAAAATTTAAGCTCTACAATTGGTTGTTAAGATTTCTACAATATTCAGTTGATACATGAACTTTGCAATAGGGTAACAACAAGTTCAAAACATTTGTGAAAAAAATAGGCATGTCAAACGCTATAGAAAGAATGTACAGATATTCTAATAAATCAATGTTGTCATTGTGCACAAACAGATAGATGTAGAGATTGAATTTCTCTTGTAGGCCCATGGCCACAGTGGATGCTTGCAGCAAAACAGTGGTCATACATAAATCACAATTACTCAATTTCCTGGTCATTTGTATGCTTGGTTACTCAGACGATGCTCATGAAGCCACAGAGAAACATGTTTGATAACCATGATGAATGTCACAGGCACATTGCAGGGACATTGGGGTGTTTAGTCAGTTTCATTGTCTGCTTTAGATATACAGTAAGCTATCACCATCCATATTGCTGCTCAATAACTAAATGCAAATATTTTGTAGGAGCAATGTTCAAAGTTAGGTTATCATAATTAACATTGAGGTAGTTAGTGTTGCGCTTTACTGCATTTTTATCTATAAGCATCTCAATATAGTATGAATTATGTCAGTTACTATAACTCATAATTGACTACAATGTCATAGTAGTTAGGTACAATAATTGACTTCTCCTGCAAAAGAAATTGCACATTGCATTAACAATTGGTGGACATTCCTTTAAGCCAGGCGCATATTTCAATGATCTTGTTGAAGAATGTGTGTAATTGCACAACATGCTGATACCAAGCTCCTTATTATGCCATGAGAGGGGCATGAAATGTGTCAATCTAAGAGAAAAAGAAAAAAAATCCATTTGCCTTCTTCAGAAAATTTTGTGAATTTGCCACAAGTTTGTCTGTATTGGTTAATAAACTACAAATCAAACCTGAATAATATATTTGGACACCAACTAAAATGGTACACTACAAAGGTCGATGCAAAGGTCTTTCCTGATAATACATCTTACTGAGTTGATATATCACAATATCCCATACAGTTTCTCTTGTTGTTGATCATTTCCATGTGCAAAATGATGTGAATCTCTTCTGAAACATGATAAAGGCTGCAATGAATAGTGTAATCATTAGCAACACCCATTCATAAAATTTACTAGAGGATCTAAAGTAATAAAAAATTTGTGATTTCCAGCCGATTGCAGCAGGCTGCACTCTTGCAAAACAAACTTGTCTCGAAATAAAATTGTCTCATCTTTCCTAGGCACAAGCAATCATTAAAAAAACCTGGTTTCACAGGCATGCATTAATCTAAGACAGTAATTACATTTTGTGTTTTTGGATTTTAATGATGTTGGTGCTTCAATGAATAAAACTTTATAATTTTTTTACTATTTCTTCAGCAAATCTGTCAAGGATATGATTCCAGTCCCTCACCGAAATGATTTCATATGATGGATAAACCGTGCCAACATCGCTGTAAGGTATTCAACAACCAGCACTGGCTATCACTTTGCAAGGTTCTGAGTCGCATCTATTCCTGGCCACACTAGGTCTGAAATAATACAGAATTGTTGATTTTAAAATTACAGCAATATTTTTTCATCGTAATCCAGGAAATAATCACTCTCTGACACAAAGATTTTAGTGTTCTGGACTGTACATGTGAATGTCACTCATTCACCTAAGGGATTTCTCACTGGGAGTGTACTCATACCAAGCTCCAGACCCATCCAGGGATTATTACTATGTTTCAATCCTCGGCTTAGCAGATCTGTATTGGCTTAGCATTCATAGTATTGGCTTAGACTTTTTTGGAATGTCATATTATTATGCTGGCAAACTAACTCAGAATCAAATATATACCAAATCATACAATTACACTTTTTTTCCATTAACACTTGAAGCAGAACACAGTTGTGTGCGGTGAATTTAATGCATTGTATGAATAATGACCCAACACCCTGTGAATTTTGTATCTTTCTCAATGCCTTGTAAGCCAGTGAAAATTTACATTTTGTTGACATTGACAGCAGCTGGGAAGCATTGTTATGCGATGAAACGAGTATGCCATATTTGAGTATATGCTGATGAAGACCACATGATGTGATTCTAAACTCTTGCATTCACATCCTGCTGGCAAAGAGGACCAGATTATAGTTATATTCACATTGAATTAAAATGTCATTCAACCAACAACAACCAGCATGATTAGCACATGTCAATATCCACAAAATGTTAGCTTTAGTATACTTTTTTTAAACTATAGATCTCATTATGCTACTGCAATCTGCCATCTCAACTTTTCACTTAATATTTGGCTCCATTATCTTGCTGCATGCTGCCTGCATCTGACATCCTTTTTGGTCTTGCAATCATCTTAGATCAGATAGATTATATGTGCTAGTCAAGGCTATCCCTTGGAAGACTAATGTGTACTATACATACATATTACTGTAGATCTGCAAAATTAACTCAGGAAAATAGTAAGAACAACAGGTTTCCACAATTTCTGAGAAAACTTGGAAACCGCAACAAAAATGGCTTGGTGAAAGTACTATTGAATATTTTGGTGCTTTTTTTTGCCTCACCATTATATTAAAGATTATTTGTTATCTTTCATGGCCTTTTGACAGGTCCGTGTCACTGCTGGTGATAGCATGCCAAATCTCAATGGCATCATGTCACATGGTAAACCTTAGTTGGCCCATTGACATGCGAGCATCAAAGTCCAATGACCCTTTAGGACTCATGTTTTGACCATGGCTTGAAAATGTAAATATACTGGGATCATCGCAAAGCCTGCATAACAGCATTGACATGTTTCAGTCCTTTTATGAGAGGAAAAACATCCTCGACAAAATACTTACCGATGCCAAGTATAGCACTGAAATTTACTACAATAATAATTTTCATTTGGTAAAAATATATCATTTCACTTTCGTTCATTCGAGTCTTGCCTTTTCCAACGATGCGAATGTGGCTGGTTAAGAGAAATAATTTGATGTCAACAAACAAATGGCAAAAAACACAACAATTTCCCATCAAGGTAGCCTTTGTGCTTGAAAGAAAGTTTTTTAATGACACCCACTCTTTCAATATCAGAACGTGTCTCTTTTACAAGCAGATTCACAATTGTATAACATGCTGAGGAAAGTATAATGTCAATGAATCATTGCAAATACACTAAAACATGGAAATATTAAATTTTGTTGCCCTTGATAAAATAACATTTGAATATTGGATCAGACGTGTTCAACTCTTTGTTAACAAAATTAAAAGAGTCCTGTAAACAATAGCATGTTGTGAGATGTTATATTTATTTCTTGGTGCAACAAAAATTAATTCATAGTTCTGATTGGTGTCCATACACAGCTAAACGAAAATACAAAAGTGCAATGTATTTTCTCTTCTGCCTGCCACAACTCTCCATTATTTCACTCTTCATGCCACCAAGAAAGTCCCACAAAATTTGAAACCTGATTCATGATACTGTCACTCCATTTCGGCAATTCATTTCAGAATCATTAGCTCTGACTCTTTCCAGCTCCATATTCTACTTCATTTTGTCACAAGACACTAAGTAAAGTATATCCCAAGAGTGACTCATCTTCAATTGGAAATTTCTTCATCAGCACACTTTGTAAATTTAAGTACTTCCCGAAAAGTGAAAACCATCACCGGGGTTCATAATGATATATGTCTTTAAAGTCTCCTCATACATGCTCAGGTCTTTGTGCAAGGTTTTTTGTTTCAAGTCCTAAACTCCGATTAAAGTATGGAGATTAACTTGTTCTTTGTTCCAGGTATATGTGTTATCCATAATGTTATTGTTCACTGGAAAACTTGCCTCTAGCTGAGAGGTTCAAAAGTCATGTCTTCAACATTGTAGTTTTCCGGTGAACAATAACATTATACATATATCCTAAAGTATATCACACATGCACTTACTTCTGTTGTCCCTGCGATGAAGCACTCGCTTTCCCCCAATGCTATTCCTATATCTATTGTCATTGAAAAAAATTGTTTCAGAAACGTTACACACAGAAAGACCAGAAAGATGAGATTCCAAATAGACGTTCTCAAAGACAACGAATGATCATCCTCGATAACGCCAAAAAATATATATAACATCTTCAGGATTTCACAACACTTTGTAGATTGATGATTTAAGTGCAAATTGATGGCTCGGCAAGGTTTCTTGTCAAAATGCAGGAAAGTCAGTTTGCCAAATACAAGATGTGCTTCAACATCCTTGCTTGACACTAAAAATGTCAAAGTTTCCTAATATCAGAATATCCTCTCTTGTCATTTTGTCCTGTTTCATTGCAACACATCGGACAATCCTTTTTTTTTTCAGTATGGCTAAATACATTGTGATTCACTGAGATGAGGCCATATATACCACGTGATTATGTCACTTAGTACAGCTGAGTATTCTTTTTGGCATCTTGTGGACACAGAGATATAATAATAATAATAATAAAATAATATATTAATTTCTACAGCGCTAATTCCAGTAAACTGATCACCACCATTGTCATTGCAACAAGCGAATATTCTCAAATGGGAAATGTAATTCTGGAACTGAAATTTCAAGTTGAAGATGAAAAGTACACTTGTACTTTGTATCTGTACTTTGTATCTCACACATTTGTCGAGATTATAGGAACAGAGCGAGCAGACCATTTTGAGGAGGGAAACCGATAATTGCCCACAATTCAAACTGAAGATTTCACAGCATCTCAAATAACTATCTTTGGAGACATTGATTTTGAGGTTATAATTGTATATCATTAAATTGCCAAATCTCTAGCCTCACCAGGAAACTGCTCACTAGCCCTTGGCGGGGTAAGATCCTGTTAGTTGTAAAACTTCAAATGTACAAAGAGCAAAAAAAGTGCAGACACAGCAATAGGATGAGACTTGTGAATCTAGCCAACATAGCTTTCAGTTGCGAAGCTGTTACCTGTCACAACCGGCTGAAAAAAAAAACGGCACAAGTGAAGTAGTGGTCTCACACGAAATGAACCAGTGTTGTTTCATCAGTCAGGGTTGGCCTTGTGCCCAGATGAATCGGTTGCAAAATGACAGATTGTCTTTAATGTATTGCCAATGTTGGGTTCAAGCACTTATGGTTACTTGAGTTAGCAATTCTTACACATCTGGATGTAAAAAACCCAGAAAAAACAATCAAACCACAAAAGCATTTGTGTTTAGAAACCAGAATGAAACAAAGAAATTGAGAGAACCAATATTCAACAATGGTCATTTCTTATTTACGGTTAGTTCAGTGTCATTGTGTTTTCATATTATTACTTATTTTTCAGATCTGCAATTATGGTTTGCCAACTAAAAATAACTCTGGAATGTTAATCAATAGCATTAAAGAGCTACAGAACATTTGAAATATATATTTAGGACCTTTTCTTTAGTTCGCTGGGTCAAAGGGTCAATATAATATCAGTGACATGAGTGATACGAGTGATTAAAAGTCTGGTACAAGTAGATTTGGTTTTTATTTTATTGAGATGATACAAGTTTTAGCATTTTAGCTAATGAACAGCCTATAACATCTGTGGAATAGAAAAGCACATCCATCATCCAAGAAATAGCGTATAGATATTTCTAATAAATCATTGTCATTGTGATGTACCTAAACCAATATGGCTACTTGATGTATCATGGGGTGTCAATAAATATTTTCGTACATGTAATGTGCTACCCATGCAGCAGTGCCTATACACCCTGTGATGGCACTTTGGCAAGCCAATGATAGATGTGGAGATTGGGTTACTGTTGTAGGTTCAGGGTCACAATGGACTCTAACAGCAAACCAGTGGTAATACATAAATCACTGTAACTCAATGTCCTGGTCATTTGTATGCTTGGTTACTCAGACAATGGCCATGGATCCACAGAGGGACCTGTTTGACAGCCATGATGCACATTGTATTGGCATCTGTATGTTGAGTCAGTTTCATCCTATTACACCTGAAGTTAGGCTCAACATCTCCTGCACCGCAAATCAATCATGAACAAGCTAATTTACAGGAATTCGCGTTGAAGTTGACTTGTTGATTTCCATTTATGTGATTTTCAGCAAAATCAGTATTTTCAATATTAAACTTAAAATATCAGGAGAAATCTGTTAATTTTAGCTGTTGTGATGGGACATGTTACTTTAGATACAATACCCACTAATCACTGAGTTCAAGACTGGAAAATAAATGAGTAATTGCAAATAGAAATATTTATTACGTGACGACGTATGGAAGGCTACATGACGTGTGGTAGTAATGCAGTCTATTCTCGCAAAGAAACTGAACTGCTGTACACACTGTGCTACACAGATATGAACATTTACCCATAACTGTGAAATAGACTAAACCAACTGTGAGACAAACTCTAACTGTGAAATAAAGTAATTTTGTTTCTTGCCGTTAATGGCCAGTCTTCTATAACACTAAAACTTTGATTGGTTGACATATGAATTAGGATTATAAGCTTGACTGACACCAGTAGGTCCAGTACAACATTTGAACATCTCAGACCGCATTTTGACAAGCTTCTGTGAAAATTGTAGTAATTATAGCCATGGGCAGACAAACAGAAACATTATAACTATGAGACAGTATTGTAATTTCTAATGTTTTACAGCGCATATTTATCTTGTCATTTTACTCTACAGATCATACTTATAGGCATTTTCTGGGCCACAAGTTTTTTATGCACTCATGACTACTAGTAAGGGATGGTCATCGTTGAGTGAATGTTATGTCACATTCTGTCACTCAATAATTTGCATTTTGCTTGAAATGTATTTGTTTGATTTTATAGAATCAGATTCAGATTCAGATTCATGTCATTTATTTACCATTTGAAATCATCTTTCATACATCAAAACAATTTTTATGGTAGGAGACCCCAATAAGGCCAAAATGACCGTTGGCTTGGGGCCACCTTAAAGGAAAAGCACATTTCAGAGGCAGAGCGGGAGGCAGCACTGGGAACCGTCATGGACACAGTAAAAAAACAAGACTAAAAAAGCAAAGCTCTTCTTTTTGGCATATGTCAGTCATTAAGTCCGTCATATAAATTGTCATTACTTGGGTGTCTCAAGTCGTTTGTCCTGTCGGTCCGTCATATTAAAAAAATTTTAAAAATTGGCTTACTCCTAAAGATTAGCCTTAATTCTGTTGCATATGTAACAATATTCAATATGGCAAGTTGCATCATAACTGTCAATCATAGCATTTTTAACATAATTTTTGAAACCAAGAAGGCTATGAGTTTGTATTTTGTCCCTGAAAATTGGTTGCATGTTATTGAAAGTTACAGCTTTTTTAAATCTGATACCCTGTTTCATAAATTCATGCCTTATTCGAGGTATATTGTAATCATTTACTCTCCTACTGTAATGCTCATGAATTTCGCTCCTTTTAATGAAAATGCTAGAATTAATCTTGATACATATCTTGAAATTGATATATTTTAAAGTATTCATTGCAGTTCACATGTGCAATATTGATGATGGTTTATTTTTAAGTGCAGATTAAGGCCACAATGTCCTTCTCCGTTAAAACGAACATGCCATGACTTGTTAGCTTAAGTGCATAGTATGCTTGAATCACCTTGAATCCACCTAAGTAAAGGACGTTGGGTGTCCGATATCATTTGTGTGTGATGTGTAATTCAATACATATTACGGTATTTGTCTCTAGGGTTGACTTCGGGCAAACATCTTTGTAGTTCTATCATGGCCATTTATGTAAACAAACCCTTTGCTGAGTGGCATTACTTGAAATGGGACACTCAAGTTACATGAGGGCTTCTTTGTCATGGTGTTAAAGGGCCATTAGTTAAGCGATTGAAATTTGCTCTTTTGTTCAAGTTAAAACTGATGGCATTACTTCAAGAACATATTTGGGTGATAGCGTCTGTCATAAAATAATTGACTTCTATGTGACACCAACTATCTGAACAAAATGTTCTGATTTATATTCTGTCCTTGTCATTCTCCTTTTTATGATAATGATCTACTGAAAACTTGTCAGCATTTTATTTTGCTATTTTCATCAGTCACTTTGCAAATATTGATGCATAACTTGAACAAATCTACATTTATAACAATTACTTATTACAGAAGTATATAAAGCTTGTGCTAATGAATAACAACAAAGTATGACCTTTGTCTATTAAGTTTATTCCTTGAATACTACTGCTAAGGAGGCAACCATTTAATATAAGGGGGGCTTGGAGTTTTCCTCGGTGCAAAATTATTTATTTCATATGGTAGCGGTGTCGGTAGTTATTTATTTCAAGCCCGCAAATTCCCGGAATATTCATCAAGTAAAACCTTGTTAGGAAATACCCCACCAGAATTATTTATTTCAAGACTGCCCGATGGAATTTATTTTTTTTCACCAAAACAAAACTGAGCTAGAAATTATTTTTAAAAAATCCCAAGCCCGCCCCCCTTCCCCTTGAGAATAATTTGTGGTCCCCTTTTAGTTACATGGATGTGTCATCAATGGTATTAGATAAAAAGGACTTGACAATCAATGGTTTCGAGTGGCCAAGTGTGAATGCACTCATTCTTATCGAGTGGTGTAGCCAGGCCTCTGCCACAGGTGGGGCAATGGGTGGGGCAGTACTTTTTGAGGGGGGCAAGATACATGACCAATTTTATCAACATTTTTGGATAAAATTCGCGTGACTCCCACAAACAATGGTCATTTTTGTCATCACTAAACATAAAGTGCATGAAATTTAAATATATGTAGTATTTGCATATAATTAGATATTTTGCTACTAGATGTCAAAGTATTTATCATATATATCTCACTTAAATTTGCTTTACTGAATGTCACTAAATATTGAATCTAGATGATTGGATCATTAAAAGGCGAAAAATTCATAGAAAACATCAGAAAAGTTACATTTTTATCAAACAGGAATTCAGTTACCACAATGAAAGTCTTCTTTCTTTCAGTCTTGAATAAGAAACAGAAAAGTTATAATTCTCATGATATTACAATCATCATCTCAGCAATGTAATCACACTAGAACAGAAAAATTTCTTTTTCATCAGACTAGGGCTGTAAGCTATTTGTTAATACAATTATGTATTTCGGTATGTTATTATATGGCTCCGTGGTACAGTGGGTAACATCCCCGCCCTGTACACATGAGGACGTGGGTTCGATCCCCACTCCGGCCATTTCCAGAGGTTATCACTATAATGATTGGTATGATGATTGCCGTTCAGTATGGTTAGCGCCGGTGAGCAGATTTATCTGGAATGGGCGCTATATAAAATCATACTATATTACTATATATATATATTATTAGTGTCATATAGAACAAAAAAAATTGTCTTGATCCTTCATTAGAACAGAGCTATGTAATAACAATAGAAACACTCAATTTTACATAGAATTATTGCTGAATGGAATATAGCAACATCAGTCTCTGATATGAGTTGAAGAAGCATGATCCTTCTGTTGTTGTGAATGTTTGAAAATATGTCTACAAACTCTTCCAAATAAATGAAGTTGACGTTTGTTGTTCAATATGGATGACTCCTGAGTTTGAGAGCCTGTTTATCTGCTTTTGATTTTCTCCCAAAGGTTTGTATCCTCTTCATGGCAGAGAAGCTTCGCTCACAAGAAGCACTGGACACTGGGATCGTCACTGCTATTTTACAGAGCTTGTAGGCCCATAGGTCATGGAAGCCCTCTCTGTATGGTTGAATAAATTTGACAAATTCGGGAGATTCCAGATGTTGTTTTGAGGCCCTGCATTTTTTTCGGCTCCTCCGGTCGCTTGGCTCACTAACTAATTAGGTCGGCGTTTGAAAAACTATTTGGAAGAGGGCATCCTTAGCAGAATAGTAAAACTCGGTCATGCACTGGACATTTCAGGCTAATTTTTTTTTTTTTACTCCAGAGCCAGAGGGGGGTCAAGAGGCGGGCAAGAGTTCCCAACCTTGCCTCCCCCCTGGCTACGCCACTGTTCTTATCACAAGTTCAATTTTCATGGTAACAATTGTCATTAGCAGTACACTGGTTGACCCAATTCCAATGATGGACTGTCATGTTTGATTAGGTGAATATAATGACGAAAGTCTGTTTATCAATTTTGCCCTGTAAATAGAATGAAATTCATGTAGATGTCACAATTGCTTCATCTAATGATATTATGTGATATGGATAACTCCACTTCATTGGTACAGAGATTTTGATAAAAATTTGTGCTTAATTTTAATCCGTCCAGAAACCATGCCTGTATTGGAAGACAGAGATATTTATTCCTCTTATTTGGTTGATTTTTAAAAAACAATGTGAAATCACATAACACATTACTTGATGTTAGACTTCAGATAGTTGACATGATAGATAGATAGATAGATAGATAGATAGATAGATAGATAGATAGATAGATAGATAGATAATCACTTTGCTGTTATACATGTTGTGTTATGTGCTTTAAAAGGAAACTCTATTTTCTGGTAATAAAGTCTGATAGGCCCACATTTGAGCAAAAGGGCCAAATATCTAACAATCTGTAAATCCTACCTATTGCCTCATCAGTCATTCTGATCATGTCACCTACCCAAGTGACCTCTTTGTTTATAATCTGATATCATATTACTGTCTTCAACCTCAAGGATGAATTTACAGCAATAGAAAACATTGCTTGAAAATATTAAATACCTGCGTTGAACATGATACACAGTTCCGCTGCTTGCGTATTTCCAGATCGTAGGTGAGACGAATTTTATGATGTTGATTCTTGATACAATAAAGTACAGGGTGGTCAAAAAAAAGCTTTACGGTCTTTGGCTCATGAGGCACAACTCAGTGAGTTCTTATCGACTTATCCAATCACTCTCATTCTTGCATGAAGCCAAGGTAGGGATCTCAGCTCCATGTTTCTACTGTTGATTCAAAATTTGATAAGGCATTATGACAGGAGGTGCATTTTGCCAAACCATGGTTGCTTGCAATTTCTATCAACCTTCTTCTCTTTCAAGCTTCCTACAGGACTGAGTTTCACTCGAAGAGAGCTGAAATCCTGGGACCACGCTCCTCTGAAGAACTCATAAGTTACTGTAAGAATAGGAAAGCAATGGTAAACTATTTGAATGTATGGTAATGACTTGCATTCAAGATAGCGAAGTGTGTGAAAATGGCTTCTTTTTTGTCTTTGGCAAATCAGATCCCAAGATTACACATCATGTCCCAGGAGAACAAACTACAGATAATATGTTGCCATGACTTTCCTCTTTACATTAGAATAGATTAGATAGTAATTACGGACAAATATGTAGAACTCTGACAAAGAAAGAGAGTCAAGTTTTTTCTAGACCACCCTGTATTATAAAAAGTCCAAATGGATGTGGTGGTATTTTGAGATGTGCTCCACGACTTGAAGATATCCTGAGTCCTCTGTACCGATGAGTGCGTCAACAATGAAACTCTATGGAAAAACTATGCCATGTCAAATACTCTTAGCCTAGGATATGTCACCACATTCAGGAGTTCTGTTTATTCTTAATGTCAAGACAAATGGCATATCCCTTGCAGGAAGTCATTTTGTCAAATTTATGTATGATGCCTGACACACAAGGCAGACTTAACAAAACCCATAAACGGGGTTATTATCTGAGCACTTTTGTGTTTGCGCTTCAGGGGAGCACTCTGTCATGTGTACACTGAAAGATGGGGAAGGTATTAATAAGATCGCATGCTTTAATCTACCGAGCTTTGTCTTCCTTATACGCAACATATTTTTGTAATCATGACATTGAGAAAATATTTGTCACTGAACAAAAACTGTGAAGAAAAAGTTGCAAGAAAGTGTATATATGTAACAAGATAATAGACATATGTCACCGTCATTAATAAGAACAAAAAGATACATTTCTCTTTAGAAAAATGAAGACTGGTATTATTTTTATCTTTCTGCTTCAGTGTCTATCCTTAGCAGCCTTTGCCTGACAGAAGATGCATTGTCACTCACAATGCCCAGGCCTGTCCTCATAATTTAGTTGATGCAAAAATACAAGACAATATCCCTATTAACCACCCTTTTGCTCTGGTTTGCAGTATGCTTCTTGCTGTCATTGCTCAACCCCGAATCACTATTAATTTTGGCTACCCTGTGACGTCCTGCCTCACTTGTATCGACCATTGCTACCATTGATCAAATCAACTTCCTTAAATGGACCAAAGGAACTTTCCTCCGTCTTCTCATTCCAAACAGTTCCAGATAGTGAGAAATATGCAACAGAGGTGGTGGCGGAGCAGTGTGTGCCCATAGAGACCTTACTAATTGAAAACAATTATTCTGGTGAAATTGCAATTACAGGGACAAACAAAACAGGCGAACAAGATCAATATGTTAATAAACCTTGACATTTTAGCTGAGAAAGGTAACTTTGACATTTTAGCTGAGAAAGGCACTGACTGTTCTGTTTCTAGAAACATGAACATCTGAATTATTATACTCTTTTAAAATTTCATAAATTATTTTAGGAATAATTTTATATATGACAGTGGCTTGTCTAGTAAAGTTTAATGCTTCAGTCATCACAGTCGAAGAATACTGAATGCTTAAATTCAGCTGCTTTTAGCAATCAATGACCTCCCAACATCTGTTGTAACTTTTGGCTTCATTGGTGAGTGTTGTGACACAGTAGGGGACTTGTTTTGATAGCATAGAAAGTATAGGATGTGACCTCACTAATTGTGTATGAGTCATAGAGAATGACATAATCGTTTTTATGGCATGTATTGGGATATGATCTCTCAAGGAACATGCCAGTGCAATTCTGTAAGCACTTGTTTTTCATTGACTGTAACTAATTAGTTAACCGATCAAATAAGTAGAAACGTCTTGGTTTCTTTCGTGCAAACATTTGTATTGTTACTCGTGATGAATTAGTGCTCAGCATGTTTTTCTTGCTCAACCATTTTAGACAAACACTGCAGTGTGACAGAACCCTTTCCACGTCTTCCGCAGTATAGTGTTGGAAGGCCGTTGTACAAAACAAATAGAAGTCAGACTTGTCTACATGTACAGTAGTCTGCATTGAGGACCTAAGAATAAATTCTTTCAGCTGACTGACTCTTGTATTACTTCCATGTTTCATCAAAGGAACACAGAACATTAAACGTTTTGCCAGCCATCCCGTCTAAAAATGAATTTCTTTTTGAATATCTCCAGTCATTTTTTTGAGAATCTCCAATCACTTTTTTTAGTATATGCAATCACTTACCTGTTTTCTCTTTCTCTTTTCAGAATCATCTGGGTGCTCATAGTGCTGGGAGGAATGACTTTATTTGTAAATCAAATGATAGATTCGGTGTTACATTACATGGACCGACCTGTCACTGTCAACATTAAAATCAACTACAACAAGACTGTGAAATTTCCAGCCGTTACGATTTGTAATCAAAATGTTTTCAGGTAAGTCTTGTCTCTTGATTCTATCATTTTTATGAAATGTTTTTTCTGCACTTATCGTCATAGGCTTGTTTTTTTAAATACGATACGGGTTGGGCCAGCTTAAGGCTTTCCATTAATAACCTTACCAACATGGCTTGAATAGTATAGGTAATTTTGAGATATCTTAGAAGTTAGGTTGATGGACGATTGTTCCTGCTGAATATTGTGAATAAAGATTTAGGGGTTTTCTTAATGGAATGGTATACCAAAATTTAATACCTTCATCAAGGTTACAACAATGTTGATAGTAAAACTATGAAATTTTGCAACAGTTTGAATTTGTCATGATCGCATTCCATTTTATTTAGTCAGAGCTCATTGTAGCATAACGACAGGTATTTTAGTAATTTAAGATATTCTTTCTGAAATACAGTTACATTTAGAGTGATACCTTAGTGGCATTTGTTACATAGATAAAACTTAAACATTATGACGTCTGCACAATTTAAATTTATGACCATTTTTGCTGTGAATGTAAGAACTCATCTCCTTTGGAAAATAATGTGCGTGAGAAATATATTCTATTTGGCGGTCAGTTTTAGCTGATGAAGATGACACATGGTGAAAGCAGTTAGCACAAAATTATCAAGAAATACCTTCAAAACTGTGATGAAATAAGAATTTAAAAGATGAATTCCAAAGAAAGGATCTCAAATGAAACTGAAAGGCAGATCTTTCTTTCAAAGAAATGCTTTAGACAAGAATGAAAAACCACACAGTGTTGGTTTAAAAGCTCAACATCTCACTAAAAAAATGTCTTAAGGCAAACAGTGAAGTCTGACATTGTCCCTAGAGATTAAGATTTTGCCATCAAATGCCAGATCACGAATGACAAAGCCAAAACCCTTGACTGTCATGTTTACCGCTGCACAACAAGCCTCCTGTAAAGTTAATCATTGACACTGTGTGCTTCTGCAAAATTCAAGATTTTGCTCTTCCTTTCTCTGTGTCTATAGAAGTTACCTCAATACAAAGGCGTTGATTCGGGGTTTGCAGTTTTTGTAGCATGGGTAGTATGAGATGCAGTGATGTACAATGTAGATTTATAATCAATCTAAGTTCACATTTTTCTCACTGATTGTTTCTTAGGGCTCCAGATGATTGTTGAAATTCAAGTAATTTTACATACTCATGCAGTGCAGGCTAAATGGTCTTTCAGTTAAAAAAATATTATCAACTCACTTATCTGTCATTTAAGCTTAAAATGAATGTCAGATCTGGCCTGCAAGATAAACGATTGTATGATAATACAATTTTGGCTGGAGTTCATCAGGAACACTTGACAATTCTGCTTGAGGTCCATAAACTTGAGGTCCATAAACTGAGCATGCTTCATAACTGCCATATTGACCGGGCAACTCCGTACCAGTGACCAACAATCACAAAACCCCAATATAGTTGCTTTGGTGGAGACAGAAAAGGCAATATAGATCTACTGATTCTATTGACAAAATGATATTCTAACAAATTTTGTGATGCATGGATGATATAATCAGATATGACTTTGTGGGAATATATAAGGCAATTTCCTACATTTCACGGAGTACCCCTGATCAACACAACTCCTGTTAATCAGAAGTTCCCTAGTGATGAAGCCAAAAGTTTAATTGTGACAAGAGCTATACTTTATGATATGATGCCTTCCCATTTTTTTTATCTCTAGCCGTCAAATTGGTGGAGACAAAATTGAGGTTTCTACGTGAATAGTTTGTAATTCATCTGATAGTGTGGCCTATATTTTTTGTTTCCACATTTATCTACTTACATATTTCTCTGGCTTAACATGTGTCTGGCAAATATCATGGATGGAGCCCACCATTCCAATATTGCAATTCTTCTCTTGATGTCCCTCAAATTGCACTTTGCCTGCACATATGACAAGATTAATCAGCCATATGCCTTTGAGTATGAAAGGCAACATAGGACATTGTAGGGCAGGGAGGGGGCGAAGTACATCCATAATATATACCACTGTATATTGAATAATGACCCACCTTGAAGTTCATAATACCCACAGAAGAAATAGAAATAGATATAGGCTGTATCACTCTGAGAAACATTTCCCCGTGCAGAGGCTGTAGGTTTTATGTTTTAAAAACACATTTTAAATATATATTTCAGTTGTCTGCTAGAATAGTCATTTCAATAATCAAAATTATCTGCAGAGAGATATTTATCTATCTTTGATGTATATAAAATTAATCTTGACTTTTTTGACAGTGCCTTCCAGCATATTGTAGACCAGTTAAATATCCTGCAAAATGACATTTAATTTCATTATTATGTATTTGAACCTGAAATCCAACTGTCAATAATCTTTAAATTTTATCAGAATAGCATAGATTTTCAACCCTTAGTGATAGATACGTATGAATAAATATACATATAATAACAATGTAACTCCTGCATATAATAGTAAATGTTCTCCTAATTCGCTCTCCAAAGTACAAGATGAGCCATTTGTCTTCTTTTGAGAGGAACTTTCGCTATAATCTTTCGAAGTTTGTTGTTGCATTTATTCCTTGCCCCAAACAAACAACAGTCTGCTGCAGAAGCTTGTATGACACATGCCAGGAAACCAGTGATCCACCATGGGGAGTAAATTTAATATTCTTCTCACATGGCTCCTCTCCTTATGCAAATTGGGCCCATCTAGCTCAGTGCAGGAAATCTCACTGATTCCACCAACGCACACTGAATAGTAGACCTGAAACTGTGTCATACCACAATGCACTGGCCCTGCACTATTACTGCCCGGCATATCTGTGATAGGCCTATATTTTCTTAGTTTGGCAGGAAATATATGCCTTTATTTTTGTTGTTAAGGTATTGGCCATGGACCATAATGATTAAGTGCTGAAAGGCACTTTCATTGTCTTACCATCACAACATACTAGCTGTTGGGTTCAACAGAGCTCCAATCTGATCAACATTCTTCAAATTAATGGGAACGTGCAGTTATCTAATGGTGCAGTACATTGGAATATTACAAATCTAATGTCATTTTGTATTAGTTAATTTAGACCTAGGAATATATGTAATGAAATAATTTTTTTCCAAAGTTTTTTAGGAATATTTTCTCTGATATAACCCCCGATAAAACGGCCATTTAATTGTTGTTGGATCAAGCCTGTGACAGCTAAAAGACAGTAGCATACATTGCATTTATTAAAAATAATATGACTTTCGCAAATCAAATACCAGAAATGAGATTTTGTCTACTACCGATTAATTGAACACTCTTGTGATTGCCACAATAGAATAGACCAGCTAATTTTTCTGAAGGTACATAAAAGACGTTTTAAAAGACGATTGCAGAGTTTGACAGATAAACAAGTTACTGCAAGCTTTGTCATATTTGCTGGAGATAGAATAAGTCTAAGCTTGGTTCCAGGCATAGTCTTTGACTTGGAGCAGGACTGGCATTAGCTATGTCTTATAGCTTCCAACCACGTTTAGACACAGCTAATGGCTGCAGAATGTACAGGTGGGACCAGGTAGCCATTAGCAACTCTTCAGCCTGAAGGAATAAAGGCAGATTTTAGATGCGCAGTTTGTCGCTGACTGGCTGTACTACACCGCGTTCCCAATTATTATGCAACTATGCTTTTTTGCATTATCTAAAAAAGAAATAACACTATTTGAATATTCTTTTCACATGATGATAAGTGTACCATGGAGCTAATATCCTGTCAGTTTTGTCCAATTCATTGATTCAGTTCTGAGTTATGCCATATAAATGAAATGAATCTAGCACGGTGAACAAAGAAGGACAGATGGATTGATAGGCAGATCCGAAAGAAATCATGAAACACTTGTAGACTGACTGATAGATCGAGATACATGTAGAACTGATGGAAAGAAACAAAGGTGGATAGACAGACACTGTATGAGGTACTCAGATCTCTTTGTGTTAAAGTGTCCCAAACAGTTTCTCAATTAGGTTTTGTGATGTCAGTGGCTTAAAATGTTTCTACAATTTGTTTGCGTCAATTATAATTTAATCAGATTATTCTGCACTCATCAAAACTAGCAGCATGCTGTCAATAAACAAACTAATCAACTGATTTAAAGTGTGCAGCTAATATAGGCTAATAAGATAATTAGGAAGCCAATTGATAACTGTCAATGACATGGCAGAACCAAAATAAATGCTGGAGAGATACTGCACTGAAAGCTCCGTGTCAAACTTTGATCATATTACACTACATATCTCTTAAACATTGGTATATTACTGATGGGAATCAGTTCAGTAAAACTTGGACTCCCACAAAACAACCTACTGTTACAAGCTGGTCTTGCCTATGTAGTCATATGGCTGAAAATCCTCAAGCTAAGCAGTGATGAGCTGTCTGTCACCAAGAGGCAAGTGCAACTCTTTGACCGTAAGGACGTGACATCCCTGAAGGACTTGCTGTCAAGCATTGGTCTATTCACAACCTACTCATTTTTAGTGATTCTCAATTCATGACTCTGACATGAATTTAGAATACAATGCATGGTACTAAGGTCTATTCAGATTTACATTCTGTGCTATAAACTATAATAGATAACAATCATTCATTGTACATGCCACTCTCCGAAGTACAACTTTATTCTAATTATCCCCACACAGCTATGCTGTAGGGGATTTGGTTTTGATATGTATAAATGGCATCCATCAGATATCACAAACACCACACAATGCATGCTCCCCTATCAACGTGCCTCGGCGGTCCAACGTCGGCCCGAAGCTGGTCCGATGCTACTGACATCGGACTGACGCTGGGCCGACGTTGGACCGCCGAGGCATGCTGACAGGGTCATAATCAGTGAGCATGTATATTATGCTCTAATTTTGTCAAATGTGGCTTAAAATTGAACTGACAACACTCACATCAGGAGTTACCAGCAGTATCAATCAAACCACACTGGTTGAACCCAGAATCAGGCAGCCATTACCCTGATTAGCACACTAGAGGTCGCTTCTCCCCAAAAACGACTGCCATGCCACCTGGATTGAGTGGTGCAGCAGAAGAAAGACTGTTTAATATGGCATCATGAGCTTGTCATGTGTGGGGATCGCGTGGACTATGTACACTTGTTTTCAGTGCTATTTCCAGTAAATGACAATTAATTATGAAAGGTGAACAATCAGTCAACAGAGGCTTGTTTATACATAGCTAGTTTGAGTCCGTGGTTGATGTAATGTTTACAGAGATTGGCATTTATTTTCAGATTCATTAAAACATGGATGAATACCAATTCTTTTAGCAGTTATGACATGGATCTCCTGACTTTCAAAATATGTTTTTATTAATTAAATCCCTCTAGAATATTAAAGAATTCAAAATTTTAAAGAAGCAAAGGTAACATTGATGCTATTTGAGATACCAACGTTTTGAATTCTCCATAGATTTGCCATCTTTCTTTCAAACAATACAAGTTATGTACATCTTGTCCATGGATTGTCAATATTTACACAATTACACTTGTGGTTTCTGCATTCTCAATATAATATTAATTTGTACAATCTCAGTATTTACCAATCATTCGTATTTGTTTTTTGTCTTTTCAGAACTACAGAAGCAGCATCTAAGGGGCATTATTTTCTTATTGACACTATCTTTTCCAAAGAGAAACACGGGGAGGTGAATTTGTCCGAACTTGGGGCACAAGACGTGACTATGTTGGATTTATATCATTCGACAGGCCATGATAAGCATGATCTTATAGTCAGGTAAAGGAGTGTTGTTGATTGAGTTAATATAGAGAGAGAGAGAGAAATTCTTTATTTACGTGAAATGGGCTCACATTCTAGCCCCCAGCCCTCTTGGGCTTACAATTCACTTCAAAAACAATAATACATCAAAATAACAGAATTTTCGTTGAATAATACAAATTTGAATTAAATTTGAAATGATTTGTTGATATACATATATACATTAGTCCAATATGTAATAGCAATCCCAAAAAATATAAACTTTGTTCGAGTTATACTAGTAGATATATAATTCAAACTCTTGGAATGTTAATTTTCATTAGGCCTATTTACATATTTACAAATATCATATTGCTAATTTGATGTCGACATATATAATTACAAGTATCGTATTGTTATTGGCAAGTATCGACAATTACGTAAATTAAACTATGTATACAAAGCACTTTGTCTTTTTTCAAAAGCGTTACATATAAAATTAGCTGTTTCTTTAATACAATCATCTTTCATCAGGAATTCAATTTTTCTGTCATCATTTAATAAGTCAAAAAAGAAATTAATTTGTCTTATCCTGTTGAAGAACTCAAATCTAATATCATTATAAAAGGGACAATGAAAGATAAAGTGCATTTCAGATTCAATGTAGTTGAAGTTACAAAAAAGACAATATCTGTATTCTATTGGAGTGTCTTGAAAACGTCCAGTTTCTATTCTTAATGGTAGAATACCGTATCTAAATTGTGATAAAAGGGCAATAATGTGCACTGTAAAACATGCTGGATTACTCTAACGGCCACTATCGTAATGAATACAGAAAAGTGTCATTTTACTGAAGAAAGCTGTCGTTTTACAACATGTACTGTTGTTTTAATGGTAACCTGAGCTTGTAATTGAGCCCATGGCTCGTAAGCGTAGGAAATAAATTATATTATGTTTAAACAAAAACCATGCAATGTATCAATATTTGCGCTGCAGAATCAAGGTGATTGAATGAATGTAATGAACATTGCAGTTAAATGGCGAAAAACGGCTGTCCTGATTTTTGTCAAAATAGTACTTTTCTTTTTGTTTCAGTTGTCTATGGGATCAGTCTTTTTGTGGCCCTGAGGATTTCGTTACCACCATAACTGACCACGGGTTGTGCTACACCTTCAACAGTGGTCGAAATGGCTCTGTCCGGAGTGTCACTCAGACAGGTAATTGTTATTTCATCATTTAGTCATTCTGAGATTGTGTTTTTATAGTTCAAGGAATGTGTTAAGCTGATAGTTGAGAGACATGTCAAACATATATTTGCTGTAGTTAATTCATAATGTGATAAATATCTTTGCATTCAACACAATGAATAGATGTTTGCTTTTGTTAGCTACATATTTCCACTTCAACCATATTTGTAGTCATGTTCTTCTCTTACAAATGTCGGAAGCAAGTCACGCAATCTTCGTTATTTTGTCAGTGATCAAAACTTTCAGAAATTTAACTAGTGCCTGGTTTTGATCTACAAGCCTCTAACGAGACAGGAAGCCTATAATAAATCAAATTTATTTTTAGAAGGCTTAATTGCTGAAAATGTGATGATAATAATATTTAGTTGTCCTGCACACCAGTGATTTGTTGTATTAAGATTTGTTTCGACCTCCCATATCGGTCATTGTTGTTTTCTTTAGTGACTCATAATAATAATAATAATAATAATAATAATAATAAATACTTTATTTAATCATGAAAACATGAAAATTGTTGTGTACGATCAAAATATAGGCATTCACTCAAGAAAACATTCAAACAGTCAGATTCACACATCATTTATACAACAGATAGATGGATGATTGATGATATGGTTTAAGTCTGTGATAGATTGACTTTAAGGTCAATTGATGAGTCTAATACTTGATGGAACAAATGAGATGGAATTATGACAGTGAAAGGAGCATAAATCACTGCATTGATATTTCAAAATACCCGAATAATTAGAAATGAGAACACACATGAATTATATTATACAATTGATGATTATAATCCCAATATAAATGTTGAAGTGGTCACAATTGATCTCGAAAGTATTTACGTCAGGTGACAGAGCAATAAACCCTGTGGCAGGTAAGCTGTTCCATAGACATATCGCTTTACTGCTAAACCTGAACTTTCTACTTTTTAATTAACACAATGTAGAGGACCTGCATTATAAAAACAGCTGCATCTCTTTAACGAAAGCTGTTAATATCAATTAAAAGACCTTATCGAAAGCTGTTTTATTATGTTAGGAATAATGTCTTGTTCTGTTAATGGTAACTGCAGCTAGTTTACAATGTGCCCTCTTCGACCTGGATAAGTTCTTCTGTGGAATAGTTTCAGTCTTTACCCTCAAAGTCATGCATGCTGAATTTCTATGATATTGCACATTATGGAGTGCTTCTATTGTCCCTGGTGGCAAGCTCAAATGCCTTAAATCAGTAGCATGAAATTCACCAGATTTGACCACAAGATAAAAGCAATTTCTACAGGTCTATGAGTTTAGTTTGCAGAAAAATAGGTCACCAATTTAGTCATGAACTTGTCTGAATATATTCAACATTAATAATTTATTCCTCAAGCATCCATTAATGCTATATTCCCCTTGTCCTATTCCTGAGGCTTGACAAATGCAAGTTGTCACTTATCGAGCCGACTCCTTGAAATAAGCATTGATAAGATCACTGTCTCCTGACTAATGTTCAACAAGGCATGATCGCTCTTCCATGCATAAGAAATATATATCAATGCAACTATGCATTTCTTGTTGTGGTGGAAGTGTGTATCAGGCATATAATCCTTCATACGCTTCAGTCTGGGAGTTTAAAGACTTTTGGAAAATCTGACCCCAGCCTTCTAAAATGCCAATAGATAACACAACAGTTACAGTAATAATAACTGTCCTTCAATTATAATTATGGAAATCTTCTTTTGATTATTTTCAGGTTCGGACAAGGGCCTGAGTCTGCGTTTGAATGTGGAGCAATATGAGTACATGCACGGACCGAACAGTGCCGCTGGAGTGAAGATCTTGGTGCATGAGCAAGATGAGATCCCCATGGTCAGACAACTGGGCCAGGCTATATCCCCTGGATCTCATGCATTTGTTGGCATACAGATGTTGCAAGTAAGTTAACGGTATCTTTTAATTAAGTCGGCGGTTTCTTTTTACTAATAATGTGGTACTTTTTCCCTAATTCAATTCTGCAAAAAATTGTGGATATACGTGTATGTCTTGATGTTATGTGTTAATAAAAAGGGGAAAAAGACGTATGAATGAAATAAAATTGTGAGAATGTGATGCTTTTTGCATTATTGTTGGAAAAAATATGATATTATTCTAAATTTACAATCCATTTCTGCCAGAGAAATAAATTAGCCTTATTCGATAAAGTGACTCTCAGAGAATTTATATTTTCGCTTTATTAAATTTTGACTTGTTGCATGAAAAAAAGGTAAATCTAGCCTCAAAAATTATGGAATTATTTGAATGTCAAATTGATATTCCTATTTCAGATCAACAACCTGCACCCACCTTATGGAGAATGCAGAGATGACAAGGAGCTGAAGTATGTCCAGCATTATACCATACCTGGCTGCCTGGTTGACTGCAGGGAAATATTCTTGGTCGATAAGTGCAAATGCAGAGAAGCCTACATGCCAGAAAAGGGCACTGATGGTGGGTAGAGCTTTGCTTTTAAAATGAAACAGGTGCTTGTTCTCAAACGGTTTGAATTCAAGTCTAAGAAATCCCTTCATGATAGATGACCAGATGACAAACTTTTCATCCTGCAACACAAGTATTCAGCCTAATCAGTGCAAAAATACAGGACAAAAGCCCTATAAGGGCAGTTTTACGGTATTTGCACTCGGCCGATTTTTCGTCTTTAAGCAATTACTCTGAGAAAAGTATGACAGGTACACGGAAATTTGTCTTGGTGGCAGTCTTGTACTACATTGAAGTTTATGTGTACCAAATATTACCTTGCTATGATGCTTAGTTTTGATACAGCAGGCGATTTATGACCAAATTTTGCACTTTTTTGTGTCTCACGGGCAGTTTCGCATATTTTATGGCAACACAGAAAAGAAAATGGAGGCAGTTGTGATTGATGTTAATGATGCCTGTCTGGACCTATGTCTTGGGCATAAAATACAACAGGTTTCGTCTGAATAAGTTGTATACGAAAGGAGCTGTCTCCCACAATGTAGAAAATGGCATGTGTCAAAAAGTTTGTCTTCGATGGACCATTTATTACTGCATATGCTGTTATGAATCAGTATCAAAGAGTGTATCTGCCGTTTGTGTCAATTTTGTAGGTGGAGACATGTCTCAAGGTAAATCAAAAAGATTCATTCCAGAATCTATAATTTGTTTTCAGAATTTGAGGCTTGAATATGATGTCAAAAAAATGTGTCCTCTCCAGTACGAGGAAAAAACACTCAGGATTCGAAAGGAAAAAACAAGCTATTTGTGTTTTCTTTTCTCGATTATGTGCCTCTACATCAATGTGACAAATGCAAGTTGAAAATATATCCAGGCAATGCACATACATTTTCTTAGAAATTAAAATTCATTATGTCACAAAATGTCCTCTCCAGTACATCATAAGTTTCGCTCTGATTAAAGTCTTTTAACACTGGATTCATTAAAGAAAAGAACATGGCTAAAATAAATAATTTAACCAGGATGCCTAAAAAGGGTATTTATAAATATAGAAAATAAAGATATATGTTTTTAGATTATTAAATTGCACTATTATGAGAAAATCAAACTTGAGAGTAAAAGGCACTTATTTTATGTAATGTATCATTATAACTGCAATTTTTTGCAAATAACAGAGTGACTAAACAAGATAATGTGTGAATATCTCGTTTATGGAGCAATTCAAGCTGATTTTTTTTCTGAGCCTTAATTTTGGGTCATTTTCGGTGATTTTTCTCTCTAGAACACGGTCTTTCACACAAAGGAAACACTATGAGTTCAAATCATACAACAACAAAACTTGACTTTGAGTTGGTAGGATGCCTAAGCATTATTTATCTTGGAAATCATGAGTCTATTGAGACTAAAACCTTACTAAACACTCTAAAACATAAACTTTGAGAGTAAGGAATATTTAATTTCTTTAATTTCGTCATAAAAATCATTGGAAAAAAGTTCTGCCATATTTCATCGAAATTTTAAGTTTTTTATTACCTTTGGGGGTTCTATGCAACAAGATGGCTGGATTTCCAGTACAAAAATGGTTAAATTAGTATTCACATGGACATTTTTTCTGATAAATATTTTTTTCAAAAATTCAAACCTTGCCTACTTTATGGAGTGGGAATTTGGTGTTAAACCAACAAATCACATGTGTTCTTGTTGATTTATGAATCTTTAATATGTTAATTTCATGATAGCATGAAGGAAATTCCCATTTACAAACCTTTATTCTGACCCCCCATGAGACAGTTTGAGTGCAGATACTGTGAAACTGCCCATAACATATGCACTATCCCATGATTGCACAGATTGTCAGAGAAGACATCTAATATTAAATAAAAATATCTGTACCCCTCACTAATATTATGGGAAGATGGGTAACATTTGCCCCAAATTTCCAATCAATATTCCCTACCCTGTTAAATATCCTTTGCCTCATTGCTGTGTCCTCCTCATGTCCTAATTAGCCTACCAAGCGCATAAATAAAGGACTTAAAACCCCAAACATCCCACCATTTTAAATAACACACCTTGGTAACAATTGAATTTCAGTAATGTTTCTTATTGAAATTTTAAGAGGGTGACTGCCAACTTTCCCCTCTGTCATGCGACACAGCACATCTATGGCTCCTCGCTGAAAAGAATATTATGTTGATATAATTCCCATTTTTAGTTCTTAGTATCCTAGCAATGCCTTGCCAAGCTAGCAAGAACACATCATCTATATGAAGGTTGATTCAGTAAATGTGCCACAGCTGAATTAGCCTCGAGCCAGATGACGTCCAGTTTCGAGAAAGGTCACTTCTGTCATTATGCCAGTTTATACGTCTATGCCCTTGGCTCTTTAAAACTCAGAGAATATTCTCTATCTCTCTTACATAGATATGACTAACATTTTTTAACTAGAACTCACAATATTTTTAAATTTAAGAAACCGATAGGTGCAGTAAACACCAACAGATAAGGGACAATCGTACACCGTAAAGATCTTATTTGTATGATAATATTGGCACAAGTAAATGTATTTAGTGAATTTAGCTTCAATATTTTAACTACAATGGCAATACAACGCTTTTTTTCTAGATAATTATGTTATAAACCTAGCAATGAATTAATTACATTATTCAGAAATGGGTTTCAGAATTAGATAATTTCCTCCATTTACAACAGCATATCCATTTAAAACCTGGCTAAGAATCAGCTTTTATCATCTTGGAGAAAGTCAGCCTCTGCTGTTGTCTAATTCCTCAATTCCGACCTTGTTAATGCTAATAGGCCAGTTTGATGAAAAGATAATCCCATTAGCTTCTTGCAAGGCCATATCTGGTAACACTGAAAGAGAGGAAATATCTGATAGAACAGAAATGGTGTTTTTTTCCTGTTTGATCGCTGCTTTATTAGGCTTATTTATGCATTGTATGACCTCAACTGTGTCATATATAAAGGCCTAATTATATTATAGCACTCTGCTACATGATGACTTTCATTTCGATATTTTATCTCTGTATTGCTGTTTCTGTTTGTGGTCTAACAGACCACTCTTTTGCTGAAAGATATCCCATTTTGTTTATAATTCAGAAACACTTAGCATAATAACGGTATATGCCTATTGAAAAGATAGCAGCAAACTCATAACATTCTAATTTATTCCAGGTTGGCCTCCAGTTTGTACACTGGTCGACTATCAGGATTGCATGCCTAAAGCCTACAGTAAGTTGCATGTATTTTTTTCTCATAGTATGACACACAATAAATTAAATCACATTCTTATAAATTGTACATGATAGAATACATTTTAAAAAGTTGAGTATTGATATATGCTCCGCACATTTTTTTCTCACTGCATTAGAAGAAAATATTGCAAATTTTTAATGCTTGCACATTTAAGATTTTATAAATTAGTACTGGTTCTCACTCAATACATGGCTATCAGAATGTAATTATGGACAATAAAAGTAATTTCAGGAATAACCAAAACTTCATCCTCAAGAAATGTATTATATGAGTTTGTTACAATCTATTTATATTTTTTCAGATTTATTCAATGCCAAAGATGAGAAGCTATGCGAGTGTCCAGTGCCATGTCAACGTAAAATGTATGAAACAACAATCTCATATGCGCAGACATCAAAGTTTGATACTAGGAGACACCAACGAGATGCAAACACTGTGGAATTACAGCAGAAGTTTGTCAAAGCAATGGAGACAGTTCAGAGAGTGGATAACGTGATAGCAGCTCGAGATTTTGAACTAGTCAAACGACTGCGACATACTGCAAAAGGGATTGTTGCAACTGTGAATCGCATTGAGCAAATAATGATGAATGTGTCCTCTAGTCTGGATATATTCACTGCGGAAATGGGTCACCGGATAAATTTCCATGATTTCTATGGTCTGAGAGTCGTCGAAAGGGCAGTTATGTATGGCTTTGTGCAGGCTTGGGATATCCAGCAGCAGAGTATTTTCCAGCCGTTAGCTGCAGGCACCGTTGAGTTTCTTGCATATTACAGAAAGGCTATCTTGCGCATCATAAATTCCACAGAAGAGGAGGTGTCCTTTCGTAGGATGCTGGAATGGAACCTAGAGGATCAAATCAGCACTCGAAAGGAGTTAATCAGGCGCGCCAGATCCGAGATGAAAAATATTCACAATGCTTTTCTCGAAGGAAGAACCCTGATCGATTACCAGTGGGGCATTCATGAAAGATATGATAACCTTTTCGTGTCAAAGCAATTGCTAAATCACAGAATGGAGTACCAGGCATATCTCTATCAGGATTTGGATGTTACCTTACGCCTACTGGATCAAGAGATAGTTATGCTGAAAAATCATATGTTGGATTCTATTCGCACTGGGAGTTTTAACCACACATTGTACAGGGTGGCCAGAAGGCAGTATTCTGATTTGATTCGCAATTTCAATTTGGTTTTCAATGTGTTCAAGGAATCTATTGTGCATCGTACTAAAACTTTAATCGACAAACGTAGGAATGATTTCAAAAAATTGAATGAAACCTTGTACAAGGAATCTGGAGATTGCAAGATCACAATTCACCAATCGATGGATCTTGTAAATAGTAAGTATTTTGCATTTATTCTCTTTCTGAATCCAAGATTTGTTAAAAATACCAGGTAAGTCCGATGATGGATTTCATTTCAAATTCAATAGACCCAGACGTCCAGCAAATATTAATTTTCTTTTCTAAATAATAATAAATAGCCATTATAGCTGAAGGTTAGCATTTTAGCATCTGATTTGGCTAAAACAGATTTACCAAGCAAGATTGCCTTCCTGGGAACTAAGTCTGAAATAAGAAAGCAATTCATTAATTTTGGAGAACTAGTAAGAAATGTCAATATAATGTCTTCATGAACATATCATATCTTGATCTGTGTAGGGATTGGTTATCATATGTATTCCTTTTTTTCAGGGGGCAGTTAGTTGATCAGGATTTTTTTCAGCTAGGTTTTGATCAAAAAAATCTTGTCCAGTAAATGTTCATTTAATATTTCCATAAAAGACCCCATTGTGCCAGCGCTAGTCCTACCAGAGGTTAATTAGTGTCAAATTCATTAGAGGTGCACCAAAAAAAATAGAGTGAAATTGACTTTTTAATAATTCTAGGTTTAGTGTGCATGTTGCACTAATAAATATATTCACTGTTATTACATGTAATTTGTCCACATTCGCCTACATTTTCCTTCAGCCTATTAATACATTTACAAACAAACCAACATAACCAAGTTTATATAGATGATTGATATTTCAATAAATAAGCTTATTTCAGGGTGTTGTATTGACACATTTTTTTAACAAAAAAACATTTATTATTGAAAGATTCAAGTCATTTTAATAATCTGATTTGAATCATTCTGTGCTGACTGTTGAGATATAAGACAAATCATAGTCTACAGAAAATAGGACCTCAAATGTGCTTGTTGTGAGTCTTGTAACTAACTTCTTAATATATTTCACAGCAATGCGGAAGGATACCTGGCCGATTGTTGAGGAGGTCATAAATGATTCAAGGGATTACACTGGGCAGAACCATCTCGGGAATAAGACAAGCCTTGCGAATATGGTAACATCGGAGACTATCCATGTCAAGCTACAGCAGATGCATGACTTCTTCAATGATGTTCGTGCTCGTGCCAGAAATTTTGATCACGACTGGAAGAAGTACATGGGAGCTTATATTAGGGCCTGGAAGACCATCAAAACCGAAGACACCACCCAGGAGTTTTACCAACAACTTTATAAAGACTTCCTTGAGATAAGGAACCCAGAATCAAATGTTTCAGATGAACTACTCAACATCTTTGTCAACAGGACCTATTTGAGTACCACAGATCCAGATGTGCTTTTTACGAGGACTAACGCTGACTTAGCACCAATTAATGCAACTGTGGCTTTGAAAGACCTTAATGATAAATTCTACAAACTTTTGCGAAGTTCTAACATCGCTTCAGTGGTAAAGGAGAGAGATGATAAGTTCTTTGAAGCTATGGATGATTGGATTCAGTCTCTCAGCAAGTTTCTTGATGAATGTAAAACTGATGAATCATTTTTCAAGTAAGTATAAGTTTCAATTTGCCAGAATAAATAAATATTATACTGCAGATGATTCGAATATGATGGTCTGCTCAGTCCAGCAAGTATTAAGTACATGGGCAATGACAAATATTGTCGAAAGTGAACGCAAGTAAGATTCGATGCAAACCTTGATTTTTTCCATCAATAGTATTGGTATAAGAACGCCATTTTCTTCAAAATATTCTAGAATATTGAACCAAAGGCACTTAAACAGAATTATTTAAACCAATACATGACTTTGACTGAGGAAGTTATGGCTATAAAGTGCTGTTGACCGTATATTATATGTTGCTTTAATTTTGATTGTGCTTTTTTACAGGGAGAATATTTTGGAAATAGATGTCTTCATGAAAGAGTTATACTACGAGCAGGTTGAGCAGAGAATAGCTTATGACCTGACAAATTTATGGAGTAAGTGATGTGGTTGAAAGGTTAACTTTTGGTACAATTGTGTTGTATGAAAGCAGTAAATCATCAGTAACCCTTAGTTATTTATTTTTCTGATTTTGTAACTGAAGGGGTACAAAGAAATCTTGCTAAAGATGTTGACTATAATGCCAAGAGATGGTGTAAAGTAGATCATCAGATATTCTTCGCGAAATATGACAGACTCAGAAGTCTGTGCTTCTTACTTTTGCTGTATTGGTCTGATACTGCACACTTCATGGAGAATCTAGGAAAAAGTTGAAAAAAATACATTCTAAAATGAGTACTAGTCCTTTTGGACGATTCTTCTCAATGGTCATCAATGTGTACATAGGAAAATGACCTGGATAAGTATGTCCCCAATGCCTCAGGAAACATGGAGTGGTCTGTTTTGGATCAAAAATGCAATTGGTAAAATTAAAGAGCCGACCAAATCCTAAAATCAGCTGTACTGATGCCCTATTCTTTCCTGATTGCATTGTTGTCTCAAGGTCCAAATCCTTGCGTTTCCCAAGATGTCTGCAAAAGAAAATAAATTGTGGTGAACCACCATTCTAAAGGAGGAGTTAATCTGTTAAAGAAAATAATGGAAAGGCTGGAATTTCATGTCCTATCTGAGAGGAGCCTTGGCGAGGGTTGTTTAAAACTGTTATGTCTGTATTTATAGAGTGAGGTTTAAAACTTTCCAACAATATTTCGTGGCTGTAACTATCCCTATCCTTTTCATACCAAGAAAACAGATTTCTGTTTGACCTATGACTTTTGTGGTTCAATACCATTACCGATTAAAATTTTTCAAAAAATCGTGAACATCTCATGTTTTTTATTGAAAGATCACAAAAACTGCAAAACAACGAGAACAATAATGTTGATATGTTTCAATCGCAAATAGGATCTGTTCATATCCATCGATGGCCACAATTGTCCCTGGTGGATATTTGGTGTACTACCCTGCACTCTCGCCTTGATTGTTTATTCAGATGTTATTATGTTATACCTTGTTGGTAACTGATATTTCCTGTGACCCGTTAAACTACCAGGACTTCTGGGTTTTTAGCAAGATTTGTCATATCATTATTTTTACTCTATGTAAACATTTTACAGTCATGGATGATCATTAACATTGATTGCCCACAATATTTTTTTACTTCTCACCTTATTCAAAATTATTGAGTTTTTGGTAGCTAAAATAATGATGTCAGGGCCCCTTACAAATTATATATCCTTTATTCAGATATGATCAAATCATTTAAAAATGACATGAATAACAATGATTTTTCCTCTAACTTCAGGTGATATCGGAGGTTCCATGGGTTTGTTTGTCGGTGCTTCTGTCATCACTGTGTTTGAACTTTGTGATGCAATCATTCACAATTTCTTAAAGATGCAGATTGACAAAAATCGCAGAAGGAAGCGAGCAGCAGGGATAGCAAAACGACAAAATGGGAAAGTATGACTAGAAGTTGAGACGGCCCTCTAGCGGACGGTGTTGGAATTAGCGTGTTATCGCGACGTCATCGGGAGTTCTGTAAAAGGATACCAAGATGGCGCCTGAGACTGCTGATGACACTTAAGATACATGTGTATTGTATCATGCATTATGTACACATATTATGTGAATTATTTCTGTGTATTTCACAATATGTGCACATTATGTTTGTGAACACCATGACCTACGCACCAATCATGCCACACCTTATATGCAAATTAACTGCTGCCTTGCCGTGGCAAATACGTCCAACAGATTTCAAGGGGGTACGTCTCTACACAAGTAGTAGAAATATGATTCACGAGTGACTAATGATCTGATACCTTGAAAGTTTTCGCTTGTGTTCTTTTTTCTGTACAAGCTCTTTTGACAGCGTTACGATGGAACTGTGATGACTTTTCTATTAAAACACCACTATTGTCATTAGATTGTCATGACTTGCTGTATTCCTCTGTTGATTCAAATTTCAATAATTCCACTGTGCTTGCATGATGTACGATGTATTGAGTGAGAGCTGGGTGGATGTCTTGTGGATGGGTAATGTCAGAATATGCGTCAGATTACCTGGCGATGGTGCTAACTTTTTCTGTTATTTTTGTTTTCCTGCTGTACATAGTTAACCTTGTAATCTGTGCTATGTTAGTTTATATATATAAACAAATAGGGGGCGATACTTGCAGATTTATAATGTAAAAAAGAATGTTAAATTACCGAAGTGCCAGAGTCTTCAAATATTACCTCAGTCCTATGGTTGATGATATAGTTTCCAAAGTGGCCTGATATTGTGCAGTCATAGCTTGGATAGGTATAGTATTCTAGTTTTAGATTCAGCTTTGTAATGTTTAGTATTGTTTGTAAATACAGTGCCCACACCTCCTCTAGCCATAAAGGAATATAACATATCACTCTGTGTAATTATCCGCTATGAAATATTTCAAGGCTTCTTAGAGGGGAGATTGCTAGTAGAATTCCTTCTGATCCTTCTTTTGTTTCTAAAAGCTTCTGCAAATAATATTAGCATGTCTCGCAAAATAAGCATATGGTTGAGACTTGAGAAAATGTTTAGACCAATATCGCTCCGATGATCTTCAACTTACATTTAGAATATTTTGAAGTATCTCCCTCCCCTTGAAAGTGAAATTTCTGAATTGAGGTCTCAGTCAAATAGAAAACTGGTACTCTTTGGAAGAAATGGGTAGTGTGGACCATTTTCCTAATCCCTGATATATTAAACAAATAACAAAACTGTTTGTTAACAAGACATCAACAGGACATGCTTCATGTTTTGCATAATGTTCATTAAGTCATAAAAGATATGAAGAATTGAAGCGAGTCCACTTCTCCTTACAATCAATTTAATCTACTGTTTCTTGTGATATTTTTCTGGTAAAAAGTATATTGGAATTATCACCCTAAAAGACTGGCATGTGATTGACTGACAGAGGTTTCTAATTGGCAAGAAAGAAGTTGTCCACACAGTCTAAGCTTCAAGTGAAACAGACGGGCAAGGCTCCAATCAGGGCAACATGCTTTTGCCTTCAGTGAACTTTTAGCAGATATCACATGAACGACATAAAAACAACATTCAAATTTTTCTCATAAAGAGTGCTCATTGATGCCTAAACCAGGATATCAATAAATGTCATTGTACGGAATTTTTTTTTGCAGTTAACAAAAAACATATCTGTCTACTGTATTTTTTACATTGTCCTGCTCTTAGAAATTATGAGACAGAAGTGTTGTCCACCACTTTGGTCTCACTGATAATTGAAGCAACATTTAAATGCGATTGGAGACACCTGAGGTTACCTCAATGCTGATTGATTCAATTACAAGTGCGGCTTGAATATCATCTGTCTATCAGTAACAGTGCTCTCAATCTGCCTGGATCCCACAGAAACACGCTCATGCTAAATTGCAAATGTTCAGGATGAAATACAAAATAACAAATTTTTTTTAATAAAAACAATTGTTTGCACATTGATTTATTCACATCCTCTGTATAGTTATGTTACTCCCACACCTAGCTAGGCCCTATATGTTATCCTAAATGGTCCACATTTCCTCCAACTTCCTGACACAGCTGTACTCCCTAACCAAATTTCTCTTTTTTCTGGACAAAGACAATACTGGTATTACTATAGTTATGGTTGAAATAAAGCTTGCTGTAGTTTAGCTTGGCTGTTTTTTGATTGAGTACACTGTAGTGTATTATGTAGCACATTATGAACGTGCCAGATGATTGTGTATTGGCGAAAAATAATACTCATGCTGTGGATTTTATCCCCCACAGGTTATTTCTTATATTATGATTACCTGCTTTATTGTATGATTAATACAATTGTTACATATTAATCAGATGTCATCCTCACTGATCCAGATTGAAATTAGTTGTTGATTAAATTCTGAAGATATATTGGTTGTTTTGACTTGTTGATGTCATTCCATTGCTTGATATCTTTTGCTTGGCGTTGATTGTCTTGGAAGCATCACAGATTAACAAGAACATTTTCTTAATAACTTTTGGGCTTATGGAAATCAGATATCAAAGTTCAAATGCATAATGGAGAAATGACATCATGGACAAAATACAATTCTTGAATTATTGGTAATGGCCATAAAATGCTATGATTTCTGATGGGTCAATTAAAAATAGCTTTCAGAACTACATTGTAAGATAATAGGTAGTCAATATTTTAACAAGCAGGGGTTTGTTGATAGAAAGAGGTTGTTTATTGATATACAATAAAGCAAAGGTTAAAAAAATTTACTTGTTTAATATGTTTCCCTTAAAAATTATATATTTTATCAACATTTTATATCTAACTTAAAAGTTTATGGGCAGTTTTTTTTCCCTTGTTATTTTTTGCATACCAAATATTTTCGTAATATTAGAGCTAAAGATTAGCTCAGAGCTGTAGCGAAAAGATGTTGTGTTGATCTCCTTTTTTCCTTCTGCTTAGACAATGGCAAAATTAAAACAATAAGGAGAGTTTTTTTTTACCTATTGGCATCTGAATCAAATTATATCTGTTTTTTAATCAAGCCTTGATTCAGATTAAGCTAAATCAGCAGGCCAAACATATTACGGCCACGCATGCATTTGAATTTTACCAACCTGACACTGAAAAGTAATTGGTAGCATCCATTGGAATGACCAATACAACCAATTTATTTTTTAGAATATAGTGTAAATTATGCTTGATCGACATAAATGTGTAGAAATTATTATTTTGTTGGCATTATTAAAGTATGACTGTAACATGTGGTGAATGATGACTTGTTTGCATGACTTTGCACCTTGACAATTGACAATTACATTGTTAACATGTTGTTGTATAATGAAATGTTGAAATGAGTAAATTCTGTAAATCTAATTTTGCAGCTTTGTACTACAAAAGCCTTTGACATTGTTGGTGAGCACATGTGGAATAAATGAATGAACACATTCTAATAAATATATAATCAAACCTGAGCACGCGGGACGTGTAATTCGTTTTTAATAATATATTAACGTGTCAGATTTATTTTGATGTCATTCTTATTTGGATTTCATTTTCATTTTGGTTTTGCTTGTTGTATATTGTTTTTATGTATTTGTCGTTTTTAAAATGGTTTGATTCTGTTTTTTACGTATCAACTGTGTTATGTATGATTTGCTTTTAATCATCATTAATGCTGAACAGTCCAACAGGCCGATTTCTGCAATAAAATCTTGTATCTGAAGTTCTTCGCCTCATTGCCGTGTCCTCCCCCTGTCCTAATTAGCCTACCAAGTGCATAAATACAGGACGTAAATCCCCAATCATCCATTCATGTATCTGAAGTGTAGTTGAAAATTCTTTTTACTGTTTATCATCATAATACTGCCTCGCAAAGTTCTTTCTTTGTGTCTCTACCTTCACTATGAAATCATAGTATTTTTAGGACCTATCGCTTTACAGTGTATTCAAACAATTTACTGTCTTACGATTTTCACAAAGACTTGACAGGTAAATGGATTGAATTTTAATGATTGGAAATGAGTGTTTGTTTAGATGAAATGTTGTAAATATATAATGATTCAGAGCAGAACATTTTGGAAGCGGAAAGTCTTTCACAATTTAAAACTGAGAAGTATATCCCTGTCAGCATGCCTCGGCGATCCAATGTAGGCCCAGCGTCAGTCCGATGTCAGTAGCATCGGACCAGCTTTGGGCCAACGTTGGACCGCCGAGGCGCACTGATAGGGTACAAAGAGTATGAACTTCCCATTAAATTAATCAGCAAGTTGGATAATTCAGCCTTAATGTAATGTTCATTGAGTGGTTTTAATTGCAGATATACTTTGTCTACTTGACGTGGCTTTGAATATAAAATGATAAAGCCTTTATAACAGTACATGTACAGTGCTCTGATAAAATTAATTAATGCGTTGGTTGATATGGTTATATTGTTGAATTCGAACTGTTGATGTTGTTATTACTGTTTTATAAGAAACATTGCATCAGTTGTCTGCTGTTTAGACATTGTGCATTTGAAATCTAATGAGAAAGAAAAATTAATATATCAATCTCATAAAATTGATCTTGCACTATCATAAAGTTATTGAATTTATTGAGGCTGCATTCTACATTCACTTGTATTTTAAGCCTTGTCATTATTTTGACATAGTCTACATCACCTAACAACCCATATACTTGTATTTTTGCCATAATACAGAGCCTTGTAAATTATGCATTGACATCATATGATGAAATCTCTGTTGAAACTCTGTGGAAGCTATGTGAATAGAGAAAATGAGTGTCTGTCACTATGTGAATAATCATTACTATAGTCACCATGCTATTTTCTCTAACCTTTGTAAATATGAAGATATCATGAACTGTGAATGAAGGATAAGTGTCATCTCAATAAATGAATCACACTTCATAGAATCAATGAATTTGTGTTTTTACTCCTTGACAGTTGTTCCTTAATAGTTAGTGAAAATTGCACTTCGATTGAGTGTCATGATGTCGTACAATTTGGGTAATTTTACATTTAAATCGCATTCTCATGCATAATTTATATTAACACATTATTTGAAGGCATAACCACTTCTTTGTCTCAAGTTTTTTTAATTAATACTAGTTAATTATCTTAAATCAATACTGATTATTTTAAGTTAATAAGTATTAATGTTAAGTTAATAAGTATTTTAAAACTTAAAATAATTAGTATTGATAAAAAACACTGTAAGCCACCAAAAATCTTCAGAAAACAAGTGATATTTTGTGTTCCATGCTAAATCAGCTTTGATATGTTCATATTAAATTAATGGTAGTGGCATGTCAATGAAAAAAAATATGTGGATCTTGTTCTCTCTTTAACAGTACTAAATTCCAGCTAGAGCTTCCTAAATATTCAATTGCCTATGTTTGCATTATCATGTCTTCATGACTTTCTAATGGAGAGCAATGCCAACCTGTCCCCTTTGCACAATTTCAACATCTTCTATTTACTAAAACCTGAATCATTCAATGTTTAAACTAAGGACATTATCATATATCAATACAATGCTCATGAGTTCTGCTCTCAATTGCATATTTCAGATATTGCTTGCATGTAGAGCACTGTCCGAACAGCTTGTTTGGTTTACACGGAAATGTTTGTAACACTGTGAAAGAAGTTAGACAGGATAGATGTTTCAAACCATTGGAACTCTGTATGATCATACATTAGCCTGAAGTGTAATAAACAAATATTCTCGATCACATGGTGAATAGATGTCTCGTACCATGAGACCAAGGCTCAAATAGTCAAGCAAGAGATGATGACTGGTAAAAAGTATATTGGAATTATCACCCTAAGGACTGGCATGTGATTGGCTGACAGAGGTTTCGAATTGGCAAGAAAGGAGTTGTCCACACAGTCTAGGCTTCAAGTGATACAGACGAGCAAGGCGCCAATCAGGGCAACATGCTTTTGCCTTCAGTGAACTTTTAGCAGATATCACTTGAACGACATAAAAACAACATTCAAATTTTGCTCAGAAAGAGTGCTCATTGATGCCTAAACCAGGATATCAATAAATGTCATTGTACGGAATATTTTTTTTTATTAACAGTACTAAATTCCAGCTAGAGCTTCCTAAATATTCAATTGCCTATGTTTGCATTATCATGTCTTCATGACTTTCTAATAGAGAGCAATGTCAACCTGTCCCCTCTGCACAATTTCAACATCTTTTAATTACTAAAGCCTGAATCATTCAATGTTTAAACTAAGGACATTATCATATATCAATACAATGCTCGTGAGTTCTACTCTCAATTGTATATTTCAGATATTGCTTGCATACAGAGCATTGTCCGAACAGCTTGTTTGGTTTACACGGAAATGTTTGTAACACTGTGAAAGAAGTTAGACAGGATAGATGTTTCAAACCATTGGAACTCTGTATGATCATACATTGCGGATGATGCTTTTGTACAGATTATAATGTATAAATGTTTTGGGGATAGAGCCTTCAGTCCATTGCTCAAATCAGTAAGATCACCATCTTGGTCATCCTCCCATGGCAGGGTTCGTTTACACTTACCCTGCCACAGGGTTGGGTACAAATGCAAATACATTTGCATTTGCATTTGCAAATGTCGCATTTGAATCTGCATTTAAATGCTTTTAGAAAAATGCAAATGTATTTGCATTTGCATTTGCATTTGAATGCTAAACATTTGCATTTGCATTTGCATTTGCGTTTTTAGAAATGAAAACATTTGCATTTGCATTTGCATTTGAGTAAAAAGCATTTGCATTTGACAAATGTTTGTCAAATGCATGGGTTATTTCACAAATTAGCAAGAAATATTGCACTGTGAGATATCTTAGATATAGAAATTCTATACTTTGATATGACAGGTACCAATAAGCAATTAATAGGATTTGCAAAAAAAAAAAACACAATAAAAGATAGACCATGATTGGGTGTATTATGAATTAAAAACATAGTGAAATATACTAACTGTAAATCAATTTTGGCATTTTAAGAACTTTTGAATATTACAGTTGTATGATCTATCTGTTACAAAATACATAATTTAATATAAAACGAGGAGTAACTGACTCTTTTTGCAATCAATGTGCAATAGTTAGATTATGTAGATGCAGTATAATTCACTGCCAATTGCAGGATTATTATTTAGGGGTTTTCAGAATCATTGAGCCATGAAGCTGTGAATGCAATGTCATGGGTGAGTAGTTATTGAATACTGAAGTCTGAAGCAAATAGTTATTCAGGGAAAATACCACATCTCTTTAATATAATTATTATTTTATGTAGCTATCTAATCTTTTTGTTTGTCAATATGCAATATTGCAATAGTTAGAAAATATAATTAGGCTACTGTGTAAATGCACTCACTGCCAATTGCATGGCTATTATTAATTTTTGGGGTTTCTCTGGTTGGTTAATGCACTTTTGAGCTTTTTGAGGGCTACACTGCTATTCCTTCAAATGCTGCTGTATTAATAGTCCAGAAGCCAATTCTCAAAAGATGCTTAGAAAAAGTTTCAGTAAACACCCCTGATGATGATGTTAGGGTACCCCAGCCTGCATATGGCCAGGGTGGGTTTACTCATCAACTGTGGCGCATAACCGGGTAATGTGGCCATATGTCCGGTTACGGACAAAATTTATTGAAAATTCCCAATATTGAGTTTTGAGGGCCTAATAGTGACTTGATCAAACTGAAATTGGATCAAATATGTGCAGAATAATTGGTTGCATGTTACTAAACTGAAAAATGTTACATTGTTTCTTTATTTTGTGATTTATAAGGAATTTATAGTCATTTTTCATGGAAAATGCACTTCATTTTCAGCCGGGCCTAATTACAAATCTCTTCAGAACTTCAGTTCTAATGCAGGTATCAACTTGATTGAAACTGCAAAAACTGCCCCTTATTCTCAGCTTGCCAGTGGTATCACAGTCATGGCCCTGTGATGGACAGTTTTTCTGCTATTAGACTTTAAAGTGATAAAAGTTACCCTACCCCCCTTATTTTCGAATTTTTCACATATTCATAGATTAGCAGAAATTTGATCCTCAGGTTCTTTGTAACAAATGAATTGCTTAGGTATGCAAATGCCCCATTTAGGGAGACTACAGGTGAATACAGAAACCATGTCTATACTGTTAATTAATTAGATATTATGTTTTTATGGCCATTTTTTTACCAATTTCCTTCTTTTTACAAACAGATTTGGGTATTATGTCAAAGAAATGAGTAAAATGTAAGCTATCACCACAATTTTAACATTAGATTGGTCCACAAGTGTAAAAAAAACATATTCCCACATTTACATATATATGGTATGTGATGAAGTTCAACAAGTCACTATTTAAATTTTGAAACTTCAAACTATCTGAGAAATGAACGACTTACGATGTCAAAGCATTTTTCATGATAAAGAAGTTCAAGAACAAACATAATTTTGCAAATAGTTCTTCAAGTTGAAAAAAGAAACATCTTGATTAAGAAATCAATGGATAACTTTAATAATCAGCTTAAATCCCTAGTTCAAACCCAAGGGAACCACAGACCTACAGTGTTCATGAAACCATATTAAATAGCATATAATTCTTATGACCAGCCATACTAAAACAAGAAGTGACACTAGTTTTGAAAAGACAGAACCATGACATTACAGTGGTCATCCTTCCTGGCTTGCTTTTCTCTGAAGAAAAATTGGTTGATGTCTGTTGAGGATTTACTGCCTTGAAGTACTGCCATAGAAGTTTCAATGGCATCAGTCATACTGAGCATTAGTTCCTGATTGTCTTCAAGGTAGACTGGTTCTCTGGGTCAGTGTGGATCATTAGCTATCATACTCTTTGATTTCTCCTGCCCCATTCACTGAAACAGCAGACACTGTTACATCCTGTAGTTTATGAACTTGAGTGTTGCCCAGTTTTTGTGAAATATTTATGGGGCTGATATTTTTGCATCTACCTCTGCCCATGACTTTACTTCAGCCACAATTCTGATTTTTTTGCAGCTGCAGATATTGAAGTGTCTGGTGATCGCTGATCAGCTAATAAACTTGGCTATTGTCCTTCTCGCATAATGAGCATACAATAAAAAGCAGGGATCAGCCTCTTGATGGGCCGACCGAAGATCTTTTAGGTCTTCAACAGTTTGGTGACCTGACATTCTACGATCTGATGCATTATTGAACTCACAGCTCCATGTAGTCACTAAATTTATACCACTGTGATGCGATTTGTAATTTGACACGATTTTTTCCTGCTGTTTGGACAAAATCTGTGGTCAAAGACTCTTAAACTTGATGTCCTGGCAATGGTAGATGCATAAATATCAGCACCATTGTACAAAATGTGGGCTGCACTGAAGCTAAGCCGATATTACCATGCAGTAAATGCACTCAAATCAGTGGCATAATTTTCAAAATAAAGTGGTGGGGCACTGACAATTTTTTAAAATTTTTTGCATGGGCACAGCAGAGTTATGGAAGCTCCGAATTTGTTCACCTTTTTTTGGCGAAAAGCGGTGGGTCATCTGCCCCACCAGTCCCATATAGGAACTGACGCCACTGTCTAAAATGATTCAAGAGTGACAGCAGTTTGAATTTAAAGCAGCTCATGAATCTAAAGAGTATGGTAGTAATCATAACGTCTGCCTCTGACAGATATTAATATCAGCTAAAATAGCTGCAGAGCCAGTAACATTGAGTCATTATTGACATAGCTGGTTATCCTAACAGGCATTGTGATGTAGCTCACTTATGGGACAATGCAGAAAAAACTCCTGACTGAGCACAGTCTGCGAGAAGCAGGCGAGCGAGCGAGGCTGCAAACTGACAAAACTCAAGTCGAATTGGGTATCGAATTGGCTTCTAGGTCACTGGGACTGCTGCCCCTAAGGTCCGTGCTGCTGCCTATCAGGTCTGCGCTCAGCAGAACTCAGCAGAACTCAGCAGAACTTTGCTGGGCAGCTCCAAAAATGCATGTGAGTGAGGACGTGAAATACAGCACCACTAGTGAAATGCTGTAGCCTGCTCGCTCACGCTCGCAACTAAAGCAGGCTGCTGTAGCCCGGAAATAACCCTACACATGATTGAACATTTATGACTGCACTTTAAGACGGCAGATTTATCGCAGACATCAATACTATTTTTTCCTTATCATCTCTTCAGTCAAGAGCAAGCCAGAAATGACATGCTGAAAGGTGCGGTTTACAAAGAATACACATTTCCATTCCTATTTGCAGAAAAATGTTGGCAACCTTTGCATGCGAACTCAATAGTCATATGCTCATGTTCCATGTTTGTCCCACTGAAGTTAATTTTAAAAATATGATTTTATTTGACTCCAGTCCAGTTGTCAAAGGATGTGGACTTTCGACACCCTTGTTCCTCGGCTTATAACTAGCTGCTGAAGTGGCACCAAGCGAATTGCTTGCTCTGATCGGATGTGGTTGCTCCACCAACTGAACTGAAGAATTGAACTTCAGAAAACATGACATTTCTTGCATTGAAGCATAAGACTGCTTAAACAATGACGACTGCCCATACATTTTTTGAGGCTGAGCGATAACAGTAACAGCCACTGTTACATGTTCCCTCTTGACTAGGTTTTTAAAAAATTATTTTTGCATTTCTGCATTTTCCAGAGCCAATTGCAATTGAACCTCATGATTTGCGCTTATTTGTGTTGTCTTCTGAACAATTTATTTTTGGCTGTCACTATCATCATGAAGTCATTTTCTAGAAAGGTTTAATATCTGGCCAAATGTAATGTTAACGTCATGTTTGTTTTGTGCAAGTTATCATCAGAATAATTAGACAATGTACTGATTTTTCATGATAAACCGTAGCCCTATATGTCACCCTGAGATATGGTTTTCAATTTAAGAGACATGTACAATGTATGATATATCTACTTTGTCTATTACATTTTCTAGTCTTGAAATATGCATTTTAACATAGCGTTATCTTTGGTAATACTAGACATTTTATAATTGATATCTTGCTGGGCCATGGGTCATAGATTAATTAACATGGCATTGAATTAGATATTTAAAACTAAAAGAGTGGCGTAACTTAAGTAGCAATCTGGTGAGCAGATTTATCTGGAATGGGTGCTATATAAAATCATACTGTATTATTATTTTATTTGACAAATATTGGGGCATTGGGTTGGACAGCAATCTACCAAAACACAGTTTCAAAGTTCAGCTGCTTAAGAACCTTCCAGTACATTGATATATACCAAATTATATATACATATAAAATGACTCATATTCAAAGAAAAATTGAAGTCAAACCTATACCACAAGTTTGGACTGTGGAAGATATATCTTCTACTTATACGGAAATTTAAAAAATAGAGAAAACATATTATGTCACATCTTTGAACTATGAAAAAACACTACAGGCCAACTTGGTTTTTATGACTAATGAAGATCTTGGGGAGGTAAAGGTAATGTTGAACTGAAGATTACCAAATGCACAGTTAGAAAAACTCTCAGAAAGCCAACTCGGCCCAACTAAATGTGCCAGTCTCACCTGGTTGTATGAGACATTTGACAACTTTCAAATCACCTGTGATTTGTGTAGAACTTAATACCTTAATGCCATATAAATTTGTGTATATATTTTTTAACAATTGTGGACCAATTTCATATTGAAATTGTGGTGATATCTTACGTTTTACTCATTTGCTGACATAATACTCAAATCCATCCGTAAAATAAAGGAAATTGGTATAAAAATGGCCATAAAAACATGATATCTAATTAATTAACAGTATATACATGGTCCCTGTGTTCACCAGTAGTCTCTCTAACTGGGGCATTTACATAGCTAAGCAATTCATTTGTTACAAAGAACCTGAGGATCAAATTTTCAGCTAATATATGAATACGTGAGAAATTCGAAAATAAGGGGGGTAGGGTAACTTTTATCACTTTAAAGTCTAATAACAGAATAAATATCCATCACAGGGTCATGACTGTGATACCACTGGCAAGCTGAGAATAAGGGGCAGTTTTTGCAGTTTAGACCATGATGATATCTGAATTAGAACTGAAGTTCTGAAGAGATTTGTAATTAGGCCCGGCATTTTCCATGAAAAATGACTATAAATTCCTTATAAATCACAAAATAAAGAAACAATGTAACATTTTTCAGTTTAGTATCATGCAACCAATTATTATGCACATATCTGATCCAATTTCAGTTTGATCCAGTCACTACTAGGCCCTCAAAACTCAATATTTGGAATTTTCAATAAATTTTGTCCGTAACCGGACATGCGGCCGCATTACCGGGTTATGCGCCACAGATGATGAGTAAACCCACCCTGGCCATATGCAGGCTGGGGTATCCTTACATCATCAAGTGTCAAACTAAATCTATTCAGGGGTGTTTACTGGATGTCACATTTCTGGGTTTGGCTTCTGGACTATAAAGGCTGTTCTGTGTATTTCATCCAAATTTTCGGCATAAGGCTTCCAAGAAAATATGTCAAGGACAAAAAATTTTTTTTCAGGGGGGGCACTGTATTTTTTTTGTAGTAAAAATGCTATTTTTTGCTTAAAATATGAAGAAAAACTTCAAAAAAAGGCCGAGGGATGAGTTTTAATGGTAGAAAGGCAAATGAGGTGTCACATGAAAGCAGAGAAGCAGTGCTACAAGATGATGCAGGCGCTTTTTTGAAATTTTAATTTTAATCCCTGTTCCATGGGGTTTTAGTTGAAACTGAGCCATTTTTGGCATCTTTATTGGGAATAAAAAAATACTCAGACCAAAATTCAAAAAAGCGCCTCCAGGATCATATAGTGCTATTTCTCCTCTTTCATTTGACACCTTATTTGCATTTCTACTATTAAAATTCATCCCTCGGCCTCTATTTTAGTGTTTTTATCAGATTTTAAGCTAAAAATAGCATTTTTTCCCATTAAAAGATGCAGTGACCCCCCCGAAAAAAAATTTTTTCCCCCTGACATGTTTTAGTAGACTCCTGACGCCAAAAATTTGGAGTAAAACTGCACAATTGCCTTTAATTGAGCATCATTTAAGAGCATTTCAGTTCTGTTAAAAAAAGCTGAAAAGTGCATTAACCAACCAGAGTTTCCTAAACATTGAACCATGAAGTTGAGAATGCAATGTCATGGGTGAGTGGTTATTGAATACTGAATCAAAAAATTATAAGGGGAAAATATTTCATCTAATAAATATAACATATTTTTAAGTAACTATCTCATCCTTTTTTGCTTGTCAGCATGCAAATGCACTGTGGTAAATATAATTACTGTGTAAATGCACTCACTGCCAATTGCATGACTATTATTAATGTTGGGGGTTTTCCTGATCATTGAGCCACGAAGCTGTGAATGAAATGTCATGGGTGAGTGGTTATTGAACACTGAAGCAAATCAAATCAGGGGAAAACCCTACATCAGTTATATGTGTGACCATGCTTTAAGATATCAAAAAGTGATAATTACAAGATAAAATACAGTTGTTTATTCTAAACATATATGTATGTCAACTGCAATAAACAATGCAATTTTTTTTATTGCTATCTTTGCACATACTGTAGAATATCTCAAATATTTGAAGTTTTAATTTCCAAAGTTAATTAAATAGACAACTCAACTCAAGAAACAACTCGAACGCTTCAAGACTGTTGGATACATTGCCTATTTTTATTAGGCTAAATCACAAGACAATTACAGGCACACACATAGACATTCATTCGACGAGACAGCAGGCGATGTGAAGATGGACAAGACAGGACGGCACAAACATAAAGTTAACATAGAACATGAATAAACTGATCTTGCAAGGAGCCCAAATTAATGAAAGTAATTTTGAGTAAATTAAAATTTTGAAATTTTTGAAATGTGAAATAAATTGAAGGTTATGAAATCAATTTTGGTATTAAATTCTAATGGTTGATATCACAAGACCCTCATTAGCCAGAAAGGCTACAAATCTAATGGAGTTAGAAGATGTAATAGGGAGGGGGGGGAGTGAATAAATGCGACAGAATTTGATGTATTTCTTGGTAGCCGCAGTGTAAGCTCCTCGGGAGTTGGCAGTGATGCCATTGTGGATGAGTAAGTCGACGGAGCGGTCCAAATCTGTAAGAGATTTTTAGAATTGAATTAGAGTGGGCCAAGTTGGGGTACGTGACGCAGTGGGCCTACGCCTCAGAAATTCGGGGGCAGCCAGCCTACTAAGGTCGTCTGCGTCAACATTATCATTTGTATTGATATAAGTTGGCCTCACGTTAATATTATAACGAACGATCAATAAACACCAAGCCCTGAGCAAGGTCATCATGGCGGGAACAGGGGAGTAACGCTTCCTGATAGCGAATACCACAGATTGATTGTCAATATGAAATACCACATTAGAGCCTGCAAGGCGTGGCGCCCAAGTTGCGAGAGCAGTTACTGCTGCAAATAGCTCACGCACATTAATAGAATAATTAAGGGCTTGGGCTAGTGACCCCACGAAGGGTGTGGCAAACCACTCGGGGTGAAAATAAGCGCCGATGGCGCTGTTGGAGGCGTCTGTAAATAATTCAAGAGCAGAGGTATCATCCCAAGGGGGGGGAAACATTGAAACACCATTATGTGACTCGACGCAGTCGTACCACCACTGGAGATCCTCCTTAGCAGCTCGTGTCAACTTGACACTGTAGTGAAGGTATTTTACAGATTTGGCGACCTCAATCAAGCGACCCAGGAAGGCCCGGCCCACGCTCACCACGCGTGCGGCAAAGGCCAGCTTCCCTATAACACTTAACAAACGTCTCTTGGAGACACTATGCTGGGACAGGAGGTGGGACACCAAGTGAACAATCTCATCAAGCCGGGCCCTGTCGATTGACAGGGTCCGGTCCACAGTGTTGATGGTAATACCCAGGAATTTTACCTCAGTGTCTGGGCTGGTGACTTTGGATGGCTGGACCGGAAACCCTGCCTGCTCGCATGTCCTCAGCATGATGGACAGGCCATCTTGACATGTACGAGCATCGGGTGCGACGACGAGGAAGTCGTCCACATAACGGACAATAGCATCGGGTGCCCCACTCTCTATCATGAAAAGTTTAAGGGCCGAAGCAAATAGGTCAAAGAGGGCCGGAGCCGACCTCAACCCAAAGCTAAGGACCTTGGAGAAGTAGTATTGGGTACACCCAGCCCTATCGAACCAAGAAAACCCCATAAGGTGCCAATCGTCGGGGTGTATAGGTACAAATTTAAAGGCGTCTTGAAGGTCCAATTTGGACATATAGGGGGGGGAATTGGCGTAAGAATTACATAGCGCCACGGCATCATCTATCGATGCATAATGGAGTGAGAACTCCTCTGGGTCAATAAGAGCATTAACTGATCCGATCGCCGGGTACGAAAGGTCATGAATTAGTCTAATTTTATCTGAGTCCCTCTTGGTGAATGCACCAAGAGGGGACACGATGTAGGTTCGATAGGGCGGGGTGTGAAAAGGGCCATGGAGGCGACCCAAGGAGAGATCTTTGTCGATTATCTCTGATACCTTTACCCTGTGTTCGAGAGCAGACGGCCAGTTATGGGACACTATGACTGAAGTGGCACTGGACCGCCCGATTCTAACACCCTCAGACAAAGAAAGACGGACTAGATCAGCATGGTCGGGCTCGTAGACTGTCACCAGCATACGAGACCAGTAATCAAAGTTAAGCTTTGGAGGACTGTGGGGCCTTTGCGGCACATGTGGGGCAACTCTTGGCACCCTTTGGCCCACCACAGATGATGCAGGCATGTTTACGACGGCAGTTGGCATACTTACAGGAACCGTCCTGAAATCGGATGCATACCTCGTTGGGGTCTGCAGGTTGTTTGCCTTTGCCTTTGTCTGCAAGACTCGATTGACCGGAGGCCCCTTTGGGGCCAGTGCCTCGAAAGGGGCACTCATTAGCATTATGCTCAACTGAGGAGCATTTAGGGCATTTGGTCACTGCTTTAAGAGGCCTAGAAGACTTGAGCTGGAGCCCACTGGTTGAGTCGACTACCCTCACCTCCTCGTACTCATTGAGGTTACAGTTCAGGAATTGTTCGAGATGAACAAACTCACCCTGCAAGGCGATCTGGGCAGCTCGGGCGTCTATGTGATGAGGTACTCGAGACCTGTAGTCCTCAGGGTTGTGGTAGGTGCGGGGGCCGCTGCTCCTCCTGGGTGGCATCACGGGTCCTCGGGCGAATCCCTCCAGCCTGGCGGGGCCTTCCTCCAAGGGTGGAATCCATGGCCTGGCGTAGGGGTCTTCCATCGGGCGTGCCCTGGCGTAGAGGTCCTCATCCATCAAGGTGGTCCTTTGGGCGAGTCCATCCGGGAGGTATCCCTCGTTGGCATATGCAGAGGTGCCATATGCTTGGTGGTCACGCGCCCTGTCGGGCATAGGAGCTTGTCTGGGACGGTAAGTTTCATTGAGACTGGTACGGTACGTGGCATCAGGGTGCTGCCTCTGGTAACTATCAGCTACTGGTTGCCTATCCCAGCCTGCTGCGGGCGCATGGTGCGCCAAGTGGCCCCTATGGTAACTGGTGTCAGGTAACTGGGTGTCATAATTATTGGTACCGACCGGTTGCCTGTCCCGGTTCATAAATGATCTAGCAGGTGACTGGTAGCCTGTCTGGTAACCGTCATTACATGGCAACTGGGACTGGTGAAATTGCGTGGCGGCTGACGCTCGGTGCGCCTCTTGGTACTGTGCTGAATAGCCCATGGGGGCTGGGCGCCGGGTGGCGACCTCTGGGTCATGGTAGCGCACATTGTGGATGGTGTCTCCACCTCGTGTATGAATTACTACGTTTTCATGACGCCGGGCGGCGACATTGTGGTTACCGGAGCTGGTGTCGCCCCCTGCCGTGTTCTTACGGCTAGTTTTGTTGACCTTCAAAGCGGGCAAGCACGAGGAACGTGCTACATAGGACACGGATTTTACCAACTTGGGTTTCACCGAGCCGCTGTCAGAATGTGCTGGATTATTTCGGACTACGTTAGGGACCCTATCTGTCCATGCAGACGCATTGGGCGCTGCCAAATGGTAACCATCGTGCCAAATTATCGGAGCATTGGAATTCTTAATGCGTGCGGAGCGACGTGCTTCCACACCAGGCGACGCTGTAGGTGGCCTATGGAGGGGGTCCCTGCCGGCAGGTGTCGTGCCCATGACAACCGACTGATGCTCCCCGACATTAAAGCCAGCATCGGAACCCTTATCCACCACCAAGTCCATCAAGCCAGACTGAGGGTCGTGCGTGCCACTGGGGTTATGCAAAGACTGATCCAGAAGTGAATCCCCAACGCCCCCCGAGCCATCAGGACCTAAGTTCTCGCCCCCCATAACGCCATCATTAACGTGATCGCTGTCAACAAACCTGTCACGCACTGCGTCAATACTAGCACCAAGAGTGGGTCCACACATATCAACAATTGTATAACACCTGGCTCCCATCGGGCCATGGTGACCAGCAGCTGGCTCTCTGCATACTGTGCAACGCCTACGTTTCCTGCCCATGGTAATCGTAACAGAATGGTGAACTAGCAGCGGACGCAAGGGCTCACTCACCAGGTAGGTGAAGGCCAATCTAGACTACAAAGTGCGACAGTGGAAGGTAGCTCAATGACTTACTGTGCGGACGATGTGCAGCGATCGATGATGAACGAAATGAGAGGTCGAGTGACCCGCGAAAGTGGGTCCAGCCTATTTATGCTGGATGCATCGGTCCATCGCTTCTGGATGGCCCCGGTCCGTGATTGGACTGGGGTGTGTGACGCAACGTCAGATCGGCGGGAAACTGGCTGGGGAAGACGGACGCGAGCAGCCATATTGAATTAACCACATTTACAGGTAAATAAACAGCATGTAGACAGATAAGTGATTGACAGATTGTTTCTTGACTGATTGATTCATTGATTGCTTTACTGATTGATTCCTATGGAATAACATGCTGCCTGATTGTTATTAGTTTGAATCTAAATACTTCATGGAGCATATTTAATTATTGCTATTTAAATAATATCAACTATTGCTTGTTATCACTTTTTCAGAAAATATGCCATGTTTTGTTTGATACTGAAAGCAGTCTGAATATATAGCATAATAGGCCCAAATATAACTAGTTAGAAACATCACTAAAAAAGATAATCAATTAATAATCTGCTACCAATTGGCCTTTGATTGAACGATGAAGAGAAGTGTTTCCCGAAAGTACAATGTGAAATTACACATATAAAACATTTGAAAAATATCAAATGCATTTGCAAATGTATTTGCATTTGCATTTAAATGCTTTTGAAAATAGCACATTTGCATTTGCATTTGCATTTGAATCATTCTGAAACATTTGCATTTGCATTTAAATGCTTTTGGCTGGGAAGGCATTTACATTTGCATTTGCATTTGGTCATTTCCGAAACATTTGCATTTGCATTTAAATGTTTTTTATCGCATTTGTACCCAACCCTGCCTGCCAACAAGCGCTATAAAATGGCGGAGTTTTATGAATATGCTGATCTTTTTACAGCTTTTTTCCGGCGTTTTTCTACAAAGAAATACTTAAAACAAAAAACAAGACAACAGTGACAACATTCAAACATTCATTTACTTGCTTTTAAAAATGTAAAACTGTGAATTATATTATTCATGCCGGAGCCTTGTTAATCTTTTAATGACTACTTCACTGAAACACTGCTCATGTGGTCAGGGTAGACTCACGCAGTCTAACCTGAGTGGTGAGGATGATCTTGGCACGTCGACACATAAATTGCTTTGTATTTCATGGTAGCTTTAGTGATAAGAAGTTGTTTTTTCTTTAGAAAAACCCATTTTAGATTGGATATTTTACATTGATTTGTCATAAGTAACATGGGAACCATCAATAGGCCTATTGTTTGATTAGACATCATCAAAATTGAGGGTCATAACTGACAAGTTGAAAATAACAAGAAATAGTGATACAGTAACCGTACCATCACACCTATATATGCTAAAAAAGGACAAACAGGATCAAAGAGCCCTTTATTGCTTTTTTCGGAATAACTGTCCTGATGCATTTATGATATTTGTTTGGTAATTATTATTATTAGCAAAAACAGAAATATATGACAAAGTTTAATGCATTGGTGGCTCTTATTGTATACAAATAATATAATATTCCTACCATTAATGTTACTTACAGGCGTTTTACTTTGCACTAAATTCTTGGGATACATAATGTTCAAATGACTAAGCATCAATCACATAATGTGGCATGTCCGCAAGATGTAACTAACGCATCAGGCAGCATTTAATCAGTGAAATAGCTTGAAACGAAATTGCTAATGAAGAAATAAAAGATCTTTCTGTTTTTTTATGTCCATCATTGCCTGCTAAGAAATATTATTCATGCAAATTTGATATAAACATTGTATCAGTGCATTGTGTCAGCGCTTAATACCAGTTACTCTCTTGTAAAAGTAATATTTTTGATTTGCCTTTTTACCCACCATTTAGGATGTCTTGACACTTAACACTTGTTATTTGTTTTACCTTTTTCTTCGAAGTTTTTGTTCAGTGAAAAACATTCGGCAATATCAGAGTTATGAGAAATGCTCCATGTGTACATGTCTACAAACATGTGCTGTTTTCTGCTCTTTTTCTCAAGACACTCCATCAAGATGAATTACATAGCTATAGAGAAGAAACACGAGACCAACCTTAAACAAACAGTTTCCTAAATGGCTTTCCATCAAACCAAGAGCAGATCAAGGCAGGTGTTCCCCAAGGAAGCATCCTTGGTCCCTGTTTCTATCTGCTCTTTAGTAACGACCTCCCATATTGCGTGAGAAATAATAACTGTAAAATGGTACTATAAGCGGACGACACAATCATGCTTACCAGCCATAAAAATACAGAAACAGTAGCCAAAGTCCTGTCTTAAGCTCTTGACAGATGTTACCACTGGTTCACTAATAACAATCTGGGCATGCACAGTGGAAAGACGGAAAGCATGCTTATAACATCTAAACGAAAGAAATACCTACAGAAAGAGTTTGTTGTCAGCCATGCTGGTCAAGAAATCAAACCTAGCGAATGTGTAAAATATCTTGGTCTAAAAATAGACAGTACTTTATCAGGAGAATTTCTTTGTAGGGTTGTATGGCCAATTGAGAGCTCTTATACCCATATATTTGGTATCAATCTTTAGCTTAGTACTTCCTTTATATCTACTCAAAAAGTATCAGCATGATACGAGCAACTTAAGTGTCTTTTTCATGGCCATAAATATGGGGTAAAAATCCCGTTTTTCTCTCAATTTCGTGTCCGAAATTCGTAAATTTTAATGGAAATTTGTCATGTTTAAGGTTTCTTTTGCTGGCCTTCGGTATTGACCTGACTTCAATGTCTGTGTTATTCAACTAGAGGTAGGCTTAACCTATTTTGTGCTTTAATATGGGCCTTTTTATATGAAGGGAAGGATCTAAAGAAACTGTATATTTGATGTCATGTTTTTAGAACCCAGCTGTCCGACTCAAAGATACCCTATTTCATTTCTTATTTTCGAAATTTAACCACTAATTTAGTTCTTCTGTTGTGAAAGTTCTCAATTTTCTCTTAGAATTAGTAAAAACCTTTAATTTGAGGCCCTGTTTGCCAATCTATAACTCATAGGCCAAACAAGATATCACTTTTAAAAATGTCTAGAATCTAAAGTATCCGACTCTAAGAACATTACCCTACTATCAAAATGCAATGCCAGACTTAGGCCTAAGTTTCTAAACTGTTACAAAAATATTCTAAACTTTAAAACCAAACAATTATTGGTATCTGCACTCGTTCAAAGTCATTTTGATTACGCATCAACTGCCTGGTACTTCAGCCTCAACAAAAGCCTAAAAAACAACTACAAGTAGCCCAAAATAAAATGGTCCGATACATGTTAGATCTTGGCAGTAGAGCCCATATTGGATAAACAGAACTCGATAGAGTTAACATGTTATCCATAGCTGACAGGGCCAAGCAGCTGATGCTTAATCATATGTACAACAGCTTAATCATATGTACAACATTCACAATAGAACAGCACCATCATATCTATGCAGTCAATTAAAAAACCATCACATCAACTGAGAGTTCCCATAGCCTAATTGTTAGAGCGCTTGACTGCGAATCCAATGGCACTTGAGGACGCGGGTTCGAACCCTGCTCCTGGAACTCAATTGGAGTGAGTTGGTTGTGGCTGTGGCCGGGGAGGGTGGCCACTTGTGTTGGCAGGAGTTCACCCTCCTGTCAGGTGTGAACAGCAACACTCCAGCCAGACTCCCCTGGACTGGATGACTGGACAAGCATGGAAGTGAATACCACAACAAGGAAAGCTGTCACCAGGAGTGCTGAAGACTGCCAGTCATCACAGATTGTACATTTCATTGTAAACCGCACTAGATTGATCTGGAAGATTATATGTAGCGGTATAAAAATGTTCAAATAATAATAATAATAATAATAATAATAATAATAATATGCCTATAACACCAGAAGATCATATCATAACAACCTTATCTCGAAGTCAACCCATGGATGCGCCAATGCCAATCTCCACACAGATGGATCAACTGAATGGAACCGTCTCCCAGAAGCGATCAAAACATCAAATTCAAAAGACACTTATAAGATCCACGTTAAAAAATTTCTAAAAGCTCAAAGTGACCTTAAAGAAACTAATGTCTACTTAGGGGGAACGGGGGCACATTGGGACGCTTTTAACGTCTACTAATTTTGCTCAATGCTGAAAGCACTGAAGAATGCAGAAGTTTGCATGAATATCACCAATACTATTGAGCTTAAATACAAGGCATAATAAACTAGACTGCACCTACCCTTTTGCAGCCAGAGAGTCGTAAAAATGACTGTCCCAATGTGCCCCAGCTAGCACTGCCAGGGCACATTGGGACATCAATTAAAAAATAATTTTAACACTCCACGTGCAATAGATATCACATATAAGTAGTGCGTAAGATAATATACAGTGCATTAACACCTTATAGTGCCAATAGTTCATAACTTTAAACAGTTTTAAACATTTAACATAAACTGTCCTGGGTGCGGACATCTATGTAAGTAACACACAGTGCTTTGCAACAAATTTGTTCACAGAGCAGGTAATCCACTATGCCTCTATTCCCTGTGGCCTGAATACCCGTTGTGTGCTGTCCCAGGTCATTCAGTTGCCTTGGACACTTAAATTCTGCCATATTAAGTGCGTCCCAATGTGCCCCGAATTCACTGTCCCAATGAGCCCCCATATGACTTTTACACCAAAATGCTAATTTCTCTGACACCAGTGAATGTGTTTATCATGATAGCAATTCATAACTGTTCGTTACGATATATAAAATTCATACAAGCACTGAGACAGCCTCATTGTTCATGGTTTGTCCACAGAATGGTTCAAATTGAACCCGTCCATATTTACTTTAGTAGTAGGAAAACAAACTTTTGCCCGCCATACTTCTGCATGTGGCTGATGGAAACATCAGCATGTGAAATTACAAGATATGATGGCACTACCATATCATATACCTTGCCAGGATCCAAGAAAACCCCACCGTCCCACAGTGCCCCGCGTCCCAATGTGCCCCCGCTCCCCCTACATATATTATTAATATTTATTCAATTTTATAAGATTCTAATCACTGTCTCCCATCAAAAGGACCACAATGGAAATAAGATTAATCTTTGTTGTGTCATCCTACTGTCTCATTTCTATGTACAGTGCCGCCTGTAAGTAAGTGAAACGCATGACATTGTGCCATTGCATCAATGCTAAACATCCTCAACCAAACTGCTTGTGGAGACATGAATTCTCATCAGATGAAAGGGAAACAAAGTGGGTCATAAAGGCCGATGTGTGAGGCAAGTGGGATAAAAATAGCAGCCCATTTTCTTCGCTGTAGTCGGAGTTAGGTATGGGTCAAAGTCTTTGATAAGTAAGTGAACCACCCTTCCCTATGTTCTAACATTGGGCCTGCGTTTCACTTAATTATCAAAGACTTTGACCCATACCTAACTCCACCTACAGCAAAGAAAATTGGCTGATATTTTTATCCCACATGCCTCACATATCGGCCTTTATGACCCAAAATATTTTCCTCTCATCTGATGAGAATTCGTCCTTCCAGAAGCATTTTGGCTAAGGTTGTTTAACGTTGATGCAATGGCACAATATCATGCGTTTCACTTACTTACAGGCGGCACTTTACAGTGAATAAAATAAAATCAAATAAAAATCAGACCTAATACCTTCTCCTTTGTTTCGCCGTATACATGACTGAGTGCTCCCTGAGAGCACAAATACAAAAGAGTGCACATTATACATGTTATCAGGGAATGATTCATACTACTTCATAGTCTGCAATGATATTTGTCAATACGAAATGAAATATAAAACAACTGAACAAGTTTCCAGCATTCAGATTGATTTTAACCTTAAGGAGCTTTTTCTGTTATTATCATAAAATCTTTTTTTACATTTAAACTTAAAAACTTCTATAACATGCTGTTTCGTTGTATTCTACTCGTAACTGTCGAAGCAATATTCCATTTCCACCCTAATTTTGTGATTGTTGTGATGGAAATAAGTTCTCTTATAACGGCTAAAATTATCAAACACAGGAAAAACAGCATAACTTGTCAAGTTAGTTAGTGGTGAAAAGCAGGGCCTAAACAATAACGAATAGTGTTAATTTTGCCATGCATAAATTTCATTGACAATTCTCACATATTTTAAGTCAAACCGCAACATCGATTTCTGTGAATTCAACCTCCATATACCTATGCAATTATCTGAATTCTCTATATTTTCAATATGAATATAACCACATCGATGTTCTTAAACTTATGGACTTGTTTTCAATTTATAGTACTTCCATAGAATTTAAAAAAAATAGCTGCAAAGACCTACCTGTTCCACACCTTCTTGTCCTTACCGAGACATAGTACGTACCATTTTCTGCACCATTCATTCTCTTAAACGAGTGATCGATGTCATCGGTCATATGACCAATTATAAAGTTCTACTTAAGCAGCCTAACAGCATGGTTATCTGCTAAAAAAAATCGCACAGGCAAAAGAGATCTTATATCTATTTCAATCTCCTAAATCTATATCCAAATGCTTTATCTATGGAACAAATGTCATCAATTTAAGTCTAACTTTATTACAGAAAAGAATATTTTATATGTACTTCTCATTGGCTCGCCATTTCAACTCAAGAAACTTCACATGTAGTAAACCAGGGTGGACAGTGTTGAAACTAAGGCGACAGATCATGCCAGAAATTTGTGTGTATTCTTTGATAATCAAATGTCAATGCATAAGCAAGTAAACAAAATGTGTCAAAATGCTTATTTTAACATTCGAAACATCTCAAAACTGTGCAAGTCACTGAACAAAGAGTCAATCAAAACAGCCGTCAATGCGTTAGTCACTCCTAATTTAGACTGTGGCAATGTATTGCTCTATGGTTCATCGAAACAAGTGTTAAATAAACTCCAGGTTGCGCAAAACTCCGCTGTACAACTGATTGAAGGGCTAAAAAGACAAGATCAAGTCAGCCATTACAGGAAGGAGTTACACTAGCTTCCAGTCCCTGCAAGGATCCAATTCAAACTTATGACAACAACATGGAAAGCGATGAATAATCAAGCACCTCAATACCTCAAATGTCTTATTCAACAAAAACCGGAAAATGACCTGAACCTCCGCAGCAATGACAAAATGTTGTTAGAAACTTAGAGGTACCTGCCATACAAAATCAAAACAAGTTTGGGGATAGAGCCTTTTCCTATTCATCACCGATACTGTGGAATGGCTTACCTGATAATGTGCGGAAATCAAGGACACTGGAAAACTTCAAGAAGCGATCGAAAACATACTTGTTTGCAAAATTTTATGGAGATATCAGCTAATCTAACCAAGCGCCAATGAGCAGTTTACTGGAATTGGCGCTATATAAGTACTTAATATATATATATATATATATATAGCACTCTTTTTGGATATGTGGGAATATCCATTAATTATATTCAGTACATTTCCATAAAACTTAAATTTATAATGTTGCAGATGAAATATTATTTTGTAAAATTGTTATAGGAAAATAAATGGTATGAATTCATGTGACACACAATCAATTGTGCAAAGCTAGACATTGTCATAGTGTCCTCCATCAGAGAACACCCCAGCCACTCTTATGACCCAGGAATATTCTCTCTCCAATCTCAACAGTTGACAGTGTTGTTACATACAACCTGCTAAAAGTCTTGGCACACCTGATGCATCAGATGCAAAGAAAAAGGGAAGTTGCCAGTTTAGCGGAGACGTGGCCATCAGGAGAAAACGAAGCCGGAATTTCTTGAGGGGGGCAGTGAGACTTTCAATCACCTGTAGCATGTTTTCATTGAAATGCAGGCCCATAGATTTCATTGACAAAAAAGTATGTCATCCTATCCCTAATATCACCACTCAACATACTCATCATGCACCCATAGTCATATCAAAACCTGATTTTTATTTAGAATTGAAGGAGAAATAGCTGCTGCCATCTCATTTTGAAGACAGCTGTACTTGTCTCACACAAAAACAGTTTAAGTGATCAGTAGAAGTAGTGTTCAAACAACAAACTTTATGAAAAAAGCTATCTACCAAAAATGTAAAGGAAACTGATGGCCTTGGGTTTGAAAGCAGCATGAACAACTGGAAAAAAACAGCCTTTTGAAAATGAGTTGACGTTTCGAAAAGATTTTTGACCGAAGCACTCTTGAAAAATGTCTGCTGTGAGGTAATTTATTTTGGGCAATGTAAGGATATGTCAAGCATTATAGAAGGAAGATGTATTGAAACCAGACAAAGAGAAAACGCAGAAACTTAGTCTGGAAAGTGGCTACGGGATGGAGCAAAAGTTGGTTTAAGTCATTATCTAAGAATTAGATTTAGTTTTGCAGTTTTGGCCAGATCTCGTGAAGCATAAATCATAGATACTAGCTTTTTTGTGTTGCTCAGTACTATTTAGTATATTTAGAATTTAAATGTATTGATTCATATTTACTTAACCCGAAAATTTGTTTTCCCTGCATAGAAAGACCGCCCCTCCTTTGGTAATGAAGTGGTCCTTAGCAGGGCGTATTCAAGGGTGTGATCCATCCCTGTGATGCAAAATGAACTAAACATACTACTATTAATAAACAGGGGGGACGTGGTCATATAAGGCAAGGTGCTCTTATTACAGGGGGTCTTATGATGCAAGGACCCAACATATTTTATTTGGTTATAATGATTTGTTAACAAAAATTCTGATTTTATCACACTTAAACTGCCTCTATTGTTCACAAATCCCTTACTTAAATTTACTACCCATGCGGATTTTCCATTCCTGTTTATACCCGAATTTAAGAAGGTATGCACAAACGGCAAAAGTGATATATACACATCTGGAATAAATGCAGTCATCTACAGTCTACATAATATTATTCTTTTATATATTGTTCATCTTCCTAGCCATTGTCAACAGAAAATATGACCAAATGAGCAGGCAGTGAACCAGTGATAACAGCTTGGCCAGAAGAATACTAAGTAGCAAGAAAGAACCAAATGCATTCATGAAGTGTTACACTCCTCATATTGTCATATTAGGCTCCTGGCACCACTCTCCCCAGTTGGTGATGCGCAAATCATTTGCCTCTGATACATCTGGGCCCATAAGCCTATGAATCTGTTGTAATATTTGGAGCTAGAGAACCTAAAATGTTATCATTGTGCTCTCACTTTTATCCCCGTAAATTTTTTTCTACATGACCAAAATAAGAGACTGCTAAGCAGATAAGGTTGTATATACAATACAATAAAATACAATACAATACAATTACTCTGAAAGTCTCAGGTTGTATTTGCTACTAAGGAACAATACATGCACTAACTCTTGTACACAAAGTTCACACCAAATGTCATTCAGAATAAGTTGAAATGAATGAGCAAACGAGTATAATGTTTCCGGGCCTTTCCATATCTCAAAATATATATCATGTATTTGAATAAACGTCACCAGCAGCCAGACAAGCAAAACAGTATTTGCTCAGCCCAGTACATTCTATATGCCTTGTGTCTAGAATGCAGGGAATTGAGCCACACACATGATCAGTCATATATGAATACGGTGGAAGCATTAATTGTCAACGTTTGTGGGATGACACTAAAATTTCATTTTTATTGATAATGGTAATTAGGGAAAAGTTCTTGTTCATGTTTATCCTAATACACTGTAGCTGTCACAATTGATCTCAAGAAATCAGTTTTTTTCTCAGTGCCAAAGTGGACCTATGATGTCATATATGTGTGCTCCATTGCCAAGCAATGGTAAACTGGTGCAATCAATGATGCCATAGGTCAAACTTGCCAATAGCTTATGTTGTGGACAGTTTCATCACAGAACTGCACTTTCGTCATTGCCAAAGTCACCAATAACACCACAACAACAACCAAGGTGGAATGTTGGAATACCGCTGGGGAGGGGGAACTCGGTTCAAAATCTGTCAATTGATCCTTGTTTTTGCATATTCTCTTAAGGAACTATGATAACCAGAGGGACAGCCCATAAATCTACAAACAGTATGCGAAATGCTTGAACTTAACCATTTTGTATCAATTTAGACCTGAAACGTCTTAGTAAATAGAGCTGTGTTTAATCGCACACTATGGAAAGAAATATTTCTTCAGAGCAATTGCGAGAGCTGTAAAACTAGTATTTCAATGAAACTTTTTAAGAATATTTGAAATCATTGTCAGTTACACTGTCTATTTGTGGATTGCTGCCTGCCTATTACTCACATATACAAGAGGAATATTCTTAAATACCTCAGCAGAATAGAAAAATCGAAATAGTCCTATACGGTCACAAAAGCAAACTAGTTTTAGGCGTAATTGCAGGTTCACGAAACAGAACACCTCTATTGGTCATTGTTTACAAAGATGTTGAAACTTGAGTACTGTGATGATTTATGCAAGATAATAGATAAGGAAAGTGATATAATTACATGTGGGATGATCTGTGTGTATATCATTATATATAGCCTACTCAGCCTAATGGATAACCAGGCCTGTATATTAGAAGTAACTAATCTGATCATTGTTTATGATATCATCATTCTGTCAAGTACATTACGAAAAGTAGTACATATTTATGAATTTTTCAGACAGGCATTCCGATGCTGATTCTGAATATCTGATCATAGATGCAAGTATAATGGCTCAATTTCTGACTGGTTGCCTTGGTAAATATGGAAATATTTACAATTGCACAGATAGGCTGAATTTGCCGGAAATCGACGTGCCCACAAGCTCTCAGCCATTGAGTTAATGCACTTCATGAAGGATGCTGAAGCTAATCTGCTAGCCACAGGGGAATCCCCAGGTATGCCTTTGTTGCAACACCAGACAAAAGCTTAAGTCTTTGACTGGTAAATGGACCTATTCTGCTCGGATATCAACAGGTTGATAAGTCATGTGGTTGATAAGTCATATGATGCCACTGAGATAATGACTGCTGACACTGAGGTCAAGTGACCGAGTTAGACACAGACAAACTTATAAAGTGAATTAATATCATCTCATATAAACTCATCTACTTATTTTATAATATCCTTTGCATTTCTGATTATGTTCTGTCAACATTATATTTAGTTGGCACATGATGCTATTTCATTGGGGTATTATTTTTACATTGTCACAATTACATATTCATATATAAAACAAAATTCAGTTTGTGTTTCTAGATAGTTGTTTTGACTTGAGATATCGCAGTAGGGCTGCTAAAAATTCTATATTCCTACGAGTTGAGGAAGAATATTTTGGTTTTAACTTCAACATCAACATATTTTATATGAGTAAGGGACCATTCAGCATTTATGACTGTGGGGGTGGGAGTTTTGGCGGAGGGAGTGCTAACTTTTCACACGTGTTTCAAGGGAGGTTGTCAATTTTTGACAACACTTCTAAGGGGGGGGGGTTGAAATTTTAAAAAGGAAAAAAAATTTTAAAACACGCATTAACTAATATTATTGTCGAGGGGGAAGGGACAAAACCTAAGGGTGGGGTACTAAAATCCGCATGAAACTCAAGGGGGGGTATCAATTTTTGACGGGAAGTTCCAGCAAAACTCCTTAATCATAAATTCTGAACAGTCCCTAACAGCTTTCTGGAATTGGCGCTGTCATTATTATAATTATTATGTTATAAATCTCCATTCATCCTACACACTCTGATTACCTCCTATTCTGTTTTTTTTTATTGCTGATTTCTAATTTTAATCATTTCCTAATCCCGGAAGCAAAAATGAGACATATCTTGAATCCTTCTATTTCTGAAAACTGTCAACACAGCCTCCCACCTCAAAACTAACAGTCAGTTTCATAACCACAGAAAATGTGTGAATCAAAGAAAAGTTGTTACATAAACATTCTAAAAACATCAAAGCATCTCTATAAATCTTTTCTGTTAAGCATTTTAAATCCTTAACATGGGACAAAGAAGAGGTTTTTTTGCTTTAAGCAAACAGAGGCATTTAAAAGGCAACACTGAAAAAGGCATTCACCTGAAGGAAATGTTACACATCGATCAATAATTCATTTGTTTGTAAAATACACAAAGGATGTTTTTATGCCTCCTTGTCCTTATTAGGTAAGTATGTTTGTGTTTGTTGTAGCATATTGCATAATTTATCATCAAAATATCCCTTAACTTATAATGCTGGAAGGTGGAAGAATCAGCTGTTTGTATCTAACATATCGGCTTTATCCTGGATTAGCCCGGTCACTGATCTAAAGGATAAGTACCGTTTTTCAGATGTTATTTGCTGGTTTTTTGGTTGTTGGACAGACTAATTATAGTAATTCTACCCCTAGTAGTCCAAATGAATAAACATGTCTGATAATATAAGTGTAACCATAATATGTGTGTACTATATTATACTCCTGCATTCGTACCTATTTCTTATACTGGTAACTTGGGAAAACGGTCTAAACCAGGAGTATATATATACTCCTGCTTTAGTACCTATTTCCCATACTTTTAACATGGGAAACTGGGCTAAAGCAGGAGTATATATAACTTTTATAGGTACTTCATGTGTTAGATCTATAAAATACAAACTTATATATAAACTCCTGCTTTAGTACCTATTTCCTATCCTTTTAACATGGGAAACTGGTCTAAACCAGGACTATAAATATACTCCTGCTTTAGCACCTATTTCCTATACTTTTAAGATGGGAAACTGGGCTAAAGCAGGAGTATATAAAAGACACTTTTATAGACAGACAGACAGACAGACAGACAAATTCTTTATTGACCTGTGTAAAAAATATACACCCAGCCCTATATGGGCTTACAAGCCATCAAAATAATTCAAAAGTAACTTTAACAACAAATTTTCTGGAAACTACAATATTAAAACATTTACAATCACATATTTACAATATTAAAACATTTACAACAAACTTCTTGAATTAATTATTATACAACAAACTTCTTCTTCTATGGAAAGCTTTAAACAAATATTCTGCAGTAAATTTAACTAAATCCTTGGACATCAACAACTTAAATTTTTCTTGTAATGATAAAAAGTAAAAATCCGCACAATAATCTAAAACACGAGTTAAAAGTAAATTACGTAAATCGTTATAAGTATTACAATGGAACAAAAAATGATTTTCATCTTCTAGAACATGATGGGAACAAAATTCACAAACTCTATATTCTAATGGTATATCATTGTAACGTCCTGTCTCTATTGCTAATGGTAAAACACCGAACCTAAATTGTGAAAGAACAGATAGGTAATTCATGTGTTAGATCTATAAAATACAAACTTATATATATATACTCCTGCTTTAGTACCTATTTCCTATACTTTTAACATGGGAAACTGGGCTAAAGCAGGAGTAAATATAAGACACTTTTATAGGTAATTCATGTGTTAGATCTATAAAATACAAACTTCGTCTTTTTTGGGGGGAGACTCCCCCCTACGATATTAAGAGGGCGATATATTTGATTGGGGTAGAGAAAAAATGGGGAATAGTTTTTTTTTGGGGTTAAGACATATTTGCCATTTTTGCTACTTTACAAATTGGTATTATACTTATAGTACCTTTTCTGTATATCATATTGCAAGGAATATGGCTTATAAGTTCAGTACCAAATTATGTATATTTTTGTATGGGGCAGTGGTGTTAAAAGAATAGATCCATTTTTCAAGCATCCATGTCTATTTACTAATGAATAAATCTTATGTAATCATATAAAATAACACATTTATTCAATTATCGCTACATATAATTTGTCTATTCTTAAATACTTAATAAATTGGTATCAAAGTTTTAACACCTATTTCCTATACCTTTAGCATGGGAAAACGTTCTAAAGCAGGAGTATATATATACTCCTGCTTTAGTACCTATTGCCCATACTTTTAACATTGGAAACTGGGCTAAAGCAGGAGTATATATATATAAGACACTTTTATAGGTACTTCATGTGTTAGATCTATAAAACACAAACTTAGATATACTCCTGCTTTAGTACCTATTTCCTATACTTTTAACATTGGAAACTGGGCTAAAGCAGGAGTATATATATATAAGACACTTTTATAGGTACTTCATGTGTTAGATCTATAAAACACAAACTTAGATATACTCCTGCTTTAGTACCTATTTCCTATACTTTTAACATGGGAAACTGGGCTAAACAGGACTATCTATATACTCCTGCTTTAGCACCTATTTCCTATACTTTTAACATGGGAAACTGGGCTAAAGCAGGAGTATATATAAGACACTTTTATAGGTAATTCATGTGTTAGATCTATAAGATACAAACTTATATATACTCCTGTTTTAGTACCTATTTCCTATACTTTTAACATGGGAAACTGGGCTAAAGCAGGAGTATATATAAGACACTTTTATAGGTAATTCATGTGTTAGATCTATAAAATACAAACTTAGTCTTTTTTGGGGGGAGACTCCCCCCTACGATATTAAGAGGGCGATATATTTGATTGGGGTAGAGAAAAAATGGGGTATAGTTTTTTTTTGGGGTTAAGACTTACATATTTGCCATTTTTGCTACTTTACAAATTGGTATTATACTTATAGTACCTTTTCTGTATATCATATTGCAAAGAATATGGCTTATAAGTTCAGTACCAAATTATGTATATTTTTGTATGGGGCAGTGGTGTTAAAAGAATAGATCCATTTTTCAAGCATCCATGTCTATTTACTAATGAATTAATCTTATGTAATCATATAAAATAACACATTTATTCAATTATCACTACATGTGATTTGTCTATTTTTATATACTTAATAAATTGGTATTAAAGTTTTAGCACCTATTTCCTATACCTTTAGCATGCGAAAATGGTCTAAAGCAGGAGTATGTATTTACCCCTGCTTTAGTACCTATTTTCCATACTTCTAACATGGGAAACTGGGCTAAAGCAGGAGTATATATAAGACTCTTTTATAGGTACTTCATGTGTTAGATCTATAAAATACAAACTTATATATACTCCTGCTTAAGTACCTATTTCCTATCCTTTTAACATGGGAAACTGGGCTAAACTAGGAGTATATATATATATACTCCTGCTTTAGCACCTATTTCCTATACTTTTAACATGGGAAACTGGGCTAAACCAGGAGTATTTATATACATATGTATATAGATATTTATATAGACACTTTGTTCATGCAAACATGCATCTGTGTGAAAACCCAACTAATTTCTAAACCAAACTCTACAACACACAAATGTGACTTAGAATGACAAGAGTGTTACTTTGTGTTTGTGTCAATTTTGTGTTTTACATTGTTGATACGGAATTTTTAGTGACCGTCACATTTGTACAACTAACCTGTCAAAAACTTATATCAACAAACTGTGAACTATTGCATCGTTGTTTCCTTGCTTGCATGTATTGTGTTATGCCAACATTTTCTTCACAGCTTAATGTCTTATGGTGTTTGACAATAATAACTATCCAATTCAATAGACCAGTGACCGGGCTAAAGTAGGATAATGCCAACATATCTTATGTATAAATGTTCACCAAGAAATCTCACTGATGGTATCCTTGGACGCCTCATTTCCGATTTGGAGGGTTCTTACATGCATTTTTGTCAATTAGATCCCGACCAGAGGGAGGAAATAAGTTCCTGCTTCTGTATGATTGTATTCATGCTTTAACTTTTCAAGAGTTCTTCCTGATAATAAGAAACCATGCTACTATATTTGCATCGAAGTGTCTCCAACAGTGACTGCTATTTCAGAACTTAGGTTATCAAGAAGTGGCAAGCACACAAGTGCTTTTAAGACATGCCCTGATGGCAGGTCTCATTGAAATTAAACATGACTTGTAAGATGAAACTCACAGAAAGCTAATGTAACATGATATCAGTGAAACATGCACTCATGTTAATTGGAATTCAGATGAAAGATAATCTTGAAATGATTCAGCTCTAAGTGTAGTTGATTTCCACAGAAATTGTGAAAACTCCCTACATGATATGGCTCATGTGTCCTCAATAACAAGAATAATTAATCGTTTTACTGAGTTCATAGGTGAATGAATAAACAGATACAATGTATGCATGCAGCAGAGTCAATTGCATATAATTATTTGCAATGAACATCCAATGATAACATAAATTGATTATTCATTTATAAGTCTTGTCATTAAAATATATTTTAAAGAATTCATGGAACGAAAGCAAATTTAGTGTCTAGTAAAGTTCCTGCAGACATTTAGTTATTTGGAGAGTTTGATTGGAGTTCGGCTGAAGAGAAAATCCAATTTGGGAAGCTATTTGAAAAATGGGCGTAGCTCACTTAAAAAAGTTCAACATTTCACCAATTACTAGATGATCGACAATAGCTGTGAGTGACTCACTAAAAGTGGTTGAATATGCTGACAAATGAGCTCAATATTAGGAAATATGACAGGATAATTATACAATCATAACTGTGAGGAGGCAGATTTCCATGAAAGTATTTTTATGAACTCCACTTTGAACATTGGAATGCCATTATATTTATATCTTGATTCTTGTTCATTTAGGTCTTGATGGTGACCATCTGTATGTATTTTCAATTCCCCAACTTAGTCATTTAGTGAACCAGCTATTCTTTCAGAGAGGCATTCAGCTGCCCCTGTGAAGCTCAAATCTCATCTCTACTGCCTGAACAAGTGGCTGTGGTGTATAATCAATGCTCAAGAGTCTGCGACCTATTGAAAATCTGGTCACAACTGATGCTTTGGTTCATAAAAAATAAGAGGTCGTTTAGAAAGGGGACATGGTCATGAGAAGAAAAGGAGGTAGAAACTTCATCATCAACGCAAGAGTACTTTCAATCACTCTTCACTATACTCTCTCACTCTTATAAGAATGTAGGCCAATGGAGTCGAACACAGGTCATCAAACTGTGAATCTTTTGATGTAGATTTTCTATTTGCATGGTACAAAATCTTTTATTTGTGTAACATGTTATATATAATTAGAGTGTTTATTTTGCGGTAATATGTCGAAATGTTGTCAAAACATCATAAGCACAGTGTTCTCATAAACATACACTGTTTGGAATTTGTGCCAAAGCATCGGCTAAAAGCAGAAAAATTGATATTACTTCATGCGGTCCATTTTTGAAACCGTATACATTTATATATAAACTGATTCATAATGACTGTAAATAAGCAAAATAAGCATAATATTACTCAACTAACTACTGTGTATGTGTTACACTAAATTTTGACACTTGGTGTTAGAAAGAGCTTAGATTTCATACTGCATTTTAGGTATGGTGGCCACGTCATCGATGACTTTGTGAGGCTGCTTGGCTGGTAAAGGCCCACTAAAACAGGCAAACAGTTCCCCCTAACTTTGTAATCCAGGCTAACAACTGGAAAGCCCTACAAGAAAGACTAAGATCTTGAACAAAGCAGTGCTATGAGAGAAGTCTCACAGGTATTTCTGTTATCTCACTTATCACATGACTCCCATCTTACTGAAAAGACATTGGTATACTTATGCCACTCCGTGAAGAAGAGCGAAGACAACTTTTCCATAATATTGCTTAGTGTTTATGTTGAAATTTTGCAGGTTTATTTATTCATTCAAACAAACTGTCATAAACGCTTTATATCGTAATTGATTTAACTTACTTCTGCTTGTTTGTATGTTACTTATTTATTTACAACTTATATGTGATGGAGGCTTACGATACATCAACTCACTAAAATGACAACTTCAACTTCAGGCATTGACAGTAAGTATTCGCATTTTTGTTAACTACATTTACCACAGTCAATGACAATCCTGTTAAAGAGTAAATCACTCTTCAAATCTTATACATGAGGTAGGAGGTGTATGGAAATGGTGGGGCCTTTATAAACCTTGGGTGTAAAAAAATGATCAAAGTGTACAAGTACATGTATACAACTCATGTACTTTTGAAACATAACATCCACAGACCCTACCTGCATCTCATTTTCTATTTATACAACACCATCCAGGTTGCCATACAATGTTTGTTGCTTCATTTTGTATGCAATTTCTTTGGCAAAAGCAAAAGCCTTTGCAAAGCTTTATGAAGCGTATAGCCATTTGATCCCAAAATGGTGGCAAGATGGAAAAAGATAGGACATATCAGATGCAGACAAAGCAAGATGATATGACTTAAGATGAAGAAAGTGCAGACAGAATTTCATAAGTGAATGCTAAATGTAAAAGATGGGGAGACATAAAGAAAAGTAAAGATTGAAAAGTGTAAATAGGTAAACATAACGCTATATATATATACATTTAAATTGAACCAATTATTTTTAATATACCGCTTATGCTTACTGACGCATTTTTTAGTATGGTGCCACATTGTCATTTAATGACTTGTGAATGGAAAACTATCTGACTTATTGTTTGTATATGTTGAAACAGAAGGCTTCATTTCAAGCCATTGAAATCTCGGTGACAGGCAGCTGCACTTCTGTTACACAACCACTTAGTGTCAATATTCGCAGTTATATTTTATTAGCATATATATAGCTCCAGACAGAACTTTATACACATCCAAATGCTAAAAGACTGCATACCATCATGTTTCAAAATTAAAATAATTAATAATTCTAATTATATATGTGTGAAATTAGTCTCTATATCTTACAACAGATACAGATGAAAATATATCTTGATTGATTTGGTATCTATCTATACTTGATATTTTTCAATTTAATGTTTTGATGTACTAAAGTTTTTATAAATCAAATTAAAAAGTGCAAGACCAAAAGTAAATCTTTATGATACTTTCATTTTTTAAGCCTTTAAAGATGAAGAACAGAGAATATATCTTGCGGCATTAGCAAATCTAGAATGATATATATATTCATTAGTACGAATTGTTGTTTCATATAGACACAATATAAAGAGTAGCCTCGCACAAAGAGGATACAATTATCCAGTTTGTTTGTAAATTAAAATGAATGGCACACAATTAGTGGTATTAGGATTTATATTCTCTCCATTCATTGAAATTAATGGGTTATTTCAATAAAACATCCTGAAGGAAGGCAACATCTGAGTTTAAAATGTTCCTTCTGAATACGACCTTCATACAATTGAATACATGAGTAGATGGACAAGGACCTGGAAATGCAGAGATATAAAATGCATGAACAAAGAATACCAATACTGAGGGGAAAAAGCTCTGGAAATTTATGGGACATGCATTGTTTTTTTTTTTCTACTTTATTAATGAATTTTGATGTGGTAGTGTACCTGCGATCAACAAGTTAGCAATTTCCTGGACACAGCTCTGTGTACATATTTATTGCTGGTGACCACCGCATGCTGATGAAATGAAAAAACCGTGGGTTTGGCACATGCTTCATTATACAAATGTCAGGTATTACAGTGAGAGAACATTGGGTAAACCACCTGCTTGTAATATCCCGTGGTCTCAAGACCAATTTCAGTTCCAGGAGTGGGAATCGAACCAATGTCCTCAGAGCCTGTGATTGCACAAAGAGGCAACATGTTTAACCATTAGGCCTAGAGGAACCACAACAAAGGCCATTGGTAGGGGAATTAATTGATGCATTCATGAAATTGACATTGCATATACTATATTATCGAGTTTCAGTCTTAGCTAACTCTAAATTTATTTTGCAGCATTATTACTGTCAGAATAAGAACTTTCACTAAGAAAAAAGCTCCTTTTGATTTGTTTAGATTTTGAGCATTGAAGGGTCCTCCTAGGATGTTAAAATCATATATTATTTAAATAAGCAATGGAAATGTCAAATGATTGACAATTAAATTTTAACTCCCATGTTTTCTTTCCTGGTATTAGTAGCATATATGTGCAAACTATTTTTAATAGAAATTTTCATTTTATTTACAAAAATTCATGTAAAATATGACAAACTATTTTTTTTTTTAGAGATTTCCATAGTAAAATTGAAAAGTTCTTAATAGGTTCTGTTGCATGATTTGAACAGAATAAATTACTGTGGCATTTTAGTTTTAAACACCCTGTAACCTTTAACCAGTGATATATTTCCTTGAGTGGGCTGGTCATTAGGATAAGGGGACATCCTGATCGCCATTTTACACGGTCACTTCAGTGACATCGCAAATGGCCTTGACAAATTGTTAATTTAGCTTATCAGAGTATTCCTGGAGTTGCAAAAGCAAGTGTGGTTTGTTCAGAATAGTGAAACAATCGTAGCTTTTAATATAAGTACCGTGTGAAAACAAATTGTTCAATGTCTGCATTCCTTATAGTTATGCATTTGTGGTTCACCATGCAGCTGCTGTATGTCTTTTTTTCTATTCAATTTTTGTGGTGAAAGGAAGGCCTTGGCCTAACGTTACTGTGCATGACCTTGACCAGCAAATGAACTCTTGGACCTATGAGCATGGTCTTTAGATTACTGCCTCCAAAAATGGCATCCACTGCAATAACTAGACCTCTTCAATGACTTACATAGAGTGCAGTATAGTAGAGCTGGCTTATGCTCAGATTTTGAAATAGCAATGGTGTTTGAGACGCTTTTTGACTGAAGTGCTTTCGAAAAGCTTTCTGGAAAAGCTGTTCTGAGGGCTATGTAAGGATGTGTAAATCACTACAGACAGAATATGTTTGGAGAGTTTGTTTAGCTGCAGAACAAATTGAAAGGGTTTTAGAAATGCCTGTCCGTTGCCATAGGAAGTCACTACAATTCATTTTTGTGGTAAATATAGGAAAAGTAGGCAGAGCTGACCAGCCTTTTACTGTAAAATAAAATAGTAATTTTGAGGACAAGGAGATGTATGGCTTTGACATATGTTGACAATGTTGTTTTCACTGTATGTTTCCATAGAACATATATCATTCTCTGATTCTGTTTCTGCACTGGTGGCTGCCTACATTTCAATGCCAATGCGAAACAAATCAAACAGAAGTTCCAAATAACAACAGTGTTAGAGTTTGACTATGACAGCAGGTTGCTAACATGGAATTGCCTCATTCTTGATGTTGATGTTGAAACTATATGGCATCGTTATGACTTATGCTGTAATAATTGAAAAACAAATGTTTAGCTACCTTTTGTCAGACCATCTTCTGGTGGGGCCTTCAGAATTTTTCTTTGTTTCTTTTAATGCTGGGTTGTCATGCAATTAACTAACCAGATTACTTTAACCTATGCCATAAACATCATTATGATTATTATGTTGCACATATATATTGTTGTTTTTGTTCGATATTCTCAGTCATATTTGCAATCACTCTACGATAGATATGTGTATGATGACTCTATTTCTGACTGGTTGTCATGACAATTATGGATACATTAACAACTGTACAGAGTGGCTGAATTTTCCAAAAATGACCATGCCCACCAGCTGTCAGTCATTGAGTTGTCAAAAAGCATAGGTCTTTGACAGGTAAATGGACCTTTCTTTATATAGTCATATGATGCCAGTGAGATAATGTCTACTGACACTGAGGTCAAGTGACACAGTTAGACACTTACGAACTCATAAATTTCTTATAGGGAAATATAAAAATATATATAGTTCTTAAGGAAATGTTACACACCAATCAATAATTCATCTGTTTGTAATACACATAGGATGTTGTAATGCCCTTATAAGCTAAGTTGGTTAGTATATATTGCATAATCTATAAAATACTTTTTACTGTGTCTAATATAATTACGCATGTTGCATTTTTCACACTGGTGTGAACATTTTTGGGCCTAGCATTTCATCCTCTTCTCATAATTATTGGAATGGGCCTGAAACTTCAATGTACCTTAATTAAGCTTCATTGAGGCATAGTTGAGATATAATTTGGTGTTCAAAAGGGCCTTGAAAACGTTGAAGGTTTCAAATTACATATATTTTGCATCAATCATAAGCATTCTATCATTTGTCAAATATACATGTCAAAAATTTGCTTATTTGCTACCTATGTCAAGCAACAATGCCTTGTATTGATAGTCTGACAGATAACTCGTGTGGGGGAAATTGACAAACTATTGAATAAGGATATATTTCCTGATATTAAGATATGTAATACGCTCTAAAATGTACAACTACTATTTCAGAACTTGCATCATCAAAGCACATAAGTATTTTTATGACATGCCCTCTTGGCAGGTCCAATTGCAATTGAACATGACTTGAAAGAGGAAACTTACAAAAAGCTAATGTAACATGATATTAGAGAAACATGCGCTCATGTAGATTGGAATTCAGATGAAAAAGAATGTTGAAATGCTTCAGCTGCAGATGGGGTCTGTTTCGAGAGAGAAAGCATCCAGTAAAAGAAAATAATTTCCTGAATGGCTCGGGTGAACTACTGAATAACAATTTGTGCTTTTTTCTAAAAAATTTTACTATGTTTATCAGTGGATGAATTGACAGATTTGGTGTAGGCAGCAGATCAGATTGTAAAAAGGTTTCATAATCTGTACTAGATCCCTAGGCCCATTGATAATAATAAATTGATTTTTCGTAACACTTGTTAACAAGACATATTTGAGAGAATTCAAGGAATGAAAGCACAATGATAGTGCTTAGAAAAGTTCCTGCAGACATTTAGCCTTTGAGAGGGTTTGATTGGCGTTCTGCTTAAGAGAAATCCAATTTGGGAAGCTATTTGAGATGTCGGCGTACTCCATTTGAAAAAGTAAAAAATTTCACCAATTACAAGGTGATCGTCAATTGCTGGCAGTCAGTGGCTGGAGGTGGTTGAATGAACTAACCAGATAGAGGAGCTCAATACTATGAAATATGATGAAAATTATATAATTATACAATCACAACTCTGCCGGGCAGATATCCGTTCCATGATTTTAATGAACTCCCAGTAAGGTCTGAACTGCTATCACTGTAATTTACTGAGTAGCTTGTTATCTTGGCTCTTTTGTTGTAAATGCTTTGAAGGCAAATGATGATGAATATTTGTTGATATTTTTTAATTGGTTTATCAAGATTCAATGGGGATAATTATTTTTGTTGCTGGAATACGAATTTGTAAAAAAGGTGTAATCTTTATTATTTTGTCTACAACTCGATAGCCATTATCATGTAATGTATACTTGTAGCACATTTAACTCAGATCATGACTATATATTACAAAATCAAGTTGTCATCATAACATTTTGTCATGTATAAAAGATAATTGTTCTAAACACCATAAAAGTAGGAGAAGCTAATTATGCCTTAGTTAAACAAAAATAAATGTATATTTCTTATCCAGAACCCAGTTTTAATAGAAAGAAGGGTAACTGGACAGATAGCTAATTCTGTTATTGTGGAGAGATAGCAATAAATTGATAGAAATTTTACAGTGCCATTATGGGTTGTTGGCCAGTTTTACCGCTCCCTTTTCACCGTGCAGCGGATGTGATGTTAGCCATCAATTGCTAAGTTAAAGGGATCTTCCTTCCAGTAATAGCTGCCAGTTTGACCACTCAATAATGGTCACTTTGCCTCGTTCCTATTGAAATTACTTTTTATACTGCATAGTCTGTAGGGGAGACCGGGGCTGGTTGTCACAGGGGCAGGTTGTCAAACTTTTTATTGCACTAAACTTTGGAGTCACACAGCTCAACCAATCATTTTGTATGGCTTTTATAAACCACTGGAGTCTTTTTGAAAAATCTTAACCCTCGGAAGGGAGTCTAGTAGGCACATAGTCTGTTAAAAATTTCCTGTCACAAAAAGTAATTTTATACCTTCAACTTGCATGCAATGCTAGTCTTTATCAAATAGTTGTTGAAAAAGGTGCAGTTAATACACTTACAATATAAACATTTCTTTATATCATCATTAGAACGAATAGTGAAAATTTTGATAACAACGGCCTTTGTCACCCGTTTTTGGAATTTTCATCAATCGGGGCAGGTTGTCACAAGAAGTCGGTACTTGGCACCCTTATTCTTAGTTCAATTGTATCAGCCCTTAAGCAACTCCAGAAAGAACTATTAAAAGCATGCAATGATAGGCTAGTAGATTCCAAATCAATCATGTTTCACTATTGAAATACTTATAAAAAAAAAAAATTTCATTCCTATTTTCAATTATAGAAGAACAGATAATATATATTGTAGCACTAGCAAATCTAGTATTGTTAGTTTATACTGACGCAATATAAAGAGTAGCTTCACACAAACGGGAAACAATTCTCCAGTTTGTCTGCAAATTAAAACAAGTGGCTAGAAAATTAGTGGTATTAGTATTTATGTTCTCCCCGTTCATTGAAATTAATGGGTTGTTTCAATAAAATATCCTGAAGGAAGGCAACATCTGCATTGAGAATGTTCCTTTTGAATACGACCTTCATGCAATTGAATACATTAGTAGATGGACCAGGATCTGGAAATGCAGATGCAGCACATGGACAGAGTCCCCCGTGGTTTAATGGTTAAAGGCGCTTGTTTGTGCTACCACTGGCTGTGAGGTCCTGGGTTCGAATCCCACTCCTGGAACTCAATTTGGTCCGAGCCCATGGGACATTAAATGGAGGCGGGTTGTATCCAGTGTTCTGTGCTGGGGCAACTGAAAGACCCTGGACATCCCTGAATTAATAGGGTATGTACCAGACTCACAGTCTTCTCATCACTCATCATCATACGGCGGTCACCAACACTGGAGAATGCTAAGGCATGGGAACCTTGGGCCATGTTCCCCTTGTCTCTGCCCATGGGCGCCGTACTATGGCTGCCCTGAGCTGTATCATTGTGGAAGGCTCACCACGAATTTCGTGCCTGTATTGCAGTGCATGACTGATAGTATATACAATACAATACAATACAATACAATACAATACAATACAATACAATACAATACAATACAATGCAATACAATACCAATTGTTATGAAAAAGGCTTTTTGGAAATTTATAGGACACTGCAAATTTTTGTTGTTGCTTGCCTCACAAATTTTGATTTGGTTGTTTCCCTACGGTATACAAGGTAGCAATTTTGTTGTTGGATCTGCATATTTACAAAAGTTGGTGACAGTCACATGATGCTGAGATAAATGGGGGTTTGGCTTCTCTTGCACATTCATTCAGAGATGTCAGGTCTCTCGCATACCCCAATGAAGAAGATTGGGCATAACTTCAGACATGTAATGTCCCAGTTTTTGTGACCAAACTGCATTCCTGGAGTGGAATTTGCAAACAATTGACTATTTTGGATTTTGACAAATACACAATCCTTTAGGCATACGCCTTAATTACTCATTATCTCGCACTATGATTGGTTTCAATTTTTAAATATGATCTTATGTTTTAGACAATAGCTATTAATTATATTGGTCCATCAGTTAGGGATGTTTTGACTTTAAATGACATAATATTACTCATTACCAATTTGGGCAAAAGAGATGCTGTGTGCATTATTCAATTACCAAAATTCTTGTAAAATATGACAAAGAAAATTTTAAAAGAATTTTGTAGAGAAATAAAACATATCTTAATAGATGTTGCTGATCGAAACAAAAGAAAATACATTGACAAATGTTGCAGTTTTTGAAACATCCTGCAAATTTTAACCAGTAGTATATTTTCTTAAGCAGGCTGGTCATCAGTGTAAGTGGATGTCATGATCACCAATTTACTTGTCACTAATGACCTTGATAAATAGGAAATATGGCTTACCAAGATAAGGGGGTAAGAGAAAAAAAATCTGAAGAGATGGATTGATGGCCAGTAATTGATCAAGATAAACAAGCAGATTGGAAGAAAATTAATCCTTGAGACTGGTTTGTTTAGCACATTAAAGACGTGCAGTTAAGAAAGAAAAGGATGATGGCATTCGTCTTAAAAAACAAAAATCATGTGGAAACCAATTGGTTGATGTCTGCATTTGAGATACTTACACATTGGTGAAAAGAAAGCCTTGGTATAACTGTGCATGACTTTGACAAGAGAATGCACCATTGGACCGTTCAGTACGGTTTTTTAGTTTACCATCTCCTAAAATGGCATCAACTCCGGTAGTTAGACTTCTTTCTTGACTTACACAGAGGTAGAGCTGGTGTGTCTTTCTGCTCAAGTAGGAATGCTGATATCATTTTTGTTAATATTTCTGTCTTTGAGTTTTGATTTGGTCAACTTTCCTCCAAATACACCTTTCCAAATTAATTTGGAGACTTCATTCCCCCTTTTTTAAACTGCAGTTCAACTAAAAAAAGTAAGAAGATCAGGAGCATTGGATAGTAATACTTAGCATATAAGTTTGAAAAAGCAACTGCTGAAAGGAACGAGGTAGCTGCTTTGGCATAAACTCAACTACAGCAATTCAGCCTTTGAAAGAGCGATGGTGTCCTGAGAGGCTGAAGTGCTTTTGAAAAGCTTCCTGGAAAGCTGTGCATAGAGCTATGTAAGGATGTGTAAAGCACTGCAGACAAAATGTTTGGAGGGTTTAGATAGCTACAGAATACATTGAAAAGGCTGTAGAAATTCCTGTCAGTTACCATAGGAAGTCAACTTAGTCAAGACAGTTCGTTTTGGTGATGAATAGTCACACAACTCCCCAGCCTTTTACTGTAGAATGAATTAGTAATTTCGTGGACAAGGTGATTTATGGCTTATGCTATTTTCAGGGTGTTGTTCCAAATAAAAAATATCATTCTCTGATTTTTTTTTTGCAATGCTGGTGGCCTATGTTTCAATGCTAGTGCAAAAAAAAAATCCTTAAAAAAGTCTTAAATAACCAGAGTTTCAGAATTCCATTGCGACTGCTGGTTGACAACATATAATTGCTTCACTGTTGATATAGATATTTAAACTGTGGCATCATCATGATTAATTTGAAATATATTTTTGAAATATATTTATTGCATAAAAACATAACATAAGTAAAAACAAAAGGGGGGTTAGAGTTGGGAAACAAAAATACAGAGATTTTCTTTTTAAATGATTTTACAGATCTTGAGCATACAGTTTCATCTGTCAGATTATTCCAAAATGGTACAATTATGGTGTAATAGAAACCACAACTGCTTAGTTACCTTTTGTGAGATTATCCTCTAGTGAGGCCTTTTTAATATATTTCTTTGTTTCTCATGTTGCTGGTTTGTAGGTAAATAACAAGGTAATTTTTACTTATGCTATCAACAGCACTATGATTATAGTGTTGCATACTATATGTATTGTTATTTTTGATAGACATTCGGACCCACATTTGGAATTTCTGAATCATAGATACATGTATTATGACTCTATTTCTGACTGGTTACCATGGCAATTATGGAAATATGGTCAATTGCTGGAGTGGCTGAATTTTCCGGAAATGACCATGCCCACCAGCTGTCAGCCATTGAATTAATGCACTTCATGAAGGAATGAAAGATGCTGGGCAAAAACATAGGCTATAGAAGAACCCCCTGGTATCTTAATTATTCCACCACCAGTCTATTGTGCTCAGATATCAACAGGTCAACTCTGGTTGACAAGTCACATGATGCCACTGAGATAACAGATACATCTGCTGACACTGAGGTCAAGTGACACAGCCAGACACAGACAAACTCATAAATATCTCTTATTATCTCATCTATTCTATCCCATGACATTTTGCTTACTTTTTAAAATGAACTATTACACAATCAATAAACCTGTGATGCAATTAATAAACAGACACAGATCAAATTTCCAATTTTGATGTGGCCAACTGCATGTTGGTGATAAGGTGGAGAGTACTCTGGCTGTGATAAAAAAAAATCTAACTGAGCAAACCACATTACAACATAATAATGACAAGAAGGCACTTCTATGTAAATATATTACAACTTTTGACCCTGTAACTAGAAATAATGCAGTTTTTGGAAATTTCTGTTTTTGAACTGCATGCAGGATTGAGCTTGCAGTGTTTTGTTTTGAAGGCATGTCGCTTCACCTGGATACGATTGGCTGGAAATATGTAATATATGCACATGTGAAAGAACTTAGAATTCATGATGAAAACTAACAGGTTTTCTGCTTTAGCAATTGGCATCAGAGTACACAATTTTCTTTCGCAGATGATGCGTAAGATACATTTTAAATTTTGATCAGTTCTTCAAAGATCTTTCCTTACAATTGGTGCTGAAATGTGCTGATATTGGGGGATCAAAGAAATGATATTTAAAAAAAAATGCAGGAAACCATCTTTATTTCACAAGCGTCAACATAACCACCAATCTCAAGAATCTTTTCCATAAACACAGAAAATGTTTTAGTTTGAAGACAACTTTGTGACATAAAAACCTTTAAAACATCAACAAGAAATGTCCATAGCCATTTCTGCAAGGCATTTTAAATATCTTACTTGTGAAAAATAAGGATTTTTTAGCTTTTAGCAAACAGACACGTTTAAAGCGCATCACAGAAAAATTTAGGTATTCACCTGAAGGAAATATTACACACTAATCAATTATTTATCTGTTCTTAAAATACACACTGTATGCCGTAATATCCTCTGGCTTATAATGTTTGTCTCTGTGTGTTTCTAACAGACATCATATTGTATAATTCATAATCACATTATCTTCGAACATATAAAGGCTGGCATGAGGGTCAGCATTTGACTTACATTTTTCCTTTTGTTATCTACCAGGCTACTGCATAATATTAATTGGGAAGTACATAGAAATGCAAGCATTCACCTGAAGGAAAGGTTACACACTACTCAATATTTCAACAATTTGTAAATATACACAGGTTGAAGTTATACAGCCTATGTAAGTCTGTTTGTGTTTGGAAGAGACATGATATTACATAATAATTATTCATAATCACATTATCTTTGAACTATACTATCAAGCAGGAGGGACTGAATTTTTTATTAACATTTATCCCTTTGTAATCCACCAGGATAAATCTAGAAGTACATCAAAGATTTAAGGTAATATAGGCAAACCCTACGAGTCAGTGATCAACTTGGTCAGATCAGACGGAGTGGGTACGTAAAAAAAACGATGGAGCAGTGACTGTAGATATCTAAATACTTCTTTGTCCATTTATATTTTGACTTACAATAGAGCTTTGGCATATCACGTAAAGAAGGAAGAGCATTTTTAATCAAAGTTCTTTGCCATATAACAAATAATATAATTACATTTGATAGATGTGCTGCTCTTACATTCCCATAGGTCAAAAATCTAATTCTATCATTTTGGCTTTTTGTATCATTTTCCTTTTTGTTTGTCAGAATGTCACTTTGAATTCAATCCGTATAAATAAATATGAGTGGATATGATAAAAGTAACATATTTTATATCACTAGAAATCCGAGATATGGTTAGAGGTAGGAAATGATTGGATTTTGTTATTCAATCATTTGCCAGCCTCATCAGTTTGTTTTTGGTAGCACCATAAGATACTAATTAATTACAAGATGGATAATCTCTGTCCTGATAAATGTAAACGGCTTTTGTCTCCCACCATGCACCGGACCCTGGGCAGACTCCATTGTCACTGATCCCTCAGGGCGGCCACCTGACAGAATTGATGACACTTTAGTAGAAAAAGATCTCGAAATAACAGTAGACTGTCTATGACCAATCGATCAAAGTAATATTTAATGCTGAAGACGTACTATGTGATGATATTTAAAAGTCATTATTATATCTTCTGACATAGGAATATACACACAATGTCATGCTTTACAAGATGTGATCTCTTGGCAGGTTTCTTTGCAATTGAAAGCTTGCAAGAGGAAACTTGCAGAAAGCTGATATAACATAATTTCAATAAAACATGCACTCATGTTGATTGGAATTCAGATGAAAGAGAATCTTGAAATGCTTCAGCTGTAGGTGTGGTTAATTTCCACAGAGAAAATATTAAGTGGAAACTCTTTTCATAATATGACTCAAGTCGACCATGGAATATTGCATTGTATATCTATTCATATTTTACTCCGTTAGCAAGTGAAAGATTAAGTACATTTGGGAGGTACAAACATTGCAGGTAATATAGCCCAAATGTTTTTACAAATGACATCATCCTCCCATTGCAGGGTTCATTTTCATTCACCCTGCCAACTAGTTCTATAAAATTCTGAAGTTTTCAAATCCTTCAACAGCTTATTTCCGGCGTGATTTAAGTAATTGTTTATGTTTTCTACAAAGAAACTCATTGAAACAACTAACAGGCAACAATGAAACACTCAACAATCAATTCAATTGCTTTGAGAGATGTCAAACTGTCAATTATGTCTTTCATACTGGAGGAGAGTTAATCTTTTTGTTACAATTTCACAAAACAGTGTATCGTGTGATCAGGGTAAGTTTAACAAGCTTATACTGAGAAGTGAGGATGAATGACATTGACAAACACAAAATTGATATAGACAACAGTACGCAACTCATGTAAGCTACTACTAAAACACAAAATTCACTCTATATATATCAGATGCAGGCAAAGCAAGATGATATGACTTAAGATCAAGTATGTGCAGTTTCTTCAGAAAATGTGAAAAGTAGGAGGAAGTCAGCTGCAAAAATTGTGAAAAGATATAAAGAGCTATGATGAAGAATGAAGATATGTTTGCAATTGAAGTGAGAATTCAGAGTATATTGTCCAGTTGGCAATTGTAAAAGGGTAAACATGATATATAATAATGTTATTTACCAAATGAAGTCAGTTATGATCTAAAATGTTTGGACTTCTTAACATACACCAAATTTCGACATCCCTTTGTCTAAGCGTCACATAGTCATTTGCTTGCTTAGGTTAGGGTAATAGGTCCTTCTCAATTAGTCCATAAGTACTCACTCAGATGATGCAAATGTATTTTGCACACCCCACACAAGCTATGCCACTGATCTACATATTTTAGAATTGGGGTGCCCTTTACAAGGTAATATGGATGTGCTTTCCCATTCGGATACATCTTTTTTAGCAGAAATACATATGCCAGCATGAGAGATTTTCCTGAGTGACTAGAATCCTCATTATTCAGCCAAATGAGAGATACTTACCACATTGATAATTGGATTGTTATTCCATTCGTATTTCAACAATGCTACCTAAATAAACATACATACATACCATAAAACTTATAAAAATGCCAAGATTTGCACATGTTCGATTTCAGAGAGTTTCAGTCTGAAGCGATTGATATGCTTTATGCCTTCTCAATATACCATGGAACTCAATTACACTATTGAAGCATATTCAAACTATGAGTAGGAGTAGTGCGTAGACTTTGTGTAAAAAATTCATCAGCAAAGAACATAAAGGGGACTGATGGCTTTGGCACAAAAATGATGAAATAAAAAGCTACAGCTACACAGCTTTGTGAAAGTGAGATGGTGTTTTGAAAGGCTTCTTGACTGCAGCACTCTTGAGTAATGTTTCTGAAAAATCTGTTATTTTAGTGTTATCTATTCTGTGTAAGGATATGCAAGGATCTATAGAGGGATGATGTGACTAGACCTAAATTCTCCACAGAAAAGTTGAAGAAACATGCAGGAAGATAGCATGACAGGAATTAAGCCACACATCACCTTCCTTGCACTGGAGTATATGGAAGCACATTTTTTATTATTCTGACAGTCACTAACCATTCCCTTTAAACCGCTTTTGGCAATGTTTCAGCACCGTTTTTTAATGTGTTCAAGATGTGAGGTTAGCCAAAAATGGCCAAATTAATGGTGCCTTCTTTCCAGTAATAGCTGCCTGTTTGACCTCATTTTACGTCACTTTGCTTGGTTTCAAATGAATGTAATTTTAATACTGCTGAGTTGTATTTCATCAGAGAAAAAAAATTCTCCCAGAGGTTACAAGCATACAAACAAGCAAATCTTTGTGATGGCCTGTCTTCCCGGTTTCTTTCTAAATTAAATCTGCACACAAAGTTAAAAATTGGCCAACTGGAAGGAGACAACTTTTAAGCTGAGGAATTTATTATCTTCTCTTTCTTCTCGTGTCAACCCTTGATTCTCTATGTGTGCGTTAGGCTTGATGGCTATTTGTTTACTCATCTCTTTAACTTCAAGCCATTTGGTAATTTTTTCAATTGGTTTCTTTCATTTTTGTAGTTGTTAATGCTTACATCGTGCTGTAAATCTGAACTTGATTTTTGGAAGTAATTCACAAGCTATACACATTTTGTATTATTCTACATTTTGAATTCTTTGTCAGCGTATTAAGATAAAAACAAGCATAACGAAACCAACCGAATTATTTATTTTAAAAAAAAACAACTCCAACCTCCCCCCCCTTCATATTAGACTGTGGCCTCCTAACAAGAAGACTAATGGCAAGGAGGAGTGAGAGGGGAGGGTTGTGGGAAAATCTATTGAGTGATGGTACTCTGTGTAAAGATATTCCAAAATATTTATGCTACATTATTATTCAACTGTTACTGAGATATAGACTCCCTTAGTGTGTTTGCATGACAGAAATGTTTCAAAGTAACAGTATACGACTAAATCAGGTTCCACAGCTATCATGGGATTGGAACCTCATAGATGCTGAAACAGAATTCCTAAAGAATAACAATGCATCCCAGCTGTCGTCAATGTAAAAAAAATAGACATCATATGAGCGTTCATAAAATTGGTTTGAAAATGATCTTACCAGAGGCTCTCTAAACAACTGTGGTGCATTTGTCAGTGGGAAAACGACAATGAAAATAGAGAGCTGCAAACACCAAAGGAATAATGTGAAAGAAAATAAGGAAACTGATAGCTTCGGCACAAAAACAAATGCCAAAATTCTTGAGTGACACAATGTTCTGGAAGTGAAATTGTGTTTTGTTTGTGTACAAAATCACTTCAGTTAAACCTTCCGAAGAAATCTTTGAGTAGAGCTATTTTGGAATATACATGTAAAGCATTAAAGAAGGAATATGTGAAATTCAGAAATATGTGGATTTATAAAAGGATGTGTTTTTGTTACCTTTTTTTCAAAACTTTTGTAAATTGTACTAGCAGTTTGCTGACATTAAATATGCATTAGTTGCTGCTTCCAAATTATTTATTAAGGCATGAAGTAAATCATAATATTGCCCATGCAGTACAATCCTACATCAGACTGGTTGGCATGGAAATAATGCAATATTAACAATTGCATAGAGTGTCTGATTTTGCCAGAAATGGCCATGACCTCCAGCTGTCAGCCATTGAGTTTATGCACCTCATGAAGGAATGAAGGATACCAAAGCTAATCACTGACCAAAGAAAATCCCCTAAAAAATCAAGTCTTTGACAGGTAGATGGATCTATTGTGCTTAGATATTGACAGGTCGACTATGGTTGACAAGTCACATGTGAGGTTGAGGCGCAGAGTTAGAGACAGACAAATAAACTCTCAATGCTGATTGCTAAAGCAATTATCTTACTCCCCACTACATATGTGTCATTGACTTAGTCCTTGCCCGTGCCAATTAAGGCAAATTCAGTATCTGCACTACATAGTATTTTCCATGTAAGAGACGACAACACCAGCATGATGTTGATCTTTATGTTCTTGAATATTTGCAGACTGTACAGAAAAAGAAAGACTATAATTTTCTTCTTCAATGTATAAATCTGACAAAATTACTTAATATAAACAAACAAATCAAGACACATCTTACTAGTACATATATCTGTCCACAATTCATACGAACGTTGTCTATATTGTATGAAAGGTGCCCATTGACCACTCTCAAAATATTTCTTGTCAATATTGAGTGTGTGTGTCTGTCATTTGTCGAGTTGATCAAGTAGCCATGTTTCTCTCTGATACTCCATGGGCGTTGTGTGAGTTACCAAGCGAAGAGATGACCAGGACATGGACTCTCTCTGGCAAATTTATGACCCCTGGTTTCCTGCAGGGGTCAGATGGGGCCTTTACCCAAATGTACAAGAGTAACTTGAGCTCCACATCTGTCAGTAGTTTGACTGAATGCCATTGTTCCATTTGCCAAGGGCAGAGTTAATTCTCTTACATTATGTCTACATGTTAACAAATGCATTGTGTACAATGCAGCTAACTTAATATATCAAAAAGGGTGGATCTCTTGAAAAATAGCATAGACATGGTTAAATCAAAGTGGTTCATTGGATAAGCTATCATTATGAGGTGCAGATGATAAAAGTGTGCACACAGTTGGTAAGATGTTATATGAGGGCAATTGAGGATTATTTTGTGTTTGTGGTGGCAGTATTTTAGATGATATTGCTGTGTGTCCATTTCAATGCAAACTTTTGAACAGTTAAGATGTATTTTATTTATGTCGTGGCATTAATTCAGTATCACTTTTTGATCAGTGTGTACATATATATATATATACATGTATGGAGTGTAAAACATACCAAAACGGTATTCTTCAAACTTAATAATATTTTTCATTGATCAAAAACGGAAAAAAAATATCCTGGCAGATAAAACCAAAAAAAATTCTCCCAGAGGTTACAAGCATACAAACAAGCAAATCTTTGGCCTGTCTTCCCGGTTTCTTTCTAGATTAAATCTGCACACAAAGTTAAAAATTGGCCAACTGGAAGGAGACAACTTTTAAGCTGAGGAATTTATTATCTTCTCTTTCTTCTCGTGTTAACCCTTGATTCTCTATGTGTGCGTTAGGCTTGATGGCTATTTGTTTACTCATCTCTTTAACTTCAAGCCATTTGGTAATTTTTTCAATTGGTTTCTTTCATTTTTGTAGTTGTTAATGCTTACTTCGAGCTGTAAATCTGAACTTGATTTTTGGAAGTAATTCACAAGCTATACACATTTTGTATTATTCTACATTTTGAATTCTTTGTCAGCGTATTAAGATAAAAACAAGCATAACGAAACCAACCGAATTATTTATTTAAAAAAAAAACAACTCCAACCTCCCCCCCCCTTCATATTAGATTGTGGCCTCCTAACAAGAAGACTAATGGCAAGGAGGAGTGAGAGGGGAGGGTTGTGGGAAAATCTATTGAGTGATGGTACTCTGTGTAAAGATATTCCAAAATATTTATGCTACATTATTATTCAACTGTTACTGAGATATAGACTCCCTTAGTGTGTTTGCATGACAGAAATGTTTCAAAGTAACAGTATACGACTAAATCAGGTTCCACAGCTATCATGGGATTGGAACCTCATAGATGCTGAAACAGAATTCAGTGTACACACAATTGCAATAGCATATGGTAAATTATGGCATACTTGTTCCTAAAGAATAACAATGCATCCCAGCTGTCGTCAATGTAAAAAAAAGAGATATCATACGAGCGTTCATAAAATTGGTTTGAAAATGATCTTACCAGAGGCTCTCTAAACAACTGTGGTGCATTTGTCAGTGGGAAAACGACAATGAAAATAGAGAGCTGCAAACACCAAAGGAATAATGTGAAAGAAAATAAGGAAACTGATAGCTTCGGCACAAAAACAAAGGCCAAAATTCTTGAGTGACACAATGTTCTGGAAGTGAAATTGTGTTTTGTTTGTGTACTAAATCACTTCAGTTAAACCTTCTGAAGAAATCTTTGAGTAGAGCTATTTTGGAATATACATGTAAAGCATTAAAGAAGGAATATGTGAAATTCAGAAATATGTGGATTTATAAAAGGATGTGTTTTTGTTACCTTTTTTTCAAAACTTTTGTAAATTGTACTAGCAGTTTGCTGACATTAAATATGCATTAGTTGCTGCTTCCAAATTATTTATTAAGGCATGAAGTAAATCATAATATTGCCCATGCAGTACAATCCTACATCAGACTGGTTGGCATGGAAATAATGCAATATTAACAATTGCATAGAGTGTCTGATTTTGCCAGAAATGGCCATGACCTCCAGCTGTCAGCCATTGAGTTTATGCACCTCATGAAGGAATGAAGGATACCAAAGCTAATCACTGACCAAAGAAAATCCCCTAAAAAATCAAGTCTTTGACAGGTAGATGGATCTATTGTGCTTAGATATTGACAGGTCGACTATGGTTGACAAGTCACATGTGAGGTTGAGGCGCAGAGTTAGAGACAGACAAATAAACTCTCAATGCTGATTGCTAAAGCAATTATCTTACTCCCCACTACATATGTGTCATTGACTTAGTCCTTGCCTGTGCCAATTAAGGCAAATTCAGTATCTGCACTACATAGTATTTTCCATGTAAGAGACGACAACACCAGCATGATGTTGATCTTTATGTTCTTGAATATTTGCAGACTGTACAGAAAAAGAAAGACTATAATTTTCTTCTTCAATGTATAAATCTGACAAAATTACCTAATATAAACAAACAAATCAAGACACATCTTACTAGTACACATATCTGTCGACAATTCATACGAACGTTGTCTATATTGTATGAAAGGTGCCCATTGACCACTCTCAAAATATTTCTTGTCAATATTGAGTGTGTGTGTCTGTCATTTGTCGAGTTGATCAAGTAGCCATGTTTCTCTCTGATACTCCATGGGCGTTGTGTGAGTTACCAAGCGAAGAGATGACCAGGACATGGACTCTCTCTGGCAAATTTATGACCCCTGGTTTCCTGCAGGGGTCAGATGGGGCCTTTACCCAAATGTACAAGAGTAACTTGAGCTCCACATCTGTCAGTAGTTTGACTGAATGCCATTGTTCCATTTGCCAAGGGCAGAGTTAATTCTCTTACATTATGTCTACATGTTAACAAATGCATTGTGTACAATGCAGCTAACTTAATATATCAAAAAGGGTGGATCTCTTGAAAAATAGCATAGACATGGTTAAATCAAAGTGGTTCATTGGATAAGCTATCATTATGAGGTGCAGATGATAAAAGTGTGCACACAGTTGGTAAGATGTTATATGAGGGCAATTGAGGATTATTTTGTGTTGGTGGTGGCAGTATTTTAGATGATATTGCTGTGTGTCCATTTCAATGCAAACTTTTGAACAGTTAAGATGTATTTTATCTATGTCGTGGCGTTAATTTAGGATCACTTTTCGATCAGTGTGTACATATATATATTATATATACATGTATGGAGTGTAAAACCTACCGAAACGGTAGTCTTCAAACTTAATAATATTTTTCATTGATCAAAAACGGAAAAAAAATATCCTGGCAGATAAAACCATATTTTTAAAAAGAAACAGTGAAAATATGACACAAACGTAGAAGGACATAAGCACCTGGTGTGAATGAGCCATAATTGCAAATTCACAAATGACCCGGTTCCCATTTGTTTCTTGATGAGGAAGAGAGGAATTTAATTTTATCCACCCTCATCAAGAAAGTTGATTAGATTTCAATGGTAAAAGCTGTTGAATGTGATATGACAGACGCTCTGACTGCCGATTACTTATCAATATTTCTTACAATCTATCTATGTGCATCGATTTATCTTTCTATCCGTATTTCTATATATCTTTCTATCTCTATCTATCTATCTATCTGTCTATCAATCTATCTATCCTCTTATAGATCTGTCTATCCAACAAGCCATTGATTTATTTCCAGTGCCTCTCCATGTGACTGTTCATATACCTCAATGTTTCTATTTTTGTATCCATGTGTTCAGTGTTCATCCCATTTGACAATTCATTTAAGAGTCTTCAGGTCTTGTCTCATAGAAATCCATTTAAATGTTCACGGTTTTCTTACATGGTTCAGCCTGGAAATGTGGGTCTTAAATATATAGCTTAGACATTGTTAAATCTGGGCCATTCATATGAAAAATTTAAATTGTGAGATCCTAATATTAAACTCAAAAGGCAAGATTTGTTAGGGAGGCTAATTAAGCTTTTTATGTATCAGTGGGCTGGCAATATTAAGGGGATGATATTTGACCAATAAACTGTAGAAAATCATTTTAGAGCAATATTTGTTTTGAACTCACTTTTTCACAATTCTGTCATTGTCTACAATAAGACCTTCTTAGGGTAATGTGCTTTGTTAATCAGTAAATGTAAAATAGTTTTTGCCAGAGAAAGACTTGAAGAAAAAATGACATGAAAGTGGCAAGAGATTTGGTGTGAAGGAGTCTAATTGCAAATTTACAAATTACCCTGTTGCCATTAGTTTTTTGATGAGGAAGTGAGGAATTTCATATCTACCTTCATTAAGAAGCTTGATTTCATAGCAATAGCATTTGAAGGTAACATGTCTGACTCTGTGACTGCAGATGCCTCTCCAACTTGGAATCCAAGCCCATGAACTATATTTATTATTTTCCATCTATCTTGCCACATGTCTATTTATCTGTAAAACTATCTTTATATTTATTTATATGCATATCTATCTATCTATCTATCTATCTATCTATCTATCTATCTATCTATCTATCTATCTATCTATCTATGTACATTCTTCTGAAGATTGGAGACACTTTGAAGACACTTTGAATATGCTTGATTTAGGTGTTTTTTTCTTGCTATCTGGTCCTTTTCTGAAATGCCGGAAATTCCATTTGCAGAAAAACAGAAAGTGCTTAAACATCTGTCGGAAACTTTTTTTTAGCTCATGGAGTTTTCTTGCGGCTGAAAACTCACACCTGTGGAAAAGCAGATTATCAAAGAAAGAAGTCTGCAATGGAAGCTAAAGAGACATAGCCAACGGAATCTTGTTTGAAATGGTAGAAAATTATACATATGATGAGATTAGACAGACTAAAAGCACTCATGATGAAGAAGATGATATTCATTCCACAATAAAAATATAATTATGTCGCCTAACTATTTACTTATATTATTTCATGCATAATCCAGTCTCCTCTCCTCTTCTCATCTCGTTTTGTCGCATCTGCTTTCCTTCGCTCATGTCTCATGATGCTTTTCAATATATTGCTAAAATGTGATAGCCTTGCTCTATACCATCACCCTAATCTTAAAGGAGCTCTCCCTGCTTATATGAGTAATTGATACAAATGCCTCACTAAATAAATAGTGATTTACAGAGATGAGGCCATGTGCATATATACCAAGTGATAATGTCTCAATATCTCACTATAAGCACAGCTGAGTGTTCTTTATGGCATCCTTTTGGCTTAAAAGTATGCTTATGCTTCATATCCTGAAAACATTCACAAAACCAACTGCTTTAAACATGATTTATTGCAGACATACTACATTGCTTTTTCTATCTTGTGTAACACCAGTCATGGATGACATGGTCTTGATAAATTAAGTGGGTGCCAGTCAAGATCCAGAAGTATTCTTAAGTAGTAGGTAAACATTGTATTTTAGATTCCCTACACCTTTCACACAGCGAATGCACACAAAAGCCACTTTCGCAAAAAGGAGATCCGGCTTGTTGTATCCGAATAATCCTATGATAGGGCTGTGATTGGATTTGAACACGTGGTTTAATCCACTGACAGTGGCAATTAACAGTTGCCTCAAATTTCATGAAGCTTGATCTACCCATGCGACATGTTGTAGTTCAAATTATAGCAAAGAATGGTCAGAAGTTAATGCACATGGTTAGCACTGCTTATTTCTGACTAAAATGGTTCTGCCCTATAAAGGAAAGCTACAGTAACTGCACCTTGGTCGAAATTGGACTTATGTCACTTCAATATCTCCTACCTAAAGCTTTATCGTAAGGTAATCCTCTGGACACTGAGATAATTATTAGGGTGCAAAAATTTACAGTAGACAGACTAAACCATGTCAACAGGCCGTCTGACACAGCATAAAAAAGTGTCTTCATGATTTATTTTGCAGTAAAACGCTTTCATGCAAACATCTTTCTGGTGTGCAAGTAACTGTTAAAAGATGCTCTGAATTCAAGCCCGATGCAAGTTTTGTTGGGTATTTCATGCGTATTTTCTCATAAATGCCATTCATTCAGCACATGCATTCAGACAGGCAAGCATGATGACTCTATCCTCACTGGTTGCCATGGAAATTATGGTAATATTAACAATTGCATGGCGTAGCTAAATTTGCCGGAAATGACCGTGCCCTCCAGCTGTCAGCCAGTGAGTTAATGCACTTCATGAAGGAATGAAGGATGCCAAAGCTAATCCACTAGCCACAGGAGAATCCCTAGGTATCCCATTGTCCCAGCATCAGTCAAAAGCCTCAGTATTTGACAGGTAAATGGACCTATTGTGCTCAGATATCAACAGGTCGACTCTGGTAGACAAGTCACATGAAGCCTCTGAGATAAAAGATAAGATGAAGAAAGATAAGATATATATTTATCAAATTTCGTAAAATAAATATAAACAAAAGCTTTTTGTCAACAGGAAAAATAAATGGAACATGAAACAATATGTATGCAGATGAGCAGGTAACATAAAACTTTCAAAACTTGTACAAAAAAAAAAAAATTAAAAGTAAAGGATACAGATGGTCAGACTGAGGTCAAGTGAAAAAGTTAGACATATAAAAGCTATATTGATATATTGTATCGCAATGCTAACAGATAACCAAATTCACAATGTAATCAATTTAATGTTGAGCTAGATTTGTTACAGTTATCGTAAATATCTTTGATAGGATGAAACAGTTAAATAGTTTTGGGCGTGAGTAAAGATGGCTCCTGTGTCTCAATAAATTAAAACTAATTGGGGACTGGATTGATTAGATAAAAGTCTGTCTCTCTTTCTATATTCATTTGAATGATTATCAGCAAGAGTTATTCGATAAATATATAGGAAATTTGCATCAGCCATCAACTTTCTTTGGGGTTTTCAAGAGACATCGAAAAGTTCTTGAATTATCCAGATTATTTTGAATTTCTGCTTCTTATTCATTATTCTGCTTCTTAAAGAAAAAATAAATCTAATTTTCCAGAATTTCTTTTTCAACCTCCTAAAAGTTTCAGGGTCTTTTTTCCTGAGAGACAGGGAGCTCAGAAATGCCAGAAAACTTGTTAAGCATTCTTTGCTCATATTGTAACTAATCTTATAAATGAATATCATGAAAATGTATTAGACGCAATATAATTTATATGATGTGAATGCTGTTTACACTGAATTAAATGCCAAAGATAAACATGACCAACGCTGTAAATTATCAAAAGCACATAATGAAAGTTCAGACGATTGATTTTCCCTTAGTGGCTTGTAATTTTCAATCAAATGATACTTTTTACAATCCCCACAATCCATAATGCAGAAGGCTGTACATAATCAAATATCTTAATCAAAATTTCCATTTTCACTTTGTCCTGAAAGACAATTGTCAAAAAATGTGGAGTGAGAAATTTTACTAATTACAACAAAATACATATTATAATAATTATTATTGGGATGCCTTTAATGTTATTCATTAATTCTACAACTGAAAATGGTATTGATAATTGTGACAAATTTGCTTCAATACATCTATCTATGCAGTGCATTTTATTTTTTAATACTGAAACTTAAACACATTTGTTTGGACATTTGTCATGGGCCCAAAATATCGCCAGTCGGCGCCTGGGAACAGTCTTGTAACAAAATATAGAGGATTTAGTAGCATATTTCAATGCACCACCCACCTCGAATGATGTCTTTCAAATGTCATCGAGCATAAAAAGGTTGCCCGAACATCTTTAACTTAGGCATGTTGCAAGATCAATAAAACATCAACAAGAATATGACTCCTCAAACCTTGGGTATCAGCCACTTTTGGGGTATCTCTAAGATATATTATTTAAAAGGAGGTTCACATTTTCCTTTATGAAATGTTTTTTCTGTATTCCGCCAATATATTTATGTTGGAGTGAATCGCTACTTAAGGGACTTTTTCAACTTCTTATGGGTTTCGTGAGCTGAAAGTTTGCTTTTGTGCTAGCTTTTTGAGTGTCTCATTCACAGAATAAGGTAAAACAATATTTCCAAGCCACTCTTCGAAGTTACTTATAGTATATAAATTGCTCCAGCCATGGAATGACAGGAAATACATCGGAACTAAGAGGCTGGCTGCTTTCGTGAGGCAATCAAATTAAAACTCTTTGTCCAACAGTTGAGTCCAACTAATACCCTCGTCGGTTTTTGCCTCACAACTTTTAATGACACTTTAAAAGCCATAATTATTGCTTATTGCAGTTGGTCAGTGGCTCCGATGACACTCTATAATCGCGTGCTTGACTGAGCACACTCCAAAAAAAAAAAACAATATTAGGGAAATGAAACTTTCTATACCATGGGGAGTAACTAGGATTAATCTATTTGGGGGGCGGGAGAAATTCTATCATATATTGAAGACAATACAGGTTAGAATAAGAATCGATCAAATGAACCATTTTAGTATGATTAGGGAGTTACAAGGGATTATTTCTGGGTAACTGCAAGAACTGTGCTTGTAAGTAAATTATGATCGTAAATATTTGAGCGCTGTAACATTGAGTGGAGCATGCATGTAAATTAACTCTATTGTAACTGTCAACCTATATCATTCAAACTGTATACCACTCATCTATCTATCTATCCATACCTATCTATCCATGCCTGTCTATCTATCTATCTATCTATCTATCTATCTATCTATCTATCGATCTATCCTTTGTTTTCAGACAGACTGGCTAGCTTTGTTGATGGACTGACTGACTGACTGACTGACTGCTCGTATGATGACTGACTAGCTGACTGGCTGACTGACTGACTGACTGACTTACTGACTTACTGATTAGTTAATTGATTGATGGACTAGCAACCTAGCTAACTAGTCTAACGGAATGGCTCGCTGCACCAGATACTGGAAATGGGAGTTTTATGACTTTTGTAGGCCTATGAAAGTTTAGCCTGTTAAATATATGTGGCGCGCCACGTGAAAAGGGACCTTACGGGTGGTGACGTCATATCACAGAAAGTGCCCGGGAAAGTTGACGTCACCAAACCAGCTATAACAAAAATTGGTAAATCGCGCACATGGTAGCCTCAATACTTGCGCTTGCTGGCACTCTCAAGAAATATTGCAAGCAAGGTTTCTAATGCACTGCACTTGCTAATATATATATCAGTGCTTAAATTTACCTGTTCAAAGACTCAACTTTTGAACGCAGGATTTCGATTTTGTAGGGGTCCTATGCCCAGCCTGCATCAGAGATCTTGGTGTCACTTTAGCCACACTTTAGATCACTAGTGTTCGTTTTTGATTTTGGACCCATGCTTTTTGCCATGCAAGTTGGCACTTATACACTCTAAATTGTATCACCATCCATATTTCAACATGATATCTACAGGTAAATAAAATGGAACTCAGTTTTAGTAATACTTGTGTGGAAGTCAGTGAACTGCTATTCTGCAATACCGGTGGCTCCATCTATAATCTGATGCTGACCAGCACCAACTGTTGGGCCCAGGTGTCAAGCTGTGATTTCAAGATTTGTTTAAAGAAGTTTGAGTGTTAACTTTATGGAAATAAAGTTAAATTATTTAAAATAGATTTGATAAGAGGCATATATATTATATACAGTCGATTGACACAAATACCATGTGCAAAAAAATAAAAGAAATTTAACCAACAACAGATTCCCATAAGTAAAAGCATTAAATTTTAAGAAAAACAACCACTGGTTCAGCTATTGAATGCTTCACTGTATCTTTGGCAAGTGTAGCCATTTCATTAATTGGTCAGTAAAGCCTACATGATATAAGATTTATTTCATGTTCATGATGTGGACACTGGTAATGTTGCATAATAGCTAGCAAGCACATCACTCACTGCCTGTGCAAAAAGTTTGTTTACAACTGGATACACTTGATTGACTTCCATGATGGCTCAGCTGATATGTGGATTACTAAAATTATTGGTTGTGAAATTCAAGTGTCCAAATAATTGTTTTGTCACCTGGTAAATGGCCAATTTAGTATGAATCAAGTGAATCTAAAAATAGAAATTCAATAAGCTAATAGTTGGTTGTTCCAAGACAAGTTTTAAAAGTTTGACAAAGTTATTTTAAAATCACAATTCATTATGTGGTTGCATATATCCATTAATTAGGCTTAATTCATATAATATTATATGTGACAACAGCAAATAATATATTATAAGTTCAGCTTCTTTATTTCAGCATTCTTGCATAACTTTTGTTTTGCTGTTTATGATGGGGCCCAGGTTTCGTTCTCAGATTGAAGACCTGTGTGCTTGTAAAATTGTGATGAATACTTATGAATATAGGAAGGCCTGATGACTGGGAATGTAGAAACCAGATTTTTGAAAAAGCTCCGTTTTTGCAACTTTGGTTTCACACATAGTAGAATAAACATTATTTTATTATGGATGACTTCTTTGATTGTGTCCCAGGAATGTTGCTTTGGTTGGCGACGATCATCATGATGACATGTCAACAAATTCAGCAGATGTTTTTCTACTGACTTTATGAATTATTTAAGGTCTTGTAACATCCAAGTGTGTTACCTAAAGCAGTTTAGACTTTGTGACCGTCTTCTGCTATAAATTGTGACAATTGGAGGCACTGAAAACAAAGAAATCTCAAGAATCGGCGGAGGTCTTTTTCTGGCACTTAGCATTGAATGCCATTTTGAACTTTGAAAGCCCAGAAAACAATTTTTCAAGTCATCCACTTTCAAGTAGCCCTACAGAGGACAAAACAGCTGAAACAATTGAAGCCGGCAACGTAGGGTGACTCCTCGCTACTTTCAGGGAGAATTTCATTTTCCCTGATTTTTATAATTAAAAAAGTCATGGCTCTCCGGAGCAGCGCTATATGTCCTAACGGACGGAAGAGCGTTGCATAAGAAGAAGAAGAATGTTGCTTTGCAACAATAGCCCCAATGAAAGCTAAATCTTTTTCCAGGGTACGCCTACTTCTGAAGGTAGGGAAATAGTCATTATTATATGGTTCAGTGTCGCTGTGACTGACCACTGAATGAACCCATTGCAGAAATAGCATTATCTGGATTTTTTTTTTTAGTAAAAGAATCTCCCATGGCTGCCTGTAGCCATTGAGAAGGATTGAGGTCATATTTTGATTTGGAGTACATCATTTACATCCACAACTGTTCTTATCTTTGACATTTTAAGTTTGGGTCTGAAGACCATAAATATGCAGCTGGTTGGTTGAGTGGTTACGATTCCTGCTTGCTTCGGTGATGGTCTTTGCCTGCATGGGTTCGAACCCCAGACTGGGAACACTAAAATTTTAGTGAACTTCATAACCAAGATCCCAGCTGGATGTGGATGAGACATTAAATTTGCGACCCCCTGTGTCAGTGTCTGTGCTGGGCAAGTAAAGGATCTCTCACATACTTATAATAGGGTAAATGTGTAACATTTTGGGTGCTCTCTTTCTCCTGTCTCATCAGCTAACCCCTGTGGGCAGCCGGAGGTGGACTTAGAGTGATGCACTTGCCATGTCTATCCATCTATCTGTCTATGCCAACATATTATATGTCTCAATTACTCTCTCTGAAGTGAGATGTCACTCTGAAAAGCACCTTAGTTATCAAATGAACATTTACCAAAATTGTGTTTTGCCTAAACAACAACTCAGACATCAGTAAAATTGCCAGCACCATGAGCTCGTTGAATGCCATGAATTCTTGAGCTATCAAATTCTTGCTGTGTCGCAAAGGGCTGTTTTGCAAAATGTCAGTGAATTGCAGAGCTGTTTAACATAAAATCATTGTAAAACAGGCCAAAAAAATATCCATAACAATTAATTGCATTGTAAAGTTCACACAGAATAACCCCCAAGCCTTGAAAAACATTTAACTCTCGTACCCCTTCGGTAAAACTCCTATTCCCAGTCATACATTTTCAAGTCTGTTTAGTCCAGTTGGCGTGCTTGATGAGGCAAACTGTATTTCACTAACAATAGTTACTGCAGCATGTCACCTCTATTTGGCATCAATTCTTGTTCTGACACTGGTGAGTATTAAAGTGACACTTAATCAGAAGTCAATAGCAGTTATTCTCACATAGGGACAGGATTACTCAGTCTTGGTCTTCACTCTTTAGGTCGTGCAATATAATATGTATGCAAATGTGTAAACTTTGTTGCATAAAATGCAGTACCCTGTGCTGCATCGTTATGTGACTGATGTGTGTGATACCTGATTTTGTTGAAATACACAGAACTGAGGGACTTCAGAGATATATAGGCCTATGAATACTTATTTGTGCATGAGCTGAAACCATTTTAATTCTGCATCAAAAAGAAAAACACCCAAATCTTGTCAAAACGGCAAATTTGGTCAATTTTTACGAACGCTGTTTCCATGGCAACCAAAAATAATATCTCAGAAAAAAAATACAAATATGTAACTTTTAAAAATGAGCATGTGTAGAAAGTTTGATCAAAGATCACCTGAACCACACTTTCCTGGATATGGCTTTCATGATTGAGTTTCACTGTCGGCCGTTTTTGGATGATTTTTGTCAAATTGACTTGCATAATTAAAACACCCTGTAGAATACCAAAAATGTTAGGTATAGCAAAAACTTTTATATTTTTATGAACTACAGTAATATAACTTAAGTTTACCACCTGAAACTGATTTTTCATAATTTCACCCCTAAGGTCCCTTTTCATGTGGCTTGTCACATATATTTTTATCATATCAAATTTCCATTTAGTTTATTGCAAATATGATAATAATGCATTTCCAATTGAATCCCCTGACAGATGTATGCCACTGAATAATGAATGTGTTGGAGCAGGTGTGAAACACAAGCTGAGGGACTAATAAAATCATCCAAGCCTTACCAAATGCATCGTCACAAGTCGTCATAGTGACTAGTAAGTTGGAGGTTGCCTGGCACAGTTTAGCACAATAAGCAATAAGCGATAAGATTTAATTCTTAACTGTTCTTAAAAAACCAATGAGGAAAAATTCGAAAAAAAAATCCCACTCTAAATTTGATATGTGTATAGGTTATTCACCACGGGAGAGGGAATATGCGATTTATCAGCTGAGGGTTTTAGCCCTAGGTGTGATAAACACATATTCCTGATCCCATGGTGAATAACTGGCTTATACCATGAGAAAAACACTCAAACAGTCAAACATGAGAGGATAACTGGACAACAAAGAATATGTGAATTATTTCCCTGCAATACTGGTTGTTTGTTTGTTTGTTTGTTTGTGTTTTACGCCTCTGCAGCACCTTAGTGGGCTATATCGAGGCAGGCGATCGCCGTATGATGATGAGATGAGAAGACTGGGAGTCTATGCCCCAGCATAGAACACTGGATACAACCCGCCTCCATTCAGTGTCCCAAGGGCTCGGACTAAAGTGAGTTCCCGGGGTGAGATTTGAACCCACGCCCTCAAAGCCAGTTGACAAGCGCAATTACCAATTAGGCCATGGGGGAACTCCCTGCAATACTGGTAATGTGATTGGCTGAAAGAGTTGTCAAATGGCATAAATAGTTGAATTGCAAATTGACCATGTCAGTGTGATCCAGCTGAATTATCATAAAATGATGAAAATTTTAAGATACAGAAAAAAAGGAAGTTTGATATGAATAAACTGACATACAACTTCAAACTTTCCAAAATATAATTTCCAATTATTGAGAGTACTTTAGATCTATTCAAATTGAAACGAAATCCTTCCACAGAAATACTAGTGATGACTAAAAACCGGAAAGTAATCATTCTTGATAGGTTTTTGTTGTATGCATTAAAAAGAGACAGCTGGGGATTTAGGAGAAGGATAATGAAAAAATATGCAAAGAAAATTCTGCGCAACATAATGATTTTTGTCAATAAAACAGAACACCGGTTCTTTCTTGCTTTTATTTATTTTTCAAAATATTCAGTGACACTAGATCTGATGAATGTATTTGGAAAAAATATTTCGATTTTCTTCAGATAATCTTTTATCCTACATTTCCACTGCTGACGAATTTTAAAAAGTCTTAAGTGTTTTGAGCTCTGAGATCAAAATATATATTAGTTACCATTATTGAATTCATTTGGGAAATCAATTTTTCTTTGGGATTGCTGTTAGATAAATGTAAAAATTGAAAAAAAAAAGGACATATAAATAACACCTCATATAAGATAAATTGTTACATACAACGTAATTTGGTAGGGTGTCAAGTCATCAAATAGATATTTGAGTACGTTATGCATAACTCTGCTCAGAAGAAGACGTTTTATAAAATCCCCTCAAGTGACATATTAACTGAAGTCAATTGTTGTTTCTAAAAGACATATTTCAAGCTCAGTAAACTCAATTGACATGCTTTTTTGAAATAAATGTTGACTTTCTATATAATGTTCCTGTCTATGGATTTAGGTAGGAGAATATGGATAATTGGATACTGAAGAAAATCAGCAGTTGTGTAGTTTACAATTCCATCTCCAAATGCTATTACTTTAGGCATGAAATTGAACTCCTCTAATGATTGTAAAAAGAGATAAAATTCCTCCCTATCTCATTAAGTAAGCCGATAGGAGCCATCTTGTTTGAGATTAAGCAATTAAGACTCCTCCAGACATATGTCTTTTCACACTCCAATATTTTTTATCAGTTTTTCCCTTTTTCTTTAATTTTGGAGCTTTCACTGTGTCAGGGTCAAGCTGGGCTGGCAAGTATTCTGCTGTTAAATATGTATTATCTTGAAATGTGTTTAATTCTGTAGACCCTATCAATCCCTTGATCTCATGGCCCATTTTAAGTTCCAGCTGTGTCTCAATGGAATTTTGAAGATATTATCTGCACAAAATGATATCGGATATGTCTATATTTCAAATGAAACTTAGAAATGACAGCTCAGCTTCTTTCTTTTTTCAAGGAGCAAAATGACACATTTTGACATGAAATCCCAAACTTTTTCCCCTTTCATAACACATCCAAGCAAACAGGTGTCAGATTTACTATTTTTTCTCTGAGGATTCTTGTTTCACCACATGGACAAAACTGAATTATGTATGCTATCACATCATACATCTTTAATATTTGGTTATTTTCACTATCATATTTAATAGCCTTCTGTTTGACAGTCTAGATAATTCAACATGCATACGTAAGTCTTTCAAGAAAATAATGCAATTATTGACTAACACTGCTGAATCATTAGAAGCTGAGAATAAAGTGAGCTTCCAACATTATTTGCCTGCAGCTACACTGAAGTCAGTTTCTGGTAGGCCTACCAAATTGCTTTGAATATATCATGATCATGAATTATTCTGAGTATTTAAATTATCTGGCGCCTTGAAATTGTATTTTCTTTATAATTCTCACTTGCAGTTTTTATTGTTTTAGCATATAGTTTGCAAACAGAATGTTGCAGATCTGTTCTACAGGTAATAATGATAAAAAAATACAATAAATAGTATTTAGTTAGCCACACTCTATCATAATAGAAATGCTCCAGAATTTCTAAATTTTAGAATGACATCACAGTTTGTATTTAATTGACACATATTGCAATGGTAGAATAGAGTCATCTCTTTTATCACAGTTCAACAGCATAGAAATGAACTTGAGATTCCACGTAAATATAACGAGGTCTGTAAATACAGACCGTTTAAGATTGAGTCTTAATAGGTTGAACAACTACTGAGTTCCATATGTGGTTCTCCTCCATCAAACTGTTTTCCAATGATGGATATACCCTAGAAATACCAATATAGGAAAACAGAAATTAAAAGGAAATCCAAATCAACCAGTTCCCAAGAAGGATATTGGTTCATTCAGCAGCACAGTCAACTGCTGGCATCAGCTTACAGAGCTCAGGGTATCATCTATTGTCCTTTGAATTTCGCCTTGGTTTTTAACAATCACAGTAGAACTCAGCCTCACAAAACTGCGGGAAACAATGTTGTAAAAGCTGTCTTAGATGAAATTTAGTGTTGACAGGCTGGACCGGGATGGAGTCAAAGATATGATTCCATTTTCCGCTGAAATTATTTCTAAAGACAGCTAAACCCTACCTGTGTGGTTACCATGTATTCTACCTAGTCACTATAGAAGGTTCATGATAAAATGTTTGTTAAGGATAAATATCTAATTACATTGATTCACCTTTTTTGCATTTTCAAAAATTCTAATGCAGCTGATAGAGAGACATTAAATGTGGAAATTCTAATGCAGCTGATAGACAGACATTAAATGTGGATGTACCTTAAATGCTGGAAACAACATTATTTGATTCCCTTTACAGCCAAAGTCACTGTTTAAACCAAGAGAGCCCCACAACTTCATATCCAATTCATAATGCTGTCACTCCATTTTGACAATTCATTTGAGAATCATCAGCTCTGGCTCATTCTATCTCAATTTTCCACTTTATTTCGTTACAAGACACTAAGCAAAGTATATTCCCAAAGTGACTCAATTTAAAGTGGATATTTCTTCACAACCGCATTGTGCTAATTTAAACACTTCCCATTGAGTGAAAATGATCCTGCAACTGTTTAAATGTGAGCTATGGGGCTCATGACCATGAAAGAGCTTAACGTCCTCTCATTGTATGTGTACTTAGTATTGTGTTATACTTCAACTCAAGTCAAAGTATATCACATACTATTCATTGAGTATAGTGGTCTTCCTTTCGGTCTCCTCAGTTCAAAGCAGCATTATTATAAATTCCCCCGTTAGGGGAATTTATATTGTTTTTGTTCGTTTTCTTTTTTTCATCTTTTTTCTTCTTCTTCTTATTTTTCATCACCACTTTCGAGAGCTTGTATTTCTGGAACTATTTAAGATATCTTCATAAAAATACATATCTATAATGCACTTGCAAAGTACTTCAGCATCCTGGAATTACAGAGCGTAATTGCTAGTACTCTGGAAATTACGTCCAAAATTCATAAAAAATTTGTGTCAACGGTTCTGGAATAACCGCAATACGAAATTACACCAAATTTTAACACAATGATCTCTAAAGATATACGCAGTGCGGAAAGGCAGCTTTTGGCAATATCTCTAAAAGTTTTTTTTATATGAATTTTTCAAATAAGGGAATTCCCAAAATTGCTACTAAAATTTTCCAAAAAATAGGAAGAAATGCTTCAATCAAGCTGAAATTGTATGCACTAACAGTCATACTATAGTGTAACAATCCACTAGAATTTCAACTTTCTAGCGTTAACGGTATCGGCGCTATAGCACCACAAAAACGCTATTTTCAAGCGCCGATAACTCGGCTACTATTACAGCTACAGAAAAATTAAAAACACCACCAGAAAGCTCTGTTTCTTAGCTTTCACATGGTATATAGCATTCTACTCTAGCGCCGTCCGTTAAAAATCGCGGTGGACCCTGAAAATTTTATCTCACTTTTCTCCTCCCCAAATGCTTCTTATTGCTGGAAACACTTCTTCCTGGCCATATGCCAATTTCATCGCTTTTCATACTTCACTGGCTGCACATTTTCTTTGTTGAAATAAATGCTGACCCAATTACATTTCTGTGTGAATCATCAAATGGGGAAGATAGAAGGGAAGGGGCAGGGGGATGTAAGGGGGCAGGGGGATGTAAGGGGGCAGGGGAGAGGAAGGGAAGGGGGGAATTTATCTTTGTAATTGTGCACAATTACAGGTGTACTAGTTAAAGTTGTAATTGTTTCTTTCCTCAAAAAGTATTCCGTATCTTTCACTAAAACAACTAAAGGCTGATCATAAATAATTTTATGAAATAGTAAACCAATCAGATTATTGTACAGGTATATTGTAGATTCTTGAGAAAGACCATTTAAAAATTATATCATCCAACCAGTATGCATGTTTTGTCTCGAAAAATAGATTTTCAAAGAGGGAAACTTAAATAACAAACTTATTATGTATGAATAGTTGCATATCTTCCTTTGAAGTTTCAAGATACTTGGAAGCAAGGCTTTCGAGTCGGGTAGTAAGTGAACTGAATCCCGCTCCCGACACTTCTGGCTTTCTGAAAAGCAGCTCTGACTCCGACTCCGCCTCCTTAGGTGTCCTGAATTAAGACTCCTACTCCGACTACCGATTCTACTTATCGGCATTATTATACACTAATATTAGATGAATGATTGGGGAGAAAGACTAATCTACAAAGTTTCCATTGGATTTTTTACCTGAATACTTGTTTTGGAAGTTTTGTGTAGAATTCAGAATATATTTTGCATTGTTGTAATAATGTTTTTGAAAATTATTTTAATCATCTTGAGGAGTCATCAAATAAATTTTCGACTCCGACTCAGACTCCTGCTGAAAATCAAATTTCATTCCTTCTCCACCAAAAAACCCTAGACTCTCCGACTCAACTACGACTCCAACTCCTGCTTGGAAGAGGCATAATTCAAATGTTTTTTCAAGTTTCGTCGCCAAATGATGGCAATTTTGTTTTAAAAAAACTGTTTGTGTTGAAAAAAAAACAATAGATTTTGCATCAACATCTTCGGATGTAGCTATGTTGCTCCTGAAAGTATCAGAGTTCCTTCACAGTGGAAAGCTGTTAACTACAGAATATGTTAGTTATCAATGAGTTGGTGGCTAAAATGGAAGCTAAAGGGGCATATCTAACAGTACCTTGATTGCCGAGTGTGAAAAGTAACAAGAGAGGAAAGCCAGACAAGAAATATTTTTTATTGTAAAATGTTGTTTCAGTAAATGCCGTGCTTGAAAACGTAACATGTATCTTCACTAATATCTCTTCTCTGCTCTCTTTCTCCCTTTTCCTTGTCTAGTCTTGTCTCATCTCCAAGATGCACTGCAATATATTGCTAAAATGTGATAGCCTTGCTCTATGCGATCACCCTAATCTTGAAGGAGCTCTCTCAGCTTATATGAGTAATTGATACAAATGCCCTTGCTAAATACATAGTGATTTACTGAGATGAGGCCTTGTGCATATATACCAAGTGATAATGCCTCCATATCTAGCTAAGCATAGCTGAGTGTTCTTTACAGCATCTTGTTGGCTTAGAATTATGCTTCACTCATATCCTGCCTGAGAAAAGATGAAAACATTCACAAGATCGACAACTTTAAGTGCACTGTAAGGTGACAAGATTGATGAGGGAGGGTGTTAGCACAGCTGTTAGCTGATTGTGCATAACAATGGCTAATGCATATCCCCCTCCTAATAAGGAAGCCACTGCATTCAATATAAACTGTAATTACACCAATCTCATAACCTCTTTGTTTCGTAATTTGTAGTTTAATAAGATGAAACAATATGACCAGATACTGTGATATGACAAACAGTACAATAGGAACAGTAGAGTTGTAGGTCCAGCAGTGGGACACAAATATTGATTCACAGTCATAATGTAGCTTTTGATTTCAAAGCTGTCATGTGCCATTATCAGCTGAAGAAACTAGCACATTTGAAGCAGCGGTCCCACACAAAACGATCCAGTGTTGCTCCATTAGTTTAGGTTGGCGTGGTGCCCAAATATAAATGGCTGGAAAATTCGGGATTGTCTGTTATGTACTACCAGTGTTAGGTTCAAGCAACTCTAACACTTTATTTAGATGAAAAATAACAATTAAACCACAATGGGAGTTTGTGTCCAGAATCCAGCACGGAACAAAGAAATGATGAAAGAACCTATCACTTGTATGGGTACTTTTAATACTTTTTGTTGTTGTAATGTGTTTTTATTTTCAGTATTATCCGTTCATTGTATTGCCAACTCATCATGACAACAGAATGCCAATTTATAAACCAATATTGTGACTTAATGTATCACCGAACATCAATAAATATACCCTTGTACTGTGTTGGTCATTCAAGAGTGCATTTACACTGTGTGCCAGTACATGATTGTCAAACATGTAGATACGGAGATTGAATTACTGTTGTAGGCCCATGACCACAGTTGTTGCTTGCAGCAAAACAGTGATCATACATAAATCACAATTACTAAATTTCCTGGTCATTTGTATGCTTGGTTACTCAGACAATGCTCATGAAGCCACAGAGGAGCATGTTTGATGACCATGATGAATGTCACAGGCACATTGCAGGGACATTTGGATGTTGAGTCAGTTTCATTGTCTGCTTTAGATATACAATAAGCCCATTGTCATCCATATTGCTGCTCAATAATTAAATGCAAATATTTTGAAGGAGCAACATTCAAAGCTAGGTTATCATACCCAAAATTAACATTAAGGTAGTATGTGTTGCGCTTTACTGCATTTTTACCTGTAAGCAATTTGATACATGATGAATTTTGTTAGTACCCTAAATCATAATTGACAATATAGTTACATAGATACAATAACTGACTTCTCCTGCAAAAGATATTGCACGCTGTATGTAACAATTGGTGGAAGTTCCTGTAAGCCAGGCGGTCATTTCAATGATCTTGTTGAAGAAAGTGTGTAATTACACAACATGCTGATACCAAGCTGCTTTTTGTGTATGTGAAGGGAATGAAATTTGTCAATCTACGAAACAAATTCCATTTTCTTTCTTCAGAAAGTTTTGGTAATTTGACACACATTTGTCTGTATTGGTTAATAACCTACAAACCAAACCTGAATAATATATTTGGAAACCAACTAAAATGGTACACTGCAAACATACATGAAAAGGTCTATCCTGATCGTACATCTTACTGAGCTGATATTTCACAATATCCCATACAGTTTCTCTTGTTACGTTTCTCATTTCCATTTGCAAAATGATGTAAATCTCTTATGAAACATGATAAAAGCTGCAATAAATAGTGTAATCATTAGCAACACCCATTCATAAAAATTACAGATCCTCTAGAATTTCTAAATTAATAAAAAAGTTATGCTTTCCAGCAGGTTGCACTCTGAGTTTTGCAAAACAAACAAAAGGGAATTTTCACTGGGAGTGGGTTCATACCAAGCTCCAGACATATCCACTATGTTTCAATCCTCAGGTTAACAGATCTGTATTGGCTTCACATGCATAGTATTTGCTTAGGCTTTTTTGAAAAATCACATATATTATTATGCTGGCAAACTACCTCAGAATCAAATGTATACCACATCATACAATTACGCTTTTCTTCCATTAACACTTGAAGCAGAACAATAGTTGTGTGCTGTGAATAATGCATTGTATGAATAATGGACCAATACCCTGTGAATTTGTATCTTTCTCAGTGCCTAGTGAGCCAGCGAAAATTTACATTTTGTTGACATTGACAACAGCTGGGAAGCATTGTTTTGCCATGAAATGAGTATGCCATATTTGATCATATGCTCATGAAGAACACATGATGTGATTCAAAGCTCTTGCATTCACGTCCTGCTTTCATTTAGATGACAGAAGGGACTTGATCATAGCTATATTCACATTGAATTGAAATATCATGAAACCAACAACAACCGGCATGATTAGCAAATGTCAATATCCATAAAATGTTAGCTTTGGTATGCTTTTCTTAAGTATAGATCTCATCATGCTACTATATGCCTCAACATGCTCGGTTGTGTCCAATTTTTAGTGCAGAGAATTTGCCATCTAAACCTTTGTTTCAATATTTGGATGCATTATCTTTCTGCATGTAGCCTGCATCTGATATCCCTTTTGGTCTTGCAATCATCTCAGATCAGATAGATTAGATGTGCTAGATAAGTCTATTCCTGGGAAAACGAATGCGTAAATACATATTACTGTAGATCTGCAAAATTACCTCACTTACAGGGTAAGAATAACAGGTTTCCGCAATTTCTGAGAAAACTGAAATGGCTTTGTGAAAGTATCATAATATTGAACATCCTGGTGCTTTGCGTCATTATTATATTAAAGATTATTTGTTACCTTTCATTACAGGTCCGTGTCACTGCTGGTGATGGCATGCCAAATCTCAATGGCATCATGTCACATGGTAAACCATAGTTGGCCCATTGACATGCGAGCATCAAAGTCCAATGACCCCATGGGGCTCATGATTTTGACCATGGTTTGATAATGGAAATATGGTGGGATCACCACAAAGCCTGCATAACAGCATTGACATGTTTCAGTCCTTTTATGAGAGGAAAAACATCCTCAACAAAATACTTACCGGTGCCTAGTATATGTAGCACTGAAAGCTTCTATAATTTTCATTGGGGATAAAAACTTATTACACTTTCATTCATTCAAGTCTTGCCTTTTCCAACAATTCGAATTACCAGTAAGGAGATACAATTTAATGTCAACACAAAAACGTAAAGTGTCAAAATACACAGCAATTTCCTATCATGGCAACCTTCCTTCTCGCAAGAAAGTTTGTTTAATGACACACACGCTTTAAATATCAGAATGTCTCTCTTTTGCAAGCAGATTTAAACCTCATAGGGGGTTAGGATTAAGTCACTTGAATCTCTGCAAATACACTAAATCAAGGATTTCTTGAAATTTTTTGCCCTTGATAAAATAAATTTGAACAATTGGATCAGACATGTCTAACTCTTTGTTAAAACAAAATTAAAACAGTCCTGTAAACAATAGCATGTTGTGACATATTCTATTTATTTCTTGGTGCAACAAAAATTTCAATGTATTTTCTTTTCCGTCACCTACAACTCTCAATTATATTACTCTTTAAGCCACCAAGAAAGTCCCACAAATTTGAAACCCTATTCATGATACTTTCACTCCATTTTGACAATTCATTTTAGAATCATGAGCTCTTACTCATTCCAGATACAAATTCTACTTCATTTTGTCACAAGACACTAAGTAAAGTATATCCTAAGAGTTACTCATTTTGAAGTGGACATTTCTTCTTCAGCTCACTGTGTAAATTTCATCATTCATGTATGACATAATATGTGTGTAAATGTTCAAAAAAGCAAAAAAGGAGCAGACACAGCAATAGGATAGAACTTGTGATTTCTAGTCAACATAGCATTCAGTTACTAAGCTGTTACCTATCACAATTAGATGAGAAAAAAAACAGGCACAGGTAAGTGGTAGTCTCACACGAAATGAACTGGTGTTGCTTAATCAGTCAGGGTTGGCCTTGTGCCCAGAAGAATCAGCTGCAAAGTGGCAGATTGTCTTTAATGTATTGCCGATGTTGGGTTCAATCACTTATGGTTACTTGAGTTAGCAATTCTTATGCATGTGTGTCTCTGGATGAAAAATAACAATCAAACCACAAAAGCATTGGTATTTTAGAAACCAGAATGAAACAGAGAAACTCAGAGAATCCATATTTGGTTATTTCTTATTTACGGATAGTTCAGTGTCATTATGTTTTCATATTATTGCTGATTTTTTCTGCTCTGCAATTATGGTTTTACCAACTCAAAATAACTCTGGAACGTTAACCAATTGTTAATCTTCAGTTGTATTAAAGAGTTAGAGAACATTTGAAATATATACTTTGGACCTTTCCTTGAGCTTCCTAGATCAAAGTGTTAATATCATATCAGAGACATGAGTGATTAAGAAAATATAATGCTAATTTTATAATTATAACATGTAGGATGGAGTATTCAAAAACGAGTCGGATGCGCAGCACTCCTTTATCATGTTCAGAGGGTTATTTGAGTCTTCACAAGAATTATTAATCATTCATTATCAAGTCTCACTTCAAATCTCATACAGCATGAATCATGTTCGATCTCTCTTTCCGCAAACACAGTCTATCAAATCTTTTATTCAGATATTACTCATGAAACTTTCATTGGGATATTATTATCGTTTTCATAGCCGCATGTTTTTCATTTTGCAATTTGCTTTATTCCAAAACTGTGATGTCAGAGAGTTAGTTGAATAATTTCGTTTATTACACGCACAGATTTCAGGAAACGGACGAAGTGCATTGACACATGGATGAAGTATGTTTCACTTGTTTAGCTTGCCCTGGCTGAGAGATGCTTCAATGAATTGTAACTGAACCAAACATACTACTTAGCTTCAAAGGGAGGTGCAAATACTGACAAAAAAAGTTGTTTGAAATTGTGATGACTGGTGTCCTGTGAAAAACAGCAACAAATTTTGTTTGGAAAACAATGAGACTCTTTTGGTGAGGTGCAACACTCAGCTTAGACATGTGTTGTTTGTTGTGGTTGTACACATATGTATACTAACATTACCTGGCAGTTTTAAATTCCTTTGTCATAAATTGTAATGTCAAACTCTGAACTGATATGTCACAGATTGAAGTTTAGACCAATCACATTGACAGATACCCGATGATGTCACGGTTTAACTACGAAATGAACACACATAGCTATTGAAACGATAATAAGAAAGAGACAATATTGTTGAATTGTTTCTGTATTATTGTAAAGATCTATAATTTTCCAGAATGATCAAAAGGTATCTTCTGGTATAAGTAGATTTGGATTTTATGATATGGAGATGATATAAGATATAGCAATAAGCTAATGAACAGCTTATGACATCTGTGGAACAGAAAAGCACATCCATCATTCAAGAAATAGTGTATAGATATTTCTAATAAATCATTGTCATGATGATGTAGCTAAACCAATATGGCTACTTGATGTATTATGGAGCGTCAATAAATATTTTCATACATGTAATATGCTACTCATGTACCAGTGCCTATACACCCTGTGATGGCACCTTGTCAAGCCAATGATAGATGTTGAGATTGGGTTACTGTTGTAGGTTCAGGGTCACAATGGACTCTAGCAGCAAACCAGTGGTCATGCATAAATCACTGTAACTCAATGTCCTGGTTATTTGTATGCTTGGTTACTCAGACAATGGCCATGGTGTACTTCTAAAGCAACATAAGTTCATGAATAATAGTTTGGTTGAATCATTTTTACAAAATAAGATCCAAAGATGAAAAACACAGTGTAAAACATAAGATCTTCATTTTCGTCATAAAAATATTAGTTTTACTGAATATAACGGACATAATGTGTCCAAACACCAACATAGATCAAATACGCAGTGCGATCAAACTCTTCATTTACGTCCTGAAAGGATTAGGTTTACTTAATGTAATGACAAATCCGATGAAGAGACAACTGATACTTTCAAGGTGACAAATCTTCAAAAGAAGATTTCAGGGATTTTTTTTGATCCGTTTTAATGGCTTCCTCTGTGTTTGGATATTCTTGGATTGTTCAATGTCTTCGCAAATGTGATACTGAGTCCAGAGAGATCTCATGCCCTTGGTGGAAGCCCCTTTTAGCCATTTTCACATCTCAAGCGATCTTGCTGAAGAAGGTGCGTAATTACACAACGTGTTGATGCCAAGCGCCTTATTAGGGCATGAAAATGAGTGTCCTCTGAAGAAAAAATTCCATTAGATTTCCCGATACATGTTTTGGCATTTTGCCACAGGTTTGCCAGCGATTGTTTTTATCTATTTAATAAAACCTAAATAACTAATATGTCCACAAAACGTAAGGTCTGACAGCCTGTTCAAAATTTGTTCCAGGTATGTTTATCTAATTTTAATATTTCTATATTAATTTCAAAGTATCTTATCTATCAAGATAGATATATTTCTGTTAAATTATGTATATCTATCTATTTAGCAGTTTGTTGTCTTCTCTCATTTATTTATCTATTTTTCTACCTGGCCTGCTGTGTCCTGATTTCTCCCTCTCTTTTATAATAAGCACAGGTAAAATGTAGCCATGATTCTGACAAACGCAATTACAACTTGTGCATGCAAACAGACACACAGAATCATGCAAAACATCCAGACAATCATATTGAGTTGCCTACTGGGTATGTAAAAGCGTAATGAGAATGACAAGGATAGGAACTACAACGAAGTATGTAGATCATGAGGCTGTATAAAATAGGAAGTACTGCATTCCTCATTTGGATAACTATTAAGAGTAACAAAACCTCCTATATCGATAATAAAATATATATTCCACCAATATACAGTGAGGAAACAGGAATAAGCAGCATTTATGTCTCTATTGCCGTAACTATATTGATTTAAATTATGATGATTTTTGTTGTCAAACAAATGCTAATATGCGTATCATCGACTAGTAAATTCATCGTAATTATGATGGTGTATTCAACTGCAACTCTTGATTCAGAATCATTATTCTTCATGTTTGCAACAATTTTTCTCATTCGTCATAAAAGTCTTAATTTTCATCATTGAACAACTGAGTTCAATCCTCGTTTTTGAAAACTAATGCACAGGGGCGGACTGGCGGTATTTCGGGCCCCGTGGCAAAATAAGTCAGTGGGGCCCTTCGTCCCTGCCGTCTGCGTTATTTGAAATTGGAAAGAAAAAGTAACAGGCCAAGTTTGGCACACTGTTACCATTCGGATGGGGGCCTCACATGAGACAGTGGGTACATTCGATTCGATCTACTCTAACTACTCCGGAAGTTACGTATCTACTCCAGGAAGTGACGTTCCTACTCCTGGAGTAAACTACTCCAAGGTTGGTCCAAATCGAACATAACAGAGTAGTTACAATCGTCATAACTTGGGGGTTCCCTAGCAATTAGAATTCCCTAGTTGATGGCAATTACGACGTCAATCGACACCCTCAATCGATTGCTCTTAATTTATTGAATTGAAATACGGAAATTCACACCAGAAAAAAGCAATTACGCACTAAATCAAAGCTTCTGAAGTGTCATCTATCTTTGTAAACAATCCTACGTCATGGGATATCCCAATTTCTCGGAGTACTTCCGATCTACTCCAATCTACTCCGAACTACACCCGGAAGTGCAAAACGAATGATCTGGAGTGAACTACTCCACTCCAGGAGCACTTTGGAGCAGCGAAACGAATGTACCCAGTGCTGTCTGTTTTATTTGGTGTGGTTGGAACGCACAATCGTGAACCTTATAGAAAAATTTGCACTTTTCTTGATATTTTTTTATTTTTTGACATCTTGCATGGGCCCCCCTGAGTTGATGGGCCCGTGGCAGCTGCCACTTTGCCACATAGGCCAGTCCACCCCTGTTAATGCATATTTCAAAAGATAGTTTCAGTAATTCTCCCACCGCCCAGCTTTGCCTCTAAATAGCCCACACTGGTGCTGATGGGGCGTAAAACACAAATTCACTCACTCACTCACCCCACCGCCCAGCTACTTATTTGGTGAAATACATATCTAATGCAACAAAATCAATGTAATAAGGACCTCAGCATGTGCATTGGTTTATACGACCACCTGATGTCCTGTGAACTGAAACTCATACTTTCTTCTACGGATTGTACATTTTGTCAGAAATTCATGTATTCTAATTACAGATGAATGTCTTAGAAGAGTTACTTTTGGACTTGGTGGCAGGTGAGCTGTTCATCCTTTCCTCTCTGAATCTTTTAAGAACTCCACAATCTTCCCCCAAGAGAGATTCTTAAGGGCTCTTAAGGCAGATCATCCCTGTGCATTCTTAAGAGTTGACATCCGGCCTTAAGGCTCTGCGAACCAGTCTGTAGGACACGGGCTTCCAAGACTCCGGTAGCGGAAAACAGACACGACTAGTTTTAAGAATAAATTAGCATTCATGCTTAAAATATTTTAGTGTTTGAATTTTCTTTTGGCCAGAAAAACCTAAATATATATCAATGTTATGGACCATTTATCTTAGCTTAGTGACAGCTTGAAACGTTGTCAGAATATTTTGAAATAAACCCAACTGTACATTTGATATAGTATTCTTAAACCACCTTGAGTCCGCCTAAGTAAAGGACATTTGGTGTCGAATGTCAATGTTTGTGCTGTGTAATTCAAGCATGTTACGGTGTTTGTCTCTAGGGTTGACATTGGGGAAACATCTTTGTAGTTCTATTATGGCCATTTATGTAAACAGACCCTTTGCTGAGTGGCATTACTTGAAATGGGACACTCAAGTTACATGAGGGCTTCTCTGTCATGGTGTAAAAGGGCCATTAGTTAAGTGATTGAAATTTGCTCTTTTGTTTGAGTTGACACTGATGGCCAGGGGCATACTATTGCGAAGTGGCAACTGCCACGGGAAATTCAATTAGGGGGGCCCTACAAGATGTCAAAAAGTAAACAATTTTAAGAAAAGAACAAAATTTTGCTGTCAAGTTCCTGACTGAACCCAGTCTGCGCTAGAGGCAGTTGAACATAGTGAGACTGCAGACTGAGGAAGTTCACATCGAATTGGGTATCGAATTAGCATCTAGGGCACTGGGACTGCTGCTCCTAAAGTCTGCGCTGCTGCCAGTCAGGTCCGCCCTCAGCAGAACCCAGCAGAACTGTGCTGGAGCTTCTCAAAATGCATATGTGCGAGGGCGTGAAATAGAACATCAATTCTGAAATGCTGTAGTCTGCTCGCTAATGCCCGAAACTGTAACAGGCTACGGTAGCTTGGTCAAGTTCATGATTATGTGTCGAAAATACACAAACTGAAAAGGACAGCCTCCTCTCATATCGAGGGCCCAAACCAAATAATAACAACTTGCCAAATTAGACCTCCAGAATTTCTCTTTTTTAATTGGAAATGGACCAACGGTAGAGACATTGGGCCCGTTGACTTATTTTGTCATGGGCCCAAAATGCCGCCAGTCTGCCCCTGCTGATGGCATAACTTCAAGACCATATTTAATTGATGGCGTCTGTCATAAAAAAATTGTCTTGTACCTGACACCAACTCCGAAAATGTTCTGATTTCTATTCTGTCCTTGTTATTCTCCTTTTTATGATAATGATCTACTGAAAATATGCCAGCATTTAATTTTTGTTGTTTTAATCAGGCACTATCAAATATGATGTGAAACTTGAACATCGTCTACATTTATAACAATTCCTAATTACTGAATTATATAAAGCTTGTGCTAATGAACAACAACAAACTATGACCATTGTCTACCAATTTTTTTAGCTTGAATGCTACTGCAAAGGTGGTGACCATTTGATATCATTGGACCTTATTAATACCTTTCCCATCTTTTAGTTTACACATGGCACAGTGCTCCCCTAAAGCACAAGCAAGAAAGAGCTCAAGATGATAGCCCTGTTTATGGGTTTTGTTATGTCTGCCTTGTGTGTCAAACTTCTTACACAAATTTGACAAAATGACTTCTTGCAAGGTGCATGCTTTAATCAATGGAGCTTTGTCTTCCATATATGCAACTCATTTTCGTACTAATGACATTGAGAAAATGTTTGTCACTGAACAAAAATTTGAAGAAAATGTTTTAAAAAAGTGTCATGGGCCTACATATTTGTAACAAGGTAATATCTAGGGGAGACCGGGGCTGGTTGTCACAGGGGCAGGTTGTCACACTATGTAGAACTTAGATATGCTACTATTTCTATAAAAGCATGCAGGAGCACTGCAATTCTATAAGAATGTTAAATGGGGAGGGACTTAAACCTATCTGAAGAATATATACCTATATCATACGAAATCTTGACATCTTATGGGACATTTTTTTTAATTGAGCACTCGGGGCAGGTTGTCACGTTTTCGGGGCAGGTTGTCACACTCTCGGGGGAGGTTGTCACACTTTTGTTTAAGAGCTTGGATGCAGGAAGAGGGACTCTGTAAGGCAAATCTGGACTAAAACGAGTTATTTTGGACATATGAGCAATCCACTACTTGCCCTTTGCAGACCTCAACAAATGTGCTACTGTGTACAAGGGTGCAACAAAGAAAGGCTTACCAAACAGCAGGAAAGCATTCTGATCAGCAAGAGGATGATTACCAAATTTTTTTTTGAAAATTTCTTTATAAATTTGAAATCGATTTTTTTAGACACTATGCCTTATCTGCATACATCTTTAGTCATCAATAGCATGTATAAATCAAAATTTCATATTTGTGTTAGTTTTTTGGTTAAAAAACCTGGTCCTAATGGGTAACAACCAGCTCCAAAAAGTATGACAACCTGCCCCGTCATTTTATGACAACCTGCCCCGACTGATGAAAATGCAAAAAAAGGGGTGACCAAAGCCGTTCTTATCATATTTTTCACTACTTCTTCCTATCATTGTTTAAAGAAATGTTTACTTGGTAAGTGTATTAACTGTACCTTTTTAAGCAACTATTTGATAAGCAGTAGGATAATACAGAATTTCCAAGTAAAAATTTACTCTTTGTGACCGGAAATTTTTAATAGACTGTGTGCCTACCAGACTCCCTTCCAGGGGTCAAGATTTCTCAAAAATATCCCAGTTGGTTATAAAAGTAGTAAACAATGATTGGTTGAGCTGTGTAACTCTCTAGTTCAGTGCAATCAAAAGTGTGACAACCTGCCCCTGTGACAACCAGCCCAGGCCTGGTCTCCCCTACATTCACCACTAACATTAATAAGAACAAAATTAATAAATAGTGGTATTATTTTAAGCTATATGCTTAAGACTTATTTATCCTTAGCAGCCTTTGCCTGATGGAAGATGCATTGTCATTCACATTTCCCAGGCCCGTCCTCATAATTTAATCATAAACATTGTTGGTGCAACAATACAGGACAATATCCCTATTAACCACCCATTTGGTATGGTTTGCAGTACACTTCTTGCTGTCATTGATCAACCCTGAATCACTATTAATTTTGGCTACCTTGTAACGTCCTGCCTCACTTGTATCGACCATTGCTACCATTGATCCAATCAACTTCCTGAAGTGGACCAAAGGAACTTTCCTCCGTCTTCTCATTCCAAACAGTTCCAGTTAGTGAGAAATATGCAATCGAGGTGGTGGCACAGCAGTGTGTGCCCATAGAGATCTTGCTAATTGAAAACAATTGTTGTGGTGAAATTGCAATTAGAGGGACAAACAAAGCAGGAGAACAAGATCAATATGTCTGCAAACCTTGACATTTTAGCTGAGAAAGGTAACGTTTACCATTCTGCACTGACTTCACTGTTTCTAGAAACATGAACATCTGAAATATCATACACTTTATTTCAGTTCACCTAAATATCTTCATAAATTATTTTAGGAATAACTTTATATCACAGCGGCTAGTCTAGTAAAGTTTAATGCTTCAGTTATCACAGTCAATGAATAATGAATACTTACATTCAGCTGTTTTAGCCATCAATCACCTCACAACACACCTATGCTTATCTGTTGTAACTTTTGGCTTCATTGGTGACTGTTTTGACACAGTTGGGGACTTGCTTTGATAGCATAAATAGTATAGGATGTGACCTCATTGTATGAGTCATAGAGAATAGAATAATTGTTTTATCTCATGGATTGGGATATGATCTCACAAGGAATATTTCAGTACAATTCTTTAAGCACTTGTTTTTCATCGACTGTAACTGATTAGTTAACTGATAAAAACCAGAAACGTCTTGGTTTCTTTTATGCAAACATTTGTATTGTATTGTTACTCATGATGATTTAGTGCTCAGTGGGTTTTTGTTGCTCAACTATTTCAGACAAACACTGCAGTGTGACAGAACCCTTTCCACATCTTGCACAGCATACTATTGGAAGGCAAGACAAACCAAATAGAAGTCAGACAGGTCTACATGTACAGTAGTCTGCATTGACGACCTAAGAATAAATTCTTTCTGCTGACTGACTCTTGAATTACTTCCATGTTTCACCAAAGGAACACAGAACATTAAACGTTTTGCCAGCCATCCCATCTAAAAATGAATTTCTTTTTGAATATCTCCAGTCACTTTTTTGAGAATCTCCAATCACATTTTTTAGTATATCCAATCACTTACCTGTTTTCTCTTTTTCTTTTCAGAATCATCTGGGTGCTCATAGTGCTGGGAGGGATGACTTTATTTGTAAATCAAATGATAGATTCGGTGTTACATTACATGGACCGACCTGTCACTGTCAACATTAAAATCAACTACAACAAGACTGTGAAATTTCCAGCCGTTACGATTTGTAATCAAAATGTTTTCAGGTAAGTTTTGCCTCTTGATTTTATAAATGTTTTGAAATGTATCATTCTGCACTTAATTGTTGTTTAGTATGTTGCCATGTAAGTGAACAGTTAAGAATATCTACTATGTCAGTATCCTCTATATGCATTCTAGAAGCTAATACACCGTACAACTTCTTAACTGACTTCAAAAATGTTAAAAGTGTAGATCATTTATCAAAGGAGAAGATCTTTTAGGTTCATTTGGCAGTAATGAGTTTTTCATAAAGAAGCATACGCTTGTTTTTGGAAATAAGGTACGGGTTGGGCCTGCTTAAGGCTTTCCATTAATAACCTTATCAACATGGCTTGAATAGGTACTTTTGAGATATCTTATAAGTTAGGCTGATGGACGACTTTTCTTGCTGAATATTGTGAATAAAGATTTAAGGGTTTCTTTAATGGAATGGTACCAAGTCCCAATAACTTCATCAATGTTACAACAATGTTGATAGTGAAACTATGAAGTTTTGAAATGGTCTGAGTTTGTCATGATGGCATTTTCATTTTATTTAGTCAGAGCTCTTTTGTAGCATAACAGAAGTTATTTTAGTGATTTAAGATATTCTTTCTGAAATACAGTTACATTTAGAGTGATACCTTACTGGCATTTGTTACATAGATAAAACTAAAACATTTGGACATCTGCACAATTTAAATCTATGACAATTTTAGTTGGGAATGTAAGAACTCATATCCTTTGGAAAAGAATGTGCGCGAGAAATATATGACACATGGTGGAATCAGTTTGCACAAAATGATTAAGAAAGACCTTCAAAACTGAGATGAAATAAGAATTTAAAAGGTACATTCTAATGAAAAAAATCTCTAACGAAACTGAAAGGCAGATCTTTCTTTCAAAGAAATGCTTTAGATAAGAATGAAAAACCACACAGTGTTGGTTTAAAAGCTCAACATCTCACAAAAAAATGTCTTAAGGCAAAAATTGAAGTCTGGCACTGTCCCTAGAGATTTAGATTTTGCTATCAAATGCCAGATCATGAATGACAAAGCCAAAACCCTTGACTGTCATGTTTGCCGCTGCACAACAAGTCTCCTGTAAAGTTAATCATTGACACTGTGTGCTTCTGCAAAATTGAAGATTTTGCTCTTCCTTTCTCTTTGTCTGTAGAAGTTCCCTCAATACAATGTCAATACCAAGGCATTCATTCTGGGTTTGCAGTTTTTTGTAGCATGGGTATATATGAGATGCAGTGATGTAGATTTATAATCAATCTAAGTTCACATTTATCTCACTGATTGTTTCTTAGGATTCCAAATAATTGTTGAAATTCGAGTAATTTTAAATGCTCATAGTGCAATCTAAATGGACTTTTAGTTAAAAAAAAAAAATTCTTTCACTGTGAAATTTTAAGTTATTTCTATTAATGTCTAGGTAAAGTTATTAGTTTTCAAATCACTTACACGTCATTCAAGCTTAAAATGAATGTCAGAGTTCACCAGCAAGATACAATATTGTATGATAACAAAAAATTTTAGCTGGAGTTTATCATGAACACTTGACAACTCTACTTGAGGCCCAGAAGTGCAGCTGTGCCTGCTTCATAACTGCCATATTGACTGGGCAACTCTGTATCAGTGACCAATAATCATGAAACCCACTATATTTGCTTGGGTGAAGACAGAAAAGGCAACATGCATCTATTGGTTCTATTGACAAAATGATATACCAGCAAATTTTGTGATGCGTGGACGATATAATCAGAAATGACTTTGTGGGAATATACAAGGCAATTTCCTACATTTCACGGAGTACCACTGATCAACACAACCCCTGTTAATCAGAAGTTCCCTAGTGATGAAGCCAAAAGTTTTATTGTGACAAGAGCTATACTTTATGAAATGATGCCTTCCCATTTTTTGTATCACTAGCTGTCAAATTTGTGAAGACAAAAGTTGTGTTTCTATGTGAATAGCTTTGTAATTCATCTGTTATTCTGGCCTATATTTTTGGTTTCCCCATTTATTTACTTGTATGTTTCTCTAGCTTAACATATGTCTGGCAAATATCATGGATTGAGTCAATCATTCCAATATTGCAATTCTTCTCTTGATATCCCTCACATAGCAAATTGTACTTTGCCTGCACATATGACAAGATTAATCAGCGATAGGCCTATGCTTTTGAGTATGAAAGGAAACATAGGACATTGCAGCGCACAGTATATTGAAGAATGACCCAGTTAGATACATATGAATAAATATACATAATATGTAAATGCCAAAGCATGAAGACGGGACTGCCTTAACGCAAAAAATAAATTGTAATTACAACAATTTTTCTCGAAATTCATTTTTGTATTCAGGTTTGTTCCATAAAAAGTTTGGAGAAAAGAAAATGTTTAGAATATGTAACTTTTTTTTCGAATTTTTTTTTTCATTCGAACATGTTTTTTCGGGAATCTTTTTTTTCAAACATTTTTTGTATTTTTTTTTTTTGAACATTTTTGGTAATTTTGATTTTTTCCAAACATGTTTGGTTTTTTTTTTTTGGAAAATTTTCGAGCATTTTTGGTACATTTTTTTTTTTTTCGAAAAGAGATTTTTTCCGAACATTTTTTATTTTTCGAACATTTTACGGAATTTTTTTTTTTTTTCAAACATATTCGGTTTTTTTTTTCGAACATATTTTTGGTAATTTTGTTAGTTTTATTTTCGAAAATTAAAAAAAAAATTTTTTTCCGAACATTTTTGGTAATTTTTTTTTTTCCGAACATTTACGGTAGTCACGCGTGATGAGAAAAAAGTGCCAGGATCATATTATGGGATGTCTGAATCACTTTTTTTGATTGAACCATTTGGCTGGTTCACTCCTCGCATGTTTGCCATAAGGGACGAGACACCTCGCTTCGCTCGTTGAGCCGGTGGCTCTGTCCCGTCTATAATAGCAAATGTATCTCCTGTATATAATTGTAACTGATCTCTTTGGTCACTCTCCAAAGTTCAAGATGAGCCAATTGTCTTTTTCTAGAGGAACTTCAACTATAATCTTTCGAAGTTTGTTGTTGTATTTATTCCTTGTCCCAAACAAACAACAGTCTGCTGCAGAAGCTTGTATGACACTAGCCAGGAAACCGGTGATCCACCATGGGAAGTAAATTAAATATTCTTCTCACATGACTCCTCTCCTGATGCAAATTGGGCCCATCTAGCTCAGTGCAGGAAATCCCACTGATTCCACTAACGCACACTGAATAGTAGACCTGAAACTGTGTCATTCCACAATGCACTGGACCTGTACTATAACTGCACAGCATATTTGTGATAGGCCTATATTTTCTTAGTTTGTTATGGTATTGACACTGGACCATGGTGATAAAGTGCTGAAACGCACCTTTAATGTCTTACCGCCTTAACATAGTTGCTGTTTGGTTCAATAGAACACCAATCCGATCAACATTCTTCAAATTAATGGGAAAGTGTATTTATCTGATGGTGGAGTATATTAGATCATTACAAATCTTATGTAATTTTTGTATCAGTTAATTTAGACCTATTTATGAAAATATATGGTGAAATTTATTTTTGAAAATAATCTTCTCAAATCAGATACCAGAAATGAGATTTTGTCTATTACCGATTAGTTGAACACTCTTGTGATTGCCAAAATAGAATAGACCAGCTAATTTTTCTGAAGGTACATTAAAGACGTTTTAAAAGACAATTGCAGAGGTTAACAGATAAACAAGATATTGCAAGGTCTATCATATTTCCTGGAGATAGGGATAAGTCTAAGCTTGGTTCTAGGCATAGTCTTTGACTTAGAGCAGGACTGGCATAAGCTATGTCTTATAGCTTCCAACCATGTTTAGACACAGCTATTAGCTGTAGAATGTGCAGGTGGACCAGGTACCATTAGCAACTCTTCAGCCTGCAGGAATACAGGCAGATTGTAGATGCACAGCTTGTTGTTGACTGGATGTACTATTATAGGTAGCATCTTGAAAGTCTGTTGAGAATATGCAATGCTATTGTTCTTCATGCTATTAATATTAAACATATTTTATGCACTATTATGTCTGGATTGGCCAAGCAGTTGAGTGTCTCCAGCGATAAAAAGGGAAATGTGGTGGTCATTGTGAGGGCAATACTGCAGCGAGGACTGATGTGCAAATATTAGGTCTGCAATAATGATTAAATGTCAATATAACTTACTGGATATCATTCACCTATATTTATCTATTGAATATTCATTCTTCAAAGCCATAGAACACTAAACCCAAACTTTATGATTGCTGTTGTCAAAATTAATGCATACATGAACATTCTTTACACCAGCAGCAAAAGGTCTTCATGATTTAAGAGAAATGCAATTAACCTGTTAATGATCAGATGTCTGTCATGCAACAACGGCAGAGATATATATTTTTACCATGCAACAGTGAAAATTCGTCTGCTCCTCATACAATATTTTTCTTCATCCAATTATACTCCTTCCAATCCAAAATTTGTATAATAAATGCAAAATATAATTTCACAAGGAAAACATTGACTTAAATATTGACTGTGAAAGGTCACTAAAAAGTCTCTTTTTAATTATAAACCCATATTAGCGTATTAGAATGTTCAGATACATAAATTTACGTGACGTTATGGTGAATAACATTTTTTTTTTTTGTTTCAAATCAAACACCAGTTTTGGGATAGAAATAAAAAATACATCTTGATGATGTTACAAGTTAGAAAGGAAACCACAAACTTTTTCCTTTATTGCATTGAAAATATTTTTAGGTGAGACTAGATATTTTAAAGGTGGAGAAGCAGAGGATGATACAAACAGAAGCATTTATCATGCCTTATGATATAACATTATTGTGCTGAATAAAGTAATCTTGTTCAACACAAAGGTCAACCACTTCGACAACATTCACTATAACTTCTCAGATAGATAGACAGATAGAAAGATAAACAGATAGATAGATGAATAGATAGACAGATAGATAGATAGATAGAAAGATAGATAGATAGATAGATAGATAGATAGATAGATAGATAGATAGATAGATAGATAGATAGATAGATAGATAGATAGATAGATAGAAAGATAAATAGACAGATGGATAGATAGATAGATGGATAGATAGATAGATAGATAGATAGATAGATAGATAGATAGATAGATAGATGGATAGATAGATGGATAGATAGAAATATAGATAGATAGATAGATAGATAGATAGATAGATAGATAGATAGATAGATTAATAGATAGATAGAAAGATAGATTGATAGATGGATAGATAGATACGGTAAGTGCAACCCTATTAGCCATGACAAAGATACCATGACTACGCGTCCCAAGCGCTGGTGACCAGTGTCAGTGTCCCTGGAATCAGCGCTGTACAAATTCTTAATTCTATTATTTTTATGATTATTTCAAGTTCTGGCCACTCATGAGGTATGATTGGTGAGATGGGAGTTCTTAATTTGTTACAAATTTACTCCATGTGAAGGATCACTTTGTTGACCGGCACAGACGCTGATACAAGGGGCTGCCAATTTAACATCTTATCTGAATGGCTGCTCTGATTTTGCTCAAGAAAGTTCCCACGAAATATTTGGTTCCCTACCCTGGGCCCGAGTCCATGCAAGCAAAGACCTTCATGCTCCAGTGAGTTAATTTAAAAATTTAGGCAAAATTACCATAAATCTGAATTACTCAATTTTCTGTGAACTGTAAAGGCAAAAAATAATAATTTCCTTTTAATATTCATGAAAAATAACCTTTTTTTGTCTGAGACTGGAAATATTTGTGCTTTCATGCAATTTCAGTCAATTATAGGCCTATAAATAGCCTATAAAGAGCCGTATTTGGCGCCCACCCCTGGAGCCACGCTATGGCAACAGCTTTAACAAAACTAATTTTTAATATTGTTTTCTGAGGCCTCCAAAAACAATTATCTGGAGGGAAAATTTTGAGATAGCCCTTTTTTTGGCTAAAAACAGGCAAAACGTTGTTTCGCGGCAAAAACGAGACTGAAATTTTGGCGGGAAAACCAGTTTTTGGCTATTTTTAGACCAAAAAGGGACTATCTCAAAATTGTCCCTCCACTAAATTGATTTTTTAGGCCTTAGAAAACATTATTAAAAAGTTGTTTTGTTATAGCTGTTGCCATAGGGTGGCGCCCGGGGTGTGTGCCAAATATGGCTATTTATAGGCTATTTATAGGCCTATAATGCCCTGAAATGGCATGAAGGCAAAAATATCTCCAGCGCGTGTCATAAAATATTAATTTTCATGAATATTTTTAAGGAATAATCATTCTGTGGCTTAAAACATCACAGGGAATTAAATAATGTGGAATTTTGCCAATTTCCATGTTGGAAGAAGATAAGATGACACTTCATTGGCTATCATGAGTCACAAAGTGCATTTTTCACAGTGAATTGGTCCTCATTTTTTTATAGAGGGATTGATTGATTTTTAGGTAGGAACTACATTCAATCAATTTCATATCAAGTGTAGTTAATATCCTGACAAACATGCATTGGCTAGGCGCACAATGTAGGTAGTCCTGTTTGAAAGTAAACACTGCTTCATTGAGCAGTTTTTGCCAAATCAGGAATAGCCTGTAACCTCACTTTGTGATCTATGTCTTCGAAAATAACCCAGGGCATTTTAGATATTGCTTTGTTACGAAGGGCAAGTCAGTACTCTGCAGGCAAGGTTCCAAATTGACTTTGTCATAAGAGTTAGCGGTTAATGATGTCATTCTATATGGGTGAAATGGCAAAGGAATATCAAGTAAGCAGAATTTGGAGAAAACGAATACGAGGCTCAAAGAACGCATATCAGAACATGTTGAATAAAATCTGAATTATAACTCACTAACACCCTGTGAAGAAAGAAATCGACAAACATACCTAACAAACGACTGCAGAAAGATTTCAGACACACTTGTAGACTGATTGATTGTTCGCAAAACCTATAGAAGGGACAGAAAGAGCGAGGAAAGATAATAACTGCAATAAATGTGGGATATACTATGGATCTATTCGGATCAATAGATAAGTGTCGATCATAACTGACAAGCTGCTTCATGATGGTTGCACTGTACTTGCCTATATCATATGACAGAAAACCCTTTAGCTATGCAGTGATGAGATGTCTGTCACTAGGAGACAAGTGCACCTCTTTGACCATAAGTATGTGATATCCCTGAAGGACCTGCTGTCAAGCACTGGTTTATTGACAACCTTTTCTTTTCTAGTGATTGTCAATCGACTACTCGGACATGCATTTGCCGAAATGTGCAATGTACTAAGACTACATATGGCTCTTGGCGAATTGGCGGTCCATTGAAAAAAAATAATTTTCTAATTTTCAATTTGCAAACTGGCTTTTCCACATCATCATGACAAAAACAAAACAGTTTTAAGCAAGTGACATCACATCATCAAGTTGAAAATTATATTTGAAACTGTTTGGACTGCTAATCCGCAAACAGCTCTATAGTCCATCCCCCGAGCCCCTCAGAAAATGATTTCGTTGCACCCCCCGGTTTCGCCCACTTTCTTTATACCAAATTGAAGCAAATTTTGTCTAGTTTTCATTTCTGATAATGTTTTTTACGAATTTCTGCCGCAACGGTGCGAAAAATGGGGGTTTTCAAAGGGTATGTGAATCAATTTTTTAGCAAAAATAAGGTAAAAAATAATGAAGTAACAGATAAGAATCAACTATTTTATCATGCAATATTCATATAAATGTTGTTGCATACATATGAAATGTAGATGAGATACCTACCTGTAATTTTTAAATATTTATATGCTGCCAATGGGTATTTAAACACAATGGCAGCCATTTTGCAAGATGGCCGCCAAAAATCTGTCGACGCTCAAATTTTTGACTCAAATTACTGTGGACAGACTATATTCAACTTCAAACATATGATAATTGTGTTAATATTTCCATTGGGAGGGCCCAATTTCGTTTTCTAGGATGCTTTTCTAAAGTTAAAGTTTATTTTTTAAGGTGATGGCTTAATTTCCAAGATGGCGGCCAAACCGAGATTGTTGGCACTCAAAATCTGTTTTTTCCGAGATTTTGCCTGAAAAATGTCATAAAAAGAGAGAGATCTTACTGCAAATACATAATTTGCCAAAGGATACCAGTGGAACCCATAACAAAATTGTTTTAAAGATGGCTGCTGTATATCCAAGATGGCTGCCAAATTCCAAGATGGCTGCCAAGATACCAAGGTGGCTGAAAAAACTCCCCGAACTGTGCGAATCTTTGCAATTTAGCCAGGAAAGATTGTTTTTGGGTGACATTTTAGTTGACAATCATGACACATAGAGTATAATTAATCTTGCAAAAGTTTCAGAATTTACCAAGAAATCCTCTTTTGATTATATCTCTGGTTTTTATGGAGTTTGAATGATAAGTTCTGATAAAAAAATGTCTTCAAGGCAATCCTAAGCTCAGACGCCGCTTTCTCATTTTTTTAACGGAACTGGCATGACTTGAGTTTGACAAGGATGGAATATTAGTTCCTTCAATGTATGAAAGGAAACTGCCTACTATGTAATGTAGCTATTCAAGTGTTGTAAATCTGCCATCTGATATAAGGTGAACATATTTGATTAATATCATCTAGTTTGATGTGTCTCATTTTACGAAAAAATCTGTGACTTTGGTGTTTAACGACTGATATTTTGACACTATTGCGATAAAAGTTTCCATTATGTTTTAAGGATATTTGGAAAGCATGAGACCAATATGAAAGGTCAGATGCACACAAAGCTGCATCAGAGGGATGAGAGATTCCTGATTTCTAAAAATCTAAAGACTGAATATGTGATAAATGTCAAAATCCTTCTCTGATGGTGAGTCTGTTTTACATCTCTGCGGCTGCGCAGCACAATACTGCGCTCTATCAAGGCTGGCTAGGGTGTTATTAATTTGTCCTAGGTTACTTTCCCTTATATTTTATAGTACACTGTGTGTCTGGGTTTCAAAAAGAAATGCTGTTACATTTTCTCTGTCTCTGTTCGTGACTGACCAGTTGGAAGCTGTTTGCTGTCAGTCCCTGGAAACCAGTGGAAAATGAAATTGGGTTGACATAACATACTAGTCCGGTGGCTTAGGGACAATTTTTGGGTCGATCGCTACAAATGTGATAAAAGCACCAAACTTCCCAGATATGTCTTACAGGCAATTTCTGATGATATCAGTCCAGGAGCCCTGTTGAAATATCATTATGTCAGAATTTAGGCCCATATTTTTAAAACAGAGGAAGATATGCATTAGTTAGCCTCTGTGTCGTAGAAACACTTTTACCCCATTTTTCTTGCAATTTTTCTCCTTTACTTACCTACAGTTGTGCTTGAAAGTTTCTGAACCCCTGGCACTTCTTACCTTATTTGTGCACATATCCCTAACAAATGCAGGAATAGCTCCTAAATTGGGTCAATAATACAACTGAACATCATCTTTTTTATGTACACATATACTTATAGCAAATAATGACATTTAAATACGATTTTATGATAAAAGTCTCCAAAACTGCATGTTCAAAAGTTTCTGAATATATGTTTACATAAAAAAGATGGTGTTCAGTTGTATTATTAACCCAATTTAAAAGCTGTTCCTGTATTTGTTTGAGAGATGTGCACAAATAAGGTAAGAAGTGCCAGGGGTTCAGAAACTTTCAAGCACCACAGTACTGTATTATACACCAAAAGAAAGCTTATATATAATAAGATCTTCTCTTTCCAAATATCCAAATAATAATAAACAGACATCTCTAGACCACAGAAAATTGTTAATTAGTATCTAGATTTCAGTCTGTATCACTGATTCGTCTGTTGCCTAGAGACAGTCTGGATATCCAATAAAATGAGCCCTTACAGACGTCTCAGAGGACCCTAAACAGGCTACCTACAGACCCTCTAGACGTCTGTAGAGGCTACAAAATGAGCCCTGTTTATATATGAACTAGGGGAGTCTCCAGTGGGGGAGCACCTTGGAAGCAAACAATTCTCTACTGGGGAACACCATTTTGTGGGGCATACATATTTTAATGTGCATCCCACAATTAGTCTTATCAGTGGGGGGGGGGGGCATCATTGGTATTGAAAGACGCGTGCTCCCGTGCACCCAATTTTTTTTTGGCATGGCTACACCCCCCCTCCCCCGACCCTGGGTGAGGAGTTCTCAAGAGCACAAAGCTTGCATACATAAACACATATACTGTTTTAGTGGGGGAGTCAAACAAATCTAATGTTACTGCCCATATGGCTTCACTTTTCAAATATCCATGAGTGCTTTTGGCAAAACATAGATCCTTTTGGTATAAGCCCGAATTATTAGCCATCATCACCAATTCTAACTATTTTGGATTTTGACTCCATCATTTAAATGATAGATGTTATCATGGTGGGCAATAATAAGTGAAAAGGACAAAAAATATTTTGTACCTAGCCATATTTTTATTATTGCTCTATATGTTTAGCACGGCAAATGATGATGAGTTAACCAGGCAACTTATATTTTGTGTCAAAATTTTATATTTTGACTCATTGACTATTAATGCTATTTGCAAATAAGCCCTAATATCTCCAAAAGACTCTGATTGATTTGGGCATAGTCGTTTTGTTATTGCTGAATCAATCCATGTCTTTTGTGAACATTTGTGGACATTTGTGAGTGAGTGACTATATTTGGGCATGTAAAATCTCTACGCAGTTTTTTTACTTCATAAATGAGTAAAAGAAAGTTGCTGCAATTATATACATACTGCTTGGAGGTTGGTATTAATATTGACACAAAAATTGGTAATTCTCTCTCTTACCAGGATGGAATAGACACCTGTGGTGGCTCCATCATGGACAAAATTTCCACGGATGTTACAAACTTGATAGTTTCTCAGAGACATCAGATATTAGGATGGAGGTCTGCAGCTAAAATGATTTCATCAAGATTAGATCTGGCTCTGAATCAACAGCAGTTCCACTGTATAGCGCTATTCATACTTATATAATGGATGTGTTGCTGATGGTTTTATGTCAAATGCCCTATTTACGAACAACTTTTAGTTCTTTCTTGAAGTTGACAGGCCTTACGAAGTTATGATGATTATTTTTCCTAAGGGGGAACAGGATTGCTGGAAACTAAGTGAACTTTCATTCGTGTTGGTCCTTTTCCAGGGTTTCCTGGTTTCATTCATTCTCAGAGAAATTTCTGCAAGGGATGCATCCCCACCATTCTCCATCAAGTTATATCTAACTTTTGACATTTAATTTTCATATTCCTTGTTTGAGCTTAATGATCAGCCGAGGAAAGGGTTCAAAATTACAACTTCTCTTCCTAGTTACTCGTATTTGAGGGTTTCGTTTTTCCGTAACAAGGATTTGCGTTTTCTGCTGAGAGCTTGGTACTCCAACAGTTCCCACAAGATAATGGGGCTATACAGGGCAGGGTGTTGGTCTGAGTGGGAATATTCTCCACTATTTATTATTATTTGTCGGATTATAAACAAAGGAATTTCAAAGACATCGGGATGGTTGAGGTGGGACAGTGTGGTAATTTGCCGGTCTTGCAGTATGCAAAGGCAGGTAAAATTTTAAGATTAGCACTCTTCAAGCTTCGCTTGCTTCAGAAAAGTGCAGGTAAACAGCATTTTTATCAGCTATATTGTTGCAAAACCTATCTTAATGAATTCCACACACAAGAAAACATATGTTTTGATCCAAAAATCACTATTCTAGCCCTATAAGAACCAGAAATAAGACCAAAAAGGCAATTGGCGGCCATATTGGAAATTTTCCAAAATGGCTGCCATAAACACAATTAAAGCCTGAACTTTTGTTTGTGAATAATTGGTTTAAAATTCTTGAAAAAATTTGGAAGTCAGTTCAAAGTCAGGCTTCTTAACAAAGTACACATATGAATCATTACAAATCAGAAAATGTGATAAAGTATAGAACTTTGTCATGCATTGTTTCAAACTCAATTTAGGTCCTTATTTTCATACTTTTGGTAGTCAGGGTAACCATAATTTTTGTTGTAAATAACAATAAATGTAATAGACAGTTAAAATGATAACCAGTCTGGTTCATTCTGTCTCAGAATGGATCTTATTTAATGTTAGAGTAAGAAAAACGTGGCTCTTGTATTTACATTCTTCCATCTACCGGCTGCCATTTTGGATTTTTTTGGCCATCTTGGATTTTTTTGGCCATCTTGGATTTTTATTATTTTCGCTATTATTCCAGATGTCAATCAAAACTGGGATGCCAAATTTTATAGCTGTAAAGTATGTCTATGTCATGTCACTAATCCATAAAAATAGCTTGTTAGGATCTCTTTGGCAACAAATTTTCCAAAATTAAAAAAAACTTTCATTCAGATTTTGCTAAATTTCACCAATTTTCGGCAGGATTTCATCTTAGACACTATCAAAAATGAAATCTACACAAAATTTGCTACAAAATGGTGTTAAGAAAGTTGGCGAAACCGGGGGGTACAACGAAAATGCATTTATAGGCCCTTTATGAGTCTTGGGGGATGGACAGTTTCAAATTTCGCACTAAACTTTGATAACAATCATTAATCGCACAGTGTGAGTTTCTGTAGACGTCAATTAATTTTGAAAGGTTCAGATACAATCTACAATGATATTATGTTTATTTTGTAGCCAGTTTGAGTCTACATGTATGGCTGGTTTTATTTTTACAGAAATTGGCATAATAGATTCAAAATAACATAGATAAATACAACTTTTTTACAGAAATAACTATAATGATCGACTAGGCCAACTGGCTGTCAAAATGTTATTTGATTATAAAATCTATTCTGGAATATTTGTCACATTGACACTATTATACAAATTATGTGATCAGGTAGAATTATATGATTGCAAAGGATCGTTGCTTTTATCGAAATATGTCTCTTTCGCATTACTGAGCTCAAAATATCCATTGTAAATGACAACACAGTTGTCTGTATTGAATTTCCCGGAATGCCGCATGCGCCATCTTCCTCATGAAGAATGTAATGTTATAAATAGAAAATAATTCACTTTAGTATATACCCAAATGCATTCAAATTGCTTCTACTCCTTAGTTATAGATGTCATGTCCATTTGTACATTTTTCATCAAATTGAACTAATACGTTTTTGTTTTTTGTCATTTCCGAATACAGAAGCAGCATCTGAGGGGCATTATTTTCTTATTGACACAATCTTTTCCAAAGAGAAACATGAGGAGGTGAATTTGTCCGAACTTGGATCACAAGACGTGACTATGTTGGATTTATATCATTCGACGGGCCATGATAAGCATGATCTTATAGTCAGGTTGGGGGATGCGACAATTTCGCCTTTTATATGAAATGCATTGAAACATGTGATATATTATATTTTATTGAGCTTGATGTGGATACTGATTACTGTTCCAACTATGAATTAAATGTTGTGGAATGTTTTGATGAACTTGTGCAAAATTTGATTAATATTACTGATACACAGACAACATAACTTGTTTTTCAAATTAATGTTGTCTCTAAATGCTAGTTTAAAATTCTATTCAATCAAAAATGAAACCAAAGCAATGTACCATAATTTGTAATTTTTTTTGTGTAATTTTGCAGTATATATTGGCGAAATAAATTGTCTTAATTTCTGTGAAAATTGAAATTTTCATTGTTTCAGTTGTCTATGGGATCAGTCTTTTTGTGGCCCTGAGGTTTTCGTAACCACCATAACTGACCACGGGTTATGTTACACTTTCAACAGCGGTCAAAATGGCTCTGTCCGGAGTGTCACTCAGACACATAATTGTTATTTCACCAATTAGTCTTTTGGAGATTATGTTTTAATAGTTCAAGGAAATGTGTTCAGCTCATAGTTGAGAGACATGTCAAACATATGTTGGCTGCAGTTAGTTCATACTGTGATTAATATCTTTGCATTCAACACATTGAATAGATGTTTGCTTTCTTTAGCTACCACCCCACTTCAACACCATTTGTTGTCCTCTTCTTCTCGTACTAATGTAGAAAGCAAATCATGTGATCTTCATTATCTTGTCAGTGACTAAAAGTTCCCAAAATTGAACTGTTGCCTGGTTTTGATCTACAAATTATTGAAAGCATTAAAAAAAAAGACAAACCTTTAACTTGTTAGGAAGCCTATAATAAAATCCAAGTTTTTTTTAGAAGATTTAAGTGCTGAATATGCAATGAAAATAATATTTATTTGTCTTACACACCTGTTATTTTTAGTAATGAAATTGGTTTCGATCTCCCAAGTCGGTCATTGTTGTTTTCTTTAATGACCAATTGCTAATAATGATGGTGCATAAGAGCATGCATCACTGCATAGATGTTTTAAAAGAACCGAATAATTTAAAATAAGAACACACACAAATTTTAAAATTTATAACTATAACCACAATATAAATGTTAAAGTGGTCACAATTGATCTTGAAAGTATTTACATCAGGTGACAGAACAATAAACCCTGTGGCAGGTAAGCTGTTCCATAGACATATTGCTTTAATTACGGCTAAATCTGAACTTTCTACTTTTTAATTAACACGACAAAGAGGACCTGCATTTTATTACCAGCTGCATCTCTTTAACAAAAGCTGTTGATATCAATAAAAAGACCTTATTGAACACAGCTGGTTTACAATGTGCCCTCTTCAACCTGGATAAGTTCTTCTGGTTAATAGTTTGGGTCTGTACCCTCATAGTCGTGCATGCTGATACAAACCCCTATTAGATTGCACATTATTGTCCCTGGTGGCAATCCCAAATGCCTTAAAACAGTAGCATGAAATTCACCAAAAGATATAGGCAATTTCTAACTGTGTCTTGTTGGCTGGAAAACAGGTCACCGATTTAATCATGGGCTTGTGTGAATATGAGTTTTCAACATAAATTATAGTAATTTATTCCTCGAGCGTCCATTACTGCTATTTTCTCCTTGTCCTATATCTGAGGCTTGATAAAAGCAAGAATCACTTATCAAGCAGACCGCTAGAAATAAACAATGATAAGATCACTGTCTCCTTATTAATTTCCAATAAGGCATGATTGTTTTTCCAGGCATAAGAAATGTATATCAATGCAACTGTACGTACATTTCTTGTTGTGGTGGCAGTGTCTCAGGCGGATAATCCTTAATTTGCGTCAGTCTGGGCGTTTCAAAACTTTTGGAAAATCTGATCCCAGCATGTAAGACCAGTAGATAACACAACAGTTACCGTAATGATAACTGTCCTTCAATTATAATTATGGAAACCTTCTTTTGAATCTTTTCAGGTTCAGACAAGGGCCTGAGTGTGCGTTTGAATGTGGAGCAATACGAGTACATGCGCGGACCGAACAGTGCTGCCGGAGTGAAGATCTTGGTGCATGAGCAAGAGGAGATCCCTATGGTCAGACAACTGGGCCAGGCTATATCCCCTGGATCCCATGCATTCGTTGGCATTCAGATGTTGCAGGTAAGTTGACGGTATCTTTTTATTAAGTTGGCGGCATCTTTTAATAATACTGCGGTACCTTTTTCCCTAATCATTTAATTTTGCGAAAATTTTTGGATATATGTCCTAATGTTATGTGTTAATAAAAGGTGGAAACACCCAGAGAATCTACCCTAGACGAATCCCTCAATCGTAGGACATTATCATAGGATTTTGCGTCAGAGCGTCACAGCCAATCAGCGTGCATCGTTTCTGTCCACTTCAAATGTTTAACGGCAATTTGCGTAAAAACTATTTGCTTCCCAAAGACGCAAGACCCGTCATTTTAAAGGTCTCGGAGAGACGAATCTATTGATGCATTGGCCGGCTTTGTGGGCGTGTCCGATTCATTCACTGAAGGCTTTGCTGAAGTGGGTGGAAAAAGATGTAAATTTATGAATGAAATATAATTGTGAGAATCTGACGCTTTTTGAATTATTGTTGGACAAAATCTGATTTCATTATTATTCTCAATTTGCAATCCATTTCTGTCCACAGCAGTGAATAAACCTAATTCGAAAAAGTGACTGTTAGCGGAAATTACGTTTTTGCATTATGAAGTTCTAACTTGTTGCATGAAAAAAGAGATCTAGCTTCCAAAATTTTGGAATTATTCGAAATGTCAAATTGATATTCATATTTCAGATCAACAACCTGCACCCACCTTATGGAGAATGCAGAGATGACAAGGAGCTGAAGTATGTCCAGCATTATACCATACCTGGCTGCCTGGTTGACTGCAGGGAAATATTTTTGGTCGATAAGTGCAAGTGCAGAGAAGCCTACATGCCAGAAAAGGGCACTGATGGTGGGTAGAGCTTTGCTTTTAAAATGAAATAGGTGCTTGTTCACAAACGGTTTGAATTCAAGTCTAAGAAATCCCTTCATGACAGATGTCCAGATGACAAACTTTTCATCCTGCAACACGAGTATTCAGTCTAATCAGTGCAAAAATACAGGACAAAAGCCCTATAACATATGCACTATCCCATAATTGCACAGACTGTCAAAGACGACAGCTAATATTAAATAAATATATCTGTACCCCTCGCTAATATTATGGGAAGATGGGTAACATTTGCCCCAAATTTCCAATCAATATTCCCTACCCTATTAAATATCCTTTGCCTCATTGCTGTGTCCTCCTCATGTCCTAATTAGCCTACCAAGCGCATAAATAAAGGACTTAAAACCCCAAACATCCCACCATTTTAAATAACACACCTTGGTAACAATTGATTTTCAGTAATGTTTCTTATCGAAATTTTAAGAGGGTGACTGCCAACTTTCCCCTCTGTCATGCGACACAGCACATATATGGCTGCTCGCTGAAAAGAATATTATGTTGATATAATTCCCATTTTTAGTTCTTAGTATCATAGCAATGCCAAGCTAGCAAGAACACATCATCTATATGAAGGTTGATTCAGTAAATGTGCCACAGCTGAAGGTTAGCCTCAAGCCAGTTGACATCCAGTTTCGTGAAAGGTCACTTCTGTCATTATGCCAGTTTTGCGTCAATGCCCTTGGCTCTTTAGAACTCTGAGAATATTCTCTATCTCTCTTACATAGATAAGACTTAGAACTTAAAATATTTTTAAATTAAAGAAACCAGAAGGTGCATTAAACACCACACAAGGGACAGTCGTACACCACAAAGACCATATTTGCATGCTAATATTGGCACAAGTAAATATATTTTGTGAATTTATCTTCAATATTTTAACTACAATGGCAGTACAACTATGTTTTTGTAGATAATTATGTCATAAACCTGGCAATGAATTAATTGCAGTCCTCAGAAATGGGTTTCAGAATTAGATAATTGCCTCCATTTAAGCTCTATTAAACAGAATATCCATTTAAGACCTGGCTAAGAATCAGCCTTTATCATGTGCGAGAAAGTCAGCCTCTGCTGTCTAATTCCTCAATTCCGACCTTGTTAATGCTAATAGACCAGTTTGATGAAAAGATAATCCCTTTAGCTTCTGGCAAGGCCATATCTGGTAACACTGAAAGAGAGAAAATATCTGATAGAACAGAAATCGTGCTTTTTGCCTGTTTGATCGCTGCTTTATCTGGCTTATTTATGCATTGTATGACCTCAGCTGTGTCAAATATATTGGCCTAATTATATTATAATGCTGTGTTACATGATGACTTTTATTTCGATATTTTATCTCTTTATTGCTGTTTCTGTTTGTGGTCTACTAGACCACTCTTTCACTGAGCAAAATCCCGTTTTGTTTATAATTCAGAAACACTTTTAAAATATGATGACGATACGCCTATTGAAAAGCTTGCAACGAACTCATAACTTCCTAATTTATTCCAGGTTGGCCTCCAGTTTGTACACTGGTCGACTATCAGGATTGCATGCCAAAAGCCTACAGTAAGTTGCATGTATTTTTTTCTCATAATATGACACACAATAAATTAAATCACATTCTTATAAATTGTACATGATACAATACATTTTAAAAAGTTGAGTATTGATATATGCTCCGCACATTTTTTTCTCACTGCATTAGAAGAAAATATTGCAAATTTTTAATACTTGCACATTTAAGATTTTATAAATTAGTACTGGTTCTCACTCAATACATGGCTATCAGAATGTAATTACGGACAATAAAAGTAATTTCAGGAATAACCAAAACTTCATCGTCAAGAAATGTATTATATGAGTTTGTTACAATCTATTTATATTTTTTCAGATTTATTCAATGCCAAAGATGAGAAGCTATGCGAGTGTCCAGTGCCATGTCAACGTAAAATGTATGAAACAACAATCTCATATGCGCAGACATCAAAGTTTGATACTAGGAGACACCAACGAGATGCAAACACTGTGGAATTACAGCAGAAGTTTGTCAAAGCAATGGAGACAGTTCAGAGAGTGGATAACGTGATAGCAGCTCGAGATTTTGAACTAGTCAAACGACTGCGACATACTGCAAAAGGGATTGTTGCAACTGTGAATCGCATTGAGCAAATAATGATGAATGTGTCCTCTAGTCTGGATATATTCACTGCGGAAATGGGTCACCGGATAAATTTCCATGATTTCTATGGTCTGAGAGTCGTCGAAAGGGCAGTTATGTATGGCTTTGTGCAGGCTTGGGATATCCAGCAGCAGAGTATTTTCCAGCCGTTAGCTGCAGGCACCGTTGAGTTTCTTGCATATTACAGAAAGGCTATCTTGCGCATCATAAATTCCACAGAAGAGGAGGTGTCCTTTCGTAGGATGCTGGAATGGAACCTAGAGGATCAAATCAGCACTCGAAAGGAGTTAATCAGGCGCGCCAGATCCGAGATGAAAAATATTCACAATGCTTTTCTCGAAGGAAGAACCCTGATCGATTACCAGTGGGGCATTCATGAAAGATATGATAACCTTTTCGTGTCAAAGCAATTGCTAAATCACAGAATGGAGTACCAGGCATATCTCTATCAGGATTTGGATGTTACCTTACGCCTACTGGATCAAGAGATAGTTATGCTGAAAAATCATATGTTGGATTCTATTCGCACTGGGAGTTTTAACCACACATTGTACAGGGTGGCCAGAAGGCAGTATTCTGATTTGATTCGCAATTTCAATTTGGTTTTCAATGTGTTCAAGGAATCTATTGTGCATCGTACCAAAACTTTAATCGACAAACGTAGGAATGATTTCAAAAAATTGAATGAAACCTTGTACAAGGAATCTGGAGATTGCAAGATCACAATTCACCAATCGATGGATCTTGTAAATAGTAAGTATTTTGCATTTATTCTCTTTCTGAATCCAAGATTTGTTAAAAATACCAGGTAAGTCCGATGATGGATTTCATTTCAAATTCAATAGACCCAGACGTCCAGCAAATATTAATTTTCTTTTCTAAATAATAATAAATAGCCATTATAGCTGAAGGTTAGCATTTTAGCATCTGATTTGGCTAAAACAGATTTACCAAGCAAGATTGCCTTCCTGGGAACTAAGTCTGAAATAAGAAAGCAATTCATTAATTTTGGAGAACTAGTAAGAAATGTCAATATAATGTCTTCATGAACATATCATATCTTGATCTGTGTAGGGATTGGTTATCATATGTATTCCTTTTTTTCAGGGGGCAGTTAGTTGATCAGGATTTTTTTCAGCTAGGTTTTGATCAAAAAAATCTTGTCCAGTAAATGTTCATTTTTAAATATTTCCATAAAAGACCCCATTGTGCCAGCGCTAGTCCTACCAGAGGTTAATTAGTGTCAAATTCATTAGAGGTGCACCAAAAAAAATAGAGTGAAATTGACTTTTTAATAATTCTAGGTTTAGTGTGCATGTTGCACTAATAAATATATTCACTGTTATTACATGTAATTTGTCCACATTCGCCTACATTTTCCTTCAGCCTATTAATACATTTACAAACAAACCAACATAACCAAGTTTATATAGATGATTGATATTTCAATAAATAAGCTTATTTCAGGGTGTTGTATTGACACATTTTTTTAACAAAAAAACATTTATTATTGAAAGATTCAAGTCATTTTAATAATCTGATTTGAATCATATTGTACTGAATGTTGAGATATAAGACAAATCATAGTCTACAGAAAATAGGACCTCAAATGTGCTTGTTGTGAGTCTTGTAACTAACTTCTTAATATATTTCACAGCAATGCGGAAGGATACCTGGCCGATTGTTGAGGAGGTCATAAATGATTCAAGGGATTACACTGGGCAGAACCATCTGGGGAATAAGACAAGCCTTGCGAATATGGTAACATCGGAGACTATCCATGTCAAGCTACAGCAGATGCATGACTTCTTCAACGATGTTCGTGCTCGTGCCAGAAATTTTGATCATGACTGGAAGAAGTACATGGGAGCTTATATTAGGGCCTGGAAGACCATCGAAACCGAAGACACCACCCAGGAGTTTTACCAACAACTTTATAAAGACTTCCTTGAGATAAGGAACCCAGAATCAAATGTTTCAGATGAACTACTCAACATCTTTGTCAACAGGACCTATTTGAGTACCACAGATCCAGATGTGCTTTTTACGAGGACTAACGCTGACTTAGCACCAATTAATGCAACTGTGGCTTTGAAAGACCTTAATGATAAATTCTACAAACTTTTGCGAAGTTCTAACATCGCTTCAGTGGTAAAGGAGAGAGATGATAAGTTCTTTGAAGCTATGGATGATTGGATTCAGTCTCTCAGCAAGTTTCTTGATGAATGTAAAACTGATGAATCATTTTTCAAGTAAGTATAAGTTTCAATTTGCCAGAATAAATAAATATTATACTGCAGATGATTCGATTATGATGGTCTGCTCAGTCCAGCAAGTATTAAGTACATGGGCAATGACAAATATTGTCGAAAGTGAACGCAAGTAAGATTTGATGCAAACCTTGATTTTTTCCATCAATAGTATTGGCATAAGAACGCCATTTTCTTCAAAATATTCTAGAATATTGAACCAAAGGCACTTAAACAGAATTATTTAAACCAATACATGACTTTGACTGAGGAAGTTATGGCTATAAAGTGCTGTTGACCGTATATTACATGTTGCTTTAATTTTGATTGTGCTTTTTTACAGGGAGAATATTTTGGAAATAGATGTCTTCATGAAAGAGTTATACTACGAGCAGGTTGAGCAGAGAATAGCTTATGACCTGACAAATTTATGGAGTAAGTGATGTGGTTGAAAGGTTAACTTTTGGTACGATTGTGTTGTATGAAAGCAGTAAATCATCAGTAACCCTTAGCTATTTATTTTTCTGATTTTGTAACTGAAGGGGTACAAAGAAATCTTGCTAAAGATGTTAACTATAATGCCAAGAGATGGTGTAAAGTAGATCACCAGATATTCTTCGCGAAATATGACAGACTCAGAAGTCTGTGCTTCTTCCTTTTGCTGTATTGGTCTGATACTGTACACTTCATGGAGAATCTAGGAAAATGGCAAAAAAATGCATTTTAAAATGAGTACTAGTCCTTATGGACGATTCTTCTTAATGGTCATCAATGTGTACATAGGAAAATGACCTGGATAAGTATGTATCCAATGGCTCAGGAAACATGGAGTGGTCCGTTGTGGATCAAAAAGGCAATTGGAAATATTAAAGATCTGACCAAATCCTATAATCAGCTGTACTGCCTTATTCTGCCCTAATTACAGTGGTGTCTCGAGGTCCAAATTCTTGCATTTCCCCAAGATATCTGCAAAAGATAATACATTTTGGTGAATTAAGGACCGTTCAGAATTTATGACTGGGGGGGTGGGAGTTTTGCTAGAACTTCCCGTCAAAAATTGATACCCCGTCTTGAGTTTCATGCGGATTTTTAGTACCGCACCCTTAGGTTTCATGCGTATTTTTAGTACCCCCCCCCTTGACATACATAGCAATACACACATATATACTGTTATACACGGCCACACGTACAGATTCACGTCATTTCGCGAGTTACGGTGTTTTTTAACATTTTTAAGGCCCCCTTGGAAGTGTTGTCAAAAGTTAATACCCCCCCTTGAAACACGTGTGAAAAGTTAGTTCCGCTCGGCCAAAACTGCCACCCCCCCTCCCCAGTCATAAATTCTGAATGGTCCCTTACCATTCAAGAGGAGCAGTTAATCGATAAAAGAAAATAATGGAAAGGCCGGAATTTGATGTCCTGTCTGAGAGGGGCTGTGGCGATCAGTTGTTTAAAACCCTTATCTCAGTATTTATAGAGCAAAGTTTAAACTTTACAAAACTATTAAGTGGTCGTAACTGTCCAAGAAAAATAGTTAACTCAGACAAAGGGTTCTCTTTGATCTATGATATTTTTACTTTTTTGGTGCAATACCATGACCGATGAGAACTTTAAAAAAAATCATCAACATTAGGGTGTTTCAGGTGCCCCCAATATTTTCCGATCCAGCTTGATCTTGGTCTGGTATTGCAGTTTATATAGTAAAAGTCACATGTAAAATTATGGCCCATTCTATAAATACCTACCTTTACCAGAATTCACTTGAAGTTTATAATGTAATATAACAGTATATATATGCAAATTCTCAAGATATTTCAAAAACCAATGAAGAAATCAATATTTTTTTCTCAATCCACAGTTCCTGAGTAAGATTTGGGAGGGAAATTCAAATTTGGTCTTATTTTTTGTATAACCCCATTTGCAAAGCTGCCAGAAGCTGTCAAATTAGTGAAAATCTGCATAAAATGGCAGAAATTTCGGAAATTCAACACTTCCTAGCTCATTAGGAAGACCTGCTGTAAAATAGCTGGTGCCAGATTTGAATTGCCCTCCCAAAACTTATTCAGGAACTGTGGATTGAGAAAAAAATATTGATCTCTTCATTGTTTTTCGCAATATCTTGAGAATTTGCAAGTTCGCCAATGGGGAATTACATTATAAACTTCAAGTGAATTCTGGTAAAGGTAGGTATTCATAGAATGAGCCAAAATTTTATATGTGACTTCTACTATATAAACTGCAATACCAGACCAAGGTCAAGCAGGATCGGAAAATATTGGGGGCACCTGAAACACCCTAATCAACATCTCATATTGTTTATTAGTTGAAAGATCATAAAAAATGCAAAACAACGACCACAGTAATGTTGATATGTTTCAATACTAAATAGGATCTGTTCGTATTCATCGATGGCCACAAAATGTCCCCTGGTGGATATTTGGTGAACTAACCTGTACTCTTGCCTTGAGTGTTTATTCAGAGGTTATAATGTTATACCTTGTTGGTAACTGATATTTTCTGTGACCCGTTAACCTACCATGACTTCTGCGTCTTTAATAAGATTTGTCATATCATTATTTTTACTCTGTACAAATATTTGACAGTCGCGGGTGATCAATAACGTTGATTGTCCACAAAATGTTTTGACTTTTCACGTTATTGGTAGCTAAAAAAATATCAGAGACCCTTATATAAAATTGTATATCCTTTATTCAGATATATGCTCAAATCATTTCAAAATGACATGAATAACAATGTTTTTTTCCTTTAACTTCAGGTGATATCGGAGGTTCCATGGGTTTGTTTGTTGGTGCTTCTGTCATCACTGTGTTTGAACTTTGTGATGCAATCATTCACAATTTCTTAAAGATGCAGATTGACAAAAATCGCAGAAGGAAGCGAGCAGCAGGGATAGCAAAACGACAAAATGGGAAAGTATGACTAGAAGTTGAGACGGCCCTCTAGCGGAAGGTGTTGGAATTAGCGTGTTATCGCGACGTCATCGGGAGTTCTGTAAAAGGATACCAAGATGGCGCCTGAGACTGCTGATGACACTTAAGATACATGTGTATTGTATCATGCATTATGTACACATATTATGTGCATTATTTCTGTGTATTTCACAATATGTGCACATTATGTTTGTGAACACCATGACCTACGCACCAATCATGCCACACCTTATATGCAAATTAACTGCTGCCTTGCCGTGGCAAATACGTCCAACAGATTTCAAGGGGGTACGTCTCTACACAAGTAGTAGAAATATGATTCACGAGTGACTAATGATCTGATACCTTGAAAGTTTTCGCTTGTGTTCTTTTTTCTGTACAAGCTCTTTTGACAGCGTTACGATGGAACTGTGATGACTTTTCTATTAAAACACCACTATTGTCATTAGATTGTCATGACTTGCTGTATTCCTCTGTTGATTCAAATTTCAATAATTCCACTGTGCTTGCATGATGTACGATGTATTGAGTGAGAGCTGGGTGGATGTCTTGTGGATGGGTAATGTCAGAATATGCGTCAGATTACCTGGCGATGGTGCTAACTTTTTCTGTTATTTTTGTTTTCCTGCTGTACATAGTTAACCTTGTAATCTGTGCTATGTTAGTTTATATATATAAACAAATAGGGGGCGATACTTGCAGATTTATAATGTAAAAAAGAATGTTAAATTACCGAAGTGCCAGAGTCTTCAAATATTACCTCAGTCCTATGGTTGATGATATAGTTTCCAAAGTGGCCTGATATTGTGCAGTCATAGCTTGGATAGGTATAGTATTCTAGTTTTAGATTCAGCTTTGTAATGTTTAGTAGTGTTTGTAAATACAGTGCCCACACCTCCTCTAGCCATAAAGGAATATAACATATCACTCTGTGTAATTATCCGCTATGAAATATTTCTAGGCTTCTTAGAGGGGAGATTGCTAGTAGAATTCCTTCTGATCCTTCTTTTGTTTCTAAAAACTTCTGCAAATAATATTAACATTTTCTTGCAAAATTAGCATATGGTTGAGACTTGAGAAAATGTTTAGACCAATATCGCTCCGATGATATTCAACTTACATTTACAATATTTTGAAGTATCTCCCTCCCCATGAAAGTGAAATTTCTGAATTGAGGTCTAAGTCAAATAGAAAACTGGTACTCATTGGAAGAAATGGGTAGTGTGGACCATTTTCCTAATCCCTGATATATTAAACAAATAACAAAACTGTTTGTTAAAAACACATCAACAGGACATGCTTCATGTTTTGCATAATGTATTAAGTCATAAAAGAAATGTAGAATTGAAGCGAGTCCACTTTTCCTTACAATCAATTTATCTGTTATCTACTGTTTCTTGTGATATTTGATGTGACATCCTTGCCAGTGCACATAGATTTCCAGCGCTTAAGTGAGCCAATTACGATATCTCGAGACACATTAAATAGTATTATAAGCGTAGGTTATTCACCACAGCAGAGGGAATATATGATTTATCACCCGAGGGCTTTAGCCTGAAGTGTAATAAACAAGGCCCATTCTGAGTGGTTCGGTGATATCAATTTTGATCCAAGCTAATTATATTCTTGATCACATGGTGAATAGATGTCTCGTACCATGAGACCAAGGCTCAAATAGTCAAGCAAGACATGATGACTGGTAAAAAGTGTATTGGAATTATCACCCTAAAAGACTGGCATGTGATTGGCTGACAGAGGTTTCGAATTGGCAAGGAAGGAGTTGTCCACACAGTCTAGGCTTCAAGTGAAACAGACGAGCAAGGCACCAATCAGGGTAACATGCTTTTGCCTTCAGTGAACTTTTAGCAGATATCACATGAACAACATAAAAACGACATTCAAATTTTGCTCATAAAGAGTGCTCATTGATGCCTAAACCAGGATATCAATAAAATGTCATTGTAGGGAAATTTTTTTTTGCAGTTCACAAAAAACATATCTTTCTACTGTATTTTTTACATTGTCCTGCTCTTAGAAATTATGAGACTGAAGTGTTGTCCACAACTTTGATCTCACTGATAATTGAAGCAACATTTAAATGCGATTGGAGACACCTGAGGTTACCTCAATGCTGATTGATTCAATTACAAGTGCGGCTTGAATATTATCTGTCTATCAGTAACAGTGTTCCCAATCTGCCTGGATCCCACAGAAACACGCTCATGCTAAATTGCAAATGTTCAGGATGAAATAAAAAATAACACATTTTTTAATAAGAATAATTGTTTGCACATTGACTTGTTTACATCCTCTGTAAAGTTATGTTACTCCCACACCTAGCTACAATGTATATGTCATCCTAAATGGTCCACATTTCCTCCAATTTCCTGACACAGTTGTACTCCTTAACCAAATATCTCTTTCTTCTGGACAAAGAAAATACTGGTATAACTATAGTTATTGTTGAAATAAAGCTTGCTGTAGTTTAGCTTGGCTGTTTTTGATTGCATATGCTGTAGTGTATTTTGTAGCACATTATGAACGTGCCAGATGATTATATATTGGCGAAAAATAATACTCATGCTGTGGATTTTATCCCCCACAGGTTATTTCTTATATTATGATTACTTGCTTTATTGTATGATTAATACAATTGTTACATATTAATCAGATGTCATCCTCACTGATCCAGATTGAAATTAGTTGTTGATTAAATTCTGAAGATATATTGGTTGTTTTGACTTGTTGATGTCATTCCATTGCTTGATATCTTTTGCTTGGTGTTGATTGTCTTGTAAATATCATAGATCAACAAGAACATTTCTTATAGATATCAAAGTTCAAATGCATAATGGAGAAATGGAATTATGGACAAAATACTACTTCCGGAACTATCCTTGAATTATTGGTAATGGCCGTATAATGCTATGATTTCTGATGTATCAATTTAAAATAGCTTTCAGAACTACATTGTCAGATAATAGGTAGTCAATATTTTAACAAGCTGGGGTTTGTAAATGGAAAGAGGTTGTTTACTGATATACAATAAAGCAAAGTTTAAAAAATTAAGTTGTTTAAAATGTTTCCCCCTCAAATTATATATTTTAAAAAAACTTCATATTTGAAGAATTTTTTATGTAGCAGTTTTTTTTCCATTTTTTTTTTTGCATATTGAATATTTTCGTAGTATTATAACTCAAAATTGGCTCAGGGCGTTGACGAAAAAAATGACGCTTTGATCTCCTTTTTTCCCTTCTGCTTAGACAATGGCCAAATTAAAACAGTAGGGAGAGTTGTTTTTTTCCTATCTATTGGCATCCAAATCAAATTATATCTATTTTTTAATCGAGCATTGATTCAGCACACCAGCAAAATCAGCCGGCCAAACATATTATGGCCAGACATGCATTTGAATTTTCCCGAAGGTATCAACGTGACACTGGAAAGTAATTGGTAGCATCCATTGGAATGACCAATACAACCAATTTATTATTTAGAATATAGTGTAAATTATGCTTGATCGACATAAATGTGTAGAAATTATTATTTTGTTGGCATTATTAAGGTATGACTGTAACATGTGGTGAATGAACTTGTTTGCATGACTTTGCACCTTGACAATTGACAATTACATTGTTGACATGTTGTTTTATGATGAAATGTTGAAATGAATAAATTCTGTAAATCTAATTTTGCAACTTTGTACTACAAAAAGCCTTTGACATTGTTGGTGAGCACAAGTGGAATAAATGAATGAACACATTCTATTAAATATATAATCAAACCTGAGCACGCGGGACGTGTAATTTGCTTTTAGTAATATATGAACTTGTCAGATTTATTTTGATGTCATTTTTATTTTGATTTCATTTTCATTTGGTTTTGCTTGTTGTATATGGTTTTTCTGTAATTATCATTTTTAAAATGGATGGATTCTTTTTTTTTTACATATCCACTGTGTTATGTATCATTTGCTTTCTATCATTGTTAATGCTGAACCATCCAACAAGCTGATTTTGTAATAAAATCTTGTATCTGAAGTGTAGTTGAAAATTCTTTCTCCTGTTTATCATTATATTACTGTCTAACAAAGTTGCTTCTTTGTGTCTCTCCCTGCACTCTGAAAAGCATAGTATTTTTAGGACCTATCGCTTTACAGTGTATTCAAACAATGTACTGTCTTACGAGTTTCTCAAAGACTTGACAAGTAAATGGATTGAATTTTAATGATTTCGAATGAGTGTTTGTTAAGATGAAATGTTGTAATTATACAATGATTCAGAGCAGAACATTTTGGAAGCGGAAAGTCTTTCACAATTTAGAACTGAAAAGTTAATCCCTGTCAGCATGCCTCGGCGGTCCAGTGTAGGCCCAGCGTCAGTCCGATGTCAGTAGCATCGGACCAGCTTCGGGCCAACGTTGGACAGCCGAGGCGTGCTGATAGGGTACAAAGGGTATGAACTTCCCATTAAATGAGTCAGCAAGTTGGATAATTCAGCCTTAATGTAATGTTCATTGAGTGGTTTTAATTGCAGATATACTTTGTCTACTTGACGTGGCTTTGAATATAAAATGATAAAGCCTTTATAACAGTACATGTACAGTGCTCTAATAAAATTGATTAATGTGTTGGTTGATATGGTTATATTGTTGAATTCAAACTGTTGATGTTGTTATTACTGTTTAATAAGAAACATCGCATCAGTTGTCTGCTGTTTAGACATTTTGCATTTGAAATCTGATGAGAAAGAAAAATTAATATATCACTCTCATTAAATTGATCTTGCACTATCACAAAGTTATTGAATTTATTGAGGCTGCATTCTACATTCACTTGTATTTTAAACCTTGTCATTATTTTGACATAGTCTACATCACCTAACAACCCGTATACTTGTATTTTTGCCATAATACAGAGCCTTGTAAATTATGCATTGACATCATCCTCGATGAAATCTCTGTTGAAACTCTGTGGAAGCTATGTGAATAGAGAAAATGAGTCTGTCACTATGTGGATAATCATTACTATAGTCACCATGCTATTTTCTCTAACCTTTGTAAATATGAAGATATCATAAACTGTGAATGAAGGATAAGTGTCATCTCAATAAATGAATCACACTTCATAGAATCAACGAATTTGTGTTATCACTCCCTGACAGTTGTGCCATCATGGATAGTGAAAATCCATTTATACATTTTTCATTATCTGTCATGTTCACAAATTTGTGGAGGTATAAAAACGAGCATGTGCAAGTTTGTGGATGTGTAAAAAAGGACATAAGTGATCTTGTATACAGTACAAGCTTCTAAAAGTGGCTAGTCAATTAAAATCTAGCCTTAGCTATCTATCCATAGCCATTCTAAGTTAAACCTAGGCATAGGCGTATTTCGCAGTGGGTGGGGGGGGGGTGCTGCAGCCCCCCCCCCTTGCATCAGGGCAAATGACTCATCAGGGCAAATTCTGCTTAATATCAGGGCAGATCCAATGCCCTGGACACATTCGCGCCATGTTAAAATTTCAGGGCAAAATGGTCACAGCCATCTAGCGAGACAGCCGTCCCGTACGCCAATGAACCTAGCTACACTTATCATTATTGCAATCCATAATTATCCACAAGTACTATTGTTTAAACAAGGGGTAAAAAGATTCCAGTGTATAAGAAAGAATAGCAGTGGATAGTGGTGGAAATATATCGATGATACTAGTAATAAATACGTATGGGCAGCTAAGTTGAGGACCTGCCAATAATGACATTCGTGGATGTGTTACAGATTTTAGTTTTAGGGTCAAAATTATGTTTAGGGTTAGTTTTAGCCAAGTTGAGGGTTAGTATGTTCGTAATTACACCTATGCAAATTCGTGAATGACAATATTTTACACTTCCATGAATGCCAAATTCTGGTACATGTTCGTGCTTGCAGGATTATAAATTCGTCCACATGCTAAATATTGAAAAATGCATGGGCCTACCTCGAAAGTTGCACTCCGGTTGAGTGTCATGATGTGGTACAATTTGAAAAATTTTACATTCAAATGGTGTTTAATGCACATCTTTTATGAAGGATGACATGAAACACATTATTTGAAAGCATAACCACTTCTGTGTCATATTAACTTAAAATAATTTCTATTAATTAACAAACTGTTAGCCACCGAAAATCTTCAGAAAACAAGTGATATTTGGTGTTCCATGTTAAATCAGATTTGATGGCCGGATTTCACCAACCTGTTGAGACCAGTCTAATTGCCTTAGACTAGTCCCAATTCAGAAAAACGTTTCACCAACATGACATGTTCATGTGCGATTATCCAATTTGCCCAAGAAAAAAAAAATCCCTGCTTGACACATGCTTGCAGCAATAAATATTCATAATTATTTTTACACAATCAAATTTTTGGTGATGTTTGATAAATAAATGTAGAATTTTAATGTTGCCCTATAAGCTACAGTTCTTCCTAAAGATGAGAAAATATTTAATTTTAAAAAAATTGGCAAATACTGTGAAAAATTGTGAAAAACATTTTATTTTACAACTTTATCAATTATATGTCTGCACCCACAACAGAGCGAACATGTCTTTGGACTGTAAATTCAACATTTCCTTTTAAAGTGCAGGTCATTGCGTCTTGTGAGAATGGCCTTTGTCAAGATCCAACTTAAATGGCTTAGTGCATGTTTAAATTTAATTTTTATTGTAAAATTTAAAGATCTAATATTTCTTCAGGAACATAGAACACTGTGTTGCTTCGATTCAAGGATTTTAAGTTTAAAGAACTGAATGGAAGGACACATCTAATAAGGAGACAGCTGATACTTTCAAGGTAATGCATTTTTTCGAGAAGGTTTTAATGGTTTTCTGTGCGTTTGCATATTCTTCAACAGTTTTTTTGCGCTGTTTTCTACTTTTTTTCTCAAGACACTCTATCAAGATGAACTACAAAGCTATAGAGAAGAGATCATGGGACCAAATACCTTCCCTATCTTTCACTGTATACATGAAAGAGTGCTCCCCAAGAGCACAAATACAAAAGAGTGCACATAATAACCCCGTTTATGAGTGTTGTTATGTTATGCCTGCCTTTTATATCAGGCTTCATACGTAAATTTGGCAAAAGGACTTCTTGCAGGAAACGTACCATTTGTCTTGACATTAGGAAAGGACAGCCTTTTTGTGTGCATCACATCATAATGAGATATATCATATTTACTGCATAAATTGAGAACTTCCTAAAACTGCCAAAAACTGCACTTTGCAGGAGAGAGAGAGAGAGCCAGCATCAGGGAAGGATTCATAATACTTCATTGTCTGCAATGATGTTTGTTAATATGAAATGAAATACAAAACAACTTAACAAGTTACAAGCTTTCAGATTGATTTTGACATTATGGAACTTTTTCTGTTACTCTCATATCATTTTCCATTACCACTCGAATTTTGTGATTGCTGTGATGGAAACAAATTCTCTTATAACCGCAAAAATTGTCAAACACAGGAAAAACAGCAAGGCCTAAACAGTGTTAATTTTGGTATGCATAAATTGTTTTGACAATTTGAACATATTCTAAGTCAAACCATTACGTTTATTTTGCATGTCCCAACATTGATGTTTGTGAATTCAAACCTCCATATACAGGTACAATTATCTGAATGCTCTATTTTTAATATGAATATAACCACAACGATATCCTTACACTCATGGACTTGTTTTCAATTTATAGTACTCCCTTTGAATTAGAAAAAAATAGCTGCAAAGATCTGTTCCACACTTTTTTGTCCTTATCGAGACATAGTACGTACCATTTTCTGCACCATTCACTCTGTCATCAGTCATATGACCTATTACAAAGTTCTACTTAAGCAGCCTAGCAGCACGGTTATCTGCTAAAACAAATCGCACAGGCAAAAGAGATCTTATATCTATTTCAATCTCCTAAATCTATATCCAAATGTTTTATCTATTGAACAAATGTCATCTATTTAAGGTGGCTCGATACTCGTGAACTTTCCGAGATAGGATTTCTCAAAAATAGTTTAGAATGATCCAAAATATAGTTTATAGCAATGATATGCAAGAAAAAGGGGTCGCTACCAGCCTTTAAAAAAAAATATTTGAGATTATGCATGAGAAAGTCAGTTCACCCAAACCTGAAAAACTGAATTTTTTTCTTACATTTTTTACTGTGAAGTTTTCCCTACTATTCAGTGGTCATGCATCCCATATTATGCACTGAAGCATGACATTAAAGAAAACACTTGAAGGGAAAAGCTGATTGCAATTTCAAAGAGATATATTTTGTTGAAAGGACTTTCCTAGGGTCTAGGAATAAAAGTTTTGATTTTGACAATTTAAACTTTTTTTATAAACCATAGTGCTAAGAAAATTGACTGGATAGGATTTTTTAATTCATTGTCATTTACTTCCAAAAATAGTGGGGAACAATATAACGATACAGACAACCCTTCCTACCACACTTGAAATTGATATAGAATTTTTTTTCTATTACCAAGTCATTTTTGAGAAATTAGACCTGCTTGAGTAAAATCACCTGTAAAACTGTTCTATGCTGACTATCAAGCTGAAACTCTGGCTGCTTGTAGTACTCATCATAGCGCTTCTAGTGCTCCAAACGGGAAGTCTCTAGAGCCCCAATAGAAGTGGCGCAATTTGCAAATGAAGCGGCCGCCGTTTGAAATTCTCAGAATTAAAAAAAGATGACAGCAGAGATCAGCTGCAATGGTGACGCTACCACAGATAGGCTTGTCTGGGTGCGCGGAAATATGTGCAGCTGAAGTAATTTCATGAGTAGTGAGCCACCTTAAGTCTAACTTTATTACAGAAAAGAACATTTTATATTTACTTCTCATTGGCTCGCCATTTCAACTCAAGAAACTTCACATGTCGTCAATCAGTGTGGACAATGTTGAAACTAAGGCGACAGATCATGCCAGAAATTTGGGTGTATTCTTTGATGAACACATGTCTATGCTTAAGCAAGTAAACAAAATTTGTCAAAATGCTTATTTTAACCTTCGAAACATCTCAAAACTGTGCAAGTCACTAAACAAAGAGTCAATCAAAACAGCCGTCAATGCATTAGTCACTCCTAATTTAGACAATGGCAATGGAATGCTCTACTGTTCGTCCAAACAAGTGATAAATAAACTCCATGTTACGCAAAACTCCGCTGTACGACTTATTGAAGGGCTAAAAAGACAAGATAAAGTCAGCCATTACAGGAAGGAGTTACACTGGCTTCCAATCTCTGCAAGGATCCAATTCAAACTTATGACACCAACATGGAAAGCGGTGAATAATCAAGCACCTCAGTACCTCAAATGTCTTATTCAACAAAAACCGGAAAATGACCTGAACCTCCGCAGCAATGGCAAAATGTTGTTAGAGGTACCTGCCATACAAAATCAAAACAAGTTTGAGGATAGTGCCTTTTTCTATTCATCACCGATACTGTGGAATGGGTTACCTGATAATGTGCTGAAATCAAGGACACTGAATAACTTCAAGAAGCGATTGAAAACATATCTTTTTGCAAAATTTTACACAGATATCAGCTAATCTAACCAAGCGCAAATGAGCAGTTTACTGGAATTGGCGCTATATAAGTACTTAATATATATATATATATCACTCTTTTTGGATATGTTGGAATATCCATTAATAATATTCAGTACATTTCAATAAAACTTCAATTTATAATGTTGCAGATGACATATCATTGTTGTAAAATTGTTATAGGAAAATAAATGATGTGGACTCATGTGACACACAATCAAGTATGCAAAGCATGACATTGTCACAGTGTTCTCCACCAGAAAACACTTCAGCCACTCTTATAACCCAGGCATATTCTCTCTGCAATCTCAACAGTTGACAGTGTTGTACAACCTGCTAAAAGTTGTGTTACACCTGATGCGCTAGATGCAAAGAAAAAGGGGAGTTGCCAGTTTGGAGGAGACAGGGTCATCAGGAGAAAAGGATGCCGGAATTCCTTGAGGGGGCAGTGACACTTTCAATCACCTGTAACATGTTTTCATTGAAATGCAGGCCCATAGATTTCATTGACAAAAAAGTATGTCATCCAATCCCTAATATCATCACTCAACATACTCATCATGCACCCATAGTCATATCAAAACCTGATTTTTATTTAGAATTGAAGGAGAAATAGCTGCTGCCATCTCATTTTGAAGACAGCTGTACTTGTCTCACACTAAAACAGTTTAAGTGATCAGTAGAAGTAGTGTTCAAACAATAAACTTGATGAAAACAGATATCTCCCAACAATGTAAAGTAAACTGATGGCCTTGGGTTTGAAAGCAGCATGAACAACTGGAACAAAACAGCCTTTTGAAAATGAGTTGGCGTTTTGAAAAGGCTTATTGACTGAAGCACTCTTGAAAAATGTCTGCTGTAAAGTAATTTATTTTGGGCTATGTAAGGACATGTTAAGCATTATAGAAGGCTGATGTATTGAAACTTGACAAAGAGAAAACGTTGAAATTAGTCTGGAAAGTGGCTGTCAGATGGTGCAATATTTGGTTTATGTCATTTTCTAAGAATTTATATAGATCTAGTTTTGTAGTGTTAGTCAGGTCTCGTGTGGCATAAATTATAGATACTAGCTTTTTTTGTTGCTCAGTACTACATTGTATATTTGGAATTTAAATGCATTGATTCATATTTACTTAACCCGAAAATTTGCTGTATCTGCATGACATGAGCTATTCAATATTTCTAAGAATTTGTATTGTCAGGATATGATCCCACAATGTGCTCATTGGATTCCAGCAAAACATGATTTCATTTTGCTAATAGGGAAGTGGGAGTAGCTCATTTTAAAGAGTTTTTTTCTTCTTTTGAAGTGATGATCATCAATTGTTATCACTGGCTGTAGGTGGTTGTTTGAAATGAACAAACAAATGGGTTAGACATTATCATGAAATATGGATATGAAAAGGCTTAAACTCATTTGGCCTAAAGGTTGAATAGACTAGATTAGCTTCGCTGAAAATGGATTCGTATCTGTTAATGAACCCATAGGTAAAACTTCAATATTATTGTGACTGAACAACAAGCAAATGATTGAGATTGTTTCTTCTATGGATATAGTTTCTGATGAGCTTATATCCATTAAGATAAAGATAAAAATATAATGAGGTACTATTTAATTTCTCATTCTGACCGTCAATATAATGGGTAAAACCACCTATTCTTAGGTGATGAAGTGGTTTTTAGCAGGGTGTAGCCTATTGCAGGATGGGATCCATCCATGTGATGGAAATGAACTAAACATACTACTATTAATATACAGGATGAACGTGGTCGTATAAGACAAGATGGTCTTATTACAGGGGGTCTTATGATTCCATATATTTTACATATTCGTTAACAGAAATGCAGATTTTGACTATATTTAAACTGCCACTATGATTCACTAATACCTTACTTAAATTTACTACCGGTCCAGATTTTCCATTCATGTTTACATATATACCCGAAATTTAAGAAGGTTTGCTCACACGACAAAAGTAATATATACTTCATCTGGAATCAATACAGTCATCTGGAGTCTACATAATATTATTCTTTTATATATTGTTCACCTTCCTAGCCATTGTCAACAGAAAATAAGACCAGATGAGCAACCAGTGAACCAGTGATAACAGCTTGTCCAGAAGAATACTAAGCAGAGAGAAAGGACTGAACACATTCATGAAGTGTTACACTCCTCATATTGTCATATTAGGCTACTGGCACCACTCTCCCCAGTTGGTGATGAGCAAATTATATGCCACTGATACATCTGGGCCCATAAGCCAATGAATCCGTTGTTATATTTGGAGCTAGAGATACTAAAGTGTTATTGTGCTCACACTTTTATCCCCGTACATTTTTTTCTGTATGACCAAAATAAGCGGCTGTTAAGCAGATAAGCGGAGGAACGTTTAATTTTTTAACTCAACTGGTGCCTGCTTTGCAGTGCATGACTGATTGTATATACAATACAATACAATACAGTACAATATGATTACTCTGAAAGTCTCAGGTTGTATTTGCTACTAAGGAACAATATATGCACCAACTCTTCTACACAAAGTTCACACCAAATGTCATTCAGAATAAGTTTAAATTAATGAGCAGAAGAATATAATGTTTCCGGCCCTTTCCATATCTCAAAATATATCATGTATTTGAATAAACGTCACCAGCAGCCAGACAAGCGTAATAGTATTTACTTTTGCCTTTTTGAGCTAAAAACTCCTTTTCTCTGCAAATAACATTTATGTGATATGTTCAGTATATAGTTTGGCTGCTAGTCGTGATATATCACAACTTACAAATGTTATTGCTATTGTGAGGTGTCACCGTGATGAAGTTTAATTTTCTGCTTTGCCTTATATTTATCTGAACTGCCACTCTTTTTCTTTCATTTGTATTTATGCAAAGAAAAACGCTGTTTGAGTCTGCAGTAAACACTTAAACCAAATATGGCTTGCCTCTTTATAAATCACTGAATAATTATGATGAAAAATTAATTACATTTAATAATCAAAAGAATGTTCTGTGCAAGCGACCAGTATGGTCAAAGCTCTTTTCATAGCCTCCAAATACAATTGTGATATCCATCCAAAGCCGGACATAAAAGCTTCTAAGGAAGAGATTTATGAATCAGAAATTGCCATTTCAGGTAGGTGGGTGCAATTGCCACAGTGTGAAAATCTATCCTCATTTCATAAAAAATGAAGTTGATGTCATTAAAATTGAACACTGGGTAAATGATGATGTTATCCAAAATTCCCTGAGTTGATTATGTAACAATGATTCGCTTAAAGCTAATTTACTAACTTACAAGCATATAATCAAAACCAATTCTCATTGACGTTTCTATTCATTCACAAGTTTTCATTTGACTCTGAAAGTAGAAGTAGATAATATAAGAAAACCATAATCAACCAGTTCCTATATATGAAGTATATTGGCTCATGCCACAATGTAATCAACTGAGTGGCTGAGTACTATAGTGTGTTTGTGCTATAGTGTGTCATCTGCAAAAAAAGTACCAAATGCTAAAATTGATTAGTCTGCTTGTTGTGTGGTGTCTCTCATGTCCATTTGTGTGACTGGTGCTGACCTCTGCCCCAGCTTCATTATGTGTTCTCAAAGAAATGCAAATTTGTTTGGTGCTATAGTGTGCCATGTGCAGCGCTATAGTGTGTTTTCTTGGTTTTGTGCAGAAGACACATTATAGCGCACAAATCAATTGTGCAAACTTTTCACCCTACGAAGTGTACTCAACAAGCCTATGGTATGGTATTGCAATTACTTAAATGAAGCTTCATTAAGTTAATTTATACTCCCTATATGCAAATCCATACGCTCCAAATATGCTTCCTCGTAGAAAGTAGACGCAGTACAATCGGAGTACATTTGGTAATTTAAATAATTAGAGCGTTTCAAATGTACTCTTTTTTGCTCTTGGATTGGCCGGTGTATCAAAGGAAGAGAAAAGAAAGCAGAATCTTATTATCAATCGAATAGATGAGAGCACCCTAGAAACAGCATACGAACAGAAAAATAATAATACATGCAGGACTCACGATATCTTAAAAATCATGGACAACCCTCCAACAGCAGAGAAAATAAGGGAAGTTAGAAGACCTGGAGAGAAGGGGAAGCGGCCAAGACCTATATTAGTAAAGCAAGCACCAACCAGACTACAAAAGGAACTGAATTATGTCCAACCTGAATAAACTGGAGGACACTGACTGGAATGTGACCATGACGCCAGATTTGCCCAAGGGACAACGCCAACAGCTGATTGATAAGTAAAGTCAGATAAGCGGGGCCAAGCAGAAAATTTGACCTGCCACATAACAGGGACCCAGGAGTGGAGAAAAAAATTACAAAATCAAATGCGTAGCGATTACTGAGCTCCCAATAAAGAAACCATTTACAATTTGGTACATTAAAATGAGATGGAGTGACTGAAAGAGAGACTGAAGATTGACGAATGCCAACCACATGTTATAGCGATCACTGAATGGAAACTAAAAAGCGCCTGGTACAATCTCCAGGATTCAGAGATCTCACTACAGGGATAACCAGCTTTTCCATGTTAATATTTTGAGGTATATATTTTTCACTATTTGACATGTAGACGAATTTGTATACCTCCAGAAACGAACATATACACGAATTTGGCATTTGTGTAAGTGTGAAATATTGCAATTCACGAATTTGTGTCGGTGTAATTACGAACAATGGAACCTTAAACTTGGTCAAAACTAACTCCAAACCTAATTTCGACCCTAAAACTGAAATATTTTTCACTATTTGACATGTACACGAATTTGTATACCTGCAAAAACGACCACATACACGAATTTGGCATCCGTTTAGGTGTGAAATATTGCAATTTACGAATTTGTGTAGGTGCAAAAACGAACATTGGAACCTTAAACTTGACTAAAACTAACTCTAAACCTAATTTTGACCCTAAAACTGAAAGATATAACACCTCCACGAATGCTGGTAATGGCAGGTACACAAATGAATAATAAAGCACATACACGAGTGCTAGTTATTACACATACATGAGCACCTATGCTCGTTTTTTCATGTCCACAAATTCGTACATGCTCGTTTTTACACCTCCACAAATTCGTGTACATGTCAAATAATGAAAAATATATACATGAGTTTTTTCATGTCCACGAATTTGTGCATGCTCATTTTTACGCCTCCACGAATTCGTGAACATGCCAAATGATGAAAAATATATACATGATATTTTGGCCGAGGACATACGCAGAGGAATCGGCCTATATGTAGATAATACCTTTGGGGTAACTGACAAATCCCTCTTTTCACTCTTCATGGAGATTAATATTGCTGTCGACGTGAAATTGCATGATTGGGATGTATTACGAGTTAGTGTCATATATATAGGAGCCCAAGCTCCATGCAGTATTGCACAACGACATGAAGCTGTTACAGCTAGTGTACTACGAACAAAGTTCTCAACTCATCTTAGGGGATTTCAATCTTCTTGATATCACATGTAACTACACTGGTCCAGCAGCATTCAGCTCCCTCTACTCGGAACAGGTCACACATAGAATACTTGAAAACTTCTGGACACTATGCATAACTGAGCCAAACAGGGCCAGAGGTGATGCTGCCCCATCATTGCTTGTCCTTGTATTGAGCAACAATGAGAACATCATGGAGTCCCCTGGGAAACAGTGACCATTGCTTTTTTATAATCTGCATCAACTTCAATCAACTGGACAATGAAAAGAGTACATCGAGCGACAATTGGAGTAAGGCAAACTATGAAAAGATGAGGACAAAATTAAGGATAAGAGCGTGTTTTACTCAAAGAACTTTACATTAGTTAGTTCCTGTCAATTACAAAGTATTTAATTCATAAATTGACAGTGCAGTTTGGGAACATGCGCCAATATCTAGGAACATAAGGAGGAAACGTAGTCTCTCTCAGTCAAGAGTTATGCAAGAAAATAAAGACGAAGCGCAGAGCATGGCGTAGGTATATCACGAAGACTAGTGACCAACGCAAGCTTCTCAAGTACAACAGAATAAGAAATCATGTAAAAAATAATCTCAGGAAAAATAGGACGAATTTGAGAAGGAAATAACCTGTGAATTAAAGAAAAATCCCAAGAAATTTTGGAAATTCATTAACAGCAGCACCAAGATCCGTCTTTCAATTCCAGACCTTACTGTCTTCTCAGGTGGCATTGAGGAACCTAAGGTCACAGACAAGAACAAAATTTAATGAACTCATTGACCTTGGCTAGACAGATCAGGATTTGAACTAGTGCTGATATACATCACAGGCTGAGATTGACAGCTGCAGAATATATGACATGCAAGGGTCACCATCAGTTTGAAAGCATCCTCAGCATCAATTGAAATAAATAACTGAAGGTTGTTGATATAATTTTATTTGTTCCAGTTGTTTAAAATTTGAAAAATACCAGTGACAAAGACAAAAGCTGATTTCACACAGCCAACAACTTGGTTTATTCATGCATGGATTTGCCAATGAAAACCATCGGTCCATCCAGGTAAAGCTTTTGGTTAAAGTAGAGTTCAGGCCATCTTGCAGGACTGAAATTACCGAGAGCCATGTCTTTTTGGAGGACTGGGTTTATTTGTAATGCATTCAGAAGTGTGTCTTGTGGCAAGTGCCCTTTTGGAATAAGGTGCTGGTGACAAAGAAATTCAACAATGGCCTTTTCAAGTTGTGTAATCATTCTTATGCAGTTAAAACATCACATGCCGGTGCAGTGCAATAATGTGTCTTGTGTATCTTCACCTAATGCTATAGTGCGCTAAGTGACAAAATGACCTTGACATCACAGACCAAGGTCAAAACAATAGTCCAAAATTTTTCCTGTCACTTTCCTCTCCACGTGCATTTTAATAGTACTACAACAAGTCTACTCCTTTAGAATCTATTAATTCTTTTGATACTTCAAAAACTTCATTTTCATTTCCTGAAAATGTGCAAAATGTCAGTTAGCACACTATAGTACTCAGCCACTCAACTGGTTGCAGAGCCTCCAAGCTCACAGGGCTCAGAGTATCATCTATTGTCCTTTGAACTTCTCTGTCTTTTCTTTCATTCACCATTGAACACCAGCTGATGGAATGAACAGTAGATGGCTTCAATTTAGTGCGAATTATGGCCATAGTATAGTGGCAAAGTCTTTGAAAAAGTTATTTCGGGGTGTGCTTAAGTGTTAATGAAATGGAATTCAGAGTAGGCAGGCAGAAAGTACACTATCCTTTCAGTTTTATGCTCAGCCCAGTACATTCTATATGCTTTGTGTCTAGAATGCAAGGAATTGAGCCACACACATGATAGGTCATATATGAATATGGTTCAAGCATTAATTGTCAACGTTTGTGGGACGACACTAAAATGTCATTTTTATTGATAATGGTACTAGGGAAAAAGTTCTTGTTCATGTTTATCCTAATACATTGTAGCTGTCACAATTGATCTCGAGAAATCAGTTCTTTTCTCAGTGCCAAAGTGGACCTATGATGTCATAGATGTGTGCTCCATTGCCCAGCAATGGTAAATTAGTGTAATCAATGATGCCATAGGTCAAACTTGCCAATAGCTTATGTTGTGGACAGTTTCATCACAAAACTGAACTTTCATCATTGCCAAAGTCACCAATAACACCACAACAACAACCAAGGTGGAAAGTTGGAATACTGCTGGGGAGGGGGAACTCAACTCAAAATCTGTCAATTGATCCATGTGTTTGCATATTCTCTTAAGGAACTATATGATAACCACAGGGACAGCCCATAAATCTACAAACAGCATGTGAAATGCTTGAACTTCACCATTTTGCATCAATTTAGACCTGAAACGTTTTCGTAAACAGAGCTGTGTTTAATTGCACACTATAAAAAGAAAGATTTCTTCAGAGCAATTGCGAGAGCTGTACAACTAGTATTTGAATGAAACTTTTTAAGAATATTGGAAATCATTGTTAGTCACACTGTCTATTTGTGGATTGCTGCCTACGTATTACTTACATATGCAAGAGGAATATTCATAAATACCTCAGCTGAATAGAAAAATCGAAATAGTCCTATACGGTCACAAAGCAAACTAGTTTTAGGCGTAATTGCCACTGCAGGTTCATGAAACAGAACACCTCTATTGGTCATTGTTTACAAAGATGTTGAAACTTGAGTACGGTGACGATTTATGCAAGATAATAGATAAGGAGAGTGATATAATTACATGTGGGATGATCTGTGTGTATATCATTATCTATAGCATATTCAGCCTGATGGATAAACAGGCCTGTATATTTTTTTTTTTTTTTTTTTTTTGAACGACTTGGTCTTTATTTTTTCCAAAATACAAATTTATATGTTCAACAATATAAATTGGTGGCCTTCGAACTCTGTGGAGTCATTTGAAGACTCACCAAGATGGAGTGGTATGAAAATGAGATGAATTAAAATGAGAATCAAGGAACATATATTAGAAGTAACTAATCTGATCTTTGTTTATGATATCATCATTTTGTCAAGTACAATACGAAAGTTGTACATATTTATGAATTTTTCAGACAGGTATTCCGATGACAATTCTGAATATCTGATCATAGATGCCAGTATACTGGCTCAATTTCTGACTGGTTGCCTTGGTAATTATGAAATTATTTACAATTGCACAGATGGGCTGAATTTGCAGGAAATTGCCGTGTCCACAAGCTGTCAGCTGTTAAGTAAATGCACTTCATGAAGGATGCTGAAGCTAATCTGCTAGCCACAGGGGAATCTCCAGGTATGCCTTTGTTGCAGCACCAGACAAAAGCTTAAGTCTTTGACTGGTAAATGGACCTGTTGTGCTCGGATATCAACAGGTTGACTAAGATCTTATATCTATTTCAATCTCCTAAATCTATATCCAAATGTTTTATCTATTGAACAAATGTCATCTATTTAAGGTGGCTCGATACTCGTGAACTTTCCGAGATAGGATTTCTCAAAAATAGTTTAGAATGATCCAAAATATAGTTTATAGCAATGATATGCAAGAAAAAGGGGTCGCTACCAGCCTTTAAAAAAAAATATTTGAGATTATGCATGAGAAAGTCAGTTCACCCAAACCTGAAAAACTGAATTTTTTTCTTACATTTTTTACTGTGAAGTTTTCCCTACTATTCAGTGGTCATGCATCCCATATTATGCACTGAAGCATGACATTAAAGAAAACACTTGAAGGGAAAAGCTGATTGCAATTTCAAAGAGATATATTTTGTTGAAAGGACTTTCCTAGGGTCTAGGAATAAAAGTTTTGATTTTGACAATTTAAACTTTTTTTATAAACCATAGTGCTAAGAAAATTGACTGGATAGGATTTTTTAATTCTTTGTCATTTACTTCCAAAAATAGTGGGGAACAATATAACGATACAGACAACCCTTCCTACCACACTTGAAATTGATATAGAATTTTTTTTTTATTACCAAGTCATTTTTGAGAAATTAGACCTGCTTGAGTAAAATCACCTGTAAAACTGTTCTATGCTGACTATCAAGCTGAAACTCTGGCTGCTTGTAGTACTCATCATAGCGCTTCTAGTGCTCCAAACGGGAAGTCTCTAGAGCCCCAATAGAAGTGGCGCAATTTGCAAATGAAGCGGCCGCCGTTTGAAATTCTCAGAATTAAAAAAAGATGACAGCAGAGATCAGCTGCAATGGTGACGCTACCACAGATAGGCTTGTCTGGGTGCGCGGAAATATGTGCAGCTGAAGTAATTTCATGAGTAGTGAGCCACCTTAAGTCTAACTTTATTACAGAAAAGAACATTTTATATTTACTTCTCATTGGCTCGCCATTTCAACTCAAGAAACTTCACATGTCGTCAATCAGTGTGGACAATGTTGAAACTAAGGCGACAGATCATGCCAGAAATTTGGGTGTATTCTTTGATGAACACATGTCTATGCTTAAGCAAGTAAACAAAATTTGTCAAAATGCTTATTTTAACCTTCGAAACATCTCAAAACTGTGCAAGTCACTAAACAAAGAGTCAATCAAAACAGCCGTCAATGCATTAGTCACTCCTAATTTAGACAATGGCAATGGAATGCTCTACTGTTCGTCCAAACAAGTGATAAATAAACTCAGGGGAATCCCCAGGTATGCCTTTGTTGCAGCACCAGACAAAAGCTTAAGTCTTTGACTGGTAAATGGACCTGTTGTGCTCGGATATCAACAGGTTGACTGCGGTTGATAAGTCATATGATGCCACTGAGATAATGACTGCTGATACTGAGGTCAAGTGACCGAGTTAGACACAGACAAACTTATAAAGTAAATTAATATCATCTCATATTAACTCATCTTTTGTCTTATAATATCCTTTGCATTTCTGATTATGTTCTGTTAACATTATGTTTTGGTTGGCACATGATGCTATTTCATTGGGGTATTATTTTTACATTGTCACAATTACATATTCATATATAAAACAAAATTTAGTTTGTTTTTCTAGATAGTTGTTTTGACTTGAGATATTGCAGTAGGGCTGCTACAAATTCTATATTCCTACGAGTTGAGGGAGAATATTTTGGGTTTCACTTCAACATCAACATATTTTATATGAGTAAGGGACCATTCAGCATTTATGACAGGGGGGGGTGGGAGTTTTGGCAGAGGGGGTGCTAACTTTTCACACGTGCTTCAAGGGGGGGCGTCAATTTTTGACAACACTTCTAAGGGGGTGTTGAAATTTTAAAAAGAAAAAAAATTCTTAAAACACGCATTAACTAATATTATTGTCGAGGGGGAAGGGGTAAAACCTAAGGGTGGGGTACTAAAATCCGCATGAAACTCAAGGGGGGGTATCAATTTTTGACGGGAAGTTCCAACAAAACTCCTCAGTCATAAATTCTGAACAGTCCCTAACAGCTTTCTGGAATTGGCACTGTCATTACTATAATTATTATGTTATAAATCTCCATTCATCCTACACACTGTGATTACCTCCTATTCTGGTTTTTTTTTATTGCTGATTTCTAATTTTAATCATTCCCTGATCCCGGAAGCGAAAATGAGACATATGTTGAATCCTTCTATTTCTGAAAACTGTCAACACAGCCTCCCACCTCAAAACTAATGTGGTGTTCACACCTTCAAGGAAGCATCCAAGGATACTCACGGATGAACAAGGATCACTCATCCTTGACATCCTTGTTACATCCTTGTTACATCCTTGTTGCATCCTTGTTGGGTCCTGGGCCATCCTTGACTATCCTGGAGCATCCTTCATCTCCACCACGGATCACAACAAAAAATTGAACATGTTTAATTTGTGTTGCCGGATGAGCAGGATGGCAAAATGGCTACATTGTCCTTAGTGAATCCTGGGCTATCCTTGGTGGATCCTGGGTTATCCTTAGTGGATCCTGCTCCACCTTGTTACTTCCCTGATGACCCTGTGGCCACCAGGATGCATCCTGGAGGATCCCTGGCTCATCCTTACCTATCCTTACCTATCCTTGGCTCATCCTTACTCATCCTTGGCCATCCTTGCACATCCTTGACTGGAAGGAGGACATGAACAAGCTAATTTGTGCACTTTCTGATGGTAAGAATGTGGACAATGCACAAAGTTAAAACCCAAGCTTCAAGTTCATATCCCCTTTTCATGAATACCAGTTTAATATTGTCACAGTTGATTTTATTCTTTTTCTTGTTTGATAATAATGATCTTTTGACCTCCTGGCAGCAGCCTGGCTTCAGATTTTTTTCCCGGCGTACCACTCATAGCTATGTTTACGTAAAAAGTTTTGAGAAGTTCTCTGCATATATGAGCAATAAATACAGTATCCTCCTTTTTTGTCATCCTAAAAAAATATTACAGCAATTTAACTATTCAACTAAACTTTGAATTTCATTGGTTTTCTTAAATACCTTAATACAAGCTATTTTTCCTTTCCATTTTCCATTGTTTTCCACTCTGAACTAAAGAATAGCTGTATGCTATCCCTGTAATTTTTATTTTATCAATGGCAAATTAGGTTTCATTGCCATAGACAGTGTCTGCAGGCATCGACACAACTTGAGAGACCTCAGTTTTGCACTATCCTTGTTCAATCCTGCAGTATCCTTGTTCAATCCTGCAGTATCCTTGTTTTATCCTGCATTGTCCTTGTTCAATCCTGCTGTATCCTTGTTCAGTCCTGCTGCATCCTTGTTCAGTCCTGCTGTATCCTTGTTCAATCCTGCAGTATCCTTGTTCAGTCCTTCAAGACCATAGTAGGTCCTTGCTCAGTCCTAACTGATACCATAGTGCATCCTGCTTCAAAATGTAACATTAGGCATTGTTACATTGTAGCAATTATTTGAATGCCGGATCGAGCAGGATGAATAATTTCCTTCATTCTGGACCATCCTTGGTAATCCTTGAAGGCATCCTTGTAGGTGTGAAAGGGGCATAATAACAGTCAGTTTCAGAACCACAGAAAATGTGTGACATCAAAGAAAAGTTGTTACATAAACATTCTAAAAACATCAAAGCATCTCTATAAATCTCTTCTGTTAAGCATTTTAAATCCTTAACATGGGACAAAGAAGAGGTTTTTTTGCTTTAAGCAAACAGAGGCATTTAACAGGCAACACTGAAAAAGGCATTCACCTGAAGGAAATGTTACACATCGATCAATAATTCATTTGTTTGTAAAATACACAAAGGATATTGTTATGCCTCCTTGTTCTTATTAGGTAAGTATGTTTGTGTTTGTTGTAGCATATTGCATAATTTATCATCAGAATATTCCTTAACTTATAATGCTGGAAGGTGGAAGAATTAACTGTTTGTATTAAACATATCTTATGTATAAATGTTCACCAAGAAATCTCACTGAGGGTATCCTTGGACGCCTCATTTCCGATTTGGAGGGTTCTAACATGCATTTTTGTTAGTTAGATCCCGACCAGAGGGAGGAAATAAGTTCCTGCTTCTGTATGATTGTATGCATACTTTAACTTTTCAAGAGTTCTTCCTGATAATAAGAAACCATGCTACAATATTTGCATCGAAGTGTCTCCAACAGTGACTGCTATTTCAGAACTTAGGTTATCAAGAAGTGGCAAGCACACAAGTGCTTTTAAGACATGCCCTGATGGCAGGTCTCATTGAAATTAAACATGACTTGTAAGATGAAACTCACAGAAAGCTAATGTAACATGATATCAGTGAAACATGCACTCATGTTAATTGGAATTCAGATGAAAGATAATCTTGAAATGATTCAGCTGTAAGTGTAGTTGATTTCCACAGAAATTGTGAAAACTCTCTTCATAATGTGGCTCATGTGTCCTCATTAACAAGAATAATTAATCGTTTTACTGAGTTCATAGATGAATGAATAAACAGATTCAATGTATGCATGCAGCAGAGTCAATTGTATATAGTTATTTGCACTGAATATCCAATGATAACATAAATTGATTATTCATTTATAAGTCTTGTTATTAAAATATATTTTAAAGAATTCAAGAAACGAAAGCGAATTTAGTGCTTAGTAAAGTTCCTGCAGACATTTAGTCATTTGGAGAGTTTGATTGGAGTTCTGCTGAAGAGAAAAACAAATTTGGGAAGCTATTTGAAAAATGGGCGTAGCTCTCTTAAAAAAGATCAACATTTCACCAATTACTAGATGATCGACAATAGCAGCTGCTGTGAGTGACTCAATAAAAGTGGTTGAATAAGCTAACAAATGAGATCAATATTAGGAAATATGATAGGATAATTATACAATCATAACTGTGAGGAGGCAGATTTCCATGAAAGTATTTTTATGAACTCCACTTTAAACTTTGGAATGCCATTATATTTATATATTGATTCTTGTTCATTTAGGTCTTGATGGAGACCATCTGTATGTATTTTCAATTCCCCAACTGAGTTATTTAGTGAACCAGCTATTCTTTCAGAGAGGCATTCAGCTGCCCCTGTGAAGCTCAAATCTCATCTCTACTGACTGAACAAGTGGCTGTGGTGTATAATCAATGCTCAAGAGTCTGCGACCTATTGAAAATCTGGTCACACCTGATGCTTTGGTTCATCAAAAATGAGATAGTCGTTTAGAAAGGGGACAGGGTCATGAGAAGAAAAGGAGGTAGAAACTCCGTCATCAACGCAAGAGTACTTTCAATCACTCTTCACTATACTCTCTCACTCTTATAAGAATGAAGGCCTATGGAGTCGAACACAGGTCATCAAACTGAATCTTTTGATGTAGATTTTCTACTTGCATGGTGCAAAATCTTTTATTTGTGTAACATGTTAGATACAATTAGAGTGTTTATTTCGCTGATAATATGTAGAAATGTTGTCAAAACATCATAAGCACAGTGTTCTCATAAACATATACTGTTTGGAATTTGTGCCAAAGCATCGGTTAATAGCAGAAAAATTGATATTACTTCTTGCGGTCCATTTTTGAAACCGTATACATTTGTACATAAACTGATTCATAATGCTGTGAAAATAAGCAAAATAAGCATAATATTAATCAACTAACTACTGTGTATGTGTTACACTAAATTTTGACTATTGGTGTTAGAAAGAGCTTAGATTTCATACTGCATTTTAGGTATGGTCACTGGGGCCAAACGGATGGGGCAACTGCAGTTGCCCCATCTTTCAATATGGCGGACCCAAGTTTAGCTGAGATGAATCACGTTGATTAAAGTATTTGTAGGCATAATATGGACTGGGAAAGTTAATGAGAATATTCTGAGTGCTAAATAAACGGGATCAGTGTGCTGAACTGACTATAAAGCGTCTTTTAATTCATAGATTTACTAGTTTCAAATTCGGCGGGATGGGGAAACTCATTCCCGAGGATGGGGAAACTCACATCAGAATTATTTGAATGATGGGGAAACTGAAGCTAACCGAGGTTATTTTATTGCTAGCTTTGCCAATTTCAAGCATTTAATGGGCCATGCCCCTCACCAAAAAAATACAAAAAGCCAAGAATGTAACAATATTAAAGAAGTATATATATATGTTTTCGTTTATTTTCATTTGACAGCATGGAAATAATAAATTCTCTCCATTTCCTTAAGTAAAGTTCTAGGCTGGGAGTCACCATGGTGGTACTCCTAAAATTGTATTTTCACTAGTCTCTGGGGGTCACCCTGGGGTCACTTTCGGTGTATGCTTGTGAAATATATTTTGGTGGGCACATGATCAGGGGGTACTCGTTAAATTTTTTGTGAAGGGGGGAGATATATATTGCTTGATTTAGGGGTCACCCGGGACCGGGAGACGGCAGGAATCACCTCTGGGTACTCCTGAAATTGTGTTTTTGCTCGTTAAATTACTAGGCTGGGGGTCACCAAAGGGGGTCACCTTGAGTGAGGTACACTACCCTCCATAAGTTTGAATACACCAGAAAAGCTAGATTTCTTTCAAAAATACCTCATCTTCAACACATTTTTTGTTTTATACTTACATCAAACAATATGGAAATTCATATTCAGGCCATAAGGTGTCCATATTTCATGGTTTTAGATCATTTTGGTACAAATTTATATAAATTTCACAACATCCCATTTTTTCATTTTCAATGAAAAGCTATAAAAGCACAGTTATCTCCCATATTTGTGACATTTTGTCATTTTTACCCATTTCCACTGGTTTGTGATGATTTTACCAGTAGCTTCAGACCAAAAAACGGCTGTTGAAAATTGGACCAATTGACTGATTTGGCTAGTTTTGGGTCAAAACAATGCTGAAACAGCTCAAATAAAATAATTTTCACTCGAGAAGATACATTCTATGATTATACTTCATGGTGACCCGAAATTATCTAAATTTTGTAATTTTGAGTGGTCAATGTCCAATTTTTAAACTGTATTTTTGGGTTTTAAAATAACTGTTACGATCATTTTAGAACTCTGGAAACACTTAAATATGATTCAATTTCATAAATCTAGGAGATAACTGGGATGTGACAATTTTTTTAAAAATTCCAAAATTTGAGATATCGAGAAAGGCCATAAATTTCAACCAAAATTACCTCGAATGAAAAAAATAAAGACAACTTCTGACTTCAATGTGACTTCTTAAATTGTTTGATGTAAATATAAAAGAAAAATTCTATTCAAAACTAAGTATTTTTAAAAGAAATCTTACTTTAAGTTGGCATTGTGTAGGTCAAACAATCAGCTATCACTGCACTTTCATGTCCAAGGGTCCCAATGGTCTGCTGATCTGTACCTACTGATATGAAAAATGCAGCTGTGATGTTTTTTGACTCTCTTGAAAATCACACTTGTAACTAAACAATGGTGACCACTTTGGGCTAAATAATCAATTACCAATGATTAGGAAAGTGGCATGCATGCACGTTTTGGGCCAAGTTTCAGGTCTCTAGCCCAATTATTTTTGAGATACGGCATTTTTGTCAATTAAAATACCAAATATGTGTGTCACTAGCATCATGCCTATAACTTGAAATCCGCACCACTTATAGCTGAAGAATGTATTACCAATGTATGGAAAAGTGGCTAATCACACATTAAACTATATTTTAGGTCTCTATGACCAATAGTTATTGAGATAGAACATTTTCTTGAATCAGAAATTTACAAACAGAAACAAAAATACTATTTTCACCAATAGTTTGGATTCTGAATAACAAGATGATCTCCACTACTCCCTCAAGTGCCCAATGTGACTACTGAACCATATTTCAGATGCTAGACAATGGTAAAATGTTACTGGCACCCCATATTTGGTTAGTAACTTCAGAGGATCATCAAACATCATACCAAGCATGTCAGATTCAAGGAAAATGCAAAAATGTTATGAAATATTCTGTTGCAACATTTATTGATAATATGTATTCAACCAATTTCAACTGCAGTGACCTGCAACAAAATTTTAGTGAGTTAAAGGCAATAAGTCATTTTTGACATGAATCTAATGACAGCGTGATGTTAATGATAATTAAGCTAAAAATATTTGCTGGGACCAGTGCAAAACTGCCAGCCTGGGAAAATGTGCATGCAATGTACTTATGAACAACAGAAACATGTTCACAGTGATTCTTGCCCAGAAATATGCAATCAAAATAGGGCAAAAAGGCGTTTGCTAATGACAAATTAAGATAGGACAACTGACATGCCAACAGCAATACTCAAATATTGTGGTTTACATAAAAGATGCAGAGCTACAGATAGTGCAATCAGTTTCTAGGGTTCTCAGACAACATCAGACACAAGGTTTTCTCACGGAATGTGTGTCCCTTTATTTTTTATTAAGAAACAAATCTGGTGTGATGCTACTGACACAATATTGGGGACATTGACACAACAATCTCCTGCTCTTATACAGAATATTATTTCAGCTCTTGGTAACTAGATTTTAGAAGCATGGTAGTCAAGTCTCAATGTATGGAAGAGTTTAATTGAATCAGGTTTCTGTACTAGTTTTTGTGATGCGATCTTTCAAAGAAAATGTTGGTGGAGACAGGCCATTTTCAGGGGGGTTGGCCACTTCAACACTGTTTTTGGATGGGACAAAAGCAACCTGTGACATATTTTTTGTGGTACAATTTTTGCTAATATCCTAGTCTATGACAAATAACAACCAGAGGTCCTGCTTTTGCCTTCATGTCATAATAAATTATTGTTAAACACTGGAGACAAGAATTTCAGACTTCCCAAATTTTGACCCACCTACATTCTGTCTCACAACATGCAAACTGGTGTATGGTCTGATTTCTTCTCATCTGCAGATCAAACAATAAAAATACACATAGCCTACTCGGGGGGTAAAAGAGCCAATTTGCAATTTATTAATCATATTTTTGTGATGTTTTGATGCTGTTTTTGTCAGATATTTGACGACGGCCGCCCATTCTAGAAATGAGACAGACTGTACTTGTCTTACAAGTTTTTTTTTTTGGGGGGGGGGGGATAGTTATAAATATTGCATGCTGTACTTGTCACTCAGTGGGTCCCCTTGGGGTGATTGCCTAACTTCTTAGTTTGCTGGTCATGTAACTAAGCTGGGTGTTATCACCTCCGGGGGAGGGGGGGTAATTCACAATTTTTATTTTTTTGCTGGTGCACAAATCAGTATCTCTTCTAAGTGGCCATTCATTTGCTTTTTTCAGGCATTGAATCTGTGTCTTCTTGTTTTGGAAGGGAGGCTGTATGTAGCCTCCAACGCATATACTTTGTTGAAATTTTAGACAGTCTTTAGGGGCAACCATTTAATTTAAAGGGGGACTTGGAGTTTTCCTTGACAAAAAAATTATTTATTTCATGATAACGGTGGTTATAATTGTTTATTTTGAGCTTGTGACATCCCCAAAACATGTTCTCAAATTAACCTGTTAAGGCATATCCCCACCAGAAAGAATTTATTTCAAGACAACCTAAAAATAATTTATATAAATATCACCGAGTCTGAAATTTTCTGAAAAAGATTCTTTTTTTTTTTAAACTGTAAGTCCCCTCCAGAGATTAAATGATTGCCCCCTCTATGCTTCTACAACAACACATGTATGTTGGAGTAAATCTCATTTAAAAAACTTGTATTTTTCTGTGCCTACTGCCTACCTACCCAAATTAATTCTCAAGATTTAAATCAGATGACATGTTGCCTACTCATTTTTTTCCTTTGGTTACGACACATCTGAAGCAATTATATAGACCCTTATCAAACAAAAGACTAGCACATTTAATCGATCAATGTATCAGTTGCCCCATCTCATGGAATAAGATTCCCCATCTTTTCAAAGTTGGCAAATAGAGTTTCCCCATCCCGCCGATTCCACCACGCTTCAATTTAAAGAAATTGACAAGAAATAGTCAACATCTTCCACTGTAGGAAGATGCTGCATCAGATTTTAGACCATGTACAACAATTTTTTCGGAAATTTAAAGGTATTTTATTAGAAAACGATGCAGTGTTGGTACTCCCTGATTTTGATCCTCCATATTGAAAGATGGGGCAACTGCAGTTGCCCCATCCGTTTGGCCCCAGTGATGGTGGCCACGTCATGGATGTTGGCAATTTCATGACGTTGTGAGGCTGCTTGGCTGGTAAAGGCCCACTAAAACAGGCAAACAGTTCCCCCTAACTTTTTAATCCAGGCTAACAACTGCAAATCCCTAGAAGAAAGACCAAGACCTTGAACAAAGCCGTCCTACGAGAGAAGTCTCACTGGTATTTCTGATATCTCACTTATCACATGACTCCCATCCTACTGAAAAGGAGATTGGTATACTTGGAAGCCTACTACTCTGTGAAGAAGAGAGAAGATGAGTTTTCCATAATATTGCTTAGTGTTTATGTTGGAATTTTGCAGGTTAATTTATTTATTCAAATATACTGTCAAAAACGCTTTATATTGTAAATGATTTAACTTACTGCTGCTTGTTTGTATGTTACTCATTTATTTACAACTTGTATGTGATAGAGGCTTACAATACATCAACTCACTAAAATGACAACTTCAACTTCAGGCATCAACAGTAAGTATTGGCGTTTTTGTTAACTACATTTACCACAGACAATGACAATCCTTTTAAAGAGTAAATCACTCTTCAAATCTTATACATGAGGTAGGAGGTGTATGGAAATTGTGGGGCCTTGATAAACCTTGGGTGTAAAAACTCAAATTAACTGGAGGTACATGCAGAAATAAAACATGAGTCTTTTATGGTCGGCTTCAGAAAGATTTAAATTATGTACGTGCTGCCTGATGTTCAAAAGTTATCGTCAATGGAAATGCATGATCAAAGTGTACAACTATACAACTCATGTACTATTGAAACATAACATTCACAGACCCTACCTGCATCTCATTTTCTATTTATACAACACCATCCAAGTTGCCATACAATGTTTCTTGCTTCATTTTGTATGCAATTTCTTAGGCAAAGGCAAGAGCCTTGGCAAAGCTTTATGAAGCGTATAGCCATTTGATCCCAAAATGTTGGCAAGATGGAAAAAGATAGGACATATCAGATGCAGACAAAGCAAGATGATATGACTGACGATGAAGAAAGTGCAGAGAGAATTTCATAAGAGAATGCTAGAAGTGAAAGATGGTGAGGCATAAAGAAAAGTAAAGATTGAAAAGTCTAAATAGGTAAACGTAACGCTATTATATATAAACATATAAATTGAATCAATTATTTATAATATGCCGCTTATGCTTACTGACGCATTTTTGAGTATGGTGCCACATTATCATTTAATTACATGTAAATGGGAAACTATCTGACTTATTGTGTGTATATGTTGAAACCAAAGGCTTCATTTCAAGCCATTGAAATCTCGGTGGCAGGCAGCTGCACTTCTGTTACACAACCACTGCACGTTCAAATGATAAGTAGGAGCAGTGTACAAACATTGCGAAAGACAAACTATGAGCAAAAAATGCAAGGAGAATGGATGGCTTCGGCTCAGATAGGTTGACATAAAAACTGAAGCAACACAGTTTTTTGAAAGTGAGATGGTGTTTTCAAAAGGCTTTTTGCCTGAGGCCCTCTTTAAAAATGTCTCCTAGAAACTCATTTATTTAGAGATTTATGAGTGATGTTAAGCAATATTGAGGGAAAAGGTACTAAATCTAGACACATGGAATGTACTTAAAAAGGCATTAAAATGGCTATTGCATGGCACGATACAGTGTTCCCTGCATTATAAGACCTTCTCTTCTGGAGTCATGAAGTGGTCTTCCATTGGGTGCAGTCTCTCACCCGGGCACAAAATTCACAAAAAAATTATGCTCAGTGAGGGAGGTGGTCATACAACAGGTGGGCAGGTTATTCTTAAACAGGGGGCCTTACAACACAGGTTATGCTACTAAATTTACCTACATGGCTTACACTGTAGAATTAATTGTGGCTTGTTTGAAAATGTGATAGGACATTCAAAGTAACATTATTTGAGGCATTTGCAAGTGTTACAGTACTTTTTTACCATGCAGCCGATGTGATGTTAGCTGTCAATGGCTAAGTTAAAGGGGCCTCCTTCCAGTAATAGCTGCCAGTTTGACCACTCCCTAATGGTCACTTTGCCTCGTACCTATTGAAAGTACATTTATACTGTTTATTCTGTACTTAGTAGCTTGCGGTCAGAGTTGGCAGGTATATCAAAAAACTATAGAAAAGGGCATTGGTGTACTGGTGCCTTTGTACGGAATCCTAATGCAATGTGCAATTAGCACATTGGTTCATGATCGTAAACTTCTTCAAAATGAGATTATTTGTAAGGTCAACGTTATCTTAGTGTCAATATTCGCAGTTATATTTTATTAGCATATATGCAGCTCCAGATAGAACTTTATCCACAACCAAATGCCAAAAGACTGCAAACCATCATGTATCAAAATTAAAATAATTAATAATTCTAATTATTATAAATATGTGTTATATTAGTCTATATATCTTACAGAAGATACAGATGAAAATATGTCTGGATTAGATTTGGTATCTATCTATATTTGAAATTTTTCTATTTAATGTTTTAATGTACTAAAGTTTATTATAAATTAAATGAAAAAGTGCAAGGCCAAAAGTAAATCTTTATGATATTTTCATTTATTCAAGCCTTTAAATGTGAAGAACAGAGAATATTTCTTGTGGCATTAGCAAATCTAGAATGATATATTCATTAGTACGAATTGTTGTTTCATATAGACACAATATAAAGAGTAGCCTCGCACAAAGAGGAAACAATTATCCAGTTTCTTTTTAAATTGAAATGAATGGCACAACAATTCGTGGTATGAGGATTTATGTTCTCTCCATTCATTGAAATTAATGGTTTGTTTCAAATAAAACATCTCACAGGAAGGCAACAACTGCATTGAGAATGTTCCTTCTGAATATGACCTTCATGAAATTGAATACAGGAGTAGATGGACCAGGACCTGGAAATGCAGAGACATGAAATGCAAGAACAGAGAATACTAATACTGAGGGGAAAAAAGCTTTGGAAATTTATGGGACAGGCAAATGTTTTTTTTCTCAACTTTATTTTTTAATTTTGATGTAGTAGTGCACCTCCAAACAACAGGTTTCGTGGCCACAGCTATCGGCACATACTTATTGCTTTGACCACCGCATGATGATCAAATGAGACGACTCGGGGTTTGGCACATGCTTCATTCATTCATAGATGTTAGGTGTCACAGTTACCCAAATTTAGAACATAATAATAATAATAATAATAATAATAATAGTAATTTATATAGCGCCTCTTCCAGTAAACTGCTCAGAAGCACTTGTGTGGGTATAGATTATTTGCAGAATGTTTTAAATAGGTGAGTTTTTAGTTTTTTCTTGAAACACTCAAGAGTCTTTGACATGCGAACACTGTCTGGTAACTTGTTCCAGAGTTTAGGTGCTGCAAAGGAGAAAGCTCGATCTTCAAATTTATTTTGACTGTTAGACGCTAGCTCTGTCAACAAGATTTTACTATTGCTTCTCAGATTCCAGTCTTGACTTGGTTTAAGCTGAACCAATTGTTGAATGTACAAGGGTGCTTGGCTATTTAATGCCTTCCAGGTGGTTGTCATCAGCTTAAACTGTATTCTTGCGGGAATAGGCAGCCAATGAAGTTGCTTTCTGTGTGATCCCACACTGTCTTGTTGTTTCAATCTCTCTATGAGACGAACCGCTGAGTTTTGAGCCACCTGAAGTTTGTTCACCAGATATTGAGAAATGCCATACAAAAGGCCATTTCCATAGTCCAGATGAGGTGTGACCAGAGCATTTACCGCAGTTTTAACTGTATCTTTGTTCATGGATTTGCGAAGTTTCGAAATGTTTCGCAGATTAAAATAGGCATTTCTGCACATTTTATTAACTTGTTTCTCCATGGTCATATTTTTGTCAAAAGTTATGCCTAAGTTCCTGACGTTCTCTGCTGTTTTGATTGAAACATTTTCAACATTGATTGATGAAACTCGGAGCTTATTTAGTTGGTGTGGTGTGGCAATCATGAGAAGTTCTGTCTTGTCGCCATTGTTACACAACTTATTTTCATGAAGAAATTTTCGGATATCAGTAATGCATTTTTCCATTTTCTCAATAGCATTTTCGTGATCTATGAAGGTCGGTTTGAAAGATAGAATGAGCTGCTCGTCATCAGCATACTTTTGATCCTCAATTTGATTTCGAGAAGCGACTTCACTCACTGGAGCAATATATGAGTTGAATAAGACTGGACCAAGTTTCGAACCTTGAGGGACGCCAAATTTGAGTGGCAGTTTTTCTGATGTTTGATCATTTATCACCACAGACTGTGATCTTTCAGAAATATATGACTTGAACCAGTTGAGGGCTGAGTTGCACACACCATATCTGTTTTTCAACCTCGTCAATAGAATACTGTGATCGATAGTGTCAAATGCAGCAGATAGATCTAACAGTACAAGCATGGTTATTTCACCTTTACTCATGTTCAACATGATGTCATTGTGGATTTTTGTGAGGAGAGTTTCCGTGCTATGAAATTGCTTGTAGGCTGATTGCCTGTCATCATCAAGTTTGTTCCGAGTGAGGTGATCCATATATTGTTTGATTACAGCGCTTTCAATGATTTTGCCCAGGAAAGACAAATTTGACACTGGACGGTAGTTCTTCTTGATGAGATCAAGACCTGCTTTTTTCAAAAGTGGCCTGACAAGCGCATATTTTAGGTCAATTGGCATCTCCCCAAGAGTTAGAGATGTGTTGACAATTTCAGTTATTATTGGAAGAAATTCATCTATGCACTCAAGCAGTAGCCATGTAGGAATGGGATCAAGTTGACAGTGTTTGACGGGCATATTTCTGATCAGTTTCTTAACTTCTGCTTTTGATAGCATTTTGAAGTGAGATAATTTGTGTCCAGTAAAGTTTTCCACAATTAAAGTGTTATTGCCGGTGTTGCCAGAATCAAGTTGTGACCTTATTTTCTTGATTTTGTCATCAAAGAATGTGTTGAAGTCATTTGCTAAGTCTTTGCTGTTTTCGTGATTTGGCAAAGGCAATTCCTGTTTCCTGTTCAGGTTGGAATTAAGTACCTTGAACATGGCCTTAGAATTTCCCTTAGTGCTCTCGATCTTTGCTTTCAAATCATCAGATTTCAGCTGATTTAGGTGATCATTAAAAGCATTCCGTTTCAACTGGAAGTCTTGCCAATCTTTTTCCATTCCTGTTCTTCTCCATGATCGTTCTGCTTTTCTTTTCGCAGTTTTAAGATTTTTGATATTGGCATTTGTAAACGGAGTTGGTTTGCGTAATGTCACCATCTTAGTAATAACCGGAGCATGTTTGTCCAGAACTTTCTTTGAGGAATTGTAGAGTGACACAAGTTTTGACAGGTATTCCGACGATTTTTCCTTTTGTATTTTCTGTGACAAGAGCTTGCTTATGTCGTCTTTGTATTTTACCAGATTGATATCACGTGTCTTTCTGAAAGATATTTTCTTTTGCACACGCTTTCCCTTGTTATTGGCCATATTGAAAAGGACACAGTTATGGTCCGAGAGCAGGTCACTGACAGCACAATCTTTCACATTTGAATCTTTTTGTGTGATGACCAAATCCAGCGTGTTCCCGTCTTTGTGTGTCGGAGAAGACACATGCTGTTCAAGACCATACATGTCAAGGATGCTATTAAACTGCCTCACTTTAGCATCATCGGGTTTATTCATGTGGAAGTTAAAATCACCAGTTACAATAATTTCATTGTGATTTGCATGGTGATGAGCTAAGAATTGTGTGAATTCAGTGAAAAACTCCGATAACTTGTATTTATTCTTGTTTGAGGGTTCAGGCCGGTACACAAGAAGAACTGTGATAGTTTTTCCACTTAAATGTATTTGAATTTCCATATGTTCAAAAGTTTTGGTTTTCATGCTATTGATTTTTGTCGCTTTTATGCCAGACTTTAAAATGCAACCTACACCACCCCCAGGTCTCCCTTCACGAGGTGTGTCAATGTAGAAAAATTCTCCGTTTCTTTCCAGGTCACCAATTTCTACTATATCATCTGCTTTTAACCAAGTTTCTGTGAAAAGAAACAGGTCAAGATCAAATTCATCTCTGAAATTCTTCACCACCTCCGTTTTCTGCTTTAAACTTTGAGCATTCCATACGCAGGCTTTTAAGATGTGATTGTCAGTTTTGCCGGTTGTGCCAGGGATTTTATCAGGCTTGTTTGAGTCCATCAAAATATCAAATCTATTTTTGATTTTAAGTGATTCAGTGTCATTGGTTCTGTTTTGGACATGTGGTCGAGAGTCAGGCTTATATGACGATCTACTTTTGAGACTATTTAGACCAATGCGCAAGATGTCAGAATAAAGCTTCATACTGCGTTTGCGCCTTTGGTTGTGATTTATAGAAGAGTTGTTATTGGTATTTGTTATTTGGTATAGAGATGCAGCATATACTACACAGTACAGGTGCAGACAGCAAGTCACTCAGAACTGGTACAAATGCTACACAGTACGGGTGCAGACACAGAGAGAGTTTTTTATGGAGAATTGGTACAAGTGCTACACAGTACGGGTGTAGACCAGGAGAGTTGTGAATGGAGAATTGGTACAAGTGCTACACAGTACAGGTGTAGACACAGAGAGAGAAGTCTGGTATGTAGAATTGACACAAGTGCTACACAGTACCGGTGTAGACACAGAGAGAGAAGTCTGGTATGGAGAATTGATACAAGTGCTACACAGTACGGGTGTAGACACAGAGAGAGAAGTCTGGTATGGAGAATTGGTACTAGTGTTTCACAGTACGGGTGTAGACACACAGAGTTTTGTATGGAGAATTGGTACAAGTGCTACACAGTACGGGTGTAGACAGAAAGAGAAGTCTGGTATTGAGAATTGGCACAAGTGTTACACAGTACGGGTGTAGACACAAGTACGGGCAATACAAGCAAGTTAATTTGTTGGGCAAGTTTGTCAGGCAAGTTGGATCAGTTCCGAGTGCTACGTACAGGCAACACAAGCAAGTTAGTTTGTTAGGCAAGTTTGTCAGACAAGTTGGCTCAGTTCGCAAGTGCTATGTACGGGCAACATTGGATAAACCCACCTTCTTTTAATATCCCGTTGTCTCAAGACAGATGGATGAATGATCGGGGCTTTATGTCCTGTAGTTATGCACATGTTAGGTTAATTAGGACAGGGGGAGGACACGGCAATGAGGCGAAGGATGATGGAAATAGCCGTCCAACATAGGCAAGAGCTGGATCCGAACCGTGGACCCAGCGATTGGCAGCCAAGCATTCTACCACTAGACCAACCCAGTGGTCTCAAGACCAAATTTAGTTCCAGGAGTGAAAATCGAACCAATGATATCAAAGCCTTTGGTTGCACAAGTAGCAATTTTAGCCATTTCTTTAGGGCCAGAGGAACCATAACAAGGGCAATTGGAAGGGTATTCATGTATGCATTTATGAACTTGACATTGCAAATATATTCTCGAGTGTCGTTCTTAGCTGACTGTAATAATTAATGTAAAATCAGAAAAAGGGAACTTTCACAAAGAAACAAAGCTCATTCTGATTTTTTGATTTTTAGCACTGAAGGTTCATATTTCAATAAGCAATGGATATAAATTGGCAATGGTGTGCTGAATTATTGATGATAAAAATTAAGCTCCCATGTTTTCTATCCTGGATTCCCGGGTTGGAATTTTTTTTGTCATTGGCATTCCTGAATGTGACTTTTATGGTCAGTTGTTCAAGTAGCATAATATTATATATGTGCAAACTTGCCTTTTTGATGTCATAGAACCACTACAAAAATCCTAAAATTTTTTCTATCCCAGTCTTTGTTCAGCTGAAAAAAAAAAACAACTAACAAACGTATGACAGAAAGAACCAAAAGAAAGGAATGAAGTCATAAAGAAAGTTGAAATTTTTGCTATAATGTCAAAAACCAAAGAAGACATCGATATCAAACTATACCATGAAAGCTTAGTATGCAGCTAGGTATGCAGTAGCTACAATGCACTTTAAGATAAAATCCAGATGGCACAAGATATAGAAGTTGCATTTAATTGTATCAGGTCTTGTTTAACAATTGCCCAGGTGGTATGCTTTTGTAAGGAACGGCTCAACATATTTTGCAAATACAATGAATGTATATATATTAATGGATGTATAATTATGCAGGTTCCACTGAGATGATACAACACTTCCATATTTGTGTATTATCTAACAAAAAATAAGTAATATTTCAACTGTTTTTAGTGATAGTCTTTCTCTGTCGATATCTCAATGTTTATCAATTCCCAGGAGTTTCGAGTCAATATAATATTGTTCCTGTATATACTGTTGTAGTTAAACAAAGAAAAGGGTGATGCTATACTTCTTTGTATAAAAAGCATCTTTTGGAAACAAATAATTTTACATGTGTGTGGCACCAGCTGCTGTATGTATCTTCTATTTTCATTCCATTTTTGTGGTGAAAGTAGGGCCTTGGCATAACTGTGCATGGCCTTGACAAGCAGATGCACTCTTGGACCAACGAGTATGATTTTTTAGATTACCATCTCCAAAAATGGCATCCACTCCGATATCTAGACTTCATGTTATCTATAAAATGTTTCACCATGCAGCATTGCTCAGCTTGTTTACAGACAAAGAAATTGTATAGGAGTATTGTCACAGTATATGAATATTACACAGTGACCTTTCTTTATGGGATATAAAATATATTCACCCTCGGACTCCCATATCCCATAGCAAGGTCACGGTACAACATATAACGAGAACTTTTTAGAAAACCAAATATTTCCAAAGAAAAGATTACCTATAATGGCATGTAACCCAAAAATCTCAGTCATCTCTGTAACTACTTGACTGTATTATTCTGTTATTTGAATTAATCTGTCTAACTGCTTGTAGGTTTTCATGATTAATCACATTCTTCTTTTCGCCAGTGCCCAGTGGATGCATATTTAGAAAGGGTCACCTTTGTCCTAATTTCTAGGTTTAAGAAAAAGTGCAATGAATCAGACTCATCATCAATGCCCTTGAATTCAATTCACTTTGCTCCCTACACAACTTTTCAAATTAATTTGGATACCTCATTCATCTTTCTTCAAACTGCAGTACCATTCAAAAGTAAGAAGACCTAGAGCAGAGGATAGTGAATGATTAACAAAAACACTAGGAAAAAGATATGAAATAAACGAGGAAACTGCTTTGGCATAAACTCAGTCTATAGCAACTCATGCTCGGCTTTTGAAAGAGCGATCGTGTTTTGAGAGGCTTTTTGACTGAAGTGCTTTTGAAAAGCTTCCTGGAAAACCTGTGCATAGGGCTATGAAGGATGTGTAAAGCACCACAGACAGAAAATGTTTGGATAGCTGCAGAACACATTGATAAGGCTATATAAATTTCTGTCAGTTGCCATAGGAAGTCATTACAATTCTTTTTTGGGGTAAACATAGGACAACTAGGCAGAACTGACCAGGCTTTTACTGTAAATGAAATAGTAATTTCGAGGACAAGGTGATGTATGGCTTAAGTTGATATATGTTGTTTTCACTGTATGTTTCCATAGAAAATATATCATTCTCTGATTGTGTTTCTGCACCGGCGACTGCCTACATTTCAATGCCAGTGCAGAACAAATCAAACAAAGACCGAAATAATAACAGAGTTTGACCGCCACAGCAGGTTGCTGACATGGAATCGCCTCTTTGTTGATGGTAATATTAAAACTATAGTGCATCATTATGACTTATGCTGCTATATTAGTAAACAGAAGTGTTTAGTTACCTTTGTCAGATTATCTTCTGATGGGGCCTTTAATATGTTTTCTTGTTTCTCTTAATGCTGGCTTGTAATACAATTAACTAACCACAAATGAATAGGTGTTTTTGATATATATTCTCAGTCACATTTCCAATGACTCTAAGATAGATAGGTATATAATGGCTCGATTTCTGACTGGCTGCCATGAAAATTATGGAAATATTAACGACTGCACAGAGTAGCTGAATTTTCTGAAATTTACCATGCCCACCAGCTGTCAGCCGTTGAGTTAATGCACTTCAGGAAGGAAGGTTTCAAATTACATGTATTTTGCATCAATCATAAGCATTCTATCATTTGTCAAATATACATGTCAAACATTTGCTTATTTGCTACCTATGTCAAGCAACAATGTTTTGTATTAATAGTCTGACAGATAAGTTGTGTGTTGGAAATTGACAAACTAAAGAATAAGGAAATATTTCCTGATATTAAGATATATGATACGCTCTGAAGTGTACCACAACTACTATTTCAGAACTTGCATCATCACACAAAGCACATAAGTGTTTTTATGACATGCCCTCTTGGCAGGTCCAATTGCAATTGAACATGACTTGAAAGATGAAACTTACAAAAAGCTAATGTAACATGATATTAGAGAAACATGCGCTCATGTAGATTGGAATTCAGATGAAAAAGAATCTTGAAATGCTTCAGCTGCAGGTGTGGTCTGTTTCGAGAGAGAAAGCATCCAGCAAAAGAAAATAATTTCCTGAAATGGCTCGGGTGAACTACTGAGTAACAATTTGTGCTTTTTTATAAAATTTTTTACATGTTTATCAGTGGATGAATAGACAGATTTGGTGAAGGCAGCAGAGTAGATTGTAAAAAGGTTTTGTAATCTGTACTAGATCCCCAGGCCCATTGATAATAATAAATTGATTTTTCGTAACACTTGTTAACAAAACATATTTGAGAAAATTCAAGGAATGAAAGCACAATGACAGTGCTTAGAAAAGTGCCTGCAGACATTTAGCCTTTGAGAGGGTTTGATTGGAGTTCTGCTTAAGAGAAATCCAGTTTGGGAAGCTATTTGAGATGTGGGCATACTCCATTTGAAAAAGCAAAAAATTTCACCAATTAGAAGGTGATCGTCAATTGCTGGCAGTCAGTGGCTGGAGGTGGTTGAATGAACTAACCAGATAGAGGAGCTCAATATTATGAAATATTATGAAAATTATATAATTATACAATCACAACTCTGCCGGGCAGATATCCGTTCCATGATTTTAATGAACTCCCAGTAAGGTCTGAACTGCTATCACTGTAATTTACTGAGTAGCTTGTTATCTTGGGTCTTTTGTTGTAAATGCTTTGAAGCCAAATGATGATGAATATTTGTTGATATATTTTTTAATTGGTTTATCAAGATTCAATGGGGATAATTATTTTTCTTTCTGGAAATCAATTTCATTGAGGTGTTAGTAGAGACCATTGTAATTCGAATTTACTAGGTATTATCTTTATTATTTTGTCTGCAAAACAATAGCCATTATAATGTATAGATGTAGCACAAGAATATTATTCTAAAAACAACAAAAGGAGGAGAAGCTAATTACGTTCTTAGTTAAACAATTGCCCAATGAGTCACGTATTGTGCCTGATGTACTAGAAGGCCATCAGAATCAATATATCTGTAAATAATAGTAACGAAACTTGGAATTTATTTTAAGCCAAGTAAAGATACATGTATATTTTTCATCTGGAAGCCAGTTTTAATAGAAAGAAGGGTAACTGGACAGATAGCTAATAATGTTATTGTGGAGAGATAGAAATAAATTGACATATGGACTAATATATATTAATATATGCCAAGGTCGATTTTAATGATATATTTTTCAGATTTACAGCTATGCGGCTAACAGTAAGAAATATCACTGTCAATTCCCCAACACAACCACAGCACATTGAAATGATGAGTAAGACTGTTGTACAAACATTGTGAAAAAGGCCATCAGCAGAAAATGCAAGGAGAACAGATAATAATAATAATAATAATAGTAGTAATTTATATAACGCCTCTTCCAGTAAACTGCTCAGAAGCGCTTGTGTGGGTATAGATTATTTGCAGAATGTTTTAAATAGGTGAGTTTTTAGTTTTTTCTTGAAACACTCAAGAGTCTTTGAAATGCGAACACTGTCTGGTAACTTGTTCCAGAGTTTTGGTGCTGCAAAGGAGAAAGCTCGGTCTTCAAATTTATTTTGACTGTTAGACGCTAGCTCTGTCAACAAGATTTTACTATTGCTTCTCAGATTCCAGTCTTGACTTGGTTTAAGCTGAACCAATTGTTGAATGTACAAGGGTGCTCGGCCATTTAACGCTTTCCAGGTGGTTGTCATCAGCTTAAACTGTATTCTTGCAGGAATAGGCAGCCAATGAAGTTGCTTTCTGTGTGATCCCACACTGTCTTGTTGTTTCAATCTCTCTATGATACGAACCGCTGAGTTTTGAGCCACCTGAAGTTTGTTCACCAGATATTGAGAAATGCCATACAAAAGGCCATTTCCATAGTCCAGATGAGTTGTGACCAGAGCATTTACCGCAGTTTTAACTGTATCTTTGTTCATGGATTTGCGAAGTTTCGAAATGTTTCGCAGATTAAAATAGGCATTTCTGCACATTTTATTAACTTGTTTCTCCATGGTCATATTTCTGTCAAAGGTTATGCCTAAGTTCCTGACGTTCTCTGCTGTTTTGATTGAAACATTTTCAACATTGATTGATGAAACTTGGAGCTTATTTAGTTGGTGTGGTGTGGCAATCATGAGAAGTTCTGTCTTGTCGCCATTGTTACACAACTTATTTTCGTGAAGAAATTTTCGGATTTCAGTAATGCATTTTTCCATTTTCTCAACAGCATTTTCTTGATCTGTGAAGGTCGGTTTGAAAGATAAAATGAGCTGCTCGTCATCAGCATACTTTTGATCCTCAATTTGATTTCGAGAAGCGACTTCACTCACTGGAGCAATATATGAGTTGAATAAGACTGGACCAAGTTTCGAACCTTGAGGGACACCAAATTTGAGTGGCAGTTTTTCAGATGTTTGGTCATTTATCACTACAGACTGTGATCTTTCAGAAATATATGACTTGAACCAGTTGAGGGCTGAGTTGCACACACCATATCTGTTTTTCAACCTTGTCAATAGAATACTGTGATCGATAGTGTCAAATGCAGCAGATAGATCCAACAGTACAAGCATGGTTATTTAACCTTTGCTCATGTTCAACATGATGTCATTGTGGATTTTTGTGAGGAGAGTTTCAGTGCTATGAAATTGCTTGTAGGCTGATTGCCTGTCATCATCAAGTTTGTTCCGAGTGAGGTGATCCATATATTGTTTGATTACAGCGCTTTCAATGATTTTTTCCAGGAAAGACAAATTTGACACTGGACGGTAGTTCTTCTTGATCAGATCAAGACCTGCTTTTTTCAAAAGTGGCCTGACAAGCGCATATTTCAGGTCAATTGGCATCTCCCCAAGAGTTAGCGATGTGTTGACAATTTCAGTTATTATTGGAAGAAATTCGTCTATGCACTCCAGTAGTAGCCATGTAGGAATTGGATCAAGTTGACAGTGTCTGACGGGCATATTTCTGATCAGTTTCTTAATTTCTGCTTTTGATAGCATTTTGAAGTGAGATAATTTGTGTCCAGTAAAGTTTTCCATAATTAAAGTGTCATTGTGTGTGTTGCCAGAATCAAGTTGAGACCTTATTTTCTTGATTTTGTCATCAAAGAATGTGTTGAAGTCATTTGCTAAGTCTTTGCTGTTTTCGTGATTTGGCAAAGGCAATTCCTGTTTCCTGTTCAGGTTAGAATTAAGTACCTTGAACATGGCCTTAGAATTTCCCTTAGTGCTCTCGATCTTTGCTTTCAAATCATCAGATTTCAGCTGATTTAGGTGATCATTAAAAGCATTCCGTTTCAGCTGGAAGTCTTGCCAATCTTTTTCCATTCCTGTTCTTCTCCATGATCGTTCTGCTTTTCTCTTTGCAGTTTTAAGATTTTTGATATTGGCATTTGTAAACGGGGTTGGTTTGCGTAGTGTCACCATTTTAGTACGTAATAACCGGGGCATGTTTGTCCAGAACTTTCTTTGAGGCATTGTAGAGTGAGACAAGTTTTGACAGGTATTCCGACGATTTTTCCTTTTGCATTTTCTGTGACAAGAGCTTGCTTATGTCATCTTTGTATTTTACCAGATTGATATCACGTGTCTTTCTGAAAGATATTTTCTTTTGCACAGGCTTTCCCTTGCTAATCGCCATATTAAAAAGGACACAGTTATGGTCCGAGAGCAGGTCACTGACAGTACAATCTTTCACATTTGAATTTTCTTTGTGTAATGACCAAATCCAGCGTGTTCCCATCTTTGTGAGTCGGAGAAGACACATGCTGTTCAAGACCATACATGTCAAGGATGCTGTTAAACTGCCTCACTTTAGCATCATCAGGTTTATTCATGTGGAAGTTAAAATCACCAGTTACAATAATTTCATTGTGATTGGCATGGTAATGAGCTAAGAATTGTGTGAATTCTGTGAAAAACTCCGATAACTTGTATTTATTCTTGTGTGAGGGTTCAGGCCGGTACACAAGAAGAACTGTGATAGTTTTTCCACTCAAATGTATTTGAATTTCCATATGTTCAAAAGTTTTGGTCTTCATGCTACTGATTTTTGTCGCTTTTATGCCAGACTTTAAAATGCAGCCTACACCACCCCCAGGTCTCCCTTCAAGAGGTGTGCCAATGTAGAAAAATTCTCCGTTTCTTTCCAGGTCACCAATTTCTACTATATCATCTGCTTTCAACCAAGTTTCTGTGAAAAGAAACAGGTCAAGATCAAATTCATCTCTGAAATTCTTCACCACCTCTGTTTTTTGCTTTAAACTTCGAGCATTCCATACGCAGGCTTTTAAGAGGTGGTTGTCAGTTTTTGCCGGTTGTGCCAGGGATGTCATCAGGTTTGTTTGAGTCCATCAAAATATCAAATCTGTTTTTGACTTTAAGTGATTCAGTGTCATTGGTTCTGTTTTGGACATGTGGTCGAGAGTCAGGCTTATACGACGATCTACTTTTGAGACTATTTAGACCAATGCGCAAGATGTCAGAATAAAGCTTCATACTACGTTTGAGCTTTTGGTTGTAATTTATAGAAGAGTTGTTATTGGTATTTGCTACACAGCACGGATGTAGTCACGAAGGCAGGGGAGATGAGATGCTACACAGTACAGGTGCAGGCACAGAGAGAGCTTTGTATGGAGAATTGGTACAAGTGCTACACAGTACGGGTGTAGACAGAGAGAGTATTGTATGGAGAATTGGTGAAAGTACTACCCAGTACGGGTGTAGACCAAGAGAGAGAGAGAAGTCTGGTATGGAGAATTGGCACAAGTGTTTCACAATACGGATGTAGACACAGAGAGTTTTGTATTGAGAATTGGTACAGTTGCTACACAGTACGGGTGTAGACAGAGCGAGAGAAGACTGTTTTTTTTTTGTTTTTTTTTGGCACCAGTGTTACACAGTACGGGTGTAGACACAAGAACGGGCAATACCAGCAAGTTAATTTGTTGGGCACTTTTGTCAGGCAAGTTGGATCACTTCCGAGTGCTACGTACAGGCAACACAAGTTAGTTTGTTAGGCAAGTTTGTCAGGCAAGTTGGCTCAGTTCGCAAGTGCTACGTACAGGCAACACAAGCAAGTTAGTTTGTTAGGCAAGTTTGTCAGACAAGTTGGCTCAGTTCGCAAGTGCTAAGTATGGGCAACACAAGCAAGTTAGTGGGTTAAGCAAGTTAGTGTGATAAGCAAGTTTGTCAGACAAGTTGGCTCAGTTCGCAAGTGCTATGTACAGGCAACACAGGCAAGTTAGTTTGTTAGGCAAGTTTGTCAGGCAAGTTGGCGCGGTTGGCCAGTGCTACGTAAGGGCAACACAAGCAAGTTAGTATGTTAAGCAAGTTTGTCAGGCAAGTTGGCTCAGTTCGCAAGTGCTACGTACTGGCAACACAAGCAAGTTAGTTTTTTAGGCAAGTTTGTTGGGCAGGTTGGCTCAGTTCGCAAGTGCTACGTACAGGCAACACAAGCAAGTTAGTTTGTTAGGCAAGTTTGTCAGACAAGTTGGCTCAGTTCGCAAGTGCTACGTACAGGCAACACAAGCAAGTTAGTTTGTTAGGCAAGTTTGTCAGACAAGTTGGCTCAGTTCGCAAGTGCTACGTACAGGCAACACAAGCAAGTTAGTTTGTTAGGCAAGTTTGTCAGGCAAGTTGGCTCAGTTCGCAAGTGCTACGTACGGGCAACACAAGCAAGTTAGTTTGTTAGGCAAGTTTGTTAGACAGGTTGGCTCAGTTCGCAAGTGCTACGTACAGTAGGGTGCTTCTTTTGCCCCAACTTGCTCAGAACCCTGTATACTTTTTTTTGTGGGTGAGGTTAGTCAATAGAAGTAATCATGCCATATTTCAAGAAATTTTATTGATGCCTAGGAGTAGCACATTTGGATTGAAATTTATCAAATTTCCTTAAATTGTGTGAATTACTAGGTTATCTATCATATTTTTTTCAATAGCCTTGAATATTGTTTAATAAGATTTCTGGGTCAAAACAGAATTTTCCATCCATATCTTACTCATTTCTAAATTTAAAATCAGATTAAAGGCTCAGCTTAGGTTCAGGAAGGTACTGTAGGTGGCAACACTGATTGCGTCGTCTATTAATGTCATAACATTATCATTAATTGTTGATAAAAAGGCTGGTTTAGTATATATAACATATTATACAACAAATAAAATTATTTTTCCCCTGATTACATGGTAACCTTTGTTAGAAATCAAACTTTTTCACTTCTTTGAATGCCTTTATCAAAATAAGGCTATATCTTGATAGAAACTAGAATTTCGATCATTTAAATGAGTTTAAAAATAAGAAGTTGCCAAGAGTTTCAAGATGCAGTGTTTATTTACACATTAAATCATTTACTTGTGACACTAGTAGTGACTTAATTAAAGTTTTGTAATGTGACCAGCTGCACAGTACCTCACATGGTAAAAGTGTGAAGGACATTTCTGAAGTTTTAAAGGCCTACAAAGATGTCAATCATCAAATTCAGCAGATCCTTGGGATAGTCCTTTTGCGCAGCATTCTTAGTCATTGCAAGGCACTAGGATCAAGGTATTTGTTTTACAAGAAACTGTGTCTACAATTCTTCCCAAAGGAAGCAGGTCTTGTTGAGCATCATAGCTTATAGAGAAGATATTTGGAAAAAAAAATACTCTGAACTTGTTTTATCTTTCTGTGAGAGAGCACATATTTCAGCCCCAAATAAGATGACTTTGGACTAAGTTTATATTTAATGCTATGAGGAATTTCAAGTGTTACTGAAATAAAACATCAAGAGAGGAAAGACTCCTGCCACAGTGGCTGGGCACAGGACCATGAATATGTTCACCATTATATGTCAAAATTAGGAGAAAATTTACCCCAAAAAATGTCATTCAGTGATTTAAATTCATTGTCAATGGCGGATAGTGGTTTGCAGCCTTTCCTCAGTGAGCTGAAAGAGATTGTGGCAGACCTTTTGTAACACTTCAGAAGGTACCCTAATTCTGATGATGTATTGATACCTGATCTTGTCTTGCTGTATTTCTACTCTTCAATTGCGACTAGCAATCACTTGAAAAGGAGGGTGCAACTTGGATGGCAAAGCTTCTTATGCACTCTAGTTAGCTGTTGCTTGAGTAGAGTCTTGTCTTCAATTGACAATTATAAATAAATAGTGACAATTAAGACAACACTCCAGGCTTTTGCTTGTGCTCGCAGCATTCAGAAAATTTAATGATTCGTCATACGTGAGGTATTTGTGTATGCACCTTGGTTGAATTCAACTACAACCCAAGCAATGACCTCGTACTATGCAATAATATCATCAAGTTATTAACAACTGAGCTGAAAGTACTGAAACATCCTCTCTGTTTTCTTGTTCCTGACATGATTGCTTTGACACTGTTTGATGATCACTTGCGTACTGATGAGAAAAACGCATTCAGTAAGTTAGTTAAAGAAATATTAAAACAACCATAAAATGTCCGACATCAAAAGCCTTTTAAAAATTCCTTTCCTGGATTGAGGGAAAATATGAAACTGTGGGTTAGTGATTGCAGACTTATGGCATGCACATTGTTTCTTTATTGAAGATTAAACCATCCTTTTTGGAGATGGATGTACACATCCGAACCTTCTGAATGACAATATGATGACAGATGCATATCAGGAAAAAAGATCTCCAGTGCCTTTAGGGTTACAAATTACTGTGCAGAAAGAGGATAAAATTGGAAGCAGATTATTAAGCTCATTCAAGAAAGGAATCAATTTCAAAATGAACTTCTCTGAATTATCGCCAAAATCACAGAAAACAGCAAAAACTTGATGTTGTACACCTATCATATTGATGACCCTGGCAAGTGGTACCTAGCACTTAGCTGACCTCTATCTTTCCCAAATGGTGTCTGTACTTCATTATGTATGTTTAAATCTGAGTTATCATGCAAACCATGTTATCTCTTGATTAGCTATTTCTTTACCTTTCTCTCGAAATTATGAAAAACGACAAAATTTCAATTGCAATGTGCTACACCTAGGAATTCTTCAAATTTCATGAAATTTCAGAAAAATGGTCTACATTGATAACCTCACCACCAAAAAAAAGTAAGGTTGGATCCAGAAAAAATTTCAATTTTGGGGGGCAGAAGGAGCACCCTAACGTACAGGCAGTGCAAGCAAGTTAGTTTGTTAGGCAGGTTGGCTGGGAGTTAGTTAGAGTCTAGGATCAATCAATTTGTGACTGACCAAATGAGTAAGTTAGGATCAAGGATCAGTCAATTAGTGACTGACCAAAGGAGAAAGTAGGAATCAAGGATCAATCAATTTGTGACTGAAAAGTAGACTTGGTACAAGTGCTTCACAGTACAGGTGAAACACAAAATATGGTTAGTACAGGTGATTCACAGTACGGCTGAAACACACAGAGAGCAGAGATTGTGATATAGACAGTAGGTACAAGTGCCTCAAAGTACAGGTGAAGGCACAGAAAAGTACAGAATATTTATAAAACTCTAGTACAGAACAGTGAGAGTGCTACACAGTACAGGTGTAGACAAAACAAAGATAAGTGCTTCAATTTGCTAGTTTTCCTTTTTCCCTTAGTTAGTTTCTGAGTATGTCTTGAACAATCTGAAAGATGTGTATTGAGAAATTATTAGCAAGTAGGAAATATATCAGGTAAACAATACAAGGTATAACAGTGTTAATTAAGTATGAGTGAACTGGTGTGTAATAAAGGTAGCAAAATGTAGAATTTGGTTTAAGAAGATGATGTTGGTGATAAATAAAGCAAAATTATAGCCTTAAAGCAGCAGAATCCTGTTTGCTTCGTGAGACAATTACTGATAGGCTGTGGAGTCTGGTTGCACCTTGCTATTGCTATGTGGGTCAACTGTTCCAGTCAGGTGAGCAGGGGAATCCCCAATTCTCGTAGTGGCTTGTCAAGTGAAGTAAAAGATAAATATCTTCCAAAATATGCAGTGTATGGCCACAAAAGTAGCCACGAGTCTTCTAGAGGATGCTTCCGACAAAATTACACCAAAATGAGCCACAAGACACCTTAGAATCTCCAACAAGAACCTATAATGTCTCAGAGCTCTTCACCAGTGTGTTGACAGTCTGACGATGCCCTCTATGGTTTTGGCTCAGATAGGATGGCATAAAAACTACAGCAATACAGTTGTTTTGAAAATGAAATGGTGTTTTGAAAGGCTTTTAATGAAGACCTCTTGGAAAATGTCTCCTGGAATGTCAGTTACTAAGAGCAGATATGGGGTGTTGGCCAGTTTTACAGCTCCCTTTTTTACCGTGCAGTGGATGTGATGTTAGCCGTCAATGGCTAAGTTAAAGGGATCTTCCTTCCAGTAATAGCTGCCTGTTTGACCCCTCCCTAATGGTCACTTTGCCTCGTTCCTATTGAAATTACTTTTTATACTGCTTAGTCTGTAGGGGAGACCGGGGCTGGTTGTCACAGGGGCAGGTTGTCACACTTTTTATTGCACTAAACTTGCTTTATATAGAAATAGTAACATGTTTATCGGAGAATAAGTTGTTCTTGGTCCCAGGTATATCCATGATATATTGTATTATTGTTCACTGAGACTTACATTTTTTGGTTGATATGAAGTTTCAACCTCTCTGCTAGAGGTCTTGTTCACATATGAGTGACACAGGATGGCTGTTGTTGTTTGTTGCTGTTCACACTTAGGAGTTGGAAATCATCAGGACAAGACTGACAGAAGATGAAACCCTCAGCACAAGATGTGAACTGACTGTTGTTCTGCCTGATCACGACATACTTCATATATAACAGCAATTTCTACCAACAGACACAAGGAGCAGCCATGGGCTCCCCGGTATCCCCCATAGTATGCAACATCTACATGGAGGACTCCAGTGCACCAAACCCCCCCCCCCCCCTTCCTTTGGATGAGATATGTAGATGACGTCATTGCAGTCTGTCATGAATACTTCGTAGATGACCTCTTCGCACACATCAACAGCATCGATCAGAACATACAGTTTACCATCGAACCGGAGCAAAATGGAAAACTCCCATTCCTGGACCTCTGTATAAATATCCTCGATGACGGCGAAACCAAGTTAACCGTGTACAGGTAGCCAACTCACACAGACTAATTTGTCCACTTTTCATCTAATCACCCACTGGAGCATAAGAGATCTGTTGTCCGTACACTCTTTCATCGAGCAAAGAATTGTGTCACTGCCCAAGAGGACCAGAAGGCAGAAATCCACTTGTCAAAGCAGCACTGGCAGCCAACGGTTACACAAAGTGGGCAATGCATCTCCCCAAACCGAAAGAAAAATCCGAAGACCAGACTGAATCTAACAGGAAGACAGCGCCAACCCCAACGGTAGCAATACCATATGTAAAGGGTCTATCCGAACACCTTGTCCGAGTATTCCGGTCTCACGGCATCAACACCTTCCACCAGCCACAAAACAAGATCCGCTCCCTCCTAGTCCATCCGAAAGACAAGACGCCTGATGAGAACAAATGTGGCATAATACCGGTATATAAAAATTAACTGTGACCTAAACAAGAAACACACATACATTGGAGAAACCAAACATTCACTTGGTACAAGAGTTAAGGAACACCAAAAACAGGACCATCCGACTGCTGTAGGCGAACACTGCATTGCGACTGGACATTCCATCTCCCTCCGAAACTCCAAGATATTATGCAGAGAAGCTGATTGGATTAAAAGGAAAGTTAAGGAAGCGATATGTATTCGACAGCAGCGCCCAGACATGAACAGAGACCAAGGCTACCAACTCCCCCCCGTTACAACCAACTCCTGAGTGTGAACAGCAACAAACAACAACAGCCATCCTGTGTCACTCATATGTGAACAAGACCTCTAGCAGAGAGGTTGAAACGTCATATCAACCAAAAAATGTAAGTCTCAGTGAACAATAATACAACATATCATAACATGTTAAAGTTTGACACACTGTGACAACCTGCCCCTGTGACAACCAGCCCCGGTCTCCCCTACTTAGCAGCTTGAGTTCCAAGCTAGCTGATGTCTTAGAGCTTCAGAACTTGGCACTGCTTCCGAAAAATTTTAACTGCAAAACTTTGAGCACATATGGTTATATGATTGTAAACTTCAAAATGTGATTTTTCCTATTATTTGCATAGTTCTTGTACTTGGTACCTTTATTCTTAGTTCATTTGTATCAGTACTTAAGCAACTCCAGAAAGAACTATTAAAAGCATGCAATGAAAGGCTAGTAGATTCCAAATCAATCATGTTTCACTATTGAAATACTTATAAAAACAAACAAAAATTAATTCGTATTATCAATTATAGAAGAACAGATAATATATATTGTACCACTAGCAAATCTAGTATTCTTAGTTTATACAGATGCAATATAAAGAGTAGCTTCACACAAACAGGAAACAATTCTCCAGTTTGTCTGCAAATTAAAACAAGTGGCTAGAAAATTAGTGGTATTAGAATTTATGTTCTCCATGTTCATTGAAATTAATGGGTTGTTTCAATAAAACATCCTGAAGGAAGGCAACATCTGCATTGAGAATGTTCCTTTTGAATATGACCTTCATGCAATTGAATACATTAGTAGATGGACAAGGATCTGGAAATGCAGATACTGCACATGGACAAGGAATACCAATTGTTATGAAAAAGGCTTTTTGGAAATTTATAGGACACGGCAAATTTTTGTTGTTGCTTGCCTTATGAATTTTGATGTGGTTGTTTCCCCACGGTATACAAGGTAGCAATTTTGTTGTTGGATCTGCATATTTACAAAAGTTGGTGACAGTCACATGATGCTGAGGTAACTGGGGGTTTAGCTTCTCTTGCACATTCATTCAGAGAAGTCAGGTCTCTCGCATACCCCAATGAAGAAGATTGGGCACAACTTCAGACATGTAATGTCCTAGTTTTTGTGACCAAACTGCATTCCAGGAGTGGGATTTGCAAACTATCGACTGGTGATAACAACCAGGTCAGAAGAATACTAAGTAGCGAGAAAGAAGCGAAAGCATTCATGAAGTTTAACACCCTTGATATCTTCATTTTGGGCCACTGCCACTCTCCCCTGTTGATGATGCAAGAATTATTGACTCATTCATACAACTGGTCCCCCAAGCCGATGAACCAATGTTCGAGATAACATTTTAAAGGAACATTATCATTTGTATGAATTATTTTGGATTTTGACAAATACACAATCCTTTAGGCATACGCCTTAATTACTCATTATCTCGCACTATGATGGGTTTCAATTTTTAAATATGATCCTATGTTTTAGACAATAGCTATTAATTATATTGAGCGATAAGTTAAGGATGTTTTGACTCTAAATGACATAATATCGCTCATTACCAATTTGGGCAAAAGAGATGCTGTGTGCATTATTTAATTACCAAAATTCTTGCAAAATATAACAAAGAACATTTTAAAAGAATTTTGTAGAGAAATAAAACATATCTTAATAGATGTTGCTGATCTAAACAAAGAAAATACATTGGCAAATGCTGCAGTTTTTGAAACATCCTGCAAATTTTAACCAGTAGTATATTTTCTTAAGCAGGCTGGTCATCAATGTAAGTGGATGTCCTGATCACCAATTTACTTGTCTCTAATGACCTTGATAAATAGGAAATCTGGCTTACCCAGATAAGGGGGTAAGAGAAAAAAATCTGAAGAGATGGATTGATGGCCAGTAATTGATCAAGATAAACAAGCAGATTGGAAGAAAATTAATCCTTGAGACTGGTTTGTTTAGCACAGTAAAGACGTGCAGTTAAGAAAGAAAAGGATGATGGCATTCGTCTTAAAAAAAAAAAATCATGTGGAAACCAATTGGTTGATGTCTGCATTTGAGATACCTACACATTGGTGAAAATAAAGCCTTGGTATAACTGTACATGACTTTGACAAGAGAATGAACCATTGGACCATTGAGCACGGTTTTTTAGTTTACCATCTCCTAAAATGGCATCAACTCCGGTAGTTAGACTTCTTTCATGACTTACACAGAGGTAGAGCTAGTGTGAATGAGGCAGAATGACCAGTACCTATAGTCTTTCTGCTCAAGTAGGAATGTTGATATCATTTTTGTAAATATTTCGGTCTTTGAGTATTGATTTGGTCAACTTTCCTCCAAATACAACTTTCCAAATTAATTTGGAGGCTTCATTCCCCCTTTTTTAAACTGCAGTTCAACTAAAAAAAGTAAGAAGATCAGGAGCATTGGATAGTAATACCTAGCATATAAGTTTGAAAAAGCAACTGCTGAAAGGAACGAGGTAGCTGCTTTGGCATAAACTCAACTACAGCTATTCAGCCTTTGAAAGAGCGATGGTGTCCTGAGAGGCTGAAGTGCTTTTGAAAAGCTTCCTGGAAAGCTGTGCATAGAGCTACGTAAGGATGTGTAAAGCACTGCAGACAAAATGTTTGGAGGGTTTAGATAGCTACAGAATACATTGAAAAGGCTGTAGAAATTCCTGTCAGTTACCATAGGAAATCAACTTAGTCAAGACAGTTCGTTTTGGTGATGAATAGTCACACAACTGACCAGCCTTTTACTGTAGAATGAATTAGTAATTTCGTGGACAAGGTGACGTATGGCTTATGCTATTTTCAGGGTATTGTTCCAAATAAAAAATATAATTCTCTGATTTTTTTTTTTTGCAATGCTGGTGGCCTGTATTTCAATGCTAGTGCAAAAAAAATACTTTAAAAAGTCTTAAATAACCAGAGTTTCAGAGTTCCATTGCGACTGCTGTTTGACAACATATAATTGCTTCACTGTTGATATAGATATTTAAACTGGGGCATCATTATGATTAATTTGAGATATATTTTTGAAATATATTTATTGCATAAAAACATAACATAAGTAAAAACAAAAGGAGGGTTAGAGTTGGGAAACAAAAATACTCCCTCTACCAACAATACTATTTTGTACAGAGATTTTCCTTTTAAATGATTTTACAGATCTTGAGCTTACAGTTTCATCTCGTCAGCCTAAAGCAAAATTGGCCTAAGTCATTTTTGGCAATTTTTGGCAAACAGCCAAACACTGACTTTGGCCAACAATTTTTTTTGAAACAAAAATGACTTAGGCCAAATTTCTTTTGTGGTGTAGCTGTGTTATTATGAAATTCTCTATAGAATTTATTAATGAAATGCGAGGAAACAACTTCAATGAAATTAGTATACACAATAATTATTGTGACTAAGAAATATTGGTGCTATCCACAAAAATTAGTGATAACGAAATTGGCCTAAGTCAACAGGACTTAGGCCATTTGAGCAAAGATTGAGTAGGGGTTTTGAGGGGTTTATCATTAATTTAGGAGTCCAAATTTTTTTTAGCACATGTATTGTCATAAGGGCCTTCCTATGGTACCAAAAAGGAAAATTGGCCTAAGTCTGACTTAGGCCAATTTTGCTTTAGGCTGACGATCTGTCAGATTATTCCAAAATGGTACAATTATGGTGTAATAGAAACCACAACTGCTTAGTTACCCTTTGTGAGATTATCCTCTGGTGAGGCCTTTTTAATATATTTCTTTGTTTCTCATGTTGCTGGTTTGTAGGTAAATAACAAGGTAATTTTGACTTATGCTATCAACAGCACTATGATGATAGTGTTGCATACTATATGTATTGTTATTTTTGATAGACATTCTGACCCACATTTGGAATTTCTGAATCATAGATACATGTATTATGACTCTATTTCTGACTGGTTGGCATGGCAATTATGGAAATATGAACAATTGCTGGAGTGGCTGAATTTTCCGGAAATGACCATGCCCACCAGCTGTCAGCCATTGAATTAATGCACTTCATGAAGAAATGAAAGATGCAGGGCAAAAACATAGGCTATAGAAGAATCCCCTGGTATCTTAATTATTCCACCACAAGCTTAGGTCTCTGACAGGTAAATGGACCTATTGTGCTCAGATATCAACAGGTCAACTCTGGTTGACAAGTCACATGATGCCACTGAGATAACGGATACATCTGCTGACGCTGAGGTCAAGTGACTGAGTCAGACACAGACAAACTCATAAATATCTCTTATTATCTCATCTATTCTATCCCATGACATTCTGCTGTCTGCTTGGTTCTGTTAATGGGTTTCTTTTACTGGTCTTATCTAGGTTCTTTTTGATTTGCAATATTTAAAATGAAAATTATTTGTACCAGAATTGAATCTTCCATTTATTTCAGATATCCCTGTAAATTTGCATCACACAAGCAACAAAATTAGTGACGCTATTATTTTCATTATGATTGCGCTATGGAAAAGACACCTATTTATTTTTAATATTATAAATATTTTTGTACTATAATTTTTATTTTGTATTATAATAATGTTCAACAATTTTGAAATTCACTGTGTTATTTTTCCCATTAAATAAGTCAGTTCTAACAATTTGGAAAATGTATCGAAATTGATACAAAAGATGATTTGTTATTTTGGAAATGAATTACAAATATCTCAATTTTCAATGTTCTTAATGTCATGTCTTTTCTCTTTTCAGGTAGGTCAATTGGCATTCTTACCTGTTGCTTGGTGCTGCTAATCATGAGTGGAGGAGTGAGTATTTTTGGGATCTTGAGTTATTTTTTATAATTCAAAAGCATGCTTTTTAAAAAATCATATCGTATGACAGACAGAGTGATAATGTTTCATGAGATAGGCTTACTTCTTAAAATGAACTATTACACAATCAATAAATCTGTGATGCAATTAATCAACAGACACAGATCAAATTTCAAATTTTGATGTGGCCAACTGCATGTTGGTGATAAGGTGGAAAGTACACTGGCAGTGATAAAAAAAATTGTAACTGAGCAAACCACATTACAACATTTATTAATGACAAAAAGGCACTTCTATGTAAATATATTACAACTTTTGACCCTGTAACTAGAAATAATGCAGGTTTTGGAAATTTCTGTTTTTGAACAGCATGCATTATTGAGCTTGCAGTGTTTTGTTTTGAAGGCATGTCGTTTCACGTTGATACGATTGGCTGGGAATATGTAATATATGTACATGTGAAAGAACTTAGAATTCATGATGAAAAATAAGTAGACTAATTGGTTTTCTGTTTAAGCAATTGGCATCAGAGTAAACTATTTTCTTCTGCAAATGATGCATAAGATACATTTTAAATTTTGATCAGTTCTTCAAAGATCTTTCCTTACAATTGGTGCTAAAATGTGCTGATATTGGGGGATCAAAGAAATGATATTTTTAAGAAAATGCAGGAAACCATGTTTATTTCACAAGCGTCAACATAACCACCAATCTCAAGAATCTTTTCCATAAACACAGAAAATGTTTTAGTTTGAAGACAACTTTGTGACATAAAAACTTTTAAAACATCAACAAGAAATGTCCATAGACCATTTCTGCAAGGCATTTTAAATATCTTACTTGTGAAAAATTAGGATTTTTTAGCTTTTTGCAAACAGACACGTTTAAAGCGCATCACAGAAAAAATTTAGGTATTCACCTGAAGGAAATATTACACACTAATCAATTATTTATCTGTTCTTAAAATACACACGGTATGCCGTAATATCCTCTGGCTTATAATGTTTGTCTCTGTGTGTTTGTAACAGACATCAAATTGTATAATGCATAATCACATTATCTTCGAACATACAAAGGCTGGCATGAGGGTAAGCATTTGACTTACATTTTTCCTTTTGTTATCTACCAGGCTGCTGCATAATATTAATCGAGGAGTACATAGAAATGCAAGCATTCACCTGAAGGAAAGGTTACACACTACTCAATATTTCAACAATTTGTAAATATACACAGGTTGAAGTTATACAGCCTATATAAGTCTGTTTGTGTTTGGAAGAGACATGATATTACATAATAATTATTCATAATCACATTATCTTTGAACTATACTATCAAGCAGGAGGGTCTGAATTTTTTATTAACATTTATCCCTTTGTAATCCACCAGGATAAATCTAGAAGTACATCAAAGATTTAAGGTAATATAGGCAAACCCTACGAGTCAGTGATCAACTTGGTCAGATCAGACGGAGTGGGCACGTAAAAAAAAAAGATGGAGCAGTGACTGTAGATATCTAAATACTTCTTTGTCCATTTATATTTTGACTTACAATATAGCTTTGGCATATCACGTAAAAGAAGGAAGAGCATTTTTAATCAAATTTCTTTGCCATATAACAAATAATATAATTACATTTGATAGAATGATGTGCTTGTGCTGCTCTTACATTCCCATAGGTCAAAAAACTAATTCTATCATTTGGGCTTTTTGTATTATTTTCCTTTTTGTAGGTCAGAATGTCCCTTTAAATTCAATCCATATAAATAAATATGAGTGGATATGATAACAGTAACATATTTTATATCACTAGAAATCCGAGATATGGTTAGAGGTATGAATTGGTTGGTTTTTGTTGTTCAATCATTTGCCAGCCTCATCAGTTTGATTTTGATAACACCATAAGATACTAATTAATTACAAGATGGATAATCTCTGTCCTGATAAATGTAAACGGCTTTTGTCTCCCACCACGCACCGGACCCTGGGCAGACTCCGTTGTCACTGATCCCTCAGGGCGGCCACCTGCCAGAATTGAAGACACTTTAGCAGAAAAAGATTTCGGGATAACAATAGACTGTCTATTACCTATCGATCGAAGTAATGGTTTAATGCCGGAGACGTACTATGTGATGATATTTAAAAGTCATTATTTTATCTTCCAACATAGGAATGTACGCACAATGTCATGCTTTACAAAATATGAGCTCTTGGCAGGTTTCTTTGCAATTAAGCATGCCTAGCTTGAAAGATGAAACTTGCATAAAGCTGATATAACATAATTTCAATAAAACACGCACTCATATTGATTGGAATTCAAATGAAAGAGAATCTTGAAATGCTTTCAGCTGTAGGTGTGGTTAATTTCCACAGAGAAAATTATCAAGTGAAAACTCTTTTCATAATATGACTCAAGTCAACCATTGAATATTGCATTATATAACTATTCATATATTGTGTGACCAGGGTAAGCTTAACAAGCTTACACTGAGACGTCAGGATTAATGCAGTGCATTTCTTTACATAGTAACTCTCAATAATTTCAATTTGGTTTGTCATGATTTATACTTATTGGGGTGCATTTGAAAGCAAGGTTTCTGTTTTGGTGTCAAAAAATAATCTTCACTGTCATTAAAATTAACTTCTAAGACTAAGACTAATACTTCTTTATTGGTCATTCTTGTAAAAATACAATAATACAGAATGAAATTGTTGATGCAATGCTAACGCCATCTTTCTGATATCCAATTTTCATAATTAAAAATGGTGTCTTGGTAGAAATGGCCAGAAATCCTAAATTAGCAGTCAGGTCAATAGCTCTTAGTCCTTTTTGCAAACATGTCATCATTTAGATATATCTTATGGATCTTCAGCTGATTGATAGATGTCGCGCATCATGGTGCTACGAAGTTCCGTCGGTCTCCCAGTCAAAAATCCTTAAAAAATGCTCTGGATGAGTGACATTGACAAACACAAATTGATATAGACAACAGAACGCAACTTATGTAAGCTACTACTCAAACACAATGTTCACTCTACATATATCAGATGCAGGCAAAGCAAGATGATGTGACTTAAGATCAAGTATGTGCAGTTTCTTCAGAAAATGTGAAAAGTAGGAGGAAGTCAGCTGCAAAAATTGTGAAAATATATAAAGAGCTATGAAGAATGAAGATAAGTTTGCAATTAAAATGAGAATTCAGAGTATATTGTCCAGTTAGCAATTGTAAAAGGGTAAACATGATATATAATAATATTATTTACCAAGGAATCAGTTATGATTTAAAATATTTGGCCTTCCTAACATACATCAAATTTCGACATCCCTTTGTCCAGGTGTCACTTAGTCATTTGCTTGCTTAGGTTAGGGGAATAGATCCATATCAGATAGTCCATAAGTACTCACTCAGATGATGCAAATGTATTTTGCACACCCCACAAAAGCTATTCCACTGATCTACATTTTTTAGAATTGTGGTGCCCTTTAGATGGTAATATGGATGTGTTTTACCATTCGGATACATCTTATTTAGCAGAATTATGTATGCCAGCATGAGAGATTTTCCCGAGTGACTAGCATCGTCATTATTCAATCAAATGAGAGATACTTACCACATTGATAATTGCTTTGTTATTCGATTCGTATTTCAGACATGGTAACTCAATAAACATACATACATACCATAAAACTTATGCCAAGATTTTAACATGTTCGATTTCAGACAGTTTCAGTCTGAAGCGATTGATATGCTTTAAGCCTTCTCAATATACCATGGAACTCAGCTTTTCTAGTGTTACACAACTGAAGCACATTTAAACTAAGAGTAGGAGTAGTGTGTAGACTTTGTGTAAAAAATCCATCAGCAAAGAACATAAAGGGGACTGATGGCTTTGGCACAAAAATGATGGCATAAAAAGCTACAGCAACACAGCTTTGTGAAAGTGAGATGGTGTTTTGAAGGCTTCTTGACTGCAGCACTCTTGAGTAATGTGTCTGAAAAATCTGATATTTTAGTGTTATTTATTCTGTGTAAGGATATACCAGGCTCTATAGAGGGATGATGTGACTAGACCTAAATTCTCCACTGAAAAGGTGAAGAAACATGCAGGAAGATAGCATGACAGGAATTAAGCCACACATTACTTTGTTTGCACTGGAGCATTTGAAAGCAAATTTTCTATTATTCATTAACCTTTCCCTTTGAACTGCTTTTGGCAATGTTTCAGCACCGTTTTTTAATGTGTTCAAGATGTGAGGTTAGCCAACAATTGCTAAATTAATGGTGCCTTCTTTCCAGTAATAGCTGCCTGTTTGACAATTCGTTTTATGAAGTTACAAGCATACAAACAAGCAAATCTTTGTAATGGCCTGTCTTTCCGGTTTCTTTTTAAATTAATTCTGCACACGAAGTTAAAAATTGGTCAACTGGAAGGAGACAACTTTTTGGCCGAGGATTTGCTATTTTCTCTTTCTTCTTGTGTCAACTCTTGATTCTTGATGTGTGCCTTTGGCCTGACGGCTATATGTTAACTCATCTCTTTAACTTCAAGCCATTTGGTAACTTTTTCAATTGGTTTCTTTCATTTTTGTTGTTGTTAATGCTTACTTTGAGCTGTAAATCTGAACTTGATTTTTGGAAGTTATTCACAAGCTATACACATTTTGTATTATTCTACATTTTGTCTTCTTTGTCAGCGTATTAAGATAAAAACAAGCATGACGAAGCAAACCGAATTATTTATTTAAAAAAAAAACAACTCCAACCTCCCCCCCCCCTTCATATTAGATTGTGGCCTCCTAACAAGACTAATGGCAAGGAGGAGTGAGAGGGGAGGGTTGTGGGAAAATCTATTGAGTGATGGTACTCTGTGTGAAGATATTCCAAAATATTTATGCTGCATTATTATTCAACTGTTACTGAAATATAGACTCCCTTAGTGTGTTTGCATGACAGAAATGTTTCAAAGTAACAGTATACGACTAAATCAGGTTCCACAGCTATCATGGGATTGGAACCTCATAGATGCTGAAACAGAATTCAGTGTACACACAATTGCAATAGCATATGGTAAATTATGGCATACTTGTTCCTAATGAATAACAATGCATCCCAGCTGTCGTCAATGTCAATAAAAAAGAGTCATCATACGAGCGTTCATAAAATTGGTTTGAAATGATCTTACCAGAGGCTCTCTAAACAACTGTGGTGCATTTGTCAGTGGGAAAACGACAATGAAAATAGAGAGCTGCAAACACCAAAGGAATAATGTGAAAGAAAATAAGGAAACTGATAGCTTCGGCACAAAAACAAATGTCAAAATTCTTGAGTGACACAATGTTCTGGAAGTGAAATTGCGTTTTGTTTGTGTACTAAATCATTTCAGTTAAACCTTCCGAAGAAATCTTTGAGTAGAGCTATTTTGGAATACACATGTAAAGCATTAAAGAAGGAATATGTGAAATTCAGAAATATGTGGATTAAAGGATGTGTTTTTGTTACCTTTTTTTCAAAACATTTGTAAATTGTACTAGCAGTTTGCTGACATTAAATATGCATTAGTTGCTGCTTCCAAATTATTTATTAAGGCATGAAGTAAATCATAATATTGTCCATGCAGTACAATCCTACATCAGACTGGTTGGCATGGAAATAATGCAATATTAACAATTGTCTATATTGAATGAAAGGTGCCCATTGACCACTCTCAAAATATTTCTTGTCAATATTGAGTATGTGTGTCTGTCATTTGTCTGAGTTGATCAAGTAGCCATGTTTCTCTCTGATACTCCATGGACGTTGTGTGAGTTACCAAGCGAAGATATGACCAGGACATGGACTCTCTCTGGCAAATTTATGACCCCTGGTTTCCTGCAAGGGTCCAACGGGGCCCTTACCCAAACGTACAAGAGTAACTTGAGCTCCACATCTGTCAGTAGTTTGACTGAATGCCATTGTTCCATTTGCCACGGGCAAAGTTAATTCTCTTACATTATGTCTACATGTACATGTTAACAAATGCATTGTGTACAATGCAGCTAGCTTAATATATCAAAAAGGGTGGATCTCTTGAAAAATAGCATAGACATGGTTAAATCAAAGTGGTTCATTGGATAAGCTATCATTATGAGGTGCAGATGATAAAAGTGTGCACACAGTTGGTAAGATGTTATATGAGGGCAATTGAGGATTATTTTGTGTTGGTGGTGGCAGTATTTTAGATGATATTGCTGTGTGTCCATTTCAATGCAAACTTTTGAACACTTAACATGTATTTTATCTATGTCGTGGCATTAATTTAGGATCACTTTTCGATCAGTGAGAACATATATATATATACATTGATGGAGAGTAAAACCTACCGAAACGGTAGTCTTCGAACTTAATAATATTTTTCATTGAGCAGAAAAGGAAAAACAATATTCTGGCAGATAAAACCATATTTTTAAAAAGAAACAGTGAAAATATGACACGAACGTAGAAGGACATAAGGACCTGGAGTGAATGAGCCTTAATTGCAAATTCACAAATGACCCGGTTTCCATTTGTTTCTTGATGAGGAAGAGAGGAATTTGATTTTATCCACCCTCATCAAGAAGGTTGATTAGATTTCAATGGTAAAAGCAGTTGAATGTGATATGACAGACGCTCTGACTGCCGATTACTTATCAATATTTCTTACAATCTATCCATCTATGCATCGATTTATCTTTCTATCTGTATTCCTATATATCTTTCTATCTATATCTATCTATCTATCTGTCTATCAATCTATCTATCCTCTTATAGATCTGTCTATCCAACAAGCCATTGATTTATTTCCATTGCCTCTCCATGTGACTGTTCATATACCTCAATGTTTCTATTTTTGTATCCATTCTTTTAAATGTGGATCTATTTCGCCTGTCTTTATCGTGTAAAACATTAAGTCACAGTGATATGTCAAGGACTTTTTGAAGTATTATTTGATGTGTTCAGTGTTCATCCCATTTGACAACTCATTTAAGAGTCTTCAGGTCTTGTCTCATAGAAATCCATTTAAATTTTCACGGTTTTCTTACATGGTTCAGCCTGGAAATGTGGGTCTTAAATATATAGCTTAGACATTGTTAAATCTCGGCCATTCATATGAAAAACTTAAATTGTGAGATCCTAATATTAAACTCAAGAGGCAACATTTGTTAGGGAGGCTAAATAACCTTTTTTATGTATCAGTGGGCTGGCAATATTAAGGAGATGATATTTAACCAATAAACTGTAGAAAAGCATTTTAGAGCAATATTTGTTTTGAACTCACTTTTTAACAATTCACACAATTATGTCATTGTCTAAAATAAGACCTTCTTAGGGTAATGTGCTTTGTTAATCAGTAAATGTAAAATAGTTTTTGAAAGAAAAAGACTTGAAGAAAAAATGACATGAACGTGGCAAGAGATTTGGTGTGAAGGAGTCTAATTGCAAATTTACAAATTACCCTGTTGCCATTAGTTTTTTTGACGAGGAAGTGAGGAATTTCATGTTTTCTACCTTCATCAAGAAGCTTGATTTCATGTCAATAGCAATAGCATTTGAAGGTAACATGCCTGACTCTCTGACTGATGCCTCTCCAAGTTGGAGTTCAAGCCCATGAACTATATTTATTATTTTCCATCTATCTTGCCACATGTCTATTTATCTGTAAAACTATCTTTCTATTTATTTATATGCATAACTATCTATCTGTCTATCTCTCTATCTCTCTATCTATCTATCTATCTATCTATCTATCTATCTATCTATCTATCTATCTATCTATCTATCTATCTATCTATCTATGTAAATTCTTCAGAAGATTGGAGACACTTGGAAGACACTTTAAATATGCTTGATTTAGGTGTTTTTTCTTGCTATCTGGTCCTATTCTGTATGCCGGAAATTCCATTTGCAGAAAAACAGGAAGTGCTTAATCATCTATCGGAAGCTATTTTTTAACTCCTGGAGTTTTCTTGCGGCAGAAAACTCACACCTGTGGAAAAACAGATTATCAATGGGAAGAAGTCTGCAATGGAAGCTAAAGAGATATAGCCAACGGAATCGTGTTTGAAATGGTAGAAAATTATACATATGATGAGATTAGACAGACTAAAAGCACTCATGATGAAGAAGATGATTTTAATTCCACAATAAAAATATAATTATGTCACCTAACTATTTACTTATTTTATTTCATGCATAATCCAGTCTCCTCTCCTCTTCTCATCTCGTTTTGTCTCATCTGCTTTCCTCCGCTCATCTCCCATGATGCATTGCAATATATTGCTAAAATGTGATAGCCTTGCTCTATGCGATCACCCTAATCTTGAAGGAGCTCTCCCTGCTTATATGAGTAATTGATACAAATGCCCTCACTAAATAAATAGTGATTTACAGAGATGAGGCCATGTGCATATATACCAAGTTATAATGTCTCAATATCTCACTAAGCACAGCTGAGTGTTCTTTATGGCATCCTTTTGGCTTAAAAGTATGCTTCATATCCTGAAAACATTAAAAAAAACCAACTGCTTTAAACATGATTTATTGCAGACATACTACACTGCTTTTTTCTACCTTATGTAACACCAGTCATGGATGACATGGTCTTGATAAATTAAGGTGGCTCGATACTCGTGAACTTTCCAAGATAGGATTTCTCACAAATAGTTTAGAATGATCCAAAATATAGTTTATAGCAAAGATATGCAAAAAAAGTGGTCGTTACCAGCCTTTTAAAAAAATATATGAGATTATGCACGAGAAAGTCAGTTCACCCAAACCTGAAAAACTGAATTTTTTTCTTAAATTTTTTACTGTGAAGTTTTCCCTGCTATTCCGTGGTCATGCATCCCATATTATGCAATGAAGCATGAAATTAAAGAAGACACTTGAAGGGAAAAGCTGATTGCAATTTCAAAGAGATATATTTAGTTTAAAGGACTTTCCAAGGGTCTCGGAATAAAAGTTTTGATTTTGACAATTTTAACTTTTTTTATAAACCATAGTGCTAAAAAAAATTGACTAGATTGGATTTTTTCATTCTTTGTCATTAACTTCCAAAAATAGTGGGGAACAACATGATAATACAGACAACCCTTCCTACCACACTTGAAATTGATATACAATTTATTTTTTATTACCAAGTAATTTTTGAGAAATTAGACCTGCTTGAGTAAAATCGCCTGTAAAAATTTTCTATTCTGAGTATCAAGCTGAAATCCCGGCTGCTTGTAGTACTCATCATAGCGCATCTAGTGCTCCAACGGGAAGTCTCTAACCCTAATAGAAGTGGCGCAATTTGCAAACGAAGCGGCCGACACTTAAAATTCACAGAATTAAAAAAGATGACAGCAGAGCTGACCTGCTGTGGTGACGTTACGATATAGATAGGGCCTGCCTGGCTGCGCGTCAATGTGCGTGAATGATGCATTTACATGAGTAGCGAGCCACCTTAACTTGTGGGTGCCAGTCAAGATCCAGAAGTATTCTTAAGTAGTAGGTAAACACTGTATTTTAGATTCCCTACACCTTTCACACAGCGAATGCACACAAAGGCCACTCTCGCGAAAAGGAGATCCGGCTTGTTGTATCCGAATAATCCTATTATATGGCTGTGATTGGATTTGAACACGTGGTTTAATCCACTGACAGTGGCAATTAACAGTTGCCTCAAATTTCATGAAGCTTGATCTACCCATGTAACATGTTGTACCAGTAGTTCAAATTATAGCAAAGAATGGTCAGAAGTTAATGCACATGGTTAGCACTGCTTATTTCTGACTAAAATGGTTCTGCCCTATAAAGGAAAGCTACAGTAACTGCACCTTCCTTGGTTGGTTAATGCACTTTTGAGCTTTTTTAGGACTAAACTGCTATTCCTTCAAATGCTGCTGTATTAAAGGCAGTTCTGTGTATTTCATCCAAATTTTCGGCATAAGGCTTCCAAGAAAATATGTCAAGGAAAATTTTTTTTTTTTTTTCAGGGGGGCACTGTATTTTTTTAATAGTAAAAATGCTATTTTTAGCTTAAAATATGAAGAAAAACTTCAAAAAAAGGCCGAGGGATGAGTTTTAATGGTAGAAAGGCAAATGAGGTGTCAAATGAAAGCAGAGAAGCAGTGCTACAAGATGAAGCAGGCGCTTTTTTTAAATTTAAATTTTAATCTCTGTTCCATGGGGTTTTAGTTGAAACTGAGCCATTTTTGGCATCTTTATTGGGAATAAAAAAATACTCCGACCAAAATTCAAAAAAGCGCCTCCAGGATCATATAGTGCTATTTCTCTTCTTTCATTTGACACCTTATTTGCATTGCTACTATTAAAATTCATCCCTCGGCCTCTATTTTAGTGTTTTTATCAGATTTTAAGCTAAAAATAGCATTTTTTCCTATAAAAGGATGCAGTGACCCCCCCCCCCAAACATTTTTTTTTCCCCTGACATGTTTTAGTAGACTCCTGATGCCGAAAATTTGGAGTAAAACACATTTGCCTTCAATTGAGCATCATTTAAGAGCATTTCAGTTCTGTCCAAAAAAGCTGAAAATTGCATTAACCAACCAGAGTTAATTAATTGGTCGAAATTGGACTTATGCCACTTCAATATCTCCTACCTAAAGCTTTATCTTATGGTAATCCACTAGACACTGAGATAATTATTAGGGTGCAAAATTTACAGTAGACAGACTAAACCATGTCAACAGGCCGTCTGACACAGCATAAAAAAGTGACTTCATGATTTATTTTGCAGTAAAACGCTTTCGTGCGAACATCTTTTTGGTGTGCAAGTAACTGTTAAAAGATGCACTGAATTCAAGCCCGATGCAAGTTTTGTTGGGTATTTCATGCGTATTTTCTCATCAATGCCATTCATTCAGCACATGCATTCAGACAGGCAAGCATGATGACTCTATCCTCACTGGTTGCCATGGAAATTATGGCAATATTAACAATTGCATGGTGTAGCTGAATTTGCCGGAAATGACCGTGCCCTCCAGCTGTCAGTTAATGCACTTCATGAAGGAATGAAGGATGCCAAAGCTAATCCACTAGCCACAGGAAAATCCCTAGGTATCCCATTGTCCCAGCATCAGTCAAAAGCCTCAGTATTTGACAGGTAAATGGACCTATTGTGCTCAGATATCAACAGGTTGACTCTGGTAGACAAGTCACATGAAGCCTCTGAGATAAAAGATAAGATGAAGAAAGATAAGATATATATTTATCAAATTTCGTAAAATAAACACAAACAAAAGCTTTTTGTCGACAGGAAAGATAAATGGAACATGAAACAATATGTATACAGATGAGCAGGTAACATAAAACTTTCAAAACTTGTAAAAAAAATTAAATAAAAAATTAAAAGTAAAGGATACAGATGGTCAGACTGAGGTCAAGTGAAAAATTTAGACATATAAAAGCTATATTGCAATACTGTATCGCAATGCTAACAGATAACCAAATTCACAATGTCATCAATTTAATGTTGAGCTAAATTTGTTACAGTTATCATAAATACCTTTGATAGGATGAAACAGTTAAATAGTTTTGGGCATGAGTAAAGATGGCTCCAGTGTCTCAATAAATTAAAACTAATTGGGGACTGGATTGATTAGATAAAAGTCTGTCTCTCTTTCTATATTCATTTGAATGATTATCAGCAAGAGTCATTCGATAAATATATAGGAAATTTCTTCCTACTTTAGCATGACACACTAGGTACGAGGGGTGTCCCAAAAGTTCTGACCAATTTTTTTGGCAGACCTTTCTATTTGAAGTAGCTGTATGAAATTTTCACAGAATCAATTTCAGGTATCTCACTATCCATTTTGAAAATATGGTACCTGTTCGAGCATTTTAAATAACTTTTCTGTTGCCATGGAAACAGAAGGTCAGTGCACCCAGCGCAGCTCAATTTTTTAGGCCAAATCCTAGTGTCTATGCTTGTAAATAAGCAAGGAATTAATTGTAAATATGCAATGGATGATCATGAAAAATATTATTTGGAAACCTAACAATATCTCAAAGTTTTTCATTTACATTTAAAGTCACTGTGAATCAGTTTAACCCATGTGCTGCATAACTTTAAACAGTTTTAAACAGTTAACATAAACTGTCCTGGGTGCGGACATCTATGTAAGTACACACAGTGCTTTGCGACAAATGTGTTCACAGAGCATGGTAATCCACTATACCTCTATTCCCTTTGGCCTGAATACCTGTTGTGTGCTGTCCCAGTTCATTCAGTTGCCTTGGACACTTAAATTCTGCCATATTAAGGGCGTCCCAATGTGCCCCAAATTCACTGTCCCAATGAGCCCCGATATGACTTTTACGCCGAAATGCTAATTTCTCGGACACCAGTGAGTGTGTTTATCACGATATCAATTCATAACTGTTCATTACGATATATAAAGTTCATACAAGCACTGAGAAAGCCTCATTGTTCATGGTTTGTCCACATGGTTCGAATTGAACCCTTCCATATTTACTTTTGTGGTAGGAAAACAAACTTTTGCTCCCCATACTTCTGCATGTGGCTGTAATTTGTCTATAAAACCATGGAAACATCAGGATGTGAAATTACAAGATATGATGGAACTACCATATCACATACCTTGCCAGGATCCAAGAAAACCCCACCGTCCCACAGTGCCCCGCGTCCCAATGTGCCCCCGTTCCCCCTACCTCTAACACAAAAGTGATCTTACAACAACCATAGCGAATTCTTATGAATTTGTACTGAGTATTTAAAAAAAAGGAAAGTTTATACTTGATATACTAGACTATAGATAATAAAGGCACTATTCAGTGATTAAATTTTAACAAATTTTTCAAGCACATTAACATCAAAAATATCTCGACCCTTTCTTCCAATATTTCTTGTTAATATTTAATATGTGTGTCTGTAATTTATCTTAGTTGATCAAGTAGCCATGTTTCTCTCAGATACTCTATGGACATTGGGTGAGTAAATCATGAGCACCCTGTACAGATGACTCTGGATATTTTCAACTTGTGCGGTATATCTCAAAATACCACCATACACATGGGGTCTTATAATGTACTACTAAATATTTAATGTGTAGGGGTATATTTATTTACATTACATTGTATTTTTTCTTCTATTTTTTTCAGGTGAGGCAATTTTTGGTATAGGTGTAAGACCATCTTGTTGACAGTTCTCTAACATGAGTGAGTACTATGCCTTTAACCATGCTTAGAAAATTTTACTAAGTTTCTAATATTTGCATAAAACATATTGACAAAACCATATTAATCTTAATTCCTTCTAAAATGCATCATTATATAAACAAGTTCTTATTTGTTGTTAAATATATATGGGTTTGCATCAGCCATCAACTTTCTTTGGGGTTTTCAAGAGACATCGAAGAGTTCTTGAATTAACCATATTATTTTGAATTTCTGCTTCTTATTCATTATTCTGCTTCTTAAAGAAAAAATAAATCTAATTTTCCAGAATTTCTTTTTCAACCTCCTAAAAGTTTCAGGGTCTTTTTTCCTGAGAGACGAGGAGCTCAGAAATGCCAGAAAACTTGTTAAGCATTTTTTGCTCATATTGTAACTAATCTTATGAATGAATGTCATGAAAATATATTTGGCACAATATAATTTAGGGCTGTAGGAATAATATGCAAGAGGGTAAACCATAGACACTTCATTCTTTGGGTAGCCAAATATGATGTGAACGCTGTTAACACTGAATTAAAACGGCAAAAGATAAACATGACCAACTCTGTAAATTATCAAAAGAACATAATCAAAGTTCAGAAGATTGATTTTCCCTTAGTGGTTTTTAATTTTCAATCAAATGATACTTTTTACAATCCCCACAATCCATAATGCAGAAGGCTGTACATAATCAAATATCTTAATCAAAATTTGCTTTTTCACTTTGTCCTGAAAGATAATTGTCAAAAATGTGGAGTGAGAAATTTTACTAATTGCAACAACATACATATTATAATAATAATTATTATGGATGCCTTTAATGTTGTTCATTAATTTTACAACTGAAAATAGTATTGATAATTGTGACAAATTTGCTTTAATACATCTATCTATGCAGTGCATTTTATTTTTTAATTAAAGAAACTTAAACACATCTGTTAGGACATTGCCATGGGCCCAAAATGTCGCCAGTCGGCACCTGGGAACAGTCTTGTAACAAAATATAGAGGATTTAGTAGCATATTTCAATGCACCGCCCCCCTCGAATGATGTCTTTCAAATGTCATCGAGCATAAAAAGGTAGCCTGAACATCTTTTAGCTTAGGCATGTTGCAAGATCAATAAAACATCAATAAGAATATGACTACTCAAAGCTTGGGTATCAGCCACTATTGGGGTATCTCTAAGGTTTTTTCTTAAGATGTATTATAACAAAACAACCCAAGTCAGGGTTACTGAGTAACAATATCACGAGCTGTTGTGTGAATTAATATCACTCGAACCCGCAGGGCGAGAGTGATATTAATTCATACAACAGTGAGTGATATTGTACGAAGTGCCCTGACGCGCGGTTGTTTTGTTTTTATCACCTGGTTTTACCTCAAATTTTCAATTATAAAGAGGGACTATTTTCTGCCATTACAAAAATGTGACGTTACCATGGAGCAACAATGGATATGACGTCACAATCCCATTGTTTTGGCCCTTGTTTGGTTTGTGACGTCATCAGGCATCTGAAATGTCGGTGATGTCATAACCATTGTTAAAAAATATCGCCCTTGAAGGGTGGTATTTTTTACAATATTATAGGCCCTGATATTTTGACTGTAAACAGTGATATTCACAGCCAACCAGGTGATAATATTTAAAAGGAGGTTTACATTTTTCCTTTATGACATGGTTTTTCTTTATTCTGCCAATATATTTATGTTGGAGTGTTTTTTTTTTATATGATGCTTGAAGAATCGCTACCTCAGGGACACTTTCAACTTCTTATGGGTTTCGTGAGCTGAAAGATTTTTTGAGTGTCTCATTCACAGAATACAGTAAAACAATATTTCCAAGCCACTATTCGAAGTTACTTATAGTATTGCAAACGACATATAAATTGCTCCGGCCATGGAATGACAGGAAATACATGGGAACTAAGAGGCTGGCTGCTTTCGTGAGGCAATCAAATTAAAACTCTTTCTTCAACTAATACCCTCGTCTGTTTTTGCCTCGCAACTTTTAATGACACTTAAAAAGCCATTATCATTGCTTATTGCACATATCCTTGCCAAGTCCTTTCAACTGCCCACTTGCTTAGTGGCTCTGATGACGCTCTGTAATCGCGTGCTTGACTGAGCACACTCCAAAAAAAAAAAAAACAGTATTAGGGAAATGAAGCTTTCTATACCATGGGAGTAACTAGGATTAATCTATTGGGGGGGGGAGAAATTCTGTCATATATTGAAGACAGTACCGGTTTAGAATTAGAATCGATCAAATGAACAATTTTAGTATAATAAGGGAGTTACAAGGGATTATTTCTGGGTAACTGCTGCAACTGTGCTCGTAAGTAAATTATGATCGTAGATATTTGATCGCTGTAGCATTGAGGGGAGCATGCATGTAAATTAACTATCTATTATACCTATCAACCTGTATCATTCAAACTGTATACCACTCATCCATCTATCTATCCATACCTATCTATCCATGCCCATCTATCTATATATCTATCTATCTATCTATCTATTTATCTATCTATCTATCTATCCATCCTTTGTTTTCAGACAGACTGGCTAGCTTTGTTGACGGACTGACTGACTGAATGACTGACTATTCGTATGATGACTGACTAGCTGACTGGCTGACTGACTGACTTACTGACTTACTGACTAGTTAATTGATTGATGGACTAGCAACCTAGCTAACTAGCCTAACGGAATGGCAGGCTGCACCAGATACTGGAAATGGGAGTTTCATGACTTTTGTAGGCCTATAAAATTTAGCCTGTTAAATATATCTTTTTATCATATCAAATTTCCATTTAGTTTATTGCATATATGATAATAATGCATTCCCAATTGAATCCCCTGCACAGATGTATGCCACTGGATAATGAATGTGTTGGAGCAGGTGTGAAACACAAGCTGAGGGACTAAAAAAATCATCCAAGCCTGACCAAATGCATCGTCACAAGTCCTCATAGTGACTAGTGAGTTGGAAGTTGCCTGACACAGTTTGGCACAATAAGCAATAAGCAATAAGACTTAATTCTTAACTGTTCTTAAAAATACCAATGAGGAAAAATTTGAAAAAAAATCCCACTCTAAATTTGATATTTGTATAGGTTTTTCACCACGGGAGAGGGAATATGCGATTTATCAGCCGAGGGCTTTAGCCCTAGGTTTGATAAACACATATTCCTGATCCCATTGTGAATAACTGGCTTACACCATTAGACAAACACTCAAACAGTCAAACATGAGAGGATAACTGGACAAAAAAGATTATGTGAATTATTTCCCTGCAATACTGGTAATGTGATTGGCTGAAAGAGGTGTCGAATGGTATTAATAGTTGAATTGCTAATTGACCATGTCAGTCTGATCCAAATGAATTATCATAAAATGATGAAAATTTTAAGATACAGAAAAAAAGGAAGTTTGATATGAATAAACTGACATACAACTTCAAATTTTCCACAATATAATTTCCAATTATTGAGAGTACTTTATATCTATTCAAATTGAAATGAAATCCTTCCACAGAAATGCTAGTGATGACTTAAAACCGGAAAGTAATCATTCTTGATAATTTTTGTTGTATGCATTAAAAAGAGACAGCTGGGGATTTCGGAGAAGGATAATGAAAAAACATTCATAGAAAATTTTGCCCAACATAATGCTTTTTGTCAATTAAACAGAACACCGGTTCTTTCTTGCTTTTATCTATTTTTCAGAATATTCAGAGACACTAGATCTGATGAATGTATTTGGAAAAAACATTTCGATTTTCTTCAGATAATCTTTTATCCAACATTTCCACTGCTGACGAATTGGAAAAAGTCTTAAGTGTTGTAAGCTCTGAGATCAAAATATATATTAGTTACAATTATTAAATGCATTTTTGGAAATCTATTTTTCTTTGGGATTGCTGTTAAATAAATGTAAAAATTAAAAAAAAAAGTAATTATAAATAACACTGCATATAAGATAAATTGTTACATACAATGTAATTTGGTAGGGTGTCAAGTCATCAAATAGATATTTCAGTACATTAGGCCTATGCATAACTCTGCTCAGAAGAAGACATTTTATAAAATCTCCTCTAGTGACATATTAACTGCAGTCAATTGTTGTTTCTAAAAGACATATTTTAAGCTCAGTAAACTCAATTGATATGATTTTTAAAATGAAATGGTGACATTCTATATAATGTTCCTGTATATAGATTTAGGTTGCAGTATATGGATAATTGGATATTGAAGAAAAAGCAGCGGTTGCATAGTTTACAATTCCATCTCCAAATGCAATTACTTGAGGCATGAAATTGAACTCCTCTAATGAGTGTAAAAAGAGATAAAATTCCTCCCTATCTCATTAAGTAAGCCGATAGGAGCCTTCTTGTTTGAAATTGAGCAATTAAGACTCCTCCAGACATATGTCTTTTCACACTCCAATAATTGTTATCAGTTTTTCCCTTTTTCTTTAATTTTGGAGCTTTCAGTGTGTCCTGGTCAAGCTGGGTTGGCAAGTATTCTGCTGTTAAATATGTATTATCTTGAAATGTGTTTAATTCTGCAGACCCTATCAATCCCTTGATCTCATGGCCCATTTTAAGTTCCAGCTGTGTCTCAATGGAATTTTGAAACGCACTACCAACAGATATTATCTGCACAAAATGATATCGGATATGTCTATATTTCAAATGAAACTTAGAAATGACAGCTCAGCTTCTTTCTTTTTTCAAGGAGCAAAATGACACATTTTGACATGAAATCCCATACTTTTTTCCCTTTCATAATTCATCCAAGCAAACAGGTGTCAGATCAATTTACTATTTTTTCGCTGAGGTTTCCTGTTTCACCACAAGGACAAAACTGAATTATGTATGCTATCACATCATACATCTTTAATATTTGGTTATTTTCACTATCATATTTAATAGCCTTCTGTTTGACAGTCTAGATAATTCAACATGCATACATAAGTCTTTCAAGAAAATAATGTAATTATTGACAAGCACTACTTAATCATTAGAAGCTAAGAATAAAGTGAGCTTCCAACATTATTTGCCTACAGCAACACTGAAGTCAGTTTCTGGTAGGCCTACCAAATTGTTTTGAATATATCATGATCATGCATCATTCTGAGTATTTAAATTATCTGGTGCCTTGAAATTTTGATTTTTTTTATAATTCTCACTTGCAGTTTTTATTGTTTTAGCTTATAATTTGCAAACAGAATGTTGCGGATCTGTTCTACAGGTAATAATGATAAAAAAATACAATAAATAGTATTTAGTTAGCCGCACAGAATGTTGCGGATCTATTCTACAGGTAATAATGATAAAAAAATACAATAAATAGTATTTAATTAGTCGCACTCTATCATAATAGAAATGCTCCAAAATTTCTAAATTTTAGAACGATATCACAGTTTGTATTTAATTTACATTTATTGCAATGGTAGAATAGAGTCATCTCTGATATCACAGTTCAACAGCATAGAAAAGAACTTGAGATTCCATGTAAATATAACAAGGTCTGTAAATACAGACCGTTTAAGATTGAGTCTAATAGGTTGAACAACTGCTGAGTTCCATATGTGGTTCTCCTCCATCAAACTGTTTTCCAATGATGGATCTACCCTAGAAATAACAATATCGGAAAACAAAAAATAAAAGGAAATCCAAATCAACCAGTTTCCAAGAAGGATAATGGCTCATTCAGCAGCACAATCAACTGCTGGCATCAGGTTACAGAGCTCAGGGTATCATCTATTGTCCTTTGAATTTCCCCTTGGTTTTCAACAATCACAGTAGAACTCAGCCTCACACAACTGCAGGAAAAAATGTTGTAAAAACTGTCTCAGATGAAATTTAGTGTTGACAGGCTGGACCCGGATGGTGTCAATGATATGATTCCATTTTCCACTGAAATTATCAATTTTCTCATGATAGCTAAACCCTACCTTAGTGGTTGCCATGTATTCAACTGGTTGTACGGGTGTATTACCTAATCACTATAGAAGGTTTATAATAAAATGTTCGTTAAGGATGGATATCTAATTACAATGACACACCCTTTTTGCATTTCCAAAAATTCTAATGCAGCTGATAGAGAGACATTAAATGTGGATATACCTTAAATGCTGGAAACATAATTATTTGATTCCCTTTACAGCAAAGTCACTCTTTAAACCAAGAGCCCCGCAACTTCATATCCAATTCATAATGCTGTCACTCCATTTTGACAATTAATTTTAGAATCATTAGCTCTGGCTCATTCTATCTCAATTTTCCATTTTATTTTGTTACAAGACACTAAGCAAAGTATATTCCCAAAGTGACTCAATTTAAAGTGGAAATTTCTTCACAACCTCATTGTGTGAATTTAAACACTTCCCATTGAGTGAAAACGATACTGCAACTGTTTAAATGTGAGCTATGGGGCTCATGTCCATGAAAGAGCTTAATGTCCTCTCATTGTATGTGTACTTAGTATGTGTTATACTTCAAATCCAGTCAAAGTATATCACATACTATTCATTGAGTATAGTGGTCTTCCTTTCGGTCTCCTCAATTCAGAGCAGCATTATTAAAGTTGTAATTGTTTCTTTCCTCAAAAAGTATTCCGTATCTTTCACTAAAACAACTAAAGGCTGATCATAAATAATTTTATGGAATAGTAAACCAATCATATTATTGTATAGGTATAATGTAGATTCTTGAGAAAGACCTTTTAAAAATTATATCATCCAACCAGTATGCATGTTTTGTCTCGAAAAATAGATTTTCAAAGAGGGAAACTTAAATGACAAACTTATTATGTATGAATAGTTGCATATCTTCCTTTGAAGTTTCAAGATACTTGGAAGCAAGGCTTTTGAGTCGGGTAGTAAGTGAACTGAATCCCGCTCCCGACACTTCTGGCTTTCTGAAAAGCAGCTCTGACTCCGACTCCGCCTCCTTAGGTGTCCTGAATTAAGACTCCTACTCCGACTACCGATTCTACTTATCAGCATTATTGTACACTAATATTAGATGAATGATAGGGGAGAAAGACTAATCTACAAAGTTTCCATTGGATTTTTTACCTGAATACTTGTTTCGGAAGTTTTGTGTAGAATTCAGAATATATTTTGCGTTGTTGTAATAATGTTTTTGCAAATTATTTTAATCATTTTGAGGAGTCATCAAATTAATTTTCGACTCCGACTCAGACTCCTGCTGAAAATCAAATTTCACTCCTTCTCCACCAAGAAACCTTAGACTCTCCGACTCAACTACGACTCCAACTCCTGCTTGGAAGAGGCATAATTCAAATGTTTTTTCAAGTTTCGTCGCCAAATGATGGCAATTTTGTTGAAAAAAAAAACTGTCTGTGTTGAAAAAAAAACAACAGATTTTGCGTCAGCATCTTCGGATGTAGCTATGTTGCTCCTGAAAGTTTCGGAGATCCTTCACAGTAGAAAGCTGTTAACTACAGAATATGTTAGTTGTCAATGAGTTGGTGGCTAAAATGGAAGCTAAAGGGGCATATCTAACAGTACCTTAATTGCCGAGTGTGAAAAGTAACAAGAGAGGAAAGCCAGACAAGAACTATTTTTTGTTGTAAAATGTTGTTTCAGTAAATGCCGTGCTTGAAAACGTAACATGGATCATCACTAATATCTCTTCTCTGCTCTCTTTCTCCCTTTTCCTTGTCTAGTCTTGTCTCATCTCCAAGATGCACTGCTATATATTGCTAAAGTGTGATAGCCTTGCTCTATGCGATCACCCTAATCTTGAAGGAGCTCTCTCAGCTTATATGAGTAATTGATACAAATGCCCTTACTAAATACATAGTGATTTACTGAGATGAGGCCGTGTGCATATATACCAAGTGATAATGCCTCCATATCTATCTCTAAGCGTAGCTGAGTGTTCTTTACAGCATCTTGTTGGCTTAGAATTATGCTTCACTCATATCCTGCCTGAGAAAAGATGAAAACATTCACAAGATCGACAACTTTTAGTGCACTGTAAGGTGACAAAATTGACGAGGGAGGGTGTTAGCACAGCTGTTAGCTGATTGTGTATAACAATGGCTAAGCATGCATATCCCCCTCCCAATAAGGAAGCCACTGCATTCAATATAAACTGTAATTACACCAATCTCATAACCTCTTTGTTTCGTAATTTGTAGTTTAATATTATGATGAAACAATATGACCAGATACCGAGATATGACAAACAGTACAATAGGAACAGTAGAGTTGTAGGTCTAGCAATGGGACACAAATATTGATTCACAGTCATCATGTAGCTTTTAATTTCAAAGCTGTTACGTGCCATTATCAGCTGAAGAAACTAGCACATTTGAAGCAGCGGTCCCACACAAAACGATCCAGTGTTGCTCCATTAGTTTAGGTTGGCCTGTCGCCGAAATATAAATGGCTTGAAAATTGGGGATTGTCTTTTATGTATCACCAGTGTTAGGTTCAAGCAACACTCTGACACTTTATTTAGATGAAAAATAACAATCAAACCAAAATGGGGGTTTGTGTCCAGAAACCAGCACGGAACAAAGAAATGATGAAAGAACCTATCACTAGTATGGTCACTTTTAATACTTTTTGTTGTTGTAATGTGTTTTTATTTTCAGTACTATCCGTTCTTTGTATTGCCAACTCATCATGACAACAGAATGCCAATTTATAAACCAATATTGTGACTTTATGTATCACCGAACATCAATAAATATACCCTTGTACTGTGTTGGTCATTCAAGAGTGCTTTTACACTGTGTGCCAGTACATGATTGTCAAATAGAGCCCGGAGTCACTGAGTTCAGTCATCATGACTTGACTTGGGTGCTTGGTGACTTGACTTGAACAACTTTCATGACTTGGTAATTTGCCGTGACTTGAGTGTTTCATGACTTGACTTGTCTAACTTCAGTAACTTTGGTATTGTTTTGCTTTTGAAGTTGCAGATCATCGATTAAAAAATCATCAGTATAGACTAGCTGAATTGAGTTACTACTCAAATGAGATGAAATTACCTAAATGTTATCTAATCGAAATAAATATTTTATTCGCGCAGCGAAACGGCCGAAGGCCGTTGAGCGAAGCGAATTGAGTGCAAGAGAAGACTCAAAAAATCTGTGCAGTGATGGTCAAAACATCAACAGTCCACAGCTGGGAATTAGGTCAAGTGGGTCCAGCTTCTTATCAATGATTTAGTTTCGTATTTAACAAAACATAACATATTCATCTTCAAAAGTGTCTAAAAAATTCAATTTTCTCTAGTAATATATCCTGTACCAATAATTTTTATGGAATAGTTAATTATTAGGATTGACAAGCTAAATCAAATTATTAACATCTGATTCATTTAATTTCAATCAGACAACAAGAAAATATAACAAAATTAAAGTTACGTAATCTTTATAAACTGATTATGTAACAGTGAACAGTTAATCTACATACAATGTTATTGTTTTTTTATTACTATATATTTATACTATTATGTAATATCAACAATCTAACATAGACTTGACTTTGGCAGCTTTCAGTACTGTCTGCCTTTTTACCATTTAGCTGATTATCTATCAATCTTATTTATCTATTTAATATATATCTATCTATCAATTTATCTATCTATCTGTCTGTCAATATATCTATCTATCTATCAGTTTATCTCTCTATTTATCGGTATATTTATCTATTTATCTATTATATTTTTTGTCCAGTTTATCTTGCTATTCTACATTTTCTCTGTCTTTCCATGTATCCGTCTTTCTAATTTTCTGAAACAGTTACATAACTGCCTTTCATACATTGAATGTGAAATAAACATGAAAGTTATGGTAACACTATAAGTCCTACAAAAACTCGTTAAAGTGCTACGCGAATTTCATGGCAGTGCCATTTACATATTAATAGTTATCAATATCTCTTTTTAAATAAAATTAAGGAAGAGAATGACAACTAGGCCTAAAACCTTTAGAATTGTGCTAACTTCTGGTGGACACCATAGCACTGGCCCATGCAGGCCATGAAATTTCATTGTATACAATTCTAATAAACAAACAAATGTATATATAGAAAGCAAATATATTGCAAAAACGTAAAAAAATAATTAATTTATTTCATTCCCTTTTATTTACCAGATAGTATCATGTCAATGGCTAGGTACATGTGTATTCAAAGTAAAATTGCAAAGTGCAATCAGCTTTGACACTTCTCAGCTTCACCCCAAGGGCTCACCCTCAATGACAATTGGGTAAACTGAAGGTAATACAAAGTTTTGGAAAATCCAGAATTGCAATTAGCCTTATGGGAGTGCTTCTGTGGGTAATTGTTATAATTACAGAGCAATCCAATTAAAGCCCTACATGCTCTAGGCGGCGGCTTGATTATCAAATGGCAGTGGCGGCTTGGCCTGATCATGGCTTGATTTGACTTGAGGTTTCCATGACTGACGGCGGCTTGATATGGCGGCGGCTCCGGGCTCTATTGTCAAACATGTAGATACAGAGATTGAATTACTGTTGTAGGCCCGTGACCACAGTGGACGCTTGCAGCAAAACAGTGATCATACATAAATCACAATTACTCAATTTCCTGGTCATTTGTATGCTTGGTTACTCAGACAATGCTCATGAAGCCACAGGGGAGCATGTTTGATGACCATGATGATTTTCACAGGCACATTGCAGGGACATTTGGGTGTTGAGTCAGTTTCATTGTCGGCTTTAGATATACAATAAGCCCATTGTCATCCATATTGCTGCTCAATAATTAAATGCAAATATTTTGAAGGAGCAACATTCAAAGTTAGGTTATCATACCCAAAATTGACACTAAGGTAGTTTGTGTAAGCAATTTGATATATGATGAATTTTGTTAGTACCCTAAATCATAATTGACAATATAGTTACGTAGATACAATAACTGACTTCTCCTGCAAAAGATATTGCACGCTGTATGTAACAATTGGTGGAAGTTCCTGTAAGCCAGGCGCTCATTTCAATGATCTTGTTGAAGAAAGTGTGTAATTACACAACATGCTGATACCAAGCTCCTTTTTGTGTATGTGAAGTGAATGAAATTTGTCAATCTATGAAACAAATTCCATTTTCTTTCTTCAGAAAGTTTTGGGAATTTGACACACATTTGTCTGTATTGGTTAATAACCTACAAACCTGAATAATAGACGGGACAGAGCCACCGGCTCACCGAGCGAAGCGAGGTGTCTCGTCCCTTATGGCTATCAGGCGAGTGGAGTGCTCCAGATGGTTCAATAAAAAAAAGTGATTCAGACATCCCATAATATGATCCTGGCACTTGCTTCTCTTCACGCGTGACTACAACGTGACTACCTTCTTCTTCTTCTTCTTCTGTGATATTCCGCAAAAAAAAAAAATTTTTACCGAAAAAAAAAAAATTTTCCAAAAAAAAAAAAAATTCCCCAAAACAAAAAAAATTTTTCCGAAAAAAAAAAAAATTTCCAAAAAAAAAAAAATTTTCCGGAAAAAAAATATTTACGAAAAAAAAAAAAATATTTACCGAAAAAAAAAATTTTAGAAAAAAAAAAGAAATCGTCCAAAAAAAAAAATTTTCCATATAAAAAAAAAAAAAATTAAAAGAGAAAAAAATATCTTTGAAAAAAAAAAAATTAAAAGAGAAAAAAATATCTTTGAAAAAAAAAATTCCAAAACAAAAATCATTTTCAAAAAATTCCACAAAAAAAAATTCCCCAAAAATAAAATTAGCAAAAAAATAATGCTTGGCATATGAATATTGTCAATCGAGTATTTACAAGTCCCGTCTTCTATGCTGCGGCATTATCATATTATATTTGGAAACCAACTAAAATGGTACACTGCAAACATACATGAAAAGGTCTATCCTGATTGTACATCTTACTGAGCTGATATTTCACAATATCCCATACAGTTTCTCTTGTTACGTTTCTCATTTCCATTTGCAAAATGATGTAAAGCAAAATTGGCCTAAGTCATTTTTTGCAAATTTCGGCAAACAGCGAAAAACTGACTTTGGCCAAATTTTTTTTTGAAACAAAAATGACTTAGGCCAAAATTCTTTTTGGTGTAGCTGTGTTAGTAAGCAATTCTCCATAAAATTTATGAATGAAATTCGAGGAAACAACTTCAATAAAATTAATACTCACAATTATGACCAAAAAATATTGGTGATATCCACTAAAAGTAGTGATAATGAAATTGGCCTAAGTCCAAATGGCCTAGGTCAACAGGACTTAGGCCAATTGTGTGAAAATTGAGTTGGGGTTTTGAGGGGTTTATTATTAATTTAGGAGTCCAAATTTTTTTTTAACACATGTATTATCATAAGGGCCTTCCTATGGTACCAAAAAGGAAAAATGGCCTAAGTCTGACTTAGGCCAATTTTGCTTTAGGCTGACGTTATGAAACATGACAAAAGCTGCAATAAATAGTGTAATCATTAGCAACACCCATTCATAAAAATTACAGATCATCTAGAATTTCTAGATTAATAAAAAAGTTATGATTTCTAGCAGGTTGCACCCTGAGTTTTGCAAAACAAACAAAAGAGAATTTTCACTGGGAGTGGGTTCATACCAAGCTCCAGACATATCCACTATGTTTCAATCCGCAGGTTAGCAGATCTGTATTGTCTTCACATGCATAGTATTTGCTTAGGCTTTTTTGGAATATCACATAGATTATTATGCTGGCAAACTACCTCAGAATCAAATATATAACACATCATACAATTACGCTTTTCTTCCATTAACACTTGAAGCAGAACAATAGTTGTGTGCTGTGAATAATGCATTGTATGAATAATGGACCAACACCCTGTGAATTTGTATCTTTCTCAGTGCCTAGTGAGTCAGTGAAAATTTACATTTTGTTGACATTGACAACAGCTGGGAAGCATTGTTTTGCCATGAAATGAGTATGCCATATTTGATCATATGCTGATTAAGAACACATGATGTGATTCTAAGCTCTTGCATTCACGTCCTGCTTTTATTTAGATGACAGAAGGGACTTGATCATAGCTATATTCACATTGAATTGAAATATCATGAAACCAACAACAACCAGCATGATTAGCAAATGTCAATATCCATAAAATGTTAGCGTTGGTATGCTTTTCTTAAGTATAGATCACATTATGCTACTATATGCCTCAACATGCCGGTTGTGTCCAATTTTTAGTGCAGAGAATTTGCCATCTAAACCTTTGTTTCAATATTTGGATGCATTATCTTTCTGCATGTAGCCTGCATCTGATATCCCTTTTGGTCTTGCAATCGTCTCAGATCAGATAGATTAGATGTGCTAGATAAGCCTATTCCTGCGAAAACCAATGCGTAAATACATATTACTGTAGATCTGCAAAATTAACTCAGGAACATGGTAAGAATAACAGGTTTCCACAATTTCTGAGAAAACCGAAATGGCTTTGTGAAAGTATCATCATATTGAACATCCTGGTGCTTTTTTGCCTCATTATTATATTAAAGATTATTTGATACCTTTCATTACCATTTGACAGGTCCGTGTCACTGCTGGTGATGGCATGCCAAATCTCAATGGCATCATGTCACATGGTAAACCATAGTTGGCCCATTGACATGCGAGCATCAAAGTCTAATGACCCCATGGGGCTCATGACTTTGACCATGGTTTGATAATGGAAATATGGTGGGATCACCACAAAGCCTGCATAACAGCATTGACATTTTTCAGTCCTTTTATGAGAGGAAAAACATCCTCAACGAAATACTTACCGGTGCCAAGTATAGCTTTGAAAGCTTCTACAATTTTCATTGGGGATGAAAACTTATTACACTTTCATTCATTTGAGTCTTGCCTTTTCCAACAATTCGAATTTGGCTGGTAAAGAGACACAATTTAATGTCAACACACAAACGTAAAGTGTCAAAATACACAACAATTTCCTATCATGGCAACCTTCCTGCTCGCAAAAAAGTGACTCATTTTGAAGTGGACATTTCTTCTTCAGCTCACTGTGTAAATTTCATCATTCATGTATGTGTTTAAATTTTCAAAAAAGCAAAAAAGGAGCAGACACAGCAATAGGATAGAACTTGTGATTTCTAGTCAACATAGCATTCAGTTACTAAGCTGTTACCTATCACAATTAGCTGAGAAAAAAAACAGGCACAGGTAAGTAGTGGTCTCACACGAAATGAACTGGTGTTGCTCAATCAGTCAGGGTTGGCCTTGTGCCCAGAAGAATCAGCTGCAAAGTGGTAGATTGTCTTTAATGTATTGCCAATGTTGGGTTCAATCACTTATGGTTACTTGAGTTAGCAATTCTTACGCATGTGTGTCTCTGGATGAAAAATAACAATCAAACCACAAAAGCATAGGTATCTTAGAAACCAGAATGAAACAGAGAAACTCAGAGAACCCATATTCACCAGTGGTTATTTCTTATTTTCTTATAGTTCAGTGTCACTATGTTTTCATATTATTGCTGATTTTTTCTGCTCTGCAATTATGGTTTTACCTACTCAAAATAACTCTGGAACGTTAACCAATTGTTTATCTTCAGTTGTATTAAAGAGTCAGAGAACATTTGAAATATATACTTTGGACCTTTTCTTGAGCTTCCTAGATCAAAGTGTTAATATCATATCAGAGACATGAGTGATATGAGTGATTAAGAAAAAACAATGCTAATTTTATAATTATAACATGTAGGATGGAGTATTCAAAAAGGAGTCAGGTGCGCAGCACTCCTTTATCATGTTCAGATGGTTATTTGAGTCTTCACAAGAATTATTAATCATTCATTATCAAGTCTCACTTCAAATCTCATATAGCATGAATCATGTTCGATCTTTCTTTCCACAAACACAGTCTATCAAATCTTTTATTCAGATATTACACATCAAAATTTCATTGGGAGGTTATTATCATTTTCATAGCTGCATGTTTTTCATTTTGCAATTTGCTTCATTCCAAAACTGTGATGTCAGAGAGTTAGTTGAATAATTTCGTTTATTACAAGCACAGATTTCAGGAAACTGAAGAAGTGCATTGACACATGGATGATGTATGTTTCACTTGTTTAGCTTGCCCTGGCTGAGAGATGCTTCAATGAATTGTAACTGAACCAAACATACTACTTAGCTTCAAAGGGGAGGTGCAAATACTGACAAAAAAAAGTTGTTTGAAATTGTGATGACTGGTGTCCTGTGAAAAAACAGCAACAAATTTTGTTTGGAAAACAATGAGACTCTTTTGGTGAGGTGCAACACTCAGCTTAGACATGTGTTGTTTGTTGTGGTTGTACACATATATATAGTAACATTGCCTGGCAGTTTTAAATTCCTTTGTCATAAAGTGTAATGTCAAACTATGAACTGATATGTCACAGATTGAAGGTTAGACCAATCACATTGATAGATACCCGATGATGTCACGGTTTAACTACAAAATGAAATTTTCAAAAAACACATAGCTATTGAAACGATAATAAGAAAGAGACAATATATTGTTGAATTCTTTCTTTACTATGGTATAGATCTATAATTTTCCAGAATGATCAAAAGGTATCTTCTGGTATAAGTAGATTTGGATTTTATTATATGGAGATGATATACGATTTAGCAATAAGCTAATGAACAGCTTATGACATCTGTGGAACAGAAAAGCACATCCATCATTCAAGAAATAGTGTATAGATATTTCTAATAAATCATTGTCATGATGATGTAGCTAAACCAATATGGCTACTTGATGTATTATGGAGCGTCAATAAATATTTTCATACATGTAATATGCTTCTCATGTACCAGTGCCTATACACCCTGTGATGGCACCTTGTCAAGCCAATGATAGATGTTGAGATTGGGTTACTGTTGTAGGTTCAGGGTCACAATGGACTCTAGCAGCAAACCAGTTGTCATGCATAAATCACTGTAACTCAATGTCCTGGTCATTTGTATGTTTGGTTACTCAGACAATGGCCATGGATCCACAGAGGGACCTGTTTGACAGACATGATGCACATTGTATCAGCATCTGTATGTTGAGTCAGTTTCATCATCTTACACCTGAAGTTAGGCTCAATATCTCCTGAACCCCAAATCAATTATGAACAAGCAAATTTAAAATATTCAGGCTCATTCAAAAGTTTCAGGTCTTTCGATACCTCAAAGTTATTGTTTATGTACTTGTTTGATCAGGATTTTCAATATGTTTTTTTTTTATTGTAGCAAGAACCAGTGCTCAATATTTTAAACATTCCAACCTTTTCTAATACAACTATACATGACTTGGATATGAACATTTTCATTAGACAAAAAAGTATTTTTGTAATCCATTATGCTCACGTTATGCTTTCAGCTACTTCAAACACATTTTCATGTGTGCATGGAAAATTTAAGACATCGAAGAATCTACATAGTGTCAATTATGGATAATTTTTTATACAATATTGACTGCTCCACTACTGAGTATGGTAAAGAATAATATTATGTTACCATAGTTCCAGCACAAACCATGTAAAAACAGCATTGGTATTACACATGGTATGTATATTTTTTAATGTGTCCAATAGCTTCAACGAGTCGCATAGAATGTTTTTGCAAGTAACGTTTCCCTGTACTGATGCTTTCAGTTCAATATCAGCCAGCAATTATTAATAAAGAGTACTCTCACGTTACTGTCTCTCAAAAAACTTGTTACCGTCTGCCGATAGGAAGTTATCTTGTTGACATGAAATTATTAAGAGTTAACAACATAATCAGGTTATCAGCACATTCTATGTGAATTTATGCCGCTGAAAATTCAATACAAATTCATTAAAAAACAGTCTCAATAACCTTATTTGTACATATAATTTTTAAGCTCTACAGACCAAAATAATTATGGTTACCATTACAGCAGGAGACCGTAACGTACATTACCGTACTCAGTGGTGGAACAGTAGGAGCGTAGCCAGGGGGGGGGGGATATAGGGGTGAGAACCCCCCCACCCCTTTGGCCAGAAATGCAAGTTACATTTACCAGACTTTAAAAAGTAAGTCCTCATAAGACCCAAAAGTATGTGAACTTTTAGAATTTTACTTTTCATCACAGAAGTTTGTTCCAGGGTTTTTCCTCGACATCATACCCATATTTACGGTGCAATGAGTGCAGATTTTACAAAATTTGAAATATTTCTTTGACTCGTTCTTTATAGAACTTACCTATTTTTTAACATAAATTCCATCTGCTGCAATATTTGTGTAATAAAGTGTATTTTACCAGATGAGCCCTTTATAACAAGTCTTATGGGTCAAGAATACAAATCGGAGGAATGTCTGCAGGTCAGCTTTGATGTAAATAAATGGAAAATCAAAACTTGCAGGGCCTGTAAATTCTTCTTCTGAAATGCCTGTTTCATAAAAGAATTGTCTTTTGAATTTATGGCGTTTTCTTCTGAGAGACACCTTTTGTATTCCTACGATTAACCAAAAGACAAACCATAACAGGTAGCATGTTCACCAATAGGAGAATGTTGGTCGTTTTACACCCAGAAGTCTATGATAAAGTTTTAAAATCAATCAATTTAGATTCCAGAAAATTACTCCCTTTTATATCGTACATGTATTTAGAATAGGGGCTGATAATATGGACATCAATTTATATTATTTGTACAGGAATCCCCAGCGCTGTCTCAGATTATGCTAGCAACCAAAGAATAAGAGTTTCACACACTCCCTTGCAACTTGACAAATATTTCAATCCAATCCAAAGTACAAAAAAAAGTTTTTAAACATTACAATGTATTGGACACTTTTGCTGTATCCTGATCATCGCGCAGAATAAGGGGGGATTCTCAAATAGTTTGTATAATGATAGCTTACTGGAAAGTTTTTAAAAAAAACTGCATTTTTTATTCGTTTATACCAGACCTTCCATGAAAAAATAATAGCCTTATAACTAGTCATAATCAATATCCAGCAACATAAAATCCCCCCGCCGAATAGGCTTCAGCCCTACGGGCCTCGCCAAGGCCATCTGGAACAAAGCCCCCCCCCTTACCTGGTTTCTGGCCACGCCCCTGTGGAGCAGTGACATTGTCAGTGATTGACAGCAAGCAGAATATTGAGATACATTTGCAGAACACCGAAAATTTGTTTGATGAGGCTACAGATTTTGCAGATAATAAATTTGAAATTATGCAACTACATCACTCAAAATCAATGGCTCCAAAGATATTTATTTGAGATGCTATGAAATCTGAAGTCTGAATTTTGGGCAATTATCGTTCTCCCTCCTCAAAATAGTCTGCTCGCTCTATTCCTATGATATCGACAAATGAATGCAGATACAAAGTACAGATAGAAAGTACAAGTGTACTTTTCATCTTCAGCTTGAAAATTCAGTTCCAGCATTAAATTTCCAATTTGAGAATCAATTGCATGTTGCAATGACAATGATAGCGACTGCAAAAGTGAAACATCTTACCACAATGCAAGAGGAAAGAAAACGGTTGATGAGAAATACATTGTACATGCAACTTCTAAGTAAATACCACAAATGTTCAAAACGTGGGACTATAAAGGCAACCTGCCAGATCTGGCGGAGCAATAACTTCTACTTATTTGGCTCTTAATTGCCCTTTTCTCCCTCTTTAGAGTTATAATTTTTGCAGTTTGTTCTTTGTAACAGGATGATAAATTATTATGGAATAAAAAGAGCTGCACTCTTATCATTCCCAACAAACATTATCAATTTACTGCTTTGGTATTTACTATGCACACAATCATTATATATTAGATATTCTAAAGCAAATCTGAAAGTTTTGTAAGCCAGCTCAGTTAGTAAAATATTGCAATAAAATGGATGAACTTATGTAAGCTGCTGTGGACACTGTTAGCTTATCATTTCTCAATTAAGCTTCATATGTGCCGTGAAGGAATTCTTTACATGCTGTACTTCCAAAGCAACATAAGTTCATGAATAATAGTTTGGTTGAATCATTTTTACAAAATAAGATCCAAAGATGAAAAACACAGTGTAAAACATAAGATCTTCATTTTCGTCATAAAAATATTAGTTTTACTGAATATAACGGACATAATGTGTCCAAACACCAACATAGATCAAATACGCAGTGCAGAACAAACTCTTCATTTACGTCCTGAAAGGATTAGGTTTACTTAATGTAATGACAAATCTGATGAAGAGACAACTGATACTTTCAAGGTGACAAATCTTCAAAAGAAGATTTCAGGGATATTTTTTGATCCGTTTTAATGGCTTCCTCTGTGTTCGGATATTCTTGGATTGTTCAATGTCTTCACAAATGTGATACTGAGTCCAGAGAGATCTCATGCCCTTGGTGGAAGCCCCTTTTAGCCATTTTCACATCTCAAGCGATCTTGCTGAAGAAGGTGCGTAATTACACAACGTGTTGAAGCCAAGCGCCTTATTAGGGCATGAAAATGAGTGTCCTCTGAAGAAAAAATTCCATTAGATTTCCCGATACATGTTTTGGCATTTTGCCACAGGTTTGCCAGCGATTGTTTTTATCAATTTAATAAAACCTAAATAACTAATATGTCCACAAAACGTAAGGTCTGACAGCCTGTTCAAAATTTGTTCCAGGTATGTTTATCTAATTTTAATATTTCTATATTAATTTCAAAGTATCTTATCTATCAAGATAGATATATTTCTGTTAAATTATGTATATCTATCTATTTAGCAGTTTGTTGTCTTCTCTCATTTATTTATCTATTTTTCTACCTGGCCTGCTGTGTCCTGATTTCTCCCTCTCTTTTATAATAAGCACAGGTAAAATGTAGCCATGATTCTGACAAACGCAATTACAACTTGTGCATGCAAACAGACACACAGAATCATGCAAAACATCCAGACAATCATATTGAGTTGCCTACTGGGTATGTAAAAGCGTAATGAGAATGACAAGGATAGGAACTATGGTTAATATGGCATGAAGGGAAGGAAATAAGTGCATTTGGACAATTAGCCAAAAAGCAGCAAACAACATAAGCAGACGACAGGGTCTTAATCCAATGGTAGCTGTGACAGCATTCACATTAGATAATGCACTTACTTTCTCTCTTATTTGGTGTTGGGCATTCTGTTTTTCGCTCTTTTAATTATACAACGAAGTATGTAGATCATGAGGCTGTATAAAATAGGAAGGACTGCATTCCTCATTTGGATAACTATTAAGAGTAACAAAACCTCCTATATCGATAATAAAATATATATTCCACCCATATACAGTGAGGAAACAGGAATAAGCAGCATTTATGTCTCTATTGCCGTAATTATATTGATTTAAATTATGATGATTTTTGTTTGTCAAACAAATGCTAATATGCGTATCATCAACTAGTAAATTCATCGTAATTATGATGGTGTATTCAACTGCAACTCTTGATTCAGAATCGTCATTAAAGTCTTAATTTTCATCATTGAACAACTGAGTTCAATCCTCTTTTTTGAAAAGTAATGCATATTTCAAAAGATAGTTTCAGTAATTCTCCCACCGCCCAGCTACTTATTTGGTGAAATACATATCTAATGCAACAAAATCAATGTAATAAGGACCTCAGCATGTGCATTGGTTTATACGACCACCTGATGTCCTGTGAACTGAAACTCATACTTTCTTCAACGGATTGTACATTTTGTCAGAAATTCATGTATTCTAATTACAGATGAATGTCTTAGAAGAGTTACTTTTGGACTTGGTGGCAGGTGAGCTGTTCATCCTTTCCTCTCTGAATCTTTTAAGAACTCCAAAATCTTCCCCCAAGAGAGATTCTTAAGGGCTCTTAAGGCAGATCATCCCTGTGCATTCTTAAGAGTTGACATCCGGCCTCAAGGCTCTGTGAACCAGTCTGTCGGACACGGGCTTCCAAGACTCCGGTAGCGGAAAACAGACATGACTAGTTTTAAGAATAAATTAGCATTCATGCTTACAATATTTTAGAATTGGAATTTTCTTTTGGCCAGAAAAACCTACATATATATCAATGTTATGGACCATTTATCTTAGCTTAGTGACAGCTTGAAACTTTGTTAGAATATTTTGAAATAAACCCAACTGTACATTTGATTTCATATTTTGTCATATTAGATGTAGTACACTTGTGTCATATATACGAAGATGCACTCATGAATTAAAGTAAAGATATACACTTTCTAACATTTTTGCAGCACATATCATATTCAACAATATTATACAGATCGTATTCTAACATTTTACAGTACAGATCCTGTTTTATCATTCTACAGTACAGATTGTATAGTAGAATGTTATAGTACAGATCGTAGTCTAACATTGTAAAGTACAGATGGTATTGTAATTTTCAATAGTTTATAGTGAATGTATTATCATTTTACTCTACAGGTCATACTTATAGGCATTTTCCCTGCCACAAGTTAGCTTATGAACTTGTGACAATTAAGAGATGGTCATCATTGAGTGAATGTTATGTCACATTCTGTTACTCAATAATTTGCATTTTTTTCTTGAAATGTATTTGTTTGATTTTTATAGAATCTTATCAGAAATTGATATATTGTAAAGTGTTCATTGCAGTTCACATGACATTGTGCAATAGCGATGAAGGTCTATTTTTTTAACTGCAGATTAAGGCTACAATGTCCTTCTGCGTTAAAGGGAACATGCCATGTTAACTTGAATGCATAGTATGCATTAACCAGCTTGAGTCAACCTAAGTAAAGGACGTCTGGTGTCCGATGTCAAATGTGTGTGATGTGTAATTCAATGTGTGTTACTGTGTTTGTCTCTAGGGTTGACCCTGGGTAAACATCTTTGTAGTTCTGTTATGGCCATTTTTGTAAACAGACCCTTTGCTGAGTGGCATTCCTTGAAATGGGACACTCAGGTTACATGAGGGTTTCTTTGTCATGGTGTAAAAGGGCCATTAGTTAAGCGATTGAAATTTGCTCTTTTGTTTGAGTTGACACTGATGGCAAGGGGCATACTGGCCTATATGGCAAAGTGGCAACTGCCACGGGAAATTCAATTCGGGGGGGGGGCCCTACAAGATGTCAAAAAATAAACAATTTGAAGAAAAGAGCAAAATTTTGCTGTCAAGTTCCTGACTGAACCCAGTCTGGGCTAGACGCAGTTGAACGCAATGAGATTGCAGACTGACAAAGTTCACATCGAATTATGTGTCGAAAATACACAAACTGAAAAGGACAGTCTCCTCTCACATCGAGGCCCAAACCAAATAATAACAATTTGCCAAATTAGAAATTCCTTTTTTAATTGGAAATAGCGCCATCGGTAGAGACATAGGGCCCGTTGACTTATTTTGCCACGGGCCCAAAATGCCGCCAGTCTGGCCCTGCTGACAGCATAATTTCAAGAACATATTTAACTAGATTCCGATAACCGCTAGCGGTAATAAAACTTCACCGAGCAGTTGGTGAAAATAGTCTAAATATGTTTAAGTATAAAAATAAACAAGTATACGAACAAGTATATGAAGGTATATTGTACATGTTTAAGCAGCTTGCTCAATGAATGCCCATGTTTAGTTTAGTTTATTTAGTTCAGTGGGTGAAAATAGTCTAAATGTATATAAGTATATAAACAAGTATATAAACAAGTATATAAACAAGTATATATATAAGCAAGATATAAAATAATATATAAAATATTATATGAATAAAATATAAAATAGTATCAAAAATATTGTATAAAATGGTACAAAAAATAGCATAAAAAATGTACCTTATTTATTTGTGATATATTGCAATGCACAAGTTAATGAAGCTAGCGGACAGCCCCCCTTTCCCGGTGAATGCATGTATAGCTTAGTTTATTTAGTTTAGTTTAATTTATTTAATTTACTTTAGTTTAAAATTAGTTTATTGACATCTTTTAGGCAATTACTGCACAAATTTTAGTAATCACTGGTGTTCCAGTCTGAGTAGTCATTCGGTTAGGTGAGGAAAAGATGAATTTTTCAGGGTTGACCGATCTTTTTACCTGTTCACGACACAACAAAATGTACACAAATTAGAATAAGAGGAGAATCTGAGCTTTTCCAAAACGGCTTGTATCATTCATATGACTTTATTAGAACCCGAGATAGAGTTGATTGAAGTAATGGTAAAAATATGAAATTTCACCGAAAAATTGACTCTGAAAATATCAAGTTTTGAACTCCAAATTGCTCCCAAAGGTAAACGGTTTGAAGGAGAGACTTAAAATTGCACAAAATACTGTAAATATGTTAGGACTATATCTGGAAATATTATCAAATTTTTTGAAGACTGACTTCTTTGTCAAAAAAATGTAAATCGGTGAAATCTTGACCGAAAACATGTATTTTTCAGGGTCCGGCGATCTTTTTAACTAGCAGAGATACGTTAAAATGTATAGAAAATGAATACTAGAGGAGAATTTGGACTTTCTGAATATGCTTTCAGTTTTTCTGTAGCTTAATTAGAACCGGAGATACAGACCATCAAAGTTTGGGTGCAAGTGCGAAATTGGAAAATGAGAGGGTCAATTTTGCAGTAATTTTTTGACCTTGTGACATTTATTGTGCAATGTAGGTCAATCCGATGGACTTAAAACTTTACACATTTCTTCTAGGGTATTGCAGGACTGACCTGTGAAAAGACTGTAAAAATCCCTTTATTATTTCCTACTTAAAAAAAATTAAATATCTCAAATATCCAATTTTGTCAAATATTTGACCTTGATTTTGACCTTGAAAATACCTTTCAAGGTCAAAATCTATAATTTCTACAGATTCGCGGTGTATGACTTAGGGGGGGTCATTTCATTATTTGAACTATGTAGGATCAATATTTACCTCTCAAGTTGGCAAAAATTGGCTAATTTTTCATGTCGCGCGCTATGCCGTATTTGGAATTTTTTTATAAATCAGCATGAAGAGATAAATCAATTCCGATTTTAGGGTTCCAACAATATAGCTCCTGGCTATTATAATTTAAAATATGAACCCGATATGCTGGAAATAACATAATTGTTAGAATTTTTGAAAATCGAGTGATTTGAACATTAAACAGGTCAAATGACCTTGAAAAATGAGGTTAAGGACAAATTTGAAGGTGGCTATGGAGGTTTTATGGGCATATTTGGGGGGGTTCACAATACATTTTATTGGCCTAAAATCGATATTTCAGTGTCAAGTAATCAAGGTCACCAGTTTTGACGACGCGGTTGACACTAAAAATTCCATAATTAAATAACTAAGCATGATATCATCATAAAAATGATCGCTTACCATGGATTAGTCATTTACTGTAACAATTGGCTTGAATTCTGCAATTTTCGAAGTTGCTTATATAGAGATCAGGCGCGCAAACCTCTGAGAGTAAAAATTGACCTGTATGACCTTGACCTTGACCTATACTTTTGAAAATTAGGTCAGTTTATTTAGTATAAGTCTATTATATATAGTTTATTAGGAAACTATAATTGATCAGTTAATATATGAGTAATGGTCAATTGAAATATAGAAAAAATTTATTTCAAAGGGGTCAATGACCTTGAAAAATAGGTCAGAGGTATAGGGTTACATTGGACAATTTAATTAGGTCACATAGGACTATGTACACAAATTATTTGAAAATTTTTCGAGAACATTTTTCGGAAAGAAAAATAATAATAATAATAACTAGATTCCGATAACCGCTAGCGGTAATAAAACTTCACCGAGCAGTTGGTGAAAATAGTCTAAATATGTTTAAGTATAAAAATAAACAAGTATACGAACAAGTATATGAAGGTATATTGTACATGTTTAAGCAGCTTGCTCAGTGAATGCCCATGTTTAGTTTAGTTTATTTAGTTCAGTGGGTGAAAATAGTCTAAATGTATATAAGTATATAAACAAGTATATAAACAAGTATATAAACAAGTATATATATAAGCAAGATATAAAATAATATATAAAATATTATATGAATAAAATATAAAATAGTATCAAAAATATTGTATAAAATGGTACAAAAAATAGCATAAAAAATGTACCTTATTTATTTGTGATATATTGCAATGCACAAGTTAATGAAGCTAGCGGACAGCCCCCCCTTTCCCGGTGAATGCATGTTGAGCTTAGTTTATTTAGTTTAGTTTAATTTATTTAGTTTACTTTAGTTTAAAATTAGTTTATTGACATCTTTTAGGCAATAACTGCACAAATTTTAGTAATCACTGGTGTTCCAGTCTGAGTAGTCATTCGGTTAGGTGAGGAAAAGATGAATTTTTCAGGGTTGACCGATCTTTTTACCTGTTCACGACACAACAAAATGTACACAAATTAGAATAAGAGGAGAATCTGAGCTTTTCCAAAACGGCTTGTATCATTCATATGACTTTATTAGAACCCGAGATAGAGTTGATTGAAGTAATGGTAAAAATATGAAATTTCACCGAAAAATTGACTCTGAAAATATCAAGTTTTGAACTCTAAATTGCTCCCAAAGGTAAACGGTTTGAAGGAGAGACTTAAAATTGCACAAAATACTGTAAATATGTTAGGACTATATCTCGAAATATTATCAAATTTTTTGAAGACTGACTTCTTTGTCAAAAAAATGTAAATTGGTGAAATCTTGACCGAAAACATGTATTTTTCAGGGTCCGGCGATCTTTTTAACTAGCAGAGATACGTTAAAATGTATAGAAAATGAATACTAGAAGAGAATTTGGACTTTCTGAATATGCTTTCAGTTTTTCTGTAGCTTAATTAGAACCGGAGATACAGACCATCAAAGTTTGGGTGCAAGTGCGAAATTGGAAAATGAGAGGGTCAATTTTGCAGTAATTTTTTGACCTTGTGACATTTATTGTGCAATGTAGGTCAATCCGATGGACTTAAAACTTTACACATTTCTTCTAGGGTATTGCAGGACTGACCTGTGAAAAGACTGTAAAAATCCCTTTATTATTTCCTACTTAAAAAAAATTAAATATCTCAAATATCCAATTTTGTCAAATATTTGACCTTGATTTTGACCTTGAAAATACCTTTCAAGGTCAAAATCTATAATTTCTTCAGATTCGCGGTGTAGGACTTAGGGGGGGTCATTTCATTATTTGAACTATGTAGGATCAATATTTACCTCTCAAATTGGCAAAAATTGGCTAATTTTTCATGTCGCGCGGTATGCCGTATTTGGAATTTTTTTATAAATCAGCATGAAGAGATAAATCAATTCCGATTTCAGGGTTCCAACAATATAGCTCCTGGCTATTATAATTTAAAATATGAACCCGATATGCTGGAAATAACATAATTGTTGGAATTTTTGAAAATCGAGTGATTTGAACATTAAACAGGTCAAATGACCTTGAAAAATGAGGTTAAGGACAAATTTGAAGGTGGCTATGGAGGTTTTATGGGCATATTTGGGGGGGTTCACAATACATTTTATTGGCCTAAAATCGATATTTCAGTGTCAAGTAATCAAGGTCACCAGTTTTGACGACGCGGTTGACACTAAAAATTCCATAATTAAATAACTAAGCGTGATATTATCATAAAAATGATCGCTTACCATGGATTAGTCATTTACTGTAACAATTGGCTTGAATTCTGCAATTTTCGAAGTTGCTTATATAGAGATCAGGCGCGCAAACCTCTGAGAGTAAAAATTGACCTGTATGACCTTGACCTTGACCTATACTTTTGAAAATTAGGTCAGTTTATTTAGTATAAGTCTATTATATATAGTTTATTAGGAAACTATAATTGATCAGTTAATATATGAGTAATGGTCAATTGAAATATAGAAAAAATTTATTTCAAAGGGGTCAATGACCTTGAAAAATAGGTCAGAGGTATAGGGTTACATTGGACAATTTAATTAGGTCACATAGGACTATGTACACAAATTATTTGAAAATTTTTCGAGAACATTTTTCGGAAAGAAAAATAATAATAATAATAAAAATATTTACGAAAATAAGAAACTTCACCTATGGTATAGGTGAAGTTTAATAATAACTAGATGTCGATAACCGCTAGCGGTAATAAAACTTCACCTAGCAGTTGCTGAAAAAAGTCTAAATATGTAAAGGTATATAAACAAGTATATAAACAGGTATATAAACTAATATATAAACAAGTACATAGACAAGTATATAAACAAGTATATAAGCAAGAATGGAAATAACATATAAGCAAGAATGTAAAATAGTATATAAAATAGTACTTAAAACAATTTACCATATTTTTTTAAAGGTATATTGCACATGTTTTTGGTAAGGTGAGGAAACTGCTTGTATCATTCATGTAACTTTATTAGAACCAGAGATAGAAATAATGGTAAAAATATTAAATTTCACCAAAAAATTGACTCTGAAAATATCAAGTTTTGAACTTCAATTTGCTCCCAAAGGCTAATGGTTTGAAGGAGAGACTTGACATTGCACACACTACTGTAAATGTCTTAGGACTATATCTCCAAATATTATCAAATTTTTTGAAGACTGACTTCTTTGTCAAAAAAATGTAAAATGATGAAATCATGACTGGAAACATGAATTTTTCAGGGTCCGGCGATCTTTTTAACTAGCAGAGATACGTTAAAATGTATAGAAAATGAATACTAGAGAAGCATCTGGGCTTTCCGAATATGCTTTCAGTTTTTCTATAGCTTAATTAGAACCGGAGATACAGACCATCAAAGTTTGGGTACAAATGCGAAATTGGAAAATGAGAGGGTCAATTTTGCAGTAGTTTTTTGACCTTGTGACATTTATTGTGCAATGTAGGTCAATCCGATGGACTTGAAATTTAATATATTTCTTCTAGGGTATTGTAAAAGTAACCTGTGAAAAGATTGTAAAAATCCCTTTATTATTTCCTCCTTCAAAACAATTTAATATGTCAAATATACAATTTTTTCAAATGTTTGACCTTGATTTTGACCTTGAAAATACCTCCCAAGGTCAAAATCTATATTTTCTCCAGATTGGCAGTGTGTGACTTAGGGGGGGTCATTTAATTATTTGAACTATATAGGATCAATATTTACCTGTCCATATGGCAAAAATAGGCAAATTTTACATGTCGCGCAATATGCAATATTTGGAATTTTTTTATAAATCAGCATGAAGAGATAGATCAATTCCGATTGCAGGCTTTAAACAGTCCAGCTACTGGTTATTAAGAATTATAAAAAGAACCCAATATGCTGGAAAAAACATAATTGTTGGAATTTTTGAAAATCGAGTGAATTTTAGCTTAAACGGGTCAATTGACCTTGAAAAATGAGGTCAAGGTGAAATTTGAAGGTGGCTATGGGGGTTTTATGGGTATATTTGGGGGGGTTGGCAATACATTTTAATGGCCTAAAATCGATATTTCAGTGTCAAGTAATCAAGGTCGCCAGTTTTGACAACGCGGTTGATACTAAAAATCGCATAACTCAATTACCAAGCATGATATCATCATAAAAAAAAGCGCTTCATCTGCGTCACTCATTTACCGCAACAATTGGCTAGAATTCTATAAATCAGGAAGTTGCTGATATAGAGATCTCGCGTAACGACCTCTGAGAGTGAAAATGGACCTGTATGACGTTGACCTTGACCTACATTCTTGAAATTAGGTCAGTTTATGTAGTATAAGTTTATTATACATACTTTATTGGGAAATTGTAATTCATATCAGTAATTACATGAGTAATGGTCAATTGAAATATTGAAAAAATGGACTTTAAAAGGGTCTATGACCTTGAAAAATAGGTCAAGGTCATTTATCTTGAAATGGTATTCTTAGATTATTGTAGGGTATGTACATGAATTATTTGAAAATTATTTGAGAAAATTTTTCGGAAAGAAAAATAACTAGATGTCGATAACCGCTAGCGGTAATAAAACTTCACCTAGCAGTTGCTGAAAATAGTCTAAATATGTAAAGGTATATAAACAAGTATATAAACTGGTATATAAGCAAGTATATTTTAAATTATATAAACAAGCATATAAGCAAGAATGAAAATAGCATATAAGCAAAAATGTAAAATAGTATATAAAATAGTACTTAAAACAATTTACCATATTTTTTTAAAGGTATATTGCACATGTTTTTGGTAAGGTGAGGAAAATATGAATTTTTCAGGGTTGATCTTTTTACCTGTTGATGCTAGAACAAAATGTACATCAATTAGAATAAGAGCAGAATCTGAGCTTTCCAAAACTGCTTGTATCATTCATTTGGCTTTATTAGAACCAGAGATAGAGCTGATAGAAATAATAGTAAAAATATGAAATTTCACCAAAAAATTGACTCTGAAATATCAAGTTTTGAACTTCAATTTGCTCCCAAAGGCAAACGGTTTGAAGGAGAGACTTGACATTGCACACACTACTGTAAATGTCTTAGGACTATTTCTCCAAATATTATCAAATTTTTTGAAGACTGACTTCTTTGTCAAAAAAATGTTAAATGATGAAATATTGACTGGAAACATGAATTTTTCAGGGTCCGGCGATCTTTTTAACTAGCAGAGATACGTTAAAATGTATAGAAAATGAATACTAGAGAAGCATATGGGCTTTCCGAATATGCTTTCAGTTTTTCTATAGCTTAATTAGAACCGGAGATACAGACCGTCAAAGTTTGGGTACAAATGCGAAATTGGAAAATGAGAGGGTCAATTTTGCAGTAATTTTTTGACCTTGTGACATTTATTGTGCAATGTAAGTCAATCCGATGGACTTGAAATTTAATAAATTTCTTCTAGGGTATTGTACAAGTAACCTGTGAAAAGATTGTAAAAATCCCTTTATTATTTCCTACTTCAAAACAATTTAATATGTCAAATATCCAATTTTGTCAAATGTTTGACCTTGATTTTGACCTTGAAAATACCTCCCAAGGTCAAAATTTTTATTTTCTCCAGATTGGCAGTGTGTGACTTAGGGGGGGTCATTTAATTATTTGAACTACATAGGATCAATATTTACCTTTCCATATGGCAAAAATAGGCAAATTTTACATGTCGCGCGATATGCAATATTTGGAATTTTTTTATAAATCAGCATGAAGAGATAGATCAATTCCGATTGCATGATTTAAACAGTCCAGCTACTGGCTATTATAAATTATAAAATGAACCCGATATGCTGGAAAAAACATAATTGTTGGAATTTTTGAAAATCGATTGAATTTTAGCTTAAACAGGTCAATTGACCTTGAAAAATGAGGTCAAGGTCAAATTTGAAGGTGGCTATGGGGGTTTTATGGGTATATTTGGGGGGGTTGACAATACATTTTAATGGCCTAAAATCGATATTTCAGTGTCAAGTAATCAAGGTCGCCAGATTTGACGACGCGGTTGATACTAAAAATCACATAACTCAATAACCAAGCATGATATCATCATAAAAAAAAGCGCTTCACCTGCGTCACTCATTTACCGCAACAATTGGCTTGAATTCTATAAATCAGGAAGTTGCTGATATAGAGATCTCGCGTAACAACCTCTGAGAGTAAAAATGGACCTGTATGATGTTGACCTTGACCTACATTCTTGAAATTAGGTCAGTTAATATAGTATAAGTTTATTATACATACTTTATTGGGAAATTGTAATTCATTAGTAATTACATGAGTAATGGTCAATTGAAATATTGAAAAAATGGACTTTAAAAGGGTCTATGACCTTGAAAAATAGGTCAAGGTCATTTATCTTGAAATTGTATTCTTAGATTATTGTAGGCTATGTACATGAATTATTTGAAAATTATTTGAGAAAATTTTTCGGAAAGAAAAATAATAAAAAAAAATAACACCGATAATAAGAAACTTCACCTATGGTATAGGTGAAGTTTAACTAGAAATCGGGTAACCGCGATGCGGTAACAAAACTTCACCTATCATATAATTATTGGCAGTGAAATTAATGTGAGAAAACACAGAAATTATATTGGAAATGACATTGGACATGAACTTGAACATGAACATGAACTGGCACATGAACTCGCACATCTACTTGCACATAAACTTGTACATAAACTTGTACATGCAATTGCATGCGTCTTGCACATGTAACATTACATGCAATATCACACACAATATCACATGTAATATTATGCAATATCAAATGTAAAGTTACATGTAATGTATTAAACATACAATATCACTTGCAATATCATGCAAAATCATATCACATTCAATATTAATTTATCATCTGTAATTTTGCGTGTTACATGTACTTAGAATGTACATTGTGTGCACAGATATATGGAAGTACTTATAAACTATCTGTCCGTTGACTAGTTGTGATGTGACAGATGGTCAGCAGACAGATAAACCCTTACTGTAACATGTCAATCGGTTTGTGGCCATACACTGACTGATTCGCTGACTGATACACTGACTGATACACTGACTGATACACTGACTGATACACTGACTGATACACTGACTGATACACTGACTGATGCACTGACTGATACACTGACTGATACGCTGACTGATAAACTGACTGGTACACTGACTGATACACTGACTGATACACTGACTGATACAAAAATATTTGACCGAAAACATGTAATTTTGAGGGTTTGGCGTTCTTTTAAACCATCAGAGTTACAAGAAAACATTCAGAGAATGAAAACTAGAGGAAAATTTGAGCTTTCCGAATATTATATACAGAAAATTAAACATGGACCAGAACATGGACCAGTACATGGACCAGTACATGGACCAGTACATGGACCAGTACATGGACCAGTACATGGACCAGTACATGGACCAGTACATGGACCAGTACAATGGACCAGTACATTGAACAGTACATTGAACAGTACATTGAACAGTACATTGATCAGTACATTGAACAGTACATTGAACAGTACATTGAACAGTACATTGAACAGTACATTGAACAGTACATTGAACAGTCCAATGACCAGCACATTGACCAGCGCAGTGACCAGTACATAAACCAGTGCATCAACCAGTGCATCAACCAGTGCATCAACCGGAACACCAATCAGTAAATCAACAGTACATCAACCTTGGAATTTTAGGAATGCATTGGCTAAGATACTTCTAGTCCTGAAAACATATCGAAATGACTGCAATTTCTGAAAACATACATTTTTGAGGGTCCGGCGATCTTTTTAACTGTCAGTGATACAAGAAATTGTTCAAATATAGAAACTAGAAGAGAATTTGTGCTTTCCAAATCTATTTTCAGATTCTCCTTAACTTTATTAGGACCGGAGATAAGGCCGATTGAAATTATGGTACAATTAAGATATGTGGACTTCAGAAATTTATGAAAAAATGTAGTTTTTCACTTAAAATTACTCTAGAACCAAAACGGTTCAATGGAAACCTATATAACTTGGCAGGATTATGTGAACGAAAGATGAAAGTATGCTAAAATAGCTTCATTGAAATAAAATGATTATTTCCTTGTCAAAATGATGATAAATTGTGAAAATTTGACAAAAAACATGAAATTTTCAGGGTCCGGCGATCTTTTAAACCGTCAGAGCTACGACAAAATATTCAGAAAGTGAAAACTAGAGGAGAATTTGGCATATCCAAATCTTTTTTCAGATTCTCTGTAACTTAATTAGGACCGGAGCTACAGCCAATTGAAATAACGCTATAATTGAGAAATGTGAAAAAATATCGTAAATTTTTCCCTAATTTTTTTACCTTGTGACCTTTACGGTCTAACGTAGGTTAATCCGAGGACCTTGAAAATGTTCACAATGCCTCTAGACTATTGTAGCAAGTATGTGTGACATTTTTGTAACAATATTTTGATTCCTTGCCTGTGTAAAAAAATCTAATGTTAAAAAAGTAAAATTTTTCATCATGTTTGACCTTGAATTTGACCTTGAAAATAAGTTTCTAGGTCAAAACAAATATGATTTTCAGAATCAGCATGTGAAAATGGGGGGATCAATTAATTATTGTAACTCTCTCTGATCGATATTTCCATGTCCAAAATGCAATAATTTGTCATTTTTTAACATTCTCCGGTTTGCGATATTTGGAATTTTGTTGCAAATTAAGGTAAAATGTTAGAGGAATTTTGGTTGCATATTCTAAATGCACATATTTTTGTCTGTCTAGAGATAATATATCAAGGTGATATCATGAAAAAAACATAATTTTCAGAATTTTTGAAAATAAGCACTTTTTGCACTTTGAAGAGCCAAATAACCTTGAAAAATGAGGTCAAGGTCAAATTTGAAGGTGGGTATGGGGGTTTTAGGGGTATCTTTGGGGGGGTTCACTATACATTGTTATGGCCTAAAATCGATATTTCAGGGTGAAATATTCAAGGTCACCGGTTTTAATGACGCGGTTAATATTTAAAATTACGTAACTCAAGAATAAAACATGGGATCATCACCATTGTTAGTGACTGCACTCTGTTAGTCACTAGGGCAACTTTTGTCATCAATTACACAATTCTGAGACTAGCGGATTCTGAGATTACGTGATCTCACCACTTTTCATTGAAAATTGACCTATATGACCTCGACCTTGACCTACTTCATTAAAATTGTGCATGATTATGCGATTTGTGTGAAAAAGGAGACATGTAAATGGAAAATGAAATACGCAGGTAATTATAAGTGAAATGATCACTTGAATTATGTGAAAAAACTGACTTTGAAATGGCCTTTGACCTTGAAAAATTGGTCAAGGTCACCGAAAGTAGGTGAGTGTAATAAGGTCATCAAGTACTCTGTACATGAATTTTTTCACAATTTTTTGAAAACATTTTTGGCGGAAAAATAATAAATAATAAATAATAAATAATTACGAAAACAAGAAACTTCACCTATGTAATAGGTGAAGTTTAATAAAAATATTTACGAAAACAAGAAACTTCACCTATGGTATAGGTGAAGTTTAATTAGTGGCATCTATCATAAAATAATTGACATGTATCTGACACCAACTCCGAAGATGTTCTGATTTCTATTCTGTCCTTGTTATTCTCCTTTTTATGATAATGATCTACTGAAAATATGTCAGCATTTAATTTTTTGTTGTTTTCTTCAGGCACTATTAAATATGATGTGAAACTTGAACAATGTCTACATGTATAACAATTACTAATTACTGAATTATATAAAGCTTGTGCTAATGAACAACAACAAACTATGACCATTGTCTACCAATTTTATAGCTTGAATGCTGCTGCAAAGGGGGTGACCATTTGATATCAAGGGGCCTTATTAATACCTTTCCCATCTTTTAGTGTACACATGGCACAGTGCTCCCCTAAAGCACAAGCAAGAAAGAGCTCAAGATAATAACCCTGTTTATGGGTTTGCTATGTCTGCCTTGTGTGTCAAGCTTCATACAGAAATTTGACAAAATGCCTTCTTGTAAGGTGCATGCTTTAATCAATGGAGTTTTTTTTTTACATATATACAACTCATTTTCGTACTAATGACATTGAGAAAATGTTTGTCACTGAACAAAAACTTTGAAGAAAAAGTTGTAAAAAGGTGTTATGGGCCTACATATTTGTAACAAGGTAATATACATTCACCACCAACATTAACAAGAACAAAATAAATAAATAGTGGTATTATTTTAAGCTGTATGCTTACGAATTAGTGTCTATCCTTAGCAGCCTTTGCCTGATGGCAGATGCATTGTCATTCACATTCCCAGGCCTGTCCTCATAATTTAGTTATAAACATTGTTGGTGCAGCAATGCAGGACAATATCCCTATTAACCACCCATTTGGTCTGGTTTGCAATATGTTTCTTGCTGTCATTGATCAACCCTGAATCACTTTTAATTTTGGCTACCTTGTAACGTCCTGCCTCACTTGTATCGACCAATGCTACCATTGATCCAATCAACTTCCTGAAGTGGACCAAAGGAACTTTCCTCCGTCTTCTCATTCCAAACAGTTCTAGTTAGTGAGAAATATTCAACAGAGGTGGTGGGGCAGCAGTGTGTGCCCATAGAGACCTTACTAATCGAAAACAATTATTCTGGTGAAATTGCAATTACAGGGACAAACAAGCAGGTAGACAAGATCAATATATTTGCAAACCTTGGCATTTTAGCTGAGAAAGGTGACCTTTACCATTCTGCACTGACTTTTCTGTGTCGAGAAACATGAACATCTGAATTATTATACACTGTTATTTCAGTTCACATAAATATCTTCATAAATTATTTTAGGAATAACTTTATATCACAGCGGCTTGTCTAGTAGTGTAAAGTTTAATGCTTCAGTTATCACAGTCGATGAATAATGAATACTTACATTCAGCTGTTTTAGCCATCAATCACCTCACAACACGCCTATGCTTATCTGTTGTAACTTTTGGCTTCATTGGTGACTGTTTTGACACAGTTGGGGACTTGCTTTGATAGCATAAAAAGTATAGGATGTGACCTCATCGTATGAGTCATAGAGAATAGCATAATTGTTTTATCTCATGGATTGGGATATGATCTCACAAAAAATATTTCAGTACAAACTTTAAGCAATTGTTTTTCATCGACTGTAACTGATTAGTTAACCGATAAAATAACCAGGAGCGTCTTGGTTTCTTTTATGCAAATATTTGTATTGTTACTCATGATGAATTAGTGCTCAGTATGTTTTTGTTGCTCAACCATTTCAGACAAACACTGTAGTGTGACAGAACCCTTTCCACATCTTGCACAGCATACTATTGGAAGACAAGACAAACCAAATAGAAGTCAGACAGATCTACATGTACAGTAGTCTGCATTGACGGTCTAAGAATAAATTCTTTCTGCTGACTGACACTTGTATTACTTCCATGTTTCACCAAAGGAACACAGAACATTAAACATTTTGTCAGCCATCCCATCTAAAAATGAATTTCTTTTTGAATATCTCCAGTCACTTTTTTTGAGAATCTCCAATCACATTTTTTAATATATCCAATCACTTACCTGTTTTCTCTTTCTCTTTTCAGAATCATCTGGGTGCCCATAGTGGTGGGAGGAATGACTTTATTTGTAAATCAAATGATAGATCCGGTGTTATATTACATGGACCAACCTGTCACTGTCAACATTAAAATCAACTACAACAAGACTGTGAAATGTCCAGCTGTTACAATTTGTAATCAAAATTTTTTCAGGTAAGTTTTGCCTCTTGATTTTATAGATGTTTTGAAATGTATCATTCTGCACTTAATTATTGTTTAATATGTTGCCATGTAAGTGAATAGTTAAGGATATCCACCAAGTCAGTAACCTCTATATGCATTCTAGAAGCTAATACTCTGTTCAACTTCAAAACTGACATCAAAAAGATCAGTTATCTTTTAGGTTCATTAGGCAGTACTTAGTTCGTCATAAAGAAGCATAGGCTTGTTTTTTGGAAATATCATACGGGTTGGGCCTGCTTAAGGCTTTCCATTAATAACCTTATCAACATGGCTTGAATAGGTACTTTTGAAATATCTTAGAAGTTAGGTTGATGGACGATTATTCTTGCTGAATATTGTGAATAAAGATTTAAGGGTTTCTTTAATGGAATGGTATACAGGAACAAATAACATCATCAAGGTCAAAACAATGTTGATAGTTTCACTAGAACTAGAGTTTGTCCTGATGGCATTCCATTTTATTTGGTCAGAGCTATTTTGTAGTATAACTGAATCCTTTATTTATATGCAAAAGGTATTTGAGTGATTTAAGATTATTCTTTCTGAAATACAGTTAAATTTAGTGCGATACATTAATTGCATTTAAACATAGATAAAACTAAAACATTAGGACATCTGCACAATTTAAATTTATGAAAATTTTGGCTGTGGATGGGAGAACTTGGAAAACAATGTGCGTGAGAAATATATTCCATTTGACAGTCAGTTTCAGCTTATGAAGATGACACATGGTGAAATCAGTTTGCACAAAATTATCAAGAAAGACCGTCGAAACTGTGATGAAATAAGAATATAAAGGTGAATTCCAAAGAAAAAATCTCTAATGAAACTGACAGGCAGATCTTTCTTTCAAAGAAATGCTTTACAGAAGAATTAAAAACCGCACACTTTTGGTTTAAAAGCTCAACATCTCACAAAAAAAGGTGTCTTAAAGCAAAAAGTGAAGTCTGGCATTGTCCCTAGAGATTAAGATTTCGCCATCTAATGCCAGATCACGAATGACAAAGCCAAAACCCTTCACTGTCATGTTTGCTGCTGCACAACAAGTCTCCTGTAAAGTTAATCATTGACACTGTGTGCTTCTGCAAAATTCAAGATTTTGCTCTTCCTTTCTCTGTGTCTTTAGAAGTTTCCGCAATACAATGTCAATACCATGGCGTTGATTCCGGGTTTGCAGTTTTTTGTAGCATGGGTAGTATTATAATAAGACCAAAGATGTAATCCATGAGTTTAAGATATCCTGAGTCCTCTGTACCCACGAGTGCATCAGCACGAGTGGGTACAGAGGACTCAGGATATCTTCACGAGTGGAAGTACATCTCAAAATACTACCATACAACATTTGGTCTTATTTATACCCCATATTGTAACTCAAAAAATAAAGCTGAACTTCACTCAGATGATCAATACTCAACAGTAGCCTCAGCCTCAGAATTTTTGTTGGTTAAATATAAATTTAAGATGGCTCGCTACTCAAGTGAAATGATTGTTAACGCACATTCACGCGCAGCCAGTCAGGCCCTATCTATCGTAACGTCACCACTGTGCTGACACTGCTTTAAGATCTTTTTTTTAATTTTGAGAATTTCATGCGTGGGCCGCTTCGTTTGCAATTTGTGCCACTTCTCTTGGTGTTAGAGACTTCTCGTTTACAGCATTAGATGCGCTATGAAGAGTACTATATGCAGCCGGAGATTCAACTTGATACTAAAAAAAGAAAATTTTTTGAGGCGATTTTCGGCAAAAGCAGGTATAATTTCTCAAAAATGACTTTGTGACATGATTAAATGTTTATATCAATTTGAAGCGTGGTAGGAAGGCTTGTCTATATCATCATGCTGTTCCCAACTATTTTTGGAAATAAATGATAAAGAAATGAAAAATCCTATCTTGTCAATTTTTTTTAGCGCCATGGTTTATAAAAAAAGTTAAAATTGTCAAATCGAAACTTATATTCCAAACCCCTTGGAAAGTCCTTTAAACTAAATATATCTCTTTGAAATTGTAATCACCTTTTCCATGAAAGCGTCTTCTTTATAGCGGGGCAGATTTGTCATGAATAGGGGAGTAATAGTGCATTTATACATAGAAGCGTGAAACTTGGCACACATTTCAAAAACGTCTTAATGAAAATATTTAGATAGGGAGCCACTTCAGATTTGACCTGGTTGACCCATGGCAGCCATTTTCCAAAATGGCAGCTAATTTTCTCATTTGTCTGCTTTCTGTGAAGTGCCTATAATATTAAAGCATCGAAACAGTGCTCATTATTCCTTCTACAGATCTAAAGAACATTATCGATTGATTTTTGGATTGAACTGAGGAATTTTAGGGTAGTCGGAGTCCATTTTGTTAGAACTGTTGAAGAAAATGTATCATTTCCGCGGCTTTCATAGTTTCATATAATCTCAATTGATTTTAAAACTGACTACCTATTCGAATTCCTTGTAAGAAGAGCTTTCAAATGAATGGTCGCATCAATAGTTTCCGTGAATTTTTTGTCAAAATTAAAGAAACAACAAAATCTTCAAAAATCATTTTATTTTCATTCTTTCCATTTTCGCACCAAGTTTACGAAACCCATTGATGCGGGTACTCATTTGAAAGCTCTTCTTACAAGGAATTCAAATATGTAATTTATTTTGAGATTTATAGATAATTAGTGTAACCATGCGCAACCGCGAAATCCAGTGTTTGAATCAATATTTCTAACAAAAAGGATTCAAACAAGCCTCAAAATAGAGCAAGGCTACCAAAAAATGTTATAGTAATGTACTGAATACTTATAGAAGCAATAAAAAACAATATTTACGTGTATTCTATTTGTAGGAACTACACAGAAAGCAGCAAAATGGAAGAATTGACCGCCATTTTGGAAAATGGCTGCCAGTAGCCACCTAAGCTAAATCTGAAGTGGCTCCCTATCCAAATATGTTTGTATAGATGTTTTTTAAGTGTGCGCCAAGTTTCATGCTTCTATGTATAAATGCACTATTTTTTTACATACCTGCCCCGCTATTAATTTAATTACTCATTGAGTAATATGGGATGCATGACCACTGAATGGCAGAACAAACTTCACAGTAGGCAAAATAAGAAAAAAATTTAATTTTTCAGGTTTGCGTGGACTGACTTTCAGGTACATAACCCCAAATATATTTTTTTAAAGGCTGGTAGCGACCGCTTTTGTTTACATATCCTTCCTATAAACTATATTTTGGACCATTTTAAACTGTTTTTAAAAAATCCTATCTTGGAAAGTTCACAAGTATCGAGCCACCTTAATGTAATTTTAAAAGGTAGTTGAAAGTAGGTGAAAGTAGGAGGTGATTTGGGGGGAAGCCAAAAGATGTGAATAAGCCAAGTAGTAGCTGATTCCTCCTTCCTGCCAGGGTAGTCTTACTTTATTTTGAGTTGCGCTGTACATAATGTTAATTTTCACTGTTGAGTGGTACAAAACGCAATGCCACGTGGGATATGTCCACTGCTTTTTCATATGGTATTGTAAACATTATGGGGTATAGGTATATATGAGATGCAGTGATGTAGATTTATAATCAATCTAAGTTCACATTTATCTCACTGATTGTTTCTAAGGGCTCCAAATGATTGTTGGAATACGAATAATTTTTACATACTCATGCAGTGCAAATAAAATGGTATTTTAGTTTTAAGAAAAGCATACTTTCACTGAGAAATTTTAAATTCTTTTAATTAATGTCTTGTTAAAGTTATTTGTTTTCAACTCCCTTATCTGTCATTCAAGCTTAAACTGATTGTAAGAGTTGGCCTGCAAGATAAAAAATACTAGTGACCAATAACCATAAAACTTCAATATGCTTGCTTGGGTGGAGACAGGAAAGGCAATATAGATCTATTGAATCTATTGACAAAATGATATACTAACAAATTTTGTGATGCGCGGATGATGAAATCAGAAATGACTTTTATGAGAATGTACCAGGCAATTTCCTACATTTCAGGAGGTACCACTGATCAACACAACTCCTGTAAATCAGAAGTACACTAGTGATGAAGCCAAGAGTTTAATTGTGACAAGAGCTTTATGATATTATGCCTCATCCCTAGCTGTTAAATTTGTGAAGACAAAAGTGATGTTTCTATGTGAATAGTTTTGTAATTCATCTGCTATTCTGGCCTACATTTTTTGCTTCCCCATTTATCTACTTGTATGTTTCTTTGGCTTAACATGTGTCTGGTAAATATCATGGATGGAGCCCGGCATTCCCATATTGCAATTCTTCTCTTGATATCCCTCATATAGCAAATTGCACTTTGCCTGCACATATGACCAGATTAATCAGCGATATGTCTTTGAGTATGAAACTTGAAATGTAACACAGGACATTGTAGGGCAGGGAGGGGGCCAAGTGCATCCATAATATATACCACTGTATTGAAGAATGACCCGCCTTGAATTTCATAATACCCACCGAAGAAATTAAAATAGATATAGGCTGTGTCACTCTGAGAAACATTTCCCTGTGCAGAGGCTGTAGGTTTTTATGTTTTAAAACACATTTTAATTAAAAATGGCAGTTGTCCCCTAGATTAGTCATTTCAATAATCAAAATTATCTGCAGAGAGATACTTATCTATTTTGGATGTATCTACAATAAATCTTTTTTTTTGAGAGAGAACCTTCCTTCATAATGCAGACCAGTTAAACATGCCTAATTGAAATATATTGCAAAATCACATTTAATTTCATATGTATTTGAACCTGAAATCCATCTGTCAATGATCTTTACATTTTATCAGTATAGCATAAATTTTCAACCCTTAGTGACAGATATGTATGAATGAATATACACACAATAGAAATGTCTGCATATAACAGTAATTTAACTTCTAAGTCGCTCTTCAAAGTTCAAGATAAGTCAATTGTCTTCTTCGAGAGGAACTTTGGCTGTAATCTTTCAAAGTTTGTTGTTGCATTTATTCCTTATCCCAAACAAACAACAGTCTGCTGCAGAAGCTTGTATGACACATGCCAGGAAACCAGTGATCCACCAGTAAATTAAATATTCTTCTCTCATGGCTCCTCCTTTTGCAAATTGGCCCATCTAGCTCAGTACAGGAAATCCCACTGATTCCACTAACTGCACAGCATATTTGCAATAGGCCTATATTTTCTTAGTTTGGCAGGAAGTCTATGACTTTATTTTTGTTGTTATGGTATTGACAATGGACCATGGTGATAAAGTGTTGAAACGCACCTTTAATGTCTTACCGCCTTAACATAGTTGCTGTTTGGTTCAATAGAACACCAATCCGATCAACATTCTTCAAATTAATGGGAAAGTGTATTTATCTGATGGTGGAGTATATTAGATTATAACAAATCTTATGTAATTTTTGTATTAGTTTATTTAGACCTATGTATGTATGAAAATATATGGTGAAATTTATTTTTTGGAATATTTTCTGTGGTATAACCTCCATTAAAATGGCCCTTTAATTGTTATTGGATCAAGCCTGTGACAGCTCAAAGACAGTAGCTTACACTGCATTTATTTAAAGAAAATATTACTTTGTAGTTTGGTACAATGGACAATTTGTTGTGCTCTTCATGTTGTTAGTGCTGATTTAGAGTTGCTGAATGTAAAGGGATTTTGAGAAAAAAGAAATTGAAAATAATCTTCTCAAATCAGCTACCAGAAATGAGATTTTGTCTATTACCAATTAGTTGAACACTCTTGTGATTGCCAAAATAGAATAGACCAGCTAATTTTTCTGAAGGTACATTAAAGACGTTTTAAAAGACAATTGCAGAGGTTAACAGATAAACAAGATATTGCAAGGTCTGTCATATTTCCTGGAGATAGGGATAAGTCTAAGCTTGGTTCTAGGCATAGTCTTTGACTTAGAGCAGGACTGGCATAAGCTATGTCTTATAGCTTCCAACCACGTTTAGACACAGCTATTAGCTGTAGAATGTGCAGGCGTGACCAGTTACCCATTAACAACTCTTCAGCCTGCAGGAATAAAAGGCAGATTTCAGATGCACAACTCTCGCTCTCTTGCTGTACTATTACAGTTAGCATCTTTAAATTCAGTTGAGAATATTCAATGCTATTGTACTTCATGCTATTAATATGAAGAATTTTTTATGCACTATTATGTCTGAATTGGCCAAGCAGATGACTAGTGCCTTCAGCGATACAAAAGGGAATGTGGTGATACTGTTGGTATTGTGAGGGCAACTGTGGCATCAGAACTGCTGCTATGCTGCAATGAGTACCTATGTGCAATTATCAGGTCTACACTAATGACAAAATGTTGATATAACATTCTCACTCCTCTCTTACATTTTTATTGAACAAAAAAGGTATCTCCTTCGGTTAATATTTGTGCCAAATTTGTCATTAATCATATCTGTCAAATGTACTGCATGTACTCAAACTTTAGGATAGCTGTTATCAGAACTTATGCGAGTATGATCATCGTTCAAAGCAGCTGCAAAAGATCTTGAGGATTCTAGGGAAATGCAATAAACTTGATTAGATATCTGTCATGCAAGAGTGGAATAAATGTTCTAAATGATGATAATATCACTACAAAAAGAATGACTGAGATTGTGAATGTTCAGAAATATCAAAAATTACATGACGTTTTGGTGAATGAAATGATATATTTTCAAATCAAAGACCAGTTTTTGGATATGAATATAAAATACATCCACCTTATGTATCAAGAATGCAAAGACCTTCAGAAGAGCCGGCTGCAACCTTACCCACTCTGGCACCCACTTATCTCATTGGCACCCTAGACCAAAGAAAATTGATCTCATGCAGGATAACATGGGTGAAAATGACAATGGCATTGCTATGAGAGTAACCTCTTCAGAAATTTTTTTCTTGCGTATTTGGCAAAGTGGCATTGTCATATCTGGAGGTGTCTGGCATGACAGCTATTGTCAGCATCAATTGACAGCCATTTGTTAATGTCACGTGACCTCACGTGACTTCCTGGATTCTTCCCAGGGGTGACACTTAGCCTTTCTGTAAGTTTTGCCCCACCCCCCACACACGCAGAGTAATTGCATTTAATAAACTTTCTGATGTTGCAATATCAATGTGCGTACATGTATTTATCTTGTAAAGTTTCGAATATTTGAAAACCAAGATGACCTGTCTTCTGCATGGTAAGGAATATTAAATCTTGGGTCTAATTCTTCACTGATTAGATTGTAGTTTTAGGGCGATTGTTCAATTTATATGTAGAAATTGGATGCTTAAAATATCATGTCAAGTGTTGTTAGTAGCAGAACAAACATGTATTGGCTAGTTGTGCAATGTAGTCCTGTTTAAAAGGCAACATTGCTTCATGCAGCAGCTTTTGCCAAATGACGAGTAGCCTGTAACGTCACTTGGTGATCTGCGACTTTGAAAATATGCAAGGGCATTTGGGATATTGCTTTGCTACAGAGGGCAATTCATTACTCTGAAGTCAGGGCTCCAAATTGACTTTGTCATGAGAGATAGAGGTTAACAACATCACAATGCATCATTCTATATAGTTAATGACAGAGGAAATCCGGGAAGGAGTATTTATAGAAAATAAATAGCAGTAAGAGGCTTAAAAAGCTACATAAATAAGAGTTAAGCATTCGAAATTTTAAATGAAACTTGCACAGTGATCAAAGGCAGATTAGATCTATGGATTGATAAGCAGAACCAAAAGAAATTATGATACACTTATAGACTGATTGAGAGATCGAGATACAAGTAGATCTCATGGAAAGAAAGGAGAAAGAAATAAAGGTGGATAGACACTATATGATAGACACTATATGAGAAACTTTGTTGGAAATTATCAGAGCAGGTACTCAGATCTCTTTGTTTCAAAACTGACATTTACTTTGGTATGTGATTTCACTGGATTAAAAATAGTTCTAGGATTTGTTTGAGTCAGTTATGATTTTAATCAGATCATTCAGGGCACATAAAAACTAGCAGCATGCTGTCAATAAACAAATGGATTAACTGATTTAAGGTGTACACCTAATATAGACTAATAAGAAGATTAGGAAACCAATAGATAACTGTCAATAACATGACAAAACCAGTTTGCAAAAAGTGAATGCTGAAAAGATACTGTGCACACTGAAAGTTCTATATGTGAAACTTGGATCATAAATACAAAACACATCTTGCCAAAGTTGGTGTATCACGGGATAGGAGTCAGTTCAATAAAACTAGGACTCCCACAAAGCAACCTGCTGTTACAAGCAGGTCTTGCTTATGTATTCGTGTGTCTGAAAACCCTTAAGCTAAGCAGTGATGAGATGTGTGTCACCAAGAGACAAGTGGAACTCTTTGACTGTAAGGACGTGACATCCCTGAAGGACTTGCGGTCAAGCATTGGTCTATTCACAACCTACTCATTTCTCGTGATTGTTAATCCATTACTTTGACATGAATTTGCTGAAGCAATGCATGGCACTAAGGTCTATTCAGTTTTACATTGTGTGCTATACTTTGATAACAATGATTCATTGCACATGCCACTCTGCGAAGAAAAAAGTCTGGTTTTCATTTCCAGTAAATGAAAATTAATTATGAGACGTAAAGAATCAGGCCACAGAGACATGTTTAGTACGTAGCTAGTTTGAGTCCATGGTTGATTTATGTTTACAGAAATTGGCATATTATAAGATTCACTAAAAAATGGAAAAATACCACTTTCTTATAGCAGTTATGACATGAACCTCCTGACTTTCAAAATATGTTTCTATTAATTAAATCCTTCTAGAATATTAAAAAATTCAAATGTTTAAAGAAGCAAAGGTAACATTGATGCCATTTTAGATACACTGTATCAACATTTTGAATTTTTCATACATTTGCCATCTCAATATAGTATTAATTTTTTTTTCTCAGTATTTACCAATCATTCCATTTTTGTTTATTGTCTTTTCAGAACTTCAGAAGCAGCATCTAAGGGGCATTATTTTCTTATAGACGAAATCTTTTCCTTAGAAAAACACGGGGAGGTGAATTTGTCATAACTTGGGGCACAAGACGTGACTGTGTTGGATTTATATCATTCGACAGGCCATGATAAGCATGATCTTATAGTCAGGTAAAAGAGTTTTGTTAATTGAGTTAACATGATAATGTGCAGTGTAAAATATGTTGCGATACTTTAAGTGGCTACCAACATTAACATCAGCAACAGTGGTCGAAATAGCTCTGTCCGGAGTGTCACTCAGACAGGTAATTGCTTTTCACAAATTAGTCTTTCTTTTTATAGTTCAAGGAATGTGTTAAGCTGGTAGTTGAGAGACATGTCAAACGTATGTTGGCTGCAGTTAATTCCAACTCTTCACATTCAACGCACTGTATAGATGTTTGCTTTCTTTAGCTACATATTTCCACTTCAACCACATGTGTAATCATGTTCTTCCCCCTGTCCTAATTAGCTTACCAAGTGTATAAATAAATGACGTAAAACCCCAATTATCCCACCGTTTTTAATAACATACCTTGGCAACAATTGATTTTCAGTAATGTTTCTTGTCCAATTTTTAAGAGGGCCACTGAACTCCCCGTCCCCTCTGTCACGAGGCATGGCACATCTGCGACTCCTCCTTGAAAATGACATTATGTTGATATAATCCCCATTTTCAGTTCTTGATATCCTAGCAATGCCTTGCTGATCTAGTAAGAACACATAATCTATATGAAGGTTGATTCCGTAAATGTGCCACAGCTGAAGGTTAGCCTCAAGCCAGTTGTTGTCCAGTTTAGTGAAAGGTCACTTCTGTCATTATGCCAGTTTATACGTCTATGCCTTTGGCTCTTTAAAATCAAGAGAATATTCTATATCTGTTACATAGAAAAGACCAAAATTTTAAAACTAGAACTCACAATATTTTTTAACTTAAGAAACCGATAGATGCATTATTATTATTTGCAGAAGTTTGTCAAAGCAATGGAGACAGTTCAGAGAGTGGATGGCGTGATATCAGCTCGAAATTTTGAGCTAGTCAAGCGATTGCGACATACTGCAAAAGGGATTGTTGCAACTGTGAATCGCATTGAGAAAACAATGATGAATGTGTCCTCTAGTCTGGATAGATTTACTGCAGAAATGGGTCACCGGATAAATTTCCATGATTTCTATGGTCTGAGAGTCGTCGAAAGGGCAGTTATGTATGGCTTTGTCCAGGCTTTTGACATCCAGCAGCGGAGTATTTTCAAGCCAATAGCTGCAGGCACCGTTGAGTTTCTTGCATATTACAGAAAGGCTATCTTGCGCATCATAAATTCCACAGAAGAGGAGGTGTCCTTTCGTAGGATGCTGGAATGGAACCTAGAGGATCAAATCAGCACTCGAAAGGAGTTAATCAGGCGCGCCAGATCAGAGATGAAAAATATTCACAATACTTTTCTCGAAGGAAGAACCCTGATCGATTACCAGTGGGGCATTCATGAAAGATATGATAACCTTTTCGTGTCAAAGCAATTGCTAAATCACAGAATGGAGTACCAGGCATATCTCTATCAGGATTTGGATCTTACCTTACGCCTACTGTATCAAGAGATAGTTATGCTGAAAAATCATATGTTGGATTCTATTCGCACTGGGAGTTTTAACCACACATTGTACAGGGTGGCCAGAAGGCAAGATTCTGATTTGATTTGCAATTTCAATTTTTCAATCTTTTGCTTGGTGTTGATTGTCTTGTAAATATCACATATGAACAAGAACATTTTCTTATAGAATTTTGGGCTTACGGAAATCAGATATCGTAGAATAAATTGCATTATGGACAAAATATTACTTTCGGAACAATTCTTGAATTACTGGTAACGCCCATAAAATGCTATGACTTCTAATGGATCCATTTATGAATATAGCTTTCAGGACTACAGTACAAATTTCTAAATGTGGCTCAACTTAGCTGTCTATAGCTATTCATTACTAGCCTTATCCATATCTATCCATAGCTATCCATTTCTATTCTTTTGTATACACTGGAATCTCTTTACCCCTTGTTTAAACAATAGTAATTGTGGATAGCTATGGCTAGCTATGGATAAGGGTAGCTTAGTTTAGCTTGGAATGGCTAAAGATGGATAGCTAAGGCTAGATTTTAAATGACGAGCCACTTTTAGAAATTTGTACTGTACATTGTAAGACAAAAGATAGTCAACATTTTAACAAGCAGGGGTTTGTCGATGGAAAGAGCTTGTTTGCTGACATATAATTAAGCAAAAGTTTAAAAAATTTAATTGTTTCAAATTTTTCCCCCCAAAATTGTTGTTTTACAGTGCCACCTGTAAGTAAGTGAAATGCATGAAATGGTGCCATTGCACAATGCTAAACATCCTCACCAAAACTGCTTGTGGAAGCATGAATTCTCATCCGATGAGTGGAAAACATATTGGGTCATAAAGGCCAATATGTGAGGCATGCGGGATGCAGCCAATTTTCTTTGCTGTAGTCGGAGTTGGGTATGTGTCAGAGTCTTTGATAAGCAAGTGAAACACAGGCCCAATGTTATTTAATAGGGAAGGATGGTTCACTGTGGAATAAATGAATGAACACATTCTAATAAATATATAATCAAACCTGAGCACGCGGGACGTGTAATTCACTTTTAATAATACTTGAACTTGTTAGATTTATCTTGATGTCAGTTTCATTTTGATTTCATTTTCATTTTGATTTTGCTTGCTGTATATTGTGTTTATGTATTTATCATTTTTAAAATGGTTGGATTCTGTTTTTTTACGTATCCACTGTGCTATGTAACATTTTCTTTTAATCATCGTTAATGCTGAACAGTCCAACAGGCTGATTTCTGTAATAAAATCTCGTACCTGAAGTGTAGTTGAAGATTCTTTCAGCTGTTCATCATTATATTACTTTCTCGAAAGATGTTTCTTTATTTCTCTCCCTTCAGTCTGAAAAGCATATGATTTTTATGCCATATCACTTGGCAGTGTATTCAAGCAAACTTCCTGTCTTATGATTTTCACAAAGACTTGACAAGTAAATTGGTTAAATTTTTAATGAATGAATTGAGTGATTGAAATGTTGTAAATCCACAATGATTCTTGCAGTCATAGCAAACAATTTTGGAAGTAGAAAGTATTTTACTATTTAAAACTGTAAAGAAAAAAATGTATTAATTTCCAATTAAATGAATCAGCAAGTTGGATAATTCAGTTTTAATGTAATGTTCATTGAGTGGCTTTAATTGCAGATATACTTTGTCTACTTGACGTAGCTTTGAAAATAAAATGATAAAGCCTTTATAACAGTACTTGTACAGTGCTCCGATAAAATTGATTAATGCGTTGGTTGATATGGTTATATTGCTGAATTCAAGCTGTTGATGTTTTTCATAGAGGTGTAAAAATGAGCATGTACAAGTTGTGGATGTGTAAAAAAGGGGAAAAAGTGCTTGTGTATATGTAATAACAAACACTCGTGAATGTGCTTTATTATTCATTCGTGGACCTGCCAATACAAACATTCGTGGATGTGTTACTGGTTTCAGTTTTAGGGTCAAAATAATTTTTAGGGTTAGTTTTAAGTTTAGGGTTAGTATGTTTGTAATTACACCTATACAAATTCCTGAATGACAATATTTACACTTCCATTAATGCCAAAATCGTTTACATGTTCGTTTTTGCAGGTTTACAAATTCATCCACATGCAAAATATTGAAAAATGAATAGGGTAAGTTTCCTTGAGTCGGACACTTGAGGGTTGTAACCTTGATTTGGACAATTTTAGAACGGGATAATTGGCTATTTAAGAGCTTCAATGCACATGTATCTGGTGCCAACTTTATCTTAAGACTTTCTTTATCTGTTCACAAGTATCAGCATGATACCAACAAGTAAAGTGGAGTTTTCATGGCTCTATAGATATGGATATGAAGAATAGCTGGCTGTCTCTCGTAGTAAACATCGGAGAAAGGTACAACATTAACTTCTACAAGCAGCTCCTCTATCCATGGCCGAAGATAGTTTGGAAAAGATACATCTGCCAATCCATCAAAGAACACTGCTATGAAGAACTATGCAGATCAGCAGCCGAGAAGACATCGCTCAAATACTTTCTCATCCATGACGCACATCCCACACTACATCAAAACTGGTACAATATTGGGTTCCAGAAGACAGAGGCAGCAGGGGTGAGAGCTCGCATGTTTGTTGGGAGGTATAGATGTGAGACTTTGAATGCCAAGTTTCAACCAGACCGTTCAACGTTGTGTCGAATGTGCAAAAGTGGAGATGAAGACATTCTCCACATCATTGAAATATGCCCTGCAACAGAGCACACCTGTAGACCTGCAGTTGAGAAACTAAAAGATATTTACAGAAGAAACAATATCACTGGACCTAGCACAAACGAGGAGCTCTGCCTAGCAATCCTCAATGGAGGACGTTTCAAGAAGAAGCACTTGACTTCATGTAATAATCAGGATCTCAGTGTCATTAGCCAGATCTCCGGGGCTTTCTGCCTAAATATCGAGAGATATAGGAACTGTTTTACCTTGAACAAGGTAAAGAATGTTGTATGACTGTGTTTATCTCCCTTCAGGGAGGTGCGCCTGTCGAAAGGCGGGAAGTCCTAAGAAGAAGAAGAAGAAGAAGATAGGGTACAAAAAACGTCTTTCTCTCAAATTTGTTTCAGAAACCTGAGAATTTTTGCTGAATTTTGTCATGTTTCAGAGATCTTTTACTGGCCTATGGTATTAATATGACTTCAGTTTGTTTGTCATTCACTTAGGAGTAAGCTTAACCTATTCTGTGCTCTATGGGCTTTTTGAATTGAAGGGAGGACTCTAAAGTGCCTGTATCTTTGATTTCATGTTTTTAGAACACTGCTGTCCGACTCAAAGATACCCTGTGTTATTTATTTATTTTCAGAATTTTAGCCACTAGTTTGATTGTTGTGCCATCTCAATTATCAATTTTTTTTTAGATTTAGTAAAAACCTTTAATTTGACGCCCTGGTTGACCATCAATAACCCATAGGCCAAGCAATATATCACTTTTTAAAAATGAACAGAATATAAGTGTCCCACTCAAAGAACCTCACCCTACTTCGAAACTACGGTTGAGTGTCATGATTTGGTACAATTTGAGAAGTTTTACATTTAAATGGTGTTTTCATGCACATTATCTTGTATGAACGATGATATATAACACATTATTTGAAAGCGTAACCACTTCTATGTATTATCAACTTAAAATAATTAGCAGTAATTAAAAAGGCTGTTAGCAACCGAAAATCTTCACAAAACAAGTAATATTTGGTGTTCCATGTTAAATCAGATTTGATGGCCTGATTGGACTAGTCCCAATTCAGAAAAAAAAGTTCACCAACATGTAACTTCAACATGTAACTTCATGTACAATTATCAATTTTGTACCAGCAAAAAAGTATCCATGCTTCAGACATGCTTGCAGCGACAAATAACTATAATTGTTTTGACACAATCAAATTCTTGGTGATGCTTGATAAAAAAAATTGATTTTTTATTTTTATAAATTTGCAAAAAAGTCGTAAAGTCTTCGGTACCAATTTTCCTCTCCTATATATACACTTAAATGTTTGTAAGACATACTTATAAGCTTAAGAAATTTCCTTGCTTATAATATAAATTAGTGAAACTGTAAATTTCCAATTTTTTAACAGTTTATCAATGCATGTGAAAAACTGTAAGATAGATATACCAGCTTACATCTGATTTTTTTTTTATGTGAATCTACATGTAACAGAAATGCTCTGAAATGCTGACCGTGTTTAGTATTTATTTTTACAACATTATAAATTATATGTCGGTTCCCACAACAGAGCGAATATATGTCTTTGAACTGTAAATTCAACATATCCTTTTACAGTGTTGGTCGTTAATTCTTGTGAGGATTGCCTTTGTTAAAATCCACCTTCACTGGCTTAGTGCATGTTAAATGATTTTTTTGGATAAAATTTAAAGATCTAATATTCGTTCAGGAACATAGAGCACTGTGTTGCTTCCATTCAAGGATTAAGTTTAAAGAACTTAATGGAAGGACACATCTGATGAGGAGACAGTGGATACTTTCAAGGTAATGTATCCTTTCAAGAAGGTTGTAGGGAAGTTTGTTGTTCCATTTTAATGGTTTCTCTGCGTTAGGTTATTCTTCAATAGTTTTTTGCGCAGTTTTCTACTTTTTTTCACAAGACACTCTATCAATATGAATTACAAAGCAATAGAGAAGAAAGCATGGGACCAAATACCTTCCCTATCTCTTACTGCATACATGACAGAGTGCGCCCAAAGAGCTCAAATACAAAAGAACGCACATAATAACCCCGTTTACGAGTGTTGTTATGTCTGCCTCTGAGTCTGTGTATCAGGCTTCATACACAAATTTGGCAAAATGACTTCTTGCAGGAAATATAGCATTTGTCTTGACATTACAAAAGGACAGGTTTTTTGTGTGCACCACATCATAGTGAAAGATATCATATTTACTGCATAAAATGAGAACTTCCTTAAACTGCCACAAACTGCACATGGCAGGAGAGAGAGAGAGCCAGCATCAGGGAATGATTCATACTAGAACTTCATAGTCTGCAATGATATTTGGGCAATTCCGTAAAGTCTGATTTACAGATTTGGAAACTCTTGCAGCTTGGGTAGCCCTACCATTATATCACAGCTATTTCATTGTTAAATAGGGATGAGGCCAGGTAATAGGGGTGTCAGATAAGCCACCAACCAAAGCTCTAGGTGCAACAGGTGCTGAGCTACATCAAAATATCAGCGTTTCAGACGTACATCGCGTGAGTACATCCGAAACGACGACATTTTGCCTTGTAGACCCAATTCATGTGACACACAATCAATTGTGCAAAGCATGACAGAAAACCACTGTCACAGTGTCCTTCAGAGAACACCTAAGCCACTCTTATAACCCAGAAATATGCTTTCTGCAATCTTGACAGTTTTGTACAACCTGCTAAAGGTCTTTTTGCACCTGGTGCTTTGCATGCAAAGAAAAAGGGAAGTTGCCAGTTTGGAGGAGACGTTGTCATCAGGATAAAAGGATGCCGGAATTCCTTGAGGGGAGCAGTGACACTTTCAATCACCTGTAACATGTTTTCATTGAAATGCAGGCCCATAGATGCCAAGATAAGTTGCCAAACTTTTAATATGTGTAATGCAAGTCTTCTCTTTTCAGGATACAGAACTTTTTTTTACTTTAACACGTGATTCACTTGAAGTATTGAATACAGTGTTAATCCCAGGAACAGCAACATAAGACTAAATTTCATAAAGTGGAGTATGTTGGCTTTCAAAACAATGGGTTCTGACATACGAGCATGAAATGAGACATGAGCATTTCCATGAGGTTGAAGGCTTTCATTCTAAACTGTGATGTATTCAACCCATCAAATATCAAATCCCGTGCATCCATGCAAATCTAAATCCCATATAGTAATTATGTTTATGTCATGATACAGACAGTAGTGCACAACTAATGTCTACAGGGCTATTACTCAAACACAACATTCACACAATGTCCTAGATCACTGACATTCTCATGTCATGCCTGATACAGCTAGTGTAATGCAATGTTTGTTGATTCATTCTGTATGCAATCTCATCTGCTAAGCGAAAGCCTTTGCACATAACAGCCTTGTCAAGGATGTGGCCATTGATCCCGCAATGATAGCAAGATGGAAAAAGGATAGGACATATCAGATGCAGGCAAGGCAAGATGATATGACTTAAGATCACAGATGTGCAGAATTTCTTTGGAAAATTCTAAAAGTAAATTGACATGAACTAAAGAATTGGAAGATATAAAAACAGAACGATATCTCAGAACATGTTGTCCTGTTGACAAAGAGTGAACATATTATACAAATATATAGGCCTATATATACAAAATGTAATAAGTAACGGTTTTTAAAATTTTGTTTGTCAAATGCAGGAATGCATTGTTATTCTTCACATTTTTCTATCTTCGAAGTTATAAAATACATGAATCTGTTATTGTTTGATATCATAATACTAGTATGCTTGAAGCCTACTTAATCTTCTTTGGAACATAACGTTGTGTTATACAATTAAGCACATTTAAAATATGAGTAGGAGTAGTGTGTAGACTTTGTGTAAAAAATCCATCAGCAAAGAACATAAAGTGTCTGATGGCTTCGGTATAAAAATGGTGACATAACAAGCTACAGCAACACAGCTTGGTGTAAGTGAGATGGTGTTTTGAAAAGCTTCTTGACTGCAGCACTCTTGAAAACATTTTCTGAAAAAATCTGCTATTTTAGAGTTGTATATTATTCTGTGTAAGGATATGAAAGGCTCTATATCGGCATGGTGCATTGCACATTTGACTGGTCTTAAAGAATGCACAAGCAATTTAATGAAACCTGCTGGAGGATAACATGATGGGAATTAAGTTTCATATTTATAACTTTGCTTGCATTGGATCGTTTGAAAGTACAGTTTTTTAATTAATTCTAACAGTCATTTACTTTGCCCATTGATGTGTAGGGGAGACCGGGGCTGGTTGTCACAGGGGCAGGTTGTCACACTTTCGGGGCAGGTTGTCACACTTTTGGGGCAGGTTGTCACGCTTTCGGGGGCAGGTTGTCACACTTTCGGGGCAGGTTGTCACGCTTTCGGGGCAGGTTGTCACACTTTCGGGGCAGGTTGTCACACTTTCGGGGCAGGTTGTCACGCTCTAATGAAATTAAATTGTCATATCCTTAGTACATTCTACTGATGATTGATGATGTAAGCAGAAAAGGCATAGCGTCTAAATAGATCTATTTCAAATTTTCAAAAGGAATTTCCAGAACAATTCTACAGTCTGCACTCACCCTCTTCCTTATCAAAATGCATTTCTGTTGCCTTGATAAGTCAAAATTTGTAGCACCCTTGTACAGAGTCACATGATTGTTAAGGTCTGCACTGGTCAATTAGGGGATTCCTGACATGTCCAAAATCACTTGTCTCATTCAGGATTTGACTTACAGAGTCTCACTGCCTGCATTCAAACTCTTAACCAAAAGTGTGACAACCTGCCCCGAAAGTGTGACAACCTGCCCCGAGTGTTGAATTTTTTAAAAATGTCCAATATGACATCAAGATTTCGAATCACATAGGTATATATTCACCAGATAGATTTAAGTTACTCCTGTACTGACTTTCATATACAATGGCTGTGCCCCTACTTGCTTTAAATAGAAATAGAGCATGTTTAAATTCTACACAGTGTGACAACCTGCCCTTGTGACAACCAGCCCCGGTCTCCCCTACAAGAGGTGGTGTTGGCCAACAATGGCCAAATTAAAGGTGCCTTCCTTCCAAGAATAGCTGCCAGTTTGACCACTCCCTAATGGCCACTTTGCCTTGGCTCCTAGTGAATGTACTTTTTATACCGCTGAGTCAGTACATTGCAATTTGTGGACAGCTGTCAAAGGGCTTCAGAACAGAGGCACATAAATGTCAAGCAACAATTTACATTGTCACACTGAAGAGTAGAATCTGTATGTTGCGCATACACTGCAGAATTGTCTTCACAAAATATGTTATCTCAGCGTCTTGCAAAACTTGTATGTTGCTTGTCCGATTTTCATTCCATTAGTGCTGATGCAACTTCATATAGGATTTTGAAAGAGGTAGGATACAATGACAGTGCTTAGTAGCACCTTGTGTCAACTTTTATGCCATCAACCTAAGTTCAGTTGAGAGTGTAAAAAAGAAAGATGTTCAAAGGACTAAGATACTTAGGGCCCTATAGGTTGATATTGTATGCTGAGGGTTGGTTACACAGCAGCAGCTATTACCAGGATTTATCCGTCATGTGAAAGCATTTCAATGACTTGGACAACATCATCTTAACACAGTATATTGGGAAGTTTATTCCCACGAGATTAAAAATTGGTTTTTTTTTAGGAGATTGATCAATCATTCTTTAGTATAATTTGATCAAGTGGCTATGGCTGTTTGTTGTACACCGCAGACATAATGATTGGCTTACCAAACATATAGATGATCCAGATAGCTGGAGTAGAATATCTGTAGCATATAAATGACCATTGGTTTCCTGAAGGGTCCCCTGCTGGCTGAGCCTGTGGCCCTCGCCCAACAACAGTAACCTGAACTCCACATCTATTAGTAGTTTGTCCAAATGCCATCGTTCAATAATGTACAAGAATGATGATTAAAAACTATTGTACACATCGCAGAAGTAGAGTATACTCTTGCATATAATCAATGAGTTGTTTGCTTTGAATCAGTATATTTTAAATTGGCTATTTGTAGCATGCAAAAGATGTATTGTAGCTTCATGAAAATTCCAGACACAACTACTCTGCCTTCAAATGCCAAAAAAAAATAGCGACACAATCTTATGAGACAAATAACTTGAAGCCAATGTCTGGCATCTGCATGAACTGTATGATCTGTGACTTTTCTGCAACAATTCTTAAAAGTTGGTTAGTTAGCCTACATTATCATTTAGTTAGATACAGAAATTTACATATGGCAAGCTTCATAAGAAGAAGGCATAGTTATTGAATTGTTAGGATGAAGTAAAATACACTTGACTATACAGGTTTGAATATTAAAGGAAGTTATTTGTTAGTGAAAGACACTAAAACCTTTTTAGAGCTCAATATCATTATTTGCCTATGTAATTTCATATTTTCCCAAAAAACTGAAGAAAATAAAAAAGATCTGGATGTAAAAAGACATAAGGTGTGAATGACTCAGAATTGCAAATTCACAAATTGCCTCGTTTCCATTAGCTTTTTAATGAGAAAGTGAATAATTTGATTTTCTACACCAGGAGAGTCTTGGTGAAATGTCAGGGCTAATTGCATTTTGTGGTGAAATTGTGAGCCCCGCAACTGCTGATTTCTTGTCAATGTCAATATTTTTTTCATTGTTTCTCCTCTCTTTTTCACAGGAAAATCAGAACTGCTAGAAATGATGCAAGAATGAACTCTAGAACAACTAAAATTAGATCAAAAAGTATCTGTTTCATATCGATTACCACCAGACAATTATTTATTATATTATAAATAAAATTACACGAGAAAAAGATAGCAAATTGTCTGGTGCATTACAAAGTGTTGAGATCTCATAACCTGACCTGACAAAGGGCAGAGGAAGTAAACCAAAACAAACCTGAGTCAGGAGGTGTGAGACTTAGGATTCACATGTGATGTTATTACAGATCTCGTATAAGTGTGCCATGTTCCATGTGAACATATGCCCAGATGATGTCAGTATTGCAATACTGACATCACTTTTGGCACTCCAAGCTTGAGTGTTGATTCCGACTGCTACCAACAAGTCCGGCTTATGGGCTAAGTGTGAATGACAATTGATTAATCTGCATTCATTGGTATGGTTGTCTGATTCAGTTGGAGCAGGTGAAACTGATGTGTTTGAGCCACTTTCTAGATCAATCATGGACATTCATGGTGTCCTATTGTGAAATTTGTCATTGAGATATGCACTAAAGAAACTGTTCAGAATCGATGATTGAAATGGGGATGATGGGGAAAGTTTTCGGAAGTGAAAGTGGCGGTGTTGCATGGACATACCAGAGGACGAGAAATGGGGGGGGGGGGGTAGTTGCTCCCCAAAAATTAAATTTGGGAAAAGGCCAGACAAGGAGGCTAAGAATTCGATCATCAAATAATCACTATTGAAAATCAGTGATAAGGATGCCTCCAAGCAAAACTCCCCCGCCCCTTAGGTCTTAAATTCTGAATTGTTCCTAAGTATATTATTTTTTCCAAGACAGAGCAGCACATGATAACCTCTAAGACCTACAAATGAATGTGAGAGTGAATGAATTTGTTTTGTTGTAAAAGTGCTAAAACTGATAGCAGTTATACACAAAATCCATACATTATATATATCGCTGAATATTGTAACTTTTGGATTTATTCAAAACATCAAACTGAATAATCAATGCTGAGCAACAATCTAACAGTTTATGTGAGAATTTGTAATGGTGTGATCAGCATGGGTTCCAAGTGACGCAGCTGAAACTGCGAATATACCAACTGTGAAAACATTTTGCTGATACTGACATCACAAGAGCACTGCGGCAGTTGAAAAGAACATGGCACACTTATGCGAAATCTGCCTTTTTGGATGTCCAATCTTCCTACACCTTCCACACAAGACTCTGGAATGGAAATCTAAGAACTAGAGCTTCTGGGTAGAGACCTAACTGTCAGCTGATGAAGGAGTTGTTAAGAATTCTCTGCAGTTTGAAGCACACTCCAAAAAATAATTTCCATACAAAACCGTGAATGTTTTTTTACACTGATTGTCATTTGTGTCATTCTAGTTTGAGTCAGATAATACTCTGGGCTGAATAATTCATTCAAAGAGAGATCTGGAAACGTGGGATCACTCTTCAAAATTTGGAATATTCATCAACTCCTGGCTGCTCTCTAATTGCTCTCTAATTGCTAGTATTCGTCTGGCTTGAAGTGTTTGTTTGAAGTAAATGAGCTAGGCATTATCAAGTTATATCAATTGTGAGCTTTACAAATCACGACCAATGAGTTGCGATGGGCATGGTCAGATTAGCTTGTCTGATAATGGGTTCCTGTCTCTTCAAAGAAAACTGTAGACCCTTGGGTTAAAATTTTGGCTAGTCATCATTCAGTTGATGCTATCCCTTGTGTCGTTTTAAAACATTATCCTAAGCAATTTGAAACCTAAATCATTATCACCATTTAAGATAATGAGGCTTTTTAAATTAGTAAGGCTCCCCAGAATCTGTTGTAGATTTCACAATCAGAATATTTGAATCTTCAAAGAACTCCATAACTGATTTCTTTATTAAATTAGACATTCTTTTTTTTCTGTAAATATTTTGCACTTTGACACCTTGCTTATTCTATGGTCTTTATGCCATTATTTTGGAATATATAATTTTCTCTTCCAACAGTAAACACAAACAACGGCCAAATGACTACCATAACAACTAATCCAGTAGAATACTAAGTAGCAAAAAAGAAAGGCCAAGAAAGGAGAGAATGCATTCATGAAGTGTAATGCCTAGTTCACAAGGAGACGTATCAGGGCTTTCTTGCCACGGCGATTCTTACTTTTCCAGGAAAGTAGGATATGGTTAAACTACTCTCAACAATTCGGCGACGATAATTTCGTCTATGGCGCATCTTAATCTTCCTCACCAAAAGTTCCTAGAAGTCACGTGACAGGTTGGTGAAGCAAGAAGTTGCTTCACCAAAGATTCAACCTGTTGAATCTTTACGAAGCAAATACTCACGATGCAAAAGATCTGAAAGACCCCCAAAGTGCTTGGGCGAGGCTACAGACTGCTTGGGCGAGGCTAGAGAGTGCTTGGGCGAGGCTACTTTATCATTGAGTCAATACAACTTCGGCGATGCAACAGTACAACTCGCCGATGCAAACATGCTGATAAAACGCCGAAACAGCTATTTGCCTCACCGCAACAGCTATTTGCCTGGGTGTAATTGAGTATTTGGGCGAGGCTAGAGGCTGCTTGGGCGAAGCAAGAGGCTCATTTGGCGAGGCTAGTTTAATATTGAAGCAATGGAACTTCACCGAGGCTCCTCACAACTCGTCTACACAACTCTCTTCCTCATTGGGGGTCGCTTCGGCACTAATTACGAGCGATTCGGCGTAGAAAACGAGTGCCTCGTCGTCCTAGGATCCATCCACGACGATATATAACCTTTAATTGATTATATAATTGTCCAAAAATTACTTAATCGTCGAAATGTGGCTTCCTGGCACCTAGACAGCTTCGCCGACACTTAACCACCGCCGTGTGAATGGGGCATTATTAAGACTCCTCATATTTCCATACATACATTGTAAGGCCCTTGACACCAATCTTACCAGTTGATCCTAATATGCAGATTAGTATCCAATATGCAGTATTTGAAAAACAAACTGAATTGTTTAACTGATGGGCATAAAAAAAAGTTATACAGACTATATTAATGTCGAATGAAAAATAATGTTGTAAGGAATAGAAAAAGACTGCTTTCAATGTTGGCAAGGACAAATTATTTTCAGGTAACTATATGTGATATGAAAGTCACGGTGTCAAAAATGAACTGTCAGTGGCATCTTGCCAGTTAGCAGCCATTGAGTTGGTCAGTTTGATTCATCATCAACACTTTCAAAGATCCATTCAGTGACCTTTCTATAGACACCGTTTTTTTTCCCTTCCACCCGAACAAGTGGCAGTGTTGTTATCTAAATTGAAACTTCAGTCATGCCCGATGCTTTAGATGCAATAAGAAAAGGTGACTTCATCATGGTCAGGTAAGGATGCAGAACTTCTTCAATTAAGGTGATTGAACTTTTAATACCATCTGATCCCATCATGGTAAGATGTGGAACCACAGAGTCCAAGGCAGTCCACAATGTTGGATAAATCAAGGTATTTTGAAAGTATTTATGTTATGAAGCAACCAACCATTTTATCATATTGGCCAAACAATATTATCTGCTTGGTTTGCGGAACAACAACTTGTCACCTAAGCTTAATTCATGGAATGGCACTTTAGTAAAATATTCAAGTAACACATAATTTCATACTAGCCACTTTGGTATGGGTAATCATACTCAACCGAAAATCATGCCCCTCTTGCAAACATTTCACACATCTTTAAAATTTGTGACACCATTTCTGTCACAACATTGGTAGGTTGTGTTTTACCCTGCATCTTACTAATTGAAGCCATTTCATGGATGTCAGCAACGTCACAACCTCCTATGGTTACTGTGGGGCTTCTAATGCAAATGGCTGTGTTCTTTGAAGTGTGTAATCATGTCTTAAAAGTTCAATCTTAAATGACCAAAGACACTGATCCTAGTTGTTTTTTAGGGAGATCTCATCAGCATTGAGAAGTGATAACTTAAAGTGGGGATGCAACACACATGAAGCAAAGTATAGTTCTAAATGTAGTGCTTGATTTTGTTGGTGGGCTACAAAATGAGTCAATAATCCTGTAATGTGACTGCATGGTCAAAATGTTTTAAATAGTCTCACTTCAGTGACCTGACTAAGGATCCTGTAAATAGGTGATTTAGCATATCAAAATTGATACATTGGGAATAGAAAAGTGCTCAGCGAATTATGGTCTAAGAAAATACATGTAGGCCTAGCTATTATCAAGCAGCATAACCAAGAAGATTGTGAACATTGTTTGTTTTAGTTCCCTGGCATCTTGATTTTGAAAAATCCCATGAAACTGATTTCTTGGTTGGCCTTCACAACCTTATCTGAAAGCAGCAAAATCAAGTCCTCGAGGGATGCACTGTCCATATGCCCTTTGGAACCTCTTGCTGTTTGTATTTGATCAGGAAGAAAAATGTCTCTCAGAAATTACAAGCACACAAACAAACAAATCTTTGTAATGGCCTGTCTTCCTGGTTTCTTTCTCTCCTAATTCTGCACACGAAGTTAAATTGGTCAACTGGAAAGAGACAACTTTTTAGCTGAGGAATTACTTTCTTCTTTTTTTTTTTTTCTCTTGTCAGTCCTTGCTTCTCGATGTGTGTTCTTGGCTTGAAGGCTATTTGTTATCTCATCTCGTTAACTTTAAACCACTTCTTCGGTGACATTTCAAATGCTGCATTTCTTTGTTGTTGTTGTTTGCTGCTAACTTTGAGGTGGAAAGCTAACTTCATTTTTGGTAGTTAGTGAAACGATACAACGTTTGAATATTCTAAAGGTTTAATAAGATGAAACAAGCTTGAATCAATTAAGAAAATTCAACATTAATCTCAATGTAGTCCATCCTTCAGTACCTGGTAAAAAATGATCAAGTCTGGGCATTTGACAGTCTTTATCCTCAGTTGTTCGTTTGTTCAGTGGAGCTCTACAGGGTGCGGCAAAAAAACTTGCACCAGCAATAGCTCTGAATCATAATTGCTATAATTTCCTAACCAATGCTTCTATAAGTATGAAATTCGGACACAACCAAGCCATGTTTATCTTAATTGGCTTACTAAAAGCATTTTTCATTTTTATTAATTACTTTTCACGTTCTAGGTCTAAATACGTTGTATGTCAGTTTTTTTCAGGTGCATCTTATTTTTGTCAAGTATACCCAAATTCCAGCGTTCAATCAAGCTATTGAAATGTTGGTGGTGCTTCAGACACCTCGCTTTACTATTGCCTATGTAAAAACATTTGAAATTTTGAGGTCCGATGAATATGGGGGGTCTTTGATTTTGGACTGGAGGATAAACTTGAACACTAATGACCTCTCTAGGCTTCTCTTGGCAGAACATGCTATACCTAATCTTGTTAGAATATCACATTACAGTTGATCAACACATAAACAGACATATTTGGTAAGTGCAGCCCTCCAAGGCAATTTCTTGGTGCTCCAAGGCTTGATTGATGGGCTGGGAGAATGGGGGTCCTATACATACATATTCACCCAATCATGTTGAGATATTTTACTTGCCAAGCATAGAAACTGTTGCTGGACACCAAAAATTTATTATCGCATCTGATTTACATCCATCAAGCATTTTGCTCTGGAAGATCCACTTGAAATATTTTGTGTGTCCATCTCCCAAGTTTTGAACCCATGCAATCAAAAACTTTCAGCAAAGCAGGCCTGAAATTGTATTGTTCAGCCACCAAACTTCTCTATATTGTTGGATTACACAGTGGGTTCGTCTTGGCCAGAACAGAATGCTATTAAAACACCCCGGGGCGAATTTTTGCCGTTATATGGAAATGACAATGAATCGTTCTGTTTTCAGTAGCAAACAATGCAAAAATCATCACCAGACCACAGAAACTGGTCATATCATACCAAATATTCACTGTGATTATTCTGCTTCTTTAAACCGCCTTATGATGTAAAATTCACAGCATTCAGGAATGATCAGTAGGCTAGCAGTCGCCAAAGTATTGTAGGCTCTTTTGGTTTGGGCAAGCAAGATTTTGCGGAGACTGTACATTATTGAGAACAGCCAGTGTTCGAACTTTAATTTTACACTAATTTAACTTTTAGCCAACTGCTAATATGTCTTGCCAGATATCCCATCACTCAAATCTTTATTTTGAAATGTACTGTTTGATCTGCTAGAGATGTTAAAGTGGTGCAAATTTTTTTGCCGCACCCTGTAATTATTTTCTTTTGTTTGATTAAACATGGCACTTGTTAACAAATCTCAGAAACCTAATTTCTAATCACTATTTGGACTACAATGACATGTGTAAGAACATTGTGATTCTTTATCAGGTACAGCAACAATGTTTTTGTTTGTTACTATGCAATAATTCTTATGTGAAAGAATACCTTGACATAGCCCTGTCAAGCATAAAGCTATATGATACCAAAATGAGAGCATGTTAGATTGGACAATGTAGGAAATATTAGGTGCAGACTTGCAGCAAGGAGTGAGCAAAATATCTTCAGTAAGTACTAAACTAAACACAGACACCACTATGTTATAAAAGAAGCATACTACTTAAAGACCTGCCATGTGCGTCTCAAGATATGGGTGATGAAAACGAAAGGAAACAAAATGCTGAAGAAGACAAAAGCATATATATGGAGAGGAATAACATACATTGTGGATAGATTTACACGTATTGAGATGCATGAAATTATATTTTGAGTCGGGTCTTTACAAAACAAAAAACCTCAGCCGTAGGCTTTTTCTTCCGATTGTTGCAACATAACAGGATAAAATTTAACTGATGTGTTTTGGTACTCTGTGTAAAATAATCCATAGATATTAGATCTGTATTACTGCTACAGGGATAACCATATATAAACAAACAACTGACTTGAGTAATCCGGTTCCAAAGCTATCATGAAATTGCCGGCCCATAGATGGTGAATAGAATTCAGTGTACACACTACTGCAATAGCATATGGTAAAATATGGCATACTTGTTTCTATTGAATATCAATGCATCCAAGCTGTTGTCAATGTCAACAAAAGCAGAGACATCATACGGGTGTTCCAAAAATTGGTTTTAAAAAATGTTCTCTAGAGGCTTTCTAAACGACTGTGGTTAAATTATCAGTGTGAAACCACCAGTAAAGATAGATAACTGCAAACACCAAAGACATAATGTGAAAGAAAATGAGGAAACTGAATGCTTGGGCATAAAAACAAATGCATAAATTCTACAGTAGCATAAATTTCTGCAAGTGGAATTGTGTTTAGTTTGTAAACTAAACCATTGCAGTAAGAGCTTCCCAGGAAATCTCTGTGTGGAGCTATGTCGTTTTATGTAAAGTGCCACAGAAGGAATTGTGAAATTCAGAAAGCTGTCAATATAAAAAGCAAACAAAGCAAAAATAAAACAACAAGGATAGCGACTCCAATTTTTAAAAAAGTGCCTTCAATTAAATTCCCCAAACAAAAGACGTAATCGGAAGAAACATTAGATATACTTCACACCAAGTTGAAGATACCGCTTTAGCTTTTTCTGCCAGGCAATATCAGCCACAGCTCATAGGGAGAATGTAGCAAATGAAAAAGTTCAAAGGACAATGGAAGGTTTTCTGAGCCCTGTCAGCTGATAGACTCTGCCACCAGTTGATTACTTTGCAGCATGAGGCAATATCCTTCATGGGAACTGGTTGATTGTGATTTCCTTTATTCCTTTGTCCTCTGATATCACTATTTCCTGGCTATATTGTGTGAATGTAATATATGCTTTAGAATTCCGTTGTAATTAATTGGTATCAGTATTTTGATAATAAGTTACAGACTTTGAGGTCTCAATGTGAAAAATTCAAGCCAGATTCTAGCTGAATATTCTGCTTGATTGACATACAACATTAAAGAAGCTAAGAGAGAATACAACAACTTCACCAAGAGTTCATTATAACAGGCCATTTTGCATGCAGCTTTCATTGATTTGATTCTAACATGCACACAAACATATTTTACGGACATCTTCTCATTGCTTATGCAGTATACATATTAACAAAGGTACGTGCAAGAATGATGACCCCAGTTCATACTGGTGCCTTAGAAAAAAGGATGTGTTGAACTCATGCCCAATGCAAGTTATGTTGGATATTTCATGTGTAGTTGGACCGAATGCCATATTAAATGGAAAACTGATTTCTGTTACATTATATCAACATGTTAATATGTGCATTGTGTACAGTGCTGCCTGTAAGTAAGTGAAATGGTGCCATTGCATCAATGCTAAACATCCTCAGCAAAAGTGCTTATGGAAGCATGAATTCTCATCAAATGACAAGAAAACATATTGGGTCATAAAGGCTGACATGTGAGGCATGTGGGATAACAATGGCAGCCGATTTTCTTAGCTGTAGTTTGAGTTAGGTATGGGTCAAAGTATTTGATAAGTAAGTGAAACAAAGGCCCAATGTTATTTAATAGGGAAGGTTGGTTCGCTTACTTATCAAAGACTATACCTAACTCAGACTACAGCAGGGAAAATTGGCTGAAATTGTTATCCCACATGCCTCACACACCTGCCTTTATGACCCAACATTTTTTCCTCTCATCAGACGAGAATTTATGCCTCCACCAGTAGTTTTGTTGAGGATGTTTAGCATTGATGCAATGGCACAATATGATGTATTTCACTTACAGGCGGCACTGTACATGTACACCAGAGTTTGAATCATTTTCAAAGGGGTGGATCTTGTGAAAAATACTATACTACGATAATGAATGTAGCTACTTGACTCCATTGTAATCCATTTACAGTCAATCAGCTTGTTGGTGGCTGTATTTTAGATGACAATTCTGTCCCTTATTTTCAGTTAGTACATTTCAAGAGTTAAGTTATATTTAATTTTATACTGAAAATCAATGATTACTATTGATCTGTAGGTACATACACACATATATCGATACTTAACATTGAGTTAACAATTATAATAGTCATTTATATGGTGCTTTATTTGTAATATAAGAATATAAAGCAATGAACATGTTTTTTTAGTGTTGAATTTGATTGCAGATCAATAAATGGGAAAACACAATTCTGGCAGTTGAAACAAAAGAAAGGAAAAGTGAAAAAGACATGAGCATGGAAAGACATGTATAAGGTGTGAATGATCCTTAATTGCAAATTCACAAATTACCCCGTTTCCATTAGTTTTTTGATGAGGAAGAGAGGAATTTGATTTCTCCACCCTCGTCAAGAAGCTTGATTACATGCCAATGGTAATAGCATTTGGAGTTGCTAAGGCTGACTCTCTTAACGTGACTCTTCTTCTCTGCGCTCAAGATCTATATTTATCAATCTATCTTACCAACTATGTATACCTGTCAATGTATCAATCGATCTATCTATCTATCTATCTATCTATATATCTATCTATCTATCTATCCTGTCTGTCTGTCATGCAATCAAATCCCTCCTTGCTATGTAAATTAACTTACATGTCAGCTAAGTGCACAAAAACGATAGTCTAAAGATGCAGGGACCGAAGTAGTGACTGTTTATTATCAACTGTATAATGATTCATGTATGTGCATTACTATTCGAAATTTTGAAAAATGATTTTCTTATTCCTTCCAGGTGAGCCTATATTTGTTAGCAGTAAAGTCATCTTATTATGTTTTCTCTGACACAAGTGATTATGCTGTTTGCTTAACCTCCTCAGATTTAAATCAGATTTATTATTTTTTAGTAGCTCATTGACAGTCTGAGTCTGGGTCTACCGGAGTATGAGTCTTTAATAGTTTCATATATTATTTATATCCTATATTCAGAACCTCCTTCGATGCAGTAATGCTTTGCCAGGGAATTTGAGGCTTCTTAATTGTGCCTCATGATTTATTATCGTTTTCATAGCTACGTGTTTTTTGAAAACTTCGTTTTGCAGTTAAACCGTGACATCATCGGGTATCTGTCAATGTGATTGGTCTGATCTTCAATCTGTGACATATCAGTTCGGAGTTTGACATCACAGTTAATGACAAAGGAATTTGAAACTGTCTGGCAATGTCACTATTTGTGAACAACCACAACAAACAACGTATGTCTAAGTCGAGTGTTGCACCTCATTGTTTTCCAAACAAAATATGTGTTGCTGTTTTTCACGAGACACCAGTCATCACAATTTCAACCTTTTTCTCAGTAATTGCAAAGTTTTCCTAGTCTGTTTGTATTGGTTCAGTTACAGTTTATTGAAGCATCTTTTAGTCAAGCTAAACAAGGGACACATACATCATCCATGTGTCACTGCACTTTGTCAGTTTCCTGAAATCTGTGCTTGTAATAAACGAAATTATACCATTCGTCACCTCTATCAGCCAATCATGAGCCAGTATTTCGTTGCAATAAAACCCATATTCTTTGTTGTCCAGTTATCCTCCCGTGGGAGAATAATAAGTGAAGCTGTGAAAAACCCACAGCAACAAATGACAAGTTTCAGTTTTGTCTTATGGTATAAGCCGGTTATTCACCGCGGGATCGGCAATATGTGTTTATCACAGCTCGGGCTAACGCCCTCACTGGATAAATCACATATTGCCTCTCCCTAGGTGAATAACCTATACTTATTCAGCTAAATCCCTGACATCACAGTTCTGGAATGAAGCAAATGGCAAACTTGAAAAACACGTAGCTATGAAAACGATAATAAAAAAAGGCGTGATTATAAAAGGTACACAATTATTTAGAGGAGTTTCCAGATGATTTAGAACATTCCCTGCTTAACTAACCTGTCAGGAATGTCTGCATCTTTATTAATCTGCTTATGTATAAACAAATAGAAATATTTTCCGGAAACTGTTCTTCAACCCCTGGGGATTCAAGTGTCTCTTTTTTCGGGAGCTGAGGAGCTCTTAAATGCAGGAAGACTTATGACAAGATTTTCACCCACTCTTATCTTAAATAACAAATGTCGTGAAGAGGCAAAATGCATAATACGATTAAGAGTTGTAGGAGTATGTGGGAGGGTATGAAATAATTATTTAATGTGCGAATATAATTTGCCCTCAACACTGTTCTGAAAGATAAATTACTGAGATAACAGCAACAAAATTTAGTTTCAAATGATTGATTTCCCCTAGTAATCCAGGTAAATGATAATACAGATTGAGGTAATATATCATTATTGTTATTTAAATCATATGAGCTACCAGTGTTGAGGAGGAGAGAGAAATTTATTAAATTGCAAAAAAAATATTATATTAGCTCACTTGCTATGATTGTCCTTCAGTGAATCGACAATCATGCTATCATTATCTTTATCAGGATGGTGCAGCTTTTGTTAATTATCATAGCAAATTTTGACCTAATGGAGACATTTTTTTAAGAACTCAATGAGGGAATGCATCGGGTTCTCAAAACTGAATTTGTTATTTTGCAGCTAAAACAAGATGTTCAAGATGTTTTTCTCGGTGTCCTTCTGTTCAGTAATTTCCACAAACAAGTAATAAAAAACCGGAGCAAAATCAGTATTCAGTCAACAGAAAAAATAGCATCAACTTAAAGAACTCTGAGGTAACAAATATTCCTGGAGTCAAATGCATGCATCGAGAACCAAGAGTTTGAAACAGAAGAAAAGAGGAAGACACTCAATCTTGAGTTAAAAGTTGTTGCCTTCCACTTGACCAACTTAACTTAGTGTTCAGAATTACGAGAGTAAGAAAGGAAGAAAACCCACCATTTTGATGATCTGTAAGATGCGGGATATGTAAAGGAGATATCTTTGTTACTGTCTTTACAAAACAAATGAAGCCAGCAGGTCACAAGAGGCTTGGCTTGGTAGTTTATGCTTTCAAAAAGTAACTGAAATTTTGATGCAAATTAAACATCTGATGACCTTGCCTTTACATCAAGACCATAACAGAAGCTTTCATTGTGTCCCAATGTCTTCAACTAACTATCCTTTTAATGCAAAGCTACACTGGAACTTATTTTTCAAACCTTATTTCTTTTTGTGTCCATTTTCTTTCTTTTTCCTTCCAATGCGTTTAACTTGAAGTTTTTTCCGCCTATAATCGCGCTTGGTGGAACTACTTAAGGGAGCTTTTTAAGGGTTTTATGAGCTGAAAGACTGCTTGTGTGCAAACTCTTGCAATGTCGCCTGAGCTCTTCACGGATTTCAGCCTCCAGACAGTCGAGCAATATTTCCAATCCACTGGCTTTAAAAGTTACTTTGAGTATTGCAAATGACATATAAATTGCTCAAGCCATGGTAAGGCAGGAAATACATGGGAACTGAGAAGCTGGCTTTTTCGTGAGACAACCAAATTAAAACTCTTTGCTCCAATTAGAAGCTCTTTAATCTTGCTTTACAATCCGATGCAAAGTGTAGTAGTTTTACACTCACAAATCTAGTTCAGGCATGTAAATCGCTATTTTATTTATTATTTATTTTATTCAACCCCAAAAAATAAGGAAAAACAATTGTACAGAGCAAAATGATAATAACTATATAAATTTCTCTTTCGAAATTTGACGTAACAAACTTGATATGGTTATTAAACTAAGAGTTTGACTGTGTAATTATTCATTTTTTGGGATACAAAGTAAGTTTCAGCAGATATAATGTAAAGTTACTGTTAATTATTAAGAGTACATGTACAATACTGTGTCTGTTTAAGTCCAAATATGGTTGCCTAGAATGCTCAAATACCCTTGGGTGCTACAAATCTAGGATGCAGGTCAGCAACAAGACTGCTAATATAATGTATCAATAAAACGACACTGCTGTAGAAGAATCTGATGTCTGGTGGTATAAAGATATGCTCACATATTTTATGCTACATACAATTATTCCTAGGATATAGGCAGCTCTCTCAGTGGGTTGTTGTATCATAAGTATAGATAGATAGATAGATAGATAGATAGATATGGTAAGTGCAGCCCTCTAAGCCCAGTTCTGGGCGCTCACGAGGGTTGATTGATGAGATGAGAGAGAGAGCAGGAGTCCTCAACATGTTACACGTTTACCCCATGTGAAGATCTTTTACTTGCCCAGCACAGACACTGATACAAGGGGCCGCCAATTTAACGTCTCATCCGAACGACATCCAGCTGGGATTTTGCTCATAAAGGTACACTGAAAATTTCGGGTTCCCCAACCGGAAGTCGAACCCATGCATGCAAAGACCTTCAGCGGAGCAGGCAGGAACCTTAACCAGTACACCACCCAGCACAAATCAAAGTGATGTTTCATCAGATGATTTGGTGGAAAGGCTTCTACCATTTCTCATGAATTTCAAGTGATTTTAAAAAAACATATTAAAAAACAATGAAAATGCTATCGGATTCCACAGCCATCATGAGATGAACCCACGATGGATGCAGGAACGAATTCAGTGTACACACAAATTCAAGAGCATATGGTAAAATATGGCATACTTGTTTCTAGTGAATAACAATGCATCACAGCTGTTGTCAATGTCAACAAACACATGAGGAGTTTTCAGTGTTTCGCAAAATTGTTTTAAAAAGTTAAGAGTACCAGTTAGTCCCAGTGTTGTGAATATTGTTGCTGCCATCCAGACAAGTGCTTATTATACATTTCCAAAATCCACAGAGAGGTTATTGATATATATATATGTTCTTTTTGGTCCAATAAACTTGAAACAAATATGCAATATGATAGGTGATAGTTGGATTTCAAATTGATTTCTAGTCTGCGGGTTATATTATAAGTTATATTTTGCAGACACATGAAAAATTAAACCACTTTAAATATGTATTTTGAAAATACTGGCAGTAGCAACTCTCAATTAAACAGAAATCTCCAAAATGATTTATAGTTAGCACTGTGTATCAGTTGCCTAAGTTGAAAATTTCACATAATATATTATAAGGAGGTTTTACCTTACAGGGCTCATTTTACTGATATGCATGTTAACATTATATTGCATGGTTGAATCTGGAAGAGTTGGTCTTAAATAGCTTAGCCATTTTAAAATCTGAGCCAAACATTTGAGAAACTGACATGTTGAGGTCCCAATGTTGAATGCAAAAGCCAAGAATTGCCAATTTGGGAAGATGATTAATTTTTTTTGTAGGCTGGCAAAATTAAGGAGATGGTATATTCAGCAAATAAAGCACAGAAAAGCAATTTAGAGTAATTTATTTTCACTAAGTTTATCGCACTCTACTGTCAATGATTGTCTACAATGACTTCTTTGTAGATGTTCGTTGTATAATTGTCAAACAGTAAATGTAAAAAGTCATTTTTAAAGAAAGAACTGCAGAAAAAAGAAGACGGCATGGAAAGACATAAGGTGTGAATGAGTCTTAATTGCAAATTCGCAAATTAGCGCGTTTCCATTAGTTTTTTGATGAGGATATCTGGAATTTGATTTTCTCAGCCCTCATCAAGGAGCTTGATTACATGCCAATGGTAATAGCATTTGGAGGTGATATGGCTGACTCTCTGACTGCTGATTTTTCTCCTACATCATATGACCTATATTCATCCATCTATTGGACCACGTGTCCATTTATCTGTATTACTTCCTTTCTGTTTATTTATCTGTATATCTGTTTTCCTATCAATTCATCTGCATATCTATCTATATCTATCTATCTATCTATCTATGTTGATATATTTACAAGTCAATATCTCGGCATTCTGTACTCAGACTACTTTTTTTATAAGCCCATATACTATTTGATGTGATCATTCCATATTACCTATTCATTTGAGAAATTCCTGCTCTGTCTCATACGAAGTCTGTGTCAAGACACTAAGTGAAGTACTTCCCCTCCATGAATTGGTTTAAAGTGGAGATATTTTTGTAATTTTTGGTATGAATGTAAGCCACTTCCATTGATGTGAAACCTTCAAGTTTCTGTATGTCATTTTCGCTATCAAACTTTTTATTTCAAATGATTATGTGGATCTCTGTAGTGAGATGTTGTAGTTTTATTATAAAGTCGTATTACACATTTTTCACACCTGGAATAAGTAAGTGATATCAGTGATTGGCTAAAGCACCTGTTGAGTGCAGATTATCTCTTTGAGATTTCATACTGGGGGGGGGGCACATGAGATGAACAAGTTCTTATTTTACATTAAATATCATGGGTTTGCATCTGCCCTAACTGTCTTCTGGGTTTTCAAGAACATTGAAGCATTCCTGAATCTTGACCTAACCAGATTATCACGAATTTCTGCTTCTTATTTATTATTCTGCATGCTGAAATAAATCAAATTTTCCGGAAGTTCTTTCTTAACCTCCAAAATGTTTCAGGGTCTCTTTTTCAGGGAGTCGGGATGCTTAAAGATCCCGGAAAACTTCTTAAGATATTTGACTGTTTTTTCATTAGCCTTATAAATGAATGTAATGAAAATATAGCAGCCTAAGCATAATTTAGGACTGTCGGAATAATATGCTAGATGAAAATCCAAAGTGACCTCACCTGTTATTTTCTGGGTGACTGGAGCGTTACCGTGAAAACTGCTTTGAAATCACGAAAGATAAACATGACCAAATCTGTAACTTACCAAAAGAACCAAATTAAATGATTAATTTTCCCCCAGAGGTTTGCACTTTTCAATCAATTATTATCATTCTTTAATCCATAATGCACAAGGCTATACATAATTAATTATCATTATCAAAATTTCAATTTTTCAGTTTGACCTGGCTGGTGTTGGCTGTTCATGATAAGCGTGAAACTTAATAAATGACACAAACATAATAATCATCATACGGGATGCCTTCAATGCAGTTTGGTAATTCTACAGCATTTAAATAATAAAAAAAAAAGAAATAATGAAAAAATCAGAAAACCAGAAAAGTAGTGTGAAGTTGGAGAGAGGCAGTAAAAATATCCCTTAATTCAAGGCCATCAAGGGCACACATCAAGACTCAGAGCCTGACACGAGAAGAAAGAGAAGAAAATACATTATTCTAGAGTTAGAAGTTGTCTCTTTCCAGTTGACCAATTCAACTCTGTGTGCAGAATTAAGAGAGAAAGACACTTGAAAGGACAGGCCATTTCGAAGATTTGTCGGATGTGGATGTTGTTAGTGAGACAACTTTGTCAAGGACCAGGCCAGACCGATAAAACCAGGAAGTGCGTGGGATTGGGTGATGCAGCACTCTAAATGAAGAACTTGTGACATGTAGTGTTTGATTGAGGCAGATAGATAACTTGAACTTTTTGACACTATTATTTAATCTTTTTTTTTTAATTTACATTAACATTGGAAAATTTACAATATACAATGTTTAAAAAGGAACTAAATGCTCTTTTGTAAAAAAATGAATTTGTAATTTATTTGATTTCCAAAGATAAGATGTTACAAAGTTGGAGGCTGGGCACGCTTAGACAAAGAGATTTTATTAGCACATTTCAATGCACAGCCAACGTCAAATGATATTGTTCAGATATCATCGAGCATTACAGCTTGTCCTGAACATCTTTTAGCACAGGCACTTTGCAAGATGAATGAAACATCATTAGGAATATGACTCCTGAAGCTCCGGTATCAGGGTATCTCTGAGGTTTTTTCCTTAGATGTAATATTTATAGGAGATTCACATTTTCTTTTATATTTCAATTTTTTCCTTTTTCTAACAGTTTATTATGTCTTCAGGAGTTGAAAGTCTACTTGTGTGTCTATTTTTGCAATGTCTCTTTCTCAGACTAGAGTCAGACAATGTTTCCAAAAGTAACTTTGAGTATTTCAAACCACATATAAATTGCTCCAGCCATGGAATGTCCGGAAATATGTGGAAGCAGCCAAATTATGACTCATTGTTTAATTAGGAACTCGGGTGTTTCCAACAGAACCTCTATCATGACACTTTACGAACCCATGCAATGTTGAGAGAGCATCAAACTCTTTTGAAATACAGTTGCAACGAGAAAAATTCATTTGACATGAAGGCTGTGCAAACGAGCTTTTACTAAAAAAAAAATGTATATACATTTCAAATCCTTTACTTATTCAATTAAATCTCACATAAGTATTCAAGTCTAGTGCTGGAGCTGGCTTAAGCCACTTGAGTCAGACACAATTAGATTTTATCAAATAAATTATGAGAAAAATATGACGCCTTTCGCTTTGGTCAGTTTCTCTGATTTGAAAATTTATATGAGACTCTTGTGGTAATTTAGGTTTTTTTTTTCTTGTTAATATCCTTCTAGACTGTCTCACTGTTGAAAGATTCCAAGTTTCGCAAAACACTCTTTGCAGATTCTCGTGTGTTATTTAATAATTATTTCTAACAATCCGAACGCCATAAATCTGTTCTGTAACATGATAAAACCCACAGTAAATATTGCAATTATTTTGCACACTCTTTCACAGCTGTTCGGGTGTTACAAATCCTGCAAAATTTCTAAATTAATTAGAAAGCTGTCAATTCCAGGACGTTGCATTCAGAATTCTGCAAAACGATTTTAACATGAAAATGTCCGGATCTTAATCCCTTAATTGTGAATTGTGAATTTTAATGGCGCCAGCCAACATGAATCAAACGTAGTTAACCAAACCCAAAATAACTGTTGAAAAATTCCTAAAATTTGATTTATTTTATTCCTTCTTCGTCTTCAGATAGAGGGGATACTTGAAATATCTTTCTGAAAACCCAGATTTGTTTCTGCCCGCACCAACTATCTTGCATTTTCTGTAGCAACCATCGGTCCTTTTGTGTAGTCTGAAGCCTTATTAACTACACTTCATTCATCTTTAGTGCTTCACACAATTTTACATAGCATTACACCCATTTTCTGGAAGCCCTTTTGAAGAGCTTCAGTCAAGAAGCCATGAAAGTAGTCTTTCGAAACACCATTCCACTTTCAAGATGCAATGTTGCTGTCATTTAAAGCCATCATTCTTATGCTGAATATTCCAACGGTGACTCCATATCACAGTGAAATCTCTTAAATAATCATGTGGCACTTTTTATTTCTTAAGTGCAAGATATCTGTGGAAAGAGGGAGTTTCAGTGTGTGTAACTGACTGCCACTGTAAATTTATCATACACATGTACTGTACACGTATACCTTCTTCAGAAGATTGAAGACACTTGGAAGACGCTCTGAAGACGCTTGATTTAAGTGTTTTTTACTTGCTATGATATCGTCCTTTGCCGAAATGCCGGAAATTCCATTTACAGAAAAACAGGAAGTGCTTAAACATCTGTCGGAAGTTATTTTTTAGCTCCTGGAAGTTTTGAAGTTTTCTTCTGACTGAGAAATGACAACTTCGGAAAAGCTGGTTGTCAATGTGAAGAAGGCTGCAACTGAAGCTAAAGAGATGTAGCCAGCAGAATCACACTAGAGAGTTGTAGAAAATTATAAGATGAGGCAAGGCGGACTAAAAAACATTCATAATGCTGAAGATGATTGTTATTCCAGCAATAAAAAAAACAAATATGTTAGTTTTTGTTAAATTTCCCTATTCCTATCTTGTTTTGTCTCATCTCCTCTCCATGAGTTTCCCGGGCATAATTGGTAAGTGTGCTTGTCAACTGGCTTTGAGAGCGTGGGTTCAAATCTCATCCCGGGCACTCACTTTAGTCCGAGCCCATGGGACATTAAATGGAGGAGGGTTGTATCCAGTATTCTATGCTGGGGCAACTGAAAGACCCTGGGCATCCCTGAATTAATAGGGTATTTGCCAGACTCACAGTCTTCTCATCTCATCATCATACGGCGATCACCCGCCTCGATATAGCCCACAGCTGCATGATACATATACACTGCAATATTTTGCGAAATGTGATGGTCTTGGTCTATGTGATCACCCAATCCATGAAGGAGCTGTCCCAGCTTATATGAGTAATTTGTTCAAATTCCCTCACTAAATATATAGTGATGTACTGACATGAAGCAATGTGCTTATAAACCATGTGAAAATGTCCCAATATTTAACTTCTTGGTTTAGAAATATGCTTCACAATTATTCTTCATAAAGAATACCAACAACCTTAAACGTGATTCATTGCGGACATATGACATTGCTTTTTTCTGCCTTGTGTACCATACGTCACAGATGACATATTTTTTCATTAATTGACTAAGCTGATGACATCCAAGATCCATCAGTTAAACTTATTCTAGCACTCTTATTTCTTGAACCTCCCAGTGCCATGTGATTTCTACTGCTCACCTGCTCAATCACAGAAAAGCAGTCGATTACTAATCACTAGTTGTTATTCAGAGTATAAATAGTTTGCACAATCCAGTTTGATTAAACACATACCAAGAGGAAGACAAGTATGATTCATGTCTGATAGTTCTTTGCAAGGGATGTTCGATATCTGATGTGCAAGTGATAATTTATTTTATACCCTAATTGAACTGATTTTATCAAGAAAGGCTAATTTTTATTATCAAGTATCTAAATTCTAAAATCAAACTGGTCAGATTCAGTGTTTCTCATGGAACAGATAATAACGTGCTTGTGTTGCTCAAGAAATTATTGCATCTTGACGTATCATGGGACATGAATAAATATTTTGATGCACTGGTGTAATAGAGGGGTGCACATTACCAATAGATGCATACGCTGTGTAATGGCCTTTTGCCAAACTGGTGATAGATGTTGGGCTCTTATTACTTTTGAGACCCTTGCTAAAAGCCAGTGGTTATGTATACATTAAAGCAACTGAATGTCCTCGTTGTCTTTGTGCTCGATAATTCTGTCAGTGTGCACAAACTGCCTATTTGTTTTATCATCAAAGCGTTAAATACATAATTCATTGGAATTTGAATTTTTGACTCAAGTTTGGTGACATATCTTGCCTTCCCAAGGCTTTTCTGAATGACCTTTTTCTTATATTAAACCAATAAGCAGTAACTTATGAATACACCATCTTCTGTTTGATTAAGTACTATTTAAACTTCACCTACACATAGGTGAAGTTTCTTGTAATCGGTAGTATTTATTATTTATTCAAACTCATCGGAGAGTTTTCAAAAAATTCATGTACATAGCCTACAATAATCTAAGAACGCATTTTCTAGATATTTGACCTTGACCTATTTTTCAAGGTCACAGAGCCTTTCAAAGTCGGATGTCGCAATATTTGAAATGCATGTACCTCATCCGGTTATAACCGGTTTTCATTTTCCTGCACATGGAAAGGTCCCAGACACGATCTTCACAGTTTGACATACTTTCATGAAAGTAGGTCAAGGCCACATTGTACAAAGTCCATTTTTATGGTTTGAGGTCTATCGCGAGATCTCAGAATCCGTAAGTCGTAGAGTCATACCGATGGTGCCAAAACGTGCTCAAAGTCGAGGGACATCTGCCCGACCCTTTATTTTTCATTGTCAGTACCGGTTCTTGAGTTACGGAACTTTAAAGTCATACCGCGTCACCAAAACCGGTGACCTTGAGAATTTTACTTTGAAATATCGATGTTAAGTCATAACATGTCATAGTAAACCCCCCCAAACATAGACCTAATAAGCCCAAAATGACCTTTAAATTTGACCTTGACCTCATTTTTCAAGGTCATTTGACCCGAAAAAGTTAGAAAAAGTACAATTTTCAGCAATTTTTTTCACCATGTTCTTTTCAAGATATCATCGTGATTTGCGGGTGACAGATGAACATTGGCCTGCTTATTCATAATATCTAATAATATTTTGTGTACCTCCAGCGCCGGATTTATGAATTTTTTTTTTCTAATATTGCTAACCGACAAAGGTTAAAAAATGACACATTTCCGCGTTTTGGACAAGGAAATATTGCTTGTACAGGGTTACAATGCATGGCTGACCCCCCTTTTTCATACAATGCCATTTTGAAAATCATATTTATTTTGACCTACAAAATGTTTTTCAAGGTCAAACTCGAGGTCAAACATGATAAAAAATTTTACATTTTTGACATTTCATATTTTTTAACAAAGAAGAAATCAAGATATTGTTACAAAAATGGTAGACATACTTGCTACAATACTTTAGAGGCTTCCTGTAAATTTTCAAGGTCCTCGGATAGACCTACGTTGCACTGTAAAGGTCAAAAGGTCAAAAAACGAGCGAAAAATTTATTAATTTTTTTTCACATTTCTCAAAGATAGCGTCATTTCAAACGGCCGTAGCTCCGGTCCTAATTAAGATAGAGAAAATCTGAAAACAGATTTGGAAAGCCCATATTCTCCTCTAGTGTTCTTTTTCAAACATTTTGTCGTAGCTCCGACAGTTAAAAAGATCGCCCGACCCTGAAAATTTCATGTTGTTTGTCAAATTTTCACAATATATCATTATTTTGCCAAGGAAGGAATCATCCTTTTTTGATCAACCTGCCTGGACCTCTTTTTAACGTCTGTTTACATAATCCTGGCAAATTATATATGTTTTCATTGAACCGTTTTGGTTATACAGTGATTTTAAGTTAAAAACTACAGTTTTTCAGGTATTTCTAAAGTTCATATTCCTGAATTGTACCATAATTTCAATCTGCGATAACTCTGGTTCTAATTAAGATACAGAGAATCTGTAAACAGATTTGAAAAGGCCAAATTCTCTTCTAGTTTTCATCTTCTGAACATTTTGTCGTAGCTATGACGGTTTAAAAGATTGACGGACCCTGAAAGTTTCATGTATTTCTGATAGTCAATGAGATCACATGACCCTGAAAAATCGATGTTCTCAGAAATAGCAGAAGATGTACTGGTGGATGTACTGGTTCATGTATTGGTTCATGTACTGGTTCATGTACTGTTTCATGTACTGGTTCATGTACTGGCTCATGTATTGTTCATGCACTGGTTCATGTACTGGTTTATGTACTCATTTTTCTGTGCATACTTGCATGTACTCAATGTACAGGCAACATTCTTGTATTCTTGTCTGTATGCATGTTACATAATTACGTATGATTCCTGTGCACTTTTCCATGTACCTTTTGCTTGCTCATCTACTTGTGTCTGTTCGAGTTACTGGTTCCACAGTAGGTGAAGTTTTGTTACCGCTCGCGGTTACGTCCACTAGTTCTAGTTATTTTTGGTTATTCCATTAAGTCTTTATGATATGATACATATTTGGCATTATAGTGCGGTTGTTCACATGTCTCTACAGAACATCATTCGGCAAATCATTGTTTTAGATTTCTTTGATGTCATAAAAGTATATATTTTCTTTTCGCCATTGTGATATTGACAAATCTGGAACATAAGGGAGCATTTTACTGTTTAATAAACCGAAAAACTTCTTAGGCCTATGTGCAAAGTTATACATATATATAAGCTCTGCGTGGATTTCAGCATTCAGACAATTGAACAATATCACTGGCTTTGTAATACCGGTACCATATAAATTGCTTCAACCATCGAATGACAGGAAATACATGGGAACTAAGGGGCTGGCTGCTTTCGTGAGGCAACCAAATTAAAACCCTTTCTCCAATTAGGAATCCTGTCTGTTTTTCCCTCATAACTTCTTTAATGACACTTTACAAACCATTTATCATGATTTATGTCTCAACTCTATCAAGATTCAGTTGAGAAAGTTAATGAGAAAAATTCCCACTCTAAATGTGATATTTAACATTGCATTGCAAATTGACCATGTCAGCAAAATATAATTGAAGAATCATAAAATGATAAAAAAATTACAAAAAGTAAGTTTGATAAGAATAGATTGACAAATAACTTCAAACTTTCCTGCAATATGATTTCCAATTACTGAGAGTACCTAGCATTAAATCAAACTGAAATAAAATTCTGCTGATGAGTGATGACTGAAAAACTGGGAAGTAATTTTTTAGGTCTTGGTTGTATGCATTAAAAAAAGACAGCAGGGGATTTTAGAAAAAGATGATGAAAAACTATTCATAGAAAAAGTGTCAACAAAACAGAAGACAGCATCTTTCTTTCTTTTATTTATTCTATAGAATATTTAGCAACACAAGATGCCAGTTCTGATAAATATTTAAAAAAAAACATTTCTGTGTTTTTTATGCTGCAGTTGGTTTAAACATATTTATTACCTTTGCTAACGAGCCGTAGGCTCAATTACAAGCTCAGGTGTTAGTAGTAAAACATGAAAACAAAACACACAGCTATCGGCTAAGGTCATCACCCACACAAGCATAATAAATCACTAAATTGTTACACACATGCAATGGTGCGGCCATACCACACATGCTGCAGTTCTGCCACTGAATATTTTTCTTAAAATTCCTGACATGAACCAGCAAGTGCAATGAAATAACCAACAAGAATGTTTGAACTGAGTGCAATATTAGACCGTTTCCTCAACATATAGAAAAATACCAAACTATATAAATATCCAATCTATTCTCCCATTATATTATAACTAATATAGGCGTAGATGTAGTAATTGGCAAGCAGCATGCGCTGTGCATTATGAACAATCACATCTTAAGCTCAATCAGCCCAATTGACATGGTTTTGAAAGAAAATTGTTAAATGTTTTAAAATTTTCCTGTCTGGAGACTTACGTAGGACCATGTGATATTGAAGAAAATATCAGCAGATGCATAGTTCACGATTCCATCTCCAAATGCTATTACATTAGGCATGAAAATGAACTTCCCAATAACAGTAAGAGAAATCAAATACCTCCCTATCTCATTAAGTAAACTGATAGGAATCTTCTTGTTTGAGATTGAGCAGTTTAATCTTCCAGACATATGTCTTTTTACACTCCAATAAATTGTTTTAGTTTTTCCTTTTTCTTTAATTTAAGTTTTCAGTGTGTCGGGGTCGAGCTTGTTTTGTAAGTCTTCCATGGTAAAAATAGACAATATCTTGAACCAATATGCTATAATGGCTAAATTATGCTAATATTTAGAATTCTGAGTCAATAGTTAGCATTTTATAGATCCACTCTATAATTTTCCCGCACAATTTTAGGTTGTCTACAGTTTTGTCTATATCTTCAGAACTTTACAACATAACATCACATAGAAATAATCTTATCTGCACAGGAGACGAAGTCTAACAGGGAGAAAAACTACTGAGTTCCATAAAATAAAAAGAAATTCCAATCAACCTGTTCCCCAGAAGGATATTGGCTCATGCAGCAGCACAATCAACAGCTGGCATCAACTTACTCAGCTCAGGGTAACATCTTTTGTCCTTAGAATCTGTCCCTCTTTTTTCTACTATTACATTGGACTCAGCCCTGCGCAATTGCAGAAAAGTCTGCAATAATAATTGTCTTAAATGAAATTCGGCATTTACATCATGAACCCTGATGGAGTGAGACATATTATTCAAAATTCCGCTGAAATGATTTCACAAGATAGATAAACCCTACCTAATTTACTGTTATGTATTCAACTAGTTGCACTGGCTATCAATTTAGAGGTCCAGAGTAAGGTTAGAAAAATTCATTGTAGGCCTGACTACATGTAGGTCAAGGCAGGCTGTGGAAAGGCTCTTAACTTCTGTACACTTAACTGATTGTTTGAATAATCTGTTGTCATATTTTCTGGAAATATTAGGTAATAATGACATTGAGCTTCATGACTGTGTGCTCATCATGTCTACATGAATATAACTGATTCATCAGGGTGGCTTTATTACACAGTGGTTAGCACATTTGCCCTGTGTGCACTGAAAATGGGTTCAAACCAAGCTCCAGCCATGTCAGGAGGTTACTATTAGCTGAATAATCGTTGCAATGATTGCTATTCCATGTCAAGAGCGTCAATGAGCAGGCAAATCATGGTGTGCGATATTTTATTGTTTTTCAATAATTGAATTAAAATCATTAATAGAAATAGTTGGTTAAGCTTTGTGTAGGAACATCATATTGTGTGTAAATATTCTTCCCTTAACATCCGGCTGACATCTGAGGCACTTTTTTGTTTTGTGCTGTGAATCATACAACAGTCCTGCACCCAGTGAATTGTTTTCTGCCATTCTCAATGCTTTGTAAGCCCTTGAAAACAAACTTGTATCACCTCTTACACTTTGTTGACATAGACAACAGCTGGAAACCATTGTTACTCATGAAATGAGTATGCCATATTCTATGATATGCTGATGAAGACCACATGATGTGAATCCCAACTCTTGCTCTCCAATGCAGCATATTTTCAGATAGCAGAAGGACAAGATTATGCTGTCAGATTACAGTTATACTCACATTGAATACACAGTGTCTGAAACCAACAACATCAGGCATAATTAGGATTATTTTTTAGCCTATACAACACACATTATTAAAAAGTTTGCCATCTGAACACTCAATATCTCCAAGCCCCTTTCATTTAATGCTTTTAAAAGATCTTGTTATGCCTCTTCATGCCACTACAACTACTGTTATCTTCACTTCCAGTGGTCTTCCACACACAAAGAATGCCATCTCAACATTAGCATCTGAAAGTTTACGCAAGGTGAATGTACTTGGGATCTCCATAAAGCCTCCAGATTTGCTTTGACATACAGTCTTGAGAGGCAAACACTGAATACAAAACATTGTGGCCCTAACTGAGAGAAACCGTTCTTATTTTGAGCATGAATATCCAATTATGCATTCATTCATTTGCCTTTTATCGTTTCAATAACAATTATAATGCAGCTGGTAGAAAGACCTTTAATCTGGATGCACCAAAAAAACTAGAAATCATCATCTATTCCCTTTACAGTCAAAATAATTCTTAGGCCAAGAGAGCTCCAAAACTTCACCCAATTCATAAAGCTGTCACTCCATTTCGACAATTCATTTGAGAATCATTAGTTCGGGCTGGTTCTATCTCAATTTTTCACTTTATTTTGTTACAAGACACTAAGTAAAATATATCTCCAAAGTGACTCAATTTAAAGAGGAAATTTCTTCTCCACATAATTGTGTACAATCTACATCACCGACCTTTTCAATCAGGTAATCTCAAACACTTGTTCTTAGAAAATTTAGCGTCCAGTATAACACAGTTCCTCAGAGATAACGCCTACTTCTGCAACTTATGAGAAATAAGTTCCAGGATAATCTATCTAACCAATGTTGCCTCTAAATAGCCCACACTGGTGCTGATGGGGCGTAAAACACAAACTCACTCACTCCACATAATTGTGTAAATTTAAACACTTTCCATTAAATGAAAACCATCATGTGACTGTTCAAAGTTGAAATATGGGACTCATGTTGATGTAAGAGCTCAATGTCTGATCGCCTCTGCAATGTTCCTTTATTCTTGTGAATGTGTCCTTAGTATGTTTTGTACTTCAACTCCAGTAAAAGTGTTTCACATAAAATTTATTGAGTACAGTGGTCTTTCCTTTCGCCTCATTCAGCCAAGCAACCTTATTAAAGTTGTAACCATTTCTTTCCTCAAATAATATTCTACACCCACACAGAAAGGCCAGTGACAAATCATTTTATTGAACCAATTAACCAATTAGAGTATTGTGCAGATCTATGCAGGTCATTGGGAAAGACTTTTTTAAATAAAACTTCTATAACAATTAAGAAATCACTCTTCTTTATATATAGAAATTGAATTATGACCAAAAATAATTCCTCAAAACATTTTACATGTTCTGTCTCAAAAAAGATTTTAGGAGAACAAACTAATCAGGTATGCATAATTGCATAATGCTTATCTTCCTTTGGAGTTCCGAGAAACTTAGATGAATTTGCTTGATATACTCAATTTTTGTGCTCAAATGATAGAAATACATAATAACATGGACCATCACTTTATACATAATATTATTCTTTGCTACCTTTCCCTTCACCTTGTCTAGTCTTGTCTCATCTCCATGATTCACTGCAGTAAATTGCTAAAATGTGATAGCCTTGCTCTATGCGATCACCCTAATCTTGAAGGAGCTCTCTCAGCTTATGTGAGTAATTGATACAAATGCCCTCGCTAGATACATAGTGATTTACGGGGATGAGGCCGTGTGCATATATGCCAAGTGATAATGTCTCTTTATCTGGAGAAGCATAGCTGAGTGTTCTTTACGGCATCTTGTTGGCTTAGAATTATGCTTCATTCATATCCCAAGCCTGAGGTCCTGCCTGTAAAAGGATGAAAACATTCACAAGATCAACAACTTTAAGAGTACTTTAATGACATGAGTAGTGAGGGAGAGGGTTAGCTCAGCTGGTAGTTGACTGTGTATATATACCAATGCCTAAGCCTAAACATTATTGTCTCGCACATCAACCTCCCCATAGGGAAGCCACTGCATTCAATAAAAGCTGCAATTACAATAATCTCACAACTGCTTTATTTTGTCATTTATATGTTATGATGAAACGACTTGACCAAATACTATGACAAACAGTACAAAATGAACAGTAGAATAGCAGATGCAACTGTTACAATCAACGTGTAGCTTTTAGATTCAAAACCTTTCATCATTAGCTGAATTAACTTACACATTTGAAGCGGTGATCTCAAACTAAATCATCCAGTGTTGCTTAATCAGTTAGCATTGGCCTGGTGCCCAAAAAAAGCTGCAGAACTTGGAATTGTCTTTAATGTATTGCCACTGTTGGGTTCAAGCACTTAGAGTCACCTGGTTTATGGCGATACATGCCTCAACACCCCCAGTTATCTCCAATTTTTAATGCTGAAAATCTGCCATATAAACATCAGGCTTAATCATTGGCTCCGTTATCTTGCTATGTGTAGCTAGCATCTGATATCCTTCTTGGTCTTGCTATTACCTTAGATCACATAGATTATATGTGCTGGTCAAGGCTATACCAAGGCAAACTATGGCGTAAATACATATTACTGTAGATTCGCAAAAATGACTAAGGAAAATGGTACAAATTACATATTCCCACCATTTCTGAGAAAACTTGGAAACCACGACTGAAAAGGCGTTGTGAAAGTATTACAGTATTGGCCATTTTGGTGTATTTTTAGCTTCACCATTATATTAAAGAGTAACTGTTATCTTGCATTGCCATTTGACAGGTCCGTGTGACTGCTGGTGATGGTCTGCTAAACCTCAGTTGCGTCATGTCATGTGGCTAACCATAGTTGACCCATTGTTATGCAAGCATAAAAGTACAATGACCTCTTGGGGCTCGTGATTTTGGCCTTGGCTTGACAATGGATATATACTGGAATCACCACAAAGCCTACATGACAGCATTGACATGTTCCAGTCCTTTTATGAGAGGAAAACATCCTTAACAAAATGTTTACCAGTGTCAAGTATGACACAGGAAGTTATTGCAATTTTCATTGAGTACAAATATCTGATTACATGTTCTTTCATGCAGGCCTTGCCGTTTCCATGAATTTTTAATACGGCTGATAAAATATATCATTTAATGTCAACAAACCTAAAATGCCAAAAAACACAAACATTTCTTAGCCCTCCTGCTCACAGAAAAGTTTGTTTTATGACACCCATGCTTTCAATACCACAACATTACTCTTTGAAAAACAGATTCAAACCTCTCTTAATACCAGGGAAACAAAACTGTATAACATACTACATGAATCTCTGCAAAATTCTTGGATTTATACTTCATCTTTTTGCTCTTGATAGAACAACATGTGATAAATTGGATCAGACATGGTCAACTCTTTGTTGAAACAAAATTAAAGGAGTCCTGTAAACAATAGCATGTTGTGAGATATTATATTTATTTCTTGGTGGAACACAAACTAATTCATAGTACTAATGTTCGTCCATACAAAGCTAAACAAAAATGTAGAAATCCTCTTCTCATTTCGTCCTGTTTTGCCTCCACTCCTCTCCTCTCCGCTCTACTCCTCTCCTCGCATCTCCAGTCATCTCCTCTCCTTTCCTATCATATCCCCTCCATCATGAATCATGATGCACAGCATATATTGCTATAATGTGATAGCCTTGCTCTTTGCAATCATCCTAATCTTGAAGGAGTTCTCCCCGCTTATATGAGAAATTGATACAAATGTCCTTGCTAAATACATAGGGATTTACTGAGATGAGGCCATGTGTATATATGCCAAATGATAATGTCTCTATCTCGCTAAGTAGGAGCTGAGTATTCTTTATGGCATTTTGTCGGCACAGAAATATTCTTCATATCCTGCATGAAAAATAATGAATAAATTCACTATGCAAACGAGTCTATACTTACATGTATATTTCTTAGGCAAAATTATCGTGCTGATGGTTAAACTATTGTCTCCTCTGTGGCATATAGTTTCATAAAAAATAACTCATGACTAATTGCTATGTTCAAATGTACAAAAAAATTGCATACACAGAAGCAATGGACAGAACTTCTGGATTCTAGCCAACAAAGCATTTAGTTGCGAAACTGATACCTGTGACAATAATTACCTGACAAAAAACTGGCACAAGTGAAGTAGTGGTCTCACAGGAAATGAACCACTATTGCTCCCTCAGTTAGAGTTGGTCTGGTGGTGCCCAGAAGAAACAGCTGCAAAATGTCACATTGTCTTTAATGTATTGCCAATGTTGGGTTCAAGCAATTATGGTCACTTGAGTTAGCAACTCTTACCCGAGTGTGTATCAAGATGAAAATTAACAATCAAACAGCAAAAGAGTTTGTGTTTAGAAACCATCATGAAACACGGAAGATGAGAGAACCCATATTAACCATTGGTCATTATTAACCGTGACTTCATTATTTCTGTGTTTTCTCATCATTACTAATTTTTAGTGCTCTGGAATTGTGGTTAACTCTGGCATGTTAATGAATAGTAAAGCTTCAGTCGCATTTCAGAGTTACAGCACAATTGAAATAAACACTTAAGAGTCATTGTCAGAGAAAACTGCAGATTTGGTGGCGCGGGGGGGTCAGCGGATCTTGATGAAATTTGGTGGACTGAATACTTATATTGAAAAACTAAATTACCCCTAAGGATTTTTTTCCAGATGCATTTCCCTCTGAGCTGGAGCTATTTGAATAAATTGAGCAAATGACGGCCAAGTGACAAAATTCAACTTTTCGGGGTCCTGAAATTTAGACATTTCCGCTCTTCAATTTTTCGCAAAGTATCTAAGTTATGGCATTAATGTTTTACCCATGGCAAGACTAATACTTGGAGATACCTCCGTGTAAATTTCGACTCATTTGGGTTTTTTACTAAAGTTGCAGTGGACGCTGATACAGGGTCCTTTTCTCAAAATTGCCAATTTGCTGCATGCTCGGAAATTGGCAAAATATAACTGGATATAGCTAACTTGAGCATCCGTCCCTGGGTAATCTGGTATAAGTGTGGTGAAATATAGGCACTGCCAACCAATTTCCAAAAATAAAACCGTGGTGCACTCGGTAAACTTTTTTTTTACACCATCTTGAAAATGGGGTGTTTCCGAATTTTCCAAAAAACATGAAATTTCAACATTTTGTCCATTTCCGCTGTCCATTTTTTCTCAAAGTACATAATCTACATCATTCTTTTTTTGCACATGGCATAATGTGTGCTTTGGGATACCCTAACAAACAATTCAGCTTATTTGATATTTTAGTTAAAGCTGCAGCAGCCACTGAGAAGTGTTATTTTTCTCAAAATTGCCAAATTGCCAAATGTCCGCAAATTGGCAAAATATAGCTGCATATAGCTAACTTGAGCGTCCTTTCATGGATAATCTAGAATTACTGTGTTGATATATAGGATTTATCAACCAATTTCCAAAAATAAAACAGTGGTGCACTGTGTAAACTTTTTATTCACATCATCTTGAATGTTGGGTGTTTCTGCATTTTCAAAAAAATATCAAATTTTAACATTTGGCCATTTCAGCGAAATATAACTGCATATAGCTGACTTGAGCATCTCTTCATTGGTAATCTAGTAGAACAATGTTGAAATATGGGATGTATCAACTAATTTCCATAAATAAAACAGTGGTGCACTGTGTAGACTTTTTATTCATACCATCTTGAATATTGGGTGTTTCCGCATTTTTCAAAAAAACATTAAATTTCAATATTTGACCGTTTCAGAGAAATATAACTGCATACAGCTAACTTGAGCATCCATTCACGGGTTATCTAGTATAACTGTGTTGAAATATAGGATGTATCAGCCTATTTCCACAAATAAAACAGTGGTGCACTGAGTAAACTTTTTAATCAAACCATCTCGAATATTGGGCGTTTCCACATTTTTCAAAAAAACATTAATTATATTTCAATATCGGCCATTTCAGTGAAATATAACTGCATATAGCTGACTCGAGCATCGCTTCATGGGTAATCTAATATAACTATGTTGAAATATAGGATGTATCAACTGATTTCCAAAAATAAAACAGAGGTGCACTGTGTAAGCTTTTTATTCATACCATCTTGAATATTGGGTGTTTCCGCATTTTCAAAAAAAACATTAAATTTCAATATTTGGCCATTTCAGTGAAATATAACTGCATACAGCTATATTGACCATCCATTCATAGGTCATCTAGCAACTGTGTTGAAATAAAAGATGCATCACCCAATTTCCAAAAATGAAACAATGGTGCACTCTGTAAATTTTGTATGCACAACGCCTTGAAAATAGCGTGTTTCCGCATTTTAAAAAAAAGCAAAATATGTTGTCAAAATTCTTTCTATACATTTTTGTTGTTCATTTTTTTCAAAGGAACTAGACCATGGGTTGTGTTTTTTTTCAAAATTGCAAGACTTACATTTATTGTGATATCCTTGTATAAATTTCAATTCATGCACATTCTTTATCTGTAGCACGCGCTGAATATAGACAGCTAAAGTGCCAGTTATGTCATGGCTAAGTGTAACCACATTAAAGCAGAATTGAACACATTCATAAAGACATATATTATAAATATATGAAGACATATCAACTATTTTGAAATTGGATGCTGTAATGCACTCACTATACAGAATTTTGAAAAGGGGTTGGTCACAGATTTTTTAACATCACATAAAATTATGATGTTTTTGCCCTTTTCAATTTTCTGACATTCCTCAGGTCAAAAACGTTTCTTGTCAATTAACTTGGAGACACCTTTGAACATAACCAAGTACAAAATCAGGGAATGCTGATTAGAGAAATATATTTTGATAAATTGCTGTGTATTCACCAAAACCAGCTGAAAATCATCATTTGTTAATATATATGATTGTGTGTATGACCAATACTTAAGATCCGTTATTGTGCTTGCACTGGGAAATTTCCAATTGCAAGATTCGGTGTTGAGGATACAAAAATATAAATTTCACAAATTAATTTGTATATGTATATATATATATATATATGTACATATGTTTATGATCTATATTTAAAATCCATCCTTGTGCTGGCACAAGGTCGCACTAGTGCCCTTAACCAAACTGACAGTGAGGCTCTGTAGCATCGCCAAATCAACCCTTTTTTTTTCCACCCATCTCCTTCGGTAACCTTTTTAAGAAAAGGTGGAAAATACATTTTTATAATACATGTAATAATGATTTATTTCATAAGGCGATTTTTATAGCATCTCACTGCTTCATAGGTGAGTGACAAAGCAAAGGGACACCACGTAATAAAATTGTATTCAAAATTCAATCATAATAGGACTTACTAGTGCTCGGCGATTCCCGACATTAATCGATTTAATCAATCGACCAGGCTTTTGCAATAGAATGATCGATTATGGGAAAGCAAATATCGATTATTCTTGATGTAATGAACACAGTGCAGTATTTGGTGAATTGCAATCGCATTTCTGAAGCACTAGCTGCCTCTCAGACTTGACAGAAGCCCTAATGGCAATTAGGAAAACCAGTAGGCTTTCTCCACCTTGTATGGTGTGAATTGCAATTAACCAACTGATGTCAATGATGAGATCATCATCATTAAGTTTAGCAAACACCAATCACTAACCAATTAGCTTTTAAGCTGTAACATTTAACATTTTGCTAACTTGATTTATTCTGTGACCATTGGGACAGAGCTAAATAAAAAACCATACTATGTCCATAGCCCCCTCTTATAGGGAAGCTTTCATAAAAGAGGAAGAAAAAGTCGCATCTTGGCTGATCACTCTGGTGTTTACACAATGTTTCATTTCTAAATGTTTGAATAAACTATTTTTCATAAAATTTATTTGTGATAACTACAGTTTTATGTACAGTTGTCAAATCAGCATGCCAAGCAAGAATGCAATATAGAGAGGAAACACTGTTCAATGTGTTCATGTCCTTTCTTAAGGTTTTCAGAGAAATTTAAAGAAAAAATAATAACTTAAACATGTAAAGAAAATAATCGATTATTAATCGATAATCGATCGGTCAAGGTACCCGATTAATCGATTATGGATATTCCAACCGATTCCTAGCACTAGGACTTACCCGTAGTTTTTAATGCAAAAAACTATAATTTTTTCATCTCATTGTTACATCTGCCCACCAGGCACCTTATGCTAACAATAGGGTACCTAAGTAAAACGTGTTGAGTTCTTATAGAGTCAAGCATGGTAAATCCTCACAGGACAGTTTTACCAGTAGGGTTGACAGATTTCGGTGCCTTAACCTTCAATTTTTGTTGTCCTGTTTTCCGTCATACTATATGTATGAATGGTTTTCTTTTTGGTATGAAATGATGGAAGGAATGTGCCCTTTCCAATGGACTAAATAATATTTTTGTACCTTTTCCAACTTTCCAGGAAATACAGCTTTAGTCAAAATTGAACGGTTTTACCCTCCTTGACTCTAGTATTGTCAGGCCAACTTATGCAGAAAACATTGACTTGACATGCGTCAGATGCTGTTTTCGCATGGAAATAGTTGTCCTACAGGGCCGAAACCTGAATCAAAATGTAGGAAATTGAATTTACAACATTATTGCACTAGGCCTAATTAAAAGTTGCTGCACCCTAAATTTATGGTGCTGCTATGGTAGTACTACAAGCATTATATTTTTTTCACAGAAATTTTAGTAGAAATAGGAATGGAAATTCAACACTACTCCGCTGATACCTTACCACCAATGCCTCAGAATGGCATTTCATTTACTTAGAAATAGTTATACAGTGTCTTATTTTTACACTTGAGTGCTTTCATATAGAGCTTTGTATATATATAGAGCTAGTCTTGGATTCAGAAATTCAGCTTTAACCAAAACATGATAAATGATGTATTTATGTATTTTCACTCATTTTTCCGACTTTTGCTCACAAAAATCTCTCTCAAATGGATTTATTACTCAAAAAATTATGCCATGTTAAGATAAAATATCCAGAATATTGTTTTCAACAACTTCTGAAACTTTGAAAATGGTCAGATAATTGAGAGCTGAATTATTAAGCTAAAATCAGACACCATTTTGCAATAGTTACCGTAACAATTTCTGCCTAGCAGGATGACGTCACGTTTCAGCAGCATTTGAAAAATGTGATGCAGGGCCAACTTTGAGGGTTCTTTAAGACCATTTATATTCCAACAATTGGCTCCCATATACCCTCATTGTAAAGGCAATGTTTTCTAGTATTTGCTAGGACTATAGACTTTCATTTCTAATCATGTTCCTTTTACTGGTATTTTGTTAAAGTTATGGTATTTTTGCATTTCATGAAAACAAGGCTTACTTATTCACATCTCACACCTTACTTTATGAATTGCACCACAATTTTATTTTTGCTATTTAATGTACTAAAGTAACACTATTCACCAGTATATCCACTTTTTTATGAGAGGGATGCTCAAGCCAGTAATATTGAATCAAAAGTGAGTTATTTTCGTTTTTTATCACAAAACTAAAAAAAACGGATTTTAGCATATTTCAAAGTGTAATAAAATGAAACTCACAACAGATATAGCAAAAATGAAAAGCCATATGTAAAGTGTAACTCCTAAATGTAATTTACCCAAAAGGTCAAACATCTATGTTTTGTAGCTTGGCTGCTGGGAATTTTCAAACATTACCTCATATTCAAAGCGGAAAAGTGCAAATCGGCCAGAATCGGTCCAAATCGTCAATCTGGGTTGCCATGGCAACCAGGCGATATAAAGAAAATGACCGTACCATGGAATTTAGTTACCTATGGGGGTAAAATGAGCCAAGTATCGCGGAATTTGGTCGACCACCCCGTGCCACTTTTTTCTCAAAATCTGCAGTTTTCTCTGACAATGACTCTTAAGACATATTCTAAAGTACCCTAGATCACAGTGCCAATGTACTTTCAGGAACATGAGCTAGATGAGGAGTGATTAAGACAAAGTAATTTTAATGCCGTAATTATAAAAGCTAGGATGGAGTAATGAAGAATGAGTCTAACTGGCAGCACTCCCTTTTCACGTTCCGATGGTTTTTGTAAGTGTTCATTAGAATTATTATTCATTCATTTAAATCTCGGTTCAAATATTACATTGTCTGAATTATGTTCGACAATTCATTCCACCAACAAAGTCTATCAAACCTTTTATTCAGTTATTACACATGAACAGACAAAGCGACAATAATATAATATATTGCTTTGTTCTGTTTTTGATTATTATTGTGTTTATGTGCATGATTTACCAGAATGATCAAAACGAAAGCTCGATTATAAGTAGATTTGGTTTTGATGATATTCAGATGAAGCAAGCTTTTTTCCATTAAGCTAATGAACAGCATACGACATCGGTGGAATAGAAAAGCACACCCATCATTCAAGAAATAGTGTATAAATGTTTCTAATAAATCATTGTCATTGTGACAGTCACAAAACCAATATAGCTAAATTTACGTGATGTATCATGGGGCGTCAATAAATATTATCATACATGTAATGTGCTACCCATCCAGCAGTGCCTATTCACCCTGTGATGGCACTTTGCCAAACCAATGATAGTTGTTGAGATTGGGTTACTGTTGTAGGTTCAGGGCCACAATGGATTCTTGCAGCAAACCAGTGGTCATTCATAAATCACAGAAACTCGATGTCCTGGTCATTTGTATGCTTGGTTACTCAGACAGTGACCATGGAGCCACAGAGGGACCTGTTTGACAACTTTGATGCACATTGTGTCAGCATCTGTATATTGATTCAGTTTCATCATCCTACACCTTCCGTTAGGCTCAATATCATCTGCATACCAAGAAAAACAAATTTGAAATATTCAGGCTTAATTGAGAGTTTCAGGTTTTTTTAATACATCAAAGTTACTGTTTGACTCATTTGATGAGGGTTTTCAATGTTTTTTCTTAAGTAAGAGCCAGTGCGCAATACCTTAGACATGCAAACCTTTTCTTATATAATTACTAGAGGGCCCCCATAAAACTGAGAATTCATCATCTTATTGATTGGAATTAATGGAAACATTATGAGATATATCATGTACGCCCCAGGGGTCAATGACTGAGAGCGGACCATCCCTCCCTCTTCGGAGTCAAGAGAAAACCATACGCTTTTACTACCACTTCGTAATCCTGTTAAATGAGGGCTGTGTAGTGCTGTAGACATGTAAAGCTATGAAGGCAGGAAGAAGAGTCACAGGCTTAAAAAAATATGGAAATAATTTGTGGCACAGTCGAGAATACGATGAAATAGAAAGATTGGTGTAAGGACATTGTGATCAATGCAGAATTGAGTGTGTGCATAGACCTAAACCAAATCAGCCAAACTGTGACTTATAATAATTATAGGATGTTCATTTGATATAAATGTTTTCATCAGACAGAACCGGTTTTTTATAATAATTTTGCCCACCTTATGCTTTTAGCTACTTTGAACAAACTTTCATGTGAACATGGAAAATTTAAGACATCAATGAAACTACATGGTGTCAATAAAAATATTTATATTAAATTTTGATACAATATTGTAAGTGATTGACAGCAAGCTAAATATTAAGTCTGCTCAATATTTAGTCTGCTGAAAAAAACAAAACAAATAAAAGTTGCCTACAGAATTTTATTCTTTTGTGTTAGCCCTATGGCAAAACAAATATTGATAATTATAATTGTGCAGATGCAGAACTTTACACGACGCCTTTTTGATATATATATGATTATATTCTTTATGTAACTGTTTGTTATTGCCATGAACAAAATAAATTACAATTACAATTACAATGTTGAAAGTTGCCTGTAATATTGCATTCCGCGATGACCATGATTGCAAGAAATCACTATTGACCATGATGTCTATTTCTATGATATTTTGTTATGCTTACAATACATCAACAAAATAGCATAAGAACACTCAGCCCTGTTAAAGGAACACTTGGTATACACACGTAACCTGATCTCAGTAAATCATTACGTATTTAGTGAGGGCATTTCAGATTTGTATCAATTACTCGTATATGCAAGATAGCTCCTTCATGATTAGAGTAATGTCAGAACCAGATGGCATATTTGATGCGTTTAATGTGCTTTAATAGGATAGGATAGAACATGGTGGGACTGGGTAGGACAGAATATGGCAACTTAAAACAGGATAGTTCAGAGATAAAAGGAAAGGTTGAAGCTTGAAGAGGATTCTTTAAAGAAACAAAGCTGGGTTTTGCTTTGATTACAATCTGTTCTTTCATGAAGAGAAGCAATAGCTTTACATCAGCATGATGATATATACAATGTATTTAGTGGAGTAAAGAGGCTAAATATTTGGCAGGTGATCAAATTAAAAGATTCTTTAACTGGAAATCAATGATTCCAAAGATATTCATTTGAATTGGTAAGAAATCTGAATCATGAACCTTGGGCAATTATGCCCCCCCCCCTACAAACAGCAGTGCTCCTGTGACATCGACAAAAATATTATAGCTCACACTTTCACTTTCCCATCGGAGAAATAATTGCATGTTGTAATGACAATGTTAGTGACTGTGAAAGAGCTACATCTTCCCACATTAAAGTAGGGTTCCAATCGAAAACGTGATTAAAAATACATATAACTTCCATGTATATGGCCAATGTATAGGCAAATAAAGGCAACATACCTTTGAAGGTGAAGCCATAACCATTGTTTATTAAGCCCTTCATTGCCTGTTCCTCCCTCTTTAAAATTATAAGTGTTTTTGGTTGCACTTTGTAAAAAGAAGATACAATAGTGTGTTATAAGGAGAACTGCACGATTATATATATATATATATATCTTTATTTATACACTCTTTGGAGGTATAAAGTACATGTGAGTACAAAATATGAAAAAAAAAAATGAAATTTAAGTTAGGCCTAATTGATAAGACACAATTAAATTGATGATTAAAAAAAAAAAAAATTGAAAATACATATTTAGTCAGTGCACAATTGATATAAAGACAACTCTCTTTCAGCAGAGTCCAAAAAGTTTATCCTGTCCTCACGAATGTCCTTGATTGCTTGCACTGCACACCTGTCCTTGTCACTTGCATCTTTTTCATAGCACTTCTTGAAATTAAAACTGACCAGACTTTTGATGTCAGTCTCATATTTCATGGCGAGATAATCCAAGTTTGATCCGATGATCGAAGTTTTTGTGGCCATTGAATATTTTGCAATAAAACTGACTAATTTGTTGTCACTTTCAGTCATTTGTAAAACCATTTTATTGAATCTTCCAAAAATGTCGTCACTTGAATTTTCTCGACCAGTCAGCAATGGCAATAGCCTGGTATGAGTCCTGTATGGAATATTCAAAATTCTCCGAATACACCTGTTGTATAAAGTGTGGAAATCCAAGGTGTGCTTATCTCTGAACCTCCATGTTGTAGTGCCATAAAAATGGGAACATTGTGAAAAAAACAACTTCAGTTTGACTTTTATTTATCATTCTGAGCAAGCATTATTGCTTTACTGCTATGGAATTTGCTACATACTCGATCAAAATACACAAATTTATTAGGTATTCTAAAGCAAATCTAAAGTTATTCAAGCTTGCTCAGTTAGTTATCGGCATTGTTAGCTTGTCATTCATCAGTCAAACTTTATGTGCCACAAAGGAATTCCTTAAACGCTGTGCTTGCAAAGCAACATAAGTTCATGGATAATAGTTTGGTTGACACTTTTTTGTGAGATAAAATCCAAGACCACTGTGCAAACCAAAGTCTTCATTTTTGTTGTAAAAATATTAATTTTACTGTATGCAGGAAATGTAGTATAACCAAATGTCAACATAGACCAAATACACAGTACAGAACATAAACTCTTCATTTGTGTCGTGAAAAGATTAATTTTACTTGATGTAATGACAAATCTGATAAAGAGACAACTTATAAATACTTTCAAGGAAACTGGTCTTTGCAAGTAGGTTTCAGGGATGATTGTTGATCCATTTAAATGGTTTCCGCTCTGTTTGGATGTTCATGGATAGTTCCCTGTCTTCACAAATGTGATACTGAATCCAGAGAGATCTCACGCCCTTGGTGGAAGCCCCTTCTAGCCATGCACACAACTCAAGAGATGTTGCTGAACAAGGTGCGTAATTATACAACGTGCTGATGCCAAGCGCCTTATTAAACGTGAAGGGCATGAAAATGTGTGGCCACTGACAAAAAATTTCCATTAGCTTTCCTCAGAATGTTTTAAGGAATTTTCTGCAGGTTTGCCAGCAATTGTTGTTACTAAACTGCAAATAAAACCTAAATAACAACCATATCAACAAATAGTACATGTGTTAATGGTCTGACCATACTTTTTTTCCATGCATAATATGTTTATCTAATTATTTATCTACAAACATTAATTTCAAAGTATCTTTTAGATAAATGTATTTCTGAAGATCAATACACGTATTTATCTGTCTTCTCTCGTATATTTATTTCTCTGTCTTTCTAGTTGTATCCTGATTTCTCAATTTTTCCCTATCTGTTATAATTAGCACAATTGTGAGCTGAACAAACTTTTAAGACACAGTGTAGTTCAGAACAATAATATATAGGCTCAAAATAGGAACACTCCCCACTGATCTAAACCAGGTAAAATGTATCCATAATGTTGGCAGGCACAATTACAACTTGTATATGAAAACAGACAGTCAGAATCATGCAAAACATCCAGACAATCATATTGAGTTGCCTGCTGGGTATGTGGAAGCATAATGAGAATGACAGGGATAGAAACTATGGCTAATACGGTATGAAGGGAAGGAAATAAGTGCATTTGGACAATTAGCCAAAGAGCGGCAAACAACATAAGTAGATGACAAGGTCTAAATCCAATGGTTGCTGTGACAGCATTCTCATCAGATAATGTGCTTACTTTCTCTCTTATTTAGTGTCACACATGTTGTTTTTTCTCTTTTAATTATTCAATAAAGTATGATAACCATGGGGCAGTATAAACTATGAATTACTACAATCCTTGTTTTCAAAGCTATTGAGAATAACAACTATCATTTCCACCTTATTTTAAAATACAGTCAGGAAACTCGAATAGGCAGTACACATGTATGATGTCATAATTATAATGATTTTTGATAAGCTTAATGATTGTTTGATAAAACAAAAGTAAAATATGCCTGTCATCAGTGGGTAATTTCATCCTATTTTAATACTTCATTTTAGTGCAGCTTATGATTCAGAGCCATTTTTCGTTGTGTTTGCACATTTTTTTATTCTCATTAATTTTAAATGTCTTCATTGTGAACAATTGTTATTTTCATCCCAGTTTTAAAAAATAACGCTAAATGATAGATGTTGTAATAAGGACATTGGGTTATATGACTACCTTTGGTCATGTGAACTAAATATTCTTCACTGAATTTTTTTTTTTTGGAAATACATGTATTGTAACAACAGATTACTATTAACAGTTACTTTTGGACATGGTAGCAGGTCAGCTGCTGATCCTTTCCTCTCTGAATCTTTTAAGAACCACAGGATCTTCCCTCACTCTTCACCCAAGATTCTTAATTTCTCTTAAGGCAGATCAGCCCTGTCCATCCTTAAGAGTTGACATCCGGCCTTAAGGCTGTTCAAACCATTCTGTAAGACAGAAGCTTCCCAGACTCTGGTAGAGGAAAATCATATATCAGTTTTAAGGTGGCTCGATACTCGTGAACTTTCTAAGATAGGATTTCTTTAAAATAGTTTAAAATGATCCAAAATATAGTTTATAGCAAGTATATGTAAACAAAAGTAGTCGCTACCAGCCTTTCTTTCAAAATATTTGAGGTTATCTAAAATAAAGTCAGTCCACGCAAACCTGAAAAACTCAATTTTTTTCTTAATTTTTTTACTGTGAAGTTTTCCCTGCCATTCAGTGGCCATTCATCCTGTGTTATTAAATGAAGCATGGAATTAAAGAAGAAAGGTTGATGGAAAAGCTGACCCACATTTCCATAGAAATATATTTAGTTTAAAGAACTTTTCTAGGGGTTTGGAACAAAAGTTTCAATTTTGAAAATTAAATATTTTTTATGAACCATAGTGCAAAAAAAAATTACGAGATAGAATTCCTTAATACTTTGTCATTTGCTTCCAAATAAAGTGAGGAATAATATAATGATACAGACATATGGCCCAACGGGCCTGGATATTGATACAAAAAATTATTTATGTCACAGAGTCATTTTTGAGAAATTAGACACGCTTGCCGAAAATCGCCTGCAGACATTTTCTACTGAGACTACAGAACTGAAAGTCTGTCAGATTATGGTATTCTTCATAGCGCATCTAATGGTGAAAACTACTAGTCTCTAACCCTCTTAGAAGTCCCACAATTTCCAAACGAAGCGGCCGCCGCATGAAATTCTCAGAATTAAAAAAGATGCTGAACAAGTGTCAGCTGCTGTGGTGACGTTACGATAGATAGGGCCTGCCTGGCTGCGCGGAAATATGTGCAGGTGACGTAATTTCATGGGTAGCGAGCCACCTTAAGAGGAAATGAGCATTTATGCTTAAGATATAAGATATCTAGTGTTTGAATTTTGTCTTGACCGGTAATGTTAGTGTTGTGGACAATTTGGCAAAGCTCGAGAGGCGTCAGAATATTTTAAAATTAACCCAGAGCTCTGTGTTTTTGAATTATATATTTCTTATTGTATATATATCTATTACTCTCATATAATGTAATAAATGATACGCACATGTGCACATGAATGTGCAGTGAGGAGACACATTTCCAAACCTTTACAGTACAGATTGTATTCTAACATTTTACAGTACCAATCATATTTTATCATTTAACAGTACAGATCATATTCTAACATTTTAACGTACAGGTTATATTCTAACAATTCACAATATGAATCTTATTTTAGCGTTATTTTGTACAAATCATATTTATTTACTTTCCTTGCCGAGAGTTTGCTTATATGAAATGATGACTATGGTGTTTTTCGCTTGAAATGTAATTCTTGTATTTGTTGATTTTTATTAAATCTTATCAGGAATCAATATATTGTAAAGCATTCATTGCAGTTCACATGTGCACTAATGATGAAGGTCTCTTTTTAACTGCAGATTAAGGCCGCAATGTCCTTCTTTGTTAAAACTAATATGCCATGTTAGCTTAAATGCATAGTATGCTTAAACCACCTTGAATCTGCCTAAGTAAAGGGCATTTGGTGTCCAATGTCAAATGTGTGTAATGTGTAATTCAATGCGTGTTACGGTGCTTGTCTCTAGGGTTGACTTTGGGCTAACATCTTTGTAGTTCTATCATGGCCATTTATGTAAACAGACCTTTAGCTAAGTGGCATTACTTGAAACAGGACACTTAAGTGACATGAGGGCTTCTTCGTCACTGTGTAGAAGGGCCATTAGCTAAGCGATTGGAATTTACTCTTTTCAAGTTGACATTGGTAGCATTCAAGAACACATTTTTGTGATGCAGTCTGTTATAAAACGATTTGGTTTATATCTAAAACCAACTTTGAAAATATTTTATTTATATCTATATCTGTAATATTCTCCTTTTAATAATAAGGATACTTTGGAAAAATCGACTTATAACTTTGGTAAAATCGACTTGTAACTTTGGAAGAATCGACTTGTAACTTTGAAAAAATCAACATTGCAATTACTCATTACAGAAGTGTTTACATAAAGCTTGCACTGCAGAATAGCGACAAACCATAACCATCATTTTCCAGGTTTCTAGTTTTAATGTTACTGCTAATGGTTACAGATCTGTTTTTGTCATCAACGGTATTAAATAGAAAAAGGACTTGGTGCTCAATGGTTTTGAATGGCAAAAATGTGACTGCACTCATTCTTGTCATGTGTTCTATTGCCATGGCAACAAAAGCCATTAGCAGTACCCTGGTTGACCCAATTCCATTGATTCACTATCATGTTGGATTAGGCGGGTATAACATTTGACAAAAATCTGTTCATCTTGATTTGTGTCTTGTAAATAGTATGACATTCATGACAATGCCACAATTGATTCATCTAATAATATTACATGATATTTATCATTCCCCTTCATTGGTACAGAGATGTGTGCTTAATTTGAATCCGTCTAGAAACCATGCCTGTATGAGAACGCAGATATATGTATTCCTGCTGTTTTTGAGATTTTTTATATACATGTATAACATAATGCTGATTCATAAATAAGTTAGCATAATTTGATGAACATTGCACTTCAGATAAATTAATAGATATATTGACAGATAGCTATATTGATAAATAAATTGCAAATTAATCAATGTATGTAGATAGATATATTTATATGAATAAGTACTGATACATCAATACTTTATTCAAGTGAAGTTGTTGGCCTGGAATATATTAAACTTTAATTATCATATTCCATGAATAATGAAGTCAAATTATGAGAGATTATACCAATAACTGTGACATTATATCATAATCACTTGCCTTATCACACATTTTGTGGATTACCTGCTTGACTACAAAACTCCTGTAATAAAGGCTGACAGGTCCATATTTGATCAAAGGGCCAGATATCTAATAATCCTTATACTAAGTCCCATTTAATGTTCCATCAGTCACTCTGATCAAGTCACCCACAAAAGAGACCTGTTTGTTAATCACCAGATATAATGTTAATGTCTTCAACCAAAAGGATGAGTTTACAGCTATAGATAACACTGCTTGAAAATATTGAATTTTCTATGTTGAACACTATACAGGTACATTTACTTGCACATGAACATTGTCCACAACCTTACAAAGTAAAAACAGAAATTTGTTTCCATCGGAGCTTTCACAATTTCCAGCAGGATGGTCATGCAGTACTTTGGCTTTGTAAATAGTTTCAGATGTCCAAAACGAATTTTATAGAGATAAACATGAGAGAACGTTTTTTGGGATATTTGGCATCACAATAAATTATCAAATAAGCCTCATGACAGGATACACCCTCAACCCCCTGGGGTTACCACTGTTTTATCATGGGGTAACTGAGGGTAGTTGAGGGATGGCGAATTTGGTTGAGGGGAGGCGAGTTCGTTTGAGGGGAGGCGAGGGGATGTGAGTTTAGTCGAGGGGAGGTGAGTTTAGTTGAGGGGAGGCGAGTTGAGTTGAGGGAGGTGAGTTTACTTGAGAGGAGCGAGTTTAGTTGAGGGGAGGCGAGTTTAGTTGAGGGAGGTGAGTTTACTTGAGGGGAGCGAGTTTACTTGAGGGGAGGCGAGATTACTTGAGGGGAGGCGAGTTTACTTGAGGGCAGCCGAGTTTACTTGAGGGCAGCCGAGTTTACTTGAGGGGAGGCGAGTTTAGTTGAGGAGAAGCGAGTTTAGTTGAGGTAAGTTGAGTTTAGTTGAGTTTAGTTAAGTTTAGGGAAGCTGAGGGTAGTTGAGGGTAGCGGAAGTGAAAAGGGGTAAGTTGAGGGTAAAAGAGGTTAGGTTGAGGGTGCCGAGTTTATGAGAGGGTTTGGGAGGTGTATCCTGCCATTTTTTTTAATTAGCCTCATTTTCGTCAATAAACAGAAGTGAGAAAGAACAATGGGAGCCTGGGATAATTGCTTTTTGAGATGTCAAAAGGCATGAATGTAATTATTTTTCCACTCAATAATGACATAAGTTTGGGCAGGGAAATAATTACTGAACGTTTGCTTGGCAACAACATCAGGTTTACATAAGATATCGAGTTGGCATTTGGGTGTACTTGACAAGGGAAAGTATAGTAATTTGATGTGGCACAAAGGATTGCTGAAATGTAACCCTTATCTAACCTCTAACAATACACAACAGATTTACCAATCCAACAATTAAGCTGTGCTGAAAAACTGTGCCAGATCAAAATTTTGTAGTTTTAGCCTAAGAGATGTCACAATGTTCAGGAGTTCTGTTTATTCTTAATGTCAAGACAAATTGTACATTCCTCGCAACAGAAGTCATTTTGCCAAATTTGTGTATGGAGTCAGAAACACAAGGCAGACATAACAGCACCCATAAATGGGGTTATTATCTGAGCTTTTTTATGTTTGTGCTTTCGGGGAGCACTCTATTCTGTGTTCACTGAGAGATGGGGAATGTATTTGCTCTCATTCTTTCTTCTATGGAGCTTTGACTTTCACATGTTCAAAACAATTTTCTTAATCGTGCAATTTAGAAAAATGTCTGTCACTGGATAAAAACTTTAGAAAAAATATGATAGAAAAGTGCAATATGCATTGCGGTAACTATTATCTAAAACCAGCAAAATATATATGGGAGCAGAAACCTAGCTTTCACTCTTGAAAAATTGAAAATTAGCATCGATTACTGATTTTATGTTTGTATATATACGTGTATTTTAAAGTTACAAAATTATTAATAATAATACACTGCAGTTAATTAATAGTATATCTCTGTTACTTATTTCTAAAACATGGACTTCAACACATCTGTCTGCATAAATTATTAGTTCCTGTTCTGAGCAGCCTTTGCCAGATGGAATTTTCACCTTCATTAACATTAGACTGCCCTGAAAAACCATGTTGGTGCAAAAATGCAGGACATTAGCTGCGTTACCCTCCCATTTTGTCTGCTTGGCAGCATGCCTCCTGCTATCATTGATCTATTCTGAAACACAATTAAGTTTGACTGCCTGGTAATGTCCTGCATCACTTGTATCGATCACAGCTCAAATCAAATTCCTGAAATGGGACCAAAGAAACTTTCCTCCGTCTTCTCATTCCAAACATTTCCAGTTAGCCTAGTGAGAAATATGCAACAGAGATGGTGGCGCAGTAGTGTGTGCCCATATAGACCTTACTAATTGAAAACAATTATTCTGGTGAAATTGCAATTAGAGGGACAAACAGGCGAACAAGATCAATACGTTTGCCAACCTTGACATTGGAGCCAAAGATGGTAACCTTCTTCCTCCCATCGCAGGGCTCATTTGCACTCACCCTGCCAGCAAGTGTTATAAAATGTTGAAGTATTCTAATTCTTTGCAAGCTTTTTTCCGGTACTTGAAATCCATAATTTAATTAATTGTTTGTTGTTTTCTTGAAACAACAAACAGACAACAATTTTAAAAACATTCAAATCATCATTCGATTGCCTTGAGCATTACCAAACTGTGAATTATGTTTTTCACACCGGTGGAGTAGTATTCATCCAGTTATTTCTTTATGAAAACACCTATGATGTGGTCAGGGTAGGCTTACACAAGTCAACCCTGAGAAGTGAGGATGGTAACCTTTGCCATTCTGCACTTAAGTACTTTTCTTTTTTTAGAAACACAAACTTGTGAACTATTACACATTTATTTCAGTTCACCTACCTGTAAAATTTGCACAAATTATTATATGAGTAACTAAATATCTAATAGTGGATTGTCTAGTTAATTTTAGTGCTTCAAATCAGTCTTTGCAAATTCTTATAAGTCGCAGAGAATAACATTGCATGGACATGGATATGACCTCAAAAGGAACATATCAGTGCAATTCTGTATTCACTGTACTTGTCATCTACAGGTGGTGATTAACTAGTTAACCGATCTGCACACCCTGTCCATTTTCTCGATCAAATTACAAGAAACGTCTTGGTTTCTTTTGTGCAAACTCTTGTATTTTTACTCATGATGAATTAGCAGCATGCTTTTCTTGGTCAACTATTCTAGACAAACATTGAAGTGAGTCAGGGCCTTTTTCAAAACTTTCACAGCACAGTCGACAGGCTATACAAAACAAAAAGACGTCTGACAGGCCTGCATGTACAGTAATCTACATTGATCTAAGAATTGTTCCTGCTGACTGACTCTTTTATCACTTCCATGTTTCATCAAAGGAACACAGAACTTTTTTGTCAACCATCCAATGTAAATACCGTTTTTTAAAAATTAATAATAACAACAAGTTACATTTATGTAATGATAATGTAACGATAATAATGATAATGATAATAATGATAATGATAATGTTTATTTGTTTATAGTGTATTACATCAAAATAGCGACCTCAATGCACTGTACAATAATACAAAAATTCATACAATAATTTAAATTAAGTAAAATTGTAGTTAAAAACCGAAATAAAATAAGAAATCAGATAAAACTCAATTAAAACAAATTAACAAATTAAAAGTAGTAAGATCTAAATAAATGTGTCTTCAACCTGGCTATGAAAGTCTCATACACTGTTATGCATCTAATCTCCTGTGGCAAACTGTTCCACAGGGAGGGTGCACAGATGGCAAATGCGTGGTCACCATATGTTTTCAAAGTTTTTGATGATGGTCGTTTTAAAGATACGCCATTGTCACTTCGCAAATTATAGGCACCCGGAGTGTTACAACACAAAAGTTCTTTCAAATAAACTGGAGATGAATCCCAGTGTGTACATTTAAAAATGATAGACAATAATTTGAACTGTATACGTAATGCTACAGGCAGCCAGTGGAGAGAATACAAAATAGGTGTCACATGATTATTTTCAGCTACCTTGGCCCTTGCTACCAACTGGGCTGCAGAATTTTGAATGGTTTGTAATTTTCTTAGCTGATATTCTTGGATACCAAATAGAAGGCTATTACAATAGTCAAGCCGTGAAGATATAAAAGCATGAACAAGTAGTTCAGTAGAATTTCAATAACCAGGTGAACACAGATAAAATTCAGAGTAAACACAAGGGAGGCTGCCAACAAAGCGCCATCTAGCAGGACCACAGAACTTTTTTATGTAGCGCAAATTCCAGTAAACTGCTTGTAAATGATAGCTTTATGTGCAGAAAGTCTTAAACATATAAGTTTCAAGATTTCTCTTGAAGTATTCAAGTGTTGTCGATGCCTTGTCACTGTCTGGGAGTTTTAAGTTAAAGTTAAGTTTTTGAGCAGCATGCAAAAAAGCTCTGTCTTCAAATTAGTTTTTATTGCAAGAACTTTTTTTAAGTGTTTATCTGTTGTTGCTTCTGAAATCACTCGCATGTTTTTTCCTTTCTCTTTTCAGCATCAACTTGGTGCTCCTAGTGCTGGGAGGAATGACTTTATTTGTAAATGAAATGATAGATTCAGTGTGACATTATATGGACCGACCAGTCACTGTCAACATTAAAATCAACTGCAACAAGACTGTGAAATTTCCAGCCGTTATGATTTGTAATCAAGATGTTTTCAGGTAAGTCTCATGTCTCGGTTCTACCTCTCTTTGAAAAATGTTATTCTTAACTTAGTTATTGTTTAATTTGTGGCCATACAAGTGGATGATTATTCAGAATAACTACTATGTAAATGTCTGAAAGGGCAAGCATTTACTCTCTGTGCATTTTAGAAGCTCATACAACATCGCAAGTAAGATCAAAAGTGTCAAAATTGAGGATCAGTTATCAAAGGCGTTGATCTTTTAGGTTCATTAGGTGGTAAAAAGGTTGTCATAAGGAAACATAAGGATAGTTTTGGAAGTATGATACAAGTCGAGCCCGCTTAAAGCTTTCCATGGTATCCTTATTAACATGCTTTAAATAGGGCCTTTTGAGATATCTTAGAAGTGAGGTTGATGGATGATGGTTTTCACTTAATATTGTGAATATAGGATTTTGGGGTATCTTTAATATACTGATATTGACAGGTCTAAATTACTTCATGGAAGAGTGTACGATGTAAGCAGTCAAACTATGAACTTTTGAAATTGATTGACTTTGTTGATATGGAGAAAATTTTAATTTGATGATACTTTGTTCATTTGGTCAGAGCCCCATTGCGGTATAACAAGAAGCCTATTGGCCATTAGGATATTCTTTCTTTAAGGAGATAGATTTAGAGTGATGATGCAATTGTTAAATGTATAGAACAAGAACATTTCGACAGCTAAACAAATCAAAGTAATGACAGTTTGCTGTGATTGTGAGGACCCATATCTCTGGAAAAAAAAAGTGTGGCAGATATACATTCTGTTTGACAGACAGTTTTAGCTTCATTAAGATGAATCATAGTGAGGACAGTGTTCACAAAATGATGAAGAAAGGCCTTCGAAATTGTGATAAAATAAAAATGGAACAGGTAAATTCCAAAGAAAAATCCCAATGAAAGTGAAAGACAGATCTCTCTTTCTGAGAAATACTTTAGTGAAGAATGAAAAACCACCCAGTGTTGGTTTAAAAGCTCAACACTTCACAGAAGAAGTGTCTTGGGACAAAAAGTGAAGTCTGGCATTGTCCCTAGAGATTAAGATTTTGCCATCAAATGCCAGATCACGAATGACAAAGCCGAAACCCTTGACTCTCATGTTTGTCGCAGCACAACAAGACAGTCTTCCATAAAGTTAATCATTGACACTGTGTGCTTCTTCAAAATTCAAGATTTCACTCTTTCTTTCCATGTGTCCATAAAAGTTTCCTCTATACAATGCCAATGCCTGATTTTAATTCAGGGTGTGCATCTGTTTGTAGTGTGGCACTATGGGTTTTGACGAAATGGTGGAGGTTTATGATCAGTAAATCTTTACCTTTATCTCACTGCATAAATTCATTCGAGCTTCAAATGATCATTGACATTTGGATAATTTCCAAATGTTTTACATACTCAGTGCAAACAAAATGATCTTCTCGTTTTAAGAAAATGTATTCTTTCACGTTAACATTTCAAATTCTTCAATTTAATCTCATGTTACTAGTTTTCAATTCATTTATCTATCCCTGATGCAATGAATGCCACAGTCACTGTCAGCCTTCAAGATAAAAGAATTGTGTGATTACATAATTTTTGCTGGTGTTTATCATGAACACTTGACAACTCCACAGAGAGCCCATAAGCTTAGCTGAGCATGCTTCATAACTGCTATATTGACTGGGCAACTCCGTACCAGTGACCGATAATCATGAAACCCCTGTATATTTGCTTGGCTGAAGACAGAAAAGGCAATATAGATCTATTGATTCTATTGACAAAAACATATACCAACAAATCTTGTGATGCGTGGATGATGTAATCAGAAATGACATTGAGGGAATATACAAGGCAATGTCCTACATTTCGTGTTACTGCATCATCAACACAGTCACAGTTAATTAGAAGCTCTCTAGTCAGTGACGAAGCCAAAAATATAATGGTGACATAGCAGAAGCTACTTTTTTACATTATGCCACATATTTGTTTTTTTTTTCTCTATCTGTCGAAATTGTGGAGAAAAAATGTTTTTTCGCAGTGAATAGTTTTGTTATTCATCTGACGTTCTGGCCCAGATTTTTTGTTCTACCTTTGTCTACTAGTATATTTCTCTGGCTTACAGTCGTCGAATGGCAAATACTTTCATTAGTCCTTCAGTGACCTCACAACAAACGCTATCAAATACATTGAAATGAAGTATAAATTTGTCATTCAGTCACTTACTTGTCACCTCATTGACTGATAGAGGTCGGCGCCGCGACCTATCCACCACAGGACCAACGGTGGAACCTAATTTTTCGATCCAGAATCAATTCAGAAATGGGTTGAAATGATGCAGATGATGGTGGAAGTACCATACAAAAGTCATTTTGTGCCTTACCTGGGGCGTATAGGGTCACACAGCCTGTGGAACCCTCCATTCCACCACAGGACCAATGTTGGAACCTTCTTTTTTTCAACCCAGAACTAATTCAGAAATGGGTTGAAATGATGCAGATGGTGGTGGAAATACCTAACAAAAGTCATTTTGTGCCTTACCTGTGGCGTACAGAGTCACACAGCCTGTGGAACCCACCATTCCACCACAGGACCAATGGTGGAACCTTCTTTTTTTCAACCCAGAACCAATTCAGAAATGGGTTGAAATGATGCAGATGATGGTGGAAATACCTAACAAAAGTCATTTTGTGCCTTACCTGGGGCGTATAGGGTCACACAGCCTGTGGAACCCTCCATTCCACCACAGGACCAATGGTGGAACCTTCTTTTTTTCAACCCAAAACTAATTCAGAAATGGGTTGAAATGATGCAGATGGTGGTGGAAATACCTAACAAAAGTCATTTTGTGCCTTACCTGTGGCGTACAGAGTCACACAGCCTGTGGAACCCACCATTCCACCACAGGACCAATGGTGGAACCTTCTTTTTTTCAACCCACAACCAATTCAGAAATGGGTTGAAATGATGCAGATGATGGTGGAAATACCTAACAAAAGTCATTTTGTGCCTTACCTGGGGCGTATAGGGTCACACAGCCTGTGGAACCCACCATTCCACCACAGGTCCAATGGTGGAACCTTCTTTTTTTCAACCCAGAACTAATTCGGAAAAGGGTTGAAATGATGCAGATGGTGGTGGAAATACCTAACAAAAGTCATTTTGTGCCTTACCTGTGGCGTACAGAGTCACACAGCCTGTGGAACCCACCATTCCACCACAGGACCAATGGTGGAACCTTCTTTTTTTCAACCCAGAACCAATTCAGAAATGGGTTGAAATGATGCAGATGATGGTGGAAGTACCATACAAAAGTCATTTTGTGCCTTACCTGGGGCGTATAGGGTCACACAGCCTGTGGAACCCTCCATTCCACCACAGGACCAATGGTGGAACCTTCTTTTTTTCAACCCAGAACTAATTCAGAAATTGGGTTGGAATGATGCAGATGGTGGTGGAAATACCTAACAAAAGTCATTTTGTGCCTTACCTGTGGCGTACAGAGTCACACAGCCTGTGGAACCCACCATTCCACCACAGGTCCAATGGTGGAACCTTCTTTTTTTCAACCCAGAACCAATTCAGAAATGGGTTGAACTGATGCATATGATGGTGGAAATACCTAACAAAAGTCATTTTGTGCCTTACCTGTGGCGTACAGAGTCACACAGCCTGTGGAACCCACCATTCAACCACAGGACCAATGGTGGAACCTTCTTTTTTTCAACCAAGAACCAATTCGGAAATGGGTTGAACTGATGCACATGATGGTGGAAATACCTAACAAAAGTCATTTTGTGCCTTACCTGGGGCGTATAGGGTCACACAGCCTGTGGAACCCTCCATTCCACCACAGGACCAATGGTGGAACCTTCTTTTTTTCAACCATGAACTAATTCGGAAATGGGTTGAAATGATGCAGATGGTGGTGGAAATACCTAACAAAAGTCATTTTGTGCCTTACCTGTGGCGTGCAGAGTCACACAGCCTGTGGAACCCTCCATTCCACCACAGGACCAATGGTGGAACCTTCTTTTTTTCAACCCAGAACTAATTCAGAAATGGGTTGGAATGATGCAGATGGTGGTGGAAATACCTAATAAAAGTCATTTTGTGCCTTACCTGTGGCGTACAGAGTCACACAGCCTGTGGAACCCACCATTACACCACAGGTCCAATGGTGGAACCTTCTTTTTTTCAACCCAGAACCAATTCGGAAATGGGTTGAACTGATGCATATGATGGTGGAAATACCTAACAAAAGTCTTTTTGTGCCTTACCTGTGGCGTACAGAGTCACACAGCCTGTGGAACCCACCATTCCACCACAGGTCCAATGGTGGAACCTTCTTTTTTTCAACCCAGAACCAATTCAGAAATGGGTTGAACTGATGCATATGATGGTGGAAATACCTAACAAAAGTCATTTTGTGCCTTACCTGGGGCGTATAGGGTCACACAGCCTGTGGAACCCTCCATTCCACCACAGGACCAATGGTAGAACCTTCTTTTTTTCAACCATGAACTAATTCGGAAATGGGTTGAAATGATGCAGATGGTGGTGGAAATACCTAACAAAAGTCATTTTGTGCCTTACCTGTGGCGTACAGAGTCACACAGCCTGTGGAACCCTCCATTCCACCACAGGACCAATGGTGGAACCTTCTTTTTTTCAACCCAGAACCAATTCGGAAATGGGTTGAAATGATGCAGATGATGGTGGAAATACCTAACAAAAGTCATTTTGTGCCTTACCTGGGGCGTATAGGGTCACACAGCCTGTGGAACCCTCCATTCCACCACAGGACCAATGGTGGAACCTTCTTTTTTTCAACCCAGAACTAATTCGGAAATGGGTTGAAATGATGCAGATGGTGGTGGAAATACCTAACAAAAGTCATTTTGTGCCTTACCTGTGGCGTACAGAGTCACACAGCCTGTGGAACCCACCATTCCACCACAGGACCAATGGTGGAACCTTCTTTTTTTCAACCCAGAACCAATTCAGAAATGGGTTGAAATGATGCAGATGATGGTGGAAATACCTAACAAAAGTCATTTTGTGCCTTACCTGGGGCGTATAGGGTCACACAGCCTGTGGAACCCTTCATTCCACCACAGGACCAATGGTGGAACCTTCTTTTTTTCAACCCAGAACCAATTCAGAAATGGGTTGGAATGATGCAAATGGTGGTGGAAATACCTAACAAAAGTCATTTTGTGCCTTACCTGTGGCGTACAGAGTCACACAGCCTGTGGAACCCACCATTCCACCACAGGACCAATGGTGGAACCTTCTTTTTTTCAACCCAGAACCAATTCAGAAATGGGTTGAACTGATGCATATGATGGTGGAAATACCTAACAAAAGTCATTTTGTGCCTTACCTGGGGCGTATAGCGTCACACAGCCTGTGGAACCCTCCATTCCACCACAGGACCAATGGTGGAACCTTCTTTTTTTCAACCATGAACTAATTCGGAAATGGGTTGAAATGATGCAGATGGTGGAGGAAATACCTAACAAAAGTCATTTTGTGCCTTACCTGTGGCGTACAGAGTCACACAGCCTGTGGAACCCTCCATTCCACCACAGGACCAATGGTGGAACCTTCTTTTTTTCAACCCAGAACTAATTCAGAAATGGGTTGGAATGATGCAGATGGTGGTGGAAATACCTAACAAAAGTCATTTTGTGCCTTACCTGTGGCGTACAGAGTCACACAGCCTGTGGAACCCTCCATTCCACCACAGGACCAATGGTGGAACCTTCTTTTTTTCAACCCAGAACTAATTCAGAAATGGGTTGGAATGATGCAGATGGTGGTGGAAATACCTAACAAAAGTCATTTTGTGCCTTACCTGTGGCGTACAGAGTCACACAGCCTGTGGAACCCTCCATTCCACCACAGGACCAATGGTGGAACCTTCTTTTTTTCAACCCAGAACTAATTCAGAAATGGGTTGGAATGATGCAGATGGTGGTGGAAATACCTAACAAAAGTCATTTTGTGCCTTACCTGTGGCGTACAGAGTCACACAGCCTGTGGAACCCACCATTCCACCACAGGTCCAATGGTGGAACCTTCTTTTTTTCAACCCAGAACCAATTCAGAAATGGGTTGAACTGATGCATATGATGGTGGAAATCCCTAACAAAAGTCATTTTGTGCCTTACCTGGGGCGTATAGGGTCACACAGCCTGTGGAACCCACCATTCCACCACAGGACCAATGGTGGAACCTTCTTTTTTTCAACCATGAACTAATTCGGAAATGGGTTGAAATGATGCAGATGGTGGTGGAAATACTTAACAAAAGTCATTTTGTGCCTTACCTGTGGCGTACAGAGTCACACAGCCTGTGGAACCCACCATTCCACCACAGGACCAATGGTGGAACCTTCTTTTTTTCAACCCAGAACTAATTCGGAAATGGGTTGAAATGATGCAGATGGTGGTGGAAATACCTAACAAAAGTCATTTTGTGCCTTACCTGTGGCGTACAGAGTCACACAGCCTGTGGAACCCACCATTCCACCACAGGTCCAATGGTGGAACCTTCTTTTTTTCAACCCACAACCAATTCAGAAATGGGTTGAACTGATGCATATGATGGTGGAAATACCTAACAAAAGTCATTTTGTGCCTTACCTGGGGCGTATAGGGTCACACAGCCTGTGGAACCCACCATTCCACCACAGGTCCAATGGTGGAACCTTCTTTTTTTCAACCCAGAACCAATTCAGAAATGGGTTGAACTGATGCATATGATGGTGGAAATCCCTAACAAAAGTCATTTTGTGCCTTACCTGGGGCGTATAGGGTCACACAGCCCGTGGAACCCTCCATTCCACCACAGGACCAATGGTGGGACTTTCTTTTTTTCAACCCAGAACCAATTCAGAAATTGGTTGAAATGATGCAGATGGTGGTGGAAATACCTACCAAAAATCATATTGTGCCTTACCTGGGGTGTATATAGGGTAATTCAGCCTGTGAAACCCTCCATTCCACCACAGGACCAATGGTGGAACCTTTTATCCGCCACAGGACTAATTGAATAGTTAGAGTGAGCTTTGATAAAATGCCTGTAATATATCTATTAAATGTCATTATGAGTAATTAGTTCAGTATGGGGTTAAATGATTGATGGAACCTTGCAATCCACCTCAGGACCTGTGGTGGTTCCTGACCTCCTGTGCAGGACGGCCCCAAATATTTCATTATTTCCAATAAACATCTCCTCATAAATGCCCAAAATGACCAGGAACATCATCTTCCACCACAGGACCAAAGGTGGCACCTGACCTCCTGTACAGGGCAACCCCCACTATTTCATTCTTTCCAATGAACACCTCACCATAAATGCCAAAACAGACCAGGAACCTCATCTTCCACAGAAGGACTACCCTCAACATTTCATTATTTTCAATAAACGCCTGATAATGAATACCCCAAAGGACCATCAAACTCCTCTTTCACTACAGAACCAATGGTGGAACCTAACTTGCAAATTCAAATAAATTCAAATTCAAATAATTTTATTTATACTCGATTAAAAATATCATCATTAATTATGCAGCACAAGACTACCCTAAATTTTTTTCATTCGCTGCAATAAGCATCTAATATTAAATTCCCAAGAGTAGGGGAGACCGGGGTAAGTTGTGCCATCTTTTGCGTCAGGCTGATTTTCCGAAAAACCGAAGCCTAATCAAGTAATCTGAAAGTCAGACATCAAAATACAATACGTTGGCCAGAATCGATCAAAGTTTCAGAGCAATCTGACCATTGGGAAGGTCATGGTAGGCATTTTAAAAAAGTAGGTGCTGGGGTAAGTTGTGCCGCATGACGGGGTAAGTTGATCCGCTTAATATATTCCAAAAAAACCTTGTATTTCACCCGTTCTTAAGATAGATCATTTGTATCATGTTTTTAACTTATGGCTGACATGTTACATGTCATTGAAACTTATCAAACATTTCATGCAAAAATGAAGACAAGTAAAGATGAATTAAAAATTCATTCCTATGTCATACCATCGGCACAACTCACCCCAATTATCAAAATGTCACAACTTACCTCAAATTGATTTTCTGGATGAAACTGGTTGTCAAAAATAAATAAACAATGTGAGAAGAAATCTAACAACTCAAATGTCGAGATATACCTCCTAACTCCATCCTACCAGAGGGACATCATCTCATTATAAATACCAAATGACGGAGAAACAAGAATGTCAGTCCTCGGCAATTCAAGTTTTCAACAAAATTGAATTTATGAGTGTAGCTTTTCATACCATTATATTTGGTAGTTTTTTTCTTGGTGCCAAATGCTGTTGACCAAGTGGGTATATATGGTAGGCATTGCCTTCTTTGCCCAGTTCTTCATTTCACCTCAACAGTGGGCGGGACAACTTACCCCACGGCACAACTTACCCCAGTCTCCCCTACAACATTTAAATAATGCCTGGTAAATTTTACATGAACTCCGCTGCATCCAATGGGCTGACGACATTAATACAAAATCAAAATTGTGTACTTACAATTTAATCATGAATATATATTGCCTTGAACCATATATGTCACAAGATTCATGAGTCGAACAAAGAACGCTCTTTTCTTGCACTGTTTAGGACAGAGATACTTCCACTGGAGATCGAAAATTGATAGATGGTATTGCAAAAGTGTAGAGGAAAATTTGCGTAAATTATAGAAAGGTGATGTTGAACACGAAGTTAATTTTCTTTTACAATGTAAGTTTTTTGAGGAAGAACGAAATTAAAGTATTTTAAAAAGCTCAAAACGGACAAAACCACATGTATATATTTTGAAAACTGGAGCATCTAGAAAAATTTGAATATTGATGTCAGAAATTAAAGTGACTGCTAAATCTATCCTTACTTGTAAAAGAAATAAATTTCTCTTCAGCTAGAGCCATGTTGCTAAAGATGCAGTAATCCCTATTGTAGTAAGTTTTGTAATTACATTATTATCCTGTTTGAAACTCAATGAAACTAAATGATATTAATGCATAAAATCTTCTTGAAACATTTTAGTATTTGAATTTATCTTCTGCTGACCACATGATGATGTGTAGCAGATAAATTGATTTGAGTAACTATTATATATATATCAAATTATTCTTCTTAAAATATTTAAGGGAAGAGGTTCCAGCATTGGTGCTGTGGTGGACGAGGAGGTTACTTGAATGTATAGCCTCCATCATTCCATATTTAGTACCAAGTGGAAAATTTTAAAAGTGGTCCTCTTGAGGGGAGAAGGTCCCAGCATTGGTCCTTTGGTGGAGGAAAAGTTAAATGATTTGTGTAATCTCCTTAATTTGATATTTAGCTCAAGTTAATAAATTTTAACAATGTCCTCTTGAGGGCAAGATATTCCAGCATTGGTCTGCTGTATGATGAAGTTCCACACCTTGTGCAACCTTCATAATATTATATATATCTATTCCAACCTATTTTAAGAGAATCAAACAAATGGATAGAAAGGGGAAAAATACACCATGCTGGCCTATTTAAGTGGTATTAGTTCATAGTCATGTAACAATCCTTGATTTTGATCCCACTACTTAATTGGTAAGTTGATCTAGACTAGAATTAGAATTAGAATTAGAATTTATTGGTAAACAAAATACCATTACACTTCAACGAATCAACATAACAAATAGCAGAATTATAATACCAATAAAAAAAAGGAACTGACACACTGAATGTGTGTATGTTCCCTAGCAATTTCACAATATAATTTATTAATCTTTATGGAACAGTGAATGAATATATATTATAGGAAATAAAAATTAATAATAATACTGATATATTAAAAACATTAATAGGCAGCACTATCATATATACAAAAGTGGTAATGACAATAATCTTAATAATAGTTTTGTATTACAGAATAGCGAAAGATATTCTAGGTAGAGACCACAAATTCCTTAAAATATTAGTTACTTTCTTTTTAAATGTAAATTTACTACAATTTAAATCAACGACATTCACAACAGAATTCCAAATTTCCGCACCTTTAAATCTGACATGGATTTTAACAATTTCTCATCTACATAATGGTAATCGAAGGTTATTCATATTTCTTGTTCCGTAATGATAAAAATCAGCTGGATAATTGAACATATCTGAAAACATTCTCGGCATTTTACCTCTTACAAACTTATACACTGAAAGACAAAAGTTATGCATATGTTGTGCATTCAAGAACCTCATCTGTGTGCTCAATATAAGGTTCTACCAAACACATGCTTTACATAAAATAAACCATGAAGTGTAAAGATAATGGTCTTGGGGTTCATTCGAAGGTTGAGATTTCCTCTCATCTGTAGTATCCCCTACAACATCGAGAAACATGCCTTCATTACAATGGAGGGTGTCTTGAGTTCCGGTTGTTTTTCTGGGTCTAACACCTCTTTGTTTATTCCTTGTCTACCCTACGCGCCTGTAACAGGCAGCTTTCTTTGATGCACTTGACAGATGAACATCTTAGACTCTACAATATCAAGCTGGGTTTTCACACCTGCACCATTCCAATAGTTTCATCCCTATCATATTCTGTAATTGGGGACACAATAGATTCAGTTGTAAGAGAATTGTGTGCTTGAATGTTTAGGGATTCATTTAAGCTCACAAGAAACCGCATACCTGCAAATGGTATGGGTCAACAGCAAAAACTGTGTTTTCTGAGAACTCCCCTTGGTCAGTCATTTTTAAAAACGAAAAACTATCCCGGTTCAGTGATTTATTGTTTGTGACCCTGTTTTCGGGTGTCTTACACCATGGACCCATCATATTGACCATAACCCTTGAACATCTGTCCCTCCCAACATATGCAAAACTTTTGTCTTTCAGTGTACATAAACATTATAATTGAAACTTTATACAATTTAGGTGGTTGTACAATTTTTAAGTTAATTAAATATACTGTTCGAAGGTGTTCTTCGACTAACACCTTTAATTCTATTAACCGCGTGTTTTTGCAAAACTTATAGCGAATTAATATAATTAGTATAAGTATTTCCCCATATTTCAAGTGCCATCACCGTACAATGGCCTTGTTATTGTAAACCTGGCCAGGCAGGTGCTGTCACCTTAGCGTTTAAAATACCATTTCGACCTAATATCCAAATACCTAATTCAAATTCATCATTGAACTAACAGAATTTGAATCTCAGATGTTGTGCGGTGACGGGGCCAGGTCTATAGAGCATTAATTATCAGGCATTTCTTAATAATCAAATATTGTTCCTTCCAAATATTAAGTTTGTCCTTTGCAAGAGGTCAGGTTCCATCAATGGTCCAGTTGTGGAAGTTGAGGTTCCCTGTCATCTGGGGCATTGACTATGAGATGTTCATTGGAAATTATAATTATAAAATATTAAGTGTAGTCAGGGGCAGGGGGTTAGGTTCCACCATTGGTCCTGTGGTGGATTGAAAGGTTCCTTTGTCAATGTAAGCCCATACTGGTCGAATTACTTATTATGATGTATTATAAGTGATATTACCCATGGATTTTATCAATAGTCGGAACAAACAATAAAATTTCTTCTGTAAAATAAAAAAGGTTGAACCACTGGTTATGCGCCTGGCATGGAACGGATGGTTCCCCAGGACATGTGACCCTATATGTGCCTAGGTAATGACTCTGAGTAGATACTTCAACCATTATGTCAATCATTTCAACCAATTTCTGATTTAGTCCTGGGTTGAAAAAAGAAGGTACCAGCATCTGCCCTGTGGTGGATTGCAGGGTTCCTTCATCCTTGTAACCCCACACTGACCTAATTACTCAAAATGACTTTAAAGAGACATATAACGAGCATTGTATCAAAAGCTGACACAAACTATTCAATTGGTCCTGTGGCGGATAAAAGGTTCCACCATTGGTCCTGTGGTGGAATGGAGGGTTCCCCATGCTGTGTGACCCTATATGCCCCGGTTAAGGCACAGAATGACTTTTGGTTGGTATTTCCACCATCATCTCAATCATCTCAACCGGCTTCTGAATTGGTCCTGGGTTGAAAAAAGAAGGTTCCACCATTTGTCCTGTGTTGGAATGGAGGGTTCCCAATGCTGTGTGACCCTACACGCCCCGGGTAAGGCACAAAATGACTTTTGGTCGGTATTTCCACCATCATCTCAATCATCTCAACCAGTTTCTGAATTGGTCCTGGGTTGAAAAAAGAAGGTTCCACCATTGGTCCTGTGGTGGATTGCAGGGTTCCATCATCCGTGTAACCCCACACTGACCTAATCACTCAAAATGACTTTTAAGAGACATGTAACAAACATTAGAACAAAAGCTGACTCAAACTATTCGATTGATCCTGTGGTGGATAAAAGGTTCCACCATTGGTCCTGTGGTGGAATGGAGGGTTCCCCAAGCTGTTTGACCCTATACGCCCCGGCTAAGGCACAGAATGACTTTTGGTCGGTATTTCCACCATCATCTCAATCATTTCAACCAGTTTCTGAATTGGTCCAGGGTTGAAAAAAGAAGGTTCCACCATTGGTCCTGTGGTGGAATGCAGGGTTCCCATTGCTGTGTGACCCTATACACCCCGGGTAAGGAACAAAATGACTTTTGGTCGGTATTTCCACCATCATCTCAATCATCTCAACCAGTTTCTGAATTGGTCCTGGGTTGAAAAAAGAAGGTTCCACCATTGGTCCTGTGGTGGATTGCAGGGTTCCATCATCCGTGTAACCCCACACTGACCTAATTACTCAAAATGACTTTTAAGAGACATATAACAAGCATTATAACAAAAGCTGACTCAAACTATTCGATTGGTCCTGTGGTGGATAAAAGGTTCCATCATTGGTCTTGTGGTGGAATGGAGGGTTCCCCAAGCTGTGTGACCCTATACGCCCCGGGTAAGGCACAGAATGACTTTTGGTCGGTATTTCCACCATCATGTCAATCATCTCAACCAGTTTCTGAATTGGTCCTGGGTTGAAAAAAGAAGGTTCCACCATTGGTCCTGTGGTGGAATGGAGGGTTCTCATTGCTGTGTGACCCTATACACCCCGGGTAAGGAACAAAATGACTTTTGGTCGGTATTTCCACCATCATCTCAATCATCTCAACCAGTTTCTGAATTGGTCCTGGGTTGAAAAAAGAAGGTTCCACCATTGGTCCTGTGGTGGAATGCAGTGTTCCTTCATCCGTGTAACCCCACACTGACCTAATTACTCAAAATGACTTTTAAGCGACATATAACAAGCATTATAACAAAAGCTGACTCAAACTATTCAATTGGTCCTGTGGTGGATAAAAGGTTCCATCATTGGTCCTGTGGTGGAATGGAGGGTTCCCCAAGCTGTGTGACCCTATACGCCCCGGCTAAGGCACAGAATGACTTTTGGTCGGTATTTCCACCATCATCTCAATCATTTCAACCAGTTTCTGAATTGGTCCAGGGTTGAAAAAAGAAGGTTCCACCATTGGTCCTGTGGTGGAATGCAGGGTTCCCATTGCTGTGTGACCCTATACACCCCGGGTAAGGAACAATATGACTTTTGGTCGGTATTTCCACCATCATCTCAATCATCTCAACCAGTTTCTGAATTGGTCCTGGGTTGAAAAAAGAAGGTTCCACCATTGGTCCTGTGGTGGATTGCAGGGTTCTCATTGCTGTGTGACCCTATACACCCCGGGTAAGGAACAAAATGACTTTTGGTCGGTATTTCCACCATCTTCTCAATCATCTCAACCAGTTTCTGAATTGGTCCTGGGTTGAAAAAAGAAGGTTCCACCATTGGTCCTGTGGTGGAATGCAGGGTTCCTTCATCCGTGTAACCCCACACTGACCTAATTACTCAAAATGACTTTTAAGCGACATATAACAAGCATTATAACAAAAGCTGACTCAAACTATTCAATTGGTCCTGTGGTGGATAAAAGGTTCCATCATTGGTCCTGTGGTGGAATGGGGGGTTCCCCAAGCTGTGTGACCCTATACGCCCCGGGTAAGGCACAGAATGACTTTTGGTCGGTATTTCCACCATCATCTCAATCATCACAACCAGTTTCTGAATTGGTCCTGGGTTGAAAAAAGAAGGTTCCACCATTGGCCCTGTCCTGGAATGGAGGGTTCCTATTGCGGTGTGACCCTACACACCCCGGGTAAGGACACAAAATGACTTTTGGTCGGTATTTCCACCATCATCTCAATCATCTCAACCAGTTTCTGAATTGGTCCTGGGTTGAAAAAAGAAGGTTCCACCATTGGTCCTGTGGTGGATTGCAGGGTTCCATCATCCGTGTAACCCCACACTGACCTAATCACTCAAAATGACTTTTAAGAGACATGTAACAAACATTAGAACAAAAGCTGACTCAAACTATTCGATTGGTCCTGTGGTGGATAAAAGGTTCCACCATTGGTCCTGTGGTGGAATGGAGGGTTCCCCAAGCTGTGTGACCCTATACGCCCCGGCTAAGGCACAGAATGACTTTTGGTCGGTATTTCCACCATCATCTCAATCATTTCAACCAGTTTCTGAATTGGTCCAGGGTTGAAAAAAGAAGGTTCCACCATTGGTCCTGTGGTGGAATGCAGGGTTCCCATTGCTGTGTGACCCTATACACCCCGGGTAAGGAACAAAATGACTTTTGGTCGGTATTTCCACCATCATCTCAATCATCTCAACCAGTTTCTGAATTGGTCCTGGGTTGAAAAAAGAAGGTTCCACCATTGGTCCTGTGGTGGATTGCAGGGTTCCATCATCCGTGTAACCCCACACTGACCTAATTACTCAAAATGACTTTTAAGAGACATATAACAAGCATTATAACAAAAGCTGACTCAAACTATTCGATTGGTCCTGTGGTGGATAAAAGGTTCCATCATTGGTCTTGTGGTGGAATGGAGGGTTCCCCAAGCTGTGTGACCCTATACGCCCCGGGTAAGGCACAGAATGACTTTTGGTCGGTATTTCCACCATCATGTCAATCATCTCAACCAGTTTCTGAATTGGTCCTGGGTTGAAAAAAGAAGGTTCCACCATTGGTCCTGTGGTGGAATGGAGGGTTCTCATTGCTGTGTGACCCTATACACCCCGGGTAAGGAACAAAATGACTTTTGGTCGGTATTTCCACCATCATCTCAATCATCTCAACCAGTTTCTGAATTGGTCCTGGGTTGAAAAAAGAAGGTTCCACCATTGGTCCTGTGGTGGAATGCAGGGTTCCTTCATCCGTGTAACCCCACACTGACCTAATTACTCAAAATGACTTTTAAGCGACATATAACAAGCATTATAACAAAAGCTGACTCAAACTATTCAATTGGTCCTGTGGTGGATAAAAGGTTCCATCATTGGTCCTGTGGTGGAATGGGGGGTTCCCCAAGCTGTGTGACCCTATACGCCCCGGGTAAGGCACAGAATGACTTTTGGTCGGTATTTCCACCATCATCTCAATCATCACAACCAGTTTCTGAATTGGTCCTGGGTTGAAAAAAGAAGGTTCCACCATTGGACCTGTCCTGGAATGGAGGGTTCCTATTGCGGTGTGACCCTACACACCCCGGGTAAGGACACAAAATGACTTTTGGTCGGTATTTCCACCATCATCTCAATCATCTCAACCAGTTTCTGAATTGGTCCTGGGTTGAAAAAAGAAGGTTCCACCATTGGTCCTGTGGTGGATTGCAGGGTTCCATCATCCATGTAACCCCACACTGACCTAATTACTCAAAATGACTTTTAAGAGACATATAAGAAGCATTATATCAAAAGCTGACTCAAACTATTCGATTGGTCCTGTGGTGGATAAAAGGTTCCACCATTGGTCCTGTGGTGGAATGGAGGGTTCCCTATGCTGTGTGACCCTATACACCCCGGGTAAGGAACAATATGATTTTGGTCGGTATTTCCACCATTATCTCAATCATCTCAACCAGTTTCTGAATTGGTCCTGTGTTGAAAAAAGAAGGTTCCACCATTGGTCCTGTGGTGGATTGCAGGGTTCCATCATCCGTGTAACCCCACACTGACCTAATTACTCAAAATGACTTTTAAGAGACATATAACAAGCATTAGAACAAAAGCTGACTCAAACTATTCCATTGGTCCTGTGGTGGATAAAAGGTTCCACCATTGGTCTTGTGGTGGAATGGAGGGTTCCCCAAGCTGTGTGACCCTATACGCCCCGGGTAAGGCACAGAATGACTTTTGGTCGGTATTTCCACCATCATCTCAACCAGTTTCTGAATTGGTCCTGGGTTGAAAAAAGAAGGTTCCACCATTGGTCCTGTGGTGGAATGCAGGGTTCCTTCATCCGTGTAACCCCACACAGACCTAATTACTCAAAATGACTTTTAAGAGGCATATAACAAGCATTGTATCAAAAGCTGACTCAAACTATCTGATTGGTCCTGTGGTGGATAAAAGGTTCAACCATTGGTCCTGTGGTGGAATGCAGGGTTCCATCATCCGTGTAACCCCACACTGACCTAATTACTCAAAATGACTTTTAAGAGGATATAACAAGTATTTAAGCAAAGCTGACTCAAACTATTCGATTGGTCCTGTGGTGGATAAAAAGTTCCACCATTGGTCCTCTGGTGGAATGGAGGGTTCCCAATGCTGTATGACCCTACACACCCCGGGTAAGGCACAAAATGACTTTTGGTCGGTATTTCCACCATCATCTCAATCATCTCAACCAGTTTCTGAATTGGTCCTGGGTTGAAAAAAGAAGGTTCCACCATTGGTCCTGTGGTGGATTGCAGGGTTCCATCATCCGTGTAACCCCACACTGACCTAATCACTCAAAATGACTTTTAAGAGACATGTAACAAACATTAAAACAAAAGCTGACTCAAACTATTCGATTGGTCCTGTGGTGGATAAAAGGTTCCACCATTGGTCCTGTGGTGGAATGGAGGGTTCCCCAAGCTGTGTGACCCTATACGCCCCGGCTAAGGCACAGAATGACTTTTGGTCGGTATTTCCACCATCATCTCAATCATTTCAACCAGTTTCTGAATTTGTCCAGGGTTGAAAAAAGAAGGTTCCACCATTGGTCCTGTGGTGGAATGCAGGGTTCCCATTGCTGTGTGACCCTATACACCCCGGGTAAGGCACAAAATGACTTTTGGTCGGTATTTCCACCATCATCTCAATCATCTCAACCAGTTTCTGAATTGGTCCTGGGTTGAAAAAAGAAGGTTCCACCATTGGTCCTGTGGTGGATTGCAGGGTTCCATCATCCGTGTAACCCCACACTGACCTAATTACTCAAAATGACTTTTAAGAGACATATAACAAGCATTATAACAAAAGCTGACTCAAACTATTCGATTGGTCCTGTGGTGGATAAAAGGTTCCATCATTGGTCTTGTGGTGGAATGGAGGGTTCCCAATGCTGTGTGACCCTATACACCCCGGGTAAGGAACAATATGACTTTTGGTCGGTATTTCCACCATCATCTCAATCATCTCAACCAGTTTCTGAATTGGTCCTGTGTTGAAAAAAGAAGGTTCCACCGTTGGTCCTGTGGTGGATTGCAGGGTTCAATCATCCGTGTAACCCCACACTGACCTAATTACTCAAAATGACTTTTAAGAGACATATAACAAGCATTAGAACAAAAGCTGACTCAAACTATTCCATTGGTCCTGTGGTGGATAAAAGGTTCCACCATTGGTCCTGTGGTGGAATGGAGGGTTCCCCAAGCTGTGTGACCCTATACGCCCCGGGTAAGGCACAGAATGACTTTTGGTCGGTATTTCCACCATCATCTCAATCATCTCAACCAGTTTTTGAATTGGTCCTGGGTTGAAAAAAGAAGGTTCCACCATTGGTCCTGTGGTGGAATGGAGGGTTCCCATTGCTGTGTGACCCTATACACCCCGGGTAAGGAACAAAATGACTTTTGGTCGGTATTTCCACCATCATCTCAATCATCTCAACCAGTTTCTGAATTGGTCCTGGGTTGAAAAAAGAAGGTTCCACCATTGGTCCTGTGGTGGAATGCAGGGTTCCTTCATCCGTGTAACCCCACACTGACCTAATTACTCAAAATGACTTTTAAGCGACATATAACAAGCATTATAACAAAAGCTGACTCAAACTATTCAATTGGTCCTGTGGTGGATAAAAGGTTCCATCATTGGTCCTGTGGTGGAATGGGGGGTTCCCCAAGCTGTGTGACCCTATACGCCCCGGGTAAGGCACAGAATGACTTTTGGTCGGTATTTCCACCATCATCTCAATCATCACAACCAGTTTCTGAATTGGTCCTGGGTTGAAAAAAGAAGGTTCCACCATTGGACCTGTCCTGGAATGGAGGGTTCCTATTGCGGTGTGACCCTACACACCCCGGGTAAGGACACAAAATGACTTTTGGTCGGTATTTCCACCATCATCTCAATCATCTCAACCAGTTTCTGAATTGGTCCTGGGTTGAAAAAAGAAGGTTCCACCATTGGTCCTGTGGTGGATTGCAGGGTTCCATCATCCATGTAACCCCACACTGACCTAATTACTCAAAATGACTTTTAAGAGACATATAAGAAGCATTATATCAAAAGCTGACTCAAACTATTCGATTGGTCCTGTGGTGGATAAAAGGTTCCACCATTGGTCCTGTGGTGGAATGGAGGGTTCCCTATGCTGTGTGACCCTATACACCCCGGGTAAGGAACAATATGATTTTGGTCGGTATTTCCACCATTATCTCAATCATCTCAACCAGTTTCTGAATTGGTCCTGGGTTGAAAAAAGAAGGTTCCACCATTGGTCCTGTGGTGGATTGCAGGGTTCAATCATCCGTGTAACCCCACACTGACCTAATTACTCAAAATGACTTTTAAGAGACATATAACAAGCATTAGAACAAAAGCTGACTCAAACTATTCCATTGGTCCTGTGGTGGATAAAAGGTTCCACCATTGGTCTTGTGGTGGAATGGAGGGTTCCCCAAGCTGTGTGACCCTATACGCCCCGGGTAAGGCACAGAATGACTTTTGGTCGGTATTTCCACCATCATCTCAACCAGTTTCTGAATTGGTCCTGGGTTGAAAAAAGAAGGTTCCACCATTGGTCCTGTGGTGGAATGCAGGGTTCCTTCATCCGTGTAACCCCACACAGACCTAATTACTCAAAATGACTTTTAAGAGGCATATAACAAGCATTGTATCAAAAGCTGACTCAAACTATCTGATTGGTCCTGTGGTGGATAAAAGGTTCAACCATTGGTCCTGTGGTGGAATGCAGGGTTCCATCATCCGTGTAACCCCACACTGACCTAATTACTCAAAATGACTTTTAAGAGGATATAACAAGTATTTAAGCAAAGCTGACTCAAACTATTCGATTGGTCCTGTGGTGGATAAAAAGTTCCACCATTGGTCCTCTGGTGGAATGGAGGGTTCCCAATGCTGTATGACCCTACACACCCCGGGTAAGGCACAAAATGACTTTTGGTCGGTATTTCCACCATCATCTCAATCATCTCAACCAGTTTCTGAATTGGTCCTGGGTTGAAAAAAGAAGGTTCCACCATTGGTCCTGTGGTGGATTGCAGGGTTCCATCATCCGTGTAACCCCACACTGACCTAATCACTCAAAATGACTTTTAAGAGACATGTAACAAACATTAGAACAAAAGCTGACTCAAACTATTCGATTGGTCCTGTGGTGGATAAAAGGTTCCACCATTGGTCCTGTGGTGGAATGGAGGGTTCCCCAAGCTGTGTGACCCTATACGCCCCGGCTAAGGCACAGAATGACTTTTGGTCGGTATTTCCACCATCATCTCAATCATTTCAACCAGTTTCTGAATTTGTCCAGGGTTGAAAAAAGAAGGTTCCACCATTGGTCCTGTGGTGGAATGCAGGGTTCCCATTGCTGTGTGACCCTATACACCCCGGGTAAGGCACAAAATGACTTTTGGTCGGTATTTCCACCATCATCTCAATCATCTCAACCAGTTTCTGAATTGGTCCTGGGTTGAAAAAAGAAGGTTCCACCATTGGTCCTGTGGTGGATTGCAGGGTTCCATCATCCGTGTAACCCCACACTGACCTAATTACTCAAAATGACTTTTAAGAGACATATAACAAGCATTATAACAAAAGCTGACTCAAACTATTCGATTGGTCCTGTGGTGGATAAAAGGTTCCATCATTGGTCTTGTGGTGGAATGGAGGGTTCCCAATGCTGTGTGACCCTATACACCCCGGGTAAGGAACAATATGACTTTTGGTCGGTATTTCCACCATCATCTCAATCATCTCAACCAGTTTCTGAATTGGTCCTGTGTTGAAAAAAGAAGGTTCCACCGTTGGTCCTGTGGTGGATTGCAGGGTTCAATCATCCGTGTAACCCCACACTGACCTAATTACTCAAAATGACTTTTAAGAGACATATAACAAGCATTAGAACAAAAGCTGACTCAAACTATTCCATTGGTCCTGTGGTGGATAAAAGGTTCCACCATTGGTCCTGTGGTGGAATGGAGGGTTCCCCAAGCTGTGTGACCCTATACGCCCCGGGTAAGGCACAGAATGACTTTTGGTCAGTATTTCCACCATCATCTCAATCATCTCAACCAGTTTTTGAATTGGTCCTGGGTTGAAAAAAGAAGGTTCCACCATTGGTCCTGTGGTGGAATGGAGGGTTCCCATTGCTGTGTGACCCTATACACCCCGGGTAAGGAACAAAATGACTTTTGGTCGGTATTTCCACCATCATATCAATCATCTCAACCAGTTTCTGAATATGTCCTGGGTTGAAAAAAGAAGGTTCCACCATTGGTCCTGTGGTGGATTGCAGGGTTCCATCATCCGTGTAACCCCACACTGAGCTAATTACTCAAAATGACTTTATTAAGAGACATATAACAAGCATTATAACAAAAGCTGACTCAAACTATTCGATTGGTCCTGTGGTGGATAAAAGGTTCCACCATTTTTCCTGTGGTGAAATGCAGGGTTCCTTCATCCGTGTAACCCCACACTGACCTAATTACTCAAAATGACTTTTAAGAGACATATAACAAGCATTATATCAGAAGATGACTCAAACTATCCGATTGGTCCTGTGGTTGATAAAAGGTTCCACCATTGGTCCTGTGGTGGAATGGAGGGTTCCCAATGCTGTGCGACCCTATACACCCCGGGTAAGGCACAAAATGACTTTTGGTCGGTATTTCCACCATCACCTTAATCATCTCAACCAGTTTCTGAATAGTTCCTTGGTCAAAAATTTAGGTTCCACCATTGGTCCTGTGGTGGAAGGGTCGCGGTGCCAACTTAGTTGCATTGACTAGTCGTGTGACCGACAAAATGACTTTTCTTAATAAAATTGCAATGTGGAATAGGACCTCAAAAACTGTTTGTGATCAAACAGAATGACGTGGCAGAGATAGGGATATGAGCTCACAAGAAACATCTAACTACTTTCTCTAAACACTTGTCATTTGTCTACCGTAACATGTGTCCAGCAAGTATCATGGATGGAGCATACCATTCTAATACAACATTTCTGGCCCTGTTATACCTGTTATTGCAAACTGTACTTTGCCTCTGCACATATGACAAGATTAATCAGCAATATGCTTTTACGTATGAAAGGCTACATAGGGCAAGGAGGGGTGGAGTACATCCATGTTTTGTATCACGGTATATTGAAGAATGACCCAGCTAGAAGTCGATCGCTACTTCATTAAAGCCAAAGAAGAAATAAAGATAGATACAGGCTGTACGTTTTACGTCTTAAACACATTTTAATTATATTTTGGTCTATAGTCTCCTTGTTTAGTCATTTCAATAATCAAAGATATATACTGAGAGATATGTATCTACTTTGGTATACATGTAGACCAATATAAAATGAAGCTTTAAATTTTTTTACAGTACCTTTGTGCAAATTGTACTCCGGCTAAAAATGCCTTATTGATATATCCGTCAAAATGACATATAATTTCAGATGTAGTTGAACCTGAAATCCATTTGTGTGCAAACTTAACATTTAACAATATTCTACAAATAAATAAATATGCACTTAAATGCAAATGGTTATAAAAGTTGATCGATCAAGTGTGTTCTTCAAAGTTCAACATAAACTTATCCACTTCTCCAAAAAACAAATTTGGCCATAATCTTTCTCGAAGTTAGTTGCTGCATTGATCCCTAGTCGAAAACAAACAACAGTCTGCTGTAGAAGGTTGTATGACACATGCCAGGAAATCAGTGATCCACCATTGGGAGTAAATTAATATTCTTCTCAGATGGCTCTACTCCTTATGCAATTTGGGCCCATCTAGCTCAGTACAGGAAATCCCAATGATTCCACTGACGCACACTGAATAGTAGACCTGAAACTGTGTCATTCCACAATGCACTGGATCTTTACTATAACTGCCCAGCATATCTGGGATATATTTTCTAAAGTTGGTTGAAAACCTATGCCTTTTATTGTTGTTGTTAGAGTAATGACTTTGGACCATAGTTATCAAGTGCTGAAATGAACTTAAGAATATGTCTTACCACCACAACATTGTAACTGTTAAACGATTACTGCAATTTCGAGGAGCATGGGTTGCTTGGACCACTTGCTATGTAGTTTCTAAACTTTCTCTGGTTGGCAGAATATCAGTTAAGGACCATTGAGAGGAAGTTCATATATACTATGTAGCAAGTAGCCTTGCAATTTATACTAATTGAAATTGCAGTAATGGATTGGTGCCCTGTTGAACCATTAATCAAATAATGTGAAAGTGCATTTATCTAATGGTGCTGTATTTGAGAGTATTGCAAATGTTGCATTATATCTGTATCAGTTTACTACAAGGGTCAAGATTTTGTGATATTCCTGTGGCTGGTGCTGATTTAAAGTTATTAAATGTAAAGGGAGTTTTAAATATAAAAAAATGAATTTAAACTGCTCGAATCAAAATATAAATATGAGATTTCTATTACCAGTTGATTAGGCACTCTTATGAGTGCTAAAAAAAACTAGACAAGCTCATTTTACTGACTGTGTATTAAACATGTTTCTATAGACTGTTCCACTTGTTGGCAGATAAACACGTTACTAAGAGGTTTGTCATATTACCTGGAGATAGGGATAAGTCTAAGCTTGGTTCCAGGCATCTATAGTCTTTGACTTAGAGCAGGACCGGCATTAGCTATGTCTTATAGCTTCCAACCACGTTTAGACACAGCTAATGGCTGCAGAATGTACAGGTGGGACCAGGTAGCCATTAGCAACTCTTCAGCCTGAAGGAATAAAGGCAGATTTTAGATGCGCATCAGGTCTCTGACTCGCTCTACTATTATATTTAGCATCCAAAAATTCATTTGAGAGAGAATTTGCAATGCTATTGTTCTTCATGTGATGACCAAGAAGTGTATCATGTGCGCTATAATGTCTGGATTTGCCAAGCAGATGACGAGTTGCTCCAGTGATGCAAATGTGACCTGATGACACTTATGGCAATCTTGAGGACAACTGTGGAATCAGAATGGCTGCTCTTCTGTAATGAGGACAAGTGTACAATCATCAGGTCTACACTAATGATGAAATGTCAATATTATTTTACTCATGAGGGTCGCCATCCTAGATTCAAAGTAATGCAGGCGAAGACCTTCAGCAGAGCTGGCAGAAACCTTAACCATTTTGCCGCCCAGCTACCTTATTTGAACCCTAGACCAAAGAAAATTGATCTTTTGCAGAATAACATGGTAGAAAAGGACAATGACGTTGTTATGAAAGCAACCCCTTTAGAAAGTCCTTCTCTTGCTATTGTCATATTTGGCAGCTGGAGAGCAATTGTCATATTTGGAGATGAGTGGCATGATAGCTATTGTCAGCGTCAAGTGACATCCATTTGTTAATGTCACGTGACCTCAAATGACTTCCTGGATTCTACCCAGGGGTAACACTTAGCTTATCGGTAAGGTCCTGGCCCCCATACACAGAACAATAACATTTCACAGACAAGTATAATGTTCCCATATATCAAAGTGCTAATTTCTTTTGTAAAGTGCATAGTTTTGAAAATGAGAAAGCCTGAATGACCTTTCTTCTGCATGGGTGGTAGGGAACGTTCATTCCTGTGTTCTACTACCCCACCAAATAGATTAAAGTTATGGAGAGACTGATATATTTTTAGGTTGGAATTAGATGCATACATTTTCATGTGAAGTGTTAATATCTGAACAAGTGTACATTGGCGAGTTATACAATGTAGTCCTCTTTGAAAGGCAACTTCATCCAGCATTTTTTCTAATAGAGGAATAGCCCGTAACCTCGCTTGGTGATCTGTGACTTCAAAAATAACCAAGGGCATTTTAGATATTGCTTTGTTACAAAGGGCAATTCATTACTCCGCAGCCAGGGTTTCATATGGACTTTGTCATAAGAGTTAGAGATTAATGACGTCGCAATTCATCATTCCGTATGGTGGAAATGGCACAGGAATGTCAAGTAGGCAGAAATTGGAGGAAACAAATACAAGGCTCAATGAACATCATTGAACATAATATTATATCAAAACATATCCAGTGATGTATTTGAAGTTTAAATGAATCTTGCAAGGTGAACAAAGAAATATGATATAATAGAAAGGTAGACTGATAGACAGACAGAAAGATGGAGATAAAGAAATTTAATAAACACTTAATGATTGATACATTGCTAAACCTGTGGACAGGATGGAAACAATTAGGAAATAAACAAAGGAAGAAAGACAGACACTGAGAAAGTTTGTTGCAAATGGCCTTGAGCTGACACTTCATAGTTTTGCTGAAGCAGTGCACATGACAGATGTTGATCGTAAGCCTAATCCTGATACAATACTAATTATTACCTGGGTAGTCCAATGACCAATATGTTGAATTTTGTTCTTATTGCACGACACATTCATTGAAAGTGTGTGTGTCAAGGGCTTTGGAGTGTGTTCCGTTATGAGCATTGAAATGCCATTGAGTATAAGTTCACTCCATAAAAGCAATATTACATTGGTATAAGCTAGATTTTTTCATTCTTAATATTCTGGCAATGCCTTACCGAGGTAGTAAGAAAACACTAAGTATATGAAGGTTGATTCTGTAAATGTGCGGCAGCTGAAGGTTGGCATTGGGCCAGTTGATGTCCAGTGTTGTGAAAGGTCACTTCTGTCATTATGCCATAGATGTCAAGACAGTATCATATACAGAGTTAATCCCAGGTACAGCAGCAAGAGACAACATCTAAATGAGCATTTGCATGAGGTTGCAATTGGACACTTTCATACTATACTGTGATGTATATAGACAGACAGACAGACAAATTCTTTATTGACCTGTGTAAAAAATATACACCCAGCCCTATATGGGCTTACAAGTCATCAAAACAATTCAAAAGTAACTTTAACAACAAATATATAAGCCTTCAAATTTATAATCCTGCGAATCCATGTCAAACACTCTAAATCTAAATCCAAAATTGTAATTATTTGTCATATTATACTGACTAGAGTACACAACTTAGGCAGGCTAGTACATCAATACGACATTCACACTATATCCTACATGAATAACATTCTCATGTCATGCCCGACACTGCCAGTGTGATGCAATGTTTGTGGTTCATTCTGTATGCAATCTCATCTGCAAAGCGAAAGCCTTTGCACCTAACAGCCTTGTCAAGCATATAAGGCCATTTGATCTCACAATGACGGCAAGATGGAAAGGGATAGGACATATCAGATGTAGGCAAGGCAAGATGATATGACTTAAGATCACACTGAGCTGAAATATTGAAAATATTAAAATGGATTAGCAGTTGAAACAAGATTTCGGAGCACGTTGCCCTGTCCACAAAGGAAGAACATACTACATATATATACAAAATGTAATAAGTAGCTGTTTTTGTTGATATGAGACTTACCAACAGACACCAAATTTTGACGTTATTTGCCTGGTGCCATGTCATCATTTGCTTGTTTGAGTATGAATTTCCAGGTTATTCATTCAATTTCATTGCTACTTTCTCCGAAAAATATTGATATAACACATAGCCCAAGCCAAACCACGCAATGTTAACCCAAAACTCAACTTTTGACATGAGGTTCTACTTAGCAGGTCATAATTATGAATGTGGGGGATCCATTATTCTAGCTGGCGTACCATTATACCATCATAAGAGATTATTCTGACTTACCACAATCGTCCTTGTCCAGTAGAATTAAAGATGCTTGCCACATTTAGGAATGCATTGTTATTCTGCACAACCCAAATATTTTTCTACCTACAGGCTTATAAAATTCACAAATTTGTAGTTGCTTGATATCATACTTTTTTTGCCTGAAGCGATTGATGTGATTCAAGCATTCCCACTCTACTTTGGAATGCACTTTTCTAGTGTTACACAACTGAAGCGCATTTAGACTGTGTAGGAGTGGTGTGTAGACTTTATGTAAAAAATCCATCAGCAAAGAACATAAAGGGAACTGATGGCTTAGGCATAAAAACGGTGGCACAAAAAACTACAGCAACACAGCTTAGTGAAAGTGAGATGGTGTTTTGAAAGGCTTCTTCACTGCAGCGCTCTTCAGAAATGTTTGAGGAAAAAACTGCTATTTCAGAGTTATATATGATGGGTAAGGATATGTGAACCTCACCAGAAGGAAGATGTATTATACCTATAACTAGATGTAAAGAATGCACAGAAAAGATCATGGAATATTGAGTTCATCAACACGGGAATTACACATCACGAGTTTTGGCTTACACTAAATGATCTAATTATCAGCACATATTTGGAAAATTCTAACTGCCATTAACCATGAATTCAATGCGGCTTTGGCAAGTGTTGCAGCTCTCTTTTTCGCTGTGAACAGGAAGCAGTGTTTGCCAACACGGCCAAATAAAGAGTACCCTTCATCCAGTAACAGCTGCCAGTTTGACCGCTCCGTAATGGTCACTCTGCCAGGTTCCTAGTGAATGTACTTTTATGTCGCTGAACCAGGACGCTGCAACTTGTGGTCTGCTGTCAAAGAGTTTCAGAACCCAGGCATTCAGATGTCTAACAACAATTTCTGTTGTCAAACATAGTAAAATTTGTGTATTTTGCATATAGTTAAATAATAATATCTTCCTTCAAGGTCTGGTAGAATTTATATTATGCTTGTATGAATTTCATTCCAATGGTGCTGAACCAACTTCAGAAAGGTTTTTGAAAGGCATTTAACACACAATGGCAATACTTCACGATAATTTGAAATTTTCTTCTAATTTTGTTACTTTACGCCGATTTTCAAAGGACAAGGATACTTTGGGCCCTGTAGGTTGACATTTCGACTTAGGGTTGATTGCACAGCAGCAGCTATTTCCTTGCTTTGTGCATCATATAATATGACTGGGGGCATATCATCTTGATACTTTTATTGGGAAGTTGACACACACTAGATTTTGGGTGGTGTGTCTGAAATCACAGAGCAATGGTTGAGTGCTCTTAAGCTATTTTCTGATAAAATTTTTATGACAGCCACGATTCTCTTATTGCGTGTTAAAAACGCAAAAGAGATGGAGAGGACAAAGGCATATATATTTCTTCTTAATGAAGACACAAAATTCGATGCAGTATTCAAATGAAGTAGCAAAATTCTTCTGCAGAAGAACAGATGCATTGTTGCCGCACTTCTAAAGGTGAATTTTCAGTGACATCCAACATGAAGCCAATGTCTGGAATTTGCATGAACTATATGGTCTGTGGGTTGTCTGCAGCAGTTCTTGTATGTTAAATAGGATTGACTAGTCTACAAACATGTTATGTTGCTAGAAGCAGAAATTTACGGCTGCTGTGGAGGAGACTTCATAAGAAGGCATCTGTTCTCGAATTATTCAGACGATCTGTCTATCTGGCTTCAGGTTTGAATAATGAAGTTTTGTAACAATGTATGATACTCACACAGTTTTTGGACCTCATTATCTCTATATCCTATTTAATTGTAGATATATACAATGTTTCGTAAAACTGAAGAAAACAAAAAAAGGCTTAATGGAAAAAGACACAAGGTGTGAATGTGTCTTAATTGCAAATTCACAGATTAGCTCGTTTCCTTTAGCTATTTGATGAGAAAGTGGGGAATTTGATTTTCTACACAAGAAGAGTCTTGATGAAATGTCAAGGCTAATTGCATTAAATTTAGAGGTGAAATTGTCACCTCTGTGACTGCTGATTTCTTCTCAATTTGTATATTTTTGTCATTTTTAAATCCTCTCTTTTTCAGAAGAAAATAAGGACTTATTAAATGATACTAGAATGAACACTGCTCGGAAAACTCAAATTTGAACAACATTATTATATTTCAAATAGATTACCTCCTCAAAAATATTTACTATAGCAGCCGATGAGGGAGTTTTCTGAAATATTTCTTGCAGTTTGAAGCACACTCCAAAATGATCTCACCCAAAACAGCTTTTTGAAATTAAGGGTGTTTTGAATGTAGCAGCTTTACATTTGGTGTTGATCTACAAAATTATCCCTTGCAAAAGAGCACTTTTACTTGAAAGAGGGGAATGAGTTTTGTTCCACTCCCTCTAGGTTGGTCAGTTGGTGAAAAGTAGATAATAGATAACAAATACTGTTCTTTATTCTTCCTGTGAAATTTATGCCTTAGGGTGACATTCACAGAGAGATCTAAATTTGGAAACGTGGGTTTAGTTTTCAAAATGTGAAATATTCATAAACTCCTGCATCCCCTCTAATTGCTCTCTAATTGCTAATATCTGCTTAGCTTGAAGTGGTTGTTTGAAGTAAAGTATTAAATGAGCTAGTATTATCAAGTTATATCAATTATGGATATTAAGCATCATGACTAATGAGTTATGATAGGCAGATCAGATTAGATTGACTGATAATGGATTCCTGTCTGTTCAAAGAAATCTGCAGACCCTTTGGGCAGAAATTTTGGTTAGTCATCATTCAATAAATACTAAGTTTTATGCCTTTCTGAAGAGTGAAACTGAAGAATTTGGATTGGATTGCAAAATAATTTATGAGAGTTCTTTGAAGAGAAAAATATTCTGATTACGAAATCTATATCTGATTCTGAGGGGCATTATTTAATTAAAATAACCGCTTTATCTTAAAAGACTATGATGTTCTGGGCTTCAAATATTTTAGAATAATGTTTCCTTTGTCCTCAACAAAGGTATTTCATTAAGTGTTACCTCAAAATGATTTCCTTTTCCCAAAGAAGTACATATTGTGCACATTAATCCTTGCTTCATCCGAGGTCTATATTTTGGCATTCTTTCACATATATTTCTCTTTCCATTGTCAAAACAACATGTCCGAAAGAATACTAAGTAGCTAGAAGTAGCAGAAAGAAAAACAGAATGCCTTCTAGAAGTGTAACCACTCCTCATCTTTCCATATTAGGCCATGGGCACCACTCTGAACAGTTGATCATAATATGAAGATTGCTAGGCTATGTAAGTCAAATGGTGAAATTAGCCCTCTGGGTCTGTGATTCTTTGTCACTTTATATGGACAGACAATATTATAGTGTCTCCATTGTTATTTTCATGTCCAATGTGGTAGCCCAGTCACGGTGTTAAAAAAAGGCACCGTCAGTGGCGTCCCACTAGTTAGCAACCATTGAATCTGTCAGTTTGATTCAATTATTGGGTAACCCTTTTATAGACACCGCTCTTTTCCTTCCCACCTGAACAAGTGACAGTGTTGTTATCCATTGAAAATCCGGTCATGCCCAATGCTTTAGCTGCAATAAGAAAAGGAGACATTAGTTGGGAAGGAGACTTCATCATGGTCAGAAAAGGATTTAGAAATTCTTTAATTAAGGTAATTACACTTTTAATATTGCCTGATCCTGCCATAGTAAAATGCAGGCCCACAAAGATCTGGGCAGTCCACAAAACTGCACATTGTGCGATGTTGGATACATACTTCCGAGTTGTTTTTATAATTATTTACGTTGAAAAGCAACAAACTATTTTATCATATTGGCAAAAAATTGCAATTGCTTGATTTGCAGCACAACATGCTGTGACTTAAGCTAAGTTCAAGAAAAGGCACTAAATGTGTAGTAAAAGTGGCTGATAATTTCATGCCAACTGTTTGATTTGGGTAATCAAAGTTAAACGAAACATGCTCCCTGTGCAAACATTTCATACATCTTTAAAAGTTGTGGCGTCATTTTTGTTTCAACATTGGAAGCTTACATTTTTCCCAACATCTTACGAATGGAAGCCATGTTATGGATGTCAGCAACGTCACGACATCCTATGGTTACTGCAGGGCTTCTAATACATGCAAATGGCTGTGTTCTTCGAAAGTTTGTAATCCTGTCTTACAACAGCAATCTCAAAGCCCAAAGACCTTGATCCTACTAGTTTTTTAGGGAGATCTCACAAGCATCTGAGCAGTGTTTATGTGTTTCTGATAAGTTAAAATGGAGATGCAAAATTCAAGAAGCATGGAAGTGTATTGCATGATTTTGTCAGTTGTCTACAAAATGAGTCAATATCCTGTAAAGTTACCAGTCAAAAAGTTTTCATTTTCACTTCAGTGACTTAAAACCAATGATCCTGTAAATAAGTAATTTTGCATTTATAAATTGGGAATAGAAAAGTGCTATGCAAATCAGTGGCAGATCCAGATCAGGTAGTTTTGGGGGGAGGGGCGTCATTTTGTGAATGTCTAATTTGTATGCCTTAGCCACATTGCTCCATGGGCCTTTTTCCTTCGAAATGTTACTTCCAGGCCCCCTAGACCCTCCTGGATCCAACAAAGGCAAATTATGAACACTTATCTAAAAAAAAAAAACAGCACAAGTAAGAAGATAGAGAAAAGTTTTAAATGTAACACTTGTGCATATCTTAAAAATATCTCTAACCTGTATGACATCCTATACCAAATCTGTGAGCAGCAAGAACATATCCTCGAGGGATGCACTGTCAATATAACCTTCGAGCCCTCCAGCAGTTTGTATTTGATCAGGAAGAAAGATGTCTCTTAGAAATTGCAAGCACACAAACAAACAGATCTTTGTAATGGCCTGTCTACCTAGTTTCTTTCTCACTTAATTCTGCACACGAAGTTAAATTGGTCAACTGGAAGGAGACAACTTTTTAGCTGAGGAATCTATTTTCTTCTCTTTCTTCTCGTGTCAGCTCTTGATTCTTAATTTTTGTTCTTGGCTTGACGGCTATTTGTTAACTCATCTCTTTAACCTTAAACCACTTCTTTGGTGACATTTACAGTAATGGCTTTCTTTTTTGTTGTTGTAAACTGCTTTCTTTGAGGTGGAAATCTGACACTTGACTTTTGGGAGTTATTCAGGTACACATTTTTTATTAGTATATTTTTTCTTCATAACCAGCATATCAAAATAAAAAACAAGGAAAATGATTTTAAAAAAGAAAAATAATCATCATTCTGAATGTAGATTCTTTTGAAACCTATTGAATGGTGAGCATGTGTAGACATCAGACGCTCCTGATCTTCAGTCTTTCTTCTGTGAGGCTCCAAACATTCCCAGCACTACTGGAACTCTAGTTATTTCTATCATCTGATGAAACAGCCTCAATTTTGCCAACACATTCTCTTATAAAATTAATTTCTAAAGTCTTTTACTCATCATTCTACTTATTATGTGGAGGAATAACTTAAGGTGGCTCGCTACTCATGGTGCAGCAATGGCGGCGTCACCATAGCAATAACAGCCTGCTGAGCTCTGTGGACTGCTTTTTTGATTTTTTTATAATTCCAAGCGACTGCCACTTCGTTTGTCATTTGCGTCACTTCTATTAGGGTTAGAAACTTCTGGTTTGACGCATTAGATGCGCTATGAACAGCACTATAACATGCCAGAGATTCAGCTTTATGGTCAAAATAGAAACTTTTTACACGCGATTTTCGGCAAGCAGGTCTAATTTCTAAAAATTGACTTTGAGATATAAATAAATTTTTATCTCAATTTCTATCGCAGTAGCAAACCTTCTCTTATACATTTTATTGTTCCTAACATTATTTGGAAATTAATGACAAAAAAACTAGAAATCCTATCCCGTCAATTTTTTTTAGCGCCATGGTTTATAAAAAAATTTAAAATTGTCAAAATCAAAACTTTTATTTCGAACCCCTTGGAAAGTCCTTTAAACTAAATATATCTCTTTGAAATTGTAATCAGCAGTTCCATTGAAGTTTTTTCTTCAATTTCATGCTTCATTTCATAATATGGGATGCATGACCACTGAATGGCAGGACAAACTTCACAGAAAGAAAGATAAGAAAAAAATTGAGTTTTTCAGGTTTGCGTGGACTGACTTTCTTGTACATAACCTCATATATTTTGAAAAAAAGGCTGGTTGCGACCACTTTTTTTTACATATCCTTGCTATAAACTATATTTTGGATCATTCTAAACTATTTTTGAGAAATCCTATCTTAGAAAGTTCACGAGTATCGAGCCACCTTAACATAGCCCTGTCAAGTATATATCTACATGATCCCAAAATTACAGCATGCATGTAAGATGGAAAGTGCAAGTGATTAGTAGGAAACACTGTCTTGGTTTTAAAGTATACAGTCTAACAAACAGCTCACTGAATAATCGATCCTCCACAGCTATTATGACATCGGGGGCTCATAGACACTGAAATAGAATTCAGTGTACACACCACTGCAATAGCATATGGTAAAATATGGCATACTTGTTTCTAAGGAATAACAATGTATCCCAGCTGTTGTCAATGTCAACAAAAGAAGACTTCACATGAGTGTTCAAAAAATTGGCTTAAAAATATTCTTCTCTAGAGGCTATCTATACAACAGTTGTTGATTCATCAATGGGAAAACCACAGAGAAAATAGAAAGTTGCAAACTCCGAAGAAATATTGTGAAACAAAATGAGGTAACTGAAAGCTTTGGCATAAAAACAAATGTATAAATTGCGTGGTGACACAGCCTTATGAAAATGTGATTTTGCTCAAGTTTGTGGACTAAAGTACTTCAATATAAGCCTTCTGGGAAACTGGTTTTTTTTTTCAGTCTGCCTCTCTATTGTACTGTATATGTACATAATTTTTTCTATCTTAGTATCCATATTTTTTACGGCAAAAACAATCTTCTGTCACCAGAAAAGTAGCATTAACTTAAAGAGAGAGAGAGTACTCCAAGGTAACAAATGCCAGTGAAGTCAAAGGCACACATCAAGAATTTAAGGCTGACACAAGAAGAAAGGGAAGACAATAAATCCGAAGTAAACAAAGATGTCTCCTTCCAGCTGACCAATTTAACTTCCTGCTCAGAATTAAGAGTAACAGAAATGAAGAAAACCTGCCATTTTGATGATTTGTTAGATGCGGGTAATGTAAAGAGATATCCTTGTTGCTGACTTGACAGAACAAATGAAGCAGTCAGGTGGGTTGTCGTCGTAGTTGAATCTTTCAAAAAGATAACTGAAATCTTTTGACTTGGGGATCCTCAGCAGCGGCAATTTTTTTTGCCATCGAGGGTTCCCTTTGCTCTTTATTCTTATTTTGTATACGGGTTATATATGTGTTTTGTTAATTGTATGAGCAAAAAATAAACGAGTCTGAGTCTGAGTCTGACTTGTGTTGCTTAATGCACAGCGGGTAATTAGTTCACTCAATTTACTCTTTTAACTCTTGTGTAGTAACATCTCTTGTCAGCATGACTGATAACTCTTATTAGTTTACCACATTACACTATTATTCGAATTCTATAAAAGTCAGATTGCATGGGAAACTTTGATGAGATCAAAATATCAAAGCCTGATCAAGTGAACAATCTAAAAAAAAAACAACAACAACAACAGCACAACTTAGAATGCAGTTGGCATAGGATATTAAGATTAGTCTGAAAAAAGTAATGCAATCTGAACTCGAATCTTGTTTTCACTTTTATTGTAGAGCTTCTACCAACAAATAACGAAAATCCATAGATTTCGATGCAAATTGACAATCTGATGTCCTTGCTTTTACACCAAGGCCATCACAAAAAGATGTTGTTGTATCCGTATATCTTCAACTATCCTTTTAATGAAAAGCTACATTGGTACTTATTTTCCAGCATTATTTCTTCTTTTTCTGTCTATTTTCCTTCCAATGTATTTAAGTTGGACTTCTTCACAAATAATCACGCTTGTTGGAACTACTTTAGGGAGTTTTTTAAGGGTGTTATGACCCGAAAAACTGCTTGTGTGCAAACTCTTGCAATGTCGCTTGAGGTCTTCACGGATTTCTGCCTCCAGACCATCGAGCAATATTTCCGATCCAACGGCTTTAAAAGTTACTTTAGGTATTGCAAACGACATATAAATTGCTCCAGCCATGGAATGGAAGGAACTGCATGGGAACTTAGAAGCTGGCTATTCGTGAGACAACTAAATTGAAATGCTTTGCTCTAATTAGAACTTCTTTTTAATCATGCTTTATAATCCTATACAAAGTGTTGCAGTTTTGCTCTCTTAATTGCAGGTTAAGCATGTAAATTGCAAAAAAAATCTCTTTCAAAATAGGATATTACACGGAGAATTAAGATTTATTTGCTTTTAAAAATAGAGTTTGAGTATGTAATTATTTAATTTTGAGACAGAAGATGTCTCATCAGATACAATTAATGTTACTGTCATATACTAATACTACATGTGTATATTATTGTGTCTTTTTAGGTTAAAATATGATTTTCGAAAATGCTCAAATAAGCCAGAGAACTGCAAATCTAAGATGCAGGCCAGCAGCAAGACTACTAACATAATACAGCTATAAGATGGGAAGGCTGTAGGAGAATCTGATGTGTGGTGGTGTAAGGACATCTATAAATATTTATGCTATATTATATTGTTACTGGGATATAGCCTCTCTCAGTGCATAGTTGTATTATACATAAAAAACACAAATCAAAGTAAAGCATCATCAGACGAGCTAGTAGAATTGAATTAACCATTTTCTATGAAAAGTGATAAAAATGAATGGTGGATTTAAAATGGCAGTATAATAACAGATGAAAATGCAGTCTGATTCCACAGCCATCGTACTATGAACCAACAATAAATGTAGGAAATAATTCAGTGCACACACAAATTCAAGAGCATATGGTAAAATATGGTATACTTGTTTCCAGTGAATAACAATGCATCACAGCTGTTGTCAATGTCAACAAGCACATGAGGAGTTTTCAGTGTTTCGCAAAATTGGTTTAAAGAATTAAGAGTACCAAAAATGCATAGTGGTGTCCATATAGGTAGTCTTGCATCCGTCCAAACAAATGCTTATATTACATTTCCAAAATCCACAAAAAAGTTATTTTTGATGTATGTATATATGCATTGTGGTAGTTTAATTTCAGATATAATGACATACATATTCATATCAGAATCGTTATTTAAAAAGGAATGTTGCAAAGCAGTGATCTAAATGGAAATTTCACCTGGAGACAGACTTAACAATTGTACAAAGACTGACAGAGCATAGAAGTCAGTAGCCTAATAATTCATGTATGAAGTAAATCTGTTCTATTTTCGAGCAAATGGTCAACATCTTTTTGATCTCACTGAATGCAGGCTGATGCAAGTTATGTTGGATATTTCACGTGTATTTTCTCATGTCATTCATTCAACACTTACATTTTACATTCAGGCAGGCAAGAATGATGACTCCATCCTGACTGGTTGCCATAGAAATTATGGCAATATTAACAATTGTATGGAATTACTGAATTTGCGGGAAATGACTGTGCCCACCAGATGTCAAGGATTGAGTTAATGAAGCCCATGAATGAATGAAGTATGCCAATGCTAATCCAATTGACCACAGAGGAATCCCTAGGTATCCCATTATCCCAGCACCGGTCCAAAGCGTAAGTTTTTGACAGGGTAATGGACCTATTGTGCTCAGATATCAACAGGTCGGCTCTGGTTGACAAGTCACATGATGCCACTGAGATAACGGATACATCTGCTGACACAGAGGTCAAGTGACAAAGTTAGATGCATAAAACCTATATCGCAATGTTAACACATAACCAAGTTCACAATGCTAAAGCAATCAGTTTGATTCTGGGCTATATTTGTTTCGTAGAACAGGGTAAAGTTGGCAATCTGCGGGAAAGTTGGCCGGCTATTTTAATCCACTTAATGGATGAAATGCCTACTTCTCTCACTGACACATATTACTTCGGCAAATTTGCCATTGGCATTTTCTGCCATCAGGTGGCTTGAAATAGCTGGCCAACTGTCCCCTGGATTGCCAACTTTACTTAAAACTCTTTTCTTCTATTAATTTCAGGTTAGGACATAATTATTTGGTAGACCCTATGGTTCATCTTGTTGTAAGTTCACTAACTTGAGTGAGTGTCCTTTACCGTGCTTGGTAGGTTCAATCTAAGTTTCTAGTATTTGTTCTAATTTAGAAAGAAATATCTTGGTTTGCATCTGCAGTAAAGTAATTTTGAGAATCATTGAAATATTCTCGACTTAACCAGATTACCTTGAATTTCTGATCCTTATTCACTATTCTGCTTGTGAAAGAAGAAAATAAATCAAACTTTCGGGAAGTCCTTTTTCAACCTCCTGAAAGTTACGGGGTGTCTTTTACGAGAAATGAGGAGCTCAAAAATGCTGGTAAACTTAATCAACATTTTCGCCAAGTTCCTAACTAATCTTTAAAATGAGATTCATAACATAATGGCAGCGATGATATAATTTAGAACTGAGGGAATAATACGCAAAAGGTGACCTGAATTTTGTGTTATCCTGAATTTGAAATGAGAAACATCACAGATTCTAACAAATATAAATCAATATGAAATTACCAAAATACATTATATTATCAAAATTTTCATTTTCAATTTGACCTGAATAATATTAGCAATTATGTGATCTGATTATTTACATCAGATCAAAAAATCATGTGGGTTGTCCTTAAAGTTGTTAATTCTACAACTGGAAATAGTGCAGATAATTGTCACAAATATGATGTAATAAAACAATCTGTGAAATGCACTTTTTTAAAACTGACAATAATACAAATTGGTAATGTTTCAATTGAAACTAGATTGCTGAAATGAGACCTTCTCAATTTCCTTTCTGTTATAATTTTGTATTTCTACTCCAATGAAAATCGTAGTAAACAACAAAAACAAAATACAAAGTTCAGTCTCCAGAAAAAGTGTGAGTTAAAGAGACGAGGTAACAAATAGTCCATAAGTCAAGGACGCACTTCAAGTATCAGAGTCTACATAAGAAGAAAGAGAGGAAAATAAATTCTTGAGGTAAAAGTTGTGTCCTTCCAGTTGACCAATTTAGCTTGAGATTTTAGAAGTTCATTTCAATGCACCACCCACCTCGAATGATGTCTTTCAAATGTCATCCAGCTTTAAATGATTTCCTGAACATCTTTTAGCTAGGCATGTTGCAAGAACAATAAAGCATCATTAGGAATATGACTCCAGAAGCTTGGGTATCAGGATATCTGAGGCTATTTCCTTAGATGTAATATTTATGGCAGATTCGCGTTTTCCTTTTTATCTCCATATTTTTCGCTTTCCAACAATTTATTCATGTTTCAAATATAATGATTGGTGGAGTTGCTTTGGGGACTTTTTCAACTTCTTGAGGTTTTATGAGTTGAAAGACAACTTGTGTGTCAATTTTTGCAATGGCTCCTTCATAGAATACAGCCCAACAATGTTTCCTACCCACTGCATTCAAAGTTACTTTGCTATTGGTAAATTTACAAACAAACAAACAAACATATATATTCCTCCAGCCATGGAATGGAAGGAAATACATAGGAAATAAAAACCTGGCTTCTTAGTGAGTAAGCCAAATCAAGACTCTTTCCCACAGAGCCTCTATAGTTACATGTTAAAAACTCTTACATTAAAAGATCAAAGTCTATCAAAATACAGTTGCAACTACAAAAATAGCATAAGGTCCAGTGCCGTGAGTTGGTAAAATTTCAGTTTTGGGCCAATATGCACTTACATTTTAGGTCATATCTCAGCCCCATAAAGGAATTTATGCCGGTATTATGGATCGAATGATAGGCAAAAATATCTTCTTTGATGTAAATAGCAGCAATTGCATCCATATGTCACTAGTCTTGAGATAATGAGTGATACATGATTGCAGTTAGGGAAATTTTTGGTGTCCCGCCTGGACACTGCATGTAAAACTTTTGCATACACCTTTCAAATACAGGAAAAGGGACGGATTTGGGATAAAAATTGCAATGCATTACTGTTCCCTGATTAGGTGGGCATCTTGTGAATCCAGAAAAATGGCAATTGGATGTTTGCATATTTTTTTAATACACCTTTTGTAATCCTCAGTTAGTGTCCCAGGTGAAGCTTAAAAGTGCAATGTGATTTTTGATACCACAGATAAATCACTGATCGAAACATTATTGGGAAATTTGATATACCAATGCATTGCTCATGACCTTGTCCATCAGGAATATATCACTTAAAGTGGCTAAGGCTGTTGTGCCAGAAGCTGTGATGGCTTGGGTAAGACTGATAACAGCACAACACTTTATATTCTGCAAATATTTTGTGGGACTTCTCTTGTTCGGGTACTCCTGATGAAGGCTTGTTGCTGGAATTCTTGCATTCTTGGTATTATTGTCATGCTCATAAGCCTGGCTTTGTATTAGTGTATAGAATAGGGTAGAAAGTCCAACCCATCATGTCATTAGAGCCCTATCTTTGAGACTGACAAAAAATGCGACGCTCTCACATTTTGTAATATTTATGAGGACCTTTCTTATTTACACCCTTCTTGATGAAGGCTAGTGGAAGGAAAATTTATTTTTTTATACTATTTTGTTGCTCATGAGCCCAGGTTTCTATTGGCCTGTCTTTGTCACTGACAACAAATGTGGCACTCTTACACTTTGTAAAAATGTATATTCAGACATGTCTTGTTCAAATGCTTTGTGATAAAGACTTTTTGCGGAATTTTCACTTGTTTGATATTGTGTTGTTACACTTGAGCTTAGCTTTTCATTGGTATATACAATATGGTTTTTAGTCAAGCCTATCATGGTATAATGGCCCTGTGACAAAAAGTGCAAAGCTTGCTTTCGGCATTACCTGCTAATTACACCATAGAAGGTATGAGAAGGCAAATCTAGTCACTAACTGACAGATCACTATTAAATTGTTCTGATCTAGTCACTAACTGACAGATCGCTATTAAATTGTTCTGATCTAGTCACTAACTGACAGATCGCTTTTGAATTGTTCTGATCTAGTCACTAACTGACAGATCACTATTAAATTGTTCTGATCTAGTCACTAACTGACAGATTGATATTAAATTGTTCTGATCTAGTCACTAACTGACAGATCACTTTTAAATTGTTCTGATCTAGTCACTAACTGACAGATCGCTATTGAATTGTTCTGATCTAGTCACTAACTGACAGATCACTATCAAATTGTTCTGATCTAGTCACTAACTGACAGATCACTTTTAAATTTTCTGATCTCGTCACTAACTGACAGATCACTATTAAATTGTTCTGATCTAGTCACTAACTGACAGATCACTTTTAAATTGCTCTGATCTAGTCACTAACTGACAGATCACTATTAAATTGTTCTGATCTAGTCACTAACTGACAGATCACTTTTAAATTGCTCTGATCTAGTCACTAACTGACAGATCACTATTAAATTGTTCTGATCTACTCACTAACTGACAGATTGATATTAAATTGTTCTGATCTAATCACTAACTGACAGATCACTTTTAAATTGTTCTGATCTAGTCACTAACTGACAGATCGCTATTGAATTGTTCTGATCTAGTCACTAACTGACAGATCACTATAAAATTGTTCTGATCTAGTCACTAACTGACAGATCACTTGTAAATTTTCTGATCTCGTCACTAACTGACAGATCACTATTAAATTGTTCTGATCTAGTCACTAACTGACAGATCACATTTAAATTGCTCTGATCTATTCACTAACTGACAGATCACTATTAGATTGTTCTGATCTAGTCACTAACTGACAGATCACTATAAAGTTGTTCTGATCTAGTCACCAACTGACAGATCACTTTTAAATTGTCTGATCTAGTCACTAACTGACAGATCACTATTAAGTTGTTCTGATCTAGTCACCAACTGACAGATCACTTTTAAATTGTCTGATCTAGTCACTAACTGACAGATCACATATTGCTTGCTTATCGAATTCTGACATCAAACAGATAATAACAATGCACACATATAGAAAGCTTTATTCTGATGCCTTGCGAACTGGTCTAAATAGACATGTCAATGGGTTACGACCAGCAACAGCCGCAACTCAGTCAAATGTAAACCGTGTAATTCACAACATTAGCTCAGTCAAACTCTCAAACAGATTTGAGATTTTAGCTCAAAATGACTCCATGTCAGCTTCTGCCGAACATACAAGCATTCATCCCAACAAGACTATTCTCAAACCAAACAATATTCTGAAAACCTGTGTGTGGAATGCTCAGAGTTTGAGACAGAAAACGCAAATTGTTAAGGACTACAATGACGAATATGATCTAGATATCTTTCTTTTCACTGAGACTTGGCTAAAAGACGATGATGAAGTTGAAATCGGCGAGTTGGAGCAAAATGGTGGATATTTCTTTCTTAGCTCGCCTCGTTTAGGAAGACCAGGTGGTGGAGTAGGTTGCCTTGTCAAATCTGGCATTCAAGCAATTCAAAAAGATCGCATGAAGACCAAGACCTTTGAACACATGGAAATCCAAGTCCAAATGGATGGGAAAATTGTCACAATTCTTCTAGTTTACCGCCCAGAGTCATCCAACAAAAATAAATACAGCATTGCAGAATTCTTCACTGAATTCACAAAGTTTCTGGGACACTATCAAACATTCAACAATGAAATCATAATTACTGGCGATTTCAATTTTCATGTGAATAAACGGGACGATAAAAAGGCCATTAAATTCAATGACATCCTTGAAATGTTTGGTCTTGTGCAACATGTCCCTGCACCAACACACAAAGATGGCAATACACTGGACCTTGTTATTACTCGAGAAAAATCCATATTGAATAATTGTAGGGTCAGTGACCTGCTCTCTGATCATAACTGCATTCTGTTTGACATTCCAATCAAGAAAGCAAAAAAACCCAAGAAGAAAATCAGTTTCAGAAAAACTAGAAAAATTGTTGTTCAAGATTTCAAAAAAGACATTGGAAGACATCTGTCTGTAAGTGGGATGGAACAGAAAGATCTTAATGAACTTATTCGACTCTATAATTCTACTGAAGAGGTTCTGGAGAAACATGCTCCCATTAAAATCAGAGAAGTAACTCTACGCACGCCCACTCCATTCAACAATGCTGATATCAAGCTTCTAAAATCAGAAAAGAGGAAAGCAGAGAGATTATGGAGGAGAACCAGACTTGAAGATGACTGGGAGTCATTCAAAGAAAAAAGAAATGCATTGAATCTGCAGCTGAGTCACCTCAAATCGGAAGATCTGCGAGTCAAGATTAAAGATTCTAATGGTGATGCTAAGAAGTTGTTCAAGTTACTGAACTCAAGTCTGAACAGAAATCAAGAACTACCTCTCCCACCACACACAAATGAAATTGACTTGGCAAAAGATTTCAATAAGTTCTTTGATGAAAAGATTAAAACACTCAGGTTTAAGTTGGACTCCACGCACAATGATACTGCTAACAATATTGAAACTGCCCCTCATACACTCCGACACTTCAGAAGGCTATCTCAAAGTGACATAAAGAAACTGATCAGAGAAATGCCAGTTAAACACTGCCAACTTGATCCTATTCCCACATGGCTTTTGCTCCAATGTATTGATGAATACCTCCCAGTTATAACCAATGTCGTCAATAAGTCACTCACACAGGGAGAAATGCCTCTTGAGCTAAAACATGCTTTAGTAAAACCTTTGTTGAAAAAATGTGGATTGGATCTAATCAAAAAGAATTATAGACCAGTATCAAACCTGTCATTCCTTGGCAAACTTATTGAAAGTGCTGTTATTAAACAATACACAGACCATCTTACTTCAAACAACCTGGACGATGAGAAACAGTCAGCTTACAGAAAATTCCACAGCACTGAAACCCTTCTGACAAAGATCCATGACGATATCATGTTGAATATGACCAAAGGTGAAGTAACGATGCTTGTACTGTTGGACCTTTCAGCCGCTTTTGACACAATTGATCACAAGATTCTACTGAAACGTTTAGAAAGCAGATACGGTATTCATGATTCTGCGCTATGCTGGTTCAAGTCATACATTTCTGAAAGGTCACAGTCGGTGATAATTAACGACAAGACATCAACCAGACTGCCACTCAAATTTGGAGTTCCTCAAGGTTCAAAATTAGGACCAATCCTATTTAATTCATACATCGCTCCATTAAGTGAAGTGGCTGAAAAACACCAAGTGAAAGACCAAAAGTATGCCGATGACGAGCAACTTATACTCTCTTTCAAACCAACTTTCTCAGAACAAGAAAATGCCGTAGTCAAAATGGAAAAGTGCATTGCTGATATCAGAAAATTTCTCCATGAAAATAAGCTTTGTAACAATGGAGAAAAAACAGAACTACTGCTCATTGGCAGTCCACATCAACTTAATAAACTCCAAGTATCGTCAATCAATGTCGACAATGTCAACATTAATGCAGTTGATCATGTTAGAAATCTGGGTGTAATCTTTGACAAAAACATGACCATGGAAAAACAAGTTAACAAAATGTGTCGGAATGCCTATTTCAATATTAGGAACATTTCAAAAATCAGGAAGTCATTGGACAAGGAAACCTGTAAAACAGCGGTCAATGCTCTTGTCACACCTCACCTAGACTATGGAAATGGTCTTCTTTATGGAACATCGAGTCGTTTGCTGCATAAACTCCAAGTGGCCCAGAACTCAGCCGTTCGACTCATTGAAAAATTGAGAAAGCATGACAGTGTAAGCCAGCATAGGAAGCAACTGCATTGGCTGCCCATTCCAGCAAGAATACAATTCAAACTCATGTTAACAACTTGGAAAGCAATAAACGGGCAAGCTCCCTTGTATATTCAAAATATGATTCAGCCAAAATCTGAACGAAACTGCAATCTGAGAAGCAATAACAAAATGCTCTTAAATGAACCACCCTCCTGCAATAAAAACAAATATGAAGACAGAGCCTTTTCGCATGCCGCTCCGAAACTGTGGAACCAACTCCCAGAGATAGTCAAGGGTTCCAAAACACTCGAAGGTTTCAAGAGAAATCTTAAGACTTACCTGTTTAAAAGTTTCTACAGATAAATCCAGCATGCACAAACGCTAGTGAGCAGTTTACTGGAATTAGCGCTATACAAATACCTATTATTATTATTATATAAATAATGAAAAATCTGTTTTTTAAGAATATTATTCAACAAAAAGTGTGCAAGTTTCGTCACATTCATGTTTAAATTTACTAGCATAATGTGACATATACGTTGCAAAATGCATATACAACCTCCGATTTTTGGATTTGGAATCTAACAACAAATTGGAAGCATATCAGTGATTATTGATTTTTTGGCCAATTTCACCAGAAATTTTACCAATGGCCCTCCCTGAATACGCCACTGTGTATCTTCAATGAGGTTTATGATTTGGGAGAATTTATTGTCAACTATTGCACTGTAAGGATACCAAGGCTTCACAATAGGGTATTGGATATTGCAAATTATTGAAGGTATGTTCTATCCATTTAAGCCAAAATATTGTCCTCTTCAATGCCAAAATAATGCAGATAACTGCAAAGTAATCATGATCGGTTTATGTCTGGTGAATTATGAAGATACAGCTAAGGATAATGAAAAAGACAATGAACAAATATTCATGAAAAATCTTTTGTAGCATAATCCTCAATGTCAATAAAAAAAAAAATTATTTTCTCCATTTTAAGAATAATTAGTGTCACATGAAGCCCATGCAAAATAACTTTTACCAGAAGAGAACAATACTTTGCAAGACCTTTATTTATTCAACTAAATCTGACAAACTTTTAACATAACTATTCAAGTCTGGTGCAGAAGCTACTACTAAAGCCATTTGATACAGATACAATATGTATGCATTCAACATTGTCTCCATATATCGCTGCTACGTTTTCAGAAAACGCACAAAGATGACATGACACATAAAATTATTGCTGCAGTATATGACACTGGAATATCTCTTGTATGATAATTATTACAGGTAGTTCTATTTTCAACTGAAATCAATGATTCTGATTCCAGTTTATAAGATGACTTCTCCCTATTACCCTCCACCATACCCCAACTTACCTCATTTACCCTCACCTAGCCTCTAATTCCAATAATAATCAAGAAGAAATATATTGCAAAACAGATGTTATGGATGAATTGTAGGGCTTGTTTACCGTAGGTCCTGTATTTTAGCATCAACATGGTTTATTAGGACAGGCTTGGGTAATGTTAATGAGGATGAATCTTTCATCTGACAGGGGCTGCTCAGGACAGACACAAATATAGACATGTTTGACTTTGCACCAATATACTGTACATGTCTACTTTAAATGCATGTGAATTGTAAGTTCACAAATTTATTCCTATAGATCTACATGTTGTTAGAAACCTAATGTTAGTTACCTCTATCTATAAAGTGCAATCTAAAAGACATTGTGAAGCTCGGTACCCTGTGGAAGATGTCCTCTCTTCGATGCTCTTCAGTTCTTACCCTCACCCTTCAATGTCCCCACTTCGCACCAACTGTAAGAATAAATCACTCTTTATAAGGTAAAATATTAAAAAGTATCCAAAACGGTACTTCATCATTTTAATGGCAGTGCTATGTTCAAGTTAAAGGTAATTTTGAACAATACATTTTGATGTGTTCATTGAAAGTCACTGTAACACTTTTACTGATTAGAGAGTGGAATGGAGGGACAGGTAGTGCAAATGCATGGAAATTCGTGGAAGTGCTGGAACAAGAAATGTATTATTGGATTACCCTGAGTGGCTCCTTCAATCAATGCTACTTTTGGCTACCCTGTATTGTCCTGTCTTACTTGTATCGACCATTGCTATCATTGATCCAGTCAACTTCCGCAGATAGGCCCAATGACCTTTCCTCTGTCTTCTGATTCCAAACATTTCCGGTTAGTGAGAAATGTGCAGAGAAGGTGTTGGTGCTGCAGTGTGTGCCCGTAGAGACCTTACTAATTGAAAACATTTATTCTGGTCAAAATTGCAATTACAGGAACAAACAAAGCAGGCGAACAAGATCAATATGTTTACAAACCTTGACATTGTTGGCAAAGATGGTAACCTCTGTCATTCTGCACTTTTCAATTTTTTGAAACATGAACATCTGAACTGCTACACAGATGTATTTCAGTTCAACAAAATGTACATAAACTATCATAAGCGTAGCCTAACATCTGACAGAAGTTTTACTAGTAAATAAAGTTTGCCGAAATAACTTGAATACTACAGTTATTACTATGTTCTGTTGTTCCTGGAATAATAATATTTTTTGTATTTAGTGGGTAAACAACCTTAGAATCATGTGGTAATTAAAACGCCTGTGAGTATTTAATATTTGGTACGGCAGGATTTTTTTTGCTAGGCGTTTCTTCTCTGTGTGTTACAGGAATTCGCGTTGAAGTTGACTTGTTGATTTCCATTGATGTGATCTTCAGCCAAATTTGTATTTTCAATATTGGACTAAAACTATCAGGATAAATCTCATAATTGTAGGCCTGATAATAGGGCATATTACTTTAAAAACAATACCCAATGAGCACTAGGTACACAATTTGAAAATAAATGAGTAATTGCAGATAGAAAATTTTATTACATGACGTATGGAGCTCTACATGACGTGTGGTAGCAACACAGTCCATTGCAATAATTAATTTCAACTGCTATACACAGAAATCAAGAAATCAAGCTGTCAACCAAACTGATAAAACAGTTGATAAAATGAGTGGCAAAGACTAACTATAAGTGTGAAATCAAATCCTTTCTTATCTTGTTGTTGATTATTCAGTCTTGTGTGACACCAAAACGTTGATTGGTTAATTCCTGCACATTTAGATTATAAGAAACTTGACTGGTCAACTTATTCCATATTTGAACGTTTCAGACCGCATTTAGTGGAGCTTCTGAGAAAATTGTAATAAAAATTAGATCAATTGACAGATAGACATATCTACATAAAACCTTAGATAGAAATAGATAGATATGCATAAAATTCATAAATAGTAAATAGATAGATAGGTAGATAAATAGGTAGATAAATAGATAGATAGATAGATAGATAGATAAATAAATAGAGATAAATAGATAGATTAGTAGATAGATAGACTGATAGATTGATAGACTGATAGATAGATAGATAGATAGATAGGTAGATAGATAGATAGATAGATAGATAGACAGATAGATAGATAGATAGATAGATTGATTGGCATATTGGTTGAATGGCTGATGATTGACTGATTGATTCATTTATTGATGCATTGATTCGTTCTTTCTTGATAGATACAAAATGCGGTTTGATATGAATAAATGTGGGCTTGGTCAATCACCACTCATGCAAGTTGGATGGTACTTGCACAAAAGGTGTGATGCGCACAATTTCACAATAAACTTCGGATTGTTTGGGTTTCCAAAACTAAACAAACAACTGATAGAAACAATTTTTTTCCAAAGCTTCTTTTTTGACATAAGAAATTTACTTTGTTTTAATTGATGTTGCTCTCAATTTGGGGATGCGAGAGGCACCCTTATGCCTTTGAGATCTTTGATTCTATTTCAATTATTTTTGACTACTAAGCTAACTAAAATGATGTAAAACAAACAAATTGATTTAATTTTAATATTTAGGTGTAACAATTGGGAAACTGATGTTATAACCAAGTCATTCTATTAATTTAATTTAATTTACTTCAATTATAAAATTCCTACCTGAGTCTGATGTCTCAGTTGGCACCTATCTTCAGGACCTTGCATCTGGCCTGCTAGTTTCAGGGCTCGGAGTAGTCGACTGCTCTAAGGCATTCAATTTGCCAACTTTTACAACTCCTGGCCCCAATTAATATGTATTTGTGCCACCCTCAACATCAGCCTCAAACTAGGTAAGGGCAGGTCAATTTCAGAGTTTGCCAAAACTTGCTAACCTTGGCCAGTTTCCCTCATGTGAATAAAAACTAAAAGGATTTTATTGTTCAAAACAAATAGTAACATTTACAATAATTCACACTTGCTTTCTTTAATATAATAGAATAAATTTTATGACTTAAATTTTTAAATATTCTCAAGTCCTATGTGACACTTTGTATGTTCAAAAATGACTGGATATTAGCCACACATGAATAGCTTTCTACCATACGTCACGTAGAGGCCAAATTGCATGGTTCTAGACTGAAAAAGTCTACTGCTACGCGAATTCCTGTAAAGAAGCTTACACAATATCAACTTAGATCAAAATTGTTGAAGTTGAAGATCAGTTGTCAAAGGCACTGATATTTAAGGTTCGCTAGGTTGTAATGCGTTCATCACAATGAAGCATACGGTTGCCTGTTGAAATATTATACAGGTCCGGCTAACTTAAGGCTAAAAGGTGTACTTGTAATACTTACGGTTTAGATAGGGCCTGTTGAGGTATGTTAGAAGCTAGATGGATGGACAATGGTTCTTACTGAATATTGTGAATAAAGGATTATTTGGTTTTTTAATGGACTGATACACAGGTCAAAATAACATCACAGAGTCACATCAATGCAGGCAGTGAAATTGTGAAGTTCTGAAATGGTTTGAGTTTGTCCTGATAATATTGGGGGGGGGGCAAATTTTCAGATTAAGATGTTCCTGTTCGAGAGAAATCCAGTGATACCAAATTTTTGCATCTAGGGGAATGCCCCCCCCCCCATCCCCATACGCCCCCTTTTAAATTTTCGCATTTTTGGTCCATCTTTTCCATTGTCTTTTAAAATGTCAAGACAAATGATGCATATAATACAAGAAGTCATTTGGCCTAATTTCTTACATGAATTCTGATACATAAAGGCAAACATAACAGCACTCATAAAAGACGATATTATATGAGCTCTTTTGTGTTTGTGCTCATGAGGAGCACTCTGTCATATATATACACTGAAAGATAGGGAAGGTAATTTAGGTCACATGCTTTGTTCTCTACAGCTTTGTTTTTCATCCCGATAGAGTGGCTTGATAAAAGAAGTATAAAAAGGCACATGTATGTCGTCTTATACAACTGCAGCATGTTCTCATAAAAAAAAATTCAAAATATTGTAATAAAAGCATGCAAATAACCTAGATGAATGGATAATTACGCAAATCAGAAAATATCACTTTTGCAAAATTGGTACTGGTATTTTTTTTCCTTATATATGTTTGTTAGTTTGTTTATGTTTTATGCCTCTGCATCACCTTATTGGGCTATATCGAGGCAGGCGATCGCCGTATGATGATGAGATGAGAAGAATGTGAGTCTGGCACACACCCTATTAATTCAGGGATGCCCAGCGTCTTTCAGTTGCCCCAGCATAGAATACTGGATACAACCTGCCTCCATTTAATGTTCCATGGGCTCGGACCAAAGTGAGTTCCCGGGGTGAGAGCAGAACCCACACCCTCAAAGCCAGTTGACAAGCGTACTTACCAATTAGGCCACGGGCGAACTCTTTCTTTATGTATGTAATATTGAATTTATTATGCCAATTTCTGTACAATTTTAATCAACCATAGACTCAAACTAGCTATGAAACAAACATATCATTGTAGATTGTTAATTGATGTCTACTGAAACTAACACTGAATTAGTCTTTGTTTGTTGGGAAAGGCGTGTGCGATTAATGTGTGTGATTAATGATTGTTATCAAAGTATAGCGCGGAATGTGAAACAGTATTAATCTTAGCGCTATGCATATTTCACCAAATGCATGTCAGAGTAATCGATTGACAATCACTAGAAATGAATAGATTGTCAATAGACCAGTGCTTGACATTAAACCAGTGCTTGACAACCAGTCCTTCAGGAATGTGACGTCCTTACGGTCAAAGAATTGCACTTGTCTCCATGTGACAGACATCTCATTGAAGGGTTTTCTGCCATGTGAATAGAGCCAGGTACCAGCTCATAATTCTAGGTTACTCTATGGTACTCCCAGTTTCAGTACATACTCCAAAGTACTTTATGGGTACAAATTTTCAATAAATGTGTCGTATAATATAAATAAGAATACATTTATACGTATTGATATTTGGACTTATCTGGTTATATTTAGTATTCCTTTACAGTTTGGCTTATGATCAACTTCCGTCGTGTGCACTGCTTCCTCGAAACTATTAAGCCTCAGCTCAAGGCCATACACTGTGTGCAACAAACTTTCTCAATGATTATCTTTCCACTTTCGTTTCTCTCCTCTATCTTTTCATCTTTTCTGCATAATGATCTCTTTGTCTACCAATCAATCAGTGTGTATCAAACCTTTCTATCAGTCTATCAGTCTACCTATCTTTTTCTTTGTTCACCATGCAAATTTCATCTAAACTTCAAATGCATCACTCTTTATGTTTTTAATACAACATCTCTTGGAGCTTCTTATTTGTTTTCTCTAACTTCAGCTTGCCTGAAATTCCCTCTGCTATTAACCATATAGAATGATGTATTGAGACATCATTAACCTCCAACTCTTATGACAAAGTCAATTTGGAACCCTTGCTGCAGAGTAATGAATTGTCTCCCGTAACAAAGCAATATCTAAAATGCCCTTGGTTATTTTGGAAGTCACAGATCACCAAGTGAGGTTACAGGCTATTCCTCATTTGGCAAAAACTGCTCGAAGAAGTAGTGTTTCCTTCCAAACAGAACTGCAATGTGAAACTAGCAAATGCATGTTTGTCCATATATTGCAGTAGACGACTGACAAGTGCTTACAGAAATTGGCAGAAATGTTCCATGTAAGGTCATAGCCCTATCCATACCATGATATTCTCTATGAGTCATAGGCAATTTATGAGGTCATATAGCCTATAATTGCAAAGGTAGTAAGTCATTTCACGCACCAATGAGGTCTACAAGTCGCCCAATGACCAATTGGCAGTTCATTTCGATGTATTTGATAGGGCTTATTGTGAGGTCATTGATGCGAACCAACAGCCTTTTTTGTAAGCACACTTTTTTTCGGCTGTAACTACTATTGACATGAGATTTTATACATTCCAACCAAAAAATCAATCTCTCCATATTTTTGATATATCTAGTGAAGTAGAAGAACAGGAATTAACATTTCTTTCCACCAAGAAGACAGATTTAGCTTTTCAAAATTCCATAACTTCACAAAACAACATGTACATTATATTGGAATAGTACACATGTTTTAGAAATACAATTGTTTTGTATGTATGGGACAGGACATTTTTGTGTTCTCTATCCGTTCGAACCCATGCAGGCAAAGACCTTCTGTGGAGTAAATGGGAACCTTACCCACTCTGGCATGCACCCAGCTGTCTCATTGTCACTCTAAACCAAAGAAAATTGATCTTGTGCAGAATAACATGGGAGAAAAGACAATGCTATTGTTATGAAAGGGACCCGGCCTTTCAGAAATGTCTTTTCTTGCATATTAGGCAGAGTGGTATTGTCATATCGTGAGGTGTCTGGCATGACAGCTATTGTCAGCATCAAGTGACATCCATTTGTTAATGTCACATGACCTCACGTGACTTTCTGGATTCTTCCCAGGGGTAACACATAGCCTCTCTGCATGGTCCTGCCCGGACCTCCATGAGCAAAATCTCAGCATCATGTCATTCAGATGAGAAGTTAAAATGGTGGCCTTTGTATCAGTGTATTTAATGATCAACAGAAAGATGCTTCCATGATAGGAAAGTAAAAGATCCTTAACATAGTATAAAGGACAATGGGCATTTCTAATTTAGTCATATTAAGTGTAGACCTGATGATTGTACACTTGTCCTCATTGCAGAAAAGGCAGCCATTTTGATTCCACCGTTGCCCTAAAGATGGTCATCAGTGTCATCAGGGGCCGGTTTCACAATCGCAGTCCCCAATGGGGCTTGCCCCGCCGTGGGGCACTCCCCAGGGAGCATGCCCCACTGGAGCACTCCCCATTGAGTTTCACCAACCAAAATTCACCCAGTCCCCACGGGGACAGCCCCGAGCATGGGGCATGCCCCGTTGCGTCATGACGCAAATATTACGCGCTGCCGATCGCGGCACTTTTGAGGGATATTTAAGCTTTGCTCACCTATATCTCATTGATATCCATTTTGGGAACGTTGAGAGGAGTCTGTAGAAATTTTCAGAGTGAAGATTGACCAACTAGGAGCTGAGAAAATGGGCTCTGAAGTTTTGAATGCAGCCCTTACCTGACTGGGCAGTCCCAACAAACACATCTGTCGCACTCTGTTGCATAATTTCATCAGTACTTATCTTCTAAATTACATTTTGATTCACATGCAGACACTTGTTTTGGACTTTTGCAATGTTTGCAGTGTCTCGCGAAATATCCACCCACCCCCCCCCCAAACGACATCAACAGTAGATGGCAGCATAAGCATTTCACCCAACCAGTGCTGCCACCATCAGCTTACTTGCAGATAAATGAACTCCCCGGTTAAACCACGGACACCAGTCTCGTGACGTAACCTAAATATCAGTAATAAAATATGACGTAATGTATTACGAGACTGGTGTCCGTGGGTTAAACATGAATTTTCCAATGTGCACAATAAAATTGATTATCCATACCAGAGGCAAACCTTTGATCTCGGGGGGGGGGGGGGGAGTTGTAGTTTTCTTTAAATAAACATTTTCTAGCTTAGTCTTGAGGAAATAGATTGATTTTTTTTGGCAGTCTTAAAATAAATAATTTCTCATGGGGGTATTTCTTAAGAAGGTGTTGCTTACACAAATCATACTGTTAAAATTATATAGAAGCAATGCACTGGATGGGGGGGGGGGGGTTGAACATTAGACATCCAGTGGTGGCAGTCAAAATTTTATTTATTTTTTACTAGTTGGAGTATTTCCTAATGCAGTGTAATGACTATATAATCACGGCATCTCCCAATCCTTGAAATTCCAGGTTTTGAAAGCCTTCAAACAAATTACATTTTCACAAAGGGCCTGTAACATGGAAAAGCCTGAAATTTAATTTCTGCTTTAGCATACAGGAAAAGTAACAGCAGGTAAATATTTATTATTCGACAATTTCTTGTGGATTTAGACAGTAATGGGGGGACCATTTCATAATCAGGGGGGCTTGGAGTTTTCCAAAGTGGGAAATTATTTATTTCACAGTAATAGCGGCCATAATTTTTCAAGCATCGCCTTCTTAAGAAAAACCCCCACCAGAAATTATTTATTTCAAGACTCTCCAGAAAGAGTTCATTTATTTCACCGTAACTGAGCAAGAAATCATACATATTTCAAAAATCTCCAAGCCCCCACCCCCTTATGATTTCATAATGCCATGGCATATCCCTATATATATATATATCCATGTATATAATTACGTAAAAGTAAAGGAAGAACCCCCCTCTCAGAAGGCCATTGGCCGGTGCCTTGGCCATCTGAAAAGTCACAGATCAGCAGAAGGGTTAATTATCCCCCATGCTATGCTATGGGGGATTGTACTTTTAGTCTCCGTGTCATGGCGTCCATCAAATATCTCAAACACCACACCATGCACAACGCTCATCCTTTCCCAACATTCAAAGACCCCCCTAAACTTTTCAAATCTTACCATAAATCAATAAATATCATAACCATTTCCACATCCCAAATACTTTTTCCTGTGCTTTTGGCCGGCAGCCATGTTATTTTTAAAAGCTAACTCCACCCCCAGGTGTCTCCACATCCTTACATGTATGCACAATTGTGCTCCTGGTGAAAATATTTGGCATAACTAAAATTGGAATTCTGGTGGGTAGTAGATGTGTAGGGCATGGGGGATATGGAGGCAGTATACCTGCTCTTGTTGTAAGGGGCACTAATATTGATCATAAATTAATATGATAGAAATATTTTAGGGAAACTTCCCAAAAATTAACATTATCAATATAATAATACAAAATCTCACCTAAAAACCACATTAAAACCCCCTCCTTGCTCCTCGCGTCATCTCCATCCGTCAATCAACTCAGCACCCTAGCATCTACTCCCCATATCATTTTAAAGAGAAGGAAAAAATATGAGGAGATAGGGAAGATAGAGAGGAGGAGGAGATAGGGAAGATAGTGAGGATATATGAAATAGAAGGAGGAGATATGAGGTAGGAGGATGAGATATGAGATGAGAGGAGGAGGGCGCAGATAGGAAATAGGGAGATAAGGTTAGGAGGTATAGTTGGAGAGAGAGATAGGGTGTGGGAGATAGGAGAGCACAATTAGCACATCATGAGATAAGAGAAGATAGGAGGAGGAGAAGGGAGACAGGAGTAGATGGTGATAGGAGAAAAGAGTTAGGAAGAGGAGTTGGAAACAGGATGAGGAGGAGACAGGAGATAGGAGAGAGGAGATTATGTTAGGAAGAGGAGATACGAGATAGGTGCAGGAGATAGATGATAGAAAGAGGAGATCAGAGGTAAGATGATGAGTAGGAGATAGGAGATAGGAGAGAGAAGATATGTGTTAGGAGGAGGAGAAAAAGGAGGAGACAGGTATTACAAGGAGAAAATATGAGATAGGAGGAGATAGGAGTTAGGAAGAGGAGATATGAGTTAGGAAGAGGAGATATAGAGATATCAGGAGGAGACGGGGGATAGGTTGAAGGGAGAGGTGATAGGAGGAGGATATAGGAGGTAGAAGATGGAGAACGCAATTGGAGATAGTAAATATGAAGAAGAGGTTGGAAATAGAAGGAGATAGGAGTAAGAGATAGAAGTAAAGAGGTGGAGATAGGAGGAGGAGGGTGCTAGAGGAGACTGGCATTATTAGGAGATAGGAGGAGGAAACAGGAAGAAAAGAGTAGAGAGAAGGAGATAGGAGAAAGAGGAAGAGGAAGAGGATATATAGAGATATGAGGATTAGATAGGTAGAGGAGATTGGAAATATGAGGAAGGAGATTTGAAATGAGAGACAGGGGGAGATAGGAGATAGAAGGAGAGTTGTAGGGGTGAGGAGACTGGTGCAAGGAGTAGGAGATAGGATAGGTGGAGGAGATTGGAGGAGGAGATAAGAGGAGATTGAGACAGATGGAGGAGACAGGAGAGACTGGAGTATGAGTATATTGGACATAGGAGGAGATTCATGGAGGAGATAGATGATGAGAGCAGGGAAAAAGGAGGAGTTAGGACATAGGAGAAGAAGATGGGAGAACAAATTATGAGAAAGGAGAAGATAGAGATATAGGGGGATGATACAGGTAATAGGAGGAGAAAAGGAGATAGGCAGGTATGTGTTAGGAGGAGGAGATAGTTTTAGGAGGAGGATAGTGGAGGTAGTGGAGATCAGTGTTCTGGGAGAAGATGGGAGATAGGATGAGGAGATATGAGTTGGGAGATAGGAAGAAGAAATAGGAGAAATAAAGGTATGAGGAGGAGATGGGGATAGGAGGAAGGGATAGCAGATAGGAGGACGAGATAGGAGATTGGAGAGAGGAGAAATGATAAGGAGATATGATATAGGAGGAGATTGGATATTGAATATAGGAGGAGGTAGGAGATAGGAGGAGATTGGAAATAGGAGATAAGATCAGAGATAGGAGAGATGATATAGGAGGAGATATACATGTGTTAGGAGGAGGAGGATAAAGGTTTTAGAGGAGGAAATATGGGATAGGAGATACAGAGAAATGAGGAGGAGATGGAGGATAGGTGGAAGGGATGTGAGATAGGAGATTGGAAATAGGAGTAGGTGATTGGAGATAGGAGGATGAGATAGGAGAGAAATAAGGGTGAGATTGGAAATAGGAGGACATTGGAGGAGGAGGAGGTAGATGTTAGCAGTAGGAGATAGGAGGAGACAGTAGAAAGGAGGCGGAGACAAGATCAGGAGAAGATAAGAGGAAGAAGGACGAGGAGATAGGAGAAACGAGGATGTAGAGATATGAGGAGTGGATAGCAGATGGGAAGAGATTGCAGATACTAGGATGAGATAGGACGTATGAGGAAGAGGAGATAGATGTTTGAAGGAGAGTTGTTGGGAGGAGGATATAGGAGGAGTTAATAGGAGTTAGGAGGAGGAGAGATGAGATAGGAGAAGATTGGAGATACATGTACGAGGAGATTGCAGGTAGGAGGAGAATATCGGATATAGGTGGAGATTGAAGGAGGGGATAGGAGAGATAGGAGATAGGAGGAGTAAATAGGAAGAGGAGGTAGGAGATATGAGAACAAATGAGAAAGGAGTCAATAGGAGATAGGAGGTAGGAGATAGGAGGTAGGACAGGAGGAGGAGAAAGGAACTATTGTGTGTGTTTTTTATGCCTCTGCAGCACCTTAGTGGGCTATATCAAAAGAAAGGAACTAGGAACAGGAGATGGAGAAAGGAGATAGGAGGAGGATATAGGAAGAGGATATTGAAGATAGGAGGAGGAGTAGGGAGAAAGAGATACTTGGTAGGAGGAAGGAAGAGAAGATGTGAGTCAAAGGGTAAAGAGATAGGATGAGGGGCAATGAGATAGAAGGAGGAGATCCTACTTCCTCGTCCTACCTCATCCGACCTCTACCTCCTACCTCCTCCTAACTCTTTCAACCTCCTCCTAACTCCTTCTACCTCCTACCTCCAACCTCATCTTCCTCCTATATCCTACTCCCTTACTTCCATCTCCTCCTACTTCCTCCTCCTACTTCCTCCTCCCCTACCTTCTCCCCACTATCTCCTACCCCTACCTCTTCCTTCTCCTCCTCCTTCCCCTCCTCCTACCTCCTCCAACCTCCTCCTACCTCCTCCTCCTACCTCTGCTTCCTCCTAGATCCGCTTCCTCCTACCTCCTCATCCTATCTCCTCCTCTTACCTAATCCTCCTCCTACCTGTTCCTCCTACTCCCCTACCTCCTTCTCCTCCTACTTCCTCATCCTACCCCGTCCTACCTCTACCTCCTATCTCCTCCTCCTATTTCCTCTCATACCTCCTCCTCCTACTCCCCTACCTACTACTATTCCTACTTCCTCTCCTCCTACCTCCTCTTAACTCTTCCAACCTCCTCCTAACTCCTCCTACTTCCTACCTCCTCTTCCTCCTATCTCCTCCTCCAATCTCCTCCTCCTATCTCCTCCTCCAATCTCCTCCTCTGATCTCCTCCTCCTATCTCCTAATCCTCCTCCTATCTCCTCCTCCTATCTCCTCCTCCTATCTCCTCCTCCTATCTCCTCCTCCTATCTCCTCCTCCTATCTCCTCCTCCTCCTATCTCCTCCTCCTCCTATCTCCTACTTCTATCTCATCCTCCTATCTCCAACTTCTCTCTCCCATCCTACCCCTTCTATTTATCTCCTCCTCCTTCTCCTCATCCTCATCCTATCTCCTCCTCCTACCTCCTCAACCTCCTATCTCCTCCTACTTCTCCTATCTCCTCCTCCTACTATCTCCTCCACCTCCTATCTCCTTCTCCTCCTATTTCCTCCTCTTCCTCCTATCTCCTCCAATCTCCTCCTCCTATCTCCTCCCTCCTATCTCCTCCCTCCTATCTCCTCCCTCCTATCTCCTCCCTCCTATCTCCTCCACATTTTTCCTCCTATCTCCTCCTCCTACCTCCTCCTTTTCATCCTCCTATCTCTTCAACATATCTCCTCCTTCCCCTCCTATCTCCTCCTCCTCCTATCTCCTCCTCCTCCTATCTCCTCCTCCTCCTATCTCCTCCTCCTCCTATCTCCTCCTCCTCCTATCTCCTCCTCCTATCTTCTCCTCCTCCTCCTATCTTCTCCTCCCCCTCCTATCTCACCCACCTCCTTCTCCTATCTCCCTCTCCTCCTATCTCCTCCACCTCCTATCTCCTTCTCCTTCTCCTCTTCCTCCTCCTCCTCCTCTAATCTCCTCCATCTCCTATCTATTTCTATCTCATCCTCCTTCCTCCATCTTCTCTTTCCCATCCTACCTCTTCTATTTATCTCCTCCTATCTCCTCCTCCTCCTATCTCCTCCTCTTATCCCTCCGAGTTCCTCCTCCTATCTCCTATCTTCTCCTCCTCCTCCTATCTTCTTCTCCTCCCCCTCCCATCTACTTCTATCTCATCCTCCTACCTCCATTTTCTCTATCCCATCCTCCCTCTTCTACTTATCTCCTCCTATCTCCTCCACCTCCTATCTCCTCCTCCTCGTCCTATCTGCTCCTCGTTCTATCTGTTCCTCGTCCTATCTGCTCCTCGTCCTATCTCCTCCTCGTCCTATCTCCTCCTCCCCTGCCATCCACTTCTTTCTCACCCTTCTACATCCACCTTCTCTCTCCCATCCTACCCCTTCTATTTATCTCCTCCTCTTTCTTCTCCTATCTCCTCCTCCTATTTCCTCCTCCTCCTATTTCCTCCTCCTCCTATCTCCTCCTCCTCCTATCTCCTCATCCTACTATCTCCTCCACCTTCTATATCCTTCTCCTATCCCCTCCTCCTCCTATTTCGTCCACCTCCTATCTCCTTCTCCTATCTCCTCCTCCTCCTTTTTCCTCCACCTCCTATCTCCTACTCCAATCTCCTCCTCTCTCCTCCTCCTATCTTCTCCTCCTCCTCCTATCTCCTCCTTCTACTATCTCCTATCTCCTCCTCCTTCTTCATATCTCCTCCTCCTACTATCTCCTCCACCCCCTATCTCTTTCTCCTATCTCCTCCTCCTCCTATTTCCTCCTCCTCCTCCTCCTATTTCCTCCTCCTATCTTCTCCTCCTATCTCCTCCTATCTCTTCTTATCTCCTCCTCCTATCTCCTCCGCCCATCTATTTCTATCTCATCCTCCTACCTCCACCTTCTCTCTCCCATCCTACCTCTTCTATCTATCTCCTCCTCCTATCTCCTCCTATCTCCTCCTCCTATCTCCTCCTATCTCCTCCTCCTATCTCCTCCTCCTATCTCCTCCTATCTCCTCCTCCTATCTCCTCCTCCTATCTCCTCCCCGTCCTATCTCCTCCCCCTCCTATCTCACCCACCTCCCTCTCCCATCTTCCTATCTTCCTCTTCTCCTATCTCCTCCTCCTTCTCCTCCTCCTTCTCCTCCTCCTTCTCCTCCTCCTTCTCCTCTAATCTCCTCCTCCTTCTCCTATCTCCTCCTCCCCCTCCCATCTACTTGTATCTCATCCTCCTTCCTCGATCTTCTCTATCCCATCCTACCTCTTCTATTTATCTCCTCCTATCTCCTTCTCCTCCTATTTCCTCCTCCTATTTCCTCCTCCTCTTCCTATATCCTCCTACTATCCCTTCCTATTTCCTCCTCCTATCTCCTATCTTCTCCTCCTCGTCCTATCTTCTCCTCGTCCCATCTCCTCCTCGTCCTATCTTCTCCTCGTCCCATCTCCTCCTCGTCCTAACTCCTCCTCCCCTCCCATCCACTTCTTTCTCATCCTTCTACCTCCACCTTCTCTCTCCCATCCTACCTCTTCTATTTATCTCCTCCTCCTTCTCCTCCTATTTCCTCTTCCTCCTATTTCCTCCTCCTCCTATTTCCTCCTCCTCCTATTTCCTCCTCCTATCTCCTCCCCCTCCTCCTATCTCCTCCTCTTCCAGCTATGTCCTCCTCCTCCTCCTATCTCCTCATCCTAACTCCTCCTCCTCCTATCTCCTCCTCCTCCTTTCATATATTTTTTATCTCATCCTCCTACCTCCACCTTCTCTCTCCCATCCTACCTCTTCTATCTATCTCCTTCTCCTGCTCCTCCTCCTCCTATCTCCTCCTATCTCCTCTTTGTGTCTCCTCCTCCTCCTATCTCCTCCTTCTCGTATCTCCTACTCCTCCTCCTATCTCATCCTCCTCCTAGCTCCTTCTCCCCCCATCTTTTTCGATCTCATCCTCCTACCTCCACCTTCTCTCTCCCATCCTACCTCTTCTATTTATCTCCTCCTCCTTCTCCTCCTGTTTCCTTCTCCTGTTTCCTCCTCCTCCTATTTCCTCCTCCTCCTATTTCCTCCTCCTCCTATCTCCTCTTGATCCTCCTCCAATCTCCTCTTGCTCCTCCTCCTATCTCCTCCTCCTATCTCCTCCTCCTCCTTTCATATATTTTTTATCTCATCCTCCTACCTCCACCTTCTCTCTCCCATCCTACCTCTTCTATCTATCTCCTCCTCCTATCTCCTCCTATCTCCTCCTCCTATCTCCTCCTATCTCCTCCTCCTATCTCCTCCTCCTATCTCCTCCTCCTATCTCCTCCTATCTCCTCCTCCTATCTCCTCCTCCTATCTCCTCCCCGTCCTATCTCCTCCTCCTATCTCCTCCCCGTCCTATCTCCTCCCCCTCCTATCTCACCCACCTCCTTCTCCCATCTTCCTATCTTCCTCTTCTCCTATCTCCTCCTCCTTCTCCTCCTCCTTCTCCTCTAATCTCCTCCTCCTTCTCCAATCTCCTCCTCCCCCTCCCATCTACTTGTATCTCATCCTCCTTCCTCGATCTTCTCTATCCCATCCTACCTCTTCTATTTATCTCCTCCTATCTCCTTCTCCTCCTATTTCCTCCTCCTATTTCCTCCTCCTCTTCCTATATCCTCCTACTATCCCTTCCTATTTCCTCCTCCTATCTCCTATCTTCTCCTCCTCGTCCTATCTTCTCCTCGTCCCATCTCCTCCTCGTCCTAACTCCTCCTCCCCTCCCATCCACTTCTTTCTCATCCTTCTACCTCCACCTTCTCTCTCCCATCCTACCTCTTCTATTTATCTCCTCCTCCTTCTCCTCCTATTTCCTCCTCCTCCTATTTCCTCCTCCTCCTATTTCCTCCTCCTCCTATTTCCTCCTCCTCCTATTTCCTCCTCCTATCTCCTCCCCCTCCTCCTATCTCCTCCTCCTCCAGCTATGTCCTCCTCCTCCTATCTCCTCATCCTAACTCCTCCTCCTCCTATCTCCTCCTCCTCCTTTCATATATTTTTTATCTCATCCTCCTACCTCCACCTTCTCTCTCCCATCCTACCTCTTCTATCTATCTCCTTCTCCTGCTCCTGCTCCTCCTATCTCCTCCTATCTCCTCTTTGTGTCTCCTCCTCCTCCTATCTCCTCCTTCTCGTATCTCGTACTCCTCCTCCTATCTCATCCTCCTCCTAGCTCCTTCTCCCCCCATCTTTTTCGATCTCATCCTCCTACCTCCACCTTCTCTCTCCCATCCTACCTCTTCTATTTATCTCCTCCTCCTTCTCCTCCTGTTTCCTCCTCCTCCTGTTTCCTCCTCCTCCTATTTCCTCCTCCTCCTATTTCCTCCTCCTCCTATCTCCTCTTGATCCTCCTCCAATCTCCTCTTGCTCCTCCTCCTATCTCCTCCTCCTATCTCCTCCTCCTATCTCCTCCTCCTCCTTTCATATATTTTTTATCTCATCCTCCTACCTCCACCTTCTCTATCCCATCCTACCTCTTCTATTTATCTCCTCCTACTCCTCCTCCTTCTCCTCCCCCTCCTCCTATTTCCTCCTCCTCCTATTTCCTCCTCCTCCTCCTCCTATATCCTCCTATCTCCTATCTTCTCCTCCTCCTATCTTCTTTTCCTCCTTCTCCTATCTCCTCCTCCTCCTACACCTATCTCCTCCTCCTCCTTCTCCTATCTCCTTCTCCTATGTTCTCCTCCTATCTTCTCCTCCTATCTCCTCCTCCTATCTTCTCCTCCTATCTCCTCCTCCTAACCCCTCCTCCTCCTATCTCCTCCTCCTCCTATCTCCCCGTCCTCCTATCTCCTCCTCCCAGTCCCATCTACTTCTATCTCATCCTCCTACCTCCACCTTCTCTCTCCAATCCAACCTCTTCTATTTATCTCCTCCTCCTTCTCCTATCTCCTCCACCTCCTATCTTCTCCTCCTCCTATTTCCTCCTCGTCCTATCTTCTTCTCCCCCATCTTTTTCTATCTCATCCTCCTACCTCCACCTTCTTTCTCCCATCCTACCTCCTCTATTTGTCTACTCCTCCTACTCCTCCTCCTCCTTCTCCTATCTCCTCCTCCTATCTCCTCTTCCTATCTCCTCCTCCTATCTCCTCTTCCTATCTCCTCCTCCTATCTCCTCTTCCTATCTCCTCCTCCTATCTCCTCCTCCTATCTCCTCCTCATATCTCCTCCTCATATCACCTAATATCTCCTCATATCTCCTCCTCATATTTCCTCCTCATATCTCCTTCTCCTATCTCCTCCTCCTCCTATCTCCTCTTCCTCCTCCTCCTATCTCCTTCTACCACCTCCTATCTCCTCCTCCTCCATCTCCTATCTCCTCCATCTCCTATCTCCTCCTCCTCCTCTTTCTCCTATCTCCAACATTTTCAGGAATATCCTCGCCCCATGCGAGGGTTTAAACTTACCCCACCATGGGGGTTATGGGGGTTAAGGTTGATCCTTTTCAAAAACAGTAAATTTAACCGAGGAGATTAATAACTAAGAACTGATAATCATTAATCATGTTAATGATGAGTAAATGATGTTTAGTTAGCTTTCATTTGACACCCCAAAATTGGCATGGTATTGATACCCTAGTCCCAGAGGGTAATACCTGAAACAATAAGGCCTATATACTTACCCCGGTCTGCCCTACTTCATTAAATACAAATTTCATAATTGTTTTACTGGTATACCTTCCATATAAACACTGTATGTCAATTACTGTAAAGAAATATTTAATTTTTTGGGAGGTCAGTGGTACTAATTTTACACCATAATAACTTAATTTCGAAACAAGCACAGCGGAAAATGAAATTTAAACAACATTTAGAGAAATTAACTTGGTACTGCGCTCTTTTAATAGGCAATTAATTGCATATTTGCAGCAGATCACACAGAGCTTGAGAATTAAGTTATTTGGGCCTGTCACGGGGACTGCCCCGTTGAAACGGGGACAGCTAGGGAGCAGTCCTCAATCGGGGACAGGTTGGGGACAGATCGGGGCATGCCCCGGTTTTGTGAAACTGAATTTGGGGTGGGGACTGGAACGGGGACAGAAACGGGGACTGCCCCAGTTCTGGGGCATGCCCCAAAAGCTTTGTGAAACCGGCCCCAGGTCACATTTCCCTTTGCATTGCTGGAGCCACTCATCATCTGGTTGGTCAATGCAGACATTATAGTGCATAATATCTTTTTTCATGGCAAAAGCATCAAGAACAATAGCATTGCATATTTCTCAACTGAATTTAAAGATGTTAACTATAAAAAGCAAGTCAGCGACCTGTTGTGCATCTAAAGTCTACCTTTCTTCCTTCAGGCTGAAGAGTTGCTAATGGCTACCTGGTCCCACCTGTACATTCTGCAGCCATTAGCTGTGTCTAAACGTGGTTGGAAGCTCTAAGACACAGCTAATGCCGGTCCTGCTCTAAGTCAAAGACTATGCCTCGAACCAAGCTTTGACTTATCCCTATCTCCAGGAAATAGGACAAAACTTGTACTAGCTTGTTTTTCTGCCAACCTCTACAATAGTCTTTCAAAATGTGTGCAATGTACGTACATCTGGTAAAATGAGCTAGTCCATTTTATTTTCGCGATCACAAGTGGGTTCAATAAAGGGTTATAGACAAAATGGGATTCAGCATCAGTGCAAGAACAACCTTTGAAAGATTGTGGCCAAAGTTGATATTCAAAAGAAGTGGATTACTTTACGTTGAACTTTGATGAAATGGATAAACTATAATAAGAAGCATGTGTATTTATACGTATTATTTTAAAAGTTGTTTTCATGCTTGGGAGAAAAAAATAGTAATCTATTGAAACAATTTTCTTCTTTATTGACTAGTGAGCTTCTGATTTAAAATTGTGTCTTTGTTGATCAGTGGTACCCCATGAAATGTGGGATATTGCTCTGTTTATTCCCTCAAGTCATTTCTAATTATATCATCCGTGCATCACAAGATTTGTTGGAATATATTTTTGTCAATACAATCAATAGATCTATATTGCCTTTTCTGTCTCCAGCCGAGCAAATATAGTGGGGTTTTATGATTATTGGTCACTGGTACGGAGTTGCCCGGTCGATATGGCAGTTGTGAGGCATGCTCAGCTGGGCTTATGGGCTCTCTGTTGAGTTGTCAAGTGTTCATGATAAACTCAAGCCAGAATTATGTAATCACTCAGTTCTTTCATATTGTAGGCCAACAGTGACTGTGGTATTCATTGTGTTAGGGAAAGATATATGACTTGAAAACTAATACATTGGTCCCTGCATTGTAAGACCCCCTGTAGTAAGACCGCCTTGTCTTATGTGACCGCCTCCCCCACGCACTTAGTAATATTTTTAGTGCATTCTGCACCCTGACGAGAGACTACACCCCCACGAGAGACCGCTTCATGACTGCAGAAGGGGCGGCCTTATAATGCAGGGACCACTGTAACTTTAACAAAGGATTAAATGAAATATCGATCTTAAATATTACAACATGAAAGAAAACCTTTTCTCAAAATGAGAAGATCAATTTGTTTGCACTGAGTATGTAAATGTTGGAAAGCCACTGAAATTCCAAAAATCATTGGTAGTCTTAAGAAACTATAAGTGGGATATATGTAAAGATTTATTTATTATAAACCTACAGCATTCCCTAAAAAGCCCATACAACCCATACTCCAAAAGATTGCATGCCCTGAATTAAAACCTTGGCATTGACATTTTACCTAAGAAACTGCTACAACAGTGGAGGAAGAGCGAGTTCTTGATTTTTGCAGAAGCACATGGTGTCAATGATTAACTTTACAGGAGACTTGTTGTGCATTGGCAAACATGACAGTCAAGGGTTGTGGCTTTCTCATCCGTGATCTGGCATTAGATGGCAAAATCTTAATCTCTAGGGACAATGCCAGGCTTCATTTTTTGCCTCAAGACATTTCTGAAATCTTTTGTGAGATATTTAGCCTTTAAATCAACACTGTGTGCTTTTTAATTCGTCACCAAGTAAAGGCAGTTTTTTAAAAATAAAGGTCAGCCATTCACTTTCATTGGGCTTTTTTCTTTGGAATTTACCTTTTCCTTCCTTATTCTATCACAATTTGTAGGTCTTTCTTGATCATTTTGTGAACACTGTCCTGACCATGAATCATCTTAATAGGCCAAAACTGCTCGTCAAACAGAATAAATTGCTGGCACAAAATGTATATGTCCAAAATATGTGAATGCTCACACTCAAAGCAAAAATTGTAATTAATTTGAACTGTGTCGATCTCCAAACGTTTTAGTTTTATCCATGTTATAAGTACATTAATTATCATCATTCTAAATCATCTGTATCTAAAAAAAGAATACCGGAAATTATCAATTAAATATTCAGTATGAACCTTTATCCCTCTACCTTCCCAAGAGGCTCTATTCAAACCTTGTTGATAAGGTTTCCTTCAGAATGCCTTACGCTGACCCAGCAGCCATCCTCCCAATGCAGGGCTCGTTTACACTCGCCCTGCTAATAAGTCCCATACAATTCTGAAGTTTCCAAATCATTTAACGGCTTTTCTCCCGACTTTTCTCCCGACTTTATTTTAGTGATTGTTTTCTAAAAAGAAACTGACGGAAAAAACAAACAGAAAACAATGAAACACTCAAGCATTCATTCAATTGCTTTGAGAGATCTGAAACTGTTAATTTTGTGTGTCACACCGGAGGAGAGTTAATCTCTATGTTACAACTTCACAAAACACTGTATCATGTGATCAGGGTAGGTTCAACAAGCCTACACTGAGAAGTGAGGATGCCAGCAGCTATCATATTCCAAACACAAATTTATGCTTCTTTATTAAAACAATTACCACCTAATGAACCAAAACGATATACGCCTTTGATAACACGTATATGTAGTCCTGTCTGACTTGTATTATTTTGTATAGTCTGCCAATACAATGCTGTAAAAGAACACACTCCAGTGTTTGTCTGAAATAGTTGAACAAGAACACTGCAAAAAATTCCCGTTAAATTTTACAGTTAAATTAACTGGCAACTTTGTTCCAGGTATAAGAACTGTAAAAGTACTAATAAACCTGAACAGGACAATGAACCGTAAAATGCAGATTGGTACATTGAACTGTAATTTTGCGGATTCAACAAAGTGATATTACGGTATAATGTACATATATAAAACAGTTTATTTAAAGTATATTTTACAGTTATATCATCTGTCAAACATAGAATGTAAAGAATGCAAGGGGCCGTAGAATCTACTGTAAAAATACGGATAGTATTTGATTTAACTGTCGCATAGCTGTAGGGATGTATTGAAGCTGGAATCAGCTAGGAGAGTGAGACAGCCAGTGACTCCAGGCTCGGCCTTGCTCATCAATTGGTTTGCTCACAAACCATAAAATAAAATGGATGGATATTTTCCAAGAGAACCAGGTGTCAAGTTTATCGAAGTATGTTCTATTGATGCAGACTGCACTTGGGTTATTTTGGTTTGAATAGTGTCATTCTTTAGATCACATCATAAGACTCACACAAATGTCAATGTCACATACAGACATTACAACTTTTGCGTAATGACAGCATCTTTAAGATCACATGAATGAGGATGTTCCCTTACCTTCAGATAAGTTATAAATTAAGTTTGATTAACAGCTGTGTAAAGCATATGTTATAGATGGCACCACGTGTTCTGTGGTTGAAGTCCATGCAATCTCTTCTTTATAGTTCCTAATCTGACCAGGTGTATTGATTGTTTGGCCAATTCAAAGGTTTTGTCTGCATATTACAAGTTGCCAGTAAATTAACGGTTGAAGTAATTGTTCATTAACGTGAACTGAATGTTGAATGACATGTCGCAGTTAATTTATCTTGTAGCCATTTTGTAACTGACAAAGAACTGTAAATTCCCGGACAAAGTCTGTATTAAAAAAATACTGGTAAAATAACAATAAATTTACGGTTCTTTTAGCCAGAAAAACACGGTCATTTCTTACAGTGAAGACATGGTGCTAATTCATCATGATTACAATACAAGATAGTGTTTGTGCAAAACTAAGCGAGATGTTTTATAGTAACTTGATCTAGAAATTGGACAGGTTGTACAGATGTAAATTATTAAACTAATCAGTTAATTAGTGTAGCAAGTAATTTCGGTAAATCTTATTTACTTGACAAGCCGATGTTAGATATTCAGTTAATCCTAAAAACGACAACTTTAAGATAAACCGAAATAAATGCATGTAATAATTCAGATGTTTATGTTTCTAAAAACAGAAAAATTAAGTGCAGAATGTCAAAGGTTAACATCTTCAGCTAAAATGTCAAGGTTTGTAAACAAACTGATCTTGTCCACCTGCTCTGTCCATGTAATTGCAATTTCACCAGAATAATTGTTTTCAATTAACGAGGTCTCTATGGGCACACACTGCTGCTCCACCACCTCTGTTGCATATTTCTCACAAACTTGAAATGTTTGGAATGAGAAAACGAAGGAAAGTTCCTTTGGATGATGTAAGGAAGTGGCTTGGATCAATGGTGGCAATGGTCAAAACAATGAGACAGCACAGCGAGCCCGAACCAAATTTGGGGTTAAAAAAATGCCCCAGCATAACGACAGGCACCGTTACGAAGCTGAAGATGAGACGAACAAGCAGATGTAAAAAACAAAAAAATCTGTTGAAAACTTTTTGAGATATTGAATTTTTTCACTTTCTGATTTATCACACCCCATTTTTAACATCACAAGTCATGTGGAGAGCCTGTTAAATGAGCACCGCCTTTGCAAAACCAGTTTCAATGATACAAAATATCATTCAAAAGACATAGTAATCTTTTTTATTTTTATTTTTTTATTATGCTGTTGCATTTAATGCAAAAAAGGTGTGACAAACTCATGCATGCGTAATTTCCAAGTAAAGTGTACATTTTTCATAAGAATTGCACAAATCTGCATGCTCAACTATTCCCCGGGCATTAGCAAGTAGTATTATGAAACGTATGTGCGTACATATTTGACAGAGCTCTTGTACTGATATATTCTTATCCTATCAATTAGGGAGAGTAAGGACAAAACACTTCACTTTATTTTGATTTTATGAAACAAACAACAATGTTAGCTGAATAGTCTAACATTACTTAACCTGTTTAATACTGTTACTACAATCAAATTGAATGATAAAAGGTTTTTGAGCAGAAGAACATCCGTGGTCTTCTGTCATTAACTTCAACTCATTTCAGGAATGAAATAACAAATTGATTAACCACAGCGTTATGAATAGCTAAAACTCTGTATATTAAATGTCTATTCAAGTTTCCAAACCTGTGCACTGCCTGACATCCAATCCATTCACCCTATTTCATAGTTCTGTGATTTTATTTTTAAAATGAATGTGAAACCAACTGATTAAAATTAAGATACCAAAGTTCATAAACCAATTGCACACTTCTTCTTTCTTTTAAATACCAAACTGCCAAAGGCAAGCACACAGGCAGACATCTAAGTATTTATAACCATACATTCCATGAAGAATTATACCTTTCCAGAATAGCCATATCTTTTTATTACTCTAATTTTCAATTTTATTAAACAACAACTATTATCTAATTTGTTTTGTGTCAATAATCAAGAAATTGTGGTATTTCCTTGGTAAAGACAGCAAATAATTCTCTATTGCTTCTGACAAAATTCTTATAAATACACAAAAAGAAGTTTGTCACACACTACGTCAATATGGGACTTTTCCCAATAAAGATAACATTCTGTTTAATTTTAGAATATCATCTAAAACACACAAAAATATTGCTTTGAAGTTTGCTCACCTGAATTTGTAACTTGCACCCCAGTTAGATGGAATATTACCCAAACAAAGGAATGTGACAAACTAGAAATTGAAAAATTGCAATATCTCAAAAAGTTTTCAACAGATTTTTTTGTTTTTTACGTCTGCTTATTCATCTCATCTTCAGCTTCGTAACGGTGCCTATCGTTATGCTGGGGCATTTTTTTAAACCCAAATTTGGTTCGGGCTCGCTGTGACAGGACACTGTAGGGTGATCAAAATTAATTAATAGCAATATACAAACTGCAAAGTGGCAGGTGATTGTGCTTAAATATTATGTCCTGCATTATGGCATCAATAGGTTTTATTAAGATAGTCAGAGGCACTGTCAGTGAAGGTGAACATCCTATCTGACCAGGGTTGTTCAGGACAAGGAACTCAAGCAGACATATGTTTGAACTAAATACAGATACTTATTTTTTAAAGAGATATTTCTTCATGCTCCTTAATGACTATCAATATTGGTTGTTTAGATACCAATTATTGTACTTTAGTACAGCTTCTTCCTAAAATATTTTGATTTGTGACAAACAATTTCTTATTGTCACAATTATGAAAATTGGTTGTAAATGTGTAAGCCGAAGCTCTATAGAAGAAAGCATAATACATTCTCCATCATTCAGTGCACACAAGACAGAATGCTCCTCTAAAACAAAAGCACAAAAGAGCTTACATAATAACCCCGTTTATGGGTTCTGCTATGTCTGCCTTGTGTGTCAGGCTTCTTGAGGAAATTTGGCAAAATGACTTCTGTGCCATTTGTCTTGACATCTTTTTGGCAAAGAGTTTTTGAAATGACATAGTTTTCCAGTACAGCTAAATTATTGGCATTTGGTAATGTACTGTATATCATTAAGGGTAGGGTCAAGCTCTAACTTCTGCAAACCATTTGGGCCACATCAAATCATAAACCACTCATTGCAACCTTGATGTCTTAGGTAAACCTTAAGTTGTTGCCATGCAAATGTAAAGTAATTTTTTACTCGCTCAAAGATTTGTCATTACCGAGAGGCCAAAGAAAAATAATAACATTCACGCCTTTTGACATCCCAGATTCAATTATCCCACTGTCCCATTGTTCTTCCGCACTTCTGTTTATAGCAAAAAATGAAGATCAAGTGCATAATAATATTGGTCTAGCGGAACAAAATTCCTTGAAAAACTGGTAATTGTAAGAATTGATTTAAGACGGATTTTCCCAATTTTAGAGAATACTCAAATTGAAAATGTTGGTACATCATTAAATATCAATCATGACATTCTATTCTAACTCTCTGGCATGATATGTGAGTACATTCACGTTATAGCTTTCAATTCAACTAATTTACATGTACTGGACATTATAGGTGGCAATTTTATTTTTTAAACTCATGATTAACCTATAATTATCGTAGAATGTATTTGTGTTATAAGTAGACATCAAAGTGTGAAAAAAAGCCTTTCATTCATCGGATTAAGTATTTTGCACTTGCAGCTGCTGTGAAAATAAAGCCTTTGATCAGGAAAGCAAGCCTAGTATTTTTAAAAATGCATATGTGGTTGTCAAGTGATAGGGCATGTTTACAAAGGCCAAACACAGAATAACCATGTTATGTTGCTTGAAATTCTGAACGCCCTGAAGGAAATAAATATCTGTTTCAACTATAATATATTGTACATGAGCAAGCAGCGCAACTGAGTCACATGTTCAACTAGGAGTATATTCAAGCAGCTGTTCCTGCTATAAATTCATTCTAGAGAATGAAAAAATTAGTTTTAGGGACCGTTCAGAATTTATGACTGGGGGGTGGTAGTTTTGGCCGAGGGGGTACTAACTTTTCACACGTGTTTCAAGGGGAGGGGTATCTATTTTTGACAACACTTCCAAGGGGGGGTACTAAATTTTAACAGAGAAAAAATGTTTAAAAACACGCATAAACTCATTTTATTTGGACTTTTTAACGCGCAAAAGTCCGCGAAATGACGCGAATCTGTATGCGTGACAGTGTATAACAGTATATATGTGTGTATTGCTTTGTATGTCCAGAGGGGGGTGGTACTAAAAATACGCGTGAAACCAAAGGGTGGGGTACTAAAAATCCGCATGAAACTCAAGGGGGGTATCAATTTTTGCCGGGAAGTTCCAGCAAAACTCCCACCCCCCCCCCCCCAGTCATAAATTCTGAACAGTCCCTGATGTCATGTGATGAACAAGGAGGTCACTTGAGTAGGTGACACGATCAGAATGACTGAAGTGGCATTAGGTAGGACTTAAGGATTACTAGAGACTTGCCCCTTTTGATCGAATGAAGGCCTGTCAGGCTTTGTTACCTAAAAATGGGGTTCTCTAGTGCAGCATGTAACACAACATGATTGCAAAATAAGGCAAGTGATTATGATCTATCATACTAAATTAAGCTTCACTATTCATGGAAAATGATGACTAACGTTTTATATATTCCTGCATTAACTTAATCACAAAGAGACGCACACAATATCCAGTCATAGATGGGCCATTCTCAAATTTCGGGACAAAGGGTATAGCAAAAATGTCCTGTAACGGAGGGGACAATGTGGTAACGGAGGGGAATTTTGATGTAAAAAAATTGACTGCAGGAACAACAACAAAAGGAAAAACAATAAAATATTGGTGTCTCTATTATTTTCAGAAGTACTTCATCTCATATCAGTAGATTTTTTGGTCCAAATGTCAATTTCTTATTTTGATCTGGTTACGGAGTGGACAGTAACGGAGGGGAACAATTTTTTTGCTTTTCGTTCATTACTGCTTTTTATTTTGGAGATAAGATGAGATAATTGAAGACTATTAAAAGCTGTCACACTCAGCAATACATACACGAAATCACTCTTTAAAACTATCATTTGGTAAGTTTGGAAATGAAGGAAACGGAGGGGACATTTTGGTGAGACCAAAAGCATTTTCTATGAATATTATGTCTTAATTTATTGAATACATGTTTTATGAAGTCTGCAAGGCAGTGGTGCTATTGCGCACATGCGTCTGATGATATTCACTGAAAATAGCTCATAAAAAGGAATAACGAACCAAGCTATGGCAAGTAACGGAGTGGACAAAAAAATTGACATAAATTAGTGACACGTTTATTGTATCAATTTAATCAATGAAATAAGACCAAAAACAATGTGAATGTTGACTAAATATAAATTCAAAGTTATATTCTCATGAATTGGGCAAAGAAACTTTGAATATAATGGTACATTAGGAGGAAAATAAACACTTGATTTTGTCATGTCAGGTCCAGTGACAGGGAAAAACCATTGATTTTGCACGAATTCCTGTACATAATGCACAAAAAAAGGTCTAATGAATGACATTTTGTTCCAAAAGCAGTGGTCCTAGATAGAAATATGAATAACAGATGCAGAGTGATGCTTCAGATATTAATCACATTCAAATTAATGTCAGGGAGCTAGAGTGACGCAAATTGTCCCGAAATTTGAGAATGACCCAGATGACAGTTTTTTCTGTAGAGCTTGAATATCTTGTTGGCATAATTTCTAACAAATCTACGTATCATTTTATCTGAAAATCAAGTTCTTTTAAATTATTCATGATTTGTCACTATGTTTATAAAAATCCACCATACAACAAGAATAAATATATGAGTCTCAAGATTATTAAAATTAAGTACAGTACAACCAGCATAAAATGGCTTGTCAGTTTGGATCTACACTTATCTATTGATCTGTAGTGATCCATGGCGATCTTGGTTGGTGTGGAGTGATCGATACAGAGTGATCTGCTGTGATCTGTGTCTATTAATCAAAATTAATCTTAATAAATTTACTTTTCTGTACCAAAAAACTTCTGGATATGTTTCCTTAATCAAAATGTTCAATTTTTAGATGGATTTTATCTCTTCTTTGACTTAGAATCCTAAATAATTGATATGATTGATTTTTACTAAAATTGGATTAGTAGATCACTACAGATAGAGTTGTATCATCTCAGATCACTACAGATCACTCTTTATCCGAACCACTCTGGATTACTACAGATCACTATGTTGCGCCATTTTAAGATGGTTGTTCTGTACACATTTGATTCACATTTCTGTACTAATGAAGGGTAATGATGAATATCACACATTACAGGAATCAATTGTGACATCGAACTGAGTGTCATTCTATTTACAATACACAATAGATAGACAGATTTCTGTCATTATATTTGCCTAATCCAATGTGATTGTCATTTGTTACCACGGAAATAGAGCAAGCGACAAGAATGAATGCAGTCACATTTTTGTTATTTGAAACCACTGATTGTCAAGTCTTTTTTATCTAGTACTGTAAATGACAAAAACAGATCTGCAGCTATATGCCATTGCAGTTGCCTGTAGACAACAGCCATAGTTTGCTATTATTATCCGGGCCAACTTTGTGCACTTCTGTTTTGAGTAATTGTAATGTTATATTCTTCAAAGCTACGTACCAATTTTCCAAAGTGTTTGTTGAACACATCAAAATCAAATACTAACATGCTTTCAGAACACCTGAATCATCAAAAGGAGAATAATAAAGAAATAAAGAAATAATTTATTCTCAGAAACAGGATAATTATTTTTAACTGAAACCATCACTTCAATGCTTTATTGAATTGATGCCACCAATGTCAACTCGAACAAAACAGCAAATTTCAATCGTTTAGGTAATGGCCCATTTACACCAGGACAAAGAAGCCCTCATGGTGCTTAAGTGTCCCATTTCAAGTAATGCCACTCAGCTAAAGGTCTGTTTTCAAAAATGGCCATAATAGAACTGCAAAGATGTTAGCCTAGAGTCAATCCCAGAGACAAACACCGTAACATGCATTGAATTTCACATCAAACACATTTGACAATAGTCACCAAACGTCCTTCATTTTGAGGGAATGAAAGCGGTTTAAGCATACTATGCATTCAAGCTAACATGGCATATTAGTTTTAACAGAGAAAGACATTGTGGCCTTTATCTGCAGTCAAGGATAGACCATCATTAGTGCACATGATAACCACAATGAATGCTTTACATTAACTCCTGATAAGATTTGATATATATCACCAAATACATCTCAAACAAAAAACACCAATTATTGATAACACATTGTGGCATAACATTCACTCAATGATGGCAATCGCTTGAAGCCATCAGTGCTTCTAAAGGTAAACTTGTGGCAAGGCAAATGTCTATAGATATTATCTACATAATTATAGTATAATATGTTACTATACAAACTGCACTGCAAAATGTTACAATATAATTTATACCATATAATGCATGTCTCTTTATTTCATATTCAAGGGACATATCTGCTATGGCAAAAAATAAATTCAAATGTACAGCTGGGCTAATTTCAAATATTCCAAAAATGTTCAGGCTGTAAGCTAACTATGATAAATGGTCTATGACGCCTACATTTCTGGTTAAGACAAAATTCCAATGCTAAAAAGATATTGGGTAAACGCTCATTTACTCTTAAAACAAATATCTGTTTTCCACTACGTCTGGGAAGCCGGGGTCTTACAGACTGGTACGCACAGCTTTAAGGCTGGATGTCAGCTCTTAAGGATGGACAGGGCTGATCTTCCTTAAGAGAACTTAAGAATCTCCCCTAGGGGAAGATTGTGCGGGTTTTAAAGATTTAGAGAGGAAAGGATCAGCAGCTCACCTGCAACCAAGTCCAAAAAGTAACTTTTATAGTCATCTGTTAGATCACAATACATGTATTTCTGAAAAAGAAGTTTTCAATCAAACAATAGGCAATTCAGTTCACACAACATTAAATGTGCGTACAGGCTAAAGTCCTCAATGACATCGAGCACAACATTTGTTGGAAATGAGAATTTTGGCAAATAAGTAACTAGGCGATCGGAGAATGACTAACACTGATGTTTAACCTTTTCCTTTATTTTCAAAATAGCGTTCAAACAAACGTCGGGTTTTCAATTGGTTTTTCATTGGTGACAATTTTTTAATAAATGAGAAAAATCAATGCGAACATGAAGAAGAATGAGTCTGAATCATGAAGTGCATTAAAATACAACATCATATTATGCATGAATTTAGAAGTTGATGATGGACATATTAATCTGTTGTTATTCAACAATAATCATCCTCATTAAAAATCGATTTAATTATGAAAACATACACGTAGATATATACTTCCTATTCTCGATTCCTTACTGTGTAAAGGTGGGAGTAATATTTACTATTCTCAATAGCAATGTTATCAAGGAACGCAGTACTTAAAGTCCAGTAATTTTTTTGTGGCAGTAAGTTTTTGGCTGATAACGAAAAACATACCTTACTCCTGACAAAACCCTTGTCAATCCTGTTCCTGACACCTTGACCAAACAGTTTCATAAACATTTGGAAGTATTGTCATCTTGTATCCCTGGTTTTGAGGTCGTCACACTAGAATAACTTTGCCGTCAACACAGCTCAAGAAGCCATTTTCTTCTACTGCTTCTATTGCTGCTGTTGTGACGTCACCATTGTTTCAGTGATGTCATAGAGCCAACAATGTTGATGACGTCACAACAGAAGGCTAAAAATAGCTCTAAATGTGCTGAAAAGCAGCAGGAATTTAGCATTGTATGTGCCTTCATGATGGAGCTGTCGGATCAGAGGACATAAATTTAGTCCAAATCATGCTTGGTCGTGATTTACTCACCCTAATAAACCAAAAATTAAACCTCAGATTTAATCATGGATTGTTTTATTGGCTAAAACCTTACTGCCAAAATAAAATGTCTAGACTTTAATAGTTTATACTGCCCCATTATTCGCATACTTCGTTGTATAATTAAAAGAGAAATTAACATGTCTGACACTAAATAAGAGAGAATGTAAGCACCCTGTCTGATGTGAATGCCGTCGCAGCTACCATTGGATTTAGACCTTGTAATCCACTTATATTATTATGTTGTTTTCTATTCTTTAGATAATTGTCCAAATCCATTTATTTCCACCCCTTGATGTTCATACCGTATTATAGTTCCTGTCCCTGTCACACTCATTATGCTTTTACATACTCAGTAGGCAACTCAATATGATTGTCTGGATGTTCTGCATGATTCTGTCTCTCTGTTTGTATGCACAAGTTATAACTGCATTTGTCAGCATTATGGATACATTTTACCTGGTTTTTGATGGATGGGCAGTGTTCCTATTTTGAGCCTAGCAGCTACACTGTGTCTCAAAAGTTCATTAACCTCATAGCAGAGCAGAGAGGGAGAAGTAGAGAAATGAGGATACAGCTACAAAGAAAGAGAAATAAAGAAATGAGAGAAGACAGATAAATATATTGATCTACAGAAATATATATGTATCCAGGAGGATAAGATACTTTGATTCGAAGATTACTAATTAGATAGGCAATTAATCATACATGGAACAAAGTACAGACAGGCTGTCAGACCGTAAACACATACTTTTCGTTGACATAGCAGTTATTAGGGTTTTTTAAAAGTTAATTAATAATGTTTAATCACTGGTGGACTTGCGGCAAAATTCTCAAAGCATTGTGAGGAAAGCTAATGGAATTTTTTTGTCAGTGGCCACACATTTTCATGCCCTTCACGTTTAATAAGGGGCTTGGCATCAGCACGTTGTGTAATTACCCACCTTGTTCAGCAAGTTCTTCTTGAGATGTGAGCATGGCTAAAAGGGGCATCCACCAAGGGCGTAAGATCTCTCTGGATTCTATAATTTATCAAATTTGTGAAGACCGGGAACTATCCAAGATTAGCCAAACACCAAGGAAACCATTAAAATGGATCAACAGACATCTCTGAAATCTTCTTGCAAAGATACATGTATGTCACCTTGAAAGTTTAAAGTTGTCTCTTCATCAGATTTGTCATTACAGTAAGTAAACTTAATCCCTTCATTACACCAATGAAGAGTTTATGTTCTGTACTGCATATGTTTGTCTTACAATTTACACAACAGAATAAATTCATGAATAACTCTCTTGGTGTGATATTTTCCTAATGGAGCACACTTACAAACTTTTCGATTTGCATACATTAACATATACATTGGCGTATTTTAAATATTATTTGAAAGCAGTAAATCTATAACATTTGTTCAGAATGGTAATCATGCAGCTCTTTTTATTCCATGCTAATTTATCTTCCTTACAAAGTGCAACCTACAAGAATTATAGTTTACAAGATGGAGAAATGGGCAATGAAAGGCCAAATAAACAACTGTTATGGCTCCGTCTGCAAAGGCATTTTAGCTTTATTGGCCCACATAATGAACACTTCATTTCAGTGACATGCAAGTTGCATGTATTTTTCATCACATTTTTACTTCCTTACTTTATAGTGGGAAGATGTAGCTCTTTGGCAGTCAATAACATTGCCATTACACTAGGCCATTATTTCTCAGATTGGAAATTGAAAGTTTGAGTTGACATAAGTTGAAAAGATGAAAGGTACAGTTGGAAATCATATATGAGACTAAAATATGTTTTTCGATGTCACATGAGCGCTGTCAGAGAATTTTTCTGTGGGGAGCAGGGAGTCGTAATTGCCGAAAGTTCAAGATTCAGATGAATATATGTACAATTGATTTCCATTCTAATGATCATGTAATTGGATCACCTGGCAAATATTTAGCCTCCTTACTTCTCTAGATATCGCATCACTTTAGCATACATCTATTGCTTCTCTACTTAAAAGAAAATTTTGACTGCTCTTCACAAATTGGAGCTTAATGGAAAAATGGAATTTTGAGAAAAAGGCCTTTTACTTCTAAACAGCATTTTTCAGTTCTTGTTCAGTCAATACTGGTCAGATTTGAATGATATTCGGTATTTACATTTATATATATAATTTTTTTCCAAATATAAGTAAACATTTCTGCAAATACAAGTAAATATTTCTACAAATATAAGTAAAAATAATATATTTATGTGATTACTTTTCATGAAACGAAACCAATGCACCTTCTGGAACGAAGCAAAGCATTATCAGTGGCGGAAAAAGGAGCTTAGCCGCACTAAGCTCCTTTTTACGCCAACTCGTTTCGGTGCAAAAAGGAGCTTAGTGCAGGTATTTTTACTATGATTTTGTTTTACATTTCAGTGTTAAAAGGTGTATAGCAGCACTATGCTCCTTTATGCACTTGGTAAAAAGATACTAAGGCGAACTAAGTCCCTTTTTGCATTGATTACATTTTCTAATGGCAGAGACAAAAAAGGACAACAAAAATTTGAAAATTCCACTGTTTTCCACAAACAGAAAAATATGCAATAATTCAAAAAGGGATGGAATATTCAATTCACTTGTGACATTACTCTTTTCTTATAGGAGCTCTGCTGGTTATATGAGTATCTGATACAAGTGCCCTCAGTAATTACTTTCTGTCGGTAGGTTTAAGGTATTTAGCAATAGTTTTTACTTATAAAAACATAATGAAAATCCTGATCAAAAGAGAACATAAACACAAATTTCAGGTTTTTAAAACCTGAAACTTTAACTTAAGGTGGCTCAATACTCATGAACTTTCCAAGATAGGATTTCTCAAAAACAGTTGAGAAGGATCCAAAATATAGTTTACAGCAAGGATATGTAAACAAAAGTGGTCGCTGCCAGCCTTTAAAAAAAAAAATTTGGGGTTATGTACCAGAAAGTCAGTCCACGCAAACCTGAAAAACTAAATTTTTTTCTTATTTTTCCAACTGTGAAGTTTGTTCTGCCATTCAGTGGTCATGCATCCATATTATGCAATGAAGCATGAAATTAAAGAAGACACTTTCGTGGAAAAGGTGATTACAATTTCAAAGAGATATATTTAGTTTAAAGGACTTTCCAAGGGGCTCGGAATATAAGTTTCGATTTTGACAATTTTAACTTTTTTTATAAACCATGGCGCTAAAAAAATTGACGGGATAGGATTTTTCATTTCTTTGTCATTTATTTCCAAAAATAGTTGGGGACAACATGATGATATAGACAAGCCTTGCATCATGGTTGTCAAACAGGTCCCTCAGTGGCTCCATGGCCATTGCCTGGGTAACCAAGAATACAAATGGCCAGGACATCGAGTGACTGTGATTTATACATGACCACTGGTTTCTTCAAGAGTCCATTGTGGCCCTGAACCTACAACCATAACCCAATCTCAACATATATTTTAATGGCTTGGCAAAATGCCACCACAGGGTGTGTAGAAACTGCTACATGGATAGCATATTACATGGATGAAAATATTTATTGATGCCCTATGATACATCAAGTATCCATATTGGTTAAGTTAAATCACAATGACAATGATTTATTAGAAATATCTATACACTATTTCTCGAATGATGGATGTGCTTTTATACTCCACAGATGTCATATGCTGTTTATTAGCTGTTGTATCAACTGAATATCATAAAATAAAAAAATATTGTCTCTTTGTCAGACTTGATTCCAACAAAACTTTCATGCGTAATATCTGAATAAAATATTTGGTGCACCATGCTTGTGCAAAGAAAGATCGAACATGATTCAGGCAATGTGAGATTTGAACAGAGATCTAATAATGAATGAAGAATAACTCTACTGAAAATTCTCACTTTTGCGGTTCGATTGATAATTATCATCTTGGTAGATACATTTTGTAAGAGTTGCTGTCTCATGTCACCATTAGTGCTTGAACCCAACATTGGCGATACATAAAAGACAATCTGTCATTTTGCAGCTGTTTATTCTGGGCACCAGACCAACTCTAACTGATGGAGTAACACTGGTTCACTTCGTGTGAGACCACTTCATCACTTGTGCCAGTTTTTTTTTTTCAGCTGGTTGTTACAGGTAACAGTTTCGCAACTGAAAGCTATGTTGGCTAGGAATCACAATTTCTGTCCCATTTCTATGTCTGCTCTTGTTTTGTTCCTTTGTACATTTGAACATAGCCACAACTCATATTGATTCATCATAAGTTATTTTACCTTCAATACCTTCAGCGAACGAAGTTTGAAGAAGATGTTGTTATCACTTGAATAAACAGTTTGGTTTCCCTGATATTAAGAGAATCGGTTTGTCAAAGAGACACGTTCTGTTGTTGAAGGCGTGGGTGTCATTAAACAAACTTTTTCTGAGCAGGAAAGCAAACCTTTTAAGGAATTTGATTTTTTTTACTAGCAACATTAGAATTGTTGGAAAAGGCAAGACATGAATGAATGAACATGTAATTAGATGTTTGTACTCAATGAAAATTGTAATAAATTTCAGTGTCGTACTCAGCACTGGTAAACATTTTGCTAAGGATTTTTTTTCTCACAAAATGATTGAAATATGTCAATGCTGTTATGCAGGCTTTTTGGAGATCCCAGTATATTTCCATTTTCAAGCCATGGTCAAAATCATGAGCCCCATGGGGTCATTGGACTTTGATGCTCGCATGTCAATGGGAGAACTATGGTTTACCATGTGACACTATTCCACAGAGATTTGGCATACCATCACCAGCAGTGACTTGGACCTGTCAAATGGCAATGACAGATAAGAATTACTTTTTGATATAATGGTTGCATCTTAATGTAGGTCAATAATTAAATGCAAATATTTTAAAGAACCATCATAATTATGAATCATATTGACCATGTAATCTGGTTTACTTGAGAATATGTCTGAATTACATATTTCAGCATTTGGAAATCTTTAATAGAAAATAAAGATTTACCATTGACTGGCATTAGGGTGTCTCGGTGACTTGGCAAAACCTTAATTGGTTAGTATTGTAATAAAAAACATTACAACAACAACAAGTCATAAAATAACCAATGCTGGTGATAGGCTCTTTCATAATTTTTTGTGTCATGCTGGTTCCTTGACAAAAAGCCCCTCTGTGGTTTGATTGTTATTTTACACTTAAATTCGGACACGTGTTGGAGTTGCTATAAATCAAGTGACACTAATTGCTTACACCCAACACCGGTTATACAAAAAAGACAATCCCAAATTCTGCAGGGTGTTTTTTTTACACCAGTCCAACCCTAACCGATTGAGCAACACTTGATCATTTTGAGTGAGATCTTTGCTTCAAATGTGCTGGTTTATTCAGCTAATGATGACAGGTGATGGCTTTGAAACTAAATGCTACATGTTGACTATAAATCAATGGTGGTGTCCAGCAGTTGCATCCAAAATTCTACGGTTCGTTTGTACTGCTTGTCAGTGCAATTGGTCATATCGTTTAATCATAACCTATAATTGACAAAATAAAGCAGTTATGAGATTAGTGTCAGTGCAGCTTTATTGAATGCAGTGGTTTCCCTAAGGGGAGGGGATATATGAGACATAATATGCTCAGTCATTGGTACACAGTTAGCTACTAGCTGAGCTAACCCTCTTCCTCATTAATCATGTCATTAAAGTACTCTTTAAGTTTGTATGTTTTCCAATATTTATCTTTAATTCTTGGATATTACATCAGTTGGTAGCCTGTTTGATAACCGTCAATTTGATATAAAGGCTAAAAAACAATCCTGATCATGCCTGATGTTGTTGGTTTCAGATATTTTGAATTCAACTGTAATCCAAGAGCATAATCTTGTCCCTCTGCTATCTGAAAAGATGCTGCATTTGAGACCAAGAGTGACGATTCACATCATGCGGTCTTCATTAGCATGTCATAGAATAATTTGCAATACTCGTTTCACGAGTAACGGGTTTCCAGCTGTTGTCAATATCAACAAAGTGTAAGAGGTGATACAAATTTTCACTGGCTTACAAAGCATTGAGAATGGCACAGAACAAATTCACTGGGTGCTGGATTGTTGTATAATTGAGAGCACAAAACAGCAAAGTGTCTCTGATGTCAGCCGGATGTTAAGGGAAGAATATTTACACACAATATGAAGATCCTACACAAAGCTTAACCAACATTTTCAATTAATGATTTCAATTCAATTACCGAAAAAAAAAAAATAGAATAGCACACTATATTCGCCTGCTCATCAACCCTCTTGACATGGAATAAATATTCAATAGCAACCATTGCGACAATCATTCAGCTAAGAGTAATATCCTGACATGGCTGGATCTGGGGTAGAACCCACTTTCAGGAAGCTCCACGTCATGATTGCCTAATTTTTTGAGAAAGTGTAACTACATGTTATTCAATCAATCAGTCAAGTTTACGGAAGTTAAGGGCCATTCCACATTCTTCCTTGACCTACTTGTGGTCAAGCCTGCAATGCATTATTTTAACCTTTTTCAAGACCTCTAAAATGTAGCCAGTACAGCTAGTTGAATACAAAACAGCAACACAAGTAGGTTTTATCCATCCTGTGAAATAATTTCAGCGAAATTTGGAATGATATGTTTGACTCCATCAGGGTGCACGCTGTTAATGCTGAATTTCATCCAAGATAGTTTTCACTGCAGCGTTTTCTGCAATTGTTCATGAGTTCTACTGTAATTGCAGAAAACTAAGGAAAGATTCAAAGGACTATAAATGATACCCTGAGCTGTGTAAGCTGAGGCCAACAGTTGATTGCACTGCTGCATGAGTCAATATCCTTCTAGGAACAGGTTGATTGGGATTTCTTTTTAGCCTGCTATATTAAGCTGCAAATGACAACATTCTGATTATTTAACACCAAAATAGAAAAAATTATGGTGTATTTCGTTCTATCATGCTAAATTAAACTTTGCCTTTGAGTTAAAATTGGAAACCTCATTGTGAAATTAGAAACCTCTGTGAAAATCAGTGAACTTGACACCTTTGTGCGCAGATATGTGATGAAAGGGGAAAAAAGTAGGCCTATGGGATTGTATGTCAAAATGTATTATTTGCTCTTTGAACAAAATAGGCTTAGCTGTCATCTTTAAGTTTCACTTGAAATATAGAATAGGTTTTTTTCATTTTGTGCAGACAGATTTTTCATATGACTTTATGTTTCAAATTTCTTTGAAGATATAGATTGAAACTGACAACCTAAAATAGTATGAAAATGATGGATGGAGCGGGTCTATAAAATTAGGATCAGTAACTCAGGACTTTAAATATTAGCATAATATTATAATATTTCAAGATAATGACTATTTTTACCATGGAAGACTTGCCAACCAAGCTTGACCCTAACTCGCTGAAAACTTAAATTAAGAAAAAGGAAGAACCAAAAGTGACATATTGGAGTGTAAAAAGACATATGTCTGGAAAAGTTAATTGCTTAATCTCATATAAGAAGGTTCTTATCAGCTTACTTAATGAGATGGGGAGGAATTTGATTACTTTACAATAATTGACGGGTTAAATTTCATGCCAAAAGTACATGTAATAGCAATTTAAAAAAAAAACGTATGGCTTTTTCTTCAATATCCACATACTACGTAAGTCTACAGGCTTGGAAATCGTACAAAACGTCAATATTTTCTTGAAAAAAACCATATCAATTGAGCTGACTGAGCTGGAAATATGATTCTTCATAATGTACAGTGTATATGTTGCCTGCCAAAACTATATCTATGTTGCAATTATGATCTAATGGGAGAATGGATATTTGATTTAATGTATTCAAGTAGGTTTTATCTCTATGCAGAGAAAGCTGTCACCCTACTCAAACAATCTTGTTGGTTATTGCATTGCACCTTCTCGTTCATGTTAAGACTTTTTCAAAAAATATTTAGTCGCAGAACTTCGGGATCTTGAATTATCTGAAGATCATTGAATTGTTTTTCCAAAAATATTCATCAGAACTGGCATCTTGTATCACTTAATATTCTAAAGAATAAAGAAAGAAAGAAGCTGTCTTCTGTTTTATTGACACAAAGGATTATGTTGCTGAAATTGTCCATGAATTTCATCATCTTCTTCCCAAATCCCTAGATATATCTTTTTAATGCATACAACAAAAACCTATCAGAAGTGATTACTTAGCAGTTTTTCAGCAGCCACTAGCATTTCTGTTGAAGAACTTTATTTCAGTTTCTATAGTGAAAGTTATGTACAGTCATATTTGAAATGATACTGTTGGAAAGTTTGAAGTTGTTTGTATAAGTCTGGTCTAATCAAACTTCCCATTTACCATTTTCTTAATATTTTCATAATTTTTTTATTATGCTTCGATTATATTACACTGATAGGTCAATTTGCAATATTAAATATCATATTTAGAGTTGGAATTTGTCTCAGAAACATTCCTAACGGAATATGATAGAATTAAGACGGAAATGCAGTCAGAGCACCTAATTGGAGAAAGAGTTTAATTGAGTGGCCTCAAGAAAGCCAGCCTCTTAGTTCCCATATATCTCTTGTCATTACATGGCTGGAGCAATTTATATATCGTTTGCGGTACTAGAAGCAACTTTTAAAGCCAATGGCTTAATATCGGTCTTCTGTCTTAATGCTCAAATCCATACGGGGCTCCAACAACATTGCTCACCTTTGCACATAAGTAGCTTTTTCCATTTGAAAAAAACCTAAAAATGCTCCCCTACCTTGCGGATTTGTCAATAATTACAATGTTGCAAGGGACAAAAAAGAAAGGTTTTGACATCAAAGAAAATAAAATGCTGATCTGCAAAAAGGTTTTCTGTGGAGAAAAATTAACAACCACAGAACTCTGAATAATAACATAAAACTTTTCTTCAAAATACAAAAAATAACTACAAATGGATATCAATAAGAAGATTGTGAATATTATAAGCTGTGGCTTATTGGTGCAATATTAGCCAAACGTCATAAAAACAGCCTTGGCAAAGGCCCATGTATGCTACCAAACACTTCAAAATGCATTATGTATTCTACGTGGTTGATACAAAATAGGCAGTTTTGTGGAGACTCTCAGAATTATCAATCACAAAAGACAACCAGGACATTAAGTTACTGTAATGCATACATAACCAGTTATTAACCACTGACCTCAGCATGGGTCTAAAAAGTAAAAAAGAGTCCAATATCTATCAGTAGCTTCGCAAAAGGCCATTACACAGTGTATACATCTACATGTATATAATATTATGTAATGAGCACCATCCACATCAGCGCTTTAAAATATTTATTGATGCCTCATTATACAACAAGATGCAATACCTCCTGTAGCAACAGAAGCACAACATTATCTGTTCCAATTTAGTGGGTAATCAAACTAGGTTGTTCAAACTGTCGGTTCTCTAAATTACAACTAGAGATTACTAATCGACTGCTTTTTTATATTTCTGATTAGTAGGCAAAACTACAATAGGGTAGTCTCGACAAGAAATTGAATGAAAAAAGACAAATAAAAACACAATATATCAATTGTCAATAAGGAAACGATGAATATCACAATCAGCATTTTTGATACGTATGGTTTGTACTTACTTCTTAACACAAACACTTTTCGGTTGAACCTTTATTTTCACCACAATACAAAGTTAAACATGCGTGCAACATATGCTAATTGTGTTTACTCTGATCTGAAGATCTCCTTTTTGCAAGGGTGGCTTTTATGTGCAGTTGCTGTCTGAAAGGTGAGAATTATAATTTTTATATACATTGTATATTAAGAGTACTAAAATAAATTTTACTGCTAGAATTTAAATATCATCAGCAACGTCATGTAAGTGTGCTAATATCGAAACCATGTAATCCATGACTCATGGTACACAATTTAGAAATAAGACAATGTAATATGAGGTGCCAGCCATGAATTATGTTTTAGGCTGTCGGTTTTGTGAATGAAGAAAATGAAGTGTACTTGTAAGCCAACAAGATGCCATAAAGAACACTCAGCTGTTCTTAGTGAAATATTGAGCCATTATCTCATGGTATATATGCAAACGGCCTCATCTAAGTAAATCACCATGTATTTAGTGAGGGCATTTGTATCAATCACTCATATAGGCAGGGTGGGCTCCTTCAAGATTAGGGTGATCGCATAGAGCAAGGCTATCACATTTTAGCAGTATATTGCAGTGTATCATGGAGATGTGAGGAGAGGAGGAGAGACAATAAAACGCCAGATGAGAAGAGGAGGGGGAGGAGAGAGGAGACTAGATTATGCAGAGAAAAAACAATTTAATAAAGATTGGCATAATCATTTGTTATGGCTGAAATACCAGTCACCTTCTACATTAATGAATTTTTTTTAGTCTGTCTTAACTCATCTTACAATTTTCTACATCTCCCAAATGTGATGCTGCTGGCTACATCTCTTTAGCTTCCACTGCAGCCTTCTTTCCATTGATAACCAGCATTTCCGAAGTTGTGAGTTTTCTGCTTCAAGAAAACTCCAAACTCACAGGAGCTAAAAACAACTTCCGATAGATGTTTAAGCACTTCCTGTTTTTCTGCAAATGGAATTTCCGGCATTTCGGCAAAGGACCAGAGCATAGCAAGAAAAAACACTAAAATCAAGCATGTTCATAGTGTCTTGAAAGTGTCCTCAATCTTCTGTGTATGTGTGTGATAAAGCTATGGTGACCATAGAAATACATAGAAGGGACATGAGGCTCTGGCAGATGAAGCAACCAAATCCACCATCTTGGAACTGCCCTGAATACTGGCACAATGGACAGTGACGTCACCAATAACTGTGATGTCACTTATAACAATGGCATGACGTCACATCATAATCAGTCTATTGTGACGTCGTGTCTCAGGGCAGTTCCAATATGGCGGATTTGGTGACCGCATCTTGAGGTGGCTTCATACAGCCTCATGTCCGTTCTATGTATTTCTATGATGGTGACAATCAGTTGCACTCATTGTAACATATGTCTTACACTTACTGAAAAGTGTTGATATTTGAAAGTGATTGATTAAGAAATTGCAGTGAGTCACTATATGAGCATTCTTTAATTTGCGTCCTGTTCCTAAGTAGAAAATGGAGATGAAGTAATCGAAGCAGAACTGTTGATTATCAAGTGAATTGTCAAAAGAGAGTGATATCATTATGAACACACCAAATGGAAAAGCATATTTTCAGTAAGGAAAAAAGTGAAAATAGCACATTTATCTCATATGCAAGTCAATCATTTGATGACAGACACCATCACTTCAATGTGTTCTTGAAATTATGTCACCAATGTCAACTTGGACAAAAGAGCAAATTTCAATCGTTTAGCTAATGGCCCTTGTGTGAAAGATGCCCTTGTTTTACTTAAGTGTCCCGTTTCAAGTAATGCCACTCAGCTAAAGGCCTAGTTACTTAAATGGCCGTAAAAGAATTACAAAGATGTTAGCTCAGAGTCAATCCGTGAGACAAACACCGTAACACGCATTGAATAACACATCACACACAAATGACATCGGACACCAAACGCCCATCACTTTGGCGGACTCAAGATGGTTTAAGAATACCATGGATGTAAGATAACATGGCATATAAGTTTCAACAGGAAAGGACACTGTGGCCTCAATCAGCAGTTAAGAATAGACTTTCACCTTTAGTGCACATGTGGACAGCAACGAATGCTTTACGACATATGAATTCTTTATAACATTAAAAGAAAATGATACTTGGATTGGTATCCATCCGTATTTGATATTTGTCAATTTTATTTTCCTATTTGCTATGTTATCGATAAAAAATTCAATAAAAATCAACAAATACATTTCAAATGAAAAGCGAAAACTATTGAGAACCAGAATGTGACACAACATGCAAATTCGCAAAAATGAGATTGCCTCGAAATACTATCTATTAAAATATTAAAATATGATCCATGCTGTAAAATGTAATAATCTGTACTATAAAATGTTAGTACATCATCTGTACTGTGAAATGTTAGATTGGTACTGTAAAAAGTTGGAATAAAATCTGTAATGAAAAATGTAAGAATAGGATTTGTATGGCGAAAATGTTAGAAAGTGTGTCCCTTTACTTTAATCCACGTGTGCATATGTGTATAGTATGATATAGGAGTGACAATAGACCTGTTCAAAAAAGACTTTCTATTTCATTTTAATGCAGGATGCAGTGATTCCCATTCTCCAAGCTACAGAATGGTCAGATATGACATTTTTTTCAATTTTGAACTTTGGGAATGCCTGCCTCATGAGCCATGAAATTTTAATGTTTAATTTCGTCAAAAACGCCAAAAATATGAGAGGGGGGTGTCATATTTCTCCTCATATCTTTATCAAAATTAATTGTAGAACAACATGGATGGTGTCATATGGAAGCTTATTAAATTATCTTTCAATTGAGACACTTTCATCTCTCTTCAAAGCAGAAATGTGTACATTTTAGGGAAAATTTTGATTTCGATTAGTGTATTTTGCCTCATATGCTAATCCAATTTGATCATAGAGCTGCATGAGTGGTATCATTTGAATGCCTGTAAAGTTTTCTTTAAGTGGACACCATTTTGAAAATTATTTAGATAGTTGTCATTGTCTCAGAAGCAAAAATTCCTCCATTTCAAGGAGCTATCTGGCCGATCAAAATCATTGCTGCACTGCATTGACCAGAAAATTTACTAAATCATTTGTCTTATTTAATAATTTCATTGTTGTTGTTTCCAAGTGATTGGAACATTTTAGAAATACTTTTACCATGTCCTTATAATGACTTTCTATTGAGGAAATACATTGTTGGATTTGAGCTGAATCGAATCAAGCATCATCGATAACTTTAGTATTGTGGTATATATTTTAGAAAATGCAGTTAAAACTGACTTAATATTTTGAGCAACAGTATGCAACAGTTGTCAATTCTAATAATAATGTTATAAGTAACTAAGTGTCCTTCCTGTGCTACTAAATGAATAATGACTTTAATCATGTTTACGGTTAACAATTCAAAGATTAACACAATATTGACAATAGCAGGTCTACACAGTAAAATGTAAATCACTCATTGCTTATAACTATCATACACTAATACTGTGACATAAATGTGGGCCTAATGTCACAAATATAAATAGAAATAGTAATTGCAATGTAACACAGTTCCACAGATTGTGTGTATAATGACTTGTTAAAGGTAGCCAAGAGAAAATTTAACACAACTTTTGAATGTGGGTTTTTAATACTGTCCAACTTCATACCATTATTTGCCCTAACTTGAAAAATGAGTCACCCAACAAAACAGTTCTGGGTATGTTGCTTTCTGGTGAATTCTTATTATTTTATGCTTATGTTTACTTTAGTATCAGTGATTTATTGCTTAAGCAAAACTGTGTGTCGACATAATAGACTTCCAGCCACTCTGCCCCACATGTTGTTCTTGATCCCTCCAAGTTTCTGCTGGCTGAGGAATCCATCATAAACTTCAAGGTGCCTGAGCTCAGACAATGAATATCATCACAATGCAATGAAATCCAATAATGTGTTAATCTTTGAATTGCCAAACTCAAACATGATTTAAGTCTTTATTCATTTAGTGGCACAAGAAAGACGCTTAGTTACTTATAGTATTATTATTAGAATTGACAACTATGGCATACTGTTGCTCAAAATTCTAAGTCAAGTTCAACTGCATTTTCTAAAACATGCGGCACATTTGCCCCAAGAAAGTGCCAAGAATGTGCCAAGGCAACACTGGCTGTTGAAAAATAACAATACTAAAGTGATCGATGATATTTGTTTCGATTTAGTCATATCCAACAATGTATTTCCTCAATAGAAAGTCATTATAAGGACAAGTATTTCTAAAATTTTCCAATCACTTGGAAACAACAACAATGAAATTATTAAATAAGACAAATGATTTAGTAAATTTTCTGGTCAATGCAGTGCAGCAGTGAATTTGATCGGCCAGGTAGCTCCTTGAAATGGAGGAATTTTTGCTTCTGAGACAATGGCAACTATCTGAATAATTTTCAAAATGGTATCAATTTAGAGACAACTTTACAGGCATTCAAATGATACCACTCATGCAGCACTATGATCAATTTGGATTAGCATATGAGACAAAATACACTAGTCAACATCAAAATTTTCCCCAAAATATAAACATTTCTGCTTTGAAAAGAAATGAAAGAGTCTCATACACCAAGTTATTGGTCTCAATTGAAAGATAATTTAACAAGCTTTCATGTGACACCATCCATGTGGTTCTACAATTAGTTCTGATAAAGATATGAGAAATATAACACCCCCCTCTGATATTTTTGGCGTTTTTGACAAAATTAAACATTAAAACTTCATGGCTCATGAGGCAGGCATTCCCAAAGTTCAAAATTGATAAAAATGTCATATTTGGCCATTCTACAGCTTGGAGAATGGGAATCACTGCATCCTGCATTAAAATAAAATAGAAAGTCTTTTTTGAACAGGTCTAGAGTGACAAACATATTCACTTTGACAAAACATAAATTCAAATTCAGCGCAGGGTTTTTCTAAAATATTTTTAAGCTGTATGAATCATAACACCGATATTTCTAGTCAAGACAAAATACTGACACTTAAAGATCTTAAGTAAACAATCATTTATTCTCAAATCAGGTATCATATACGTTTTCCGCTACTGAACTCTGAGAAGCCTGTTTCTTAGAGACCAGTTTGCACAGCCATAAGGCCGGATGTCAGCTCCTTAGGATGGACAGGGCTGATCTCGCGTAAGAGAACTGAAGAATCTCCCCTGGGGGCAGATTGTGCTGGTCTTGAAGGATTCAGAGAGGAAAGGATCAACACCTCACCTGCTCCCAAGTCCAAAAGTAACTTTTAAGAGTCAGTTGTAGTTAAATGTATTTCTGACAAAATATTTTCAGTTAAATGATATGAGAGAGTGTTCACAAGACATCAGTACCTTACTGAATGAATGCTTAACACGGGTTATCCTAAAGTGGTTAACTGGTATACATGTTCCTTATCTTCTTGCCAGGTTACTAACAAATAAACGTGTCATGTAGTAACATGAGTTCATTTTATTAAACTAAGAATGCACAAGTCCTTATTGAATATATTTTTGTTGCATTAAAAAATAATTTTGACAAAATTAGGCAATATCAGAATAACTGAAAATGATGTTTAAACAAAATGCAGTATGTCTCAAAACAAGGTTATAACTCACAGCTAATTGTTCATTGATGAGAATTTTGAACTCTTTTATTATAAATGTGAAAAATCTGTGTAAACATTTTGAATTGTAGATAAATGACTGTTAATCAACAAGTGCACTTAAATGCAATATATGGATAGGATGAATCTACAAGTTGTTCAACAATAATAATCATCATTTTGATAAATATAACTACAATACAATGCATAAAAGAATATACTGCCCATTCCTGTTTCCTGATTGCATAAAGGTGGAAATCATTATTATGATAATTATTCTTAAGGCTTTATTTTTTATAGTAGTCATTCTTACCAGGAAAAGAAGTTTTTATTTTGTCAGGAAATGTATGAAATATTTCTAAAGTGAGATGCTCGATGCTACATATAAACTGAAAAGTATTACATGGATAGGAGCACACATCAAAGGCACCTGTTTGTTACAAGGACTGCGGTCATTCCTAGTTCATGAATACTGAGATCGTCATACTTTGTTGGATAATTCAAAGAGAAAAACAACATGTCTAACACTAAGTAAGAGAGAAAGTAAGCAAATTATCTGATGTGAATGCCATCACTGCTACCATCGGATTTAGACCTTGTCATCTACTTATGTTGTTTACCGCTCTTTGGCTAATTCTCCAAATGCACTTATTTCCATCCTTTCATACCATATTAGCCACAGTTCCTATCCCTGTCATTCTTATTATGCTTTTACATACCCAGTAGCCAACTCAATATGATTGTCTGGATGATCTGCATGATTCGGTCTGTCTGTTTGCAAGGGCGCATTGTAATTGTGTTTGCCAACATTAGGGATACATTTTACCTGGTTTCTGATGAGTGGGCAGTGCCCCTATTCTGAGCTTGGTTGCCATATAAAGACTTGAACTGGTTGTGCTAATTATAGCAAAGTGTGAGAAAAAAAGGAGAAGAGGCAACTAGACAGATAAAGAAAAAACTAAAAGAGAGGAAATAGAGAGACAGATATAAAGATTGTGATAAAGAGAAATGAGAGTAGACAGATAAATAGATACATAGATTAAACTACAGAAATGCATCTCCAGATACATTGAAAGAAATGTATCTTTGATTAAATTGACACATACAATAATTTGTATTGGTATGTAAAGGTTAACATTAACACAATATACTTTTTGTTGACTTATTAGTTATTCAGTTTTGATTTGTAGTTAAATACCAACAATTGAGGGCAAACTTGAGGGAATTTTCTAAAGTTTTCTGAGGTGAGCTAACGGAATTTTTCCTTGAGCGGACTCTCATTTTCATGCCCTTCATGATTAATAAGGTGCTTGGCATCAACACGTCGTGCAATTACACACCTTGTTCAGCAACATCTCTTGAGATGTGGGCATGGCTAAAAGGGGCTTCCACCAAGGGCGTGAGATCTCTCTGGATTCAGTATCACATTTTTGAAGGCACAGAACTGTCCAAGAATATCCAAATACAGAGGAAATCATTAGAATGGATCAACGAATATCCCTGAAACCTTCTTGCGAGGACATGTTACCTTGAAAGTATCAGTTGTGCCTTCTTCAGATTCGTTGTTACTCCAAGCAATTTTAATCCTTCTACATTACAAAATGAGAGTTTATGTTCTATACTGTGTATTTGGTCTTTCTTGGTCTAAGGATTTGATCCGTAAATGTAATAAAATTGTGTATATCCCACAATAGGCTGTGAAGTTCTGGCAAAAAAATATGTGATTCACTCCATGTGGTTCAGCGTTGTGAACCTCATGCATCTCATTATCTGACTTTGCTATGTAAACAATGGCAGTGAAGTGATGACGTCAAAATGTTTTGATGCTCTGATTGGTCGGTGTGGTTGCCAGGAATCTTTTTGCGTCCATTCAAACAAAATAGTGCGTCTTGAAATTATTAATTCTTTTTATTGGAGGTCTATTTTCATTGTGGGATATAAATAAAACTTAATGGGAGTTTGGTTTACAGCAATGATTCTCACTCATGTCTGGTCTGCTGCAGAAAAAACACTCGTCCTTCAAACTCATGTTGTATTCTTCCGCGACCTGACATTCACGAGGTTCATTGCTGTGAACCACACTCCCATTGAGTTTTATTATACAACCGAGCTAAATACCACCATTCAACCATCCAGATATGATTACTCTTTAATACAACTATTTCTTAAGCATTGATTAATGTTCAAGAATTCGGCTGAGTTGAAAAAACCATTATTACAGAACATGAACAAAATAAATGCTAAATTCGGGCCCAATGAACTCTTTCTCACCTTCTCTGTTTCGTGCTGTGGCCTGGATACAAAACCCTTTGATGTTTGATTGCTTTTTATCTGAATGCGTAAAGAGTTGCTAAATTCAGTAAGCATAAGCACTTGAACCAAACATTGGCAATACATTAAAGACAATCTGTCACTTTGCAGCTGTTTCTTCTGGGCACCAGGCCAACCCTAACTGATGGAGCAGCACTGGTTCATTTTGTGTGAGAACACTGCTTCAAATGTGATAGTTTATTCAGCTAATGATGACAGGTAACAGCTTTGATACCAAAAGCTATGTTGGAATGAAATATCAAGTTCTGTCCCTTTGATTTGTCTGCTCCGTTGTATTTTAGATAGCTAAACCATCAGCACAATAATGTTGTCATAATAGGTATATTGTAAGTATGAACTAGTTTATATAGTGAATGTACTCATCCTTTTACAGGAAGGATAAACATCACTAGGCCTACTATGCATTAGTTTTGTGTTTAGATATACATGACTTTGCTTGTGTGCCGAGATTCTGGTCATATAATCGTATCCAGTTTTGTTTACCTGCTACTAAGAGAGGTTTGAATCTGTTTTTCAAAGAGTCATGGTCAGATATTTCAAGCTCTGGTATCATTTTTAAAAAAAGACTGTGAGCAGGTAGGCTAACTTTTGATATAAAAATTTATAGTGTATTTTGGCATTTTAGGTTCGTTGACATGACATAATGTCTCTTTACCATCCACATAACAATTGTTGGAAAAGTCAAGACAAGAATGAATGCACATGTAGGCTTATCAGATTTTCTTATTCAGCAAAAATTGTAATAACTATCAGTATGGTCCTCTGCCCCTTTAAACATTGTGTTTTGGATATTTTCCTCTCATCAGAATACTGAAACATGTCAAAGTTAATCTGCAGGCTTAATGGTGGTCCCAGCATATTCCAATTGTGTCAGCCCTGTCAAAATCATGCGCTCTGAGGTAGCATTAGACTTTGACGCTTGCAGGTCATGCAACTGAGACTTGACATGCAATGGTTGCCAATGACATAGAATTGTCAAATGAATACAGCAGATAACACACTCCTCATTATAATCATATTTTGGTTAAAGTGAAAAAAAAAGTCACCAAAAAGGGCTATATTATGTATCAATTTCAGTTGTGAGTGCAATCAAAACATTTAGGCCTACAGTCTACACGTATCAATGTAATAAAGTGTAATATTTATTTTGAGCATATGCCATTCATCTTTGCATCAAGAAATAAAAAAAATGTGATTGTGTAGTACATTTTCAAAGCAACATGCCCATTACTTATTATAAACAAGCCTCACATTTGGCAAATTTGCAGCATTGCCTAATTTCCATTTTTCCTTATCTCAACTGAAATGTCTTGAAAATGTTTTTTCTTCCATAACATTGCATTAGGAGGTCAGAGACATAATCCTGACTGGACACAGGATTAGTGAAGCCAGTTGTATTCAAGCAAAGACAACCCCGTCTCTTCCCACTTGTTATAATAAGAGTAAGGAGTACAACTTTAACGTCCGATAAAAGTTTTGTTATCTTATTGTTTTGTCCATTGCCGCAATGCCAATCATCCTCAATTAAACTGTTTTAGGGGCATGAATTCTCATCTGATATGAGGAAATCATACTGGATCATAAAGATCGATATTTAAAGCATGTGGGATAACAATGGCTGCCAATTTTCATTACCGTACTTGATGTTAAGTATGAGTCAAAGTCTTTGATAAGTACTGTAGCTATAACCTGGTCCCCCCTGCTGTCTCCAAAACAGCAGGACGTGGGTGCAAGAGTTTATAATCACATCATGTGGTCTTCATCAGCATGTCATCAAATATGGCATACTTGTTCCATCGCATAACAATGCTTCCCAGCTATTGTCAATGTCAACAAAATGTAAGTTTTCACTGGCTTACAAAGCATTGAGACAGATACAAATTCATAGGATGTTGGATACAATGCATTATTCACAGCACACAACTGTTTTCCTGCTTCATGCGTTAAAGGAGTACAAGTGCGACAGTATGATGTTGGATATTTGACCCTGAGGTTGTTTGCTGGCATGATAATAAATATGAAATTTTTTTTTTTTAACTCTGCCATTATTTTGAAAGCTTGGCCATTATTTTGTATATAGAGCAATTTCCATATAGATAATGTACCTGAAGTTATGACATACTCGTAAGTGATAAACTCTGGATATTGTACGGAGCTAGGTTTGAAAACACTTCCCTTGAGAAATCCCATTGATGAATGAGTTACTTGCAAATACTTGCATACAGAACACAGACACCTTAGTGTCAGAGAGTGATTATTTCTTTAATTACAATGAAACACAAGCCCCCCCATATTAAACCTGTGCCCCCTATGTGCCCCCCATATGAACTTTCCAACTCTGGCTAAAATATACAATTAGTATAGCGGGCTGGGCCGGATTAAGGTAGCATGAGGCCCTAGGCTGAACGTCAGTTTGAGGCCCCTGCAGGACCTGACGTGAGACCGTCAATCATCGCTGAATTTTTGCTGCGATTTCCACTTTCTGTTTGAGCTCAGCAATGTCACCCATGCAAACTTGAATTTCGAAAATGTCACAAAAGTCATGAAAATATTAGCAATAATCATGAAAATATCTGTAATGTTTGTGAAAAAAGTGTGAAAATAGCCAAAGATGGATGAAAAAATTACCGGAAATATAAACAGGTATTCTAAGCCGTACTATCTTTGATTATAAATTTGGGGCCCCTAATATATGCAATTGCACCCAACTTGTCCTTCCCCTAGCCCTAGACTATAGCCTACTCAGCCTAATGGATAATCCAGGCCTGATAGCGGGTGCCCCCCCAGGTGCCCCCCCATTCAAGACCCCCCGGTTACGCCACTGATACCATCTGAATCCAAGCTGTAAAATGAAGAATTTCATTCAAATGGTTTTAAGGATAACATTTTCTGCAATTGTGCAGGGCTGAGTTCTACTGTGATTTTCAAAAACAAAAGAAAAGATCAAAGGACAATAGATGATGATTCCCTGAGCTGTGTAAGCCGATTCCGACTGGTTATTTCCTTGGTCCATGAGCCAATATCATTCTCAAAAACAGGTTGATTGAGATTTCCTTTTATTTCTGTCAACAGATATTGTTATTTCCAGGGTATATCCATCACAGGAAAACATGATGATAAAAGAGGACCACATACAGAGCTCAGTTTTTTGCCCAATATGACTCAGTTGTCCAAGATGGTTTTTAATGAAGTGCATTGTACAGTATCAGACGAAAGTTTAGGCCACGTCAATTTTTTGTCATTAAAACGGAAAATAGGTGCTCAGCTGAAAAACTGCTGCATGGATATTCTTGCCTATGTATCAGGGAAGTTCTACAATAGAGAAAACTTGATCTATTTTTATCACTTACTTGAATATGTGTGATAAACAGAAAAATCCATGCAGCAATTTTTCAGCTGATCTCCTATTTTCCCTTTTTCTGACAAAAAATTGACGCGGCCTAGACTTTCATCTGATACTGTATGTTATTGTGGAAGTTTTGTTTTTGTTTCAAATACAAACGTTTTTCAGCCTCATTGCCTTTACTTCCTTATTTCATTTTATATGTCTCTGCTTGGCAAGATAACATTTTGAAATTCTGCCACATCATTGCATTCCAGATGTTCAAAGAGCCTGGTGTCCTAATTATTATTATCATCGATTGTTAAATATTCGAAGAAAGGCCCAATTTTCCGAACAATATTTCTGCTAAGCACTATTTGTTTAGGCTCAATCAGGACGACAAACATAACAGTAACAAAATGAAATAAAAGGACTCATGCTGATTAAAGGCTCTTTCATCATTTCGTTCTTTCGTGCTGGTTTCCGGACACAGACCCCTTTGTAGTCGGATTGTTATTTTTCATCAAAATGCAGACACGTGTCAGAGTTGTTATAAATCTAGTGAGTCTAAGTGCGTGAACTCAACACCTGCAATACATAAAAAACAATCCCCAATTTTGCAGCTTTTCTTTCCCTGGCACCAGGCCAACCCCAACCAATGGAGTAACACTAGTTCATTTTGTGTGACAACACTGTTCTACTTGTAAATGTGCTAGTTTGTGCAGCTAACAATGACAGGTAACAGCTTTGATGAAGGAAGCTATGTTATCGAGATATCGCACTGTTGCTTTCACTTCTCTAATTTTCCTTTAGTATATTTTTTCATAGCACTTGGTCATATTGCTTCATTACAAACTACAGAGATTATTGTAATGGAAGCTTTCATTGAATTCGCTGGCTTCCCGGGGAGGTGGGGAGGGGGTATGCCAGGCATACAATACAGCCCATTATGTTCTTTGAACAGATACTCACACTTGCACACCCCAACACTTCCTAGCACTCCAATGCCTTTGCACTCACCCGCATTTTCACACCCCTCCCTCGCTAACACTCACTTGTCTTTAAATTGGTATCACTTAATTTTCATCAATGAATCAGTATAATTTTTTTATTCAAACTTACTTTTCGGGTGAACGTTGCAACAACCTTTTAGCATAAGGAAGTGTTTTGGATTAATTATCCATATATTAGCTAATCCCATGTGATTTACTTTTTGTGTGAGCTAGGATATGAGAGCAAGGAAAGGTGATTGAGGAATTTTTTTTAGATTGGTGCTGTATGCTTAGCCATTGGTAGCACAGCATGCTAGCAGCTCAGCAACCCTCCCCCTCATTAATCATGTCACCTTCAAGTTCTCTTGAAGTTGTTGATATTGTTAATGTTTTCATACTTTTACAGGCAGGACCTCAGGCTTGGGATATGAATGAAGCATGTTTCTCTGTCAACAAGATGCCATAAAGAACACTCAGCTGTACTAAGTGAGATATGGAGACATTATCACTTGGTAAATATGCATATGGCCTCATCTCAGTAAATCACTATGTATTTAGTGAGGGCATTTGTAACAATTACTCATATAGGCAGAGAGGGCTCCTCCAAGATTAGGGTGATCGCATAGAGCAAGGCTATCACATTTTAGCAGTATATTGCAGTGTATCATGGAGATATGAGTAGAGGAGAAGAGACAATACAAAACCAGATGAGAAGAGGAGGGGGAAGAGAGAGGAGACTAGAATATGCATGAAAAGAAAAATTAATAAAAATTAGCATAATCATTTTCTATGGCTAGAATAACAATCACCTTCTAGAAGGCTTCGACATAAATAGATGTTTTTTAGTCTGTCTTACCTCATCTTACAATTTTCTACAACTCCCAAAAGTGATGCTTCTGTCTACATGCCTTTAGCTTCCACCGCAGCCTTCTTTCAATTGATAACCAGCTTTTCCAAAGTTATGAGTTTTCAGCTTCAAGAAAACTTCCAGGAGATAAAAAAAAACTTCCGACAGATGTTTAAGCACTTCCTGTTTTTCTGCAAATGGAATTTCCGGCATTTCGGCAAAGGACAAGAGCATAGCAAAAAAAAACAACAACACTCAAATCAAGCATTTTCAGATTATCTTCAGTGTCTTCAATTTTCTGTGTATGTGTGTGATAAAGTTATGGTGACAATCGGTCGCACTTATTGTCACTTACTCTTTATACATATGTCTTCACTTACTGAATGGCGTTGAGATTTGCCAGGTGATTAATTAATAAATTTCACTGTAATTATTATGAGTCACTTTAGGAGCATTCTTTAATTTGTGTCCTGTTGCTAGGTATAAAATGGAGACTAAGTGAGGCAGAACTGTTATTATGAAGTGAATTACCAAAGGAGGGTGACGTCGTTATGAATTGGGCGGCTGTAGAGTTTTAGAGACTTAAATCATGAGATATTGAATGAAATTAATACACACATCTATCTGTATTTTTCAATTGATCTTTTTCCATCTCCTCTTAACTTCCTACTTCTGAAATGTTCTTTTTTTCTTGCACCTACATTGGCAAAAACTGTTGTCTACTAGAAATATAAATAGAGGTAACATTCACAGGACTGGAAACTTTGCGAATGAAAAGAGAAAATGATAAACAGGAAAGAAAACCAGTAACTGATAGCTTTGGCATAAAAAAGATTGCTTAACCCTTACTGGTCTAAAGGGACATTTATGAGCATTCCCAGCTTACTGCCTGAAGGGCCTTTTATGTCCCTAAAATCTGCTGTTGTCCCTGATGACGTCACAATTGCAGGATTGTTTTTTTGGGACTGCTCATTCCAGTAAGGTTAAAATTTCAGCAACATAGCTTCTTGAAAGTGAGATAGTATTTTGGATAACTACTTTCAGCGCTTCTTGGCTGACACTTTTCAAGAAAGCCTTCCAAAATATCTTTGTAATGCTATGTAAAGATGTGTAAAGCACAATAGAAGAGTGAAGTGCACTTAATAAGGCTATAGACAACACACACAGACCATAATGGCCTGCGGATAGTTGCTATAGCAAATCCAAGATAATTGCTATGGGCAGAAGCTGCAGGAGTCCATTTGAAGAAAATCATCCTTTAGGTTGAAGTTATTAATATTATATCTGGTGATTAACAAAGAGGTCATTTGAGTAGGTGACATGATCAGAATGACTGCTGAGGCATTACGTAGGACTTAAGGATTATTAGATACTGGGCCCTTTTGATCGAATGTGGGCCTATCAGGCTTCATTACCTAAAGATGGGGGTTCTCTAGTCAAGCACGTAATTCATAACATGTGTAATCAGCCAAGTGATCATCTTCTACTAACATCAAAGTTATTGGTATTATTCACATAATTTAGCTTCACCATTAATGGAAAATGACAACTAATGTTTGATATACATATATTCCTGCATTAACTTTATCAACACATGCAGGGACACAGTTTCCTGTCATGGGCGATTGCTTGTGTGGAGCTTGTGTATCTTGTGGGTTTAATTTATAACAAATGACCAACAACCAACCTATTAATGTTACTTTGATATTTATATCTATCTATCAACAAGCATTTGTTAATTGGTAGCACTTTAATATATCAATCTATCGATATCTATTTATCCATCTATTCTTAGTCCAACATAAAGTTATGTAAAATGATTTGCGATTTGTCATATACGCTTTACAAAAATCTGCCAAATAATAAATGATTAAAAGGACAAATTTGATCCACATTTCTGTGCTAATGGAGGGTCTTGATCAATACCACAAACTGGTAGAATGAATTGAGTTATTGTCATGAATGTAATTCTATTTACAAGACACAATTGATATAAAGATTTTTGTCATTGTATTTGCCTAATCCAACATGATAGTCCATAATCAGAATTGGGTCAACCAGTGTTGCTAATGACATTTGTTACCATGGTAATTGAGTACGAAACAGGAATAAGTGTAGTCATATTTTTGACATTCAAAACCATTCAACCGAGTCCTTTTTTATTTAATACCACTGATGATAAAAGCAGATCTTCAAATATTAGCAGTAGATTTTTTAAAAAGCTACAAACCTGGAAGACAATGGTCATAGTTTGAAACAGTTGTTAATTTGTAATGCAAGGTTAATACATTTCGGTAATGGATAATTGTAATGTAGATTTTTTCAAGTAACTCATCGAAGTTTCCAAAGTGATGAACACATCAAATTCAAAAGCATATTTTCATAAGATCGCTGTTATTAAACGGAAACTGATAAGGATAGAAGTGAAAATAAATAGAACATTTGTCTCAGATGCAAGTCAATCATTTTATAACAGAAACCATCACTTAAAAAGTCTTGAATTTATGCCACCAATGTCAACTTGGACAAAAGAGCAAATTTCAATTGTTTAGCTAATGGCCCTTTTACACTCTAAAAAGATGCCCTTGTGTTACTTAAGTGTCCCATTTCAAGTAATGCCACTCAGCTAAAGGCCTGGTTAGTGGTTACATAAATGGCCATAAAAGAATTACAAAGATGTTAGCTCAGAGTCAATCCTAGAGACAAACACTGTAACACACATTGAATTACACATCACACACATTTGACATTGGACACCAAATGTCCTTCACTTTGGCGGACTCAAGGTGATTTAAGAATACTATATGTATTTAAGCTAGCATGGCATGTAAGTTTAAACAGGAAAGGACATTGTAGCCTCAATCTACAGTTAAAGTTCAAGTGTGTATATGTGTATAGTAGGATGCAGGAGTGACAAACATTAACTAACAGAACTTAATTCAAATTCACCGCAGGGTTTATCTCAAAATATTTTTAAGCTGTATGTTAGCTATGATAAATGAACCATAACACCAATATTTTGGTCAAGACACTAAAAGATCTTAAGTAAACAATCATTTATTCTCAAAACAGATATATGTTTTCCCCTACTCTGGGAAACCTGTTTCTTAGAGAACAGTTTGCACAGCCATAAGGCCGGATGTTAGCTTTTAAGGATGGACAGGCCTGGTCTGCCTTTAGATAACTTAAGAATGCACCTGGGGGCAGATTGTGAGGGTCTTAAAGGATTCAGGGAGGAAAGGATCAACAGCTCACCTGCCACCAAGTCCAAAAGTAACTTTTAAGAGTCATCTGTTGTTATATGTATTTCTGACAAAATATTTTCAGTTAAATGATATGAAAGAGCGTTCACAAGACATCAGTTCCTGACTGAATGAACGCTTAACACGGGTCATCCTAAAGTGGTCAACTAGTATACATGTACCTTATCTTGCCGGTTACTAACAAATAAATATGTCGTCTAGTAACATGAGTTCAGTTTATTAAAACTAGTTATCAAGCTCATGCTCAGCATTCACACAATATCAGTGAAATGACTTGACCACTTTAGTGTAAACTATGTTAAGCATTGATATAATCTGGTACAGGTGGTCATATAAACCAACGCACAAGTCCTTATTGAACATATATTTGTTGCAGTAAATAAATATTTTAACAAAATTCTGCAATGGAAGAATAACTGAAAATTATGTCTAACATAATGCATTATTTCTCAGGACAAGGTTCAAACTCATGGCTAATTTTTCATTGATGACAATGAACCATTTATAATAAATGCGAAAAATCTGTGTAATCATGTAGAATTGTAGATAAATGACTGTGAATCAACAAGTGCACTTAATACATTATATATATAGGATGTATCTACAAGTTGTTCAACAATTATAATCATCATTTAAATAAATGTAACTATTATACATGTTTAAGAGAACATATTGCCCATTCCTGTTTCCTGACAGTATAAAGGTGAAAATCATTATTATGATAATTAGTCTTATTCCTTTTTTTTTATAAAAGCAATTCTTGCCAAGAAAAGAAGTTTCATTTTGTCAGGAAATGCCTGAAATATTTCTAAAGTGGGATGCTTGATGCTAAACATAAACTGAAAAGCATTACATGGATAGGAGCACTCATCCAAGGCACCTGTTTGTAACAAGGACGGCGGTCATTCCCAGTTCATGAATACTGTCTCAAGATCCACATACTTTGTTGGATAATTAAAAGAGAAAAACAACATGTCTTCCACTAAATAAGAGAGAAAAGTAAGCACATTATCTGATGAGAATGCTATCACAGGTACCATTGGATTTAGACATTGTCATCTACTTATGTTGTTTACCGCTCTTTGGCTAATTGTCCAAATGCACTTATTTCCATCCCTTCAAACCGTATCAGCCAGAGTTCCTATCCCTGTCATTCTCATTATGCTTTTGCATATCCAGTGGGCATCACAATATGATTGTCCGGATACTTTGTCTAATTCTGTCTGTCTGTTTGCTGGGACAAGTTGTAATTGTGTTTGCCAACATTTGGGATACATTTTACCTGGTTTCTGATGAGTGGGCAGTGTTCGTATTCTGAGTTTGGTAGCCATTATTGATTGGAACTAGCTGCGCTAATGATAGCAAAGTCAGAGAAATAAAGAAGAGGAAACAACTAGATAGATAAAGAAATAAAATAAAAAATACAGGAAATAACGAGATAGATCGAAATATAGTGATAAAGGGAAATGAGAGTAGACAGATAAATAGATACATAGATAAATCTACAGAAATGCATCTCCAGATACATTGAAAGAAATGTATCTTTGGTTAAATTAACACATACGATAATTTATATTGAAATGTAAAGGTTAACATTAGCACAATATACTTTTTGTTGACTTACTAGTTATTCAGTTTTGATTTGTAGTTAAATACCAATAATTGCTGGCAAACTTGAGGGAATTTTCTAAAGTTTTCTGAGGTGAGCTAACGGAATTTTTCCTTGAGCGGACACTCATTTTCATGCCCTTCATGATTAATAAGGTGCTTGGCATCAACACGTCGTGCAATTACACACCTTGTTCAGCAACATCTCTTGAGATGTGGGCATGGCTAAAAGGGGCTTCCACCAAGGGCGTGAGATCTCTCTGGATTCAGTATCACATTTTGGAAGACAGGGAACTGTCCAAGAATATCCAAACACAGAGGAAACCATTAGAATGGATCAACGAACATCCCTGAAACCTTCTTGCGAGGACATGTTACCTTGAAAGTATCAGTTTTCTCTACATCAGATTCATCATTACTCTAAGCAATTTTAACCCTTCTACATTACAAAATGAGAGGTTATGTTCTATACTGTGTATTTGGTCCTTCTTGGTCTTAGCATTTAAATGTAATAAAATTGTGTATATCCCACAATAGGCTGTGAAGTTCTGGCAAAAAATCATGTGATTCACTCCTTGTGGTTCATCGCTGTGACCACATGCATCTCATTATCTGACTTTGCTATGTAAACAATGGCAGTGAAGTGATGACTTCACAATGTTTTGATGCTCAGAAGGAATCTTTTTGCGTCCACTAAAACAAAATAGTGGGTCTTGAAATTATTAATTCTCTTTATTGAAGATCTATTTTTATTGTGGGATGTAAATAAAACTTAGGGGGAGTGTGGTTCACAGCAATGATTCTCACTCATGTCTGGTCTGCCGCAGAATAAACACTCATCCTTCAAACTCGTGTTGTATACTTCCGCGACCTGAAATTCATGAGGTTCATTGCTGTGAACCACACTCCCATTAAGTTTTATTATGCAACCGGACTAAATACCATATCCAGATATGATTACTCTTTAATACAACTGTTTTTTTATCAATAATTAATGTTCAAGAATTCTGCTGAGTTGAAAAAAAAACATAATTAGAGAACATGAACACAATAAATGCTGAATTCGGGTTCAATGGACTCTTTCAGTTCTCTCACCTCATCTGTTTCGTGCTGTTATCTGGATACAAAACCCTTTGATGTTTGATTGCTTTTTATCTGAATACACACACACGTGAAGAGCTGCTAAATTAAGTCAGCATAAGTGCTTGAACCAAACATTGGCAATACATTAAAGACAATCTGTCATTTTGCAGCTGTTTCTTCTGGGCACAAAGCCAACTCTAACTGATGGAGCAACACTGGTTCATTTTTTTGTGAGAACACTGCTTCAAATGTGATAGTTTCTTCAGCTAAAGATGACAGGTAACAGCTTTGATACCAAAAGCTAAGTTGGCATGAAATATGTAGTTCTGTCCCGTTGATGTGTCTGCAACTTTTCTGCTTCATTGTATTTGCAATAGCTAAACCATCAGTACAATAATGTTGTCATAATCAGGTATATTGTAAGTATATATATATTTATAGGCCCCATTTAAGCATGTAACTCCATTTGGGACTTCAGGGAGTTATAGGAGTTATGGGAGTTAGCAGGAGGTAGCAGGAGTTAACGGGAGTAAAAGGGAGTTAATGGGAGTTAGCAGGAGTTAGTGGGAAGTACGGGAGTTAGTGGGAGTTAATGGGAGTTACGGGAGTTAGTGGGAGTTAGCGGGAGTTAGTGGGAGTTACGGGAGTTAGCAGGAGTTAGCGGGAGGTAGTGGGAGTTACGGGAGTTATTGGGAGTTAGCAGGAGTTAGCGAGAGTTAGCGGGTGTTATAGGGAGTTAGTGGGAGTTAGTGGGAGTTAGCCGGAGTTAATGGGAGTTAGCGGGAGATAGTGGGAGTTACGGGAGTTATTGGGATTTATAGGAGTTAGTGGGAGTTACGGGAGTTAGTGGGAGTTATGGGAGTTAATGGGAGTTAGCAGGAGTTAGCGGTAGTTAGCAGGAGTTAGTGGGAATTATTGGAGTTAGCAGGAGTTAGTGGGAGCTACGGGAGTTAGCAGGAGTTAGCAGGAGTTAGCGGGAGTTAGTGGGACATAGCGGGAGTTGCAGGACGGCAAGGAGTTCCAGGAGTTACATGCTTAAATGGAGACCATACTAAAGTTGACTGGTGGATGCACGAACTCATCCTACCTCAAATGATGTGAAAATCAAGGAGGAACAGACACTTATGTCCAGTTGACAACCCTGGAAATGAACTGATGTTTGGCCTTATTGCTCACAATGTAAAAGTCGCACAGTAGTTGTACCTGTATACATACTAACTCACAGATAGATCAGTCAATTTGTGATATGTTAATCACACTTCTTGACATCATATTCCACACCCGAGAATGACAAAGTGATATTCACTGCAGTTTTGATAAGCATCAGCTTTGGGCTGCCAACTACAGTTCTGCCCAAAAGTTTAAATACTGCAATGCAAAATGGCCGATTTTTCTATTTCCAGAACTATTTTACAACAATAGGCAAATCTTATATGAAATACAATGCACTCCATGTGGCCGCACACTTCTGAATCATTGACACTTCAATATCAATGAAATTCCTTGATATTATTAATTAATTGCATTTTATGGCATTTTCAAAAGTTTACATACCCTCCTGTAATATTAAGTATTCCCCCCCTTAGGATCACTAACTGATTGCAGGATTTTACTTCAGTATTTCAAAAGTCTTCAGACTACATCAACAGCAATTTCAGTCCATCCTGCATCACAGATTTTCTGTAACTCCACCTTCATTGTTGGTCTCCAATAGGGCATGGTCTGTCTCAGATTAACTCATAATTTGTCCATAATATTCTAGTCTGTTGGGTGTTAAACCACTCCAGGAACTTTTCCCAATTGTCCTGAAAATATTTTTGAACAGGATTGGTGGTAGGTTTTGGATTGTTGTCCTGCTGAAGCATCTATTTTTATCGCATTCTTCACCCTGACACTGTTTCGTGCAAGTTTTCTTCTAAAATTTTCTGAGAATCAGTGACATTATACATTTCTTCAGTCCTGACAATGTCTTTGGTGCCATTCGAACTGAAACAGCTGCAAAGCTTTGACAGTGGATCACCCTTGTTCAATTTAGAAATGGTCTTCTTTTCTTTGTAAATCTGATTAATCTCTCAAAAAAGAAACTTATCTCAGCCCATCCCCCTAGAATCCCAACTTAACTATGCACAGGCACAGGCAAATTGAAAATGTGGCTGGATAGCCTATTTAGATCCGCCTACAACTATTTGTAGGCAAAAAAAAGTTATATAATGAGGCATGGTGGCCTCCAGTCCCCGTACATGTAGGGAATTATTTGAGCAATGACCTGACCAAAGTTTGGGACTAATTCTTGTTTTTAGCATTGGCTGTTGGGTCATTCCATGCCAAATCACCCAGAATCAGACAATTGCCCCAGGTCACCATCTCAAAAAATTATGAAAAAATTCTCAGATCAGGCACTACTCAAGTCAGGCATTTGGGCAAAATCTGAAGTCTGTGCTGTCAATAGTCCTGGAGATATGATGATTTGAAATATCGGGCGATTTTTCTTTTTTTTGGGAAAAGTGTTTTCGGCTGGTTTTGAAGTAGTGGCAAGAGCCACATTTTACAACTATAGGTCAGACATTTGCTTTACCAGGAGAGTTGGACCTCTATTGAGTTTCTGGTAACAGATTTGATGTTTCTCAAATATAATCTTTGTGCTTGAGCTCCAAAAATGGCAGGAAACTGAAATTCTCAAAATGTGTTGCCACATTATAGGATTGGAAACAGGAAACAGGAAACAGGCTCATCAATGAGTGCTGAAACTTGTTTTGCAGGTCCTCGTGATATTCTGCAACAAATCCAATCTGCTAAAATTAAAAAAATTCAAATAAACCAAGGCACAGCAAATAAACAGAAAAACCTGGTTTTAAAATGTTTGCCAAAAATACCTTTATTTGATGTACTTGAATCACATGATGACAGTTGTTGGGAACATTCAAATTTCTAGCATAGTTTTATATGCCTCTCAAGTTAGTATGAGGAAAAAATCAGCTTTACTATCCAATTGGTTCTATTTTTAAAATTGAAACATGAGTACAGTGTCTATAATGCAAAACGCCTGTTTGAGTTTTCAACAATTTTTGGAGCTTTATTTGCATTGGAGATGCCTCGAAGTTGATACAAGAAACCATTAATATAGACCCAATTGTCCCTGGAACTAAATAATTAGACATAGAGTTGTCAATTGTTGTTTGCTACACTTCCTCAAAATTAGGCAAAAATACCTCCAAGAAATTTGAGTTTTCGGCCATTTTTAGATTTCTTATGAAATCTGACAACAGAAACTTAAAAAACTAGCCAAATTTCTTGCTTTTCTGATTTAGAAATTTCCAAAACTGTTATAGTTAGGTTTGGGTTGGGGTTTGGGGGAGGGTTAGGCCCACAAATGATGATGCACTGGCACAGACCGACGAAGAAATGGTTTCGGAGAAATCCAGTTGACTAAGCTGGATTCGAACCCAGGACCTCACACATACGACACCCATCGCCTAGCAATAGGATGCGGCTGCTCTACCAACTGAGCTATCTCGACCTCCACAAGTAGGAGGTTCTGACAGCGAATCAGTATAAGTGCCCACTATCTCTCACACTGTATGTCGATCACTGCTTCTTGTACGATCAGGCACTGGCTAGGTTAGGTTTGGGTTGGGGTTTGGGGGAGGGTTAGGCCCACAAACGATGATGCACTGGCACAGACCGACGGAGAAATGGTCTGGAGAAATCCAGTTGACTAAGCTGGATTCGAACCCAGGACCTCACACATACAACACCCATCGCCTAGCAATAAGATGCGGCTGCTCTACCAACTGAGCTATCTCGACCTCCACAAGTAGGAGGTTCTGACAGCGAATCAGTATAAGTGCCCACTATCTCTCACACTGTATGTCGATCACTGCTTCTTGTACGATCAGGCACTGGCTAGGTTAGGTTTGGGTTGGGGTTTGGGGGAGGGTTAGGCTCACAAACGATGATGCACTGGCACAGACCGACAAAAAACTGGTTTCGGAGAAATCCAGTTGACTAAGCTGGATTCGAACCCAGGACCTCACACATACGACACCCATCGCCTAGCAATAAGATGCGGCTGCTCTACCAACTGAGCTATCTCGACCTCCACAAAAAGGAGGTTCCGACAGCGCAGCAGTATAAGTGCCCACTATCTCTCACACTGTATGTAGATCACTGCTTCTTGTACGATCAGGCACTGGCTAGGTTAGGTTTGGGTTGGGGTTTGGGGGAGGGTTAGGCTCACAAACGATGATGCACTGGCACAGACCGACGAAGAAATGGTTTCGGAGAAATCCAGTTGACTAAGCTGGATTCGAACCCAGGACCTCACACATAAGACACCCATCGCCTAGCAATAAGATGCGGCTGCTGTACCAACTGAGCTATCTCGACCTCCACAAAAAGGAGGTTCCGACAGCGCAGCAGTATAAGTGCCCACTATCTCTCACACTGTATGTAGATCACTGCTTCTTGTACGATCAGGCACTGGCTAGGTTAGGTTTGGGTTGGGGTTTGGGGGAAGGTTAGGCCCACAAACGATGATGCACTGGCACAGACAGACGAAGAAATGGTTTCGGAGAAATCCAGTTGACTAAGCTGGATTCGAACCCAGGACCTCACACATACGACACTTCTAAAAGTAAAGACAAAATTTGAAGGAGTTTCTATGTGAATTGTATCAAGCAGCAAAAGTACAAGCTTTATCGGCAAGTTTTGATTTAGGGTTAGGGTAAGGGCTCGTTTAGGGTTGGGGTTAGGGTTGGGGTTAGGGTAAGGGTTTATTGTGTTAAGTTCCTCAAAAAAGAAACTTATCTCACCCCATCCCCCTAAAATCCCAACTTAACCATGCACTGGCACAGGCAAATGGAAAATGTGGCTGGTTAGCCTATTTAGATCCGCCTACAACTATCTGTAGGCAAAAGGAAGTTTTATAATGAGGCATGAGGGCTTGTAGGCCCCATAAATGTAGGAACTTATTTGAGCAATGTCCTGACCAAAGTTTGAGACAAATTCTTGTTTTTAGCATTTCCTGTTATTAATGAAACTGGGTGTTTTTTGTATCTAGAGTTATTCTGGCAGAATTTTTCTAACCAATCTTTAGCAATATTTGTAAGTTTAGTTGAGAGAGGGTTGTACTGAAGAATAAAAGTACAAAAATCCTTTTCAGGGTTGCCTGCATCTGAATTCAGGCCTGACTGAAAAGTATCAAGTTTTTTGATCCATTGTCTTTCAAGTTTATCTAACATTTCTTGCTTTTCTGATTTAGGAATTTCTAAAACTGTTATAGTTAAATCTTCACTTGTGTGATTTAGAGAGTCAAAGTGTTGATGTACCTTTTTGTCACTTTTTCTTCTAATTGAACTCATGTGTGCGATAAACCCATTTAAGTTAATTGTTTGTCCCACATAGTACTTTTGAGGACATTGTCTACAACCGAGCAGATAGATGGCTGTTTTGGTATTGCAGTTGCCATTGGCAAACAATCTAATCTGTTTTGAATTTATATTCACAGTGCGATTGCTATTCACATGTTTACAAATGGAGCAACGGCTATTTCTACAAGGGTTCATGCCAGTATACTCCTCTGGAGGGAAATACTGTCCTTTGATTTGGGATTTGATATCAAATATCGCCTAGAATAGCCTAAAATCCCAACTTAACCATGCACTGGCACAGGCAAATGAAAAATGTGGCTGAATAGCCTATTTAGCTTTATCTGAAAGTTTTGATTTAGGGTTAGGGTTAGGGCTCGTTTACGGTTAGGGTTAGTTTTAGGTTTAGGGTTTAGGATTATGTTTAAGGTCTGATGTTAAGGCTAGTTTTTAGGGTAATTTATTCTTCGAGCTGGACAAGCATTGACCCGACTAAAGTTTGAGAAAAGGCTCTTGTTTTTGGCAAAGGCCTAAATGATAATAATGGGATGTCTTTTTGTTGTGGATGGGTTATCCATTTTGAATTGGTCCCACCACTCATTGACAATTTTGGCTAGTTTGGAAGCCAGCGGGTGATACTGAAGAATGAATGGAGAAATGTCCAATACTGGGTTTCCCTCTTGCATGTTTAGGCCATTGTTCACTGTATTGAGTCTATCTGATCATCCCAATTCAAGCTTATCCAATTGTTTGCTTGGCTTGGTAGTTTCTAACACCGAAATCCAGAGATCTGCCAGGGAGTGCTCTAGGCTTGAAAAGTGTTGTGCTATCTTGGTGGAGTGTTTTCTACGGATAGTACTGAAGTGAGCTATCATTCTGGCCCTGAAAGAGTTGGGGTTGGGTCGGGGTTAGGGATAGGGTTAGGGTTGGGGTTTAAGATAAATCTTGCTTTTCAAATTTTTATATACAGCTAGTTGACCACTGGAATTTCAGCAAATACCTGTTTATCATTGGCAAAAATCAGCATTTAAGGGGGGGAGGCAACCATTGGATAATCACTGGTTTTCTGTAAGTGTAAAAGTAACGTTAGTAGCACTGGTAGCTAGCTACCGCAGGGCGGTGACAAAACTTCACCACCGGTTATCGGGCCAGTTTGGTGCAATATGACTGTTGTGTAGTGCAGGGTCATGTGCCCGAACGCTGGAAATCTTTCAGTGCCACTTTCGGGGCTTCTGACCTAATTTGCCGTGAGAGGGGAATTTTTTTCAAAAAGTGTGAAAATGGAGGTTTTTGGCACTTTGTGGGCTGAGAAATTATGCGATTTTCATCATTTTTGCAGGAAATGCTGCTCTACTAGTGTTGATAAGTAATATATCAAGACATTTCACCAGGATACCTGGTTGATTCTGACTAGAAGGCCTGTTTTCCTATCTTTTAGCATGCAAATCCCAATATGGGCCACATAGGCCTATGCAGAGGCCTAGAATCACAAAACCATGCTATTCGACGGGCAAGGCATCCGGAAAGGCATTAAACTGCCACCAGCACCCGAACAATACAGTGTTCCAGCTTTTCCCGCCAAAAATCTGCGGCTTTTCTGCTATGATCTGTTACTGGAGCAATCTTAGCCCATGTCACTGCCATAGTAATGCTAATCTACTCCATTTTAACTGTTTCCATAGTAGTTGCTGGCCTGCAGCCTGTACTTCAAAGTTCACCTGCATTAAGTCAACCAATCAGAGCACAGCTGTCTATTTTCTTTTAGCTCGCAGGTTACTAATGTAGCATATAGCAGTGATTAGAATTAGGAATATTTTGCGTATCAGTTAAATGCATGTTCTTGCACTTTTGCCACTGTTTATATATATATCAAAAATGTTGCTTTAAGGCTTTTTTCTGTGCTGTGGATCCATCTAGGTGCTTCAGAAGGCTTTGATTGGGTGACTTAAAAAAAAGTTTAACTTGAAAATGTCTTGAACCCAGGAGGTCTCAGTTGCTGGCTCAACGCCCTAACCACTACAACACGGAGGATTGATGCTGACATGTCGCTCGGATTCCACATAATTTCAGACTTTGCCGGAATAAGTGTAAACCGGCTAAGCAAGGGGGGAGAGAGGGAGTAGCCCTTTACATCCCTTATTTATGAAGTTACCTGGTTTTATGTTCTGAAAATATGTGTTTTTAGGTTAGTAGTGCAACTTTTTTTTCTGTTTTAGTTCCAGTTTACTATCCTTCCAGAAAGTATGTAGAAATTGAAAAAATCTTGCAAAATTGGTATGTGACCTCACACTGCTGGGGCATCGTGATTGGCTGTGGTTTGAAGTGTGATACAGTGTTGGTATATGATGTAGTATAGAGAATAGCCATATATGGTATGTGACACAGTATGAAAGTCTTACCAAGCATAACAAATGAAACACAATGAGATGTAGCCAGCAGGGGCATAGCTAGAAATGGTCACAGAGTCGATCCTCCCTGTCTTTCCTAGAAGAGTGAATCCATCCAACAAATAATCTGCAATAACAACTGTGTATCCCCTACTTGAGACATTCTAGCTGTGCCACTGACAGCTAACAGAAAGCAGCATTCAGATTAGGCAGTTTATGAGCAACAGTTGTTTATTGACTTACACAGCTTGTAATCGTCTTACTTTACTTGTACACAAATAACATCAACTGCTATGCCAGTGTACCACCTCACAGATTTGATATGACATCCTTTACAGAGTGAACCATGATTGGCTGAACAACCTGTGACCTCATCTGGAACCCCTGGATTTCAATGCTAGTCTATGGGAATTGCCATATGAAGTCACACTTCCACATTGCAAGAAAAAAAAACTAACTTTCCACATACTTTCTGGAAGGATAGTAACAAAAGATAATAAAAAAACATAAGTTGCGCAGCAGCATACCCTCGGCTATTCAGCAGGCTATTCCGCAGGTTGGGGGGGGGAGGTTGGGCAGGGAGTAAGACAGGCCACCCCCCCCAAAAAAATATTTGGAGAACAGTTAATACGTGGGCACAGACAATAATTATGGTGAAAAATAAGGCCATTAGCAATTTCGGAATTCAGATTGACTTGACAGCTTATGATATTTCAGCCACCAATCTCCATGAGAAACTATTTTTATCTGAATATATTTATCATTTGAGTTTGTTTCTCTATCAATATTTTCTTTTGGCCTATATGATTGAGACAATAAGTCAGTCATACCATGTAGTTGTCTAACAATAGTAAGATGTTTAAAAAGCCATTTCCAGTTTGTCATGATTTTCACAACTGATATACATCGTATGTTTATTTTCATAAAAATATACTTTAAAAACTCATGATAATCATTACAGTATTGAGTGTATAGCCATTTTAGGGAAGAAAAATAAAGTAAGGTAACATGAACATTTGCAGAATAAAGTAGATTTTAACTAATAAAAGGAGATTTTGGAAAATTATATATTGAAAGCATTTTTCTTCATTAAAATATCTCCATAATTTCATGACTGCTGCTATTGATGTGCTCTGCATATTAACCACCAACTGTGACTGACATAAGATTATGTAACAATTACGCAATGCAGAGACATGGAGTAGCCAAGCCATATATCCACTGTAGTTTTACCCCAGTGATCTTTGCTTCAGTCATTGAAAGGATTAGAAGGGAAGACAATTACCCAGTGACATAACATTACATAATCAAGACTTCACCAGTGCTCCATTCAACAAAAGCCAATCTGTCTGATTCATTCACATTTAATTTTCATGCAAATAACTAAATAAAAGGGGCTGACATTACTTAATCTTCTAAAATTTAAATCACTGAGTTTAGATATTAGCCATAAAGTTATAATTGGGAGTTAAAGATTTGGTGTCAACATTTTAAATTATTAACAAACAAATGCATGTTTTTGTATATACTTAGTTAGTGCCTTGAAAGTCCACATATATAATATTATTATATATATATAATTTAATATTTCCAATAGATAATATTTGATGAGGAGTGGTACACAAATTTAAATTCAGTCATTCCTCCAGAGCAGCTTGCTGCTATGGAGGATTGTACAGCTACGCTACCAGTTCTGTCAGCCTTCATTTCCTGTGTTCGTTAAACATGACATATAGTGATTTACTCAAAACAACTCTATTTTCTCATCCACCTCTGCATACACGGCATCCTAAAGGGCCAGACTGATGTGGCAGATAGATTAGGGCTAGATCTGTCTGTAGCAACCGTAGATAGATGCATACAGTGCCGAGAATAGGCAGAAATAAATAAATCTGATGCATTTGACTGCTATCTGGCCCACCTGTCTGTAGCCCTGGGGGGACCAGTACATTGATGCATAGAGTCAGGGCCTACATAAGCTCTTGATAGAGTAGCTGGTTGCCATTGGATTGAAGTGATGTGATTGGTTGATGTCGTCTGGCTGGTTCCCGCAGTCTTTGCTGCTGTGAACAAGTAGTGTTTGGGCTTCCCGCTAGGGGGACACTCTCCGTAGCCATTTAACGTGCAAAATGCGTGCCAGCGCTAGTGGATTTGTATGCTGTGCTAGGATGGTGTTGGGCTTGCCATGGTTGTCCTGAGTTGTGATTACAACAATAAAATCATATAAAGGATATTTGTGTGTAACCAAATTAGTGTTGTAGTGATCGACGAAAATATCGCCGATGATAATCGCCACTGTCAACATCGATTTTATATTTTAAAGCTCTTGAAGAGATCTATTTAACACAGCAAGAATTATATCTGTATGGCTTGTGTTATAGTGCAATAGTTGTCAAGATTGAGGTTATTTCTCAGTAGAAAAATAATCGATTTAGGATCGATTATCGAATCAGAAGGGTCATCCGATAATCGATGTTGAAAATCTGACCGATTCCCATCACTAAACCAAATACAGTTAATGAATTATGATTATATCATTATTGTCATAAATGTAGCTTTATTGAGATCGGTAGAAACTGGGGGGTCGGCCCGGGTCGTCTCGGGGGTCACCTCGGGGGGTCGCCTCGGGGGTCACCTCGGGGGGGGGGTTGCCTCGAGGGGTCGCCTTGGGGGGTCGCCTTGGGGGGTCGCCTCGGGGGGTCACCTGGGGGGGGTATTACTCTACATAACTCAGTATTAACACGACTTGCTAAGCCCTACAAACTTTCATCTATCCCAATTCAACATAAGTATCAATCAAAAAACTTTTGTGCCGAGAATAGTCAGAAATCGGGCATTTTCAATGCATTTTGACATCCCCACTTCGCTATGTTGAACAAAAACAATCAAAATTTCACTGGCCCTAACGATCTGCATTTCAGCCAAACAACACCATTGCAAACCCCAAATATCCTCTGAATCTTTGCTTTTCATCTTTATTTTATAAAATATAATACAACATTGCTTGATAAAGACATTAAAAAGCCACACTGTGGCAGAATTCATGACAACTTCCGGCAGTGCAGGCTGCCATGCCATCTTGTCCTTCTTGCTCAGTTCACTAGGACTGCCTCTTCCTGTCTCTATTGGCCAATCAGAGCGCTCTATTTGGGAGTCCCATGACGTCAAATTGCAATGCTACAATGTGATTGGTTGGATCCTGCTGGTGTGCTAAATATAGCCACCATGTGCTTGGCACCCTGGATTAGCATGGGCAACCTTCTGCATGCAGGTGTGCAGTGTTGTGTTGTATTCACTATTGTGAGATAAATTATCTCACAATATTCTGGCCATAAGGTCCAATTCACCTTATGTCACTTCCCCATGGACCATGGAATATATCTGTGAAGCTGAATTTATGTAAGTACAGCCAGTGAGGTGGTCACTTCATTGCTCAGTTTTGTGACTTCTGACAGCTGACAAACTGACCTGACTTTTGACAGCTGACAAACTAGCTGACTGGTCTTGGTTTTATGTTTGCCTTTGAGTCAATCATTAGACTAGCACAGGGGGGATAATTAGACTGGCAGGTTTCAGTGCAAATGATTCATCATCATCATCATCATATTTATATTTGTGTTAAATTTTTCGCCCCCTACCCCCCCCCCCCCTGCAGGCTATGGCCCTGAAATCCTTAGATGCTTCTCACCACAAATGGTTCATATTTATATTTATACAATTATGCACACTGCACAGTTCTATATCATACAGAAAAACCACAAGGAATACACGAGTGAGAGAATATTGGTTGAGCCCAAGAAATACATGATTTGCTGCCATTGGCTGAACCTGGCGTTTTCAGGTATAACTAGCATAGTACCCGTGAGAATTGGAGTCCAGGGAAAACAGAACAACTATTGCTACATTAGAGAAGATTGATAGTCGTGCATGAATGACAAATAAGTGCAGTGGTATAATATGAACAATGTGAGCAACCACACCCACTTATGGCTGTTGTAAGACGTGAAATAATGTTGTTTGGAAATTTTTAGTTGTGGGCATTGAGTAGTTTGGGAGGAGTAGCGTAAAGCATCCATGAATTAAGGGTAAGCATAGTACTCGTGAGAATATATATAAGTCTTGGAAGACAGGGGCCTCTCCCTGGCTGCCTCCCTCCATTGGAGTCCAGGGAAAACAGAACAACAATCAGTAATACAATGAGAGAAGAGTGACAGTCATGCATAAATGAAAGAAAAGTGCACTGGTAATACGCATAATATAAACAGTTTGAGAAAGCACACCCACTTATGGTTGTTGTAAGGTGTGAAATAAAGTTGCTTGCAAGTTTTTAGTTGTGGGCATTGAGTAGTTTGGGAGGAGTAGCGTAAAGCGTCCATGAATTAAGGGTATGATGCCTTCCAGGTTGTACTCAGCAACTGCAATTGTCTTCTAGCAGGAGCATGTAGCCAATGCAGTTGCTTGTGGCTTGCCCTACGCTATCTTGCTCTTTTAACCTCTCTATGACACATATTCATTCGGGGATGTCCTGCATCATGTCCAGGATCTTTCTGTTGCCCTAACACAACATTGGACTAGGGGGGCCGGGGCCAACCCAACTATCCAGCTCTGGAGGTGCACATTCCATGTGCTTTTCTAGTTATTGTGGCAAATTTGATTGACCAAGGCCAAATATTGACAGATATATGATTATCTGAAAATCCTCAATGTTTATCTAATTTTGTTAATATTGACTTCTGCTGTGAATAAAAATTTTCATAGTGTTCAAAATTAGCATGATGATGATGAAACATCGACAAAAAAATTTCAGAATGAAATGGAGAGTAAATAGACATTTTAACAATTTTTTGCATTTTAAATCACAAATTTCAATGGAAAATGTTGCAATAACTCATGCAATGGCTGTGAATATTAATCCATAGTGTTTCTCACTACAACTAAGCTTTAAAGTTAAATAATTTACCCATTATCACTTTGGCTTTTCACGCAGAAATGTTGGAAAATTGGGATTTTTTCTGATTTTTGGGTTTTTATAAAAATTCATAGGACCAACATTCCAACTGAGTTGAGATGTTAAAGAGGCATAAGTTAGACACCTAATTGGAAAATTCCATAAATTTAACTCCAAAATTGACTGAATCATACAGGTTTAAAATAATAGTATTTTTCATATTTTTGGTAAATTGTCGTCCGTTCAAATCTCTCAGAACATTTAGACCCACAAAAAACACATCTTGGATATTTAATGCTTGCAATATGCAAATTTCAGTGTCAAAAGTACAGTAGTTTTTAGGGCATTCTGCCCTATTGTTACTGTCCTTCTCTGGAATCTTGTGGACACATTTTGAGACAAACTGCTGCACCAATTTCATTCAAACTTTGTACACGGGGATTAATTTACCTATTATTGTGTTGATCAACTTTACAGGAACATGCACATCGTTTAAATACCATTTTAGAGACCCAGGAAAACCATCCTACAAAAACTGGAAAGAGGGAGTCCTGTGATGTCATTCAGGGGCTTTCCCACATTTGTCAAAACAACAAGAGGTCAGCAATTAGGACAACACACTGCTGTATGCTTCATCAATGTGTTGCTATACCTTTTTATGCCCTGTTATGCAGTAGCAACATAACAGTTAAACAAGATAACCAGGACTTCAGATCAGTAGTAAGATGATGTGCAGAATGCCGTATAAAGTGCCTTGTGCACGTTATTTTTTAGTTCTGTCCCAGAAACAAACAAAAAACAATTTTTTTCACGTCTTTCAATGATACTGAGAAAAGTATTAATGTCATGGGGATTAGACCCTTAAAAGGCTCAACAGGGATAGAAGATACAATAATGTCCCAAAAATAAAAAGTATACATCCCATAGTTTTGGCATTACTCCCAATACACAAGTGGGACGCCCGTTATCCGTATTATTGAAAGATGTATATATTGCCGAGGGTAATTATTTTTTGGAGTTATGGGAGTTACGGGAGTTAGAGGGAGTAAGTGGGAGTTACGGGAGTTAGTGGGAGTCACAGGAGTTAGTGGGAGTTACAGGAGTTAGTGGGAGTTAGGAGGAGTTAGCGGGAGTTATGGCAGTTACGGGAATTAGCAGGAGTTATCGGGAGTTAGTGGGAGTTACGGGACTTAGTGGGAGTCGAGGGAGTTAGTGGGAGTTAGTTGGAGTTAGCAGGATTTAGCAGGAGTTAGCAGGAGTTAGCGGGAGTTACGGGAGTTAGCAGGAGTTAGCGGGAGTTAGCAGGAGTAAGCGGGAGTTACGGGAGTTAGTGGGAGTTAGCAGGAGTTGGCGGGAGTTAGTGGGAGTTGCGGGAGTTAGTGGGAGTTACGGGACTTAGTGGGAGTTAGCAGGAGTTACGGGAGTTAGTGGGAGTTACGGGAGTAAGCAGGAGTTAGCGGGAGTTACTGGGAGTTATGGGAGTTAGTGGGAGTTGGCAAAAGTTATGGGAGTTAGTGGGAGTTGCAGGAGTTAGTGGGAGTTACGGGAGTTAGCGGGAGTTAGCAGGAGTTAGCGGGAGTTAGTGGGAGCTACGGGAGTTAGCAGGAGTTAGCGGGAGTTACGGGAGTTAGCAGGAGTTAGCGGGAGTTAGTGGGACATAGCGGGAGTTGCAGGACGTCAAGGAGTTCCGGGAGTTACATGCTTAAATGGGGCCTATTTATATAACTAGTTTATATTGTGAATGTAGTCATCCTTTTACAGGAAGGATAAACATCACAAGATCTACTACGCAGTAGTTTTGTATAAAGATTGTGAGCAGGTAGGCTAACTTTTAATGGAAATTCATAGTGTATTTTGGCATTTTAGTTTTGTTGATATCACATAATATCTTATTACCATCAACACTACAATTTATGGAAAAGGCAAGACAAGAATGAATGCACCTGCAATCAGATATTCGTATTCAGCAAAAACATGTCAAAGTTAATCTGCAGGGTCCCAGCATATCGCCCTGTCAAAATCATGCACTCTGAGGGAGCATTAGACTTTGACGCTTGCAGGTCAATGGGCCAAAATGATGCAACTGAGATTTAACATACAATGGTTGCCAATGACATGGACTTGTCAAATGCCTACAGCAGATAACACACGCATTATTATAATCATGACATGATTCCAGTGAACAAAAAACAGCAAAAAAGGGCTATAGTATGTCCAACAATTTCAGTTATGAGTGCAACAAACATCAAAATTGCATTTACTGTGTACATGTATCAAGGTAAGTGTAATACATTTATTTAAATTTAGAAAGCAATTTGAGCATATGGCATACATCTTTGCATCAATAAATGAAAAAAATTTGATTTTTGTTGTACGGTTTTCAGCGCAACATGCCCATTACTTTGCATGAAACAACCCTCACATGTGAAAATATTCAACAATGCACATTCTCCATTATTCCTTGTCACAACTGAAATGTCTTTAAAACATGTTTTTTTACAAAAATAAGATCCTATTAAGAAGTCAGAAAAATAATCTTAACACATTTGATGAAACTAGTTGTATTCAAGCAAGGACAACCTCGTCACTTCCCACTCGATGTAAAAGTAAGGAGTACAACTTGAACATCTGATAAAAGTTTTGTGATCTTTTTGTTGTATAAATACAATATCGATAAAACTTGATATGCTAAGTCGATGTGTTTTTGGTTTCAGATGGAAATATAATTATAATCTGGTCCCCTCTGCTTCCACAGAGAAGCAATATGTGGATGCAAGAATTACGAATCTCATAATGCGGTCTTCATCAGCATATGATCAAATATGGCATACTGGTTTCATCGCATAACAATGCTTCCCAGCTGTTGTCAATGTCAACAAAATGTAAGTTTTCACAAGCTTCCAAAGCATTGAGACAGATACAAATTATAGAATGTTGGATACAATACATTATTCACAACACACAACTGGCGTCCTGCTTTAAGTGTTGAATACAAGTGCGACAGTATGATGTGGGATATTTGACCCTGAGGTTGTTTGCAGGCATGTCAATAATTATGATATTCCAAAAAAATCTAGGCCAATACTTCGAAAGCTTAGCCAATATTTTGTATAGAGCCATTTCCTTAAAGATCTGCTTATGTACCTGCAATCATGGCATAGAATGGCTATCATGACGTAGAATGGCAATCATCCAATCACATGAAACGCAGTGATAAACTCTGGACATGCCTCGAGCTGGGTTTGAAAACACTTCCTTTGAGAAATACCATTGATGAATGAGTAACTTGCACAATGTAAATATACAGAACACAGAAATCTCAGTGTCAGAGAGTAATTATTTCCTAAATTACCATGAGATATATTGTCGTGATTGGAAAATCAACAACAGTTCTGAATTCTTTCCGATCTATTGTTGTCTAGAATGGACGCTACTTCGTACCTTGTAAAGTGATAGCCAGTGGAATACATAACAGCAATATTGGGAGGGTTAATCCATCTTAAGAAATCATTACCGTTAGGGATTGGAATCATATCTTTGACACCATCTGGATCCAGTCTGCAAAATGCAGAATTTCATCCAAAATAGTTTGACGATAACATTTCCTGCAATTGTGTCGGGCTGGGTTCTACTGTGATTTTCAAAAACAAAGGCGAAAAGTCAAAGGACAATAGATGATACTCGGGGCTGTGTAAGCTGATACCAACAGTTGATTGTGGTGCTCCATGAGCCAATATCCTTCTCCAAAACAGGTTGATTGAGATTTCCTTTTATTTCTGTCGACAGATATTGTTATTTCCAGGGTATATCAATCACAGGAAAACATTTTGGTGAAAGAGGACCACATATAAAGCTCAGTTGTTGACCCGATAAGACTCAATTGTCAAGGTTCCTGTGTTCAATTTGTGCATAAATACAGGACGTAAAACCCCAATCATCCATTCATCTTGTGTTCAATTAAGTGAATTGTACGTTATTGTGAAAGTTTGTTTCTGTTTCAAATGCGTACTTTTTTCAACCTCATTGCCATTTACTTCCTTATTCATTTTAAATGTCTCTGCTTTGCATGATATTATTTTGTAATTCTGCAACATCAGTACACACGTTCCAGATGTTCAAAGATTTATGTATGACCACTTTTTCACTACATGCATCTGCTGTGGGGGTAAACCTACACCAATTATTCAATCTCCACATCTATCAATAGTTTGACAATGTACCATAACTCATATATATATTTTGTTAGTTTTTACACATACAAGAGTGAGTGAATGTGCTATATATCACACATACAAGAGTGAGGGAATGTGCAATATTTGACACATACAAGAATGAGTGAATGTGCAATATTTGACACATAAAAGAGTGAGTGAATGCGCAACATTTGACACATACAAGAGTGAGTGAATGCAATATTTGACACATACAAGAGTGGGTGAATGTGCAATATTTGACACATGCAAGAGCTATTGGGTGTGCAACATTTGACAGATTCAAGAATGAGTGAATGTGTAAGATATGACAGATACGAGAATGAATAAATAAGCAACACTTGAAAAATACAAGAATGAGTGCATTTACAACATTTGCCTGTATGAGCTTGACTGTGAAGTGCAACATTTAACACATGTATACATACACTATACAAGAGTGAGTGAATGCGCAACATTGGAAACATACAATAATGAGTGGCTGTGTAAGATATACCATATTCAGGAATGAGTGGATTTGCAACATTTTACAAATGTAAGAGTGAGTGGATGTGCAACATTTGCCACATACACGAATGAGTGAATGTGCAACATTTAACACATACAAGAGTGAGTGAATATGCAACATTTTGCACATACAAGAATGAGTGAATGTGCAACATTTGACACATCCACGACCAATCAAGTTGTATTCACCACAGAGTAGTGTTAGAAAACACACATTCACTCATTGGCTGTGCGTGGATGTGTAATAACTTGCATGAGTGGATGTGCAAATGCTAACAAAATATATAGCTCCATAACTCAATAGTTTGACAATGTACCATCACTCAGTGTAAATGCACTCCTATATGGCCAGAACATTACAACAAAATATGTATTGATGTGCCGTGATACATCAAGTCGCAATATTGGTTTATTGACGCCACGACAACACTCAATAGTGATTTATTAGAATCTCTGTACATTTTTGCTACAGTGTTGGATGTGCCTTTCACAAATTCCATAATCTGGCCATTCCCCTAGTCCAAAATTCAAATTCATGTATCAACGGAATATTGTAGAAACTTTTACAACTGATTGTAGAGCTTGCCACTAGATCATAGCAAGAAAAAATGCAGCAAAATAGTGTCACCTTGTCAGTCTCAGAATGAAAATTTCATGAGATTTTTAATAAAAGCTTCGATACACCTTGCTTGTGGAAAGAAAGTTTGTCAAAAGAATGACCATGAAGAAAATTTAGGAGGTGTAAAAAAATTAACAAAGATTTAACATTTTGAATGTAGAATGGTTCAAAAGATATACCAACTTCCACAATAGACCATCTTAACCTCAAAAAAATAATGCTGCTGGAAAGATACACGTAGACTTTCATCTTTGGTAATCTTTTTAACTAATAAATATTTACTATTGATTGGCATTCTGAAGACATGATGAGTTGGCAAATCCATGGTTGGAGAGCAATAAAAATAAATTATATAACTGCAACGAAATGTAATAAAAGGACCCATGCTGATTTAATGCTCTTTCATCATTTCTTTGTTTTGTTATGGTTTCTGGACACGAACCGCTTTGTAGTTAAAACATTATTTTTCATCAAAATACAGACACGTGTCAGAGTTATTATATAACTCAAGTGAGTCTAAGTTCGTGAACTCAACACCTGCAATACATAAAAGACAATAGCTAATTTTGCAGCTTTTTTTTCTTGGCACCAGGCTAACCCCAACCAATGGAGCAACACTGGTTCATTTTGCGTGAGAACACTGTTCAATATACATATGCGCTAGTTTATTCAGCGTTCAGCTAACAAAGACAGGTAACAGCTTTGATACAGAAAGCTGTGTTGGCTAGAAATCATGACAGTTGTGCCAGTGTTGCTTCTGCTTTTCTACTTTTCCTTTAGTATATTTTGTCACAGCACTTGGTCATATTGCTTCATTATAAACTATAGCTATTATTGTCACCTGTCAAAGTTGGACTCTACAGCTAATGATACTGTTAACAATATCGAAACTGCGCCTCATACACTGCGACATTTCAGAAGCCTATCTCCAAGTGACATAAAGAAACTGATCAGAGAAATACCAGTTAAACACTGCCAACTTGATCCTATTCCAACATGGCTTTTGCTCGAACGCATAGATGAGTACCTCCCAATTATAACCAATATTGTTAATAGGTCACTGACACAGGGAGAAATGCCTCTTTGGTTGAAACATGCTTTAGTAAAACCTCCGTTGAAAAAATGTGGATTGGATCTAATCAAAAATAATTATAGACCAGTATCGAATCTGTCTTTCCTTGGCAAACTTATTGAAAGTGCTGTTATTAAACAATACACAGACCATCTTACTACAAATAACCTGGATGATGAGAAACAGTCAGCATACAGAAAATTCCACAGCACTGAAACCCTCCTAACGTAGATCCATGACGACATCATGTTGAATATGAGCAAAGGCGAGGTAACAATAATTGTACTGTTGTACCTTTCAGCCGCTTTTGACACTATTGATCACAAGATTCTACTGAAACATTTAGAAAGCAGATACGGTGTTCATGATTCTGCACTATGCTGGTTCAAGTCATACATTTCTGAAAGGTCACAGTCAGTGATAATTAATGACAAAATATCAAGCAAACTGCCACTCAAATTTGGAGTTCCTCAAGGTTCAAAATTAGGACCAATCTTATTCAATTCATGCATCGCTCCATTGAGCGAAGTGGTGGCACAAAATCAAGTCAAAGACCAGAAGTATGCCGATGACGAGCAACTTATTCTCTCTTTCAAACCAACTTTCTTAGATCAGAGAATTGCGGTAGTCAAAATGGAAAAGTGCATTGCTCAAATCAGGAAATTTCTTCATGAAAACAAGCTTTGTAACAATGGAGAAAAAACTGAACTATTACTCATTGGCAGTCCTCACCAACTTAATAAGCTCCAAGTATCGTCAATCCATGTTGGCAATGTGAAAATTAATGCAGTCGATCATGTTAGAAACTTGGGTGTAATCTTTGAAAAAAACGTGAACATGGAAAAACCAGTCCACAAAATGTGTCGAAATGACTATTTCAATTTAAGAAATATTTCAAAAATCAGGAATTCATTGGACAAGGAAACCTGCAAAACTGTAGTCAATGCTCTTGTCACTCCTCACCTTGACTATGGAAACGGTCTTCGATATGGAACATCGAATCGTTTATTGAATAAACTTCAAGTGGCCCAAAACTCAGCAGTCCGACTCATTGAAAAATTGAAAAAGCATGACAGTGTAAGCCGGCACAGGAAGCTGCTACATTGGCTGCCAATTCCGGCGAGAATAACATTCAAACTCATGTTAACAACTTGGAAAGCAGTTAAAGTTACTCTGAATGATGGGTTGGGTTTGGGACAAAATTTCTCAAATTTTTACCTTATATTGTACTAAGTGGTTATGTTGGTAAGTGTGCAAAATTTCTTTGCTGTATGATTATTTTTTCTTGTTGAAATGACCCAAACAATGCACCAAATGACCCCTGGATTTATTTCGGGTACGCACGGAAAAAAATCTCCTGCCTGATTGCTTTCTAATTGTGACGTCATCACAATTGTAAGAATTTGTTAACTTATAACTATATATTTATAACAATGGGTATTGTGACGTCACCTGCAATGGATGTGCTGGAGGTTGGAGGCACTATCAAGAAAAAGTAAAAGAAATAAGTAAATAATTTATGTAATCAAAGAAAGCTTTCAATAATAAGTTTTATATGTAAATGATCAAAAGTTTATGTTGTAAGGAACAGAGAATCGCTCATATTTAGTACAGGATTTTATCATTCGGGGTAACTTTAAAGGACAAGCTCCCTTGTATATTCAAAATATGATTCAGCCAAAATCTGAAAGAAACTGTAATCTGAGAAGCAATAACAAGATGCTCTTAAATGAACCAACTTCCTACAAGCAAAACAAATTTGAAGACAGAGCCTTTTCGCATGCTGCTCCAAAACTGTGGAACCAACTCCCAGAGATTGTCAAGGCCTCCAAAACACTTGAAGGCTTCAAGCGAAATCTTAAAACTCACCTGTTTAAGAGTTTCTACAAATAAACAAATAAATCCATCATGCCCAAGCGCTAGTGAGCAGTTTACTGGAATTAGCGCTATATGAATGCCTATTATTATTATTATTATTAATATATTGTATTGGCAGCGTTTATTGAATGAGGAGGGGGAACCAGGGGGAGGGGTAATGCCAGGCATACAGTACAACCCATTCTTTTCTCAGAGCAGATGCTCAACCTTGCACACCACGACATTTCCTAGCACTTCCATGCCTTTGCACTGTCCAGCATTTTCATGCCTTTGCTCATGCCTTTGCACTTCCCTCCCTCCATTCCACTCACTTGTCTTTATATCAGATTGGTAACACTTAATTTCCATAGATGAATCGGTAGAATAATTTAAATCAAAATGTTTTTTAGCATGAACATTGCAATGAATATTAAAAATAAGGAAGTGTTTTTGATTAATTTTCCATATTTCAACTAATTTCATGTGATTTACTTTTTGTGTGAGCTGGGATATGAGGGTATGGAAGGAAGAGGGTAACAACTGATAGGTGTGGAACGGAGCACCTTCCTGAGAGCATGAGATTTAGGAAACTTTTTTTCTTGTACTGTATCATTAGCCATTGGTAGCACAGTATGCTAGCAGCTCAGCTACCCTCCCCCTCATTAATCATGTCACCTTCAAGTTCTCTAGAAGTTGTTGATCTTGTGAATGTTTTCATCCTTTTACAGGCAGGTCCTCGGGCTTGGGATATGAATGAAGCATATTTCTAACGTAAAAAGATGCCATAAAGAACACTCAGCTGTGGTAAGTGAGATATGGAGACATTATCGCTTGGTATATATGCACATGGCCTCATCTCAGTAAATCACTATGTATTTAGTGAGGGCATTTGTATCAATTACTCATATAAGCAGAGAGAGCTCCTTCAAGATTAGGGTGATCGCATAGAGCAAGGCTATCATATTTTAGCAATATATTGCAGTGCACCATGAAGATGAGACAAGACTCAACATGGAGAAGGGAGAATGAGAGCAGAGAAGAAATATTATTGAAGGCCCATGTTATGTTTTTGTTTATGACATTTCATAGAGATAATATTCTTTAAATTATGTTAACAATCAAGTCAGAAAGATCTCAGGATTAAGCTTTTATGTATAGTTGAATATTATACAGCATTTATAGGTTTCTTGTCTGCTTGGCCTGCATTTCCTCTCTTGTAATTACACTTCACAACTTTCAATAAATGTCCTGCCCGCCATACAGCTTTAGATTTCATTTTATCCAACATCCCCATTGACAACTAGCTTTCTGCAGTCCAGAGCTTTCTGCAATGGAGGAACTCCAAAACTTTCAGGAGCAACAAACTAAATGTGTACACGTTGAAGCAAATCTATTTTTTCAAACACACGTTCCGGCATTTGGGAAAAAAGAGTACATAAAAAAAAAGTTCCTTAATCTAGCCACTCTCAAGTATCATGAAAGTAGGAAGATGTGCATACGTGATTTATACAAAGCAGCCGTGATATAAGCAGGGAATCCTGCACTATTGGAATAGTTTACGGTTTGAATAACTAGCAACCTGGCACCTGAATAATATGCTGCACATTCAGTTATCCAAAGTTCTGCATTTGTTGAAATAATCAATGAAATTTTTTTTTAAATTATTCCACTCCTTAATAGTTTCCACAATTACTTAAATAATATACAACACCATTTTAGGAAAGGAACAGCTTCGGCGGATGGTCACTTCAAACGGACAAGAACAACAAAGAGACCACTATACTCAAGACCATAGTGAATATTGTGTGATATACACTTCAACTGGAGTTTTTAGAGGCGATGCATCAGCCCATCGCTGATATAGTCTTAGTGAGCCACTCGCCTCTGTATAGATGGCCACAGGCCTCCCGACAGGAGGCTTTTTCTAAGATTCAAGAATCAGTCTGTCAAACTTCGTCATCAGAACTGATGGCCAGCGTCGTAGTAAAATGCGGGCCGGCCAAACTTGCGGAACGGCGGGATTTCGCAATAAAACGCGGATTCGCAGGTGCGGGACGGCACGCTTTTTGCGGGATCGGCGTAAAAAAATGCAGAAGAGGTCTAATTTGCTGAACAAGCTGATTTTGCTTTAAAAATCGCCTCTATTTTTTTTTGAAAAAATTTTCTTGTTATGAGAATAACACATAAACAAGAACAAAAAAAATGCAGATACGAGCCGATATTGTAAGCACATACATCAGAGTGAATCCCATAGCTCAAATTTACTGTCACATGATGGTCTTCACTTAATGGGAAGTGTTTAAACCTACACAATGAGGTGGGGAAGAAATTTCCACTTTATATCGAGTCAATCTGGGGATATAATTCACCAGTGTTTTGAAACAAAATATAGTGGAAAATGTAGATAGAATGAACAGAGCTAATGATTCTCAAATGAATTTCCGCAATGGAGTGACACCATTATGAAATTGGTGTAGAGTTTGTGGGGCTTGCCAGGCTTAAAGAATTACTTCTGCTTTAATTGTTGAGAGTAGACTATTTCAAAACTGTCTGCCTAGTTTTGAGTAGACTTTTGCAAAATGCACTCGACTACCACGATTTGATAAGTTCAAATGGGCACAAAATGTAAACACTACATTGCTCATTGGTGGAGGGCTTGCCTGTTGTCATGTAGAAATTTATTGTCAGGATATGTTCTTTCTGTATGCAAAGAAAACTGTCGAATGAATCTTGCACTCTACACTAAAGAAAATTTGTTATTTATCGCTTTGTTCTTGCAAATTCAATTTAAGACCTCAGCTGCAGAATTGTACGATAACAGAATATCTGAAGAACATTGAAGTGTTTTTTTTCCAAATGTATTCATCAGAGCCGGCATTATGTCACTAAATATTCTAAAGAATAAATACAAGGAAGAAATAAGCCGTCTTCAGTTTTATAGACAGAAAAGATTATGCTACTGAAATTATTCTATGAATATTTTTTCATCATCCTTTTCCAAAATCCCTAGCTGTCTCTTTCTAATGCATACAACAAAAACCTATCAGAAGTGATTACTTTGCAGTTTTCCAGCTATCACTAGCATTTCTGTGAAAGGAATTTATTTCTGTTTGAGTAGACACAAAGTACTCTCTCTAATTTCAAATGATCGATATAGTGGGAATGTTTGAAATCAATTTCCTGTGTGGTAGGTTCTGTCTCCTTTTTCATTTCATTACATTGTTCCTTAATATTTTTGGAATAATTCTTTCTCATCATGTTGTTTTAGCACATCGGTTAACCTGAAAAGTGAAATTTCACAGATTCAAAACTTTATTTCAAGGTCCCCAGGATAGTTATTTAAACGAAACATATCCATTTGAAATTGATATTGGCCTGTTCCTAACAATATCCTAAAGAATTCTGTACATCTTTGAATAAAATGGGATGTATAACCACTGACAAACAACTGAAAATATGCTGTGAAAAGTTGAGAAAAAAACTGATTTTCCAAGCTTAGCAAGTTTGCATGCACAGATGTTCAGGTGTGTGAGTAAAATAATATGAGAACATATGTCGTGGTCCGTATTATTGCTACTTTTATTGCTAGAAACTAGATTCTGAATCCTTTGGAAACATTTTGAAAAATTATATTATCGAAAGTTGACAAGCATCAAGGCTACTAGATCCTAAACGCCATTTGCTACAAGTGGATTTATCAAAACCATGTCATCCGTGACTCCTGAAACATATACGCCAGTGAATCATGTTTATAACTGTCGGTTTTGTGACATAATGTATATTTCTTAGCGAACAAGATGAAATAGAGAATACTCAGCTGTGCTTAGTGAGATATAAAGACATTATCACTTAGAATGTATGCACATGGCCCCATCTCAGTAAATCGCTATGTACTCTGTATTTAGTGAGGTCATTTGTACCTATTACTCATATAAGCAGGAAGAGCTCTCTCACGATAAAGGTGATGGCATGGAGCAAGGCTGCCACATTTTAGCAATATATTGCAATGCATCATTAAACTAGATTAGGTATGGAAAGAGAAAAAAATTGAAATAATTATATTTTTATGCCTGAATAACAATCATCTTCTACATTTTGAATGTCTTTAGTCTGCCTTGCCACGTCTAACAATTTTCTAAAACTCTCAAATAAGATTCTACTGGTTACATCTCTTTAGCTTCCACTGCAGCCTCCTTCCCATTGATAACCAGCTTTTCCGAAGTTGTAAGTTTTCAGCTTCAAGAAAACTCCAAAACTTCCAGGAGCTAAAAACAACTTCCGACAGATGTTTAAGCAGTTCCTGTTTTTCTGCAAATGGAACTTCCGGCATTTCGGCATAGGACCATAGCATAGCAAGTAAAAACACTTAGATCAAGCATCTTCAGAGTATCTTCCAAGTATCTTCTAAGTGTCTTCAATCTTCAGAAGAAGGTATACTATGTATGACATTTGTATGTAAGATAAAGTTTTGGTGGCAATCAGTTGCACTCAGTGTAACTCACTCTTTGTACAAATATCTTACACTAAATGAAAAGTGTTGAGATATGCCAGATGATTCATTAAGAAATTTCAATGTAATATGAGTCACTTTAGGAACATTCTTTACACTAAATGAAAAGTGTTGAGATTTGCCGGATGATTCATTAAAAAATTTCAATGTAATATGAGTCACTTTAGGAACATTCTTTACTTAATGTCCTGTAGCTAAGCAGAAAAATGGAGATAAAGTGACTGAGGTAGAATTGAAGAGAATTATCAAAAGACGGTGACATCATCAATTAATTTGGTGACTTAGAATTACAGAGCCTTAAATCATGAAATATCGCAACTGGCCTAGTTAGACATCTTTTCTAAAATTCTCAAGAAGTTTTAAATCAATATGTATGTTCTGAAGAATCATCACGAGTTAAACAATCTAGCATACCATGCAGGTAAAAACAGTATAATCTGCGTGTCAAACATATCTATGCAAGCTGCATGCTGGTTTTAACAGTGTGAATATAAGAAATAAACATCCGATTAGGCAGACCAAGGCAGGTAGGCTTCATTATCTTGTCAAATAAAAATTCATATTATCAATTTTTACCAAGCTTATTAGAAATGTTGCAAATAATAAAGTTATAAACAAATGGAACACTATACTGTAGAGTGTTCATAATGGAAGATATTGTAACAACTTCAGTGCAGTTCCCTTCACCAGTAAACATTATTTTTAAAATGATCTCTTCATATCAAAAAATAGTATATAATGTAAAAGCTAATCTAAAGGCTTGATGGAGATCCAAGTATACTTCCATATTGTACAAGCTCCACTAAAAATCATAAGCCTTAATTTGTTAACCAACTGTTGTGCTCACATGTCGATGGGTTGTCGACTGTGCTTTTACAATTAATTTTTCTTTAATGATTTTTAAGATATTGCAATTCAATGTCAGTATAACTATACTTTGACATTATACAGTGTAGCTACATGGTCTCAACGCTATCTAGAATAAAACTAATGCGAGAGTTGGGATTCAGTGTACACACAAATTCAAGAGCATATGGTAAAATATGGCATACTCATTTCAGTGAATGACAAAGCTTCCCAGCTGTTGTCAGTGTCAACACACTGAAAAAGGTGATAGGAGTTTCCAGTGGTTTTCAAAGTGTTGAGAATGCTACAAATTCTCTGGATCTGTGTAAATTATTCAGGGCATACTTTATCAACCAAGACTAGCGAATGTTTTGTTTGCCAACAGAAAGAAGACATTAATATATAGAAACATGAGATACCATCACCTTTTGCTGATGAGCCAACTATGTTTCTTGGTATATGATTACTATATTCATGAAAAGTTAAGCCACAAGCATCTGTTTGAGAACCTGAACTTATTATCTTTATTTATTGCATCACTTCATAATATTATACATACAGTATCAGACGAAAGTTTCGGTTGCGTCAATTTTTTGTCAATATAAGGGAAAATAGGAGATCAGCTGAAAAATTTCTGCATGGATTTTCTTGCCTATGTGTCAAGGAAGTTCTACAATAGCGAAAAAACTTGATCTATTTTTATCACTTGCTTGAATATGTGTGATAAACAAAAATTCCAGGTGGTCTAAACTTACAACCGGATGCTGCTAATGCATATAAGTTATTTAATGTTATTTTAGACAAGTTATTCAATCATGTTTCATTTGATTTAAAGGCAATCAGTCATGAAACAGGAAAAATAAAAAATTTAATAATTTTTTAAAATTTCAACTTAGGGGGTAATAATTGTGATTTAACGAGCCAAAGTTGTTAATAAATAAAAGGTAAACTAAAAATGACAGAGAAAATATGAGTCTGAAACATTTTCATCCTTCTAATGGGGTATGAATACACTTGAAACCCAGTCATATGGCGAAAATGGTGTTTTTACTATGGTTATATCTATAAGAGACGCCTTTTTGAAGTATCATAAAACAATGACCGGAGTGTTTGCATTGACCTGAGCATGTGTCCTGATGAAATCAGTAAACGTATGTTCTTTTCCCACAGTACCGACAAAATTACAAACGCCACTCTGGAAGGTGTACTGAAACATAAATGTTAATGAATGGACCAGATTTACGCCTTCGATAAAAGAGGCTGTAGTTTCATCATAAGTAAAGCGAACAAAACAAAAGTTGTCTCTATTTGTCAATTGATATATATATCAATCTCATCTTAACTTTTTATCAAAGGTACTTTGATTCCTAGGTTTGTAGCAACATCAGCACTTTTGGAAGATAAGGAGAGGTAGCAGACAGAAGAAAGATATGTGGAAACTTTGTAATTGAAAAAGAAAATGACCAACAAGAAAGAAAATCAGGCAACTGATAGTTTTGGCATGGAATCGATGGCCTAAAACGGGAGCAACACACTTTTTTGAAAGTGATATAGCGTTTGAAAAGTTTCCTTGAGGGTATCCTGATTGAAGCTCTTATGAAAATGCTTGCAGAAAATCTGAGCAGACCTTTGTATAGATATGTAAAGCACTATAGAAGAATGAGGTATAGTTTTACAAATAAGGCTATAAACAACGCAAAAGGACCATTATGTTCTTCTGATAGTTTCTATAGAAAATTCAAGATAGTTGGTACGGGCAGAAGATACAGGTTTTTCAAAGAGAAAGTTCTGAACATTTAATTTTTCTTGCTGAACTTTTACTCTGAAGCAGCTGAAGGAAACTTTAAGAAAACAAAATTCAGGATTTATTCTTGAATATGACATATACCTGTTGGATTTATAATCCCAGTGTTTAGTTCACAAACTCATTTATATTATTTTATATATACCATAATGCTGATAATCTCTGTGCTGTAGACCCACACTGCCGCGGCCTTCTCTTCGGAAATAGCTGACAGTTTAACCACTCCCTAATGGTCATTTTCGCTCATTCAAGTGGCCAGTCTCAGTAGAAGCGCTTTGTAGACTCAATTGCTGTCAAAGTCATGGTCAAAAGGTTTTACAGAAACACACTGACGGTTGTTTTAGGCCAGTGGAAAGAATAGTGACAGTAAATAGTCCAGTTCAGAAAATTGATTTGAAAAAAGTTTAATAGCAAACTATCAAACTTATAGTTGAATTGCTCTGAACGTTTTCAGCATTACAACCATGAAACTTACTATATTTTATCATGTCTCACTGTCTTCATAAACCATGTTGCCTAACAAAACAAAAAACTTCATACGACCCAAGCAAATTTCAGAAATATCTAAATACTTAATCACAAAGACTAAATTTACATAAATAGGTTGGGGTGATAATCATCAATATCAGAATTTCAATGTCCCACCATCCTAACTTTGTTATGGCTGAAAATACGAATTCAGTGATGTATCACACAAGAGTATACCTTCATTATTGATGCCTCCAAAGCGGCTTTGAAAATTAGACAAAAATCCTGGTCTTTTGCCAATAAACAATAACTCGCGGTTCTCCGTAACTCAGTTAATATAAGATTTACATGAAAGATAATGGTTTATTTAGAAAGCCCTAGTCAAGAGCTTCGAAATGAATACCAACAAGCTATATTTCAATGAATTTTAACTGGTTATATTGCCCATTAAAAGCAAGAGTCGAGGCTCTTGTACAGGATTTTGTTCAGGTTCAAGCATGTTCATGCAGAATTGATCAACAGACTAATATAAGTTAATCAAAGCATGTTGATTTCAGATTTAATGGTTTCCACTTCTTATCTCTTTTGGTAGGCCCTCAAAATTACCTTTAGATTAGGCCCAAAAGTTTCTTCAAAATTGAACTGGAGAAAGATATTCTTTACATGATGCAACGTTTCACAAACATGGATGGCCAAGCATGATACCCAAACAGCTTAGTCTAACTTGACTTTGTCAAGTACATACATGCAGAAGGTAAAGCCCTAATCATGCATCCATCCATCCATAGAGCTGGGAAATAATATTTATAGAACTAAAATGTTTGAGCATTGTATCAATAGTACAAAGCCAAGTTGAGTAAAAATATTAATTTTTCATCTGACTTGGGATTCCATTGACACCAATAAGGCTTACAGAAGTAACCTAAATATCATAGGCCTACAAATATTGGATAGCATGGAGTCCCAATATATATACTGTAATTGAGCAATGGAAGCCTCTTGGAGTCAGGAATGTTTTGCAGAGTATTAGTAACTGTAAAATTAGGCACACACAATATGACACACAATATGACACAAGACTCTTGCATGTTTGCTGTTCACCAAGATAATTGTATATGTTGACTAATCTAAATGGAGGGTATTATGGTACAAAACAATTATACAATGAGTAAACTGTGAAACATGACTGACACATGCAGGATATGTCAACCTTCAAATGGCTTACACAACTTGTCTGTCAGGTTTGTTTGTTGCATACACATTGACATTTTTCACATTCCAGATTTTCTCATTGATATTTTACAATTGCACATTGTCCAGTATGATAATGATTTTCTTATTACACAAAACTAAAAAAAACGTATTCCAGGCACATTTATTTGCCTTAACTAAATTTCTTGGAAATGTGGTTTTAGGTGATATGTCTGAAATGCAATTGTGACAATTGAGAGAGTGACATGGCTTATCACAGCCAAAGTCAATAGGACCAGAGTCCGCGAAAAGTGCCGGTTTGCCGGTCAAAACCGGCAAAAATAGCGTGTGTCCGGCAAAAATAGAGTGGTTACCTGCCCAAATGTCCGTTGGAGAGTCAATCAACTGATGCAGCAAGCAGTGCAATCAGTGATGGCCTTTGAAATCGCCAGACAATTGAAAACGTTAATGACTCAAATTGGTGTCAGATGTGTCAATTGGATTGCTATTAAACAAAAGAACAGTCAACAGCTCAGCAAATTGCAATTAGCAATATTCAGCATGTATCCTCCCATGTACAAGATTTGAGGCCCTGCAAGGTTACAACAGTAAAGTGTGTATTTAATTGTAGCAGGGGTTCTGGTGATTTTTTTTCTGTAGTGATGCAAACTGGTTTATTTTCACCACAAAATGATAGACAGCTTAGGACCAATTCAACCTAGAATAAATGTCAAATATAATCCGCATCAAATAGACCCTAACTGGTCCAATTATAGCAATATATATTCAATACAACATTTTTGAAATGTTGTAGGCTTATAAGTACAGATTTAAGACTTTCAAGTTGCTAGGCAGCAATGAGTCAGTAGGCTCTATTTTTATTGAGAGATGTTTTGAGTAACTTTAAAATTAAAGTTACATTTCTGAAAGCAAACAAAATCAGGAATACCGGTTGAAATTTATAAAATTGGAATTTATGGCTGAGAGGATTCTATTCGGGCAGACAGGATTTCATTCGGGCAGGTAACATTCAAGATCTACCTGCCCGAATGTCCTGCATGACAAAAACACTTTTCGCGGACTCTGAATAGGACTGATTCAAGCAAAACTTGAGTGGCTGGGGAACCTGAGTATGTCACATTTGCCCAATATTTGATTGGATTAAAACAGCCTAAGCCCTAAGGGACCTTTTAATTGGCTTTGAAATACATTTATTTCTTGTTGAGTATAAAAGCCCATGTACTCAATGTCCCTCAGCCAATGGCAGTGACTCAAATAAATTATGCAATCTGAAGACAAATCTTAACCGACGATTTTTGGCTGTAATGATGTTCCAGTGTGTATATCAATGAGAAAGATATTCTTTTCAAATGGTATAATTGGTTTTCTGGTCCAGGTTGAGCAGAATAGATATTATTACTTAGTCTTGTACTCACTTGAGGAATAGGCAGCCTCAAATTTAGAAATTAGCAAACTAAAAATAATTGTATGCTACTCTATGGACACCATTTTCTACCATTGAATGCTTTAGATGTGTTACATCTTGTTATTTTCTGATTTTTCCAAAACTATTTATAAATAATATGTAAAGCAACTTAACCAGCTCAGTTAATTAAAACAATCATGCAACAACACGGAGAGTGACAGCAAGTAATTAGGTTCGTAATGATAAGAAGGTAAAATACTTGGTCAGGCAAAGAACTACTAGTCATAAACCCATGTTGTTGGTATTCAAATTGAAGCTCTATTTATGCCAAGTACAATGATGGGCTTGTGAAGATTCTCAATCAAAAATTAAGAAAGATATGGCTATTCGCGACTTAGCGCTAATGCTAAAATTAATCAAAAAAGGTCAAAAGCTTCAATCGGTCTTGGGAGGCATCAAAAATAAAGGTATATGGACATATTATACGTCATTGAATTCGTATTTTCAACCATAACAAGGATAGGATGGTGGGACTTTGAAATTTAAAAAAAAAATTTTTTCCATTGATTATCACTCCACCCTAACATAAACCAAAGTGTTGCTGACCTACATAGTATATCGCATGTCACCCTATCCATCTCGGAATGATTCAACAGCTTTCAGAGGTTCTCCCATCTACTTCAAAAGCATACTTCCACACTATATATTCCATCTGCTTATTAATTTCAAATGAGCCATCATGGTTCACTGTCCTAATCCTTAAAATAAACTTCATTGTTTGAATGCCATTCTTGCCAAGGCGTTCAAGTCATAACGATCTTACCATAGGGTTTCTTGTCGTGTCATCATGGCAACTACAGCTTGCATCAGTTGTCCATCATAATAATGCACCTTTCATCATGATTCATAGAGCAAACAATCTCATTCTGATTTTATTTGATTCTGATTTATTTATTTGCTCATTCTTCAAAACAGGATATAAAATAAAGAAGTACAAAGAAAATTTAATGTCTGGAGCAAGAAGACCCCCTAAAGTCATTCTGATTACTTATTTTGGGTTTGACGATCAAGGTATTATTTATTTTGGCTGGTACCGCCTTGGAAACACAATTCAGGGATTAAGATTCAGTTATTTCTCAAGGAAATTTTGGTTCGCAATATTCCAAATGCATCAACCTGCAAATGACAGCATTCTAATCAATTTAGAAATTCTGCTGGATTTGTAACACTCAGACAGCTGTGAAAGAGTGTGTCTGATAATTTCAATATTCAAGGTGGATTATATCTTGTTACAGCACAGATTTATGGAATTTTGCATTCTAATAATTTAGTTAAACATGAGAAACTGTGAACAGTATTTTTCACTATTTGGAAACTTTCAAGATTAGTCTAGAAGGTGTTAACAAAAAATGAATAAGAACCTCTTATCCACAATTCTTGTACATTTTCAGAGGGTGTCAAATGAGATAAACTGACCAAAACGATTTAAGAAGGACACAATTTACTGTCATAATTCATTTAGTAAAAAGGAATGGCATGAAAGTTGAATAATTTTGGATTGTCTTTTTCACACTCCTAAACCTTCATTGAACGGCACAGAAAAATAGAAAGATAATCGAAATATGTTCAATTTTGTACGGACATTATTTAATGTGGTACATCTTCTTTGAAATTTATATGAAAGGGGTAAAGTAAGACTGTGATTGTGAGATGTATATGTATAAGTGAGGATAGAAACTGTCTTGTAGAAAAATTCTCCTTTTTGATCTCAATAGGTTTCAAAAGACAAAAATATTCCAAAAGTTCAGAAACAGGAATGCAAATATCCTCTTCTATTTTATTGACACTGTTGATTATGCTACTACATTTTTTTCATGAATATTTTCTCATAATCTTTTCAAAATCCTCAGCCTTGTCTTTTTAATCACCTTAAATTGCTATTTTCCAGCTTATTCCAGCATTTAAGAGGATTTTATTTTGGCTTAAATGTATAGAATATATTGCTAAATTCAATTAGCGATTATACAATAAGATGCACTCTTTCTATGAGGAAGACACGTCGTCCACATTTTCTGTTCAATATCTACTGAAACCTTTTTATTCAAATCTAGAGTGCATTTAACTTTTTGCGTAGGTTATGAATATTATCAAATGTAAGCCACTTGTGTCAGATGTCTAAGACGCGGAATTAATTCCTGTCATATTTCTCTCATTTTACTAGAACCAACCTTTGCTAAAAGATGTATCCAGCATAATACTTTGCTTACAGCAGGTGACTTTCTAATGTGTGCATACAGGAAATTAACTTTTGTCAGTTATCTAGTGCATAACTCCGTAAGACGGCAGGGCATCTACAAGTTCTGTGTTCAGAACATGAAATCACTAAGTGCCACTTTTTTAGGTGTTTCGTTAAGCTCACAGTTAAAAAAATAGACAGATAGGCCTATAGCGTTTGCTAATAAAAGATACAACTATAGTGAGTTAATCAGATATTTAGATGCACATTGATATGCAAACAGATAGATAGATAGATAGATAGAGCAAATAAGTGGAATTATTGATTAGAGACAGAAAGAAATTGTCAAAATTGATTGCATGAAATGTTGGAAATTACAGACTTGAAAAAGCGTTGTTCATTTACTCGCATTTTTACTCACATTTTTCGAAGTTGTTCCAGTAAAAAGACTAAGACTGACGACTTAACCATGTGCAGTGATTCTAAGAAAAACCATAATGTGTAACCACTACGCTGTATTACAGCCCATATAATACAGTCAGAAAAATAAATCTTAATCTATGTTTTATGGGAAATTATTTCAAGACACTAGCACGCAATATAGAGCTTTTGTGACAGCGTTGAGGCAATTGCAAGGACATCAGATGTTCAATTTGAAAGTAAATTGTTCCGATCTGTGTTATCTGATGGTGGAAGCCCTGCAATAAGAGTGAAAACAAGATTTGAGCATAGATTGTCAGACCAAAATTTATTCTGTAGAAACAGGAAGTAAACAGTCCCTTTGATTGGACTTTCATTTGTTTGTCTCACCAAAGAGTTCCACGCGATATGATCGCTTTAGAATTTTGATATCATTTGTTTCACCGATATCTTATGACAATTCTCTGCAATGTTTGCAAGTGAATCTTAACTAACTATTTACCACCAACAATCAAAGCATGTCACAAATTCTTTCTTTAGAGTGCTGCACAACCCTTATAAGGGCACTTGCTGGTTATGTCTGTTTGGGCAAGTCCCTGACAAAGTTGTCTCATTTACATTACCCACATCAAACGAATAGTCGAAATGACCTGTCTTCTACACTTCTTTCTCTCTTAATTCTCCACACGAAGTTAAGTTGGTCAATTGGAAGGAGACAACTTTAACTAAAGAATTTATTTTCTTCCCTTTCTTCGTGTATCAGACACTAAGTCTTGATGTGTGCCCCTGACTTCAAGGATATTTGTTACTGCCTCTCTTTAACTATATACTTCTTTCTAGAGACTGAACTTTGTATTTTGCTTTGGTTGTTTACTGCAACAACACGAGAATTAAGAAAGTTTTAAAATTTAGTTCACATTACAAATTTGTTTAAGTTTCAGTCATAGAAAGTTGAATGAGTTTCGCACACAGCAAAAAGGATTGTCTGATAACAAGACAATATTTGTCTAATATGTGTCCAATCAAGCGATTGTCTAATCCAGACAATTGAATTGTCAAAATGTCAAATACCTTGTTTGTTTCATACGATTGATTGTCTGGTTCAAACAATTAACTTGAAAACAAAATCTCAATATGGAGACCTGTGCAATCACGTGCATATAGAGATAACTGCAGTGGCTGAAATGACATGCAGAAACTCACACACTAAGTGATGGGGAATCTTCATCTTAAATCAAATCACAGCAAGGAATTACTCAGAATCTTGTTACAAGATGAATCTGACAATGACTTCGTATGAGCCAGAGCTGTCAATTCTCAAATGAATTGTCAAAATGGAATGATCATATCAAGTAGTAGATGGCCTTTGTTGGCTTGAAGGATAAAAAGGATTTTGAAAAAATAATTCCAGAAAATTCATTATATCTCATTGTTAGTTGCATAGTTAGATGGATAGTCAGTGCAAAGGATAGATGCAAGGCTAGACACACAGCTGACTATAAGATGTACAATGCATAAATTGTGAGACAGATTGAGGGACAGAGAAGTAGACAAGTAGTTTACTTGAAAGACGGATAGAAATGTAAATTGTTAAATTGTGATTGATAGATAGATAGAAAGGTGGTGTGTTAGGTGGCTAAATATAGGTCACGAGCTGGGAGAAGAATCAGCAGTCAGAGAGTCAGCCATATCACCTCCTAATGTTATTACCATTGGCATGCAATCAAGCTTCTTGATGAGGATAAAAAAATTCCTCACTTCCTCATCAAAACAATAATGGAAACATGGTAATTTGTGAATTTGTAATTTAGACTCATCCGCACTGAATTTCTATCCATGTTTCTGTAATTTTTTCTTCAATTCTTTTTTTTTGTAACAACTGTTTACACTTACATACTGATCAACAATGTAGCACCATACCCTAAAGAGATTTCATGGCAGACAATGACAATAGAGAGTGAAAAACAGTGCAAATGAATAAATCGCTCCAAAAATACTTTTCTGTGGTTTATTTGCCAAACATACCATCTAGTAGGTGGGTTAGGTCAAAGCTGACTTCACTTTCTGATGCAAAGGTCCCCTTTGGCACAGATGTACCTTGGGGTCATCGGAAAAGATTTATCCAAAGACACAAGTGAGATCACCCCCTGGAGTGGAAATACAGCCATTTTCCAAAATGGCCGCCGCAAGGGCAAAAAGTCCAATATCTCCACTTCTATTTCAGCTAGAGAGACAAAATTAGTCTCAAAATATATGTTTTTGGGGTCAGAGAATCCATTGAAATAGTTCCTTAGTATGAAAAACAAATACTTACACATTTTATTGTAGCCCCTGCTTTAAAAATGGCCGCCAAGCAAGGTTGACAGCACCATGGCCACTGTTAGTGAACATTTCGTGTTACATTGATACCATTAGGTTGCATCATCTGCTAAAAATGTTGGAAAATTAATCTCTACTCATAATCAACATCCTCTAACACAATAAAAAATTAGACAGACTCAATATCAGCTCCATTGAATCATATTTATGTGGTCTTCAAACCCCCTTTAAGTTTCTTCTATTCGATCCATCACATTTTGGAATATGCTTTTCATGATAATTTTGCCAAATCACAATCTAAATTTAGGACATTTGCATTCCTGATATCAGCATTCAGCATCAACAGCTTTTACATAAACAGCATCAAGCTGTGGCTCCATTTAATTTTAGTAATCTCGTCGTATCCTGACCTTGTAAACATTCTGTCAATTTACTAATTTTTTCGTCATCACTTAATTGTCCAGCAATTCAATCATGGTATGTTCAGTAAATTAAAAATGTGACAAATTGATTTTTTAATATGTATACACTGTGCCATGGTATTTGGCTGAATTTTCTTATGTGCATAGCTACAATAGTCACCAAGAAATAACCCAGCCACTGCAGTTTTTGTCAATCAGAGTGACGAAATGAGTGTCAGTAATTTTGAGATAAAAAAAAGTTTGACATAGGTTTAATCAGTATTCATGAAAATTTGTAGACTGGTGGAGAACATTTATAGTGTGCTATGCTATATGACTTGTAAACAGAGGTGGCATGCATGGCTTAGATGAGCTGAGGGATATTAACTTTAATAGTATGCTGCCCCTGCCCAGGACATCTAGTGATCACTTTCATGTGTTTATTTTGAAGATTTTCTACCCTTTCCTGCCAGTCATAACCATCTTTGAAGACCAATACTAAAGCTAGTAAGCAAAAAGTTAGAAAAATTTCCTTTTTTGGTGTAAGGAATTAATTAAAATGTGCATTGGAGGACATATGTTTGGATGATGCAATTATTCAAAGGGAGCCAAAATATCACACCATGAGTATCTTCTGATGAAGCAGTCATTCATCAGTTCCTTTCATCTTAATGTGAGGCTGATTCATTCCTCCAGATGCTGCTTGAATAGTCTTGAAGAATATCATATACTGAGGACTCAAACGTCCTCAGCCTCACATGACTCTCAACCCAGCACTGTCTTCACTACCATGACCAGGACTCTTCCAGTGTACAGTATCATCATTGACAAGCTAGTTAAAGATATATGTAGCTCTTGACACTGCCTAAGTTGGCATGTAGTCTTATCAGGGTCTCAACTAATTTTGCCAGCCCACTCCATTTCATAACCAGGAAAAGAACCCATTAGTTCCAGAGAAAACAAGTGTACTGTCATAATAATAATAAATTTATTTTGTAAAGCGTAGAATCCAAAAACCTGCTCAAAACGCTATACAATGAGATTGTAAAAATATTAATGTAAAATGTAAAATCAAAAAGTCTTTGAAGTCCGTAAAATCTAAAAATATCACAAATTAAAAAGTCAATAAAATACTGCACAGAGGCTAGTGACTAGTTGTATGACGCTTTGAAAAGGAGTGTCTTTAGTTGGCTTTTAAAGTGATCGACAGACAGTTCACTTCTAATTTCTTGAGGAAGATCATTCCACAGTCGTGGGCCTACTACACTGAAAGCTCTAGCCTGGACTGAAGATGAAGAAGTGTAAGGCACTTTCAAGAGTTTGTGACTGGCACAGCGGAGACTACGTGTTGGAACATGTTCGATGATGATGTTCTGGATGTAAATGGGTGCACGATGATGAAGAGCTTTGAAAACCATCAGAAGCACTTTATATAAAATCTGCTTCTCGACAGGAAACCAGTGAAGCTCTTTTAGGACTGGTGTAATGTGAGAATACTTGGGCGTTCCTGTCAGAATTCTAGCAGCAGTATTCTGCACACGCTGAAGGCGACTGATTAGTGTGTTTGGCAACCCTATAAGCAGGGAATTGCAATAGTCCAGCTTTGATGTAACGGATGCGTGGACAATACATTCCAGCGTAGAGCGGTCAAGGTTTTTTTCAATTTACTGATGTTCCTCAGTTGCAAATATGAGCCACGACATATATTGCTGATGTAGTCTTCCATAGAAGCAAATTTGTCAATGATCACACCAAGGTTTCGTAGAGATGTTGATGGTGAAATACTCTCCTCTCCAATAACCAGAGGGATAGGTGATATTCTTTTTGACATATGCTTGCTTGATATCACAAGAAACTCAGTCTTGTCCTCATTCATCTTCAAATGAAACTTGCACATCCATTTTTGCACCAAAGAAACACAGCGGGCAATTTCATTTGTTGCAGAGTTGATTTCATCTGGCTTCACACTCAAATATAAAGACGAATCATTGGCATATATATGGTAGTGAGGGGAAAGTTGACGTCATAAGAGGTGATGACTCAATAAAATAGGGTAGAGTCAGTCCAGTTACTGATATGCTGGTGGGGGATGAGGATTACTGCACAGAGGTCAGACTTTTTTTCTGACACCAGCCTGATCAACCCCACAAACTCAATCATCCTGTCAGGACCAGGACTTAACTAGAATTGCAATAGTCCTCACGTGACTATTATCTCTCTAACTGTAAAAGGGTTAGGTATTGATCAGTCTACTCTGGTCAACAGATTATTCAAATTTCAACAAAACCTAAATGCAGATTCAACCATCATAGCAGTATGCCATACCAAAAAGGAGACAAAAAACCAGTTTTATGTGGCAATGAAGCCGTATCTTCAATCTAGAAGTGCATTAGTCGTAAAAACCATCCATAGACAAGGGCTGTGTGTGTTATGTAGGCCTATATATGACAGATTGAAGACAATAAGCATATATGTGGCTGATTTAATGATCAGCCCCTCAGAAAAATTTGGAGTTATGGTACCACCTCAAGCAGCTCATGGAGTCTTTATCATAGTTAGTTACTATACAAAAATATTCATCACAACCCCTTATTCTCTACAGCTATGTGTACTTCTCTTACACATGGAATAGGCATTGAATCAACCAGCTCTTCTATACAAGTAACCAAACCACTAGAAGTAAAACATCCTTGATACAGTTGAAGTGGGAATAAAGGCAAGTTAAAAGTTTGTGACATCTCTAAAAGGCTATGTACCATCCCTACAAGCTTTAAGCCTAGTAACATTGGTCATCAAAATGGCTCTGACTGGCTAGAAAGAGTAGAAAACAAAGACATGACAGTAGTAACTGGATATCCTGGGCACTGGGCAGGATAATTTGCTAATATTTCTTAGCATAATTCATATTCCTCAGCCAAGTCATACATGCTACATATTGTACCTCCGTTCACTGAGTGTCTGAAATGTCTAACTATGGCATGGCATACCATGAATGTGCACCAAACAATAAATTTCTTGAATCATCCACAAACACCTTACCAATATTTTTTGCCCAAAACATATTTTCACACCTGCAGTGGAAACTCCTGAGTCTGGGCTTGGTGGGGTGCTCTCTTGGTGACTTTGTTACTTGCTAGCTTAGCATATGAGAAGATGCTGTTAAGTGCGTCTCGTGATTGACCGTACAGAAGTGACTGGACAACAGCCTTAGATAACACTATTATCTTAAATGTACAGCGAAATTAATTTGACATATATTATTTTTCACTCACTGAGCATACATACGATGCTGTCTATATAAAGGCTGTTTCTTTCTGCTGACATCAAGAAAGTAAATATCCTCAATGTAGATTATGATTTGGAAAAATTATCATGAAATGTATATGCATGCTAAAATGCGATCGATCGAGGCTTTGAAGACCACATAAATATTTTTCAATAGTGCTGATGTTGGGCATATCTTCTTTTCAATTGTGTTAGAGAGTGTTGATTTTGAGTAGAGATTGATTTTCCAACAATGTTTGAAGATTATGCAACCTAATGGTATCAAAGTAACACAAAATGTTCACCAGCAGTGGCCCTGGTGCCGTCAACCTTGCTCGGTGGCCATTTTTAAAGCAGGTGCTACAATAAAATGTGTAAATATTGTTTTTTCATGCTCAGGAACTATTTCAATGGATTCTCTGACCCCAAAAACATATATTTTGACCCTAATTTTGTCTCTCTAGCGGAAATAGAAGCGGAGATATTGGACTTTTTGCACTTGCGGCGGCCATTTTGAAAAATGGCTGTATTTCCAATCCAGGGGGTGATCTCACTTGTGTCTTTGGATAAATCTTTTCCGATGACCCCAAGGTACATCTGTGCCAAAGGGGACCTTTGCATCAGAAAGTGAAGTCAACCACCTATTTTGTTGACCTAACCCACCAACTAATCTCATTATTATCGCCAGCACAAAACTTGCCTTTTGCCTTTAAAACATGTGTTCAACAAAATCACCTTATCAGATTTAGCAATGTCTATGCCATTCAAAACTCCCTTTATTCTGGCTCAACTATGTAAGATAAAACCTGAAAATTGTTTTCTAAAGTACTGTAGGTTTCGAGTACATTGAATGTGTGTACATGATGAAACAGAACTCACTTTGGTCGTGAAACATAGAACAATGACATTTGGTCCAAATACTGGATTTGAAGCTCAAGTTATTATTGCATATGTAGGGTTGGGGTCACTGTTGACCCTTGCAGGAAACCATGGGTCATAAATTTGCCAGAGAGAGTCGATTTACTGGTCATCCATACGCTTGGTAACTCTTACTATGTCCATGGAGTATGAGACAGAAACATGGCTACTTAATCAACTGAGAAAAACGACAGACACACATACTCAATATTGACAAGAGATATTGGCAGTCTACAGGGGCGGACTGGCGACATTTCGGGCACGTGGCAAAATAAGTCAATGGGCCCCCACATTCCTATTTTCGGTATCATTTCATTTTCTCCAAGGTGGAAGGGCCCTTTCTTAAGTAGGACCCTCTCACATTGGGGCACTAGCCTGTAATTTGATTGTATCACAGTCACAAACTCGGTCTTGAATGGAGATATAAATTTTGACTTCTTCCCTTGATTTTTATTGTTTTTGGCACTGCATGGGCCCCCCTGAGAGCTTGGGCCCGTGGCAGCTGCCACTCTGCTACATAGGCCAGTCCACCCCTGTAATGGCAGAAAGGGTGTAACCGTGTGTATTGTTGGTGAGTTTAGATATGACAGCATGTTGTAAACCTCAGAACTAAGTGAAGGTATTTGCACTAGATTAAATAACAAAAATTACAAACTGTCGCTTTCTACACCCAGTAAAATCGCATAAACCTCCACTTTGGAGTGTACCAGTTGGAGGAACATGATGATGAAGAAAGGAGAAAGTACCAAGAGCAAGTATCGAGATACTCTTCATGACAAGAATTCCAGTTAGAGTGTCTCTTTTGGACTTTCATCCGGATCAAGCCTCTCTTAAAACCAATTGATCTCATATGTGAACAGATCACAAAATTAAAATTTCAGCCAAATCCCGCAATCTCTTGATGGGATGTGGAGCATGCATAATACAAAGAGTTGTGGAGAAAACTAACTTTAAGGAATACTGTTCTTTCTTAATGTCAAGCCGAATGGAACATTCTCTGCAAAGTCATTTCGCCAAATTTGTGTATGAAGTCTGAGACACAAGACAAACATAAAACACCCATAAACGGGGTTATTATGTGAGCTCTTTTTTGTTTGTCTTTAGAGGAGTACTCTGTCATGTGTACACTAAAAGATAGAGAAGGTATTTTGTCTCATACTTTCTTCTCTGTGGCTTTGTCGCTTTGTTTTCCATATGATTGAGTGTCGTGAGAAAATGAGAGTGCAAAATATAGGCTGTACAATTGCCCATGTGTCTCAACTTATGCACGTGCAGTATTATCTCATAATCATGACATTGTGGAATGTTTTTCATTTGACAAAAAAGTCATATAAAAGTTCAACAAATTGTATGTAATTTACTGCAAAGACATAAATCAAGTATAACTTTTTAAACTAGGTATTAGCATTAAGTTCTGATACATTGGACATTGATAACATAAATTTGCATCAGGTAATGTTATGATGGTCAGAAAAAGAGTTGATGTATAACCTTTTTTTTGTCATCAAGCGTATCCTATTGTTCATTGTGCATTCTACAACATGCAACTGAATGCTCAAAGACAATTTTGACTAAAAAATAATCTCAGTTGCACAAACTTTCTTAGAGCTCCTATATATGTGTAATTTGGATTTGCATAACTTGAGTTTCATCAATATTTATCTTTTTTATTTGTATGCTTGACTGATTACTTATTCAATTCAACTAGATCTGTATTTCAAATTTGAAACTTACATGTGAGTACAAAGTTAAATTTTGGCTGAGGTTTATCATAAGAATCATTGACAATTCCACATTTGGTCAATAAGTCCAGTTAAGTGTGCTTTGCAACCGCCATATTGACCGGGTAATAATGTCCTAGTGACCAATAATAATAAAAGCCCACGATATTTGCTTGAGTGAAGACCGAAAAGGCGATATCGGTATATTGATAAAATGGACAAGCAGATATTCCAGCAAATCTTGTGATGTGAACAAAATCTAAAATGATTTTGTCGCAAGGCAATGTCCTACATTGTATTGGGTAACCCACTAATATTATGGTCTCCTACAGTTGACGAATTACAAGTGCTACAGAAGTGGAACTTCACCTTACTTCAACTGAGAAGACGTCACATTGACAACTTGGACCATTCTGTGCCACTTCAGCATTAAGTTAGAAACGCCCACAAAACTGCCCAATGAACAGGTCATAGAGGTATGGGGCTAACTGGTATAGATAGATCTCTTCAAGAGCTTGCAAATGATAGGTCTTAGACGTCTGAGGACTGAATAGCCTCATCGGAAATTGTCGGTAAAATTTTCAGGGGCACCTCATGATCTGTTATACCAAATATCTGTTATGAAGCAGGCGCCCAGCTGGCTGGCAAACTGTCAGCTAGGATTTTCCCAGCTGGCAAAGTTGTCAGCTGGGAGTCAATTTTTGGTGTTCAATCAATGAAATTTGCAGTCAGGTAATGGGAAAGCAGTTGAGGGGGCTGGCTGGGGGATAAGTGATTCATATATCAGCTCTCTGGGAGGTGCTGAATGATGCTTGGGCTGGCTGGCAACCTATAGCTGTCAGCATAACAGATATTTTCTTCCAGTTACATAAAAAAAAAGTAAGTGTCACAAAAGATATGCAACCATGAGGTTACACTGATATGGGCATTATAATAACGCACTGTCATGAGGTGCCCCTGAACTTTGAATTGGATAGAACTACTGCTCGCTGATTGGCTGTGACGCTCTGACGCTAAATCTTATGATAAAATGCGGAAATGGAAGGATTCGTCTAGGGTAGATTCTCTGGGTGTTCTGTGTGCAAGAGGGGTGGTTTTGCTTCGGGAGAGTCACTCTTTCTCATTTATCATTTTCTCTCTTTTCCACCATATACATGAGTATCACTCTCAACTACTATTTTGCATGATTACCTGAGGGTCAGAAAATGTCATTTCTGCAGTACAAAGATGGAATTTTTTATACCAATGAACGAAAGGAGGATGTATATTGGGCGCAGTCACACTGTCACTTTCATCTTTTCACAGTCACACGCCATTTTTACATAGTACCCACAGGCAAGAAATGCTATGCTATTAATGGGTGTTAATGAGCTAGTTGATCTTTTAGTTCACAAGAATTGCATGGAATTTGGTAAAATAAATATCAAAGGAAGGGTGAATGTCGTTTTCTAGTCTCCTTTGAATCAACTGTGACATTCTCTTCATATTGTCAAACTCTCTTGACTAAAAATAGCTTAAAAAATGATAGCCCTCAAATGACTCCTAAACATTGAGCAACAAAGCTTTAATTCACTGCCCCAAACTGACCACCAGCAGAACAGTCATTGAAATAAATTACTAGATACAATTTACATAGCCAATTCACAGCAAATTGAGTGCTGGAGATTGTTTGATGATTTTGGTGATTTTGTATTTTATGAAAACTTTCATTTTCTTCTCACTTTATTGCCTTTAAATGTTTAAATTAAATTTTGGTCGGACTAACTAAATCTGATGTCAGGGGACTAATGTCTCATAACACATTGTATGCCAAGAGTACAATTTGACTCATTACCATCTTCCAAGCTGATCATGTTAAGCCAAGTCAGTGCATAAATATATGACATAAAGCCTTATAACCCACCCACCCATACTGTCTGCAATTCTTGATTCTTACTCATATTTGAGTGTTTCTCGGGCATAACATGACCTTGTATCTGGTAAATATCATAGCTTGGTAAATCATTCCAATATTAAATTTCTGCCACTGTTGTCCCTCATATGGCAAAATTGTACTTCTCCTCTGAACATATGACAAGATTAATCAGGGATATGCCTTTGAGTATGAACGGCCACGTGCAACATTGCGAGCAAGAAAGGGTCGATATCAATGATACACATTACTGAAGAAATGAAAAAAATGCTTTATAGCTTTGTAAAAATTAAAAATTAGCATTTCCATTTATTTGCACAGAATTTTTGAACCTGCAGCAACTAAAAATTATCAAACAGATAAATCATGTAATGGCCTACACACTCATTTTTTATGTTTTTCCTTGCAATTCTGAGTCTAGCCTTTTAGCAAGGCAAATAAAATCTGTTTTATAATTCCAAAGTGTTTATTGTCAACATCCCCTAGACCTCTAGCGGCCACTGGTTGAATAAGACAGCTTTAATTAAATTATTTATTTATGTCATCATAGCATTACTTGCTGACAGAATCACCACAAAGTGTGTTTATTTAGAGCTTTGGAGCAATGATGTTAAATTGTTCTTAAATTCAATTATATTCAGTTTAGTTTCATCTCTATTTACAAGGGGTGTCCAAAAAGTTCTGACCTGAGTACTCAGACAAACCTTTTTAATTTTCCATTTGGAGTTGCTGATTTCAAATTTTAAAATGAAAAAAATTCTGGTAATTTGATATATATTCTGAAATCATAGTAGAGTATTTTAATTCAGGCATACACTATTTTGTAAAAAAAAAATTAAAAAGTAAGTATACAGGTCGACAGGTAAACAACTGCAAAGTAAACAACTGCAAAGCTTGCATTTATTTCATGGAGATAGGGATTAATCTAATCTTGGTTCCAGGCATAGTCTTTGACTCAGAGCAGACCCAGCATTAGCTAGGTCTTAGAGCTTCCAACCACCTTTGGATGTGACTGATGGGTGTAGGAAGTACAGGTGGGCCCAGGTAGCCATTAGCAACTCTTCAGCCTGGATGAAGCAAGATTTGTGATGCACATCAAGTCGCCGCACTGTTAGCTGGCACAGTAAGATACCATTAATAAGCTTTGAGTGAGAGTGAAGTTTGCTTTATAACAACATCATTCTAACAATGATACCATCAATTTTGTGACGTATAAGCAGGTTTAAGTGTATTGAGGCCCGATGACATCAATGTGCCCACGTGTGGGCTAGTGGTATAAGCAAGCATTTTGGTGAGGCACAATGATGGATGCTTTTGAATACCTGGACGTAATTTCTATTTCTATTTGATTTCAGTTTATTGACAAATAAGAATAGGAGCAAAGAAAATAATTATAATACATAGTGGTAGTAAATAAATAATGTATCAGGCTGACACCTCTGAGGTGTTTGAATGTACTTTGTTATTCTTTCATATAGAAAAGCACAAGCACTTACGATATGGTAAAATTTAATATATTTTTCAGTGTGAAATACATGTACATTAAAAAAATATCTGCAACCTTCATGGGAATTGTTTTTCTAGCTCAAAGAAAATTGGTCTCATTCAAAGAACATTGACAAGAAGCATTAGAGCACTGTTATAAAAGTAACACTCTTTCTTTCCTTGCATATTGGTCGTCGAATTGATGTTGTCCTATTTGCAGTTGCGTGACATGACAGCTTTTGTCATTTTTCAACATCTCGTGACATCCATTAGTCATTGTCGCGTGACTGCAATTGTCTTCCTGTGCTCATCCCTTATGCGGGTAGCAATTAATATATCCCTTAGGTCTCACCCCCTCCCGATATGCCAATGTTAATTTGCAACTCTCTTCCAATGATGAATATGGTGTTCCATATTGATGTGTGAATTGGTTTAAGGTAATCATGAAGTTTTGAAAATTAGAAAACTGAAACAGCCTTTCGTAATTAACTTGAGACGGCTTGTTTTAAAGCGCACGTGGAAGAGTTTGCTTATCACTTTCATACGAAAAATGACTTTTTAGGCTGTGTTGATATAGGAGGTGCCAATCTGGGTAATTCCAGTGGCACTGCAATTAAACCACAATTTTAGTTAGTTATCCATGATTAAATCTCTATCGTCTTTGGCAGATTTTTTCAAACTTCTGATTCAAGTGATGGTTTCTTACTGATTAATGACATAAATATTTTCATTTCAATGGTTGGCACACCCGTATTTGATAAATCTTCCTCTCTAGATGAGCTGACAATAGTTAGTTTCACCCTGCCTCATCCAGTGTTTTTAATCAAAATGAGAAATAGGCTGTAGATTCGCTTAGTGATCTGTGACTTTGAAAATAGCCTCTGGAATTTTGGATATTGCTTTGTTACAGATGGTGATTCATCACTCCACAGGCTTTCTCTCAATTGACATTGTGAATAGAGTTACAGGCTAATGAAACAATGATATGTCATTTTATATCTATATAGAATTGGGGCATGTACTGTTGAACTTTTAGATACCAAATAGGCTGCTGTGACCAATTAACTTTCATTAAGAGGAGTGCAAAATGGCAGAAATTTGCATTTTCATAAAATCTGGGGTGGCCGGAGAGGAAATATATCACACCAAGTTTTAAATGTGCACCAATTTTTATCTCTTGGGTATGGCTAAGTACTCACACCATTAATTTTTAAAATTAGAAAATAGGTTTTTGTCTGCCCGCCCTATTAACCATCATTCAATCGGGGATGGGTTTCATATCTTCGACATTAATTTGATCCAGGATATATTTATGTTCTGCGATAATATTGCCTGCCAGCCATGGTCCAAGCAAACATTGGAAACAAAGGGAACAATCCAAAGGACAATAATTGATACCCTGAGCTGTATAAGCTGGTGCAAGGAGATGATTGCATTGCTGAATGAGCCAATATCTTTCTTGGTACCAGGTTGATTGGGATTTCTTTTTATTTTCTGCAGACAGATATTCGTATTTCCAGGTATAGCAATCAGAGGAAGTCATTTTGATGAAAGAGGACCATATTTGGAACAAAAGAGTTAATCACCGTAATAGACGCAACCTCCAATGTTCTGTATGAATTCAATCATGTCTACTAAAGTACTAATACATCCCAATGATTTCAAATTAAACGGACAAAACGATTGAAATAACAATTACAAGCAGCAACTTTAAATTACAAAAGCAGACAGTGGGTATCATAAGATGAGGTTAACTATAGTATTCACTAAATGTCAGCACAGAAATGTTGCTGTTTAAGTATGTTGCTTATCTTGGACCACACTCAAATATCAATACTGTATATGTATTATATACTTGATATATTATAATTATACACCTGATTTTTCATCGGTAATTTAAAAAAAGGGGGTTTGCGGACACTAGGGTGCATCGTCTGCCCCCTAAAAATTAAAAAATTGAAATATTCATTTGCACTTTTGCCATATTGTACCTTTGCCCGTAGAAACACATTCTGCAAAATTTCAATAAGATCCGATGTGGCTTTAGGGTGGCACTTTTGTGTCAAAGTTGAGTCCAAAATTGTCAAAAAATGATGCTTTGAAAAGTCGCGGTTAGAAATATCTAGCTTATGGTTGGCTGTATGATTTCAATTCATATACCATTATTCTTGGAAGAAAATTGTCTTTAATTTGAATGGTAGAAAGCTATACTTCTAAAAATTTCTCATACCTTAGTTTTTTTGGAAAGCGGAAAGTTTCTGACTATTATGACAAAATGTTTGGAAAAATCAACTTAGAAACTTAGAAGCTCAACTTCTGCGCATCTGTGACGTCATCGTTAGAATAAAACATAAAAAACACTTTGCTGAAGAAAGTAGGAAATGGAAAATGTTTTCTAGATAGTTATACATCAAATTCAAATGTGCAAATTTTCATAAATTACATGTAAACATGAGAAATACAACAGTTCATTGAGACACCGTTCTGCATATCCTTTTCTTCTGACTACATCATAATGCAATCAAGGTTTTATCAGATAATGTAGTAGACCATATTTCCACATTGCAGACTTCTTTGACTTCCCAAAGTCATTTTAACATCCTTTTTTTGATTTATCACATTTTACCCAATAAAAAAGAAAATATCTCCACTCAATTTTGACTTCTACAGAATGGAAACCATTAATGTTGGTATTCAAATTAAAGCTCTCTTTCTAAGGAATCTAACTGTGCCATTCAAAAATCATTTAATTTAAAATTGACAATGTTACTTATAACCGCGAATCACTAAAATATGACCTAATACTGAAATTTCAAGGCTGTTGTGCCACCCTTTGGCATTAGAATTTTTTCCTAAAAGTTTGCAGGGCTTCTTTTATGATACAAGGGTACAATCATGCAAAAGTGCATGATGTTCCGAAGATATAGGGGCAGACGATGCACCCTAGCGGACACTGTCCTAGATATCAAGCATATCAATAACAAAGACATATATATTTACTGTAACATATATGGTCACAAGTTTCTAACAAGGGTAACAGCAATAAGAACCCCACATCTATCAGTAGCTTGGCAAAAAGCCATCACACAGTGTAAATATATGAAATGTGCACCGCACCAGTGTAACAGCTGTGTATCAAAATATTTATTGATGCCAATGATACATCCAGAAGCAATGCTTTCTTGACTTCTAGATGTGCTTTCTATTATGCAGTTGTGTATAAAAACATTTACATGTATTGAAGCCCCTTGATGGAACTAGAAGCACTGCCCTTGACTTACAGATGTGCTGTCTATTCCGCAGTTGTAAATAAAAACATTTACATGTATTGAAGCCCCATGATAGATCTTAAAGCAATGCTTTCTTGACTTGAGAGATGTGCTTTCCATTCTGCAGGTGTCACACAATGCCTAATTTTCCTTGTTTATTTATTTTTTCATCTCAAAAGTAATGCACTGAAAGATTAATGAGAAAATATGTTCAACAACATTATCTTACATGCAAAAGCTTGCAGATAATTTCTTGTGAGATATCCAAAAACAAGAAATAACCTTAATTCATTTATTCAATTTGTTAACCTGAAAAGGTGTGCTAGATCAAATCCAGTGGCGGATCCAGAGAGGGTAGTCTAAAGGGGGCCCGAGCATCATTTCAGCATTCCTGGGCATCATTTCGGCATTCGCGGGACCGTGTTGCTCCATATTTTCTTCAAAATGTTATTTCCATCTTAATGGCCTAGGGGGGCCTCCTAGGCCCCCCTGGATCCGCCACTGAAATCTACCATTTTCCAGAAAAGAAGAGTCTAGTTGTTTTCCAGAAAAGAAGAGTCTAGTTGTGCTAGATCAAATCCAGTGGCGGATCCAGAGAGGGTAGTCTAAAGGGGGCCCGAGCATCATTTCAGCATTCCTGGGCATCATTTCGGCATTCGCGGGCCCGTGTTGCTCCATATTTTCTTCAAAATGTTATTTCCATCTTAATGGCCTAGGGGGGCCTCCTAGGCCCCCCCTGGATCCGCCACTGAAATCTACCATTTTCCAGAAAAGAAGAGTCTAGTTGCTGTCTGACAAATAAAATTGGAATTGGAATCAGTTGGTATTCTTTCCTCTTGCTGTCCTGATTAGCCTAGCAAGTGCATAAATACAGGACATGAAGCCCCAAACATCCATCCATCCATCCATCTTTCCTCTTGAATGCCACTTGCTACGTTTTCGTTCCATTTCATCAGTTACCTTGTGTCCAAAGAAGGATATTATGAGCCATAATTGAATGTTGGAACTAATATAAGGTATACTTAGTGAGATATAGAGAGATTATCACTTGGTATATAAACATAATCTCATCTCAGTAACTCACGATGTATTTAGTGTGGACATTCGTATTAATTAGTAATACGAGCAGGGAGAGCTCCTTCAAGATTAGGATGATCTCATAGAGCAAGGCTATCATGAAAAAGACTTATAAATATTGCAGTGAATCATGGACAGGAGTGGAGATCGGAACAGAGATGAGATGACATAGTATGTATATATATCTTTCCCTGGGGAGTGTGAAGACAGTTTGAAGACATTTGATTTAAGTGTTTTTCTTGGTTGGCCCTGGCTCTTTGCCTGAATGCAGGAAATTCCATTTGTCAAAAAACGGAAGTGCTTCTAAATATCTTCAGGAAGTTGTTTTTAGGTCCTGAGACTTATGGAGTTTTACTGCTGCTGAAAACTCACAACTGAGGAAAAGCTGGGTATCAATGGAAGTAAAGCTGGAATGGGAGTAGAGTTGAAGAGATGTAACCAACGGAATCTTATTTGAGACTTCAAGGAAGTTAGGGGAGATAATGCAGAGTGGCATGTACATATTGTTGAAGATGATTGTTCATGCACTAACTCTGATATAAAAATTAAATCATTCTTCTACTGACTAACAGTGGATAATATTGTTTCACTTCATCTGGTTGTGGTGTCAACATGTTGTACAACATGAAAATCTGTATACAATCTGTATAAAATTTAATATTCAGAGTAAAATGAGTAACTCTCGTTCGATTGTAAAGTATTGTTTGGCCTATTTTACAACATCGAAAGTCGTTTTCTTGATCATATTAGAAATCACCAACAAAAAACAATCGTCGCAGTAGAAATCGCTGACATGAACATTCTATACATCACTTCATCTTCATGCATATCTAATCGAAGCTGGCTGAAGGCATAGCAGAATGAGTTGTATCAATTATGAAGTGTCCAGAGGCAACATAATATTATAAGTTGGTGAGCACACCAACTTTAAGAAGTGCTTTCCCTTCTTTATGTCAAGACATATGTTACATTTCCTGCAACAAGTCATTATGCCAAATTTGTGTATGAGGTCTTAAACACAAGGCAGACAAAACAGCACCCATAAACAGGGTTATTATGTGAGTTCTTTCGTGTTTGTGCTTTAGGGGAGCACTCTGTCTTGTGTACACTAAAAGATAGAGAGGGTATTATTATGTCTCATGTCTCTCGTCTATAGCTCTGTAGCTTTGTTTTTGGCTTGAAAAAAGAGGAGCATAGAACATCTTCATATGTGTCTTGACTTATACATGTGCAGTATTTTCCATAATTATGATATTGTGGCATGTATGTCATTGGACACGAACTTTTCCAAGAAAGTTCACAATTGCATAAGTCGTCGTGATAAACTAATGAAAGTGTAAAGACTCAAATCAGAAAATATCACTCTTGAATAAAGGTATTAATATCAAGCACTGATACAGTGTTTAGATAAGATTTGCATCAGATGTGATGGACTGACAAAAGTTCATGTATAACCTTTCTTTGTCTTTCTTTTCCTCTCCAGTTAAATGCGTAGAACTTGCAGTCTGCCCATTACGCTATAAGTTTTCATGAGTCACAGAGTGAAAAAATCGACATAAACCGACACCCATGTTTTGCAGTCAAGTTGACCTGCTGTAATTAGTATACAGAAAATGATTACTTTGATCAAAAATGTGTAATACCCAGATTATATATCAAAGACTAAAATCTTAAGGTTAATTAGGCAGTAAAAGGGCTGTCAAATGACTTTGTATGGTTACATGATCATACAAGCTGGGGTAAATCAGGGCTTACTTATTCTGACCTGTGATTGAGATTGGGTCTAAGTAACCACTTGATGTACATGTATATAGACTTGATAGTATGGTGCCAAAAATGAAACTAGCAGTTAACATTTGATTTGGTCATACTTGTGGGTCTGGAGTAATAAAGACATGTTTTAAAGTGATGTACAAGGCCAATCTCATAAGGCCTCAGTCTCATGAAGGAAGTCATGTAAAGACACAGCTGAAGTTATTTTTATGTAATGTTTTATTATCCGTGGTTATTGAAACCCCTTATCTCTCCAAAACAAAACTTTACGGTGTGCAAATGTGCTTTGCTGTTTAATGTGAGACTTGGTAAGCAAGTGAAAAGACTGCAGAAAGTTATGAAGAGAGGCGCTGCAAATTACGAACAAAAGGCAGAGAAGGAAAAGGTAAATTCCTAAGAGAAAATTTCTAATGAAAGTTGAATCTGTGGGAATTTAAAAGAGCGAAAAGCGAAAGACACCGTTTGAAAGTTCTGTGTGAAAAAGATCTGTCTTAAGACAGAAAAGTGAAGCCTGGGGTAGTTCCCAAGGATAAATATTTTCTAGCAAACTCTAGATCACGAATGACAAAGCCAAATCCATTGACTGTCAGGATTTCCACTGCTCAACAAGCCCCACTGAAGTTAACCATTGACACCACATGCTTCTGCAAAATTTTTGATTTGTAGAATTTCATGCTGCATGTCCAATTGAACTTTTCTGTGAGGTTATTTAGTGCCTCCATTCAACATACAAGAACTTTGTAGTCATGCTTCATTAAATATGATAACACCAAGTAAATAATATTATTCAAAGTGTGCGAAATTCAATTTTTTGATCATGTCATTATTTTGCCTGGGGTTAATCATGACATGACCACTCCATATTGGGTCAATCAGCCCTGCTGAGTGTGATTCCTAGATGCCATATTGACCGGGCAACCATGTTCCATGCAGTGACCAATAATCACAAAACCTCACTGTATTTGCTTGGCTGGTGACAGAAAAGACTATATTGATCTATTGATGCAATTGACAAAAGAAATACAGACAAATCTTGCGATATGTTGATAAAATCTGAAGTCATTTTGTCGCAAAGCAATGTCCTACCATTCATTGGTTATCCCTGAGCATTGGAGCCTCTTACAGTCGATAAATTACAAGTGACACAGAAGTGGAACTTCACCCTTCTTCAACTAAGATTCTTCTTTGTATCGCTGGTCCCTGGCATGGAGAAAAGTGTGGTGAGCCTTCCACTGAATACAGCTCAGGGCAGCTACAGAGCAGCGCCCTGGGGCACAGGACATAGGAGCATTTGCCAAGTTCCCATGACATAGCAACCACCAGTGTTGGTGATCACCGTATGATGATGATTGATTCAGGGATGCTCGGGGTCTTTCAATTGACCTAACACAAAACACTGGATACAACCCGGCTTCATTTAATGCACAACTTCAGAACAAGGACTCTGACCAAATTGAGTTCCTGGATGGGATTCTTACCCACATCCTCACAGCCAGTGGTTGCACAAAGAAGCACTCTAAGTTAATCATTAGGTCACAGAATTGAGGAAAACACCATATTGACATCTTGGAGCATTCTGTTCACAAGAGGGACATTTTTGCGTCCTGACGTTCTCCTCCATTTCTCTCTTTCTCATATACTCCTTTTTTAAATCTTTTTCTCAATATATTATATAAGTGTCACTCTCAACTACTATTTTGCATGATTACCTGAGGGTCAGCGGGCGTCTTTTCTCTAGTACAAAGATGACATTTTTTTAAACCAATGCACAGAAATGTCATATACCTTGGGTTCAGTCATACTGTCACTTTCATCTATTCACAGCAACATGCCATTTTTTGATAGTACCCACAGGCAAGAAAGACTACACTGTAGATGAGTGTTAATGAGCAGGTTGTTCTTACAGCACTACTTGCACATGAATTACTAGCATCAGGTAAAATAATTAGCAACAGAAGGATGAATGTTATCTTGTACTATTTTTGTAGTCTCCTTTGACAGGTCTCTGGCATTCTCTTCTCATTGTCAATTCTCTTGTCTAAGGATTACTCATGTTCGGACGTTTTTGCTCTAAAATAATTATTGAGCAACAAAACGTTGATCTCCCAAAACTGACTACCCACATAACAGAGTCCTTGAACATGCTACTAGACAGATAATTTACATGGAAAATTTACAGCAAATAGTCTTCTTTACATTATTCTGATAATTTTTATACTGTATGCTTCATGAACACAGTAATTTCCGTCTCACTTTATTTCTTTATAAATGTTGAAAGAAATTTTGGAAAGACTGATTTCTCATACTGTGCCAATGGGGCACTTTGTCTGATTACTATTCTCCCTGCTTATCGCATGAAGCCCAGCAGTGTGTAAAGGCTGGACATAAGGCCTTACCACCCTCCTAACACTTCATCTGCAATTCTTGATTCTTACTCATAACATGACCTTGTATCTGGTAAATATCATAGCTGGGTTCACCATTCCAATATTACATTTCTGCCCATGTTACCCCTCATATATGGTAAATTGCACTTATCCTCTGCACATATGACACGATGAATCAGCAATATGCCTTTGAGTATGAAAGGCCACATACAACATTGCGAGCAAGAAAGGGTCAGAGGGTACCAATGATACAAATTACTGAATATATGAAAAAAAACAACTATACAGCTTGGTACAAAATGAAAATTCGAATTTCTATTCATGCTTACAGGATTTCTGTGACGAAACAAATGTACACCTTGTTGAACAACAAACACAATTTGCATGTATTTTATATTTTATAAATAGCATGAAATTTACAGAAAGCAGTAAATCGGCAGAATTGACAGCCATTTTGGAAAATATTAACCTAAGCTGAATTTGTGGTCGCTCCCTATCTATATATGTTAATAAAGATGTTTTCTAAGTGTGTGCCAAGTTTCATGCATGCTTTGACATGTATGTGTAAATGCACAATTTTTTATACAAACCAGCCTCATTATACCTAGATAGTTACAAGTTGAAATAGACAGCTTTAAATTATTGTTCATAAGGGTAGGTTGCACAATAAATTGGATATGTGTGCACTTCTGTCATGTATATCTATCTAAGCTAGCTTTTCACTAAATTAGATTTAGAGCTGTGATGCTAAATTGTTATTCAATTCAATTATCCACAGTTTACTTTCACCCCTATAAACAAGGGGTGTTCAGAAAGTTCTGACAAATTATTTTGACAATTTTTTCTATTTGGAGCACTGATTTAAATTCTAACAAAACAAATTTCAAAATTTTTGATATCAATTCTGGTAACATTGTATTGTGGAAATGTAAACACGGTAAAGTATTTTCACTGTAACTGCACAATCTTTTGCAAAAAAGTAATGCAAGTAAATATACAGGTTGTCAGGTTAACAACAGCAAAGCTTGTATTTATTTCCTGGATATAGGGATAAGTCTAAGCTTGGTTCCAGGCATAGTCTTTGACTTAGAGCAGACACAGAATGAGCTTTGTCTTAGAGCATCCGAATATGTTCAGACGTTGCTAATGGGTGTAGGATGTGCAGGTGGGACCATGTAGCCATTAGCAAGTATTCAGCTTGGAAAAAGCAGGGTTTGTGATATTAATCAGAACACGGCACTATTAGTCAGCACAGTAAGATACCATTGGTATAGTTTCGAATGAGCCTGAAGTTTGCTTCACAACATTATTATTTTTAAAAAATATTACCTATATATATATTGTATAACATTAAAAAAATAGATTAGCCAAGCAGATATCTGGCTTCTCAAGCAGCATTGATGTGTAAGAAGGCATAAGTGGTTTGAGGCCAGATGACAGCGACGGGCTGTCATGAGGCCTCTTGGAATAAAAAAGCTAAGATTTTGGTGAGACACAATGATTGCCCTTGAATTTCATGACATAAATGTGTTTTGTCATTCTTTCATATAAAAAGTCACTAACACTTTAATATGATATGACATTTAAATTTAATGTGTTTTTAAACGTGAAGGACATTCACAAGAGTCTGCCATCTTCATGGGAAATGTCTCTTTCAAAGAACATGGACAAGAAGTATAAGAGTATTGTTATGAAAGTAACACATATCATAATTTCTTCAATTACATATTGTTAGTCAAATTTATATTGTTCTATTTGGAGTTGTTAGGCATGACACCTTTTGTCATTTGTCAGCATCTTGTGACAGCCATTTGTCATTGTCAAGTGACTGTAATTGTCTTCCTCGGTTCATCCCGGGGTTAACACAAAGTCTTCCTACCCCTTCCGCATATGCTGATGCTGATTTGCAATTCTCTTTCAATGACAAATATGATGTTCCGTATTGATGTGTGAATTGGTTTATGATAATCATGAAGTTTTGAAAATGATAAAACTGAAATGGCCTTATGATTGCTTGTTTTAAAGTGTATGTAGCAGAGTTTTGCTTATCACATGAAAAATGACTTCACTGGCTGTGTTAATAATGGAGGTGCCAATCCAGGTTATGCTCATTGCACTGCTGTTAAACCTCAGTTTTAGTTAATTACCACCCCCCCCCCCATTACCCCCCTCCCCCATTAAATGTCTATCAGCTCTGGCAGATTTGTTCAAACTTCTGATTCAACTGTGGGTTTCCTACTGGTTAATGACTTTTAAAAATATTTTCATTTCAATGGTTGGCACGTGCATCTCTGTGTGATAGGTCCTCCTCTCTATACCAGCTGATAATAGTTAGTTTCATTCAGCTACCTGGTCTGACAGGAGAATAAATATTGCCTCATCCGCATTAGTCTGTATTCTCGGTTGGTGACTTTGATAATAGCCTCGGCAATCTTGGATATTGCTTTGTTATAGAGGGTGATTTTTCACTGCACAGGCTAGTTCTAAGTTGACATTGTCAATTGAGTTACAGGCTAATGACACAATGATATGTCATTTTGTAGCTATATAGAACTTTGGCATGTTCTGTTGATCTTTTCGAAATAAAATATTTGATAATCTGCTGGGACCAATAAATTTTCCTTAAAAGACACGCAAAATAGCAGAAAATATGCATTTTCACAAAAACTTGAGTGGCCAGAGAGAAAATACATCCCATCAACACTCCACCAGATTCTCTGGGTGCCGACCAAGTTCTCTTTGCATCAATTTTCATCTCTGTCAATCGATTGGGGATGGGTTTCATATCTTTAACATCAGCTTGATCCAGGATATAGTTATGTTCTGAGGCAAAATCAAATCTCCTAAAACCTCCAATTTGAAAATGAAAATTGATGACAACATAAGTAAAACAAAGCAATGCAAAATTTCAGCCAAACTGGTTAATATTTCGAGGTGGCACAAAGCCCATGAAGTTTATAATGTAATTCCTCATTCTCGCAACTGAAAAATTTGTCAATTTCCCATATCTTTCTCAGAAGTGAATATCTTTTCCTGATTTTTTAGTAAATGATAAAATTGGCATGGCAAAGTAATGGGGATATCTTTTATTTATCATTCGTATATAATAGTAAGTGAAATATTTGCCTGTTTTTATGAAAAAAAGGCTTGATAATTAACCTATGTAATATCTATGCTGACCTGCTACTAAACTTTGCTCAGACCATGGCCAGTAGGCAGGGTGGTCCAAATACTCTTTCTTCTGATTTTCTCTAATTTGAATCTTGTATTCTAATCTGATATGGATAGAAAGTATTGTGTAATTTCAGCAAAATCAATTAATAATTAGAGGTGGAACAATGCCATTGAAGTTTAACATGCGATTGCCCATTGTTATTGGCAAATCTTGCTGTGACGGCGTATTATTTTGATCAAGTAACCTTTTTTGATGCCCACTCCAGTCCTGATATATTCTTTCTGAATTACAAAGTTTAGTAGCAGGTCAGCATAAAGTCATTACAAAAATGTTGACGTTTAAATATGTTACTGTCCTTGGCACAAATGTCAATGGTGTACATATGTATTTGATATATTATATATCTGATTCTTCATGGGCTATTTGAAAAAGGGCGGTTTGCGGACACTGTCAGAGTTATCAAGCATATCAATGACAAAGACATATAGTTACTGTAACATATATATGGCCACCAGTTTCCAGCAAAGGAAATGACAGTAATAAGGGCCCAACATCTATCAGCAGTTTGGCAAAAAGCCATCACACCGTGTAAATATATATATGAAATGTGCACCGCACTACTGTAACAGTTGTGTATCAAAATATTTATTGATGCCCAATGATACAGCCGGAAGCAATGCTTTCTTGACTTGTAGATGTGCTTTCTATTCATCAGAATCTGATGTGTACCAAAATATTTATTGATGCCTCATAATACATTTAGAAGCAATGCTTTCTTGACTTATAGATGAGCTATCTATCCTGCAGGTGTCACACAATGCCTAATTGTCCTTGTTTAAATAATTTTGACATCTCAACAATAAGGCAATAAAAGATTAAATATAAAACATGTTGAACTACATATCTATCTTGCAAAAGCTTGTCAATGTTAAAAAAAAACAAGAAACAACCTTCATTCAATTATTTAATTTTCTGAAAAAGGAGTGCTATAGACCTAGATCTACCGATTGTCTACAGTCTAGTTGCTGTCTGAGTCAGTCTGACAAACAAAATTGGAATTGAAATCATTTGGTATACTTTCCTCTTGAATGTCAGCTGCTCTATTTTCACTCCATTTCATCAGTACATTGTGTCCAAACACGTATATTGTGTGTCATAGTTGAATGTTGGAACTAATAAAAGCTGTAATTAGTGAGATATAAAGACATTATCACTTTGGTATATGCACACTGTCTCATCTCAATAAATCACGATGTATTAGGATAATCGCATAGAGCAAGGATATCACATAAAAGCCTTATATTGCAGTGAATCATGGACCGGAGTGGAGAGCAGAACAGAGATGAGATGAATTAGTAATCATATTATTATGCATATATATCTTTCCCATAGGGTTCGTGAAGACACTTTGAAGAAACGAGATTTAAGGTTTTTTGCTTGATATGCCCTTGTTCTATGTCTGAATGCCAGATTTTACATTTGCCAAAAAACGGAAGTGCTTAAATGTCTTTAGGAAGTGTTCTTAAGGTCCTGAAAGTTTCAGAGTTTTCTTGCATCTGAAAACTCACTGCAGAAAAGCTGGGTGTCAATAGAAGGAAAGCTGGAGTGGGAGCAGAATTGAAGAGATTTAACCAACAAAATCTTATTTTAGAGTTCCAGGAAATTATAGGAGTAGTTAAGGCAGACTAGAAATGTATATATTATTGAAGGTGATTGTTAATGCATTAACACTGCCGTAAAAATCAAATCATTCTCCAACAGATAAACTGTGAATAATTTTGTTTCACTTTATCAAGTTATGGTGTCGACATGTTGTAATCCGTATGAAATTTGATAATATTCAGAGTCAAATGATTTACTCTGTACATTAATTGTGAAAATTGACAAAAATGTATTGCTTAGCCCATCTGAAGGTATCGAAAGTTGATGTCTTGATCATATTCACTTATGTCATAACCGTCAAACACAAGAACAGTCATCGCAATGGAAATTACTACCTAGGCCATGACCATTCCATAGATCACTGAATGAAATCCATCTTTATTCTTTTATAGTCGCAAATAGCTGAGGGCATAGCTGGACAAACAAGTCTTAGAGTTGTGAATATGTTCTGACAATCCGACATAGTGATGTAGTGGAAAACAGCATATCCGCAGAGGCTGGTGCTCCCTAGTGTCAATTACGAAGTGTCTGGAGGCAACATTCAATTATTAAACTTTGGTGACTCTTGCTGGTGGCGAACACTTTGGGATTTTGACTCCAAAAACTGTAGAAGTGAAAGCTAATGTGACGCAATAAATGACACAGTTTTACTGTCTCAACTTGTGTCAGCCTTGAAATCATTGATTGCATCAAGAAAAGATAGCCAACTGAAGACTTTTAAAGATTTATATGTCATAGAGTAAATAAGTGTTTCTCCATTTCTTTACCTTCTCCTTTCAGTTCATACCTACAGTACAACATAATATGCACGGTTTCTATGACCAACAAGCAATCGTAATTTCACTGCAAAATCAGGTAAAATATCCCAAATTAAGGCAAGCAATACTTAATTGTGCATACAAACAGACAAAATCATGTGGAGAATCCGAACAATCATATGATGTATGTAGAAGCATAATGAGAATGACAAGGAGGAAATATGGCTAATTGGGTATGAAGGGATAAGAAATAAGCACATTTGGACAATTAACCAAAGAGCGGTAAACAACATAAGTAGATGACAAGGTCCAAGTCCTATGGTAGCTGAGACACATTCACATGAGATAATGAGCTTACTATTTCCCGCTAGACATGTCGGTTGTCTCTTTTCATTAACTTGTGATGAATATATTCTTGAACAAAATAAATATAAGATATCATGCACATACTATTATCATTATCAGTCAAGTGTCACAGAGGTTTCCAAGTGGTATAATGCTAATAGACTCTGCCTAAATACGGATAAATGTAATGTGATGGTGATGTCATCCCGATATATGCATGGATTTGATTCCAGATTGCAGGTAAAAATGAAAGATGAAATGCTTGAACAAGTCCAGGTTTCTGATTATTTAGGTATAAGACTCGATTATGACATGTCTTGGAACTCATATATAAGCAAGCTGTGTGCATCTCTAGGCTTCAAAATTAGTAAACTATCTCGTCTGAGACAAATTGTGTCTTATAATGTTTTAAATAAGATATATATTTCATGCATCCAACCTGTTATTGATTATGCCATATGTTCATGGGGTTTCACATGTAATTACAATATTGACAAAATTCAAAGGCTTCAAAACTTTGCTGCACGTATTGTTTCTGGTAATTTTGATTATGTAAATTGCAGGGGTATTGATATTGTAAAATCGCTTAAGTGGATGAATGTTCGACAGAGAAGAAATTACTTCACAATTCTGCTAGTATTCAAATGTCTCATGGGTAGTGCGCCTGAATATCTTTCAGACAAATTTGTGTTGTACAGTGACATTGAACAGCGCTATGCTTTAAGATCTAGCGATGGAATGAATTTAATTGTGCCATGTATGAACTCCTCTTATTTTAAATCCTCATTTACTTACAATGGTGCTATTTTATGGAATGGACTTCCTGCAGAGATGCAGAGACTCACAGATTTGGAGAATTTTAAGAGATGTCTGAGGACTTTTATTCTTTTATGATTTTACAAGGATTTTATGCATTTTCATTATTTTATTGTATGACAAATGTATCTTGTTGATATTTTGTGTCAATAAAAACCTATATATATATGTATATATTGTACATAGTTTTATTTTTACTGTCTTTATTGCTTTTGTGTATTTCATCAGGACCAATTGTAAAACAGATTTGTCTGATATTGTTATCCTGAATAAACATATTTAATAATAATAATAATAATCATTCTGAGTTATTTTTCTGATATAGATTTACATTTGCATTTCACTGCCTTATTATGGTCGGTATATCAATTGTGTGCAATTGACTAGGTCATGGGTCTGACTGTAGGTTGGAAAACATGCTCTTGCATAGCTTTGTATAATGGTATAAATCACATCTAAAATCATGTCAAAACACTATCTCACTTCCTTAAACTAACTGAAACTCTGTGACTGGTGTGCTGCATGCTGGTCCTTTCTCAATCTACTAATAACTAAATACTCAGCCTTTCAGGCAGATTATTTTGTTCCTTTAAGGCAGGTCAGTCCTGTCCATCCTTACAACTGATATCCTGCCTTGAGGCTCTCCTAACAGGTCTGTGAGACATCAGCCTCCTCCAGTTAACTCCAGTTGCAACTCACCGACATCTATCTCAGGCATGTGTGTTCAGTCAAGTTATGGGTAGCACTCTTTTCCTCTTTGATGATGTGCACAATTCAAATGCACTGTCATTTCTGAATTTCTAAGACAGTGATAATGATTTAAATCATATGTCTAAACACAGTGTACCACACTACAATAATAGATTCTTGAGAAAGTTAATACACCTAGTTACTTAACCTTTGCTTAGCAACAATTTATGATTCAGATGAGGGATATTACATGGAAGTGTTGCACCCAATATTGCAGTTAAACATTTTAATGTGGCACAAAAGGAACTAATGCTATAACTTTAACCTCCATGTAACTTTTGCTGAACAATATAAAGCAATCTGCCCTTTTTTGTAGTGTCAATGCACGTCATACTCTCCTTGGAGTCATTTATTGGTGTATGAAGTCTGATGCAGAAGGCAGCAAAAGAACATCCATAAACAGGGTTATTACCTGAGCTCTTTTGTGTTTGTTCACCAGAAGCACAGACTGTCATTGTGTCTACAGAAAGATGGAGCTTGTATTTTATCTCATGCTTTCTTCTCTTGGGCTTTGCTTTTCATCCCGATTATGTGACTTGAAATAAGATGATATCAAAAAGCAGACAACGGCAAATCTAAGTTTCACACATGCAGAGCGTTTTGTTATGGCATTCTTGTTTTTATAGACATAAAGTAATGTTTAATAAAATCTTGAGTTCAGTCAAAATGTCAAATACAACAACAATGATGAAAAATTGATAACTACATAAATATGTGCATTGCAGAACTTATCAGAACAGTGCTACATTCAGGCAAAAATAAGAAATAAGACTGCTTTTTTTGGACCGGAGGGAATTTTAAGGCTACTAAGCCTGCCCTTTTCAAACTTACAATGTGCTTTTGTAATTTAGACTTATTCGGCAGCATTCAGGCTCTTTAAGTGGTGTGTTTTCCAGATCATTTTCCTCCTCTCATATAAAAGAACATTATGCAAGCGCTGGTGTTTGCAAAATATGTCTTGAAAGTTTTGAGACAAAAGTCAATGTGGGCGTATAATGTTCCATTTTTGTGAAAGTGCCACTTAATGCTGGTTATTTTCTCATTTGTCATAGTGAGTGTTTTTCTTTTCTTTTTTTCTGGTAATGTCTTTGTTATGATCTTTTCGAATTTCTTTTCTGTACAGATAGTTATAACCAAGACTACCCATGAGAATATGAAGGAGAGGGTACTAAAATTCCATTTCAATCCTAATTAGGTACTACACGTTTGCTCTCAAAGAAAGACTTTAAAGAAGTATTAAAGACCAAGCTGAGTTGGTTAAAAAGCTCAACTTTTGACAAAATAAATGTCTGATTGCAAAAAAAAGAGACTTGGCAGATCAAGATTTTTGCCATAAAATGTCTGATCACGAATGACAAAGCCAAAACCCTTAACTGTCGTGTACCACACTGCGCATGTCTCTGTGAAGTTAATCAATGATGCTGTGTGCTTTTGCAAAATTCAATATTTGGCTCTACATACTACTGTCTTGTGTATCCACTGTAGTTTCCTTTTAAAGTTCAGAGGTTTCAATTTTGAAGGGTTGTCTCAGCTCAGGTCGTGACTCCATAATACTTGCAAAAAATTACGATGGCTGAATAATCATAATATGAAGGCACTGGAAATATGATACCCTAGGATAAATTAATTTTGATTTTTGACGTAATATGAATTAAAGAGCTTATAATTCAATTTTAGAATAAAAAATACTTTAGCATGACTGAAATCAAACAAAACCTCTTAAAGCATTTCCTTGATGGGAATTATTGCAGGTAAAGCTGTGGGCTCCAAAATTAAATTGGACTCCCTTGTTTTCAGCAATGGGACATCTGTCAACAATAGTTGCGTCATATATTTTGCTGTATTGTGGTATTCCTGTTACTGAAATTGTACTAGCAATTGTAGATTTTACACTCAAACACCTGAATCTGCTCAGTGAGAGTCAAAAATTATTTTTGGAATCAGAATGTCACATAATAATTCACCACGGTCCATTATTGCTTTTCTTGCTATTTCAGATCGAAATAAATCAAAAACTAAAGTCATCAAAGTTTCAAATATACGTTGGTTAGATGCTATAATATATTAATACGCAACATTAGGGTGATGCAAAAAAGTGAAGTTTTGAAATGTTAATGGGGCACCCCCTGAAGTTGTTCCAATATATGAAAAAAAAATTCAGTAAAAATTTGAGCTCAATCGGACAAAAATTAGAGGGTGCTACCTAGGGTGCCTCATTTCAGAACAAGTTTCAAATATCCCACCACCTGGTATTTCATGGTGTTACTTATGTCAGAATACAAGTCCATGCCAATTTTCAAGAAAAAATATTGATGCTCTAAGGTCCCTCAAGAGCTCTGAAGATAACAGGGTTAAAATTAAGCGTTTTTAGCGATTTTCGTCAGGTATACATGTTTCTGTTCATAATCTTTTCATTGTAACATGACAGATCATGCAAAATGTCAGTGCTTGTGAATCTGGAAATATTAAAGTTGTAGTTTTAAACCCTAAAAATAGTTTTTATGGTAATATTACCAATATTTAAGTATTTTAATGTGATTTTAAGCGAAAACCACCCACTTTAATGGCAATATCACTGATAGAGAGTAAACCGTGTTGTCCTTCACTTAGTTTCTCACCTCAACAAACAGTCTGGGGGGTTCAATTCTCGAGTGGGGCAAATTATCTCAAATGTCAATCAGACTATTTACTACATAGCCAAGAAGTAAGGACAAAGCTTCACATGTTCATTTGCTGTCTACACAGCCATGAATGAATAAGTCCTTCACAGCAAATTAACTATGTAAATATTTTTTGTTCTTCCTCCATTGTAACATTTTTTCTGAAATTGTTAATTTTTGTGTTTCAGGTTTCTCAAGGGCATTTAATGCAGTGAGTCAAAAATACTGTAAATCAGCCATTTTACAGGACTATGCCACAATTTATTTGTCCTGTGTAGATTGAGTGGATAGACAAACACGTTTTGTGTACAATGCAAGCAATAACATGTTTATAACTTCTGAGACAGGCTGTAATCTTCAATATTCATACTTCAAGGTACAATAACCAGGTTAGCAGGAATTCAAAAGGTTGCAAAACTCTTAGAATTTTTCTAATGAGTTCTTAATGCTTTAAGAATGGAGGAAAAATGCTTGCAAGGTAAATTCATCAGTTCTGATTCAACTCTATTGTATCAGAACTGATGAATTTAGTATTAAAGGTTCTCAGTCTGTATTAAAAAGCCTATTTTGATTTAAGATGTTAAACTGATCTTATTCTAGGGCATTGAACAGTCAGTTGTCTACCACACAAAAATCATCTGTTCAAAATGATGATGATACCTTTTATACGGAATGAATTAAGTGCACATGCCGGACACTATTTTTCTTAATTCATTTTGACAAACTTTTCAGAATTAGAAATAAAGGTTTTGTCCAATAGCCATAAGCTGACTTGAGTATGTCATGTCTGGCATGGATTACTAATACTTTGGTACCATACTGGCCCGATGCAGAATCGCGCATGCAAGTAATAAGTTTGCTTGGTCACCCTGAATATGACTACAGACAAGTCGCCATGAAAACCATGAAATATTTGTCTTAAAACCCTTACTGGATTAAAATGACATTTATGTGCATCCCCAGCTTACTGCCTGAAGGGCGATTTATACCCCTAAAATCTGCTGTTGTCCCTGGTGACGTCACAAGCACAGAATTGTTTTTTTTGGACTGCTCAGTCCAGTAAGGGTTAATTAATTAAAGCATATATGTTTGCAAAGTACTGGGTACTTAATGGATGTCAAAAAAAAAATGAATGAGATGCATGTTCCGTACTGTGTTTCCGGCCTTGAATTTTGTCGTCCCTTGTTATTCTGAGATGGACATGCACAAGAATGATGATGTCATCCTCCTACTGTCTGCAGAACACACATAGATCAATTGTGAAATGACAGAAAGGCTTGTTTTTTGACATAATCAATGTTTGTGTTGAAATGAAATACAAAGCTACTGTAACAGATAAACAGTACTTGATTTGCAACAAGAAAATTTACAATAAATTGTGGTTACTTGTCAGGTCTTGGAAGATGAGTAAGCAGGAAGGAGAAAAGGAGGGTTTTAAGACTTTTTGAACATTGTAGTTGATTTCTATCAATTTAAAAAGATTTGTTTTGCACTGATGAGTCAGTGTTGATATTTAGACACATTAGTGACTGCAATGAGTTCCACAAACTTGTATTGTTTTATTTTTGTCACTTTTTGGTACATTATGCAACATTTTTATTGAAATTTTAATAAAGCAAACTACAGATGGAATATTTTAGTGTTGCAGAGCCAGTCAGACGACGAGGCGTCTGACTAATTCTATCACTGCCTGAACTCTGTATTATATTGGTACAAGAGTCAGGTGTATGCATTGTTTTGCAATCTGAAAATTTAGTAGATTTGTACAGACATTAGGCAGTTAATGAAATTATTTCAAATTGCGTCAGTGACTCAAAAAGTTCAAACAGAATTTGTTGAACTTGTTACAGAAATGAGTTCGATATGACTTCAGTCATATATTTTAATTTTTTGTGTCAACGCAGGTCAAGCTGTCAAACAGTCTGATGCGAGGGTAGATATTTATGAATCACCTTGAGGCCTGGTATCTATGATTGAGCCTCCCTGACTCCTAAGGGTAGGAATTAACTAGAAAGGTCCAATTTGTACTGTATATCAGTGATATTTCCATTAAAATAGGCGATTTTCACTTAAAACCATTGTAAAATACTTCAATACAGGTAATATTACCATAAAAATTATTTTTTGGGTTAGAAAACGCATCTTTTTTGTTTTCAGGTTTACAAACATGGACATTTTGCATGATGTGTGCTCTCACAATGATAACATTATGAATAGAAACATATATACCTGACGAAAATCGCTAAAAACGCTTAATTTTAACCCTGTTATCTTCAGAGCTCTTGAGGGACCTTAGAGCATCAATATTTTTTCTTGAAAATTGGCATGGACTTGCATTCTGACATAAGTAACACCATGAAATACCAGGTGGTGGGATATTTAAAACTTTTTCTGAAATGAGGCACCCTAGTGCACTGCCACTGCTACCGCATCATGAAAATTAACATTAATATTCAATACAAAAATATCCAATATTTTGTCATGTAGTGAGTTCTACTATACCTGGTGCACCAAACCAATGCGGCATGGTCATAATTTTTGGGTCTGGTTGTCAGAACAGCGGATCAATACAAATTTGGATTATATCTTACTTCTCCATGCTGCTACCACCAGACTAACGAAAATAAAATAGTCAAAATATACCAAATTCGCGGTATTTAATAACATTGCGGGTTTTAGTGTCACATAAATGAAAGTTACTTCAATAGATGGAGCATGAAAAGAGCTTTAATTTGAATACCAACACTGCTATATTCTGACCATCTGACCCCATTCAATTAGGTTATTTGTCATTAACAATTATTTGCGAAAATTCCCAATATTCAAGGGAATGCAGTAATACTGTAGAATATAGCAACATAGTAATGATGGTATTCAAATTAAAGCTCTTTTCCTGCTTAATAAGATGGTGTAACTTAAATTTGTGTACCTTTATTCCTGGTTATGTTATTCAATACCGCGTATAACCTTAATACTGTAAAAATCGGGCAAAATTTGTTGCTTTAAGAGTGCCCTGTAGCCTGAAATGACCGGATATTGGCAAAATATGAATGGATTTGTGATGAGAATAGTGGAAGGCTTAAATAAGAAAAAAATTACAAATACTCTAGTGGTAGGATAACTACCTTCACCCATCACCCATAAAACTGGGATTTCGCCCATAGCAATACAATGTTATATTTCAAATTACGGTAGCACCCTCTAAAATTTGTCCGATTTGGCCCAAATTTTTACTGAATTTTTTTTTCATATATTGGAACATAATTGGGGGGTGGCCCATTGAAAATTCAAAAATTTATTTTTTTGTGTGCAATCTGCATCACCCTATGCAACATGTTAGATCAAATCATAAAATAGGCCTAATTCGGGTGGCCTACTTATGTACATATGTATGTAGTTTATTTTCAACAAAACAGACACTGCGTCTTTAATAGTGTTCTGACAAACAACATAGGCAGATGCTAGAAAATCGTGTGATAACACCAAGGGAGCAAATTAGGTATTCCTCGCACACCTCTGGGCTCCTCATGCAAATTGAGCCCATCTGGCTCCGTAGAGGAAAATCTCACTGATTCTACTAATGCACATTGTGTAGTAGGCCTACAAGAGAATCGATGTACAATGTACTTACTGCAGTTGTGAACTTGTGATTTTAACACCTAAATATATGTACAGTTGGATATTTATAAATACCTTGGATACACTAGTGTTGAATGCAAAAAAGTTAATTAGAGCATTTTATGTGTATAAGAAAACTATACAGCGCTATTCAAAACTACGTAAATACCAAGCCAGTGAGTAACGTTAACTAACAATGAAAATCAATATCAAATTAGTAAAAAGAAACGCTACCGGTTCAATTTCTTAAAATTTGGGTTTCTCCTCTTCAGTATAAAGTCTAATTGACCAAATTATGGCGTGTAAGCAGGATACTTAAACTATAACTTAAGTGTGAATGAACTCTTGAAGTTTCAAAGAAAGACAGGGACAACTAAAAACCATCGAAAACACTAACAAAAAGACACAATGTTACAGGGAGACTAAACGAAACAAGCGTTCTTCAAGCATGGAAGAAAACAATGATAATATTCCGAAATCAGCTTCCTCTGTTTCCTCACATTGGTCATGTTTTGTCTCAAAGCATAAGTTTACCTGTATTTTCCTCTTCCTTCTTGTCACAATGTTGGAAGGTTGCAGATGTACATGAAATATATTCCCAAATATATACTTTGATGGCAATATCTTCTTTAATATCTGATATTGGCCATAAATACTCTTTTGTTTTTGTGAAAATACAGCATATCAGAACTATCCCACCCCAACAATGTTTATTTGATATGACAGCTAAACCGACAGTGCTTCGCAAATCGAGTTAACGGAATATCAGAACCACAGAAACACTTGTTGAAATGCATTCACTAAGCGAAACCCCTCTGGTATAGAGAACTGACAAGAGCTAACAGGGAAAGGCTTTGAGGAAGCGTGAAGGTCCTCATGGGTCATCACCTCTCAGCGGATTTCTGTCCCCTCTGACCTGGAGGGCTAATCTTACACTCTATGAAATTGCTAGTGGAACCTGCTCTCGAATGGCCCCTTATGTCGACTCTATTCTGATCCAATAATTTTGTTTTGAAAGTAATCTACCGGCAAAATGACATTGTGTTGTCTATTAAAAAGATATTGTAGAAAGGTAGATGTATAGATAGATAGATTATATAGATTGATAGATAAATTGGATGATATATAGATAAATTCACAGATAGATACTATATATATAGATAGAGAGATAAAAATGTGTTTGTCTTGCAGCCTGAGTCATGCGCTCCCTCATACCTTTTTCTCACTGCCCTGACAGTTTCTTTTTACATAGTTGTGAGGTCCTATTTGCAAATTTTCTATTTTAAATTTTCGTATTCAATGAAACATTGAAGATCTGATTATTTCAAGAGATATTTCCTTTGCTTAGCCAATGAAATACTGCTGCTTACATGGTCTCTTAACAAGTGATTAACTAATTTACTTCACCAACCATTGTAAAAAGGCGGTATCTAACTGACAATGTATTTTTCTTGCTTCAAATAATCTCTCCCTGCGGTCTTAATCTACTAACAGACAAAAACGCAGATAGAACAAGACAAACAGGTGTCTTTCGAACAAATATGGAGCGGCTGGCTCAAATTCTAAATTTTTCATTTGTTGAATGAAGCCTCTTTATATTCAAAAATTTATAGGATTGAGGGAACAATATGAATAAGTCGCTACTATGGATGAAGGAAGGGGCGGTTGGAGAAAAAAGGTCAAATCCAATTTGTTTAACCAAATTTTACTAGTCCTACAAAATTGATGATTATTTTGAATATATTATTATTATACCTATTGAATTGCATCATAAACGAGGCTAAATAACGTTTTTTTAAACGAGGCTTAATAACGTTTTTTCTTCAAGATTAAAAGGGCACACTATACAAAGAATTGTAATTACAGAAAGGTCCATATGTTTAAAATTGATCCATTTACTTGTTACCAAAGTGTCTAGGGAGAACCATTTCACTTGGAACCATTAGGGATAGTAGGATACCTTTCATTAGTAACTATCGGGAGAAGTTCTCTACACTGAAAAAAAGGTTCGTGTGAAACAGACAAAACAAACGTTAGCTGGTGTCCGTCCAAAATTTTGTGTAAATTCAGGCAAAAGGTATGCGTATTTTTGACATTTCATTGATCAAATCATACAAAAATTTGATCAAGATTGACAATGAAATGTCAAAAATGCACATACATTTTGTATGAATTTACAGAAAATTTTGGACGGACACCAGCTAACGTTCGTTTCGTCTGTTTCACACAAACATTTTTTTCAGTGTAGATTTGTTATAACTGATTTTAGTGCTAGAATCAAATGCGTTATGTCATTCACCAACAAAATCTTCTGAAATCAAATAACCATCATCAATGGTATGAATCGCATAGAAATTTTTGACAATGAACATTCGACATAACAAATTCAAGATTCAAGATTTTTTTATTGAGAAAATAATACAGTCACATAAATTATAAACAACAGGGCTGATACAGAGATGTATATATGCCCTGTACAAACAAATGCTTATCAACTATAATAAGTAAAACAGCAGCGCATTATTTTACAAACTAAAGTGTAAGTAAAAAAAATAAAAAATAAAACACAGAGGTAAAGGTACAAGGGGTACAATTTATACATGGTTAGTAAATACATTTAACTGTTATTTAACAAATGATTAACTATTCTCTTACGGTAACTAAATATGGTGTACTTTGTACTAACTACATTTCTGTAAGCATTCCACATTTTTGCACCATTATATCTTAATGTCCGTTGTAAGTAATCTGCTAAATAATTAGGAAGATCTATATCCAATGTATTACGAGTTGTATATGAATGTATATTACCTCTATATGAGAACATGTTATGAAAAGCCTCTGGCCACAGATTTTTACTATATTTATAATAAAACATAATTATGCTAACTTTATACATTTGTCTACAGTTCAATATTTTCAGCTCCTGAAACAAGGGTTCGGAGTGACTCCTAAATGCTGCAGATTTCAAAATCTTAACAACTTTTTTTTGAATACGGAAAATGGAATTAATAAGATAATCATAGGCATTTCCCCAAATTTCTATACAATACAGTAAATATGGATTCACAAATGCAAAATACATTTTTCTTAAAGTAGCTAAATGAAAATATTTCTTAGCCTTGCAGATGATACCAGTTGCCTTGGAAATTTTTGATTTAATATGGTAGATATGATCAGCCCACGACAGTTTATTATCAAGAACTACTCCTAGAAATTTAATCTTATTGACTTCTAACACAGGTAGATCATTAATTATTACATTATAAGACTTCTTACTTTGTATCTGGGAGGAGTAAATATCATAAAGTTGGTTTTAGATATATTAAGGGATAGTTTGTTTATTTGCATCCATTTAACAACTTTTTTCATTTCATTATTCATTGTTGTAATAAGATTAGTTTCATTTTTATCTGATGCAAAGAAACTGGTATCATCTGCAAACATTATAGGGAATATTAATTGAGATACATTAGCTAAATCGTTAATATAAAGAATAAAAAGTAGAGGCCCCAGGACGGAGCCCTGGGGCACTCCACAATTAATTGAACCATGTTGAGATTGGTGATAAGCAAACATAACATACTGCTTTCTATTTGTGATATAGTCAGAGATCCAATTATATGCAGTCCCTCTAATACCATATTTATAAAGTTTATTCATTAAAATTACATGATTAACAGTATCGAAAGCTTTTTTCAGATCAATAAACACTCCCATCACAATTTCCCCTTCATTAATAGCAGTAACAATTTTATCAACTAAGTAAATAAGAGCCAAAGAAGTATCACATTTTTTCCTAAAACCAAATTGAAGTTTATACAGTATGTTATGTTTGTTAATAAATTCAATTAACCTATTATAAACAACACGTTCTAAAATTTTTGAGTAAATCGACAAGACAGAGACAGGTCGATAATTACTTATCTGAGAAGAAATTGAATAGCTGAAATCGTCATCCTACACTCTGCCCAACTGAGTGAGTATCAATTTGTGGAAAGTAATCTCACTTCAAAGAAACATCCAAAAAGAACTCTAATAAAATTAGGGAATTATCTATTGGACCTACATGATGTGTAGAGATAACAAAAAGCGAATCCATCTTGTTAATGTTGGTAAAGAACTAAGAGATCCAATGTAACATCGTTTTTAAAATGGACTTGCGACGCAGTGTTAAGATTTGTGCATCCCAAACATAGGTGTACTTCACAAGGGTTCACGGGGGCTGGAAACTCTGAGCATCAGAGCAAATGGAGTTTTCAAGGTAAATCCTTACCAATATCAGGGTAGATCGACTTCCCTGGTCACGTGTAAGCCATATAAAAACTTTGGACATAAAAATGATAGCCCTTCTGCGAAACAGCCGCTCTGTCAACCTCTGCAAAAGGTTGACCCCTCTAGATCAGACCCTGACGTCCTCCTTGGCCTTACCCTTGCCCCCCCCCCACTTATGGATTTCTTGCTATGCCACTGCAAACTAATGAAGTACTTATTAGGTTGATTCAGAAGTAGTTGACCTTGGCCTATATAAACATCTGTCAGGGGGTTCTTGAACTGGCCAGGCCATTGCCTTAATTACTTGTCTGTCATTGACAAGTGCAGGCCTTTGATGATGAGGATGTGCCATCCCTGAAGGACTTGCCAACGTCAAGCACTAATTTATTACAGTGCTTATTTATTGGCTGTTCTATCATGTTAATTCATATCAAGAATTTCTGAAACTCTGCTACTCAGTTCAGTATTTATTCACTTTAAGATCAATTATCTAGTCATATTTGTCAGTCTTTGCTCATGTACATTTCACCAATGTTTATTTTTGCAAGCATTTCTAAAAGATATCTGCCAGAAATTAAGCAATGGAAGCACATAACATTTTTATATATAGTATATGACCAATCTTCAAGCATCAGTCAGCAGCAGGTGTTTTATTTTTTTCAAGTGGGGCTTTTCACATAATACCAACCAAGCTGTCATAAAAGGAAGTTTGCATGTTTTAACTTACATGTTAGCATGTCAACTGGTTTAATCCCAGTATGTAGTATTTTTTTTTAGGGTTAAATGTTGCATGGAAGCTTAAAAGGATTTTTTAAGAAGTGAGCAAACACTAAAAAGTAAATCCACACAAAAAAAATAAGAATAGAATATAGAATAGAATATGTTTATTTGTACAACTGAAGTTCTTACAAAAAGTATGTATATTACTGTATAAAATTAAGGAAATAAAATGTTGTACTGGAGGACACCTGAACAGTAGAACTGCCGTAACCCATAGGGCAGGTGTACCCCCTCCCCCCTTAATTTACCCCAAAATTATATAATATATAGGCCTATAAAGATATCTACACAACAACACGAAATTATTTTAAACATAAAATATACACAAAAATTACAATAATTATTACAAATATATACACATAAAAATACATCAAATGGCTCATTCATACCCTTCAAAACGAGACTTGACAATAAAACATAATACTCACAACATGCATTGGTACCTTTCGCATTTGGCGTCCTGTGCTATCCCTCAAAATAAGAGTCACCCCAATGTAAATTTAGCTTACAAATGTTCATTCTGAGGGATTATAAAAACACATTCTGTTTTCATGCCCTGTAATGGTTGTTTTGTTGCAGAAATTTAAATGGTGCATGTACATATTGGAACTTTGAATCCTACCAAGGATCTTTAATTAACACTTGAGTTTAGACCATTCTCGTCAAAACAGCCAGAAAAAGAAATTGCAACCAGGCAACAGTTACCATCAAAATTGTGTCCTATCCATTAGCTGCTAGCCTGTTACCAGGTACGGCTATGTCAAATCTAAGTCGTAATTCATTTCAGTTTCTTCTGACAATTAAGGTCACTATCATTGATCTCTTACAAATAATCAATTCTACTTTTTTTATACAATGCCAAAATGTCATCAGAATTTGGCTGAATACTATCAATGGAAAAGGCAAAGTTATTTGTAAGAGTAGTTATTTTGAAGAAGTTAACATTAAAAGCTAATGAAATCGATGTTATTTCTTACAAAAGAAGAATGCTCAAGGATGACATCTCAAAATTCAGAGATCAGATAGAAATGTTTCTATAATCACAAACATTTCTTTGCCAAAACTTGGCAATAAAAGAGAATCTTCATTGTCAAGAATTTGGCAAATGAGATTGGAATTAAATAAAACATGTCACAATAATTGGAGAATTTCTGAAGTTGGTCATATTCCTAATTAGAACATTACTAAGTGCGACATGAATTTCATGAAAGCGAGTGGAAAAATAATTTCTCCAATGAAGCTAGTGCCACATAATGCCCACATTCATAATGCCACATGTAATGCTTATGCATGCAATGTTGGATTATACAATTATAAATCATTATGATTAGTTAAGAGTGGCAGATGTCAACAATTTCCCAAATGTGCCGCATTTGAATCTGAAAATGAAAATTTACAATTATTGCAAACAATATCAGCACTTCATGTTGAAAGTTGTTTGATTCGGCGTGAAATGCCTCTGAAGCTTCAAAGACTTCAATTGAAGAAAACCAAACAAAATAATATTGTTTTATAAATATTAACTTTACAACACAAGTGTAAACAGCCATCAATTTAGTGTAAAAATCTTGTTAGTGGAAGATATACTTAGGTAGCTGACCTTCTGTAAACCCACTTATCGACCTATCTTAGCCCTTGGCCAATACAGCTGACCAGTGTGACCATCTCACACATCACAGAGGGGCTGCTGGAGGCTACACCTTCTTGAATCTTCAAATACAGTCAGCTTGAGGCATGCCTAAACAAGCAAGTCAAAGTTGTGGCAATTTTTCAATGTTTTGGTGTTTTGATGTATCGGTAAAAGACACTTCAATAGAGACTGGTGCTCCCCAGTGTCAATTACTGAGCATCTTGAGGCATAATTTAATTATTCAACTCTCTGTGACCATCGCTAGTGGCAATCCCTTGGGATTATGACTGCAACGATAGTCTTACCACGTCTTGCATGTAGTACAATGAAAAACACAGCTTTCCTGTCTCAATCTATATCGGTTTACCAAATGAAGCTTCTACTCCCATCGTACCTACGATATGGCTCATTCTAGTAAAATGACATATAGGTTTGAACTTGGACTTGCAAAAGACATTTTTCAAGTAATTACCCATTTATTGCTGATTTTGATTCATCACATGTCTTCCTTTCTCGCATTATCCAAAACCGTTCTTGTTTGTATTCAAATTGTACGTCTTTTTGTGACCATTTCAAATATACTAGTTGTATTGTGTAAAGTCAAACAATTTCAATTTTGTCTAAACCACCTCTTTCAACAATTTGGAGGCCGTATTTGTTGGTCTGCCTTATCTCCTCTTATAACTTTCCTGAACTTTCATACAAGATTCCGTTGGTTATATCCTTAAATTCAACTCCCATTTTAACTTCCTTTCAATTGGCAACCAGCTTTTCTGTAGTTGTGAGTTTCCAGCTGCAAGAAAAATCTGAAACTTTCAGGAGCTAAAAACAACTTCGGAAAGATATTTAAGCACTATCGTTTTTTTGCAAATGGAATTACCGGAATTCAGGCAAAGCAGCAGAGCCTATCGAGAAACGCCCTTTAGTCAAGTACAAAGTGTCTTCACACTCCAGGGGAAGCTATATGAAATTATGCATGCCATTTATCTACTTGTATATGACAAAATTAATTATGGTTTCAATCTGTTGCACTTTTTGAATATCAATATTAATATATTCAGAGAGAAATGAGTAACTTTGTACTTTAATTTTAGACATTGACAAATTTGTTTGGCCTATTTGACGATATATCCAAAGTTGATGTCTTGATTGACGTTTGTCATAATCATCAAATACAAGAACAGCAGTAGAAATAAGTACCTAGGCCATGACCATTCCAAAGATGACTGAATGAGCCATCTTCATACATTTTCAGTCGCAGCTAGCTGAGGGCATAGCTGGATAAACCAGAGTTGTGAATATATTCTGACAATCCCTCGTTTTGATGTAGTGGAGAAAGTCATATCCTCAGAGGCTGGTGCTCCCTCGTGTCAATTACGAAGTGTCTGGAGGCAACATTCAATTATTCAACTTCAGTAACTCATGCTGGTGGCGAGTCCTAGGGGATAATGACTACAGCAGTTACTGTAAAGCCTTAACTTCTGTATGGCAATAAAAAACAGCTTTTCTGTCCGAACTTGTATCAGTTGTTTGTTTGTTTGTTTGTTTGTGTTTTACGCCTCTGCAGCACCTTAGTGGGCTATATCAAGGCAGGTGACCCCCGTATGATGATGATGAGATGAGAAGACTGAGAGTCTGGCACATACGCTATTAATTCAGGGATGCCTAGGGTCTTTCAGTTGCCCCAGCATAGAATACTGGATACAACCCCCTCCATTTAAAGTCCCATGGGCTTGGACTAAAGTGAGTTCCCGGGGTGAGATTTGAACCCACGCCCTCAAAGCCAAATATTTTCAAGATAAAGTGTGAAAATGTGACATCAATTTGGGATCAGCAATTACAAACAATCAAAAAAAAATAAAGAAGATATTTATGGTCACATATCTTCTCACAAACTTTTCAAGAATCCTTACAGATCCATCATATGGTTTTTACCATATTTTTGGATGTTGTCACATATTTCTGCATCTTTTGAAGGCCCTTTTTTAACAAGATTTCCAGCAAATCGGCGCATGGTATTATCACAAGGTTTGTCCGCCTTCTTGAATTTTCCATTGAATTGCTGGTGAGCAGCTTCCTGTAACTGGCTCTATATAAATTTATTTAGATTTATATTTATTAGGAGAAATTCCATTGGCTTTGCTCTCGATTTGAAGGAAATTTTGACGTAGGTGCTGTTTTCTGTTGATATATCTCTTTGAACATACCAGAAATTTAGGTGTGTTCTTTGATAAACACAATGTCAATGCACAAACAAGTGAATAAAATGTGTCAAAATGCTTATTATAACGACCGAAACATCTCAAAACTCAGCAAGTCACTGAGCAAAGAGTCAATCAAAATAGCTGTCAATGCAATAGCACTCCTAAGTTGGACTATATATCTTTATTCTTACACTCTTTGGAGGTATAAAGTACACGTGAGTACAAAATATGAAATAATAATTGAAATTTAAGTTAAATGATTAGACACAATGAAATTGATGATTAAAAACGAAAATGGCAATGGATTGCTTTATGGCTCATCCATACAATCAATGAATAAACTTCAAAATTCTGCTCTGCAATTGATTGAAGGACTAAAAAAACATGATGAGATTAGTCATCACAGGAAAGAGTCACACTGGCTTCCAATCCCTGCAAAGATTCACTTCAAACTTATGACATCCATATGGAAAGCTGTGAATAATCAAGCGCCTCAGTACCTAAAAAGTGTCATTCAACTGAAACCTGAAAATGACCTGAATCTCCGCAGCAATGGCAAACTGCTCTTACAAATACCTGCCATACTGTATCAAAACAAGTTTGAAGATAGATCCTTCTCCTTTTCGTCACCAACTCTATGGAATAGCATCAGGACATGGCCCACTCATCAAATACCAGGTAAAATGCTTCAATGACGGTGGCAAACACCCCCACAATTTTTGTGTTTATAAACCGACAAAATCATGGAGAGAATCCAGACAATCATATTGAGTTGCCTACTGGGTATGTAGAAGCATAATGAGAATGACAAGAGGAGGAAATATGGCTAATTGGGTATGAAGGGATGGGATATAAGCACATTTGGACAATTAACCAAAGAGCGGTAAACAACATAAGTAGATGACAAGGTCCAAATCCAGTGGTAGCTGTGACAGCATTCACATTAGATTATGAGCTTACTCTCCCATTGGACATGTTGTTTGTCTCTTTTCATTAACTTTTGATGACTATTCTTGTACAAAACAGACTGAATTATGATTCTGAAGTTTTTTTCTGCTATATCTGAATTATTTTGTCCTCCATAATAGTTTTATGTACAGCGATGATGAGCAAATGAGTAGGTCCAGGGTTGATATTGGTGAGAGCGCAATGTTATGTGAATCACAAGTTTTATTCACAATGTTGAACAGGGTTGTTAGATACAACTCGGAAACAAAGTACGAGTAGTTTCATTTTTCTGGATGTCAGTACACATCATGCACTCCTTGGAGTCATTTATCTGTAGGCATATGAAGTCTGATGCATGAGGCAACAAATACACATCAGTAAACAGGGTTATTACCAGAGCCCTTTTTTGTTTGTGCTCTAGGAGAACAGACTTGTCATTGTGTCTACAGAGAAATGGAGAATGTATTTCATCTCATGCTTTCTTCTCTGAGGCTTTGTCTACCATCCTGATTGTGTGACTTGAAATAAGGTGATTAAAAGAAACCGACAACAGCACATGTATACTTATATGTATACCTTCTTTTGCAGATTTATGACAAGACATTTCGTGTTTGTTGTGATGTAAAGGAATGTGTAGGAAAAACTTGAAGTCGGTCCAATTGTAAATAAATCATAAATGATGTACAATTGGCATTACAACCGTACATGCATCGCAGAGATCATCAAAATTGTGCTTCATCCATGGAAAAAAAGAAGGCCAATATGCGCGGACACGAAATACGGCTGCTCTGTCACTTTAGCATGCCCTTTATTGACCGACATTGCATCTTTGTAATTTAAACTTTTTCTAATCTTTCAGCAGCATTCAGTTTCGTTAAGTGGTGTCTTTTCCCGGTAATTTGGTTGTTTTCACAAGAAAGCAGATTATGTCATCCCTGTAGTATCCAAAATATGCCTTGAAATTTTCAGACAAAATTCAATGTGGGCGTGCATCCAAATTTCGTCAGCATTCTCAGTCTTTGCCATACTGTGTTTTGTTTCTCCTTTCCAGTAAAGCTTTTCTTATGGTTGTACAAGTTCCTATTAGGGTATGAATAGTTACAACACCCATGTCTGCTTCATATTCAGGCCAGTGCAACCCTTGTGAGGACAATGTTTTATCATGTGCTTATTATTATCCTGCCCTGAATGGCTGCATGATCACCAATTGGCTCTCCATTTACGTTATGTCTTACTCTTATCGACAATTTCTCAGCATTTATTGTACTTTCCACTACCTGGATTAAGCCTCAGGAACTTCTTTCATCTTCTAATTCCAACAGTTCCAGTTGCTGTTTATGAGTATATTTTTTCATTTACAAATATATTTTAGTTGTTATTGTAATTGTCAATACTCTCAGTCAAGCACTGCAATGCAGGCACGAAATTTATGGTGCGCCTTCCACAATGATACAGCTCGGGCAGCCATAGAACGGCGCCCATGGGCAGAGACTAGAGGAGGTTCCCATGCCGCAGCATTCTCCAGTGTTGGTGACCACCGTATGATGATTTAGTTCCAGGAGTGGGAGTCGAACCCATGACCTCAAAGCTAGACTGGTAGCGCAAACAAGCACCTTAAACCATTAGGCCACAATCTCAATAATCTGTTTTTCATGTGGCCCATCGGGTACATTCGCTATGAACATAAGGATGACAATAAGGTGCCGACGAAGGTCACGATTTTGATTGACATCTACATTTTTCTACTTTTTTTGCAAATTTGTAGGTACAAGTGAAAATCGTGGCAGTCATCGCCAACACAATTAAAAAAAATTATCTGATTTTAAGATTTGTGTTGTAAATGGTTTAAGATCTACAAACTGTCTTGAATGATAAATATGAAATTTTGTGAGAAAGAAAGTGACAGCAGAACATAATAAAGAAGGTACTTGGACATACAAAGACAAATATGAACGAAAAATGTTAATTTTCAAGAAATAGGTCTTACAACATTAGAAAGTGAACCATGTTTTCAATGAAAGACTTAAAAGTAAAGAAGCATAAAATGACAAACAGAGTTTGTTAAAAAGCTCAACATTGAAAATAAGAAGTCGTTAGGCAAAAACAGAAAAGAGATCTGGCACTATCCCTACAGATTAGGTTTTTGCCATCAAAAAATGCCTGATCATGTCTCACGCTGCACAAGTGCCTGTGAAGCTAATCAGTGACAATGTGTGCTTTTAAAAATTTTAAGAATGGGCTTTTTCCATCTTGAGTGTCTGTGGCATAGTTTCCTATAAGGTGCAGAGGTTTCAATTTAGTGTTTGCACCATAGTTGTAATACCGTTAGCATTTGTAAATTTTGGTATCAGCAAATCCATTTATGTAATTATGCTATGATACAATGTGTGGATTACTTCTTGTCCTTGTCATAACTCCTGTTTATCAGAAGTGGTCTATTCAGTGTTCAATTTTGACAAAAGCAAATTTTGACAGAGATTACATATGTACCTCAAAGAAACTTTGAAAGGTTGTCTTAGCTCAGATTGTGACTCAATAACACTTCTTGAAAATTAATATGGCTAAATAATCATAAATAGGAAGACATTGGAAATGTGGTACCCTAGGATAAAACGAAATTTAAATATAATATCAATTTTCCTGAAAAATGCCAAGACAGCAAGAACTATGCCCTTTTTATGGCAGCTAGACTGACGGTGCTCCACAAATCCAGTTTATTGAATATAAGAACCACATGGACACTTGTTCATATGCCTTTATTCTTGGAAACCCCTCTGGTATAGAGAACTGACAAGAGCTGACAGTGAAAGGCTATGAGGGAGCATGAAGGTCCTCATGGGTCATGACCTATCACCAGATTTCTGTCCCCTCTGACCTGGAGGGCTAATCTTACACTTCATGGAATTGCTCATGGACCAGCTCTGGAATGGCATCAACAACCTTAACCTATTTCGATCCAATATTTTTATTTTGAAGTTGCTGTCAATCTCCTAGCAAATATATATATATATAATCCTACTGATAGACTGATAGATAGATAGATAGATAGATAGATAGATAGATAGATAGATAGATAGATTGATAGATTGATAGATAGATAGATAGATAGATAGATCGATAGATAGATCGATAGATAGAAGAATATAATTGTTTTAAAAGTTTCTTTCACACAAATAGGAATTTATTGTCCTGCACATTTGGTAAAGGGATATCATCATGTTTAGATTTGCGTTGCATGACAGCTTTTGTCAGCATTCTTTGACAGGCATTTGTCATTGTCCTGTGACTTCAATTGTCTACTGGGGTTCTTCCTTGCAAAAGCTTGTCATTGGGAGTATTCCTGAGGTGCTTCCTGACACATGCACTTTTGCCCTTCAATACTGAGTGAAAAGTTAAATGTTCAGTATGTAGGGTGGTATCCCATTAGCTCGCTAGTTCATGGGCACTTCAGACCTACATGTACTATATTTGGGTTTCCAGCTCAATGCATCATATGAAAATTGTGTTTCACAGGCTTGTATTTAGTTGTTGTGCATTGGTGTATAGCACTGGCATAGGCTACGAGGGGCGTTCAGAAAGTTCGAGGCTTTTTTTTTATATGGACACTTATTTTCAATCTAGAACTATGATTTTTTCACAGGATAAAATTTAGCATATTTGGAATGGATTTCCAAAATTTTGGACAATTTGGACATTTTAAAGTCATTCTGTGGTTGCCATGGAAACTGAAAGTTCAGCTTCTTGGGGCAGATAATGCTGAAACCTCAGAGGCTGGTGCTCCCTAGTGTCAATTACGAAGTGTCTGGAGGTAACATTCAATTATTCAACTTCAGTAACTCATGCTAGTGGCGAGTCCTAGGGGATTATGACTGCAGCAGTTACTGTAAAGCTTAAACTTCTTTAAGGCAATAAAAAACAGCTTTTCTGTCCGAACTTGTATAAGCATTAATAACATTGACGTCATCAAAGAAGATTGGACCAAGAAGATCTTTGAAGATTGAATAGTCATTCAGCAAATATTTTCAAGATAAAGTGTGAAAATGTGACATCAATTTGGGATCAGCAAATTACAAGCAATAAAAAATCAAAAAAATCAAAGTAACATATTTATGGTTACATATCTTCTTACAAACTTTTCAATAATCCTCACAGATCCATCATATGGTTTTTACCATATTTTTGGATGTTGTCTCATATTTCTTCATCATTTAAAGGCCTTTTTTAAAAACCAGATGCATTTCTTACAAATTTCCAGCAAATGGGTGCATGGTATAACCATAAGTTTGGCCGCATTCTTGAATTTTCCATTGAGGAGAAATGCCATTGGTTTTGCTCTCGATTTGAAATAAATTTTGACATTGGTTTTATTTTCTGTTGATATCACTCTGAACTTGCAAGAAATTTAGGTGTGTTCTTTGATAAACACAATGTCAATGCACAAACAAGTGAACAAAATGTGTCAAAATGCTTATTATAACGTCCAAAACATCTCAAGACTCAGCAAGTCACACTTTATCTTGAAAATAGCTGTCAATCCATTAGTCACTCCTAACTTGGACTATGCCAATGGATTGCTTTATGGCTCATCCAAACAAACAGTGAATAAACTTCAAAATTCAGCTGTACAATCGATTGAAGGACTAAAAAGACATGATGAGATTAGTCATCACAGGAAAGAGTCACACTGGCTTCCAATCCCTGCAAAGATTCACTTCAAACTTATGAAAGCTGTGAATAATCAAGCGCCTCAGTACCTCAAAAGTCTCATTCAACTAAAACCTGAAAATGACCTGAATCTCCGCAGCAATGGCAAACTGCTCTTACAAATACCTGCCATACAGTATCGAAACAAGTTCGAAGATAGATCCTTCTCCTTTTCGTCACCAACACTATGGAATGGCATCAGGACATGGCCCACTCATCAAATACCAGGTAAAATGCTTCCATAATGATTGCAAACACCCTTACAATTTGTGTGTGTATAATCCAACAAAATCATAGGGAGAATCCAGACAATCATATTGAGTTGCCTACTGGGTATGTAGAAGCATAATGAGAATGACAAGAGGATGAAATATGGCTAATTGGGTATGAAGGGATTGGATATATGCACATTTGGACAATTAACCAAAGAGCGGTAAACAACATAAGTAGATGACAAGATCCAAATCCAATGGTAGCCTTGACAGCATTACCATAATGCGCTTACTATCTCCCATTGGACATGTTGATTGTCTCTTTTCATTAACTTTTGATGACTATTCTTGTACAAAACAGACTGAATTACGATTCGGAAGTATTTTTCTGCTATCTCTGAATTCCTTTGTCCTCCATTAGACCTGTTCAAAAAAGACTTTCATTTTTATTTTAATGCAGGATGCAATGATTCCCATTCTCCAAGCTATAGAATGGCCAAATATGACATTTTTTTCAAGTTTGAACTTTGGGAATGCCTGCCTCACGAGCCATGAAGTTTTAATGTTTAATTTTGTCAAAAACGCCAAAAATATCAGAGGGGGGTGTTATATTTATCTTCATATCTTTATCAGAATTAATTTTTTAGAATAACATGGATGGTGTCATATGAAAGCTTGTTAAATTATCTTTCCATTGAGGCCAATAACTTGGTATTTCAGACACTTTCATTTCCCTTCAAAGCTGAAATGTGTAAATTTTAGGGAAAATTTTGATGTCGTTTAGTGTATTTTGCTTTATATGTTGATATAAATTGGTCATAGAGCTGCATGAGTGGTATCATTTGAATGCCTATAAAGTTGTCTTTAAATGGACACCATTTTTAGAATTATTTAGATGGTTCTCATTGTCTCTGAAGCAAAAATTCCTCCATTTCAAGGAGCTTCCTACCCGATCTCATTTATTGCAGCACTGCATTGCCTAGAAAATGTACAAAATCTTTTGTCTTATTAAATAATTTCACTGATATTGTTTTCAAGTGATTGGAACATTTTAAAAATACTTTTACCATGTCCTTATAATGACTTTCTATTGAGTAAACACATTGTTGGATTTGAACTGAATCGAAGCAAGCATAATCGGTAACTTTTGTATGCTATATATTTTAGAAAATGCAGTTAAACTTGATTTAACATTTTGAGCAACAGTATGCCACAGTTGTAAATTCTAATACTTATGCTTTAAGTAAGTAAGTGTCCTTCTTGTGCTACTAAATGAATAATGACTTTAATCATGTTTACGGCTAACAATTCAAAGATTAACACAATATTGACAATGGCAGGTCTACGCAGTAAAATGTAAATCACTCTTGGCTTATAACTACCATACACTAATACTAGGACATAAATGAGGGCCTAATATCACAAATATAAATTGAAATAGTCATTGCAAATTTGCAATGTAACATAGTTCCACAGATTGTGTGTATAATGACTTGTTAAAGGTTGCCGAGAGAAAGTTTTACACAACTTATGAATGTGGGTTTTTTAAACTGTCCACCTACATACCATTATATACCCTTAGCATAGCTAGAAAATGAGTCACCCAACACAACTGTTCTGGGTATGTTGTTTTCTGGTGAATTCTTATTATTTTATGACTTATGTTTGGTATCAGTGATTTATTGCTTAAGCAAAACTGTGTGTCGATATAACAGATTTCCAGCCACTCTGCCCCACATGTTGCTCTAGATCCCTCCAAGTTTCTGCTGGCTGAGGCATCAATCATAAACTTCAAGGTGCCTGAGCTCAGACAATAAGTATCATCACAATGCAATGAAATCCAATATTGTGTTGATCTTTGAATTGTCAAACTCAAACACGATTAAAGTCTTTATTCATTAAATTTTAGTGGCGCAAGAAGGACACTTAGTTACTTATAGTAAATAAGAATTGACAACTGTGGCATGCTGTTGCTCAAAATGTTAAGTCAAGTTTAACTGCATTTTCTAAAATATGTAGCATATTTGCTCCAAGAATGTGCCAAGGTAACACTGGCTGTTGAAAAATAACAATTCTAAAGTGATCGATGATGTTTGTTTCGATTCAGTTCAAATCCAACAATGTATTTTCTCAATAGAAAGTCATTATAAGGACATGGTAAAAGTATTTTTAAAATGTTCCAATCACTTGGAAACAATATCAGTGAAATTATTTAATAAGACAAAACAGAGTCCGCGAAAAGTGCTGGTTTGCCGGTCAAAACCGGCAAAAATAGCGTGTGTCCGGCAAAAATAAAGTGGCTACCTGCCCAAATGTCCGATGGTTGTGCTGGGAGAGTGAATGAGCTGTGGGGAGTTCACACAGTTATCAATGCAATTAATACAGGGCTGTGAATCTCCAGTGCAACTGACAAACATCAATGACACAAATTGATGTCAGAAGTGTCATCTGGATTGCAATTGATAACACAATGATAGTCAGTACCTCAGCTTATTGCAATTAGCAACAATTAGCATTGACTATCTTATGCTCAGTAAGCTTTTATCATCTATAGATCAATTTGAGGTAAGAGTCCAACTGGCTTTTATGCCAAACGAATTATACTACAAGTTAAATACAGTTTGGATCAATTCTAATGATGAACCTCAATATCATCATCATAATTTACCTGACCTGGTTAGAAGCACCAGAAATATGTTCAATACAAGGATTTTGAAATCTCCTAATTCCAGACTTACTGGTAATTTCCCCCAGAAATGACTTTGTAGTCTATGTTAACATGGAGCAGTTTGGATATGTATTAACTTTTAGAAAAAAACAAAAATGTAGATACTGTGTCTATTACATGTCTCATTGTCTGAATTCAAATGCCATCTTTAGCTACACTACTTTCTGAGTCTATACAGAGTTATACTTCTGAAGCCTAAAGCACACATTACCCCATACCAGTTGAACTTTTTCAATTTCGGATTGACAAAATCTTATCCGGGCAGGTAAAATTCACGATCTACCTGCCCGAATGTCCTGTACAACAAAAGCACTTTTCGCGGACTCTGAGACAAAAGATTTTGTACATTTTCTAGGCAATGCAGTGCTGCAATGAATGAGATCGGGCAGGAAGCTCCTTGAAATGGAGGAATTTTTGCTTCAGAGACAATGAGAACCGTCTAAATAATTTTTAAAATGGTGTCCATTTAAAGACAACTTTATAGGCATTCAAATGACACCACTCATGCAGCTCTATGACCAATTTGTATCAACATATAAAGCAAAATACACTAAACGACATCAAAATTTTCCCTAAAATTTACACATTTCTGCTTTGAAGAGAAATGAAAGTGTCTGAAATACCAAGTTATTGGCCTCAATGGAAAGATAATTTAACAAACTTTCATATGACACCATCCATGTTATTCTAAAATTAATTCTGATAAAGATATGAAGATAAATATAACACCCCCCTCTGATATTTTTGGCGTTTTTGACAAAATTAAACATTAAAACTTCATGGCTCATGAGGCAGGCATTCCCAAAGTTCAAAATTGAAAAAAATGTCATATTTGGCCATTCTATAGCTTGAAGAATGGGAATCACAGCATCCTGCATTGAAATAAAATAGAAAGTCTTTTTTGAACAGGTCTAGGACTCCTCCATAATAGTTTTATGTACAGCGATGATGAGCAAATGAGTAGGTCCAGGGTTTGATATTGGTGGGAACACAATGTTATGTGAATCACAAGTTTTGTTCACAATGTTGAACAGGGTTGTTAAATACAACCCGGAAACAAACTACGAGGAATTACATTTTTCTGGATGTCAATACACATCATGCACTCCTTGGAGTCAATTATCTGTAGGCCTATGAAGTCTGATACATGAGGCTGCAAAAACACATCAATAAACAGGGTTACTTCCTGAGCCCTTTTTTGTTTGGCCTCTAGGAGAACGGACTTGTCATTGTGTCTACAAAGAGATGGAGAATGTATTTTATATGATGCTTTCTTCCTGATTGTGTGACTTAATTGAAGTAAGATAATATCAAAACCTGACAATGGTATACATACATGTACTCTTGCACATGCACATACCTACATTTGCAGATTTATGACATCACGTTATGTGATTGTTTTGATATAAAACGATATCAGAGATCATCAAAATTGTGCTGGATCCATGGAGAAAAGGAAGGCCAATATGCATGGGCACGAAATACGGCTGCTCTGTCACTTTAGCATGCCCTTTGTGGGACTAAAAGATCTGGCACTACAGATTAGGATTTCGCCATCAAAAAATGCCTGATCATGAATTACAACTCCAAAAACCTTCACTGTCTTGTCTCACCCTACACAAGTCCCTGTGAAGCTAATCAGTGACAGTGTGTGATTTAGAAAAATTTAAGATTTGGCTTTTTCCATCTTTAGTGTCTCTGGTATAGTTTCCTTTAAACTGCAGAGGTTTCAATTTAGTGTTTGCACCGTTGTTGTAATGCCTTTTGTTTTTGTAAATTTTGGGATCAGCAAATCCATTTATGTAATTATGCTATGATAAATTGTGTGGATAACTTCTTGTCCTTGTCATAATTCCAGTTTATCAGTAGTGGTCAATTTAGTGTTCAATTTTGACAAAAGCCAATTTTGACTGCGATTCACTCAAAGAAATTTTGTAAGGTTGTCTTAGCTTAGACTGTGAATCGATAGCACTTGTTGAAAATTGTAATAAATAATCATAAATAAGAAGACTTTGAAATGTGGCACCCTAGCATAAAATGCATAAAAATATAATATCAATTTTCCTGAAAATGCCAAGACATCAAAAGCTATGGCCTAGGGTGTCCCAAAAAAAGTGAAAGTCTGAAATTCATTGGGGCTAACCTCTAAATGTGTTCTATAGACCCTCTCTGACTCCTGTGTAAAATTTCGGCCCATTTGAAGTTGTTTTAGATGTTGCTCAAGAGCCCCAAAGATAGATGGGGGTTTAACATTGAATATTCATGCGAAAATGGCTATTTTAGCTAATAGCTCATAAATTATCAGTTTCAGTCCACCCAGACACACGGATAGTTGATACAATGATGTATAAATTATTCTTCGCACTGCGGTACCAATTTCATATTTGTACCTTACTTGGTTTTTCTGTAATTGGCAAATGTATACCATTTTACATGAAAAATTGACGCCAAGGCAAAGAACCTTTCCTAATGAAAATTAATTGCAGTCTTATTTTGAAATTTAAACATGTGACAGTCACAGATAGGTTCCATAGTGTGACAGAGACACAAGAACATCAACCAGTGTCTTACAATCAATTTGAGACTATTGAAACAATCCTAGAAGCGTTTATTAAGTCACAGAAAATCGAATAAATAAGTATATCCCATACATGTAGTTTTTCTCAATAGCCAAGCAAGCTACAAATATGAGATTGGTACCACAGCGTGCAGAATAATTTATACATCTTTGTATCAACTATCCATGTGTTTAAGTGGACTGAAACCTATAATTTATGAGCTATTAGCTAAAATAGCTATTTGCGCGTGATAATTCAATGTTAATCCCCCATCTATCTTTGGAGCTCTTGAGCAACATCTAAAACACCTTCAAATGAGCTGAAATTTTACATGTGAGCCAGAGAGGGGCCATAGAACACATTTAGAGGTTAGCCCCATTGAATTTCAGACTTTTACTTTTTTTGGGACACCCTACTATGGCCTTTTTATGGCAGCTAGACTGACAGTGCTCCACTAATCCAGTTTATTGGATATCAGAACCACAGAGACACTTGTTTATATGCCTTTATTCTGGGAAACCCCTCTGGTATAGAGAACTGACAAGAGCTGACAGCCAAAGGCTATGAAGAAGCTTGAAGGTACTCATGGGTCATGACCTATCACCAGATTTCTGTCCCCTCTGACCTGGAAGGTTAATCTTACACTTCATGGAATTGCGCATGGACTGCTCTGGAATGGCCCCAACAAGCTTAACCTATTCCGAACCAATATTTTTATTTTGAAGTTTGATGTAAATCTCCTAGCAAGATGTATAATCCTACGTGGTATAACAGTTATTGTCAGCATTCTTTGATAGACATTTGTCATTGTCCTGTGATCTCAATTGTCTATCGTGGTTCTTCGTTGCAAAGGCTTGTCATTTGGAGTATTCCTGAGGTGCAGCCCGACACTTGCACTATTGCCTTTCAATACCCAGTGAAAAGTGTAATGTTCAGTATGTAGGGTGGTATCCCATTAGCTTACTAGTTCATATATTTGGGTTTCCAACTCAATGCATCACATGAAAATTGTGTTTCACAGGCTTGTATTTAGTTGTTATGCATTAGTGTATAGCACTTGCATATACTCATTCCTCTGGACTAGCTAACCATGGTCAGTTTCACCATGCAGCTTATGGTAAGAACCATAGCCTAGCCTGCATTTTCTGTCAAAATGAGCTATAGCTTGTAACCTCACTTGGTGATCTGTGACTATGAAAATAACCCAGGGCATTTTGGATATTGCTTTGTGGCCAGGGGCAACCATTACTCCACGCATAGGGCTACAAATTGACTTAACCAATAGTGGTAGGGGTTAATTATATCATGATGCATCATTTCATAAAGAAGGCATAGCCTATATATATAGTATGAAAAATGAAAATTCAGCTGAAGGTAACAGAAAGTAAATGCACCATTTATAGAATGTATTCCTTATTTGCACAACATACCTGTACATGTAACCGAAGCTTGCAATAAAAACAAACCCTCCAATTGATATTGGGAAGGATCAATGGACTGATAATGATAGATCACTTTATATGCAGATGAAGGAAATAAAAAAAGAAGAACATGGGACTGGTAAATAAATATATAGTTTTGGATCTACAAACACAGTTATATGGATAGAAAGTCAGACTGATCAATACACGTAAACATAGAAAGGGATCTATCAAACCAGGCCATAGTATCTGCTGGGTATTCACAGGAAAGGTGTTCCATATTTCTGACGAGACACGTGCATCCCTCCTTCTTGATTCTAAAAAAAAATACAGATGGCATGATATGATAATTAAAGTCCTCAAATGCTGGACTGTGTGTGGGTGGGTCAGTTGATGAGAAAGGCTTCATGGAGAGAGAGTGGATAAAGGAGATATTTTATATTCCCAGTTCAGTCACTGGTATGAGTGCAATTGACATCAGTCAGGGATTTTGGTTCACTGGAAATATTTTTGGAACTTAGGTAGAAAATTATTTTTCTATTCAGTGTGAGAATATTATGTATTTGTACTAACCTGTCCGTGATTCCTTTCAAAGATTTTATTTTACTTATTTTGATAGATTTCTAATATATCATAAGAAATTGACTGAATACTATGAACTTAATGGAAATGATAATGTCATTTGAAAGAGTAGTTCTTTTGTAGAAGGTGACATTGAAGCCCATGAAAGTCTCATCATTTCTTACAAAAGAAGCATAAACAAGGAGAACATCTCAAAAGACGAGATCAAACAGAAATGTTTCTGAAATCACAAGAATGTCTAAATCAAAAATTCTATATTTCAAGAATTTGGCTAATGAAATTGAAATTGAATGCTAGAAATCAAAGTATTTGGAATATTTTTGAAGTTGGACATTGTTCCAGTTAGAATATTACCAAGTGCATCATAAATTTCAGGAAAATTGGTGGAAAAATCATTTCTGAAATGAAATTAGTGCCACATAATGTCCACTTTCATAATTCGACCTGTAGTACTTATATGATACAATATTGGATAATACAATCTGTTTTTATTGGTAAAGAGATTGACATTCTCAAATATGCAGCATTTGAATCTTGTGTAAAGATTTTGCAATTATCGCAAACAATGCCAGCACCTCATATTGAAAGTTGTTTGAATTTGCTTTGAATACTGTGTTTAAAGCTTCAAAGAATTCAATCAAACGAAACCGAAAATCAACAGTATTGTTTTATTTAAACACAAGACCTCCTGTAAATATTAACTTTATTGCAACACTAGTGTTAACAGCCATCAACGTAGTGTAAAAATCTTGTTAGTGGAAGATATAGGAAGGCAGCTGACCTTCTGTAAACCCACTTATCGACCATTCTTCACCCTTGGGGGCAATACAGCTGACCAGTGTGACCATCTCACACATCACAGAAGGGCTTCTGGGGGCTACACCTTCTTGAATCTTCAAATACAGTCAGCTGGAGGCATGCCTAAACAAGCAAGGCAAAGTCGTGACAATTTTTCAATGTTCTGGTGTTTTGATGTATCGGTAAAAGACATTTCCATAGAGACTGGTTCTCCCCAGTGTCAATTACTGAGCATCTTGTGCAAAATTCAATTATTCAACTCTCTGTGACAATAACTAGTATAAATCCCTAGGGATTATGACTGCAACATCAGTCCTGCTACTTCTTTTATCTAGTTCAATGGACAAGACAATTTTCTTGTATCAATCTACATTGGGCCCCAAATTATTATGCAAGTTGGTTATTGTATGATATCTCAAAAATATCTAAACACATTTTAAAATCCTTCCCACATAACAATTTAGGTTCCAAGAAGGCAATATCCTGAAAGTTTTGTCCAATTCTGATCGTGCAGTGAGGAGTTATGCCACAAAGCAGCCAATACTCTGTTTTTCAATGTCCCAGGTTATTACGCAAATGCAAGAAAAAGTGGTCGGAAAGTACCAAACTGATCTTTTAATCCTCTAAACACTAATAATTTGGGACCCACTGTATAATGGACAAAATCTTATTGACCACATCTGGAGCAGACAAGCCACTCAAGGAATAGCATCCCTGTCAGCGTGCCTCGGCGGTCCGGCGTCGGCCCGGCATCGGTCCGATGTCAGCAGCATCGGACCGGCTTTGGGCAGACGTTGGGCCGCCGAGGCAGGCTGATAGGGATGTGATATATTTCCCTCCTAAGTCTGAAAAAAATAAGATTCATTCGAAGTTGCTCATGACAATTTCAGAGTGCAGGAAGTACGTACTTGGAAAGTTTTCAGGCATTGAAAGGACGCCCATGAATGTGTTGCTATTTCACACATACTTAATGACTTGTCATATTCTAACTATATTTCACCCTTGTAATATTTCTTACAGTGATCTAATGAAGGCAGACCCTTTTTGGTAGCAATTCATGTTCAGTCCAAGGCAATTCAATCAAAACATTTCCTTATAATTATGGAATATAAGAATTAGGAGGAAACATAGTGTAACAAAAACAAGGTGCTATATAAATTTATGTTTAGACATTCAAGCACCATATTGCTATCAATACCTACCTTTGAATAATATTACTTTAGCAAAAAAAAGGAAATTGTAACTGTCAACAGTTACATCCACAGATTTTATGATTAGTGACTTATGACCTCCAGAAACATTTGAGAACAGCACACACTTCACCCAAGAGAGATTCTTTGAAAGTTCTCTTAAGACAGATCAGCCCTGACATCATGCCTTAAGGCAATGCTTGCAAGTCTGTGAGACACCAGCTTCCTCCTGCTAATCCAAGTTGTGGGAAACAGATATTTATCATTCACAAGGAACTTTGCGGAGGAAAAGTACTAACCAGGATAGATAATATATTTTTGGTCAAACATAAAAACTAAACAAGTTTGGAAACATAATCTTGAATGGAAACCACCTAAATGCTATCAAGTGTGCAATATGGAACTTGTGTAATTTGATGCATATTTTGAAAGTATTAGGCTTAAGGTTGGCTTTTGGAAAATTTCTTGGTTGCTCTGTTATGTCTATGTTATATCACAGTAAAAAACCATGAGCCTAGGGAGTAACTTTTAACAGAACATCTTTATGATGCTATTACATCGGCACTGTAAAATGGCCATTAGCCAAGTGTTCAGAATAACCTTTTCACTGAAGTAGCGCGCTGTTAGTTTTTTGAAACTACTATTATGCAGCCTTTATCACGCTAAACACGGTAGTTAAATGGCTGTCAGTTTAGTTTAAAAAAGAATTGGTTAATGGCTGAGGAGGACACAAAGGAATGCACAAGTTTATTCTTGTCAGGTTTTCAATTTCTATGGTAACAGATGTCATTACTAGTACACTAGTTGACCTAATTCCTTTGATAGACTATTTTGGTTGATCAGTCAAGATATAGTGCCAAACAAATTTGATTATCCATCCTTTCTCGCAAATTATTATTCATTATTACATTACAATAGATTCATGCAATGTGTGATGTGGATCATTAACTTTTATTAGTATCAGAAAGCATGCAATTCATATAAAATGTGTAATATCCTGAGTGGAGTGGGAACCATAGGATATCCGTGTAGGCCATGTGTTTTGAAAGATAAATTATCTAATTTTAAGATCATCATGTATGTTGAAAATGGATTTAAGATTTGCTAACAGCCTTGAATGATAAACATGACATTTAGTGAGATCCAAAGTGACAGCAGATTCAAATAAATAATCATTATCATGCCTTGAAAGAAAGGGCCTTAAAGATGTATAAAAGACCAAACAGAGTTGCTTAATACGCTCACAATTGGAAAAAAGAATAGTCTTAAGGCAAACAAATAGAGATCTGTCACTGTCCATTCTGATGAAGATTTTGTCATCAAATGCCTGATCACAAATGACAGAGCCAATACCCCTTAATGTCATGTTTGCTCCAGTCCCTGTAAAATTAAACAATGACACGGTGTGCTTTTGCAAAATTCAAGATTCAGCTTTTTTCATCTTGTCTTAGACCTGTTCAAAAAAGACTTTCTATTTTATTTCAATGCAGGATGCTGTGATTCCCATTCTTCAAGCTATAGAATGGCCAAATATGACATTTTTTTCAATTTTGAACTTTGGGAATGCCTGCCTCATGAGCCATGAAGTTTTAATGTTTAATTTTGTCAAAAACGCCAAAAATATCAGAGGGGGGTGTTATATTTATCTTCATATCTTTATCAGAATTAATTTTAGAATAACATGGATGGTGTCATATGAAAGTTTGTTAAATTATCTTTCCATTGAGGCCAATAACTTGGTATTTCAGACACTTTCATTTCTCTTCAAAGCAGAAATGTGTAAATTTTAGGGAAAATTTTGATGTCGTTTAGTGTATTTTGCTTTATATGTTGATACAAATTGGTCATAGAGCTGCATGAGTGGTGTCATTTGAATGCCTATAAAGTTGTCTTTAAATGGACACCATTTTAAAAATTATTTAGACGGTTCTCATTGTCTCTGAAGCAAAAATTCCTCCATTTCAAGGAGCTTCCTGCCCGATCTCATTCATTGCAGCACTGCATTGCCTAGAAAATGTACAAAATCTTTTGTCTCAGAGTCCGCGAAAAGTGCTTTTGTTGTACAGGACATTCGGGCAGGTAGATCGTGAATTTTACCTGCCCGGATAAGATTTTGTCAATCCGAAATTGAAAAAGTTCAACTGGTATGGGGTAATGTGTGCTTTAGGCTTCAGAAGTATAACTCTGTATAGACTCAGAAAGTAGTGTAGCTAAAGATGGCATTTGAATTCAGACAATGAGACATGTAATAGACACAGTATCTACATTTTTGTTTTTTTCTAAAAGTTAATACATATCCAAACTGCTCCATGTTAACATAGACTACAAAGTCATTTCTGGGGGAAATTACCAGTAAGTCTGGAATTAGGAGATTTCAAAATCCTTGTATTGAACATATTTCTGGTGCTTCTAACCAGGTCAGGTAAATTATGATGATGATATTGAGGTTCATCATTAGAATTGATCCAAACTGTATTTAACTTGTAGTATAATTCGTTTGGCATAAAAGCCAGTTGGACTCTTACCTCAAATTGATCTATAGATGATAAAAGCTTACTGAGCATAAGATAGTCAATGCTAATTGTTGCTAATTGCAATAAGCTGAGGTACTGACTATCATTGTGTTATCAATTGCAATCCAGATGACACTTCTGACATCAATTTGTGTCATTGATGTTTGTCAGTTGCACTGGAGATTCACAGCCCTGTATTAATTGCATTGATAACTGTGTGAACTCCCCACAGCTCATTCACTCTCCCAGCACAACCATCGGACATTTGGGCAGGTAGCCACTTTATTTTTGCCGGACACACGCTATTTTTGCCGGTTTTGACCGGCAAACCAGCACTTTTCGCGGACTCTGTTTTGTCTTATTAAATAATTTCACTGATATTGTTTCCAAGTGATTGGAACATTTTAAAAATACTTTTACCATGTCCTTATAATGACTTTCTATTGAGAAAATACATTGTTGGATTTGAACTGAATCGAAACAAACATCATCGATCACTTTAGAATTGTTATTTTTCAACAGCCAGTGTTACCTTGGCACATTCTTGGAGCAAATATGCTACATATTTTAGAAAATGCAGTTAAACTTGACTTAACATTTTGAGCAACAGCATGCCACAGTTGTCAATTCTTATTTACTATAAGTAACTAAGTGTCCTTCTTGCGCCACTAAAATTTAATGAATAAAGACTTTAATCGTGTTTGAGTTTGACAATTCAAAGATCAACACAATATTGGATTTCATTGCATTGTGATGATACTTATTGTCTGAGCTCAGGCACCTTGAAGTTTATGATTGATGCCTCAGCCAGCAGAAACTTGGAGGGATCTAGAGCAACATGTGGGGCAGAGTGGCTGGAAATCTGTTATATCGACACACAGTTTTGCTTAAGCAATAAATCACTGATACCAAACATAAGTCATAAAATAATAAGAATTCACCAGAAAACAACATACCCAGAACAGTTGTGTTGGGTGACTCATTTTCTAGCTATGCTAAGGGTATATAATGGTATGTAGGTGGACAGTTTAAAAAACCCACATTCATAAGTTGTGTAAAACTTTCTCTCGGCAACCTTTAACAAGTCATTATACACACAATCTGTGGAACTATGTTACATTGCAAATTTGCAATGACTATTTCAATTTATATTTGTGATATTAGGCCCTCATTTATGTCCTAGTATTAGTGTATGGTAGTTATAAGCCAAGAGTGATTTACATTTTACTGCGTAGACCTGCCATTGTCAATATTGTGTTAATCTTTGAATTGTTAGCCGTAAACATGATTAAAGTCATTATTCATTTAGTAGCACAAGAAGGACACTTACTTACTTAAAGCATAAGTATTAGAATTTACAACTGTGGCATACTGTTGCTCAAAATGTTAAATCAAGTTTAACTGCATTTTCTAAAATATATAGCATACAAAAGTTACCGATTATGCTTGCTTCGATTCAGTTCAAATCCAACAATGTGTTTACTCAATAGAAAGTCATTATAAGGACATGGTAAAAGTATTTTTAAAATGTTCCAATCACTTGAAAACAATATCAGTGAAATTATTTAATAAGACAAAAGATTTTGTACATTTTCTAGGCAATGCAGTGCTGCAATAAATGAGATCGGGTAGGAAGCTCCTTGAAATGGAGGAATTTTTGCTTCAGAGACAATGAGAACCATCTAAATAATTCTAAAAATGGTGTCCATTTAAAGACAACTTTATAGGCATTCAAATGATACCACTCATGCAGCTCTATGACCAATTTATATCAACATATAAAGCAAAATACACTAAACGACATCAAAATTTTCCCTAAAATTTACACATTTCAGCTTTGAAGGGAAATGAAAGTGTCTGAAATACCAAGTTATTGGCCTCAATGGAAAGATAATTTAACAAGCTTTCATATGACACCATCCATGTTATTCTAAAAAATTAATTCTGATAAAGATATGAAGATAAATATAACACCCCCCTCTGATATTTTTGGCGTTTTTGACAAAATTAAACATTAAAACTTCATGGCTCGTGAGGCAGGCATTCCCAAAGTTCAAACTTGAAAAAAATGTCATATTTGGCCATTCTATAGCTTGGAGAATGGGAATCATTGCATCCTGCATTAAAATAAAAATGAAAGTCTTTTTTGAACAGGTCTAATCTTGTCTGTTCATAGCAGTTTCCTGCCGAGGTTATAATTTTGTGTTCGCACTTCATTTGTAATATGGTTTGTTTTAAATTTGGCACCAACGATACTGATGTAATGATGCTATGATCGATAAATTGCTTAGTGGAAAACGTCTTGCCCATGTCAAAAATATGTGGCATAAATGTCACATAAGTATACACTCACATTTGAAATCGGAGCATTATTTGTTAGTCACAGCATTGCTAAGCGTTATGAATTTTTTGCTGACTTGTGGTAGTCCTATTACTCAAAATGTGCCAGCATTTGCAGAATTGCTACACGTGCATACATCTGAGTCTGCTGAGTGGTGGCATATTTATTTGTCACATAATATTTCACCACAGTCCTTCATTGCTTCTCTGGCTATTTCAACTTTACCAAAGTCATCATAGTTTCAAAATAGTTTTGTCTAAATGTAGTAGTACTGATATGTGATATAAGATGTGAAATCAAATCATAAAAATAGCCTAATGTATGTATTTTATTAGACATAAAACATTCACTGCTGGTTATAATAGTGATCTGACTAACAACACTGGCAGATGCCAAAGAATCAAATGATAACACAAAGGTAACAAATCAGGTATTTGTCTCACAAGGGCTTCCTCCTGATGCAAATTGATCCCATCTGGCTCCATAGAGAAAATCTCACTGATTCTACGAAATTATATTAATCCCTCTGTACATATACAGTACAACCCAAAATAAAGTAAGAACATTTTTTGTCAGAAGTCCTCTGTTTGCCTATTTTGCCCTCTTTTCTCCTCTCCACCCCAAATCTCCTCACAACTCCCTTTGACTCCTTACAACAACCTTAGCCCACATTAAGAACTCTATTTAGACAGCTACCAATGAAACTGCAATTAGCAGAGGTGAAAAATATCAAGAAAATCAAACACAATGGGGGTGATTGAGTTAAAATTGGTGCTGTTTAAATATGATTTTAATGTAATTCTAAAAGGTAGTTTCAAGTATGTAAAAGTAGGAAGTGATTTGATTCAGAGGTAGTCAAAAGGTGTGAAAGGGTAAAGTAGTGGCTGATTCTTCCTTCCTGCTGGGGTAATCGTACTTTATTATGGGTTGTACTGTAGGCCTACAGATTGATAGCAAATTAATCTAACCATTCTGCTTTGACCATTCATTTTTTTCGTGACAATGCAGCAATGCTGTGCTATCCTACGCTAACAATATTTATTTGCTATGACAGCTAAACTGACAGTGCTCCTCAAATCCAGTTTATCGAATATCAGGACCACAGAGACACTTGTTGAAATGCTTTCATTCTGGGAAACCCCTCTGGTATAGAGAACTGACAAGAGCTGACAGTGAAATGCTATGAGGAAGCGTGAAGGTCCTCATGGGTCATGACCTTCCACTGGATTTCTGTCCCCTCTGACCTGGAAGGATAATCTTACACTTCATTGAATTGCTCGTGGACCTGCTCTACTTTGCACAACATACGTGTTATTGAAGCATGTCATAAAACTTAGTCAAACCCTTTAGTCAGATAATAGGAAGGATCAAGAGATTGATATCGATAGACCACTTTAGTTAGATAAGGACGTATGAAATACATAAGAATGTAACATCTAAACATCAGTAGCTAAATAAATATATTATAGATACGGATCCAGAGAAACTAAGACAGTTATATGGATATAAAATCAGACTGATCAATATAAATATAAATATATTGACAGTTCAGTCAAAACCAGGACATAGTATCAGTTAAATATTCACAGGAAAGTTGTTCCTTATTTCTGACGAGACACTCGCATCACTCCTTCTTGATTCTAAAACAAAAACAGATGGCTCAATACATACAATAAGTAAAGTCCTCAAAAGCAGATCTATATATTGGAGGGTTAATTATTGAGAATGGTCTTCATGAGAGAGAGAGTGTTTATCCACAAAAGAGATATTTGACATTCCCAGTTCAGTCACTGCTACAAGAGCAATCGACATCAATCAGGGATTTTGGTCCACTGGAAATACTTTTGGATTCCTCACTAGCAGTTCGAACCCGTTAGTACTTCAGCAGCAGAGAAAGTGTGATCATAACGGCTCAACCACCACAGCTGCCTCCAACTTTAGTATTTTAAAGCAAAGAAGCCTGCAGTATTTAAGTTGATTTAGAGTAAGTTGGTTGACCTTGACCCATACACGTCGGTCAGAAAGCCCTTGCGACAGGCCATTGCAATAATCACTTGTCTCTCATTGATTGACTAGTGAACATGAGGACGTGTCATCCCTGAAGGACTTGCTGCTGTCAAACACTGGTTTATTGCAAGGCTTATTAATTAGTATTTCTGAGATGATCATTCATATCAAGTATTGCTGAAACAACACTGCCACTTAGGTAGATAATTCATTTGTTTATTCAGTGCGAGAATATCATGTATTTGTATTAACCTGTCACTGATTCCTTACAAAGACTTCCTTTAACTTACTTGATAGATTTCCAAAGCAAATTTATCATAAGAAATTGACTGAATACTATCAATTAAATTGAAATGGCAATGTCATTTGTAAGAGTAGTTCTTTTGTAGAAGGTATCATTAAAAGCCCATGGAAGTCTCTTCTTTTCTTACAAAAGAAGCATACACAAGGACAACATCTCAAAATTCAGAGATCAAACAGAAATGTTTCTGAAATCACAAAAACATCTCTTTCAAAAAATTCTCTATTTCAAGAATTTGGCTAATGAAATTGAAATTAAATACACACAAAATGTCACAGTATATGGAACATTTATGAAGTTGGCCATTGTTCCGGTTAGAATATTACCAAGTGCATTAAAATAAACTGAAAAAGAATAGTATTGTTTTATTTACACATAAAACCTCCTGTGTATATTAAATTGATTGGCAACACAAGTTTTGAAAGCCATCAATTCAGTGTAAAAATCTTGTTTGTGGAAGATACAGGATGATAGCTGACCTTCGGTTGACCCACATATCGACCTCTCGTAGCCCTTGGGCAATACAGCTGACCAGTGTGACCACCTCACACATCACAGAGGAACAGCTGGAGGATACCCCTTCTTGCATCTTCAAATGCAGTCAGCTGGATGCTGGTGTTTTAATATATCGGTAAAAGACACTTCCGTGGAGGCTGGTGCTCACCAGTGTCAATTAACAAGCTTCTTGAGGTAACATTCAATTATTCAACTCTCTGTGACCATGGCAATAGTGGCAAACCCTTAGGTTTATGACAACAACATTAGTTTTACTAGGTTTGTATCTGGTAAAATGAACAAGATAATTTTCCTGTCTCAATCTGTATCAGACAAAATCGTATTGATCATGTAGCTGAAGATAATATTCCCCTCCTTAGTCTGATCAAACAAAGATTCATTTGAAGTAACTCACGACAAAAGAATATTTTTGATAACAATAATAAATTATTCCAGTGTGCATATTAAGTACTCGGAATGGTTACAGGCAGTGAAAGGATCCCATGAATTATTTGTTATGTCACACAGTTTATAACTTGATAGAACTATATTTAACACTTGTTATATCTCCTTTTTTTGGAAGTCTAAAGCAATTCAATCGAAACATTTCTTTGTATTGGTTGAATACAACAATTGGGATGAAATATAGTACAAGTAAAATCAAGGTGGGAGCATGCAAATGCTCACCGTGGTCTATTTATCAAGAGGGCTTATTTGAGCAGCCTCTTTGGCTTGCTTTGAAGTCATGGGTTCATATCCAACTCCTTGAAATCAATTTGGCCTGAACATATGGGAGAGTAAATAGAGGTATGTTTTATCCAGTGTCTTATACTGGGGAAACAGAATTATTCCGGATGGTCAACAATTGCAAATGAATAGATCATGTTCCTAACTCCTAGTCTTTTCATCACATCATTATGAAGTTGCAATCACCAACAGTGAAATGTTCAGCCTCCTCGACACCAAATAGAAAATGAACTATCAGTCTGATCTCAAATACAATTCTATTCATGAGGCAGTCAGGGAGTCAGTAAGTAGATTAGAAACACAGGCTACACTGTACAAAGCAATAGCACATTAGAACTTTCAAACAACGATTTCTTACAACATGGGATTAGAGCAAATAATTGCATAGTCACAAGCATCTATCTTGGTGGTGCCATATTGTTTTCAGCAGTCTGAATGTCTCGGGGCTGTTCTGGCAGTCAAATTGACTTTGCCTTTGTTATTGGAAATCAAGGCATCTTGGAGGGTCTCATTGCTTCATGCATCATGCAACCTGAGTTGGTCCTGAAATGTTAGCATCATTACAGATTATCTAGGATTTGTCAGTTTGCTTCCTTGTGTAACCGATAGAGTGCTATAGAACTTTTTCAAAATTTGGTAATGTTGTGATTTTCATATTTGGCAATCAGACTCAATTTATATCCATTCTTAAGGATGTGAGAGTTCAATTTCAGATGAATATCAAAGTTAATTTGGATAAAATTAGAACCAAGAATTTAGTTTGAAATTATACCAAAACAGTTAACTTTGCTTTAACATAGTATAGATTGCATAGTAATAGAAGTCAGAGTAGTTGCTAGCTCTTATGCAAGACCAACAGCAACAAGTGCAGTGGATGGCCAATTGGATTTTAAAAGTGAATCTTCTGGATGGCAAGTCAGCTGTGCTTAACATTATGATGAGAAGTCGCATTGCAACCATGTCATATCCTTAATTCAATAGCCTTGCTTTCATTTTTTCATCTAAATCGGTAATGAGAGAATTGAATCATTTTTTAAATTTGAATTGCACATGAATAGCAACCAAATATTCATGTTGGCAGATTAGTTTTGTTATTGCTAGATGTGCCATCAATCATGACATTGCCAGCAGATTTAACTTAACACAATCACTTATAATCCATCACAGTTTCATGATATTGGCATTTTTGATTATGCTGTCACTTTGATGAGTTGGTTCACAATGAGTGCCGGGAATGAGTTTATTTGTGAACTCCTGAAACAAATCAGATAACGGTGAATGAATGATGTCATATGTAACAGTAAGGTGACTTATAGACAGATATAGATAGCTCAAAATTTCTCTCGCTCATACTGCTGTATAAATTTATGTTTAGACATTCAAGCACCATATTGCTATCTATACCTACCTTTGAATGGAATTACTTTAGCAAAAAAAGCTGGTAACTGTCAACAGTTACATCTAGAGATTTTATGACTAGTGACTTATGATCTCCCAAACATTTGAGAACAGCAAAAACTTCACCCAAGAGAGATTTTCTAAAAGTTCTCTTAAGACAGATCAGCCTTGACATCCTGCCTTAAGGCAATACTGGCAAGTCTATGAGATACCAGCTTTCTCCTGCTAATCAAAGTTGTGGAAAACAGATATCTATCATTGACAAGGAACTCCGCAGTATACAGAATATATTTTTGGTCAAACATAAAAACTAAACCAGTTTGGAGACATAATCTGGAATGGAAACCACCTAAGTGCTATCAAGTGTGCAATATCAAACTTGTGTAATTTGATGCATGTTTTGAAAGTATTTCGTCTATCTCATGGAAGACACAGATATAGCAAATTTTGCAATTTTCAGCAGACCTGAAATTTTGAAAACAAAACAAATCAGCAGATAACTTCTGTTTCCCGTGGCTGATTGTATATATCATTGTGTTCAGCTTGGTGTTGTGATCGTGTAGAAACATAAATGATGTTTAAAAAATGTAGAATTTATTTAATAAAGTAATTTTGACTGATTATTCCAGGAAGCTGCAAGGCAGTAGCTTCATTATTTTAATTTCCATACTAGGTCAAAGTGGTTTGACTGAAGCCGACTCTGTGAATCTGCCATTAATCTAGTGGAAGACTCAGTCAAAGCTATGTTTTGGCTGAGTCATCCTCCATTTTCTAGTGGAAGACTCAGTCATAACATAGCTTTGACTGAGTCTTCCACTAGAAAATGGAGGATGACCCAGCCAAAACATAGCTTTGACTGAGTCTTCCACTAGACTTGTGCAGATTCATAGAGTTGGCTTCAGTCAGACCAGTTTGACCTTTTTGGCTTGCACAACAAACAACTTTTTGGATGGAAAAAGTCAATGGAAGACTCAGTCAAAGCAGGTTTAACTGTTTTTACCTCAAAAGTTCCCATTGTGCAACTCAGATTCTGTTATGGAAGACTCAGTCAAACCACTGAAACCTAGTTTTACTAAAGATTAACCTTTCTATTTTTCTGAATGATGCATAAGCATAAAAGGTTAAATCAATTTGTATGTTGACATGACTGATTGTCCTCTTTCATTGTATCACGGAACACTAGGTCAAATCAGTTGGGCTGAGTCAGATGAGCCATGAAAGATGTCAGTTTTTCATGGAAATTTGCTATAAAACAGAGGGAAAATGTCCCAAAATACCGAGAGTTTGAAGGAGTAGTGTATGGTAATAAATGGAACTGTTGGCCTTAAATCTATTGCCATTTGGTGCTAGAAATTCTCGAGATTATTTTTCAGATATATTTCAAAATTCCTTGAGATAGACGATTTGGCTTAAGGTTGGCATTTGGAAAATTTCTATGTCTATGTTATATTACAGTAAAAAACCATGAGCTTAGGGAATAACTTAAACAGAACATCTTTATGATGCTATAGCATCGACACTGTAAAATGGCCATCAGCCAAATGTTCAGAATAACCTTTTGACTGAAGTTGCCCGCTGTTGGTTTTTAAAACTACTCTGATGCAGCCTTTATCATGCTAAGCACTGTAGTTAAGAGGCTGTCAGTTGTGTTAAAAAAAAAAAAGGTTAATGGTTGAGGAGGACACAAAGGAATGCACTCATTCTTGTCAGGTGTTCAATTTCCATTGTAACAGATGTCATTAGTAGTACACCAGTTGACCTAATTCCTTTGATATACTATCTTGTTGCATGGATCAGTCAAGATATAATGCCAAACAAATTTGATTATCCATCCTTTCTTGCAAATAGAGTGATATTCATTATGACATCACAATAGATTCATGCAATGTGTGATGTGGATCATTAACGTTTATTAGTATCAGAAAGGATTCAATTCCTATAAAATGTGCAATATCCTGAGCGGGGTTGGAGCCATTGGATATCTGGGTAGGCCAAGTTTTTTGAAAGATAAATTATCTAATTTTAAGATCTATGTTGTAAATGGATTTAAGATTGGCTAACAGCCTTGAATGATAAACATGACGTTTAGTTAGATCCCAAGTGACAGCAGATTCAAATAAATAATTATTATCATGCCTTGAAAGAAAGGGCCTTAAAGATGTATAAAAGACCAAACAGAGTTCCTTAATACACTCAAAATTGGAAAAAAGAATAGTCTGAAGGCAAGCAAATAGAGAAAAAAAGCAGAACGGTTACAAAAAATTAATCTGATGAATTGCATTATCTTGCAAGAGTAATGTGCAAGGTAGTTTGAGAAAGGGAAACATCTAATTTAAATCTTTAGTCTTCAACTTGCACAAGAGATGACCTACGACACGAAGGCATTCACATTTTTAAATTGGAACAGTATTTGTTAGTCTGAGCATTGCTTAGCATTTTGGATTTTAGAAAGATATTTTGCTGACTTCTGGCATTCCCATTACTGAAAATGTGCCAGCATTTGCAGAATTACTACACATGTATAAATCTGAATCTTCTGAGTGGTGGTATATTCATTTGTCACATAATATTTCACCACAGTCCATCATTGTCTCTCTTGCTATTTCAACTTAGATATGATTATATCATAACCAAAGTCATCATAGTTTCAAAATATTTTCAGCGAAATATAGTAATATTGACATGTGATATAATATATCAAATCAAACCATAAAAAGGCCTAATATATGGATTTTATTCCAAAAACAGTCACTGCTAGTTATAATAGTGATCTGACGAACAACACTGGCAGATTCCAGAGAATTTTGTGACAACACAAAGGCAACAAATTACATTCCTCTCACAAGGGTTTCCTCCTTATGCAAATTGAGCCCATCTGGCTCCGTAGAAAAAATCTCACTGATTTCACGAACTAATATTAATCCCTCTGTGCGTATAAGCTAACATTCAATTTGGCCTTTCACACTTTCAATTTTTTTGTAATAATGCACAATCCAGTGCTATCCTACTCCAACAATAGTTATTTGCTATGGCAGCTAGACCGACAGTGCTTCACAAATCCAGTTTATTGAATATCAGAACCACAGAGACACTTGTTGAAATGCTTTTATTCTGGGAAACCCCTTTGGTATAGACAACTGACAAAAGCTGACAGTGAAAGGCTATGAGGAAGCTTGAAGGTCCTCATGGCTCATGACCTTTCACCGGATTTCTGTCCCCTCTGACCCGGAGGGCTTATCTTACACTCTATGAAATTGCTAGTGGAACCTGCTCTCGAATGGCCCCAATGAGCTGAACCTATTCCGATCCAATATCTTTGTTTAGAAGGTTGCTGTTCATCTGCTGGCAAGATGTATAATCCTACAGATAAATAGAAGGATGCTACTTCGTGAACACTTCAGACTCAATATATTTAGCTTTTCAACTCAATGCATCACATGAAAATTGTGTTTTACAGGCTTCTTTTGGTTGTTAGTGTATGGTTATATAGCACTGGCATATACCCACCCCTCTGAACCAGCTAAGCATTGTTAGTTTCACCATGCAGCCTATTTGGTAAGAAACATAGCCTCTCACCAGCAATTTACATCAAGATCAGTTAAGGAACACGGAACACTATGATTTTATTTTATTATTAAAAGTGTGATCATAATTGCTCAACCACCATAGCTGCCTTGAACTTATATGGTAAACCAAGAAGCCTGCAGTGCATGAGTTGATTGTGTTGGTTGACCTTGTTCCATATTATATATGCCAGGAAGCCCTTGAGATTGGTCATTACAATAATAAGTTGCCTGTAATTACCCGACAAGTGATCAAGAGCATGTGCCATCCCTGAAGGAATTGCTGCTGTCAAACATTGGTTCATTACAAGGTTTATTTATTAGTTGGTCCGAGACGATAATTCATTTCAAGTATTGTTGATACACTGCCAATTAGGTAGGTAATTCAGTTGCTTATTCTGTTTGAGAATATTATCTATCTGTACTGACCTGTCACAGATTTCTTACAAAGACTTTATTTTACCTTTTTTGGTAGATTTCCAAAATATATTTATTGATCACTATCAATTAAATGGAAATGGCAAAGTCTTTTGTAAGAGTAGTTCTTTTGAAGAAGGTAACATCAAAAGCCAATGAAAGTCAAGTCTTTTCTTACAAAAGAAGCATACACAAGATAAAGGACAACATCTAAAAATGCACACGTCAAGATATTCCTGTAATAAAAAAGATTTCTCTTCCAAATTGTGGCATTGAAAGAGTTTCTATATTGTCATGAATTTGGCAAATGTTATTGGAATTAAATATCAGAGTAATTTGAAATATTCTGAAGTTGGTCCATGTCCCTGTTAGAATATTACCAAGTGCATCATTAAAGTGTGGTGAAAGAGCATTTCCCTCCGAAGCCAGTGCCACATAATGCCCACATTCAGCAGAAATTTTCTGAAGTTGCCACCTGTCTGCATATCTTATGTTAGATAACACAGTTATAAATCATTCTTACTTCTAAACAGATGTCATCAATTTCTGAAATGTGCAGCATTTGAAACTTAAACAGACAATTTACAATTACTGCAAACAATATCAGCACCTCGTGTTGAAAGTTGTTTGATTAAGCTTCGTGAAATGTGTCTTAAGCTTCAAAGATTTCAATTTTAAAAAACTGAAAATAATAGTATTGTTTTATTTAGACACAAAAAAACCTGTAAATATGAACTTGATTTGCAACACCAGTGTTAACAGTCATCAATTTAGTGTAAAAATCTTGTTAGTGGATGGAACATGTAGGAAGATAGCTGACCTTCTGTTGACCCACTTATCGACCTCTCTTCACCCTTGGGCAATACAGCTGACCACGTGTGACCATCCCACACATCACAAAAGAGCAGCTGCAGGATACACCTTCTTGCATCTTCAAATGCAGTCAGCTGGAGGAATGCCTAAACAAACAAGGCAAAGTTGTGATGATCTTTCAATGTTTTGGTGTTTTGATGTATTGATAAAAAGGCATTTCCAAAGCGGCCTGTGCTCCCCAGTGTCAATTATCGTGCGTCTTGAGGCAAAATTCAATTATTCAACTCTCTGCAGCCATTGCTGGTGGCAATCGCATATGACAGCATCATTAGTCTTCCCTCATCTTGTATGTGGTCCATGGACAAGACAGCTTTCTTGTCTCGATCTATTTCGGACAAAACCTTATGACCATATCTGATAATAAGCCATTCAAGCTATAGCATGTGAAATATTCCCTGAGTCAGATAAACTAAGATTCTTTTGATTATACTCACGGCAAAAGAATGTTTTGAAAAGAATAACAGTGTGCATAGAAAGTTTCTAAAGCTTCCAGGTAGTGGAGGATGCATGAATTTGTTCTTATGTCACTAATAGTTTTGATGACTTGATAGACTTTAATCATATTTAACCCTTGTGATATCTCTCGCAGTGATCTATTGAAGGCAGACCCTCTTGGTAGCAATTCATGTTCAGTCCAAAGCAATTCAATCAAGACATTTCCTTGTATTTGTGAGAATTGGGAGGAAAGATAGTGACTCAATTTGGTCTGAGCCTATGGGAGAGAAAATGGAGGCAGGTTGTATCAAGTGTTTTAAACTGGGGTAGCTGATATATCCCGGACAGTGGACATCTGTGAATGAATGGACACGTTCCGGACTCCCAGTCTTTTCATCACATCATTGTGAGTGGCTGTCACCAACTGTGAGATGTACAGCCTCACCAACACCAAAAAGAAAATGAGCCATTCAGTAAAGGCAGTCAGTGAATCAGCAAGTAGATTAGAAACACAGGCTATAAAGCAATACCACATTAGAACTTTCAAACACTGATTTCTTACAACATGGGATTAGAGCAAATAATTGCATAGTCACAAGCATCCATCTTGGTGGTGCCATATTGTTTTCAGCAGTCTGGATGTCTCCCGGCTTTTCTGGCAGTCAAATTGACTTTGCCTTTGTTATTGGAAATGAAGGCGTCTTGGAATGTCTCATTGTTTCATGCATCATGCAAACTGAGTTGGTCCTGAAATGTTAGCATCATTAAAGATTATCTGGGATTTGTCAGTTTGCTTCCTTGTGTAACCGATAGAGAACGTTTTCAAAGTTGGGTAATGTTGTGGTTTTCATATTTGGCAATCAGACTCAATTAATATCCATTCTTAAGGGTATGAGAGTTCAATTTTAGATGAATATCATAGTTAATTTGGATAAAATTAGAACCAAGAATTTAGTTTGAAATTATACCAAAACAGTCAACTTTGCTTTAACATAGTATAGACTGCATGGTAATTGAAGTCAGAGTATTTGCTAGCTCTTATGCAAGACCAATAGCAACAAGTGCAGTGGATGGCCAATAGGATTTTAAACGTGAATCCTCTGGATGGCAAGTCAGCTGTGCTTAACAATATGATGAGAAGCCGCATTGCAACCAAGACATATCCTTAATTCAATAGCCTTGCTTTCATTTTTGTCATCTAAATCGATAATGAGAGAATTGAATTATTTTTTAAATTTGAATTGCACTCGCACATGAATAGCAACCAAATATTCATGTTGGCAGATTAGTTTTGTTATTGCTAGATTTGCCATCAATCATGCATTGGTAAATGACATTGCCAGCAGATTTAACTTAACACAATCACTCGTAATCTACTACAGATTCATGATATTGGCATTTTTGATTAGGCTGTCATTTTGATGAGTTGCCTCACAGTGAGAGCCGGGAATGAGTTTATTTGTGAACTCCTGAAACAAATCAGATAATGGTGAATGAGTGATATCACATGTAGCAGGGAGGTGACTAATAAACATATATAGATAGCCGCAAATTTCTCTCACTCATACCGCTATATAAATTTATATTTAGACATTCAAACACCATACTGCTATCAATACCTACCTTTGAATGATGTTACTTTACCAAAAACAAAGCTGGTAACTGTCAACAGTTACATCCACAGATTTTATGATTAGTGACTTATGACCCCCCAAGCATTTGAGAACAGCATAAGCTTCACCCAAGAGAGATTCTTAAGTTCTCTTAAGACAGATCAGCCCTGACATCCTGCCTTAAGGCAATGCTTGCAAGTCTGTGAGACACCAGCTTCCTCCTGTTAATCCAAGTTGTGGAAAACAGATATCTATCATTCACAAGGAACTTAGCGGGAGAAAAAGTACTAACCAGAATACAGAATATATTTGTGGTCAAACATTAAAACTAAAGCAGTTTGGAAACATAATCTCTGAAGGAAACCACCTAAATGCTATCAAGTGTGCAATATCAAACTTGTGTAATTTGATGCACGTTTTGAAAGTATTTGCTTAAAGGTTGGCCTTTGGAAAATTACTTGGTAGTTTTTTTATAAGTCCAATGTATGTAGTAAACAAACCATGAGCACAGAGAATAACTTAAACAGAACACCTTTATGATGCTTATACATGGGCACGGTAAAATGGCCATTAGTTCAGAATAACCTTTTGACTGAAGTTGCCCGCTGTTGGTTTTTAAAACTACTATGATGCAGCCTTTATCACTCTAAGCACGGTAGTTAAATAGCTGTCAGTTGAGTTTATAAAAATTGGTTGATGGTTGAGGAGGACAAACCGAAGCACTAATTTATTTGATGTTGGATTAATTAGTCAAGATACAATGCCAAACAAATTTGATAATCCGTCCTTCCTTGCAAATAGAATGATATTCTTTAAGACATCACAATAGATTCATGTAATGTGTGATGTGGATTATTAACTTTTATTAGTATCAGAAAGGATGCAATTTGTCTATAATGTGTAATATCCTGGGCAACTTGCTTTGTTTGACATCCTTTATCTGCACTAAACTAGTATTTAATGAAGGACTAGGCGAGAAAATGCTTCTCAATGCAGAAGGAAAGTCCCACATCACAGGACCCACGGTATAATCATGATGATGATATTTATTGGTCTCTGTGATTAACTGCTTTCGGTAAATCTGCCTGGGAGGAATGTATCTGATTCTTTCTCGATGAAAAAATGAACGCTATTTCCTTGAAAAACGAATAGAAAAGTGGCACGATGTTTTATAATAATCTTGAAAGCAAGTTGTTCAATAACTTGTTATGTGAGATCTTTAAAGTCCCTTGGTCTATAGCACATGTTGTGTATTACATGGTAGGCTAGATAATCCCATTTTGGGGGAAGGGTTATAGAGGTTGATTGGCCCACATTCAATCAACAAGGGCAAGTACCCAATAGCCGTCATGTCCTGCTTAACGCCTCATCAGTCACACTGATCATGTTACCTAATGATATGACCTCACTGCTAGTTACAAGTGGTACATCCCAGACGTGACAATTTAACCTCAAGAGCTCGTTTCCTCTGGAATGTTGTTTTGTCTTGTTGAAGATATTACACTGTCTTTTCAATACATACATCTTTTCTGACAAGAACAGAAAATAGCCCTCTTTCATTGTATTCCTGAATTGCATGTTGCAATGGATCACAAAGCAAAAGCAATCACGAGTGGTTCAAAGTAGAAACTGAAAAAAATTGTGACATAAATAGTAGTAAAGCTCAATATTTTACCAATTTTAGTAACAGATAAATAAAAATGAAAGTTTGTCTGAGTAGTGATAAAAGCTTTTCTTTTTGCTGATATTTGTGCACCGCAAGTGGTCTGGTAATCTTAGCTTCGTGGTATAACAAAAAGTGCTGTGGTCATGCCTTAGTTAACCATCATGCACTGTGGAGAAGTGGTTTTGCCTGCCATGGATGGTAATGTAAGCTCACAGGATTTGATAAACCATAATTTTTCTGATTTGCTGTTGACTTGTAGGAAGAGCTACAATCTGGCTGAAACTCCTGCAGCACAACGTTAATGGCATCAAGTAACCTACAAAACAGTTTTTTTTGTGATATGACGTATTTTTAGTCCAAGAGAGGCTTTGTTTGTCGAAATTGAGGTCAATTCAATGGTATTCCAATGGCACAGAATAAAGTGCATCGCTACCAACTGAAGGCATGAAATCTTCCGAATATGGCATAACTTTATGGAAATTAATATTAGGAAAATATTCAGGTCATTTTCAATTGAGATTTGAAAGTTTTTGTGTATTCTTTTTGCAAAATGCTAATGTACCTAATAACTTGGCACACCCAAAACTTCTAATAAACACCATAACTTCTGACTGCGAGAACGGAATGGGACAAAATTCTCACGGAATAATCTACTATTCTAACCCACTCTTGTGGGTGAAGGAAATACAAATATTACAAATAATTTTGGAGATGTGGCAAAAAAAACCATCGCTGCCTAATAACTTGGCACTCGGTGTAGAACTTTCAAACACCAATTTCTTACAACATGGGTCTGCAGCAAATAAGTGTACAGTCACAAGCATCAATCTTGGTGGTGCCATATTGTTGTCATTTGTCTTGAAGTCTCCAGGCTGTTCTGGCAGTCAAATTGACTTTGCCTTTGTTATTAGAAGATGAAGGCCTCTTGGAAAGTCTTATTGTTTCATGCATCATGCAACCTGAGTTGGTTGCGAAATGTTGGCATCATTAAAGATTTTGGGATTTGTCAGTATAACTGTTTGCTTCCGTGTGTACCTGATTAATAATGTCATAGAACTCAATCTTTGGCATGTGTTATTGATATCAGTGTTTAATTTTAGTTAATTTGGATAATTATTATAGGTCTAGAGTCTACTTTGGAAATTATACCAAAACAGTAACAGGTGTTTTCATTACCCTGCGATTCTGGTCATCTAGCTGTGTGAATACAATGCATAGAGCTGCTTACCATGTTCAATTTCTCAAGTGTGTGATGTTTTATGCGATCATGCAAAAATGTGATGTAGCAAGGTTGATAGAGAATGTAGAATCTTGTACTAATGAAATTTCCTGTAACTTTTGCATTAAAACACAGTATAAATCAAATTGAAAATTAATCGAGAGTAGTTCTAGCTCTTACGCAAAACCCACAGCTACTAGTGCAGGTATTGAACCTGCATCCTACAGATGGTAAGGCAGCTGTTCTTAACTATATGCTGCGAAGCCGCATTGCAACCATGTCAAATCAGTAATGAGGGAACTGAATTATGTTTGAAATTTGACTTACACTACCCATAAATAGCAACCAAATAGCTATTCATGTTGGTAGATTACTTTTGTTATTGCCATCAACCATGCATTGGTAAAATTGCCATTGCCAGCAGATTTAACTTGAACACAATCACTCGTAATCCATCACATTTTCGTATTATTGGCATTTTTGATTAAGCTGTCATTTTGATGAGTTGGCTCACAATGAGTGCCGGGAATGAGTTTATTTGTGAACTCCTGAAACAAATCAGATTTAACTGTGAAAGAGAGATGTCACATTTAACAGGGAGGTGACTTATAGACAGATATAGATAACTGCAAATTGTTATTGCTTATACCGCTATATAAATGTATACCACATTGCTATCAATACCTACCTTTGAATGATATTACTATAGCAAAAAAAAAACAAACCAGTAACCGTCAATAGTTACATCCGGAGATTTTATGATTAGTGACCTATGACCCCCCAAGCATTTGAGAATAGCATAAGATTCACCAAAGAGAGATTCTTAGATTTTCTTAAAGTTACCCTGAATGATAGGTTGGGATTGTACGAAAATTTTGTCTAATTTTTACATTTTCCTGTGTATCCTGCTTATATTGCTGAGTATGTAAAATTTCTCAGGTGTACGATTATTTTTTCCTATTGAAATGACCAGATAAATGCACTAAATGACCCCTAGATTTATTTCGGGTACGCACGGAAAAAATCACCAGCTTGCTTGCTTTCTACTTTGTGACGTCATCACCATTGTAAGAATTTGTTAACTTATAACAATATAACAATAACAATGGTCATTGTGACGTCATTAATAATGGCTGTGCTGGAGGAGGGAGAAACTATCCAGAAAAATAATATAAAATTATTAAATAATTAATGTATTCGAAGAAATCCTTTCATAAATTATTCAGAAATTTAATGATCACAAGTTTATACCATAATGCACGTTATACCACCAATATTTAGTAAATAATTTTATCATTCAGAGCAACTTTAAGACAGATCAGCCCTGACATCCGGTCTTAAGGCAATGCTAGCAAGTCTGTGAGAAACCAGCTTCCTCCTGGTAATCCAAGTTGTGGAAAACAGATATCTATCATTCACAATGAACTCCGCGGAGAAAAGTACCAACCAGATTACAGCATATATTTTTTTGGTCGAATAAAAACTTAACCAGTTTGGAAACATAATCTCACATGGAAACACCTAAATGCTATCAAGTGTGCAATATCAAACTTGTGTAATTTGATGCACGTTTTGAAAATATTTGGCTTAAGGTTGGCTTTTGGAAAATTTCTTGGTAGCTTTGTTAAGTCAATGTATATAGCAAACAAACCATGAGCATAGGGAATAACTTAAACAGAACACCTTTATGATGCTATTGCATTGGCACGGTAAAATGGCCATTAGTCAAGTGTTCAGAATAACCTTTTGACTGAAGTTGCTCGCCGTTGATTTTCAAATCTACTCTGATGCAGCCTTTATCACGCTAAGCACGGTATTTAAACGGCTGTCAGTTGAGTTTTAAATAAAATTGGTTAATGGTTGAGGAGGACACAAAGGAATGCACTCATTCTTGTCAGGTGTTCAATTTCCATGGTAACAGATGTCATTAGTAGTACACTAGTTGACCTAATTGCTTTGATGGTCTATCTTGTTAGATCAGTCAAAATATAATGCCAAACAAATTTGATTATCTGTCCTTTCTTGCAAATTATTTTTCATTAATTTGATTATCTGTCCTTTCTTGCAAATTGTTATTCATTATGACATCACAATAGATTCATACAATGTGTGATGTGGCTAATTAACTTTCATTAGTATCAGAAAGGATGCAATTCATATAAAATGTGTAATATCCTGGTCGGGGTGGGAACCATTGGATATTTGGGTAGGTCAAGTGTTTTGAAAGATGAATTATCTAATTCTTAGATCTATGTTGAAAATGGATTTAAGATTTGCTAGCAGTTTTGAACGATAAACATGACATTTAGTGAGATCCCAAGTGACAGCAAATTCATTATCATGCCTTGAAAGAAAGGGTCTTAAAAATGTATTAAAGACCAAACAGAGTTGCTTAATACGCTCAAAATTGGAAAAGAAATAATAGTCTGAAGGCAAACAAATAGTGATCTGTCACTGTGCATTCTGATTAAGATTTTTTCATCAAATGCCTGATCACAAATGACAAAGCCAATACCCCTTAACGTCATGTTTGCTCCTGTCCCTGTAAAGTTAATCAATGACACTGTGTGCTTTTGCATAATTCAAATTCAGCTTTTTTCATCTTGTCTGTTCATAGTAGTTTCCTGCAGAGGTTTTAATTTGGTGTTCGCACTTCAGTTGTTATGTGGTTTGTTTTAAATTTCGTACCCCCCCCCCAACAAATTTACTGATGTAATGATGTTATGATAAGTAAATCATTTCGTGGAGAACTTCTTGCCCATGTCAAGAATATGTGGCATAACTGTAAGATAGGTATCCTAGTTAATCAGAAGTGTACTATTTATTTTTTATTTCACAAAGAGCTGTTTTTGACTGCCATGTCCTTGCAGCAGTTTTGAAGATTGTTTTAGCTCAAGTTGTGACTCCATAATAATTAACAAAAATGAAAAAGGCTAAAGATAATTAATGTAATGCACTAGAAATAACAATAGGTGAAAGACAATTAGTACACACATGACAAAAAAAAAAGAAATCACTAAGTAGCGATCAAACAGACCTATAAAGACACTTAGTGCACACCAAGTATGTCTCTAAATAGCCCACACAGGTGCTGATGACACGTAAAACACAACCTCACTCACTCACTCAACTGCTCTGGAATGGTCCCTGTATGCTGAACCTATTCTGATCCGATATTTTTGTATTGAAGGTTTCAGCAAAAGATATATAGATAGACAGCTAATAGATTGACAGATAGACATAAACACAGATAGACAGAAAGTTAGATATATCTATAGTAAGGTTAATAAATAGATAGACAGGTAATTGATTGATTGATTGATTTATATATAATAAAAATAAAAGAAAAGTATTAATATAAAAGTTACTAAAACACAGATAGGAATTTCTTTTCTTGCATATTATGCAAGTGATATCATCATGCCTAGAGTTGCATGGCATGGCAGCCATTGACGGCATTTATTTATTTGACTGACATTTGTCATTGTCCTGTGACCTCAGTTGTCTTTTGGGGTTCTTCCAAAGGCTTCTCACTTGGATTATCCCTAAGGTACTGCCCAACACACGCACAAGGCTATTGCCTTTCAATACCACGTGGAAAGTGTGATGTTCAGTATGTAGGTTGGTGTCCCATTAACTCACTAGTTCATGAACACTTCAGACTCAATATATTTGGGTTTTCAACTCAAAGCATTACATGAAAATTGTATTTGACAGACTTGTATATAGTTGTTAATGCACAGGTGCATGGCACTGGCAAATACTCACCCCTGTGGACCAGCTAACCATGGTTAGTACTGTTGTGCGATGCAGCCTATTTGGTATGAAACATAGCCCAGCCAGCAATTTTTGTCTTGTGACCTCACTTGGTGATCTGTGACTTTAAAAGTAACCCAGAGCATCTTGTACATTGCTTTGTTGCCAAGGGCGACCATTCCTGAGCAGCCAGGGCCCCAAATTGATTTTACCAACAGAGTGGTCAAACATGAAAACTAAACCAGTTTGGAAACATAACCTCAAATGGAAACCACCTTAATGCTATCAAGTGTGCCGTATCAAACTTGTGTAATTTGATGCAAGTTTTGAAGGTATTTGGCTTGAGGTCGGCCTTTGAAAAATGTCTTGGTAGTTTTGGTAAGTCCAATGTATATAGTAATCTAACCATGAGCAAAGGGAATAAGTTAAACACAACTCTTTTATGATGCTATTACATCGGACGGTAAAATGGCCATCAGCCAAGTGTTTAGAATAACCTTTTGACAGAAATTGCCGCTGTTGGTTTATAAAACTACTCTGATGCAGCCTTTATCATGCTAAGCACGGTAGTTAAATAGCTGTCCGATGAGTTTTAAAAAATTGGTTAATGGTTGAGGAGGACACAAAGGAATGCACTCATTCTTGTCAGGCACTCAATTGCCATGGTAACAGACGTCATTAGTAGTACACTAAATTTAGTTGACCTGATTCCTTTGATGGACTATCTTGCTTGGTTAGTCAAGATATAATGCCAAACAAATTTGATTATCCATCCTGTCTTGCAAACAGAATGATGTCAATCAAGACATCACAAAAGATTCATGCAATGTGTGATGTGGATCAATAACTTTTATTGGCATCAGAAAGAATGTATTTTATATCAAATGTGTAATACCCTAGGCAACTTGTTTTATTTGCCATCCTTTATCTGCACTAAACTAGTATTTAATGAAGGATTAGGCAAGAAATTACACATACGTCTTTATGCAGAAGTCTGACATCACAGGACCCATGAGATAATCATGATGATTGTTACAGCCAATAGTTCTACATGCCCAATTTGCAAATCAGGCTGCCTTTTGCATGCCATACACTCAAATAGGTTTTTGTCAGAATATCTACTCCTCTCGCCATGCTTTGCCAATATTCCTAACAAAATATCCAAAAAAATCAACCAAGCCACATTTTCTACTGATCTTTTCCAAAAGTTCTAATGTGCTATGTTAGAAACTTTGTCACAATTTATTTGACAGCCATCTCTTCTACATCAAATAGTGACCAAATAGTGTCTCACAGTTAGGAACTATTTGGGACACTATTTCGTTAGATCTTTGGGCTGTCATGGACTGCCATCTCTTCTACAACACAAGAGGGCATTGAGGTGCAGCACAGGGACAGATGAGACATCTGGTGACAAGTGGGTGAAAAGATATCTATTTAACCAAATTTACTTAAATTAGCCTGTCTTGTGCATGAAATTTCTGATCTTTTCTCAAAGGAAGTCATTGTCAATCAATTCGAACTGCCAGGGATGGGTTGAGACACCTGCCAGTGCTTAGTTCCGTGAATAATGTCCCGATTCATTTAAAAATTATTTGCCAAATGATGTGAAATAATTTTTTTAAGCCTCTATGACCATTATTAATAGCTGTGTGAAGGTTTAAAGACAGGTGTGTATTTTTTCAGGCCTCTGAACATTGCATGTTTTGCAAAAAAGTTAACAGCATTACGCAAATTATAGGTAAATTAAAGGCAAATTAAAAGTTTAACCTATCTCAAAAAAAAAAAGCATTACGCAAATTTATGAAAATCGCGATCTTTTACGCTTATAGAAACGGCCTGATTGACTGCTTAAAAAACCGTAGATGAATTCTGAAAAACAAATGATAAAATTCAAGTGTTGAATGAAGTATCTCCCAACTTTCATAATTTTCCTATACAGCTTTTTTGAATTTCAGGCATCTGTACATTGCATGTTTTGCAAAAAAGTTAGCAGCATGACGCAAATGAAAATCGCGATCTTTTATGTTTATAGAAATGGCCTTTTTGACTGCTTAAAAAATCGTAGATGCATTCTGAAAAACAGGTGATAATATTCAAGTATTGACTGAAATATCTCCCAACTTTCGTAATTTTCCTATACCTAGTATTTGAGTTTCAGGCCTCAGAACATTGCATGTTTTGAAAAAAGTTAACAGCATGACGCAAATGAAAATCGCGATCTTTTATGTTTATAGAAACGGCTTTATTGACTGCTTTAAAAAACCGTAGATGAATTCTGAAAATCAGGTGATAAAATTCAGGTGTTGAATGAAATATTCCCCAACTTTCATAATTTTCCTAGTCACATTTTTTTAGTTTCAGGCTTCTGAACATTACATGTTTTGCAAAAAAGTTGACAGAATGATGCAAATGAAAATCGCGTTTTTTATGTTTAAAGAAACAGCCTGATTGACTGCTAAAATATTGTAGATAAATTCTGAAAACCAGGTGATAAAATTCAGGTGTTGACTGAAATATTTCCCAACTTTCATAATTTTCCTATTCATAGTATTCGAGTTTCAGGTCTCTGAACATTGTATTTTTTGCAAAAAAAATCAGCAGCATGAGGCACATGAAAATCGCGATCTTTTATGTTTAAATAAATGGCCTTAGTGACTGTTGATGAATTCTGAGAACCAGGTGATAAAATTCAGGTATTGACTGACATATTCCCAAACTTTAATATTTTCCTGCAAGTAGTAAGCGAGTTTCAGGGCTGCAAACATTGCATGTTTTTCCTGAAAAGACAAGCAACTCTTAAATAGGCCCGGAGAATAATTGGCAGCTGCCAAAGTTCCATACGGTCAGCCAAAGCTCCATATGATCAGCCAAAGCTTAAGATGGAATATCATCTGATGAAATAGGGTCTGATGAAATATCCAAATAGCATCTTTGGGGATATTTGACCTTTTCAAATATCCTCAGAGTGCTATTTGGAATATCCAAAGTCTTTTTAAAAGCACTTTTTGATATTAGAGACAATGGCAGTAGAGACATTGTCACAAGCAATGATGACATTTATTTGTTTCTGTGATTAACTGGGTTTGGTAAAACTGCTTATGAGGAGTGTATTCGATTCTTTCTAGAGGAATGAATGATGGCAGCATATTTGATATGTTCAATAACTTGTTATATGAGGTCTTAATCACTTGGTTTATAGCACATGTTATGTATTACATGGTAGGCTAGATAATCCCATTGGGGGGGGGGGGTGATAAAGGCGGACAGACCCACATTCAATCAACAAGGGCAAGTATCCAATTGACTTCATGTCCTTCTTGACGCCTCATCAGTCACACTGATCATGTCATCTAATGATATGACCTCACTATTAGTTACATGTAAGAAATGGAAAATTAGTATGTGTTTTAGAGAGTACTGTAAGGGAAAAAAAGTCATCAATAGAGCAATACTCTTGCACATTAGAAAATGAATTAGTCAATATCAGACATCAAATCTCTTTCCTATGTATCATTTGCGGTTGTCCTAATTTATGAAATCTAATCTGTACCAAACGAAAGTCCCCACGGGGCAACTTCAAAGGCAGGGACATTTGGTAATAGTAATGATCCATCTCTACACAAGGGAATTACAAAGTTAAGGTCACGGTAACCTCAAGTAGTATTTCAAAGCAACTAAACATATTTTCACTCATCACCACCCATATTACATTCCCAGAAGACAGGACCTTAATGAAGTGATTTCATTCTATGTAAGTCTGTCATTATGTTTTACTTCAATTTGAAATACATGTACTATACATTTGGCTGCTCCCCAAGGTAAAAAAAAAACAACTTAATTTGCCATTTTCTTATTGATGCGATGTCTCACAAGTTCTTATAATAGAGTTTGCTCCATATATTTATAATTATTTTCTGCAACCAGCTGGGAATAGCAACCACATTGTAATAATAATAATTAAAAGCATAGTATGATGTTATATAGCGCCCATTCCAGATAAATCTGCTCACCGGTGCTCACCATACTGAACTTCAATCATATATATCAATCATCATAGTGACAACCTCTGGACATGGCCGGAGTGGGGTTTGAACCCGCATCCACTGTGCACCAGGCAGATGTGCTAACCACTATGCCACATAGCTACATTGTAGAGAACACAAAAATGAACATAACAAGAAATCCGAGTTACGTGAGACATAGTAATAAGCTAAACTTATTTCTCAAGCTGGAAGCAATTCAGTGTGTCCTAATTATTCAGATTTAGCTTTGGTTAGAAATATAAATGATAATGTGTTAATTGGCAACAACGGAAATGGATTACACAATATAATTCAGGAGGCATAGAAATTCCGGGTTCCGATGAATGCAGTCGCTTCAAAAGACTTTATAATATCAATGCTTTCCAACTTGAAAAAAGAAGGTGACGGAAATTCGAATTACAGCTCAAGATTTTACCATCAGAAATTTTCTTGTAGCTTTGTAGCAGCTCAGAACTTTTACACATGTTGGCATCAGAACCTGCTATCTGAAAAGTGAGACAGAAGAGATTGAGAACAAAAGGGAGAAGGATAATTGCATCTCTGACGTCAAAGGCGTTACTGCACGTGTTCTTTGGCTTTTGATTCTGAGAGATGTTATTGCCAGGAAACAAATTGCTTTGCATGTTCCTCCCAATAATGTGTTGTTGACATGGAATATCAAGTACTAGAGTCATAAGACTTAGTTGTGTCTGAAACTAACAGCTGTGTCATATATTCTTAATGTCAAGACACGATGTATATTCCCTGCTTTGTCTCATTTTGCCAAAATTGTATATGATTCCCAAAGAAAACGCAACAAACACCAATGGATGCGGTAACAATTTGTGTTCTTTTATATTTGTGCACCGGGATTGCAGTCCAACTAAATTGCAGGAAATGTATTTGGTCTCATGTTTTATTCTCCAAAGCTTTGTTTTTCCAGATTGGAAGAAGACAGGAAAAAGGAACACAAGAAAAGCAGAAAAACAGATGATGTTTGGTTACATACAGCTGAAACCTTCACATATCATACTGCAAGAAAGCAAGTGAAGCGGGTGATGTTTTTGTTTATTTGGTAAAAGCTAGAAGTCCTGAACCGATGAGTTTGTTGGTAAATTGACTGATGAGATGAAAATATAGGGTTTTTTTTTTTCAGGTTTGGCTGAGACAAGAGGCTGGCACTTTTCAATGTCATCTAAATTGGATTGGATAGGGAGTTAAATTAATGAAAGGGACCTTTTGTATTGACAGATATGTTACTGTATACGGATCTAAGAAAACTGGCAGCAATTTGTAATAACAATGCATCTGATATTATCATGCGTGATCAAAACTGTTTTTGGGTAACTGTCAAGAGTTCTTCCCTCCAATTTTGTGATTAGTGACTTACGACCTCCCAAACGTTTGAGAACAGCATATAAGCTTCACTCAAGAGAGATTCTTAAGTCTGTCAGACACCAGCTTCCTCCTGCTAATCTATGTTGGGGAAAACATGATCTATCATTCTCAAAGAGCTTTGCAGTAAAAGAAAGACCTACACTCATACTAACCAGAATGCATTTGTGATCAAGCAGTAAAAGTAAATCTTTTTGGAAACATACGTTGAGGACACGTGTGACGTGTAGTATATATTGCTATGAAAACAACCTCAGTAATGTGGCAAAGTTTAGTGCATATTAAGTGGCAAACTTTAGTGCATATTAAGTATTTGTCTTAAGGTTGGCTTTTGGGGAACAAACCAGTAATTGAGGGGTGTTCTTTATGTAGACAGAAGACATAGATGACACTATTTCATCTTCACTGTACAACGGCCATTAGCCAAACATTCAAAATAACATTTGAATCAAGTTGCCCACAGTTGGTTTTAAAAACTACAATGATGCAGTGTTGACCACGCTTTTGTTTGGTGGGTAAACAGCAGTCAGACAATTTAAGAAAAAAGACTGATGAAAGGCTGAGAGCAACAATTTGAATACACACTTTCCAGTCACATGTTCAACTTCCATGTGTCTACAGAAAAAGAGGACAGTCAACACAATTGGATTTGTTTACATTTTATGTTGTGCCAAGCATCATTATTCAACAAAACATGATTTGTATATGAACAGTATATTCAGTACAGTCAAATTACCCATTATTCACACCCCTTGATGTGGTAACTTTCTGCAGATGAGACATAAATGATGCAAAAACGTGTTTCATGCTCTCCACGAACATTTTGCCCCATGCACACATGGCGAAGGCCTTAAACTTTAATGCGAGGGTTGCGATAACTTGCTGGATTCTGTCTCCCAATTTGCCCATACTGAATAATCCACTGGGTCCAGCTCAGGAGACAAGGTGTGGCACTCTACCTGGCTCAGGAGGCTTGTTTTGAGGCATTCCTGAGTCTTCTTTGCAGTATGAACAGGTGCTACACCTTGTAGGAAGATGATTTTGCCAAAAAAAGAGTTTCTCGTCTGATGCCAAGGCAACCCAAATTATTTCAGAATGTTATTATAAACATTTGCATCGATTCCGGTCCTCTGGTCAATGGTTTATTTGAGACATTTTTGTGATTTTCTTGTCATCAGATGACTCCATGTTGAAGACCAAGTGCTAGGTTCTGAATTGAATTATCGGCAGCTGGAGCATCAGCAAATGTCCCACTACTCACGCATGAATCATTCCGACTCTCACAAGCACCATAAATGGTGAAAAATTTCTCATCAAGAATGAGGAAAACAGGACGACCTTTTTCAGCTTAGAGCAATGCAAGCACTTTTGCATATCATGCTTGCATTTTGCCTTTAGTAGTGATCTAATTCACAAATAAACATATTTGCAATATACCTAATACGGCTGACTATCAAATCCATTCTTATGTTAGACTTATCACCAAATTCTGAACTTATATGAGTGTGAAAAAGAAGAAAAGTGACTGTCCTCTTTTTCTGTAGACACCCTGTATGCTTGATAATCATCTTGTAAGCATGTCATTCAATTACAGCAGCTTATGATGTGAGACCCTTTTCACTTGGCTTATAGCATGCACATGTTATGTATTACATGGTAGGCTACAGAACTCCATTTTGGAAAGTGATAAAAGCTGATAGGCCCGCATTAAATCAAAAAGGGCAAGTAGGCCTACTCAATAACCGCATATCCTACTTAATGCCTTATCTGTCATACTGATTGTGCGACCTACTTATATGACCTCACTGTTAATTACAAGTAAGGAACATGCCAGACATAACACTTCAACTTCTAGAACTCATTTTCTCTTGCTGTAGATGTTTCATGCCATTTTTGGAATATGAGACAATAGAAGCTGCTTACAGAAAATCACCTCCTTTCATTTAATTCCAGAATTGCATTTGCAATGGAGAAGTCAAATAATTGCCTTCAAAAGTGTTGCAAAGTAGAAGCTGATAAATTTGTGAAACAAAATAGTAGGAAGGCTTGCTTTTTTCGATCTTTAATAGCAGAAGATGATAAAATAAAAGGACAGCTGAATAAAGTGGTTTGCATTTTAAAATCATCATTTGCATGGGAACAGTGCACTTGCAAGCCATTGTTTTAATTTCATACACTTAGATAATAAAGTGGCATTGCCTGCCATCCTGGTTGTGTTTTTGCAGTAATATTAAGTACACATACATACATGTACACCTTTCTTCATGGTATTTCAAACAAACAGCTAGGGTTTTAGATGATAACACTGGCATAGTTTTAAACAATTTATAAACTCCCCTCCCCTTGACGGACATAAACTACTAATTCATATTCTCTGAGCAAGTTAGATGGTTCACAGACATCCTGTGTATAGCCTGGGTACATTCCAATCACTTAGCTAATGGCCCTTTAACAGTGTGACACAGAAGTTGTCTTGTCACTTAAGTGTCCTGTTCCAAGTCATGCCACTTAGCTAAAGGTCTGTTTACATAAAATGGTAAAAATAGAACAACGAAGAAATGGTAACCCTAAATCAACACAAGAGACGAATATCCCAAAAGACATTACATTACCCTATCATCAATGTTTGAGGTTCCATATCTTTGGATTCGATGCTGATAGTTAAAAAATATAAAATATCATTTTTAAGCGCATTTATAGTCGAATAAATTGATTTTCACGACTAAATAAGATAGGAGTCTGATTTTGAACTCATTTTGGTGGAGCAGGTCACAAATTTATTATCATGTACTTTAGAAGGGATTCAGGCAAAAAAACCCATCATCAAAGCATTACTTTTGCACATGTAGAAATTGAAATAGTCAATGTCAGACATCAACTATCTGCAATGACCATTTGTGAAAGGAGGGCACACATTGCTGGCTGTTGTCCTAATTTATGACGTCTGTTCCAAACAGGGACATTCCCAATGGGCTGCATCAAAGGCAAGGGCATTTAGGAATAGTAATGACCTGTCACTACACAAGGGAATTACATTTAAGCAAAAGGTCATGGTGACCTCAAGTAGCATTTCAAAGCAACCAATTGTATTATCACTCACGACCACCCGCAATGTATTCCATAAAGACAGGACCGTAAAGAAGTGATTGAAGTTATGTCTATGTAATTATTTTTGGACTGCTTATCATGATCTATTGCCTGCTGACTTATGGAATTTAAGGAAATTTTTTACTTTACAATTTCGATTTTGAAGTATGCTCTCACAAGTAAATTGGGTTTTGCGACATATATTTGCAGAATTACGTTCAGCAAATGTCTGTGAATAGGAACCAGAATTCAGAGAACACAATGAAATAAATTATACTAGGTACAAGTTGCATGATACATAGTGAAAAGCTGAACCAAAATAAAACTTTTTGCAAAAGCATGTTCCAGCAATTCAGTGTATCATATTTATGCAGAATTAGATTTTGTTGAAAACAGGAATGATGAGCAACAATGAAAATGGACTACATAACATAATTCAGCGGGTATAAAAATCCAAGCCTGGTGAATGCAGTCGCTTTGCAAAGACTTTTTTGATGGATGTCTTTCCAAGTTGACAAATGAAGGTGCCGGAGATTCTAAATACTGCTCAAGATTTTGCCATCAGGCATTTTCTTGGTGTGTTTGTGCAGCTCAGAACTTTTACACTTGTTGGCTTCAAATCCTGCAACCTCACAAGTGATCTAAAACTTTATGAAGAAGGATAACAGCATCCCTGCTGTCACAAGCATTAATACTTGTGTTTCTTGCGTTTGATACTGATTGATGTACAAGGCAGAAAATATATTACTTTTCAGGCCCTATCCAACAACATTACACTGTAAATTTTGAATTTTGAGTTTGCTTAATTGATTGAGTGAGATGGTTGCACAATTCTTTTGAGCCAAGATAGCTTGTTGTTTGCAAGTTATAACAACATAAAGATTATCATAACTCAAAACAGCAAGCTATCATGGCTCAAACAAATTGTGCAACCATCTCACTCAATCATTTGAGCTAACTCAGAATTTCAGAATTTACAGTGTAGGTTGATATGTGATATCGAGTACAGAAGCCATGTGGACTTAAAACTAGTCAGTCCATTGATTCAATGTAAAATTTATGTTGCAGATATAGATCATAAATTGATCAATTTTAAGTTTAATATAGGCCTAAACTTCCAATCAGCAGTGGTGTGTGTTTTTCATATCAAAATAGGTTTTTGATTACAATACATCTTAGTTTTAGTGGTTCTGAACCGGCCGTCTTGTAAACAAGAAAATCTTTTTGAAAAAAAAGATATGTGCTGGCTGTAGTGATTACGATTTCAAAATTTACAATAAGAGTATGTTTTGCCAAAAGAATTTTAAAATATGGTGTAAGAGAAACTACAGATGAACCCATGATATAGTATGAGAAGCTATAAGAGGAATTATAGATGAACCCATGATAGATCTATCTATCTATCTGTCTATCTCTCACCCTCTCTATCTCTTCATCCCAAGGGGGGCATGTGATACTCTGGAAATACCAACTATACTTTTTCTATATCTCTCACTAACTAGGTCTTGAACACACACACATCATGGGTTCATCTATAAATCCTCTTATAGCTTCTTATAGTACCTGCTCCGCTGATCTACACTAACTGGTGTATTGTATTGACTGTTATTTTTATTCCTATGACAGTTTAGCTGGAGTTGGCAAGTTCATATGGGGGAGCATAGGTTCAATATGACTCACTATTAATTAGTAAGTCACTATATATGACTGTCAATCCTTAACTGTTAATCAGGCATCCCTTACTGTTGTTCATCAGTTAGTCACTACCTGTTAGTCATTAAGTCCGTTGTTTTGGTAGTTACTATTTGTTAGCCACTAAATATGTTATTTAGTCACAAACTGTCAGTTAGTCAAACACTGTTAGTCAGTCAAAAACTGTTAGTTAGTCAAAAACTGTTAGCTAGTAAAAAAGTGTTAGTTAGTGAAAAAGTGTAAGTTAGTGAAAAGGGGGAGTTATTCAAAACTGTTAGTCAGTCAAAACTGTTAATTTGTCAAAAACTGTTAGTCAGTCAAAAACTGTTAGTTAGTCAAAAACTGTTTGTAGTAAAAAAACTGTTATTCTGTCAAAAACTGTTAGTAAGTCAAAAACTGTCAGTTAGTCAAAACTAATTGTAGTCAAAACTGTTAGTAGTCAAAAATGGTGAGTAAGTCAACACTGTTAGTAGTCAAAAACTGTTAGTTAGTCAAAAACTGTTAGTTAGTGAAAAGGGGGGTTAGTCTAAACTGTTTGTAGTCAAAACTGTTAGTCAGTCAAAACTGTCAATTTGTCAAAAACTGTTAGTCAGTCTCAAACTGTTAGTTAGTCAAAAGTGTTTGTAGTAAAAAAAACTGTTATTCAAAACTGTTAGTAGTCATAACTGTTAGTTAGTCAAACTGTTTGTAGTAAAAACAACTGTTATTCAGTCAAAACTGTTAGTAGTCAAAAATGGTTAGTTAGTCAAAACTGTTAGTCAGTCAAAACTGTTAATTTGTCAAAAACTGTTAGTCAGTCAAAAACAGTTAGTGAAAAACAGTTAGTGAAAAACTGTTAGTCAAAACTGTTAGTGGTCAAAAATGGTTAGTTAGACAAAACTGTTATTAGTCAAAAACTGTTAGTTAGTCAAAAACTGTTAGTTAGTGAAAAGGGGGAGTTAGTCCAAACTGTTTGTAGTCAAAACTGTTAGTCAGTCAAAACTGTTAATTTGTCAAAAACTGTTAGTCAGTCAAAAACTGTTAGTTAGTCAAAAACTGTTTGTAGTAAAAAAAACTGTTATTCGGTCAAAACTGTTAGTAGTCAAAACTGTTAGTTAGTCAAAAACTGTTTGTAGTAAAAAAAACTGTGATTCAGTCAAAACTGTTAGTAGTCAAAACTGTTAGTCAGTCAAAACTGTTAATTTGTCAAAAACTGTTATTCAGTCAAAAACTGTTAGTTGGTCAAAAACTGGTAGTCGAAAACTATTTGTAGTCAAAACTGTTTGTAGTCAAAAACTGTAAGTCAAAAATGGTAAGTTAGTTAAAACTGTTGGTTAGTCAAAAACTGTCAGTTAGTGACAAACTGTTAATTAGTCACTAATTGTCACTAACTGTTAGTCAGTCACTAACTGTTAGTCATTCACTAACTGTTAGTCAGTCACTGTTTGTCAGTCACTAACTGTTAGTTAGTCATGTAAGTCAGCTAGTCCTTAACTGTTAGGAAACTGTAAGTTACTAACTGCTAGTCCCTGACTGTTAGTCATTTTGTCCCTAACTGTTGTTCATCAGTTGGTCACTACTGTTAGTAAGTCATTGTTGTTAGTCACTTACTGTTAGTAAGCACTAACTGTTGTTGATTCACTGTTTGTTAGTCTTGAACTGCCAGTTAGTCACTAACTGTAAGTCACTAACAGTCTGTTAATCACCCCAAGGATGTGCCACCCAGAAATTGGACCTATAAATAGAACAAACTGCTCTCATTACTATTCACCCCCAATTGTTCCAACTCACCCCAAATTATTTCAGGTCCTGCAACAATTGTATCTGCACCAATTGGTCGATTAATGAGTGGCAGGTGTACTTTTACATCAATGCAACAATATTAAGTATTTGTGATCATAAGATATTTTGTAATGCTCTAGCTGACATTACTAAATGGTGGGGACCAAACTGGTTGACACTTTTCCGTATGGGGCAATCAGTATAGTATGCTGGCTGCATAGCCAATACTGTACTATAACAAATCTTGTCCTAAAGTTCAAGAAGCCAGCATAAAAAGTTATAGGCCTACATGATGCTTCTTCCACTTAATTTCATCCCCTGTCTTCTAAGACTGGACCAGCTCTACCAGAAAAATGTCAGACTTTTCAAGCATGCGCAAGTACTCCAAACAGAAAACATGCGTGTACTAGAGTGACCAATTATTTGTAGATGCAGGTTATCCATATAAATACTGATGCGTTTTAAGATTCAATTTTTAGAGAATGACAAGCAGACTGTTCTTGTGAATAGCAGGCTATATCACACACAAGATCACCTTGTAAACATGTAGTCCAATAACACATGATTTAAGATCACGATCACTTGGCTCACAACACATGTGTTGTATTACATGGCTGGCTAAAGAACCCCATTCTGGGTGATAAAACCTGATAGTTGCACATTCAATCAAAAAGGCCAAGTACCAAATAGCCCTAATAGCCTGCTTAACGCCTCATCAGTCACCCTGATCATTTGACCTACTCATATGATCTCCCATCAATAGCATGTAGATAACATCCAAGACATGACACTTCAACCTCAAGAACTCATTTAGAGCGCAATGAAAAGCCCTTGATTATCATTGTCTAACAGTTACACAAAATTTTCTGAACTGAAAGTGAAGCTATAAGAAAACTGTCTTTCCATTTAGGGGGTGACCATTTAATATCGAGGGGTGGAGTTTCTATCAAATATATAATTTCTTGCTCAGTTTTGATCAAATAAATAAATTTATTTTTTGGGCAGTCTTGAAATAAATAGTTGCTGCCAGGGGAATCTCTATCAACCCCTTACATTCCCCCTGTTTCTGGATTGCAATGGAGCATGGAAAATTGCTAAGAAATGTTTACTGTGTAATTTATAAACCTGTAAATGAGATAGCAGGAGGACGAAACAGAGAGAATGTGGTAAATAAAAAGACTAAGATAAAGATAAAAAAAGTAAAAATGTTAAGATTGGCAGTTAGTTGTTATTTTAATACCATGCTTCATTTTTTACTCAATAAAGAAATTTAAAATGTTTCTTTTATCTGCCCTCCTTTATACGGATATTCTTAATCTCTATTCTCTAATAACTTGTGTTTGAGATTGGAGAATCATACTTTTTTTAGTGTGAACCTAAGAACAAAATCTAGGTCCCATTTTAATAGAAAGTCCAAGCACACAATATGATACATCATGATCAGCAGAGACAGTTGGATGGTTCACAGAGTTCATGTACAGAGAAGTATATTCCAATCACTTAGCTAATGGCCCTTTTACTGGTTGACACAGAAGTTGCTGTGTCACTTATGTGTCCTGTTTCAAGTAATGCCACTTAGCTAAAGGTCTGTTTGCACAAAATGGATGTCATACAAATACAAAGAAATGTAAACCCTAAGTTGACCCAAGAGACAAATACCCCAACAGACAGAAATTCAATTGATGCAAACTGACTTTTTGGTGCCTTTCAAAGCCAAATTTATTGCCTCATATAGATCCTGAAATTTCACACAGTATCAAAAAATGTCCATTCTGTTGATATCACTAGCTTTTCTTGGACCTTTCCCGAATCATTATTCATCTCCTAATGCTGCTTTAATAAGTTCCCAATCGCTAAATTTCCCTACATTTTCTAGTTTTGGCTGGTAAGATGGAAGGAAAAAGTAGTGCAATCAAGTTTGTACTGTGAAGAAATGTAAGAGTTCTGGTGAACAAGATCTCTTTGTGAATATGTTTTTATTCTGGATGTCTTTCCAACTTGACACATGTAGATGCCCGAGATTCGGAATGGAGCTCCAGACTTTTCTATCAGAAATGTGTCGTAGTTTTTGTGCAGCTCAGAACTTTTACACATGTTGGCATCCGATCCTGCAATCTCAAAAGTGAGCCACAGGAGGGTTAGAACAATAGGGACAAGGATAATTGCATCTCTTACGTCACAGGCATTATGTGTTCTTTGGCTTGTAAAGCTGGTCGGTGTTGGAAGCAGGAAATATATTACATTGCATGTTCCATCTTGTAATATCAGGTTGATGTAAGATATAAAGTACAAGAGCCATCAAGACTCAGTATTATCTGGAACTATTGTCCCTTCCAACATACCTGTTGCCATTGCCAGAATGTGTAATTCGATATGCACAAATACTGACTTGTGATTTTATATTTAGAAAATAACAACAACACTTTTTTTTTGTTACAGTCCTTGTCATATTTACGTGGAATCTCAAGTTTTTTTTCTATGCTGTTGAACTGTGATGTCAGAGATGACTCTATTCTAGCATTGCAATATATTAAATTAACTACAAGCTGTGATGTCATTTCAGACTGAGTCAGATTCCCCAGCTTCTAGCAAATCTTGATCCTCCTGAACTGAGCGTCACAGTTTCAACACAGTGTCAGAGTAAGAGTTTTATCAGGGATAGCCCCTACAACTACGTCATCACAGCTTGATAGCCAATGGGCTGACCGTAAACTACGTCATCACAGTTCAAACATTGATATATTGAAGGATGCATTACATTTTTGATCCCAATGATTTATCACAGCGATCACCAGTCTAATCCTACAAAATGGCAGCTTTGTGAGCATTCACAGTAAACAACTGTTATAATCCTCCCAGAGTTGTTTGATAAATCTACAAACTTACTAAATTACAACTTTAAACTTTGATGGAAGTTGGTATAAACAGAAGGCTTTGACAATTTGTTTGTAAACACATGGCTTATGTTATGTATGTTTGTTCTGGCAGCCCATTGGCTGAGAGGCTGTGATGTCAAACTTGCATGGGTTTTTCCCAGACCCAATTTTAACTCTGACACTGAGTTGAAACTGTGATGCTCAGTTTGGTTGATTCGCATTGGTTAGAAGCTGGGGAATCTGACCCAGTTTGAAATGACATCACAGCTTGTAGTTAATTTACATATATTGCAATGCTAGAATAGAGTCATCTCTGACATCACAGTTCAACAGCATAGAAAAAAAACTTGAGATTCCTCGTAAGTATGACAAGGACTATAATAAGATGCTATGCAATATATGAGATAATCGTCTTGTGAACATTTTGTCCAATAACTCACAATCTTAGATCATAATCACTGGGCTGATAACACATGTTGTGTATTACATGCTTGGCTAAAGAACCCCATTGTAGGGTGATAAAACCTGATAGTCCCACATTCAATCAAAAAGGGCTAGTACCCAATAGCCCTCATGTCCTACTAAACGTCTCATCAGTCATACTGATCATTTGACCTACTCATACGACCTCACCATTAATAACATGTAGTACACATCCCCGACATAACACTTCAGCCTCAAGAACTCATTTCCAGCACACAGGAAAGCTCCTGATTATAACTGGCTTGCAGTACATGTTACACCTTCTTTTCTGCAAGGAAAGCGAAGCTGTAATAAGAGAAAATGGGCTTCTCCACTTTATTCACCCTTATTCTGAATTGCAGTTGACCAAAGCAAACAGCTTTTTTAAAGCAGCAATCTCCTATAAAATAAATTGCTGAATGACAAAACATGTATTTTCTAAATGACAAGACAGAGATGAAAGAAAAGGATATCATGAGTAAACATATAGTAACTGAGTCGTTTGCTTAAAACACTGTCCAAAGAGACATGAACAAAATGTTTATGCCATACCGGTCGATTTCTGCAGCGAAATTAAATATTTTCATATGTTCATGTATCGTAAAATGACATCTTGGGTTTAAGATTTACAAGTCAAGCTTTTTTCAGATTGGATTAAAAACCAAAAATAGATGTGAATTTGTAAGACAGAGAAGGAGAAAATTCTAGCATACATAATGTTCAGCGAATGACAGTTGGATGGTTCACAGACTTCATGTATACATAGATGGGCACATTCCAATCACTTAACTAATGGCCCTTTTACAGTGTGACACAGAAGTTGACGTGTCACTTAAGTGTCCTGTTTCAAGTAATGCCTCTTAGCTAAAGGTCTGTTTACATTAAATGGCCAGAATAGAACTACAAAGAAAGAGAAGTATTTAAGCAAGTTCGAGAGAATATTTTAACAGAATGTATGCAGTTTCTAGGCTTTTACAATATAAAACATTTTGCATATATATGTAGGCCCAGTAATATTTTAGTATATTCAAACTAAGGATTCAACTGAAAACAATTGCCTACTGCAAGGAAGCCTTTTGGTTTAATATTTTGGTTGGTCATCCTGAATTTCCAGGTCAATATCTGGATAAATTGACTTATTTGTAAAAAAAACATATATATACACTGATATTCAACGAATGCTTTACCAGTAACTGCAGGTGATGACATTTATTACTTACTATAAGGTGCAAGCCAATAGAAAATGGTCAACATCTTTGAATGATTGTCATTACATTGTTATGTTTTTGTGATTTTATCGTTGTTAAGGGCTTTGCTGAAAAACAGCATATCAATGCTGAGCAAACAACCCTTGTAAAATATTTTCTAAAAAAAAAAAAAACATTCATGAATGAAATGCACACCTGAAAGCTGCATTATTTCCAGTTCCCTTCCTGGATCACATGGTGTTTCTTCGCATGATGATTGAAACTATATTTACACAACTGCCAAACCAACAAATTTCAAAGCTTTTGACTGAAAAGGGAAGGTGCAGTTTTCATATCGCACTTGTGATTATATTCTGGCCTGGAGCAAAAATTAATTCCATCAGGGAAGAACCAGCCTATAGCTTCCTTTGACAGAAAATTTATATTGAAGATTGTGCTGCAGGTGTAATAACCTTGAAAGCATGAAAGCCGTCATGTTTTGATACTTCCATTAATTAAGTTTCCAGGAAATAATTACATGGAATTTCAATGATTTTCTAATCTCAGATACACTAAATTAAAACGATGAAGATGAATTTAAAAATGATTAAGAACCATAATCATACATTTTGAATGGTTATAGAAAGGTTTGCAATTATTTACAGGTGACTAATGTATCTCCGTAACACAGTGGTTTACAACCTCTACGCGATACAGCGGTATTTACATGAGGATTGTATGTGTGTGTGTGACATGCAGACCCCTTCTTAATGTTGGTAACAGGCATCACTAATTCACTTGTAATTATCCTAATTTATGACATCTGTGCCACACGGGAATATTCTCACAAGGCAGCATCAAAGGCAAGGGCATTTGTGAATAGTAATGATCTGTCACTACACAAGGGAATTGCATTTAAGCAAAAGGTCTTGATGACCTCAAGCATCACTTCAAAGCAAGCAAACTTATTATCACCCACTACACTCTAAAAAATGTCGGGACAAAATTGGTTTTTTAGATTCAAAATGGTTTTTTGAAAACCAAATTTCAATGCAAAAAACCAACATGGATTTTTTTAAAAATCCATGTTGGTTTTGCATTGAAATTTGGTTTTTCAAAAAACCATTTTGAATCTAAAAAACCAATTTTGTCCCGACATTTTTCAGAGTGTACCATCCCAATTCAAATCCTTGAAGGCTGGACTTTAATGAAGTTGTTTATGTCTATAAGTCTTTGTCATAACGCTTGACCTCAATTTGGCTGCTCCTATGAGGAATTTAAAGACACCGCTTAACTTTTTATTTTGCCAGCAAAATTCAAATAGAATAGGCTACATAATTATATCTATAGAAGTATTATTTGCCATCGTCTGTGGATAGCAACCAGATTGGACTGAACGGAGAACAAGAAATTATAAGTGCAAGTTTCATGAGACATAGTTTGTTTCATATTTTGTATCTGGCTGAAAATACAACATGATAATATGTTTACGGGCAACCATGATGTTCAAATACACACCATCATTCCAAATGTCAAATACCATGTTAATATATATTTACACTAAACTCATTTTAAAAACCTTTGGAAAGGCTCCCAATTACTAAGTTTCCCCACATATTATAGTTTTTTCTATTGGAAAAATGTTTGTAATCAATTTTGTAATGCAAAGAAATTCCAGAACTCTTTTTCGTCGAGATGTCTTCGCAACTTGACTAATGTAGGCTTCGGAGATTCGGAATACCTGCAGTTCTGGATTTTTCCATCAGAAGCTTTCTCGTAGCTTTTGTGCAGCTCAGAACTTGTTGGCATCAGATCGTGCTATCTGGAAAGTGCACTCAGACAATAGGGGAGAAAGATAATTGCATTTCTGACGTCAGAGGCTTTACTGCATGTGTTCTTTGGCTTTTGACGTAGGAAATAAACTACTGAGTACGTTTTGTGCTATAACATACACTACATATGAAGGGATACTATCAAGTATGAATTTGTTACTGGTGCCATATATTCTGAACGTCATGAAACATTTTGGAAGCCACACGATGAGTCATTTCGCCAAATTTGTGTATGGAGTCTCACACAAATACATGGAATAGCACCCGTAAACAGGGTTATTATGTGAGCTCTTTTGCTTCAGTGTTCTGTAGGAAAACTCACACTAAAAGACTGGCCATTTATTTGTTCTCATGCTTTCTTCTCAAAAGCGTAGCTTTTCCTGCTTAGGGGACTTGAAATAAGATGAGAGAAAAGGCAATTACAGGTTCAGGTGCATGTACCTGTTACTTAGATGCAGAGTTAATGTTCTACAAGGAGGAAAACGGACTATATTTGGCAATGGTGTCAATGCTATACATCATCAATTGTTTGTGGGGAAAATGGAATTCTCAAACGAAGCAACAAAAATGTCTTCAGAATAATCTTCAGATGCATTTCAAAACCTACTCTGCAAAGTGAAATTGCAGACCTTGCTGCAGACACTGAATATCACAACTTTGGGTTAACAAAGACAATGTTAGTTGACATGGTTGTGCCTTGACAGCGATTTAAAAGAAGTGTAAAAGGCACAATCAACTTGAAGCAATATAAAGTCGTTCATATTTATGTTCTACTTCACACATACCTATGTTGCTTCCAGTAAAGTAAACAATCTGAATTTGAATCTAATCAAACATTTGAAACGGAGTTCCAAATTTTTCCATCAGGAAATTTTTTAGTTTTTGTGCAGATCAGGACATTTATTTATGTTGACAAAGGATCTCACAATCTCAAAATGAATTAGAACAATAGCAAAAGGATAATCCCTGACACCAAAGACATTACTGCAGTTTTGATTGATGCTTGTTGATATTGGAGCCATGCAAAAAAAAATGTACATGTGCGAAATGATATAAGGTTGCATGTTCAGCGTATCAAATATTATATCAGTTATCAACTTGACAGGTACGTATTCTTTTAAATTGTCTATTCTTAATAATTGTTCTGAAGGCAAAAATACATTGTCGGCCCAGATGCCATGATATGAGTCATTTTGCCAATATTGTGTATGAAGTCTAATAAACACGATAGGTAGAACGGCACCCACAAACAAGAACTGCTTAGGAGGCAGAGTCGAATTCAAGAGTCGAAGGATTTGAATGGAGTCAAATTCGGAGTTGAATTTTGACTTTCAGGTGTAGCCGGAGCTGGAATTGGAGTCAAAAATCAAATTGGTGACTTCTGACTCCTAAAAATAATTAATGTCACTAAATAAAGACAGTTACAAAAATTCGAAATGTATACCAATTTTACTCAGAACTTCCAAAAAAAAAACAACAGGTATTCATATATTTGTATGATATACATTATACACAATCATATGAAAACTTTGTAGAGTTACTTTTTCTCCCCTGTTAACCATTTAATATTAGGGCACAATAATGAATAATGCTGATAGTGAAGTATGGATCTGAAGTCAAGATTCAGGAGACGTCAGTAGTCTGAGATGGAGTCGCTTTTTAGAAAGTGCAAGTGGAAACAAACTTTTTTTTCATGTGTTGAACAAACTTTTTTCACCAAATATCCCTAGCCCAGGTCCATCTGGTCATGTATACAGAACATCCTACTGAACTTTGAACCCTGAGTTGAATTTGCACGAAGCATACACAGCTTTTTTTGCATACCAGAACTTGATTGGATTGCTTTTACTCGAATAAGGCTCAGATCGCACCATATGAAGTTCGAAGCTGGAAGATGGTCTCGTATACTTCCAGAAGACCGACTGTGTGAAGTGGATCTTTACAGACTGATGCACATGTATGTTTTACTACAATGCCAACTGACTATGCCAGCTAGAGTGTCAAATGAAATGCCAGAGTTTAGATCACTGAAAGAACAGTTTAAAATTGTTCGGATTCGAAATATTTGCAAATATTGCAGATGTTTTCTAAATGATTACAGACTCGCCTAATGATTTTTGTATTAGAGAATTTTTGAATATTGATTATATCATGTAATTGGTTGAGCCAAATAAATCCTACTATTACCGCTCCACAACTATCTCCGAAAATTATATCGTATCGCTCGATGAAACATTTCAATGAAATAGCCTATTTAAATGATATTAAAGAAGCTCCTTTTGGAGTTGCAGAAATCTTTGATGATGTTGAGGACAAAATGTGGTACTTCGAAAAGTTATTCCAAAACATTGTTGAGTCAAACGCTCCCACCAAAACGAAAAAAGTTAAGCCAAATCAAGTACCTTATATGCATGGGGAGCTTAGAAGAGCTATCAACGTGAAGACTATGTTAAAAAGAAAGTTTTACAAATTTCGTTGCTCAATCTCATGGTCTAGATACAGAAAACAGAGGAATTATGTTACGAAGTTGAAAAGACAGGCCAAGCAAGATTATTTTGACAACCACTGTAACAAAATTGCTAAGAACAATGATAAATCATTTTGGAAAGCCGTGAAACCGTTTTTCTCAAACAATTCCTCAGCTAACTCAAACATATCAATTAATGATAATGATAGCATTGTATCTGAGCCCAACAAAGTGTGTGATCTTTTGAATGATTTCTTTATTGATGTTGCTGACAGTTTAAGTGAGCCTCTTGGCTTGTCAAACCTGAGCATCAAAGATCTAAGCAACCATTTTGCCTCCCATCAAAGCATTAGGTTTATCAAATCTTCTGTAGAAACTAGGGCCACCAATTTCAATTTTCAAAATGTCACTGCTGACACTGTACTTAAAAAATGCTCATCACTCAAGCAAGGCAAAGCACCCGGTTATGACAGAATATCCAGCATTTTCATAAAACTTGCAAGTAAAGAAATATGTTTCAGCCTTACTCCCATTATAAATCAATGTTTAAAATCATCTGTATTCCCGCAATCCCTTAAAAAAGCTGTTGTTACTCCTGTTTTTAAGAAGAATGATCCTCTAAACAAAACAAATTACAGACCTGTAAGTGTCTTAACTGGAATCTCAAAAATTTTCGAATCTATCATATGCGATCAAATGTCTATGCATTTTGATTATCTTCTCTCTCCCTCGCTCGCAGCATACCGTAAAAATTATAGCTGTGAAGATGTATTGATGAGGTCGATTGAGGACTGGAGGGACGCCTTGGACAGGAACCACTATGGCTTGTAGCATGGTATTGTGTACAGTGGCTTTTTTCAGACAGAAAAGCTTATTATTTCGACATGATATGTCATTTGGTCATGGTATGTATCTGACTAACTAGAGAAGAATGTGTAGTTTTCAGAAGTATATGGTTTGCCATGTGTTGGTTGAACTTGTCTATCACCATAAATCAAAATTCGGCTCAAAAAACACATTTTTTGCCTTGTTTATAGCTCATTTAGAAATAGTACTGCATATAAAGAGTGATTCTTTTGATATTTTAACAATTTTGAAAATGAAATAATTGGTTGAGTATCACAGACTGAAATACACAGATCATATTTAGCTAAAAGTTATTGTTTTTTCGGTGTTTGGGTTCACCAAGAGAATTTTTTACATGAAGATGTCACAAAGTTTTAAAACCATTATTTTTCTAACATGCACTTTTGATCTCTTCTGGAATATATATGCTATATATCTGGGATATTGCTGATAGCTTTGTGGAAGCCCCATCGTATCCCTCTTCCAGACCAACACTTTTTCAATTCCTGAGACCATTATAAGAGCACATTTAGGATACTTTTGCATTGCCTAAGCAAATGTTCACAAGTACGTCGCGTTTTACAAACTTGAATGTTTAGGTGTCAAGTTATTAGAGATAAGACTGACAATTTTTTACAGATATTAAGAGTATCAAACTGCAATACAGGACGAAATATTAACCTCTTACCATTATATTGAACTTGTTAGAGCTAATTTTAGTACGTTCACAAGTACGTCGCGTTTTCAGAAACCGACACATCCAGCTGCTACTTCACCATGGTCATGCCAATTGCATGTATACTTGTGAATAATCATTTGAAAATATATTTATAATGTGAAAAAATGATTTTGAGAAAAATTTGAACTTAATTATGCACAAAATTAGCATATTTTTAAAAAATATGATAAATAAGAGAAAATTGTCAAAATCCATATTTTTCTGTTAATAATGCTATAGATAGGTAATTCTGGATTAAATCCAATATCAATCATGCCAATTTCAATTATTTTCTTCAATGGATCATGCATGTATGTTCAAATGAAAATTAATAGGGCTATTTTGGGTAGTGTCAAAAATCTGCTATTAACCTGGGTCAGTACCCGAGACCCAACATCCAAAATTAAATACTATGTCTAATGTTCTGGTTCCCTAAAACTATTTCTAACTGATTTGGAACAGAATTTCCTTATTTTGATACCTCATCTCTATATTATATCACACAATTTCTTGTTAATTTCAGGGAATTCATCATTACCACTATAATAGTGTTCAATTATTATTTACCTATTTTAAAAGGTTAAATTGATTTTCCACTATGTTTTTACCATGGCCATTATTCATTTCATGTTACTTGACCCCGAATTTGGTTTTTTGTGCTGCTATTAATCATTTATTTGCATCCGAAAATGACACTGAAATTGACTTTGGCTTGGTTTTTGTTGAGTATAATCAATGCTATTATGACTATGGTTGCCATTTTCTCCTAAGTTGGTCAACACTATATCATGGACGTTTCCTGCTGGTTCGGTGGCTCTTATACTAATACTTTTTGTGATACAAGTGTTTTGACCAGCTGTTGAAAATTCAGTTATGACAGGGTGAAGCTTAAGGTGCCGCTTCTTACTGCCTGCATTTACTCATGTAAAACCCCATCAAAATATACTCCAGTATGTGTATTATAAGTGACCCAAAAATTAACTTCTTGGTTTAAGTGGAATGAGTTATTGTTTTGAAGAAATTAACCATATTCCTGTTTTGTCACGATTCACCCCAGTGTACCGATTCACCCCATTTTACGAAACAAGGAAAGCTCATTAAGCTCAATCCTTTTGGATTTAGTTTCCATAATATATTAGCAATCAAAATATAAGAAGTAGTTAAGTGTGCTATGAATTTCATTTTTCAACATCGGTGGCCAAAATGTGTACACAATAGTGTGCCACAAGCCCTATATCAGTTGTGTTTCAATGGACCTGTCCAAGGCGTTTGATTCTTTACCACATAATTTATTGTTAGCCAAGCTGTACACTTATGGCATGTCAGAAATTTCTGTAGAATTAATCAGGAGCTACTTGAGTGACAGACCTCAATGTGTCAAAATTGGTAATGAACGTAGCTTATGGAAATCTATGAAGCGTGGTGTTCCACAAGGGTCTTTGACCGGGCCCATGCTCTTTAATATTTTTCTGAATGATTTTGTACTGTATATGCAACAATTTTGTGATATTTACAATTATGCAGACGATAATTCAATATGCTGTAGAAGTGAAAATTTAATTGTAATGAAAAAGACAATTGAAGAATGTTCAAACAAAGCAATTGAATGGTTCAGTTCAAACAATATGCAAGCTAACGCCAAAAAATTTCAATGTATGATACTTCAAAGGCAATCGAAAATGTGCAATATTTTTCTCAACATCGATAATTCTGTTATAGAACCATCCGATGATATAAAAATATTAGGTGTCACTCTTGACAAGGACCTATCTCTAAACAGACATGTTTCGAATCTGAGTGTTAACTCCGCAATCTTATGAACTTTATAACACATTAAAGGTGAATCTTCAAACATATAATAGAATTTTGAAGAGAAGTATTAGAGAAGCTAAAAAGAGTTATTACTCTTCGTGCTTTGCTAAATACCAAAGTGATATAAAAAGCACATGGAGAACTATAAAAGATATTATTAGTAATACTGAAGAAAATAATGCTCCAAAGCATTTTATCGTGAATGACTTGCCTTGTTTTGATTCGCAAACGATAGCAAATGAGTTTAATAAATATTTTACTGGTATAGGACCCTCATTGGCTAATGATATTACGCAACCTATTAACAAATCCTACAGAGACACCCTCACTAAGGAAATCACTTCCACTTTTGAACTCAAAACTGTATCTGAAAAGTATGTACTCAAAGTCATTGACAATTTAAAAAGCAAGTCAAGTAGTGGAGTTGATAATTTGTCAAACAATCTGCTGAAACATATTAAATATGAAATTGTTAAACCTTTGACCCATATTATAAACCAATGTATAAACGCTGGTATATTCCCTGATGGAATGAAAGTTGCTAAGGTTCTCCCTATTTATAAGAAAGGGGAACATTTTCTCTTTGGGAACTACCGTCCGGTATCCTTGCTACCCAGTGTATCGAAAGTCTTTGAGAGGATAATTCATAATCAGCTCTACCAATACTTTATTGATAATGAACTCTTTTACCAAAATCAATACGGATTTAGAAAAAATCACTCTACAGAACTAGCAGCAATGGATCTGATTGACAGAATTGTTTGCGCAATGGATAATAAAAAAGTTCCAATCAGCATATTTCTTGACCTCTCAAAGGCTTTTGATACACTGGACCACAGTATCTTGCTGAAGAAATTACAATATTATGGTATTAAAACAAATGCACTTGATTTATTTACATCCTATCTTAGTAATAGAAAACAGCTGGTTCTATATGACGAGACATCATCTGATCTATTATCAATAGATACTGGGGTTCCACAAGGGTCTATTCTTGGACCTTTGCTATTTATCATATATCTGAACGATCTTGTATATACTTGTGACCAATTTAAACCGGTAGTTTATGCAGATGATACGGCATTATACACTTCGCTGGAAGCTTTTGACGTTAGTGGGCATTCTTTGGATAGTGCAATTAATGAAGAATTAGAAAAAATTAACACCTGGTTTAAGTTAAATAAGTTATCCTTGAATACGAGCAAAACCAAAGCAATGATATTTCACACGAAACAGAAAAAAATTAGAACACCTATTCTGAACATAGAGAATAAACCAATAGAATTTGTGGAAGAGTTTAATTATTTAGGCATTATTTTTGACTCAACTCTCAGTTGGAAACCTCATACAAATCATATAGCCAAGAAAATTGCAAAGACTAATGGAATAATGAATAAACTTAAGAATTTTCTTCCTCAGAATATCTTGTTATTACTGTATAACTCGTTGGTCCTACCATATTTGAATTATGGAATACTTGTCTGGGGAAGCCATGCTGAGAGACTTGGAAAAGTACAAAAACGTTCTGTCAGAATTGTAATGAATGCAAAATTTAATGCCCACACGGAACCTATTTTTAAGTCTCTTAGATTATTGAAAGTTACTGATATTCTGCAATTGAATGAGTATAAATTCGTATATAGGCTTGAAAATCGAATGTTGCCGAAAATATTCCTAACTTCTGTCTTCACTAGAAACGTTGACATGCATAATTACAACACCAGGCATGCATATGCTTTCCGAATACCCCAGCAGAAGCATGATTTTGTCAAAAATAGTATTCGTTTTAGATTACCTGCTATCATAAATAATGCTCCAATGAATTTCAAAAATAAGATACATACTCACAGTTTACAGGGTTTTGCAAAATACATCAAATTACAAATTATTCAGAACTATGAAAACTTGTGTAATATCCCATTATGCTATATATGTTTGAATACCTAGTTAATACCATGTTACAAAGGAATTTTGGTCTCTAAGCTACTTCTTAAAGTGAAAATTGTGCATTGCAAATTCTACAAGGATATAAAAAATAAGTTCAGAATCTGTTGACATGTGATTCTCATCAAATTTTATGAAATATTCTCAGATTCTTTGGACTTACATACTCCTCCAAATGTGCAATTACCTTTTCTGAAATATTGCTCTTATCCTAATGTCCTCATACTTTTGTTCTCATCATATTACATAATTTATAATATATATTTGGTTCTTCACCCAATATGCACTCATTGTACCATTGTTGCTTTGATTTTCTGTACGCTACTGTTTATTTTATTTCTTTAATGGATCTCTCTGAGATGATGATATGATCTTTTAATTTTTTTTTTTAGGGGGGGCATCTCGCCAGCGATAATTACTTGTCTTAGAGATGTCCTCCCTCTTTACTGTAACATAACGTTTCAGAAAGAAATAAAATATCTTGAGTCTTGAGTCTTGAGTCTTGAGTAAAATGACCGCCAAACAAGTAAATATTCTTGGAAGATTAACTAAACAATTAAATCAAGAAAGTAAACTCAAAATATTGCACAGTTTTGTCCTATCATATTTTAACTATTGCTCACTGGTATATCATGAGAGTGGTTCAAAAAATGAACGCAAACTTGAAAAAATTCAAGAGAGGGCACTGCGAGCTGTTTTCAATGATTTTCTCAGTCCGTACTCTGAACTTTTGGATAAGGCCAATTTAAGCACTCTTTTCAGTAATAGATGTAAAAAGTTACTAGAACATGTCTTTAAAGGGATTAACAATTTATCTCCCCTCTTTCCCCCAGATTATTATGAATTAAAGAAATTAACATATGACCTGAGACAACAAGTTCTTGTTAAGCAACCCAATTTCAATACTGTAAGATATGGAAAGCAATCCTTAAAATACAAAGCAAGTAGGTTGTGGAATTCCACACCAAACTCTGTTACAAATATTACAGAATTTGTAGATTTCAAAAGAGCACTGAAAAGACATGTTTTTAAATAACTTTAGCCCTTTGTGTTTTCACCGTTTAAGTCATGCCATTTTGGTGGCACTTGATACCTTTTATGATTTTAATGCATTTTTGCATTTCTGATGTTTTGTGTCCGAAGTTACTGAATTTTATGATGACTTGTCAACATTTTAATCTACTGCCTTAGCATCGATTGTATATATACATATCCATAATCATCTCATCTGTATATTTCCTCATTGCTTTTAACTGTCGGCAAAAAGCACTTGTGCTTATGTTTTCTGTATTTGTTTATACCCGACTCTAAATAAAGATTACTTTACTTTACTTTACTTTACTTTACTTTACTTTACTTTACTTTACTTTACTTTACTTTACCGCTACTATAATGTCACTTGATTAATAAACATTTAAAAAATCTTGATGTTGTCTGCATTAATTTCATTTCCTGAGAATTAACCAACTGAAGATATGTGCTCAAGATATTTGTGCTGCAAGAACAAAAAATTTCCCTCTCAGCAGAGTATATGTCCATTCAATGATCTTTCTTGTTTTCGATAAATTACAGGTAACGGTAAAAAATGCTTATAATGTGGGCATCTTTCTTGAGAAGAATTATATAAACATGTAGTCCAATAACTCAATATTTCATATCATAATCACTTTGCTTATAGCACATATGTTGTGTATTACATGGTTGGCTAATGAACACCTTTTGGGATGTGATAAAATCTTATAGGCCCGCATTAAATCAAAAAGGCAAGTTCCCAATATCCTACTTCACATCTTATCAGTCATCCTGATTGCGTGACCTACTCGTAAGACCTTCTATAAATTACATGAGGAAGACATTTAAAATGTAACACTTGATCCTTACAATTTTTTTAGCAATACATGATTATAGAACATCCTTCTGCATGTTATTTAATGTTTCAAAACATGTAACACTGTTTTCCCTGGACAAAAAATAAGCAAGAAAGAACAAAAATGTGCTTACCGCTTTGCATTCGAGATTTCCAGATTGCAATGAAACATGCAAATTTTACTGGCAGTTCACAGCATAGATTTAACAATAAAGATAATAAATCGCTAAAAGACAAGAAGTTTTGTCTTAAATGATGATGTTCATGTTTGACACTGTACTTTTGTACATGCTAAAATAGAAATATAATATCATGAGTTTTTGAAAACCGGCTTATGTATGCTGATGGTTGAATCTTTTGTAACAGAAAGACTAACAAAGAGCTTTTGCAGATTGATGTTTGCAGTAAAACTAAGTATTGTTCACATACATCATTATATTAAACCGATAGCTGGACTTTTCAGTGTGCAGTACCAGTATCTTTATAATTAAATCAAAGGAGACAATAATTATGGACGTTTTTTTTAAGGTATAGAATAATAGGATACAGTTGTATGGTTCAGAGAATTCATGTACAGCAGGGTACATTCAAGTCAGTCCCGTAATGTCCCATATACAGTGTGACAGAAGAGTCCTGTTTCAAGTAATGGCACTTCGCTAAAGGTCTGTTTACATAAAATGGACATAATAGAACTACAAAGTAATGTTAGCTCTAAGTTGCCCCAAGAGATAAAATACCCTAAGAGGCATTGCATTACCCATTACACAAGTTTGATATTGGACACTTCACGGCCCTTGTGGACCACATGCAGTGAGGAGAGAATATTCTAAAGAGCATAAGTGCATTCTAGGTTGTTCAAACACAATATTTTGCAATAGGATAGTATGTGCATATTGAAGATGATGGGTCATCTAAATTTAATGTCTCAGAGGTTGATGATTATTGAGATTGAGGAGGACAGTTATCAACAAGTATTGTGTTTACCTTGTTTGAAAGGTACTTCACTTACCAAGCATGAACAGTAGTATGAAGGGTAGACAATTTATTTGATGTCTGATCTGCAGAGCAGTACTTCTCCAAATGTTGAATTGAAATGTGGCTTGTGGCACACTATTGTGTACACATTTTGGCCACCGATGTTGAAAAATGAAATTCATAGCACACTTAACTACTTCTTATATTTTGATTGCTAATATATTATGGAAACTAAATCCAAAAGGATTGAGCTTAATGAGCTTTCCTTGTTTCGTAAAATGGGGTGAATCGGTACACTGGGGTGAATCGTGACAAAACAGGAATATGGTTAATTTCTTCAAAACAATAACTCATTCCACTTAAACCAAGAAGTATATTTTGATGGGGTTTTACGTGAGTAAATGCAGGCAGTAAGAAGCGGCACCTTAAGCTTCACCCTGTCATAACTGAATTTTCAACAGCTGGTCAAAACACTTGTATCACAAAAAGTATTAGTATAAGAGCCACCGAACCAGCAGGAAACGTCCATGATATAGTGTTGACCAACTTAGGAGAAAATGGCAACCATAGTCATAATAGCATTGATTATACTCAACAAAAACCAAGCCAAAGTCAATTTCAGTGTCATTTTCGGATGCAAATAAATGATTAATAGCAGCACAAAAAACCAAATTCGGGGTCAAGTAACATGAAATGAATAATGGCCATGGTAAAAACATAGTGGAAAATCAATTTAACCTTTTAAAATAGGTAAATAATAATTGAACACTATTATAGTGGTAATGATGCATTCCCTGAAATTAACAAGAAATTGTGTGATATAATATAGAGATGAGGTATCAAAATAAGGAAATTCTGTTCCAAATCAGTTAGAAATAGTTTTAGGGAACCAGAACATTAGACATAGTATTTAATTTTGGATGTTGGGTCTCGGGTACTGACCCAGGTTAATAGCAGATTTTTGACACTACCCAAAATAGCCCTATTAATTTTCATTTGAACATACATGCATGATCCATTGAAGAAAATAATTGAAATTGGCATGATTGATATTGGATTTAATCCAGAATTACCTATCTATAGCATTATTAACAGAAAAATATGGATTTTGACAATTTTCTCTTATTTATCATATTTTTTAAAAATATGCTAATTTTGTGCATAATTAAGTTCAAATTTTTCTCAAAATCATTTTTTCACATTATAAATATATTTTCAAATGATTATTCACAAGTATACATGCAATTGGCATGACCATGGTGAAGTAGCAGCTGGATGTGTCGGTTTCTGAAAACGCGACGTACTTGTGAACGTACTAAAATTAGCTCTAACAAGTTCAATATAATGGTAAGAGGTTAATATTTCGTCCTGTATTGCAGTTTGATACTCTTAATATCTGTAAAAAATTGTCAGTCTTATCTCTAATAACTTGACACCTAAACATTCAAGTTTGTAAAACGCGACGTACTTGTGAACATTTGCTTAGGCAATGCAAAAGTATCCTAAATGTGCTCTTATAATGGTCTCAGGAATTGAAAAAGTGTTGGTCTGGAAGAGGGATACGATGGGGCTTCCACAAAGCTATCAGCAATATCCCAGATATATAGCATATATATTCCAGAAGAGATCAAAAGTGCATGTTAGAAAAATAATGGTTTTAAAACTTTGTGACATCTTCATGTAAAAAATTCTCTTGGTGAACCCAAACACCGAAAAAACAATAACTTTTAGCTAAATATGATCTGTGTATTTCAGTCTGTGATACTCAACCAATTATTTCATTTTCAAAATTGTTAAAATATCAAAAGAATCACTCTTTATATGCAGTACTATTTCTAAATGAGCTATAAACAAGGCAAAAAATGTGTTTTTTGAGCCGAATTTTGATTTATGGTGATAGACAAGTTCAACCAACACATGGCAAACCATATACTTCTGAAAACTACACATTCTTCTCTAGTTAGTCAGATACATACCATGACCAAATGACATATCATGTCGAAATAATAAGCTTTTCTGTCTGAAAAAAGCCACTGTACACAATACCATGCTACAAGCCATGTGTCAGTGTGACATGTACATGTATCACTTGCTGTTCTTATATATGACATCTGTACGAAACTGGAATGTCCTCACAACCCTGTCAGCGTGCCTCGGCGGTCCGGTGTCGGCCCGGTGTCAGTCCGATGTCAGCAGCATCGGACCCGCTTTTGGCCGACGTTGGGCCGCCGAGGCACGCTGATAGGGAACATAAAAGGCTGGTCATTTGGGAATAGTTGAGATTGTGACTGGTCAAGAGACTACATTGAGGCAGGACACAAGAAGTCTTACTGAATTCAATTAGCATTGCAAAACAACCAAATTCATGTATTATCGCCTACAACCACCCTGATAGTTTTCAAGGAGGACATGACCTTCAAAATTAGGTAGATTTCAAGTATCGAAGTCTCGTCATTTTTGAAATGATATAATCATGTCTTATGGCATCTGTTCTCTTTAACATAAAAAATTTGGAGATGTTTGCATAAAGCATGAGTACTATGAAGGACTCTCCGGCATCAAACAAGAATGTATAATTGCGGAGAGTGAAAGGTTTCCAATATTCCCATATGATCAATTTTCCAGAAATAAAATGACATAGCAGAGGGGCTGGGGTAATGTATGATACAATACTGAAAATTAATGCCAGATCTCTGCTGAACAAGACTTCTAGTTGTTCCTCCAGCTAAATAAATTTAGGTAAAGAGATTCGGGATAATTAAGGTTCTAGATTTTGCCATCAGAAGTTTTCTGGTAGTTTTTGCGCTATATGCTGGAATCAGATCCTGCATTCTCAACTGTGAGGTAGGAAAGTGTAAGAACAACAGCGAGAAAGATAATTGCATGTCGGACATCACAGGCATCACTGCTTGTGTTCTTTGGCTTCTGATGTTGATTGATACTGCAGCCTGAATTTTTTTTCTATGTTCTGCCCGATAATATGATCAAAAGAATTTATCCTATTCAAGTAGGCCTACTTGAGGATAGCTTCACTTCATCGTTGACCTTCCTAGAAGTGCAAAATTGTCTATGTTTCTGGGAACTCGAAAGACCTCTTTTTATTGTAGAATATTTGGGATGCAACAAATTTAATGTTGCATCAATTCATGAAAAACATCAAAGTATTGTCGTTTGATTCACTTATTTGTCATGCAGACATAGCATCACTCTTAAACTCAGTTATTATCTGAGCTGTTCTGTTTTCACACCAGGAAAACAGTTTATCATGCTATCTCCTTATAGCAGGGCCGGTATGTAAAAATAATTTTTTCATTTATAAATAGAAGCATGAAACTTGGCGCACACTTAAAAACATCTTTACAAACATAGAACACAGATTCGCAACAGATGAGATCAAAACATATTTCTAGATATAGCCTCACACTTCACCAAAATGCTTCATTATTGAACTGATTTATTGATTTTCTGTATTATGGACCACACTGGTATCACGCTCCACATCGAATAACAAGACAGCTCTACTGCAATTTTGTTCAAACAATTGTATTGTTACTCATGATGAATGAGCGGCATGTTTTTTTCTTTTCAATTATTGTAGACAAACACAGCAGTGTGTCCAGTACTTTTTTAACATAGTAACTGGGAGACAAATTGGTCTCCCAGTGAACAGATTTGGTCTCCCAGTCATTCCCAAATTTGCGTCACTGGGAGACACATTTTGCTAGAACTTTTGGCACTGTTTAATTTTAAGAATGTATTTAAAGTGACAAAACATTATCATGCAACTTTAAATCAGTATGTGATTGTTGATGGTATCATTCGGCACATTTTTAATTCTGCTAAACAAGAGAAAGATCACACAGACGTTTACCAAGAAAAACCGCTTTGAATGTCCAAGGAAGGCATGATGAATGGAATGGTATGGTTTGTATGGCATAAATTTTGTACATAAGTCAGGTAAAGCATTTGTTCCATTCACCTGCTTGTCAATATGTTTCTGATTGTACAATTTGTGAACCATTGTATTGACCAATAAGCTTAATATGCACAACACAGTTGCAAAAATGATAGTGGAATATTAAGTGCATATTGAGTCAACAGGACACAATAATGGGTTGTTTGGCTTGCATGATCCGACTTTTGATTTGTTTACTATTAATTTTCTTGTTGTCAATATACATATAGAGTAGCGCGGGGCATGCAGCCCCCCTTAACTTCGAGGTGCGATTTGACCTACTTTTTGTGGTTGATTATTTGAATGCTTATGCCGTCAGAAAGGGATCACTTGACTCTACTTATATCTAGTGAAACAAATGTCTACCAGTTTTTATAAAGGAGTTACGGCCCTTTTTGTAAAAAAAATTAAACGGCCTTCTTACCCCACCCATCGGGCAAGAAGCCCCCCTATAATAATCCTATGGCAATTTTTTTTGCGAGCGCATTCAGCTTGAAAGTTATTTCTTGGGGTTCTACTATCATTTTTAAGGCATTCTATTCACTTTTTCTGAATTTCAGAATTTTTCTGTTCATATATTTATTTTTTAATATTTTTTGCCCTTTTTCAATTTCGGCCAAAATTTTTTCTATTTCAATTAGCTATTCTATCACGATTTAAGATAAAGTACACACTATTAAATGGTTCCTGAAGCAGCTTCGAGGCCTTAGTGAAGGGGGCCCCATGCCCCATACCATCTGGGGCCTCTCGCCCCAAACCCACATATTTTAATTTGACCTCTATATTTTGAGCTAAAATGCAAAAAACATGATCCAAATCATATTTATGTGATTGTCATAAAGTGAAGCAATGCAGATATCCATTATACTTTTAAACATTTCCAAAGTTATTTCTGACAACCCCTTTCAAAGAATTAATCAAAGTTACATAAACCATGCACCTTTTTTTGTTTCTTTAATTTCGACTATGGTTTGGTGCTGAATGCCTTGAAAATTTGTGACGTCACCTAAAAAGCCTCTAGCTTCAATCCTGTCGATAAGAAAAAGCACAAAAAATGTAAGTTTAGATATAAACCTGGGGGGGCTTCTCACCTAACCCGGGCTTCTTGCCCCGACCCACTCTAACTGTGTGCTCTATTCATAAATGTTGCCCATTGTCAAATTTGCTGGTGCTTCTTGCCTTTTTTTGGAAAGTCGGTATATAGGCATATTTCTTTTATTGTACATCATTTTATATATCTTTTCAACATCAGGGCTCAATGATTGAAAAAGGATGAAGGTATTGAATAAATCTGTGAATAAGTTTCAAAATGCAGGCAATAAGTCTATTTTCTATATTACTATATTATACTGTACAACGTTGCAAAGTCTGATCACCAGAGGAAAGTTGGTCACCTAATTATTAATTGATAGATAGATAAGTTTTATTTCATGAGGGTAAAACCAATTGAGTAAATACTTATATATTACAATAGAGCCCTCAATTATTCCTTAACGTAGGTCTCCACAGACCGAATTTCAATAAAGATGATTATGCAAAATGTCTATATTTCAATTTTATTATTAATAGTATCTTTCTGTCGGTATGTCTGATTTTCCGAACTTCACCTCGAAGCCATTTTTACACAAGATTGGACCAACAACATTTATAAGAAAGACCCATTGAAGCTTGCAAGGCCAATCTTTCTGTTGATTGTATGCAACCTTGTAAGAATGTACATGCCTGATTGCTTCTGCAGCTTTCTGAGAAAAGAGCAATGAGTTGCTGTTGGCAACCCGACACAGCATCTGTTAGAGATTTCCCACTGGGCGACCAATTGAAGAAGTTTGAATGATTATTTGTGTGTGGCATAAATGATTTGAGCTAACTGCAACTATTTTGACAAAATATGAAATTCCAGTATGTCGACAATAAGACATACATATGAAGACATTTTGTGAATACCGAGTGAAGAAAATTAACTGACCTGGTTTTTGGAAAAAAATTCTTTCAGTAGGAACAGGGACTAACTGGCTATATTTCGGGCCCCATTGCAAAATTTGTTAATGGGTCCTCGCATTACTCCATTTTTGCCAAGTTCAAGGGCCCATTCATGTACAGGGCCCTAACCTAAAAGTTTGATTGCATCACGCAGTCAAAATTTTAGTAACAAAGATAGACATATACAGACTTCTTTCTTGGTTTTTATTTTGTTGGCACCTTGCATGCCCACCCCTGAGTGGTTCAGACATTGGCAGCTGTTTTTCTGTCCCAGTCATCTCTGAGTAGGAACGAGGGTGAAGAAAGGAAAATTTGCCTGTGTAAGGTTGTCTCTACCAATAAAGATTTTGTCATCCCAAATCACGCTTTAACAAAAACATGTTTGGCAGTGTACAAGAAGTCCTTTTGAATTTAATATGCGACACTTTATTTTTTGCAAAAATTTGTCTTATTATGACTTTGATTAAGCCTTTTCAGCTGAAGTCAAGAGTCCATGCTTTTTACTTCAAACGATGCAAGTAAGGTTTGGATTTTTGTCGTCCAAAAGGGAACACTTTTTTTTTCACTTTGTTCCATTGAAATTTGTATATTTGCCAGACGCATGTTATGTCTACACATCTTTCGGCATGAAATTTATCCGCCCCCAAATTAATTGCATGGGTGTTTTAATTGATTTTTTTTTGTTCTCACTCACTGGAGCTGATGGAATATCAGCCTGAAATTAATCAATTGTACATTTTTTTGCCTTTCTTTTTTTACACTCGGTTTTTGAATGTCCTATCCACACAGATTTGCTTGGAAAACATAATATACTACAGATATATATATATATATATATATATATATATGTTTTCTTTTTTAATTGTTTGAGATTTGACTCGTCAATCTTGCTTTCCGGCTAAAAAATTAAGCTAAAATGATATCAACATATCCTTAAGAAATGCCTATAATTCAAAGATTTGTATACTTTTCAAACGAACTATGTAAATAAATAAATATATATATGTTATTGAAACTTACACGTATGTTTAATGATGTAAATAGTTATCATCATCATCATCATCATCATCCCATGTCGAATGTGAATGCTGAATGCCCAAATAATCCAAATATTCCCATAAGTTCAACTGAGCATAAATCATAGAATTCTGCCATATTGACCATGCACCAATTTTGCAGGGGACTGATAATCATAAAAGCTCACAATATCTGCTTGGGTGGAGACAGAAGGGGTTATTTAGATATATTGATGCAAGGGATAAAAAGATGTGCCATATGACAAATCTACTGATGAATGAATGATTTATTGGAAACTATTTTGTTGGAGTCAATGTCCTAAGGGGCAGTTCTGAGAATCATGCTCTGGCATGGGAATCTGGAGGGAACAAGATTAGCTACAATGTAAAAAGCTGCTACTTTGGAATTGTTTCATTGCTTCTTTCAGCAAGGACGCTTATTTGACAATACCATCCATGCTTATCATTGCTGAACCTCTGTGATGAAAACTTTTGAGACCATATTTCAAATAATTATAGGCTATGTACAATGAACTGGTCTAAAAGGCTGGATTTACCATATCTATCTATCTATCTATCTATCTATCTATCTATCTATATATCTATCTATCTATCTATCTATCTATCTATCTATCTATCTATCTATAAACAACTGTGATTTGTCATTAATAAAGTTACAAAAGCAGATCTGTGATAACATAATTTCTGGTGATTCCATATATACAGCGTAAGAATGGCAATCACATTTTACATTTATGCTCGGTAGCATCAGTGTAGGCGCGGCTTTTGGGCCAAAATATAGATGTTGATATTAGAAAATATGGTGAGGTAAGCGTGAACGAGATCCTTGGTGCATAGGCTTCAATGGTCATATGTCTCAAATATTTCAGAACCTGCAGCAACTTACAGGAGTTATTTCTGAAACTGAAAAAAAGGCAGATCTCAACATGTATTCCAACACAATGTCATCATAATTTTCTCACTTCTGCAGTTTCCTGCAAGATATTTTTCTGACTTGTGGCACTCTTACTAATCTGAGTGTCTGATCTGATGTCTTATGAAATATCCTCCCCTGGCCCCGTCTGTATTTGGCCACCTGCTGATATGTGGTCTACTTATTTTTTTGCTGAGAAGGCAGTTTGCTATATGCCTATCTTAGCCACTTATGTCACCATGAATGGCTTAAACATTTGACTTCGAAATTTCCATTAAGGCACTACGTAAAATCAGAATGTATGTTAAGAAGCTTAATGCTTTGGTTGTTTACTGGCAAATAATCTTAAGTTAAATATTGAGCAAACATTATCACGTTCAAATTTTACATGTTAAAGCCGAATCTTTCTATCAATGCAAATCTTTTCAGATGATTGTTTCAGACAGGATTGTTGTAGATTAAAAAGGATGAGTCAGGTTTAATTCGATGTATGGAATCTTTAAATGTCCATCAATCTTGTTTTCAGAAACATTATGTTAATTAATGATTCAATTGTGTTAATGTTTAAATGATCTGGCAACCAAAATATACTTGTCAGTCAGGGAGATGTTGAATTTTTTTTATACATCTGGGCATTTCTATTTCAAGACTTGCTGATGATATTATAATTTAAGTTTAAGCACTATTATTCAAACCTCTTCAGTAAATTGCAGAGCAGTATTTCCAACCAATTTATATCATAGCAATTCCATAGCTTGGTATTAATGTTTGCCTCTTTTGAAAGTTTTTCTCTATTAATTTATTTTCTTCTTCTGTACCTTTTTGTCCTCTTCAGACATATTTCTATTTTGCCTAAGTACTGCTTGTGTTCATACCATTGAATGGCAACTTGGCAAATGGACAAATGCAGATATGTAAAAGAAGTCTATTTTGTTTGATGTTAAGTATGAGTATCTGGAGAACAGTACATAAAAGCCTGTAAACAATGTCCACATTGTGACTGAAAGCATGTCCCCTCCGAAAAGTCGATATATTGAAGAAAATAAAACTTCAAAGGCAGAGCAGCTCAAAACTTCAAGATGATTCACTAACATAATTATGTCGATGCAAAACGTGCAAATCTTTGCATTTGGCTAAGTCCGCAGGAAAGGTTCCTTTGTTTGGTTGGGATCTATTCTTCATTGTTTCAGTGGCAACCGTTGCAATGGAAAAGTATAGCGTGCTACTTAGATTAAAGACATATTTTCCTTAACTATATCATATTTATAAATAGTATGTACCATTATTTCAAATTGACCCGGAGTATATAGTTTACTTTTTGGCCATAGAAATCTACAGTGTGTATTAAGTGTTTATTAGGTCTATTAGGCATGTTTCTTGTGTGGTCGAATCTCACTAAATGTATACCTCACCCCCTCATGACAAAAAATCTGACAACTTAATATAGGGGAAAAAAGAATTCTGTTCAACTTCTGTTGCCAGCCTTAGGCTGAAGCAAATGTTTCCTGGCAATAATAAATGCACTGATGAATTGTATGTAGTTTGTTGGCACAGATAATTTTGCAAACTTCTAGCAGCTTCTGATGCCATAAGGCTGTATTGATGGATTAGAAAAATGTATTGTACTCTACAAGACGGACTAATAAATGTCAACACTTGAAGGGGCATGTCAAAGTTGACTTTGTTTGCAGCAAACTGAAGGAATTGAAAGAGGGGATGAAATACGAAACATAGGCTGCACAGCAGCAAACCTTCAGTGAAAGACATCTGTAAAGTCATAAAAGCGATGTTGACAAATTGGTATAATGCATTCGTGGCCAAATCTTGGCCTGAAATTATCTATATACCCGCTGACCTACCATCTGCCCGCCTGCCTGCCAGGGTATGTAAAACCATGGAAAGGCTGAACGGACAAATTTACACATATTATGTTGCAGTTTCATACATGTACAGGGAATAGGTTATGAGCTGTGGGTCGAAAACCAAGAAGTATATTAATTTATATTTTTCAAATTTTTTCTAAATATTTAAAATGTGTTAAAACTACCTATCAATGAGACCAGTGAAAGATCTTTATAGGCAATATGTGGATGAATTTTTGTCAAGGTACATCCAAGAGAGGCTAAGTTTTGGACCAGAAACCAAAAATTATAATTTGCAATATATTTTGTCAATATTTCAAAAAGTATACAATGACCATGAATCACACCATCAAAAGGCACAACAGCATCATATAGGTGATATATGGACCACATAGGCTGTATGGGTACCAAATTTCATCCATGTACATGCGATAGTGACCGAGTCTTGATCCGGAAACGAAAAAAATAATTTTTTATCTTTTTGTTTAATATTTCAAAAAGTATGGATTATCCATCAATCAGACATTCAAGAAGCACAACCAGACCATATGGGCTATATGTGTACCAAATGTCATCTATGTACATGCAATAGGGCCCGAGTTCTGGCCCGGAAACTATCTATCCGCCCACCGCCCGAACGCCCGACCGCCCGCCCGGCGGACGGACAACATTTTACCAAAGTGATAACAATACCTTCTTCGAACTTCGTTCGCTGAAGGTAAAAATGTGTCAGCCCGTAGTGAAAAATGTGTGCGCTTAGAAGGGTTGATTGATCAGATGGATGGATAGATGATTGGTTCTTTACGTCCTGTATTTATGCACTTGGTAGGCTAATTAGGACAGAGGGAGGACACGGCAATGAGACAAAGGATGATTGAAATAGCCATCCAATATAGGCCTAGGTGACCCGGTAAGAGCTGGATTCGAACCCTGGACCCATGCAGCGATTGGCAGCCCAGCACGCTACCACTAGACCAACCCTCCCCTATGATTGATCAGATGGAGATCAGAAGAAAAACCATGTTAATACTCAACTGTGGGACACCATCACACTTTATAGACTTTCCCATTACAGTTTCACCGATCTTGAACAGAAGGATATTATGCATGATGTGTCCCATGCAGAAAGAACATACAAATTAAATAACAATTTGTTATGGACAGTTTTTTCTATGACTGGGACTGCAGTCTGAGTGGAGATGTCTTTTCAGTTTAGATTGCTTTTGACATTGTTTTCTAGTGGTATTTCTTATCACACAAGCTGTTGTTTGATTTAGAAACTACTTTTTATGAACTCTGTGGACTCAAAATAAATAAATACTACAGCCGTCACCATGAAATGAATAAAGTAATTTCCTGTAGTTAAAAGATGCATCATTATGCGAAGAATTGCATAGAGTTCATATCTTTTAGAATTTCATCTGGCCTCCAAGTCCTGTTTGTTTAGTCATCTGCCAGTGTATTTCTCTGGCTCAACATGTATCTGGTAAATGTCATGGCTGCAGCACACCATCCCAATATCAGGGTTGCAAAAAAATCCGATTTAAATCAAAAAAATCCAAAAAAAAGGATTTATTTGATTTAAATCGGATTTTTTAAATTTAAATCAAGCTGTCGTATTTCTTTCAAATATATTGTTTTTCGAAAAAATTGAAGTTATAATAAATGATAAACTGTTCTTAATTAGGTCTTCTGTAATGGGAAAAATTTCTTTCACTCCCTAAAAGTCATGTAATCAAGTTGAAATTCGAAGTTGTTGATCGTTCGTATTTTTTACTTTTCCCAGGTGCAACAAATTCCCTCAGAATATGAATGTAACGTCAATTCAAGCAAGGAATTTTGTCAACTTTTTGGAGCTGCTATTGCTAGGAATGACAGATGAAATAGGAAATGTTTTACTTGGCTTCCAAAAGAGACTTAACAGGGTTTAATCCTATTCCAAAGTCAAAATGTTTGAATACTTGGAGCAACTGTCCATACTTTGGAGCAAAGGAATGATTGAAATTACTAACGATGACCACAGAATCAGTATTTTTTATAATTACTATTGTTTGTTATTGTTGTTTTCTTGTTTAATGAGTGCTTCTTTTGGCATGAGATTGGGAATTTGTCGCATGAGAGAGGATTGCTGTTTAAACTGGATTAAAGTAAGCCAAAAACCACCTTGGTATCTCCATCACAGCAGTGATTCCTTACCAATTCAACTGTGAAGGTGTCAACTGATCCATTATAGCATTTATATGCAAACTATTTGCAGTTTTCTAACATATAGGCCTAGTGATTTTCAATAAAAATCATTGATTAAAATCACTGATTTAAATCATGCAACCCTGCCCAATATTAAATTTCTTCCACAGTTATCGTTCTTATGCTGAATTGTACTTTTGCCTCTACACATATGACAAGATTAATCTGCAAGATGCTTTTTAGTATGAAAGGAAACACAGGACAGTGCAGGGTAAGGTTAGGGTGGTAATATCATGATTTATTGTGCTGTAGAATGAAAAAATGTCATACCGCAACACGTTTGTATGCAACGTTTTTCTATATTTAAAAGTTATGTCTTGACTCAGATTCTTCACAAAATATTGGTAGTTGTGTACCGTTAGCTTCTATTGAACAAATTATAGAGTGTCTATTCAAATTAACAATAACAAGATGATTACAATCATATTAGGCAATATCACAAGTTAGTAGTGCTTTTGGGATATCTGCTTTGGAGGAATCAAATGAGTTCCGACGTCTCTGAAAGAGTGTCGTCAATTTTGTGCAGGCTCATGAGCTTCTAAATATTGATCTTTAATTCATGTGTTCCTTCTCAGTTGTGAAGGTTTTCTGGAAATTTAACAGACCGATCCAACATTATCTTCGGCATTCGTAAAAGTCAAGGTGGAAAAAATAAAGAAATATTTTTATGAGGTTGTTTATTTGTGACATCAAGGTTGATTTCAGATTTTGGCCCTGAAAAACAAAAACGGTTATTCAGTTTATTGCCTAGTTATTTATGTTCAACTTCCGAATAATCTAATTGTTACCATAAATATAATATTGAAGGTTGGGTCTGCAAACAATTTCATGTTAGTGTTTTGAGATCATAGAGCTGTTTCTGTAAAATACACATATATTTCTAAATCAAGGCCAGATTTGGTTCACTGAAATAATTTTTTCTGGATTCTATTTCCCAATAAGTCTCCTCTTTGCTGGAAATAACTTTGGTCTACCCCTTCATAGAGCAAACTGTCTTGATTGAAGAGAAAGGAATGAAACATAAACATAAATACAAAGCAGAGCTGCAGAGGTTCCTAAAAAGGTGAAATTTTGCAGATAAAACTTATGTATGTACATCTAACTTTTTCGAGGTCTAGTCATAGAACAGTGTATTTGCTGCAGCTTTTGTCAGGATGTGATTGTGCTATAACCATTGAACGATAAAGCTGAGTATAGCCACATGCTAAGAAGTCAGTGATGCAGCATGTAAAGTAAATGTAATATCTCTGCACTAGGCTTTTCCTCCTCATGCAGATTGAATCCAAGCAGGAAGCCCCACTGATCACCCCATTGCGTTCTGAAATTCTGAGTACATTCACTTTCTACAGTGAGCCTATAATCATACCAATGCATTTGGTAACATAGCACTCACTGTTGAGTAGAATATATTCTATGGCAGCTATTATATTAATATAATTAATATAATAAAAATATTCGTTTTGTAGACTTATGGTGTGCAATCCTTGACATTATTCACCGTGTGATTTACATAAACGAAATGGCCTCTCAGATGATATTACATATTATTATCTGACATATTAACAATCAGTATGGGATTAGCAATAGTGCGAAAACAGTATCAGTACTGGCACAGGGCCTGCTCCAGCCAATTGTGCGCCCCAGGCAGCATCATGCTGATGCGCCCCCCAACCAACCCCCCCCCCCCGGACGCGCAGCAGAGCAAGGAGGGGGCACAGAGCAAGGAGAGGGGGCAGAGCAAGTAGGGGTGAATAGCAAGAAGGGGGCGCAAAGCAAGGAGGAGGTGGAGAGCAAGGAGGGGGCACAGAGCAACAAGGAGGGTGCAGAGCAAGAAGGGGATGCCAAACAAGGAGGGGACGCAGGCCAACAAGGGGGCGCAGAACAACGAGGGGCGCATAGCAAGAAGGGGCTGCAGAGCAAGTAGGGGGCGCAAAGCAAGGAGAACGCAGAGAGCAATGAGGGGGGGAGGGCGCAGAGTAAGAAGGGAGTGCAAAAGTAGGGGGTGCAGAGCAAGTAGGGGGCATAGAGCAAGGAGGAGGGTGCAGAGCAAGAAGGGGGTGCAGAGCAAGGAAGGGGTGCACGGCAAGGAGGGGGCACAGAGCAAGGAGGGGCGCATAGCAAGAAGGGGTGCAGAGCAAGTAGGGGCGCATAGCAAGAAGGGGACACAAAAGTAGGGGGTGCAGAGCAAGGAGGAGGCACAGAGCAAGGAGGGGGCACAGAGCAATGAGGGGGGCCCAGAGGAAGAATGGGGTGCAAAAATGGGGGGTGGAGAGCAAGGAGGGGTTGCATAGCAAGAAGGGGGAGCAACTAAGGCAGGGCACATAGCAAGAGGGGATGCAGAGCAAGGAGGATGCAGAGAGCAAGGAGGGGGTGCAGAGCAATGAGGGGGTGCAGTGCAAGAAGGGGGTGCAAAAGTAGTGGGTGGAGAGCAAGGAGGGGCACATAGCAAGGAGGTGGCTCAGAGCAAGGAGGGGTGCATAGCAAGAAGGGGGCGCAAGTAAGGGCACATAGCAAGAAGGGGGCGCAGAGCAAGGAGGAGGCGGAGAGCAAGGAGGGGGCGCAGAAAAAGGAGGGGATGCAGAGCAAAAAGGCGGTGCAAAAAAAGAAGGTGGAGAGCAAGGAGGGGGCGCATAGCAAGGAGCGGGCACAAAGCAAGAAGGGGCGGCAGAGCAAGAAGGAGCGGCAGAGCAAGGAAGGGGCGTAGGGCAAGGAGGGGGTGTAGGGCAAGGAGGAGGTGCAGAGCAACAAGGGGGTGCAAAGAAAGTAGGGGCGCATAGCAAAGGGGGAGCAACTAAGGCAGGGCACATAGCAAGAGGGGATGCAGAGCAAGGAGGATGCAGAGAGCAAGGAGGGGGTGCAGAGCAATGAGGGGGTGCAGTGCAAGAAGGGGGTGCAAAAGTAGTGGGTGGAGAGCAAGGAGGGGCACATAGCAAGGAGGTGGCTCAGAGCAAGGAGGGGTGCATAGCAAGAAGGGGGCGCAAGTAAGGGCACATAGCAAGAAGGGGGCGCAGAGCAAGGAGGAGGCGGAGAGCAAGGAGGGGGCGCAGAAAAAGGAGGGGATGCAGAGCAAAAAGGCGGTGCAAAAAAAGAAGGTGGAGAGCAAGGAGGGGGCGCATAGCAAGGAGCGGGCACAAAGCAAGAAGGGGCGGCAGAGCAAGAAGGAGCGGCAGAGCAAGGAAGGGGCGTAGGGCAAGGAGGGGGTGTAGGGCAAGGAGGAGGTGCAGAGCAACAAGGGGGTGCAAAGAAAGTAGGGGCGCATAGCAAAGAGGGGTCACAGAGCAAGGAGGGGTGCAATTCGAATAAGAAGAAATTAATAGATAAAATAGCCAGGAAAGTTAAGTTTTAATTAAAAAAAGGCATCACAGTACTTCTGAACTTTACACAACTGCATGACTTATCGCAAATATTCAAGTCTTAATTTTCTTGAATAAATACCATTTCTCTCGCCTTTCATTTTATGTGTTAAATACTATGCCAATAAAGGTGAGTGCATGTGGTTACCCGTGTACATGCCTCCTTGCTCTGCGCCCCCTCCTTGCTCTGCGCCCTAGGCGACCGCCTAATTTGCCTAATGGTAGAGCCGGCCCTGTACTGGCAATAGATGAACTTTCATCTGATTTTTTTTTTGGTATGTTTTATGTTGCATGTATGGATAACAAAATTGTTTAAGTCTTAGTAAAACATCCCGATGTTTCTGTTAACATAAATTTTCACCACATAAATATCACACAACATTTGTTACTGTTTTTCAGAATTAATTCCAAGTAAAAGTATTATGATAATTTCATTTCATCCGTATTAATGTATCTTGGTGGTTTATAATTACATGGAAATGTGTTCAAATGAGTTTGATATGACACAATGCATAATATGATACAATGCCAGTTTTGATATGTTGCAAAATGCTATGCTCAAAAAACGTTTGCGTGACATATCATATTTCATTTCTAGTATAATTATTACCCAAGTACCATATAGCCTGTTGTGCACAAATTTATCTCCATATGTGTAGAGCCATTGATAGGCCTTTTGAATGTGACATGTTGAGGAGGAAAAAGAGATTTGCATTATTGGGGATGGTTGGCAACTTTCTGTCCTATATTTTTGCACTTGCCAACCTCATTGATTTGGTAGACAAAACAGGAGATGGAAAATAGGCAAATTGAAGATGATGACTGAAGCGTCCAAATTAAGTAGAATCTATCTCTACTACTCGGGGTCATATTACCATTTGGGAAAATGGGGCTAATTACCAGAAAAATTGTAATGCAGCGGTTTTAATGATTATGAGGAAAAAATATTTGGAGTAATAGACTTTACCTCTTAGGCCCTGAATACAATATATTGCTATCATTACCATCTATTGAGTAATCAAGGTCATATAAGGGCTGGTGCTTGCATTTCCATGATATTTTCTATGGAGACCCTGTAAATCCCTGGCCCCACAGGGGAAAAATTAACATAGTTTTTCCAAGGTTCGTTAAAAAAGAAAAGGAGTCATTGACATCGAGTAACAAAAATATTTCCTCAAAATATATGGTTCATTCTCCATCATTCTTTTGTGCTGGTAAAAGTCAAGGATAACCACCTTCACCAAAGACATAGACCATTAATATATCTAAAAAAAACCATCAATGCAAAGACAATCATGTATGCCTTTGCCTTGCAGCAATATCAACTACCTCTGCTCTTTATCAAGACAATGTGTCCTTCAATCACAATAAGCCTGTTGATAAATGGTATCTACTGTTGGTTTTACAGAAGGAAACTTCTTATATGGATGGCATTTGTGATAAATATACTTGTGTTTCTCACAAATATCAACCATTTAGAAGTTTCTCTTTAGATGCATACATAGAATAGTACCCATATATTTGGTAATAAAAACGTTCAATATGGTCAAGATGTTCTTCACATGAAGTTAAGACACATTCTAAATATAAGGTATTATTTCATTAATATGTTAAAGTGCTGATATTACGCGCAGAAGAGAAATAAAGGACGATGTTTCTGTTTTATCAGCAAGAGGTTTTCACTGTACCTATTAAGCAACCATTAAAGCAAGTTAACTGTCATCACTGGCAATTTACATGCTAACATGTCAACCGGTGTAATCTCAACTAGGATATATTGAGATAAAAGTGACAGGAGAGCTTAGGCACGGACTGCCAGCAGTATATAAACAGGGTGTAAAAGACTAAAAGTCAACACTGTATAGCGTGTACTAACATACTAACAATATGTTTTGTCGTTAAGTTTTATTCTAAAAATGATGTCTTTGATTATAGCACTATAGGTTTTAAATTATGTGAAAAGCTATCTCAACAAATATAAACATTGACTCTGGCAGGATGTCCATATCACACATTGTTAAAGATTTATCCAGCTAATTTAATTACATAACTCATGTCTACAAATTTGTCTCATTTCATCATCTTCCTGTAAAATTAAGAAATTGTTACAGTCTCTAAAGTGTAATTTTCATTTGTGTATAAAGCTTTTCCAATCACTTGATAAACAGCATTGACTTATACAGATACTCTTTTTTTTGAACAGCCAATCAAACAAACCTTTTGTTGTCATGTAGGAAATTACTGTTTGGTGTACCATGTTCCATTAATTTACACATCGGTAAATCAAGACTATTCTCTGTAAAGTATCTGAGCCTGTCATCATGAGATAAGACCACTGGCACACTGAACTGAGAACATGATAATTATTGTCGTGCTACTTTGTCACAAGAAAAACTATAATGTTTTGGGTGAAAGGATACACTTTGGTGGTTGGGATCTCAAGACATATTAATAAAAATTCTGGGAGGTCTTCTAGCCGTGAGAAAATTTCAAGATTAACATTTGTCCGCCAGACGTTTACGAAAAGGAACTTCAAAACCGCAGTTTGGCATAAGTCCATGATATCACGGAAATGCGATATATTCTGATGATCGATTGTCATAGTCCATGTTGCATTTCGGTACACATTTGTCATATATATATATATGTGTATATATAATTTTCTCACGGCTAGAAGACCTCCTATAATTTATATTGACATGTCTTGAGATCCCAACCACCCATTTGTATCCTTTTACCCAAAATGAAGAAATATCATGAGATTTAGATACTGAAATAGATAAATTTAATGATTGATTACAGAAGTTGAATTTCAGACAATGAAGTGTGTCAAAAGTCGTGATACTGGATGTATTTCATGAAAAGTGCAGTATGTCATAAAAACAGCAGTACATAATGCTCTAAGAAAATAGTTCTAGATTTGGAAAGTTTTGTTTGCCAGATGGATGCAGGTCTGAAATATACATTTATAACAATTGATCCTTACTTTGGCCTGCCCATATTTCCTTCGACCACAATAAATATGATACTTCAATTTGCAACTCAGGCAGAATACATCTGCAAAGAAACATGTTACATAAATATTCCATTTTTTCCATGAAAGTTGATAGAACAGAATAAAGCAAAATTTATATGGGAATAGATCACATTCTGTTACAAAAAAACAAACAGAAAGCTACAGATAGAAATTTATGTGCTTAAACTGATGGCGTACTTGATATCCATAAGATGAGTCTTACTAGCTATCAATTCATCAATAAAGTCTGGTGACCTTGTTAGTGAGAGATATAGGAAGGTAGCTGCCATTCTGATGACCTGCTTATTGACCTATCTTAGCCTTTGGGTATAACAGCTGACCAGTGTGACCATCTCACACATCAAAGAAAGACAGCTGGAGGCTACCTCGTCTTGTGCACCTACTTGCAGTTAGCTGGCGGCAAAGCTAAACAAACAAGACTATAGTTGTGAAGATGTTGCAATGTTTCTCTGTTTTGATGTAGTGGGAAAAGGCACATCCTGAGAGGTTAAGGCTCCCTCGTGTCAATTACCAAACTTCTGGAGGCAATATTCAATTATTCAACTCTCAGACACCCTTGCTGGTGGTGATCCCGGGGGGATTGTGACTACAGCATTAGAGCAGTGCTGCCTCATGTATTTGACCTTATTGAAATGACAGTTTCCCTTATGCAGCTTTTTTCAGATAAAATCATATCGATCATCAGGATCAGGCAACCTATTCATTAGTTTTCATGTGAAATGTGTCCCTCTTGACTCAAACTGTTTGTTGAAGTTACTGGAAAGACAAAAAACAAGTCAATCTCCAGTTACCATGTCAGGTGAAGTATAGAGGATTACAATATATCTGTTTTCTTAGTTACGCTGTAATGGAGCAACATTCACTTTGAAAGATCTTTACCCCATTAACTCTCCTGGTTGTTGTTTTCTTAAATGGCTTGTCTTTTCCTGTTCAAGCAGCATTCATCTTAAAAAATGTATATCGTACATTGTTAGTTGAATTGTGGAAGAGTTTGTAGTTGATCCCAGTAATCATTTGCACTCAAGTTATGAATGTCTAGACCTGGCACAATGGTTTGCCCACCTACTCAGACATATTATTGCCAGATCTATCATTCAGTACATAGAGCAGGCAGCAGCAATATGTAGAATATCCATCATAGCAAGCAAGAAATCAGTGGACTGTTAATCGTCCAAGATTAATGTACTGCAGAACTTTGGACTACTGGCTTTGTACTTAGGCTGTGTTGTTGTTGGCTAACATATGTTAACTGCCTTAGCTGCTAGCTTGTGTGAGATGCAAAAAAATTCAGATTAATTTTTTATAAACTTATATATATAAACCTACCAGAAAGACATGTGTGCAGTATAGATCTCTTAGGAGAAAATAGACAGGTTTCGCTTAACTTGGTTGTGCATGTTATAGCGTTTTACCATTATTTTGCTACACCAAAAACCAATGAGGCTATTTTAGAATAATAAATTTAACCATCATTAGCAGAAATAACTTGATTCCACCATCTAACAGGGAATTCAAAATTATTTCAATCATATTGTTCTTCATATTGAACGAAGTTTGGCGATAGCCTTTGATACCTCAGGAGGAAATGACAAGACATGATTAATCCTTTGTGTGAAGAATGACTTTCACAATTATCAGTGTGGAGCCAGAAACATACTCTGAGGAACTACAATTGCAATTTGAAAACCAAATTGGGATGTCAATAAGTCATCCTTCTTTTGCCGCTGTTGATTGATGCCTCCCAAATCTTCCAGTTTCAACTTTTCTGCAATGATAGTGGCCACATTCTGATCCTTGAATGCAAAATTAATTGTACGGAGTCGTGCTGATTTGGATGTTGCCATCGGGAATGAAAGATTTGATCTGTGGATGTCCTATGTGCATCTTAACAAGAAAAAGTGTACAGTCATTTATTTTTTCCAGATGGAATTATGCGTCTCTGTAGCTTGGGGGAAAGCATATTTCTCCAATTGGTATTGAATGCTTTTAAAAAAGTTCAGATCCCAAAAGACAAAAAAGATAAGTTGTATAATTTTTTAGGGTATATTTGATTTTTACTAAGTCTGTGAAAGTATAATTGCAAGGCTTGTGAAGCAGTCTACGGATGCAACCGTCATGGCATTGATGCTAATATGTATGTCTGGGATGTTTTTCTGTCCTTCCTTTCAGTCCCTTTGCAGGTTGTTGCGGTCAATTTCCTCCATGCAATATAACAAATTGTATAAGTTCAAAATTGCTTGCTCAGAAAAGATTACCGATATTCATGTATAACTCTTGCCCCATGATAAAACCAAATTTGCCTTCAGTATCACTCTGCAGTTGTGGGCCTAGTAGACATTTGAAAACAGTAGCAAATTGCCATTTGCTCTGCTGTCTGCATAAATATTCGAACAGTTGAATAGATAGAATAGAATAGAATATTAATCTATTCATCATTGGCAGTATATATAACAAACAACAACCAGATGCATTTAGCATTGAATTTTAACAAATATATTTGGTCAAGTGCTGTTAGTTGGTAAAATTTCAGTTTTGGGAAAATATGCACATACGTTTTACATGTAGGTCAGATCTCAGGCCCTTGATTGAATTTTTGACAATATTATGGATCACATGAAAGGCAAGTGTTGAATTATGCGTTGAAGAGAAATAAAGGGAAATTTTTATTTTATCAGCAAGAGGTTTTCACTGTACCTACTAAACAACCATTAAAGCAAGTTTAATGTCATCACCGGCAATTTACATGCTAACATGTCAACCGATGTAATCCCAACTAGGATATACTGAGATAAAAGCGACAGGGAAGCTTAGATGCAGACTGCCAACAGCATATAAACAGGGTATAAAAGACTAAAAGTCAACCTTTTGTAGGGTGTACTGACATACTAACATGATGTTTTGAGGTTGAGTTTTATTTTAAAAATAACGTCTTTAACTATTGCGCTAAAAGTTTTAAATTATTGTGAAAAGCTATCTCAACGAATATTAACAATGACTCTGGCAGGATATCCACAACACACATACATAGTTTAGGATTTATTCAGGTAATTACAGAACTCATGCCTACAAATTTGTCTCATTTCATCGTCTTCCTGTAACATTAAGAAATTATAACTGTCTCTAAAGTTTGGTTGTTCGTGGGGTATGAAGTTTTTTTTAGTCATTTGATTAATAGCATTGACTTCATTATCAAACAGATACTCTTTTTCTGCACAGTCAAACAATCATACTTTCTCTTGGCATGTAGCAGATTACCGTTTGGTGTATCAGATTCCATTAATTTACACAGCGGTAAATCAACACCATTCTCTGTAAGGTATCTGAGCCTGTATTATCGAGATAAGACCACTAAGACACTGAACTGAGAACATGATGATTATTGCAGTGTTACTTTGTCACAAGAAAAATTGTAATGTTTTTTGTAAAAGGATACACTTGGGTGGTTGGAATCTCAAGACATGTCAATAGAAAATCTAAGAGGTCTTCTAGCCATGAGAAAATTTCAAGATTAACATAGACAGAATGTAAAAAAAGAGCAAAGAAAGCCAGCTAACTTGCATGAAATGGGGACTTGACACAAGGAGATAATCAAATTCATGGCCATTGATTTGGGTAATAACGAATATCATAATCACCATTTAAACTGTATGACACAATAATTATTATCTTCATAACCTATTAAGGTCATATATTGCAAAAGAAGATGTTTCAAGTTCTCCAAAGAATTTCTTTGAAACTGCAAAAAGTTGGCGTTCGGATAGAAAGTGCCAATGTTGTCACCTAGAGAATCTGCCTTGCTGAAGTGAATGTTGTCTATAATTATAATAATTTTGCACCCTTCAAACTCAGCGTTGATTTATGGCTTCATCAAATTTAAAAACCTCTTTAAAAACTCTCAATATAAATTAAAATGGCAGTGAAAAATAAGCACATCCTCTTTTATCTGAAAGATGAAACAAATGTTTAAAAAAAAAAAGTGTCCGCCAGACGTTTACAAAACGGAACTTCAAAACTGCAGTTTGGCATAAATCTATTATATCACTAAATTTGTTGACTAATTACAGAAGTAAAATTTCAAGCTGTAAAGTGTGTCAAAACATGTCATACTGGATGTTTGTCATAAAAAAGTGCAGTATGTCATCAAAAGTGCAGTATATAATGCCCTGAGTCAATAGTTTTTTAAAATTTATTTTATTCACCCCCCATTATTTGGGGAAAACTTTGAAGGATAACACACAAAAAAGAGGTACAACCATGATAATAAAATCAGAATAACGAAACATAAAATGTAACAGAGTAAAAACAAAAATAGGCCATGATAATATAGTGACTAGTGAGAGTATACTCTAAAATGAACTTACCATATACGTTATGTAAATTTGTTAAATGTGTTCATCTGACCGCGGTTTAATATAGTTGTCATGAAACAATACATGGCGTAAGAAATCAACCACACCTGCATTCTCATTACAGTCATAGGAAATCCTGCACTTAAACGATGTGTTACAAGCAATAGACATAGGGGAAAATCCCATAGAATAGTATATTTATAAGTACAGTCATGTGTCACATACTGTTGAAGAAAACTAAATTGCATATGCACCAATGGTGACTTAACATTAAATATTCTATTATAAAATCCTAGTACATTTTTAGGGCATTCTGCCCTATTGTTACCGGTCTTCTCTGGAATCTTGTGGACAAATTTCAAGACAAAATACTACACCAATTTCATTCAAACTTTTGTACATGGTGCTTAATTTGCCGAAGATTGAGTTGATCAACATTACAGGAACATGCCAGAGTTTAAATACCATTTTAGAGACTCAGGAAAATCATCCTAGAAAACTGGGAAGAGGGATAAGTCATAACACAACATGAGAGTTTATACAGACTTTTTCTACACGAACTAATTCTATTTTCTATATGTAATTTATATGATTTTTTCTTATCCACAGTAAAACCAAGTATTTCAACTGATCTACATTTGATATTACTTCACCGTCAAGAGTAACAGAGGGCACAGAATTTAATAAATTTTTACCCACACACATTGCATTTGTTTTCTTTAAACCAAATTTGAACCTCCACATTTTGGAGTATGCAACACACTCATTAATAAGGCAATGGAGTCCAGTGCAAGTGGATGCCATTAAATTTACATCATCCGCATAGGCAAAAAAAAAAATTTTTTGGTTTATTTTTTAAATTTGCACGATATGTTTGCCAGATGGATGCAGGTCTGAAATATTATTTATAACAATCAATTGGTTCTTACTTTGGCCTGCGTATGTTCCCTTCCACCATAATAAATGTGATACTTTAAAATTGCAACTCATATGAAATACATCTGCAAAGAAACATGTTGCATAAATATTCCATTTTTGTCCATGAATGTTGATAGAACCGAATAAAGCACAATCTATGTGGGAATAAATCACATTATGTTACAAAAAAAAACAACAGAAAGCTACAAATAGAAATGTATGTGCTTAAACTGATGGTTTACTTGATATCCATAAGATGATTCTTACCAGCTATCAATTCATCAATAAAGTCTGGTGACCTTGTTAGTGAGAGTTATAGGAAGGTAACATGACCTGCTCACTGACCTGTCTTAGCCTTTGGGTATAACAGCTGACCAGTGTGACCATCTCACACATCAAAGAAAGACAGCTGGAGGCTACCTCGTCTTGTGCACCTACTGGCAGTTAGCTGGCGGCAAAGCTAAACAAACAAGACTATAGTTGTGAAGATGTTGCAATGTTTGTCTGTTTTGATGTAGTGGGAAAAGGCACATCCTGAGAGGCTAAGGCTCCCTCGTGTCAATTACCAAGCGTCTGGAGGCAAAATTCAATTATTCAACTCTCAGAGACCCTTGCTGGTGGCGATCCCGGGGGGATTATTGCTACAGCAGTAGAACAACCTCACGTTTTTGACCTAATTGAAATAACAGCTTCCCTCATGCAGCTTTTTGCAGATAAAATAATATTGATCATTAGGAGCAGAAACCCTATTCATGTATTTTCATGTGAAATGTGTCCCTCTTGAGGCATACTGTTTCTTGAAGTTACTGGAAAGACAAGAAATAAGGCAATCTCCAGTTACCATGTCAGGTGAAGTATCAGGTTATTGAAGGATTATAATGTATTCTATTTCTTGGTGTGCTGTAGTGGAGTAACATTCACTTTAAAAGATCTTCACCCCATTCACTTCCCTGGTTGTTGTTTAATTAATGTATTTTCTCTTCCTATTCAAGCAGCATTCACCGTTAAGTTTTTATATCCTGCTTTGTTAGTTGAATTGTGAAAGAGTTGGTAGTTGATCCCAGTAATCATTTGCACTCTAGTTATGAATTTCTAGACCTGGTACAATAGTTTGCCCACCTACTCAGATATATTATTGCCAGATCTATCATTCAGTACATAGAGCAGGCAGAAGCAATATGTAGAATATCCATCATAGCAAGCAAGAAATAAGTGGACTGTTAATAGTCAAAGATTAATGTACTGCAGAACTTTTAACTACTGGCCTTGTACTTATATGCTGTGTTGTCGTTGGCTAACAGATGTCAACTGCTTTATATGAGCTAGCTGAGTGAGATGCAAAAATCGCAGATTTTTGTAAACTTACCAGAAATACATTTGTGCGGTATAGATCTTTTAAGAGAAAATAGACATGTTTCGCTCAACTTGGTTGTTCATGCTACAGCTTTTTACCATTATTTTGTTACACCCAAGCCAATGAGGCTGTTTTAGAATAATCATTTCAACCATCATTAGCAGAAATATCAGTAACTAGATTTACCCATGATTTGGGGCAGGACTATAATGGGAAATAATTAACCCCCCCCCCTCTACCTGCATGGGCATCTGGCCCCGTGTTGCATGCTGACCAATTGAAATAGCATTTGAGTAATAATTGTAATATAAGTAAAGATTGGTGGTAGAGGAAGTGAAGTTACAAATGCACTGGCATATGTATTGGTGTAAGGTACAGGCAAGTGTACTTACATTTGAGCTTGTAATTGAGGGCATGGGTCGTAAGGAAAGGAAAAGATATTTTGAGAGGAAATGTGGATTGATGGAAATGTATAGAATTAGGCAAATAGGTAAAATTGTATGGGCAGTGAGACATTGACAGATGGAATGGGCTTGAAAAGAGCTTTAAAATGAGGGTAAGATGAGGAAAATACGATGAGTAGAAGTGGTTGAGCCAGATAGAAGTGAAGAGCAGTAGGTGAGAATGAAGTATGTGGATGTTTTTGGCGGGAAGGCAGATGGTGGCGCCAGTCCTAAACGTGAGAAATAGCGGAACTACGATGGAGATGCATGCGCCCCTGGTGGGGAAAAACAGTGCAGGCAGAAAATGTAAATAAGGGAGCTGTTTCACTGTTATTTGCTGTTATCAGAAGGAGAGGATAGATAATTAAGGATAGGTGGACAGTTTAGGTGAGTGGCACTGCTCGGGGAGGAGTTTTTAACTGTTGCAGGAGTGAGCATGTCACCCATGATTTTTGCATCTTATACCAGACAGGGATAACTTGACTAAAGGATTCCACCATCCTACAGGGAATTCAAAATAATTTCAATCATATAATTCTTCTTATTGAACAAAGATTGTCGATAGCTTTTGATACCTCAACAGGAAATGACATCATTAATCCTTTGAAGAATGACATTCACAATTATCTGTGTGAAGCCAGAAACATACTCTAAGGAACTCAAATTGCCATTTCAAATCAAAATTGGGGTGTCAATAAGTCATCTTTCTTTTGCCATTGTGGATTTATGCCTCCCAAATCTCCCAGTTGAGACTTTTCTGCAATGATAGTGGCCACATTCTGATCCTTGAAGGCAAAAGGAATTGTTTTGTCAGCCCCAATAGGTCAGTCAGTAGAGTGCTCGACTCAAAAAGTGTGGGACCCAGGTTTAATCCCCAAGCTGGTCATCATGTCATTCCACGACATTCGTTCGAATCAGACGTAAATTGGAGGCACGGTGGACCCAACTGGAAACAAGTCACTGGCTTAGCTTGGCTACCCATGTTAGATGAAAGTACCTTTACCTTTACCTTTAATGTATACTATTTTAAGGAGTCTTGCTGACTTGGATGTTGCCATCGGGAATGAAAAATTTGATTGTGGATGTCCTTTGGGCTTCTGAACAAGTAAAAAGTATACGGTCATTTCTTTTTTGCAGATGGAATTCTGCGTCTCTGTAGCTTGGGGGAAAGGATATTTCTCCAATTTGTATTAAATGCTTAAAAGTTCAGATCCCAAAAGACAAAAAAGATAAGTTGTATAATTTTTTTTGGGGTAGATTTGATGTTTACTAAGTCTGTGAAAGTGCAATTGCAAGGCTTGATAAGCAGTCTATGGCTGGAACCGACATAGCATTGATGCTAATATGTATGTCTAGGATATATTTCTGTCCTTTCAGTCCCTTTGCAGGCCTGTTGCAGTCAATTTCCTCCATTCAATATAACAAATTGTATAAGGTCAAAATTGCTTGCTCATAAAGCTGTCCGACATTGATGTATAACTCTCGCCATCGTAACGCAAAATTTTCCTTCAGAATCGCTCTGCAGTTGTGGGCCTCGTAGACATTTAAAATAGTAGTGAATTGTTATTTGCTCTGCAGTCTGCACAGATAATCGAACAGTTGAATAGAATAGATTATTAATGTATTCATCATTGCCAGTGTATATAACACGCAACAACCAGATGCACTTAACATTGAATTTTAACATATAAATCTGTCATGATGTGCCAATGAGCGGAGGATCCCTAGAGAAAGCTGTGAATGGGACCACCCTTGACGATGATGAACGGGGATGATAAATGGGGATGATGAAAATGTTAAGCACTGAGGCAGATATGAAACAATACAAAACCGGTGATTGACAGTTTGTTACAATAAGGATATATAGATAATAGAAGCACTTATCATAATTATGCATATGAAGGTAATATATACCAAGAAAGACAAAGGAAACTTTTAATTGCTATCAGACAGACACATTATATGTGACACTTCTGGCAACACATTGACACACTGCTGCAAGAATGCATGCATTCAGATGGGGTTGAGTATGTCTGGATTCAAGCTACATGTATTTATAAAGAAATGGCATTCTCAGCCATTGAAAACTCGATGATTTCCTAATCAATAGTCATGAAGATTTATCATTGTCATCTCTTTAAAAAACCTATGGTGCAGTTGGACCTATATTTCTCTAGAAATAACTCAGAAAAATAGTTAATATTTTTTACAGATAAGAAAGATTTTGTTACTGGTAGTTCAGTTTTTAAATTACCAAGAGAAATTTAGATTTTTCCAGGAAGTTTTAGCAAAAGACTTTTTCAAAGACTTCACTTCAGATTTGTAAACCTGGAAAAAAACTGATGTTCCTATCCATATGAAAACCTAAAATTATTTTAGCACATACATGTATAGTCATTTTCTTTCAGGGAAACTTCAAAATGTCTGTTTCTTGTGAATGACATCAACTTAGAAGTTTACATATATAAAACGAACAGTAGATACCATTTATCAACATTCTTATTGTGATTGAAGGAGACCGCGTCCAAATACAAAGGACATTGCCAGTTGATGTTGAAGCAAGGCAAACACATACAAGGTTACCTTTATATTAATGGCTTTTATCAGATATATTTTAATGGTCCTGGTCTTTGATGAAGGTAGTTATCCTTGAGTTTTGCCAGCACAAAAGAATGATGGAGAATGAACCATATATTTCTAGGAAAAAAAATTTCTTGATACTTGGAGGCCAATGGTTCTCTTTCTCATTGAACTGACCTCATAAAAATGATGTTGAATTTCCACCAAGGTATTATCTTCAATCAAGGGTGTTCTGGACTACTGCCAAATTTCGTTTCTATTCATGATCAGTTATGACAGCATTTGAAAACACCTTTTCTGCCATCAAGATTTGCATTAGATGCACAATTGTTATTTTGATAGATTTATATATTCTATTTTGGAAGTTTCAATCTTATTATCTCGTCAAGTTTTGTCTGAAAAGTTCATAAATTCAGGACCAGGAGTCGCTTGTCCATCCCAAATGAAAATCTCCCATTCATGCTGAACATGTCAAAATCAAAAGGCCTATCAATTGTTGCACTAATTATAGTATGGAGAGAAATTTCTGTCTTACAGGCTATGTGTTACTTCAGTAATAATTATACTCAAAATGAAATATGATTGTCACGCAAACAAGGTCAAAACTTGTTTCGTATCACATTTTGCATTGTGTCATATCAAACTCATTCAAACATACTGTATGAAATTATACACAACCATAATTATTTTGGATGATAATACTTCCTTTAAAAACACAACATTGTTATATTCATATTGTGAAATTTTATCCTAAGGAAATATGTGGTTGTGACAATTAATTTTACTCATGCAAATGAAAAAACTTATCAGGAAATGAAATCTAGGTCAATTATTCAAACGAACCATATTTTTTCAGAACCAGTTCCCAGGCCTTGTGGTAGAATATATAATATTATGTTTACGTACTTCGGTGAAATGAAAAAAAAAACTTGCTTCGCGGTCTATACTAGTTCTTACCTTAAGGACCAAAGTATTGCAACCTTAAACTTGTGTTTTTTTTAAAGAATGTTCTCAACTAACTTTTCTCTGTTAGGCATTTGTTTCACTGGACTACTCCTTATATGCACATTTGGTCTTCAAGAAAAGGGTGGAAAGAGATTTGTGTCATTGGACATTTAAGGGTTACTGGAGGAAAACGGATCTTTCATGGTTCAATCGATTCTTTGGGTGTTTTTTTTTTCTTGCCACAAAACCACAAGAAATCCTAGGCCACCAAAATAGGTGTTTAAGTAGTTTTATTTCAATGTGTCACTTTCAGATGGAAACCTTGTTGTTTTCCATACTGAACAATAATGTAACTGGAAATAAAAACCATACATGGTCATTGGTCAATTAAAACCATACTGGCAAAATCTACCTTTCGGGAAGAGAAATAGTCCAAAAAATGACAAAAATCAAGTTATTTCTATATTATATCATATAAAGCAAGTGTTTCTTAATTTTTGTGTTTTCTAATATGTTTGGTGTGGTCATAAACTCTATCTCATGTCTCTATCTCATTTAGAGCCCATTTTATGGCAACAAACAGCATTTTTGAGGTCGCGCGAAATGTAAAAAAGGTGATTTCAAAATACCCAGGGAAGGTGTTACAGAAATGAGTGTAACTACCCAAAATGGTCATAAATACTTATTTAGCAATATTTGACAAGTTTTTGGAGGGGCTCTTTTTTGCATTTCACATTTTGACTTTCTTCACACCACCCTAATGTATGTGTAAAGTCCCGCTGCTCAAAGTTATGCGGAACGCCAAATACCTAATGTGTTAAGGCTTCACTGATGTCACATAACTTGGCAAGACTGACTGATCCTCTGATCCTAAGAAGACTTAGGCAGAAAATTCAATAGACGCAATAGGGTTAGAGCCTCAACTTGCCAGGCGAGCTGGAGGTCCTTCAATTGCACCAAAGTATGTTAAATTTCACTTGAAGTTCTTGAGCTGAGAATCACTAACGAATGAAGATAGCAAAGGAAGGTCTGGCCTGTGTTCAAAAAGTATCTGATATTTGATTTGACATTATTCTTAAGGTAACTTTAGCTAGGAAAACTTGGCTATGAGATCATTCATTTTTATATCCATCAGAATTGCACAATAAGCAACGGCCTTACTATCGGTCTTGTAAATACTTCTTTCATACACCTCCATGTTCTTATATTGTCATGTATACAACATCAGTGGTGCCATTTTGAATGACGGACATTTTGATTTTGGAATCGCGTCGAAAATAAACTGCAGATTGCAAGATTGTAAGGAGGCTGGCTGGATGAGGAATTATGCTTATCGTCTTATTTCATAAGATTTCCTGTCAGCATTAAATTGTTGTGAATCACCAGGTATTCCATTTACGCATGAATATATTATCTGTTAGTGCTCACCCACGTTCCTAAAAAAGTTTATGTAACTCATTTAATGCTGTCAAGACATGCAACTTTTGCAAGAGCTCCAATGTTCTCATGGAATTACCCAGTCATTAATTTCTTTAGACGTCCTTCCATTTGAAACTTGACAAATCTCTTTGAAGGCACTTCTGGCAAGAGTTTCAAATTTTGTCACAAAAGTTTTTGTGCAGCTCATGACTTTTACACATATTGACATCAGACCCAGCAATCTGTAGAGTGCATGAGTGAACAACAGGGAAGTGGAGTAATCATGTATCTGAGATCACCTGCAATTATGCAGCTGCTCTTTTGCTGTTGATGCCGATCACTCAATATAATTATACATGTAATCTGTTATTTTGTATGAGGTGTTTCAAGTACTGGTATATAAAAGAATGGAGTATATAAGTACATAAGACTAACTGTGGAAAATGCAATACTGCTAAATTGCTGAATGCAAAATGTCATCATAATTATACTATAATTGTAAACAGAATGCAAAATTGTATGCAATGCTGGTTTTGACGTGTTGCATTATGCTATGTTCCTTATTTTCTTTGTGACATATCATATTTTATTTCAAGTATAATTATTACCCAAGTACGATATAGACTGTCACACAGAAATTACTCTTCGTATGTGCAGAACCATAGATAAGCATTTTGAATGTGAAATGCTTAGGAGGAATAAGAAATTTTTATTTGGGATGGCTGATAACTCATTGTCCTGTGTTTATGCACTTGGCAACTTCAATGACATGCAGTGGCGGAAACAGGGGGCGGGGGCCTAAGGGGCCCGGACCCCCCCTAGATCACCAAAATTAATAGTAGCATTTTTAAGAAAAATTGCGATAACGCGGGCCCCCAAATGCCGAAACACGTCCGGGCCCCCCCTAGACTATCGTGTCTGGATCCGCCACTGAAATGGTCAGTGAAACAGGACGGGGGAATTAAGGCTTATAGTTCTATAAATACAATATAGTGATTACCATATAGTGAGTAATTATAGTTAATTTCAGGGCTGATACCTATATTTCCATGATATTTTCTCCATAGACCATGTTATTCCCTGGCCCCATTATGCATAGGGGGAATATTAACATGGTTTTTTCAAGGTTTGTTCAATGAGAAAGGGAGTCATTAACATCCGAATAAGAAAAAGTCTCCCTCAAAATATACGATTCATTCTCCATCATTCTTTTGTGCTGGTAAGAGTCAAGGATAACAACCTTCACCAGTGACGTAGACCATTAATATATCTAATAAAAACCATGAATACGAAGACAACCTCGTGTAATTGCCTAGCTTCAATGTCAACTAGCTTTGCCCTTTATCAAGACAAGATGTCATTCAATCACGATAAGACTATTGATAAGCGGTATCTACTGTTGATTTTACAGGGGAAAACTTCTTATATGGATGGCATTTATTAGAAATATACTTGTGTTTCTCACAAATAACAACCATTTACAGTACAACCCAATACATTTTCCGAAATCCCACGCCCTCAGGAAGATGCTCTCACTCCCAACCACTCACATCTATGCTAGAGCACTCGTTTGCTCGCTCTTCCATGCCCACAGTTTGACACCTCAGGTGAGCCTACACAAGTGACCTCTATTGCTAATTACCCCCAACAGACCAGGCCATTGATGGGGGTAAAGAAAGGCCAAAGTTTCACACCTCAGTGCTCATATAAAAACCCTGCGTCTTTGTTTCGTGTTAATTGCACTTGCTTCATATATCTATGACAAAGCAAATTTTATGACAGGTATACATGACCAAAATAGAATCTGAAATTTCACATAATTTTTGATACATAGAGGGCTTCTCATTGAAATATTTCACACATTCCCGGAATTTCTGAATCCTATGAATGAGAAACATACTTCTGACTTATTGATAAACGGAAATCAAGTGTGTCTGATTTATCAAAAAGTAGGCCTATATTTCTTATTCATGTGATTAGAAGATACTAGAATTATTTGCTTTATGGCAAGAAAGAGAGAATATCGTTTTAAGAACGGCATGTATAAATCACGATCCATAATTCATTAAGAGCCAGTTTTTCTAAGAGTCAGGCAGGGTGTGCTACTCACCCGACTCAGATTTTGTTCATAATTTTTTTCTTGGTAAACCATTACTAAAAAGTGGGAAAAATTGCATTTTTAGACCTCCATACCTTCTAGGTTATTTTTAGGGGCCCTTTCAAATATAAGTCAAAAATTTGGATTGTGTCAAAGTCCAGATTTCAAATCCAATTATCGCAGTACTAGTCCGGCAGTGGAGGGGTGGTACCCAAAAGTTCCGGTTAAAGTTTTTTTCTCTCTTGATCCTGTATCTATATGGTCCAAGGAACATTTTCAGGGGGGGTGTGAAACTCTCACCCTTGAGCATTCCGAGAAATCCAAGATGGCGTCCAAAATGGCCGCCGGACCCAAAATTGGTCATAAATTGGCTCCTAATTCAGCTAGGATGATAAATAAAACATCAAAATAGGGGTTTTGAGGGTCAAGGATTCCAGAAAGAGATAAATCAAACTCATAAGATTGCAATTTCTAGCTTAAATGGCCTAAATTATGCATTAAAACTGTAAAATTGGCGTTGAAAATCAAGATTAGGCATATGTGACCTGCTCCACCAAAAAATGCTTAAAGAATAATCAAAGTATCTATTACTGTGGCTTCCCCTGAATCTACTTGAAAGGTGCTTTCAAATAATGGGTCATATGTGGGTATATGTCAATGGCATCAAAAGAAATAACATGTCAAACATGCTAATTAAGAAGCTCCGGAAACCGAATAAATGACTGTTAAATTTCAAGCAATCGACATCAAAATATGTCAAACTAACACAGGTGTGCTATTTGTTTTCTGGTGTATATGGATAGCCTTTGATGTCAGCTTTCATTTGACACCTTGATTTCACTGCTAATATAACTGTCAACCTTCCAAAGGTTAAATAAAGGTTGCTATCAGTGTCAAAAATCTCATAGGAAACACAAAATCCTCCCGTGTATTTTTAATTCCACCTATCCTATTCATTAGATAACTCATTCCTAATTAACCAAAATGGATGTGGAAGGATAGCCCTTGATGTCAGCTTTCAATAAACCTTGATTTACTTGTTACTCCAACTGTCAACCTACCAAAAAGCTAAATAAATGTTGCAGTCATTATCGAAATTCTCCTCCGAAACACAAAATCCTCCAATGTATTTTCAATTCTACTATCCTAATCACTAGATAAATCTTTCCTGACAAACCAAAATGGATGAGGATGGATAGCCCTTGATGCCAGCTTTCAGTTGGCACCTTGGTACCCTCGTTACTGCAATTGTCAACCCTCCAAAAGCTAAATAAATGTTGCTGCCAGTGATAAAAATCACCTCGGAAACACAAAATCCTCCAATGCATTTTCAATTCTTCCTGTCCTAAACACTGGATAATTAATTTCTAATCAACAAAAATGGAGGTGGATGGATAGCCCTTGATGTCAGCTTTAATTTGGCACTTTTTTTTTATTGTTAGTATAACTGTCAATTCTCCAAAGGCTAAATAAATGTTGCTGTCAGTGCCAAAAATGTCCTCGAAAACAGAAAATCCTCCCATGTATTTTCAATTCCCCTGATCCTAGACACTTTGTAACTTAATCTGAACCAACCAAAATGGATGTAGATGGATAGCCCTTGATGTAAGCTGTCATTTGGCACCTTGGTTTCCTTGTTCCTCCAACTTTAAACCTTTGAAAAAGGTAAATAAATGTTGCAGCCATTATCGAAAATCTCCTCGGAAATACAAAATCCTTCAATGTACTTTCAATTTCACCTATCCTAAACATTAGATAAATCCTTCCTAACTAATCAAAATCGATGAGGATGGATAGCCCTTGATGTCAGCTTTCAGTTGGCACCTTGGTTTCCTTGTTACTACAACTGTCAACCCTCTAAAAGCTTAATAAGTGTTGCTGTCAGTGTCAAAAATCTCCCCGGAAACAGAAAATCCTCCCATATATTATCAATCCCCCCCATCCTAATCACTTGGAAACTTAATCCCAACCAACCAAAATGGATGTAGATGGATAGCCCTTGATTTCAGCGGTCATTTGACACCTTGGGTTCCTTGTTAATACAATTGTCAACCCTCCAAAAGGTAAATAAATGTTGCTGTCAGTGTTAAAAATCTCTTCGGAAACACAAAATCCTCCCACATATTTTCAATTCCACCTATCTTAATCACTAGATAAATCCTTCCTAACTAACCAAAATGGATGAAGATGGATAGCCCTTGGTGTCAGCTTTCAGTTGGCACCCTGGTTTCCTTGTTACTACATCTGTCAACCCTCCAAAAGCTTAATAAGTGTTGCTGTCAGTGTCAAAAATCTCCCCGGAAACACAAAATCATCCCACGCATTTTCAATTCTGCCTGTTCTAATCACTGGATAACAACTTTCTAACCAACCAAAATGGATGTGGATGGATAGCCCTTGATGTCAGCTGTCACTTGGTACTTCGTTTTCCTTGTTACTACAACTGTCAACCCTCCAAAAGCTTAATAAATGTTGCTGTAAAAATCTATCCTAATCACTAGATAAATCCTTCCTAACTAACCAAAATGGATGAGGATGGATAGCCCTTGATGTCAGCTTTCAGTTGGCACCTTGGTTTCCTTGTTACTACAACTGTCAACCCTCCAAAAGCTTCATAAGTGTTGCTGTCAGTGTCAAAAATCTCCTCAGAAACACAAAATCTGCCCATGTATTTTCAATTTCGCCTGTCCTAATTACTGGATAACTAATTTCTAACCAACCAAAATGGATGTGGATGGATAGCCCTTGATGTCAGCTTTCATTTGGCTCCTTGGTTTTCTTGTTACTACAACATTCAACCCTCCAAAAGTTAAATGCATCTTGCTGTCATTGTCTAAAATATCCTGTGAAAAACACAAAATCCTCCCTGATATTCTCAATCCCAATCACTGGACAATTCATTCCCAACCAACCAAAATGGATTTGGACATTGACAGTCCTGTTAAAGTTTTTTTTTGTTCAAATGACGTTTAATTATTCTAAAGGATATCAAAAAACTTGAAATACATGGATACAGAGGGGCCCCTTTGACCTACTTTATTTGTTGTCTTTTGCAACTTTTGTGAGGGCAGAGTTAGTTTCACGTGAATGAGTCAATTGGCTTTGACCTTAACGCCCACAAATTAACCTTAAAATTCAAATCCATAAATGGTATCAACCCTAATCCTTTTGTCAAACCTATTATCTATCTAACTGGCATAGATACCTTCCATTAACAATAAAGCCTCTAACAGTACAGAATCATGTACATTGGCTGGTCCACTAAAAGAAGCAAAAGTGACTGAAGTTCTCAAGAAGGCGGAGATTGGTCTAGATAAGAGCAATGTGCATTGCTCATATATCTCAAAAGTCATACTTTAAGGATATTTTTACTATTGTAAGAGGCATTATCTTAGTGCATTTAAATCCATATACTTCAGAAAACAATTAACCAACCTTTGTTCGTTTGACATTGTTTGGCTTGAAATGTAAAGGCCACTTTCTCAAACTATGCAGCTTCGTTATTCACATTGTTCACGGTGTTTGACATGTCATTACTTTGGATGCAATTGACATGTACCCACATATGACCCATCATTTGAAAGCACCTTTCAAGTAGATTTAATTCAGAGGAAACCACAGTAATAGATATCTCTTTCTGGAATCCTTGACCCTCAAAACCCCTATTTTGATGTTTTATTTATCATCCTAGCTGAATTAGGAGCCAATTTATGACCAATTTTGGGTCCGGCGGCCATTTTGGACGCCATCTTGGATTTCTCGGAATGCTCAAGGGTGAGAGTTTCACACCCCCCCTGAAAATGTTCCTTGGACCATATAGATACAGGACCAAGAGAAAAAAAACTTTAACCGGAACTTTTAGGTTAGACCCAAAAATGGCATTTTACTGCCGGACTATACCTTCTTGGTGTACCTATGTTATATTTGAATGGCCAAATATATGGACTCAAAGGTATCATTTGGTATCGCATTTATGATGATTGACTCGTGGCGCAGGCAACAGGGGGCGCTCAAAGTCACTATTTCAGTCAATTTTAAGCTGAATTGATGGGGCCTATGTGGCTTGCGCCCTCGGTGTACCTCAATGTTTTGTGCATGTATATGAAGGAGGGGACCTATATTACAAGTTTACATAAAAATTAGAATGGTACACTAAGGGCGCATCTCCACAGGGGGCGCTGTTTCCTATAAAAAAGTGAAATAGACCCTTTTTCAGGGCTCTGTAGCTCATTGCGCCCAGGGTCAACAGTACGGTGAGCATGCCTGTCATGTGCTATAACACCTCTAGTTTACTGGGGTGTAAGCATCTCTTAGGTACTCTTAACCATTCTCTTTCCAGAATTTTTTTAAGGTACCACATATGACGATTTTTCAAATTTTCAAAAAATCACCAGGACGCCTGCAATATGAATGGAGATAGTCTTGCAAGTCATTTCTCGAATAAATTTTGGTTGTTGGGATATATTTTGCTCCAAATAGTGTGAACACGCAAGTAGGGGGCGCCACAAGTACCTCAAAACTTTTATTTCTTCAATTTTTCATGTTTGCTGATGCTGCATTCATCTCAGTTGTGGGACGCCAATCTCAAAACAGGCAATTTAGCATGCCACTGCAATTTTCTATATACAGTGTCACCTGTAAGTAAATAAATGGGTAATGTTTTGCCATTGGGTGAATACTTTACATCCTCAACCTTATTTGCTCAGTGAAACAAGCATACTCTTCTGAAGAAATGAAAACATACACTTTTATAAAAAATGATATTTGAGGCACCTGGGATACGAATGGTCGCAATTTGTCTTTACTCTTGCTCTGGCATCAGTTCCATATGGCATATGGGTCAAAATAATCTAAGTGAGTGAACCCCCCTCAAATTTGAATTTGCCTGGCCATACGTAATTCTGAGTACATCAAAGAAAATTGGTTGCCATTGTTATCCCATCCACCTTAAATATTGGCCTTTATGACCCAGTTTGTCTTTATCCCATTGAATGACAATTCAGACTTACACAATCAGGATGATAGAATTGATCCAATACCATTGGCTCAATGCTATCATCCTGCTTGTGGAAGAGGCAATGGCAAAACATCACCAGTTTCACTTCCTTACGAGTTCTACTCTAGCGATATGCCAAAATGTAATTGACAATAGACCGTTTTTAGGTTTAAGTTGTGAAAGTTTGTTTATTCATTTTTAAAGCTGAATTCCTTAAATTTAGGCGCATTACATCCAAGACTGCACTAACTTGATTATAGACAAAGAGGAAAGCAAAATTTCAAAAATGTGTGTGAAAAGCAGTTCACATGTTGGTAGAAATGTAAAAGATGCATCATCATAACAAATAATAGGAAATACATTATTTGTATATATATTAGTTTTAAAACTCAATTACAAAGTATGAATTTAAGTATAAGCCGTCTTGATAACTATACCAAACCAAAGACATGAAAATGTATACAGTAATGCCCCATACACTGGGAAAGTTAGTGAAGTCTGAGATGTAATGAACACAAATTTTATGGAATTGAGCCTTAAAAATGTGTTACCAAACTATTATAGCTGAGAGCTTAAAATGGTCAATCATAAATGCGGTGTCTGTTGATCACTGAAACAAACTGACTGTCAGTAGGTTAGAGTCCCATAAATTACATCAATGCAGCACCAGCAAGCATGAAAAACAGGAGAATAATCTATTTTAGGGGTACTTGTGGCGCCCCCTACATGCGTGTACACACTATTTGGAGCAAAATATATTCTAACAACCAAAATTCATTAGAGAAATGACTTGCAAGACTATCTCCATTCACATTGCAGGCGTCCTGGTGATTTTTTGAAAATTTTAAAAATCGTCATATATATATGTGGTACCTTAAAAAAATTCTGGAAAGAGAATGGTTAAGAGTACCTCAGAGATGCTTACACCCCAGTAAACTAGAGGTGTTATAGCACATGACAGGCATGCTCACCGTGCTGTTGACCCTGGGCGCAATGAGCTACAGAGCCCTGAAAAAGGGTCTATTTCACTTTTTTATAGGAAACAGCGCCCCCTGTGGAGATGCGCCCTTAGTGTACCATTCTAATTTTTATGTAAACTTGTAAAATAGGTCCCCTCCTTCATATACATGCACAAAACATTGAGGTACACCAAGGGCGCAAGCCACATAGGCCCCATCAATTCAGCTTAAAATTGACTGAAATAGTAACTTTGAGCGCCCCCTGTTGCCTGCGCCCTGAGTCAATCATCATAAATGCGATACCCAATGATACCTTTGGGTCCATATATTTGACCATTCAAATATAACAGAGGTACACCAAGAACGTACTGAGATAATTGGATTTGAAATCTGGACTTTGACACAATCCAAATTTTGGGTCTATATTTCAAGGTGCCCTCAAAAATTACCTTAAAGGTATGGAGGTCTAAAAATGCATTTTTTCCAACTTTTTAGTAATCAGTTAGCAAGGAAAAAATTAAGTCGGGATGGCTCTGTCAGATGGGTTACAACGGAATCATACAGGTGTGCTGGGGCTATCAAGCTGAGACAATTGACTTCACGCTCCACTGGTTTCATCTGCACCCCTTTGGCTGCTTATAGATAGTTTGGACAATTGGTCAACTACAAATGGCATTCATCTCAACTTGTCTTGTTGAATTTAATTGCAACTTTTAAAATAGGTCTATCAGAATCTCATAAGATTCTTCTCTTTTTCTTTTTTCTTTTACATATTTGTGATAAAGATACAGGATTAAGGATTTTTATGGGAGGGTTAGGGTTTGCTTCATATAACTAAAATTTATAAAATGGCAATTGCATTTTAATTTTGGTAAAATGTGTGGCCACCCTTCCTTTGATATAATATTATTCACTTGTGCATTTTGTAAGCCTGGTTTGATAGTTGCATCTCTATAGGATTTAGAGATAGATACCTAAAATCATTAATGCCTATGTTAATAAAATAAATGGTTATTAATTTTTTGATAAATTGATATAAATAATAGCCAGCTGAGTCAAATTTGAATACTATAATATATATTTTTGTACTCTTACAATAGACAAAATGTTGATTCATACTATTTATTGTATTTTTTAAATTGAGAATATAGACAAGCCACTTTGATCTATGCACGATTTCAATAAAAATATTTCTGATGAATGATTATCTTTATTAGTCGTTTTCCTATATATATATATAGGATAAAAATTCCATAAGCCACATCAACAAATTATGAGTGAAATGCCATACATGTGTACGCATTAGCCAATGCCTAGGAAAAGTGCTAATTTAATGTTATTTTTTATATCTTCACTAAGCCCACACTTGTAAATGAGCAGTCTTCAGCAAGAAGAATGTAGCAAGGAATAATACAAATCCCGTGTCACTGCTGTTGTACTGGGCAACAAAGCATGAAACAGCGACTGGTAAATGTTTCTCAAGGCCTATCAAATATTTACTTCAAGAGCAAACTACGGAAATTCAGACCCACATTTCTGTGTTGATTCGTTTGAAAACTTTACTGTGACCACTGAAGCATGAATAATTCTATTGCTTCAAACAAAGTTTCCAATTCCGTTGTTCTGAGACAATTATTATCACCTGGCTGCTTAGTTCGATTTGCAAATTTACTTTTTATTATATTTGAAAAGAAAAAGTATCAAAATGTAAATAATTTCTTTAAATTGAATTGAATATAGATACAAATTTTATAACAAAGGAAAATCATAGTAACCAAACAACACATGTTCAATGATAAATTTGGAATGTTTCTTTTTTGACAGACTTATAAAACTTATGGAAACTGATGGTTTTCGTTTTTAAACTTATTCATAGACTGACATTGATAATTATTCCAGGCCAAGAGTAGTAATTTTGTTTTCTTAAGTTTAGAAGTTTCCCTAGATATATATGTAATGGTGCCCCTATATTTGATTACAGTAATTCAAATGTCCAATAGTCTATGATTAAGATGTTCTTCACATGAAGTTAAGACACATACTGTATACATAAAAGGTATTATTTCATAAACATATTAATCATATTTTTTACACTGACCTGACAAAAAAAGCAACCCTTACAAAGTGCTGAATTATGAGTTGAAGAGAAATAAAGGGAAATGTTTTGTTTTTATCAGCAAGAGGTTTTCATTGTACCTACTAAACAACCATTAAAGCAAGTTTAATGTCATCACTGGCAATTTACATGCTAACATATCAACCGGTGTAATCCCAACTAGGATATATTGAGAGAAAAGTGACAGGGGAGCTTAGGTGCGGCCTACCAGTTATACGTAAACAGGGTATAAAAGACTAAAAGTCAACCTTGTGTAGGGTGCACTAGCATACTAGCATGATGTTTTGTGGTTGAGTTTTATTCTCAGAATAATGTCTTTAACTGCTGCACTAATAGTTTTATATTAACGTGAAAAGCAGTCTCAACAAATATAAACCATGACGCTAGCATGATATCCGTATCAGACATTGTTTAGAAATTATCCAGCTAATTAATGAACTTGTATCAACATTCATTAACTTCATAATCTCCCAAATACTTAATTTGATGCAGCCAAACATACTTTTCGTTGTCACCTACCAAACTAATGTTTAGTGTACCATGTTTCAATAACTTTTACCTCAGTAAATCAGCAGCGGTCCCTCTAAAATATCTAGGCCTGTCATCATGAGATAAGACCACTTGGAACACGGAACTGTGAATGTGATATTGTTGTGTTACATTGTCACAAGAAAAAAAATTAATATTTTGTGTGAAAGGATACACTTGGGCTCAATAGAAATTCTAGGAGGCATAGCCATGAGAAAATATCAATATTCACAGCTATCTTCCAAAGCTTATATATTGCAAAACAAGATGTTTCATGTTCTCACAGCGATATCTGAGAACGTTTTGCATCCTTCGAATGCTGTAGTGATAAATTTAGTTATAGCTTCATCAACTTCAAAAATCTCATCAAATTCGGAATATGGATTAAAATGGTCAAAATATCAAACTATATACATTTATCTGTGTTTGAAGTTCCGTTTTGGGGATTATTAGAACGATGTAGAGATCAAACAAATGTTTCTAAGATCACAAACATTCGTCTGTCACATGTGTGCAAAATGGAACATCAAAACTGCTGGATCCATAATTTTACACTAATATGATTTGTTCCATAAACCTTATGTAACTAGCCACTGATTGGCCAAAAACCCACCTGCATAATGTGAAGTTCACCTGTGTGCAATGGTGTGTGACAGGCAGGTCAATAACACGTGTTGTTCACTGATCAGTGAATATCACATGTTTTATTGACCTACCTGGTAAAACATTTATCCAAAAAAAAATTCTGAAAAAAGAAAATTTTCCAAAAAAAAATAAAATTAATAAAAAAAGGCCTGAGTGGTGTATATTCCCGTATCCTCCAAAAACAAGCAGGGTGTAATGGTTTTATCTTCAGACTTCTTGTTTTATTGATTCCTATAAATTATCTTGCAATCTGAGTCAGAAATGTCTTTCAGTCACAAAGCAACAGTATTGTGACGTCACCACCCGGATGATGTCACAATAGCTCTAACAATGGTATTGTGATGTCATGAGTATTGTTGCGGCCTTGGTGATGTCATAAACAATCCTCAGGTTGCAATTGTGACATCATTGTTTATCCTGTATACCCTGTCTGGTGGTAACAGAAGGGCTATACGGTGTCATACATCTCAGCTCTCAGCCAATCAGATTCGAGGATAAACACTGGACTGAGGATAAATAAGTAAATTTCAGACTGTCAAGTGTGTCAAAACTCCTCATACTGCATGTATGTCATAATAGGTGCAGTATGTCATAAAAAGTGCAGTACCTAATACAACTGACAAATGACGAGTACTTACACTCAGCAGCTGCATGATGGACACCAATGACCTCATAACAAGCTCTGTCAAATGCATTGAAATTGTCATTAAGTAGTTTGTGACCTAATTGATGAGTGTAATGACTAGGTCAGTGACTCTGGATAAAAACATCGAAAGTATAGGTAATGACCTCACTGGATGCTTACACGTCAGAGAGTCTAAAATGGCAAGGAGAGGGTTATAACCTCACAAAGAAGATTTCAGAACACTTATATATACACTCGTTTTTTGTCTACTGTACTAGTTCTAGATTTCTAGATATGGCAAGATTAATTTGTGAGATGGATGCAGGTATGAAACAACTGTCTATAACAGTAAGTTCTTACTTTAGCCTGCCTATATTTCCTTCCACCATATCCAATATGATGCTTGCAAGTTGCAATCAGATGGCAGAAATCTGGAAAGAGAGATGGGGCTTATCTAGGAAAATTACATTTTTGTCCATGGAAGTTGACAGATTAAGAACAAATTATGTGTTTATAAATTACATTCTGCTACAATATAATACAGAAAAACTAAAAATAGAAATGCATATGCTTAAACTGAAGGTTCACTTGATATCCTTGTAAGATGAGAGTTACCAGCAATCAATTCATCAATAAAGTCTGGTGACCTTGTTAGTGAGAGATATAGGAAGGTTGCTGACATTCTGATGACCTGCTTATTGACCTATCTTAGCCTTTGGGTACTACAGCTGACCAGCAGGACCAACTCACACATCAAAGAAGAACAGCTGGAGGCCCACCATCTTTTACACCTACTTGCAGTTGGCTGGAGGCAAAGCTAAACAAACTAGACTATATTGTGAAGAGGTTGCAATGTTTCTGTGTTTTAATGTAGTGGGAAAGAGGCATATCCTGAGAGGCTAAGGCTCCCTCGTGTCAATTAACAAGCATCTGGAGGCAATATTCAATTATTCAACTCTCAGAGACCCTTGCTGGTGGCGATCCTGGGGGGATTATGATTACAGCATTAGAACAACCTCATGTTTTTGACCTAAGTGAAATGACAGCTTCCCTCATGTAGCTTTTTGCAGATAAAATCATATTGATCATAAGGAGCAGACAGCCTATTCACGTGTTTTCAAGTGAAATGTGTCCTTCTTGAGGAAAACTGTTTCTCAAAGTTACTTGAAGGACAAGGAACGAGCCAGCCTCCAGTTACCATCTCAGGTGAAGTATCAGGCTAATAGAGGATTATAATGTATTTTATTCTTGATACGCTGTAATGGAGCAACATTCAATTTACAATATCTTTACCCCATTACCTACCCTGGTTGTTGTTTTCTTTAACGTCTTTTCTTTTCCTTTTCAAGCAGCATTCACCATTAAGTTTCTATGTCCTACTTTGTTAGTTGTATTGTTAGGGAGTTGGTAGTTGATCCCAGTAATCATTTGCAATCTAGTTTTGAATGTCTAGACCTGGTACAATGGTTTGCCCGCCTACTCAGATATATTATTGCCAGATCTATCATTCAGTACATAGAGCTGGCAGCAGCAGTATGAAGAATATCCATCAAGCAAGCAAGAAATCAGTGGACTGTTAATCGTCAAAGATTAATGTATTGCAGAACTTTTGACTACTCGCCTTGTACTTATGCTGTGTTGTCGTTGGCTTACATATGTTAACTGCTTTATATGAGCCAGCTGAGTGAGATGCAAAAATATGCAGATTTTTCTAAACTTATATATAAAAACCTACCAGAAAGACATGTGTATAGTATAGATCTCTTAAGAGAAAATAGACATGTTTCGCTTACCTTGGTTGTGCATGCTATAGCTTTTTGCCATGCTTTTGCTACACCCAAGCCAATGAGGCTGTTTTAGAATAATCATTTTAACTATTACTGGCAGAAAAACCTTGACTAAAAGGACTGCACCATCCAACATGGAATTGAAAATTATTTCAATCATATCATTCTTCAGTTGAACAAAGTTTGGCGATAGCTTTTGATACCTCAGGAGGAAATGACATGATTAATCCCTTGTGTGAAGAATAACTTTCACAATTATCAGTGCGGAGCCAACAACATACTCTAAGGAACTCAAATTGCCATTTGAAAGCCAAATTGGGATGTCAATAAGCCATCTTTCTTTTGCCGTTGTTGATTTATGCCTCCCAATTCTCCCAGTTTCGACTTTCTGCAATGATAGTGGCCACATTCTGATCATTGAAGGCAAAATAAATTGTATACTACTTTAAGGAGTCGTGCTGATTTGGATGTTGCCATCAGGAATGAAAATTTTGATTTTTGGGTGTCCTTTGGACATCTTAAAGTTACCCAGAATGATAGGTCAGGATCAGACATACAGTTTCTCTAATTTTTACATAACCTTGTGAAGTGTGTTCATACCACAAAGTATGCCAAATTTCTTTGCTGTTCCATTGTTTTTCTCAATCAAATGACCCAACGAATGCACTAAATGACACCTGGATTTATTTCGGGTACTCATGGAAAAAAAACTGTCTTGCATGTTTTCTACTTTGTGATGTCATCACCATTATAAGAATTTGTTGACTTGTAGCTATATATTCATAACAATGATCATTGTGACGTCATCAACAAAGGGTGTGCTGGAGGATGGAAAAATTATCTTGAAAAAACACAGCAAACAACTAAATAATTTATGTAGTTAAATAAAAACTTCAATAAATTGGTCAAAAATATTTTTTGTCACAAGTTTATATTATATTGCCTGTGAAACAACCCATATTTAGCAAAGGGTTTTATCATTCAGGGCAACTTTAACAAGAAAAAAGTATACAGTCATCTATTTTTTCCAGCTAGAATTCGGCGTCTCTGTAGCTTGGGTAAAAGCATATTTGTTTAATGGGTATTAAATGCTTACAAGTTCAATCCCAAAAGACAAGTTGTATAATTTTTTTTGGGTTAAATTTGATATTTACTAAGTCTGTGAAATTGCGATTGTAAGGCTTGATAAGCAGTCTATGGCCGCAACTAACATAGCATTGATGCTAATATGTATGTCTGGGATATTTTTCTGTCCTTCCTTTCAGTCCCTTGCAGGCCGGTCCCGGTCAATTTCCTCCATTCAATATAACAAATTGTATAAGGTCAACATTGCTTGCTCATAAAAGCTGTACGACATTGATGTATAACTCTCGCCATCATAGTGCAAAATTTTCCTTCAGTATCACTCTGCAGTTGTGGGCCTCGTAGACATTTAAAACAGTAGCGAATTGTTATTTGCTCTGCAGTCTGCACAGATATTCGAACAGTTGAATAGAATATAAGAGAATAGAATAGATCAGAATAGAGTAAAAATTTATTTGCCATTGCCACTATATATATACATACAACAACCAGATGCATTGAACATTGAATTTTAAAATATACATATATCATAGTGTGCCAAAGAGCGGGGGGTCCCTAGAACTGAAAGCTGTGAGTGGGACCACCCTTGAGATGATGAAAATGTTTAGCACTAAGGCAGATATGAAACAACAAATAACTGGTAATTGACAGTCTTTTATAATAAGGATATACAGACAATAGAAGCACTTATCATAATTGTGCATATGTAGGTAATATACCAAGAAAGACAAAGGGTACTTTAATTGTTATTCTACAGACACTTATATGACATTTCTGGCAACACATTGACACACTGCTGTAAGAATGAATGCATTCTGAGGTGGTGTGTATGTCTTGCATTCAAGCTACATGTATTTATAAAGAAATAGCATGCTCAGCCATTGAGACTCAATTATTTCTTGATACGAAGTCGTGAAGATTATCATCATCATCTCACGATAAATGGTGCAGTTAGATATGTATTTCTCTAAAAATAACTCAGAAAAGCATTTAATCTTTTTAATATATAAGAAAGATTTCCAATCCATATGAAAACCCAAAAGAGTTTGGTACATGCGGTCATATTCTTCCAGGGAAAATTCAAAGTGTATGTTTCTGATAAATGACATCCACAAGTAGAAGTTTACCTCTATAAAACCAACAGTATATACCATTTATCAACATTCTTATTGTGATTGAAGGAGAACTTGTACAATTTCAAAGGACATAGTCAGTTGAGATTGAAGCAAGGCAAACACATACAAGGTTACCTTTATATTAATGAATTTTATCAGTTACATTTTAATGGTCTTGGTCTTTGATGAATGTAGTTATCCTTGAGTTTTGCCAGCACAAAAGAATGATTCAGAATGAACCATATATTTCTAGGAAAAAATGTTTTCTTGATACTTGGAGGCCAATGGTTCTCTTTCTCATTTAACTGACCTCATATAAATGATGTCAAATTTCCACCAAGGTATTATTTTCAATCAAGGGTGTTCTGGATTACTGCCAAATTTTGTTTCTATTCATGATCAGTTATGATATCATTCGAAAACACCTTTTCTTCCATTCAGACTTGCATTTGATGCACAATTGTTATTTTAAAAGATTTTTATATTCTATTTTGAAAGTTTCAATCTTATTGTCTTGTCAAGTTTTGTCTACATAAATACAAGACCAAGAGTCACCTGTCCATCCCAAATGAAAATCTGTCATTCATGCTGAACATATCAAAATGAAAAGGCCTATCAATTGTTGCACTTATTTTAATATGAAGAGAAATTTCTGTCTTACAGGCTATGTGTTACTTCGATAATAATTACACTCCAAATGAAATATGATTGTCACGCAAACAAGGTCAACACTCGTTTCGTATCACATTTTACATTGTGTCATATCAAACTCAGTCAAACATACTGTATGAAATTATATACAGCCATAATTATTTTGGATGATATTACTTCTTAAAAACACAACATTGTTATATTCATATTATGAAATTGTATCCTAAGGAAATATGTGGTTGTGACAATTAATTTTACTCATGCAAATGAAAAAACTGATCAGGAAATGAAATCGGGGTCAATTATTCAAACGAACCAAATTTTTTCAGAACCAGTTACCAGGCCTTATGGTAGAATATATAATATTATGTTTACGTACTTTGGCAAAAAAAAAACAACTTGTTTCGCGGTCTATACTAGTTCTTACCTTAAGGACCAAAGTATTGCAACCTTAAACTTGTGTTTTTTTAAAGAATGTTCTCAAGTTACTTTTCTCTCTTAGGCATTTGTTTCACTGGATTACTCCTTATATGCACATTTGGTCTTCAAGAAAAGGGCGGAAAGAGATTTGTGTCACTGGACATTCAAGGGTTACTGGAGGAAAACGGATCTTTCATGGTTCTATTCTCTTTTTTTAAAGTCGATTCTTCGGGTGTGTTTTTTTTTCTTGCCACAAAACCACAAGAAAACCTAGGCCGCCAAACTAGGTGTTAAAGTAGTTTTATTTCATGATGTCACTCTCAGATGGAAACCTTGTTGTTTTCCATACTGAATAATAATGTAAATGGAAATAAAGACCATACACGGTCAATTAAAACCATACCAGCAAAATCTACCTTTCGGGAACAGAAATAGTCCAAAAACTGAAAATCAAGTTATTTCTATATTATATCATATAAAACAAGTGTTTCTTAATTTTTGTGTTTTCTAATATGTTTTGTATGGTCATACACTTGTTTTTCGCTCTTTAAATCATGTCTCTATCTCATTTAGAGCCCATGTCATGGCAACAAACAGCATTTTTGAGGTCTCGCGAAATGTAAAAAAGGTGATTTCAAAATACCCAGGGTAGGTGTTACATATATGAGTGTAACTACCCAAAATGGTCATAAATACTTATTTAGCAATATTTGACAAGTTTTTGGAGGGATTCTTTTTTTAATTTCACATTTTGACTTTTTTCACTCCACCCCAATGTCTGTGTAAAGTTCAACTGCTCAAAGTTCTGGGGAAAGCCAAATACCTAATGTGTTAAGGCTTCACTGATGTCACATAACTTGGCAAGAACTGACTGATCCTCTGATCCTAAGAAGACTTAGGCAGTAAATTCAATAGACTCAATAGGGTTAGAGCCTCAGCTTGCCAGGACAGCTAGAGGTCCTTCAACTGCCCTAAAGTATGTTAAGTTTCACTTGAAGTTCTTGAGCTAAAAAATCAATAAAGAATGAATATAGCAATGGAAGGTTCGACTTGCGTTAAAAAAGTATCTGATTTTTGACTTGACATTATTCCTAGGACTACTTTAGCTAGGAAAACTTGGCAAGATCGAGATCTTATATTTTGATATCCATAGAAACTTGTGCAATCAGCAACAGCTTTAGCATTGGTCCAGTAAATACTTCTTTCAAGTTAGTATTTCGTACGTAAATTGACTGTTTTCACGAAAATTTACGTACGTAAAAAATCCGTAAATCTTTTTATGGTTTCACTCATGTTAACTTCGTTTTTGGGCTTCTTAACTTGATTTGTGTGCTGATTTTTTTTAGATAGACCAATGCAAGGTCTTCATTGGTGATAACCATACTGCACCAAAATGGCCAAAGCAAATGAGAAGTCCTGTTAGAAATTTGTATGAATTCGTACAAAAATCGTACGGTAATTCGTACGCTGCACAGTTGCGAGTGTATCCGACATCAATGGTGCCATTTTGAAGGACGGAAATTTACTTTTGGAATCGCCTCAAAAATAAACTGCAGATTGCTGCTGTAAGGAAGCTTGATATCAGGATGAGGAATTCTGATTATGATTGTTGTCTTATTTCATAAGATTCCCTGTCAGCATTTTTTTTCATAAAATGAATACATTTTGTCTATTTTTATCATTTCCAAATCATTGTCATGAATCACCAGGTATTCTATACACACTTTTATATTATCAGTCATTGTTCACCCACATGACAAAAAAGTATGAATAAAAAATACTTGCAATGCTGAACAGTGTAGCGTTGTTTAATATTTACATCAAATTACTCTTTACTTGCATAGTGTAATTTCATATACCGGTTACAGATAAATCAGCTCTGCAGCATTCACAATCCTGAATAACATTCAGGTCAAGCATTACAATAGTAATCCCTTGACAGGCCAGGTTGAATTTGAACAGGCATCGAATGCCCGCAGGCAGATATGCCAACCACCAAGTTACAGAGATACAGAATTCTTTCCAAAAGAAATGTTTGTATACATTTCACTTCTTCATGAGCTCCAAGAGCATCCACAAATCTTCTTTATCTTTCCCTGATGGCAAAATCCAAATCAGCACGACTCCCTAAAGGAAAATGAATTCTCTTTTGTTATCAGTGATCAAACTGCCCCAACACTGTAGACAAGTTGTAACTGGGAGATTTGGGAAGCATCAATCATCAGCAGCAAAAGACAAATGTCTTATTGGCATCCCAATTTGGCTTTGAAATGGCAATTTGAGTTCCTTAGAGTATGTTGCTGGCTCCACACAGATAATTGTGAAAGTCATTCTTCACACAAAGGATTAATCATGTCATGGCATTTCCTTCCTGTGGTATCATACTCTATTATTTATAGCAAAAATTGTGAATTGCCTGAAGTGCTATGCATGTACGATGTTGCATTCGTCTCAACTAGACTTCCTATCCATATTTCTCGAGCCTCAAACTATCCACATCTAACTTTGTCGAACAAACATTTAATTTTATCTTGCGACCAACACTACATTAACACATTTATAGCTCAATGTTCCACAGTGGTCTTATCTTGTGATGACAAGCTCAGATACCTTACAAGGAACAGTGTTGATTTACATGACGTGTAAATTAATGGAACACAATGCCCCATACACCAGTTGGCTACATGACAAAAATATATATTTTTGTGGATGCAAAAGATTGAGTATTCATGATATCTGTTTTCCAAAGGCTGAATTTTATTAGATGTGAGAAAGAGCAAGAGTCCTCAACATGTTACAAATTTACCCCATGTGAGGTATCTTTAACTTGACCAGTGCAGTCAGAGATACAAGGGGCCTGCCAATTTAACATCTCATCCAAGAACTATCCATCTGGGATTTTGATAATAAAAGTCCTCTTAAAATCTCGGTTTCCCACACCGGATTTGGAGCCCATGCAGGCCAAGACCTTCCGCAGACCAGGCAAAATGGGACACAATTGTTGGTGTTAGTTCAGTCATTTGCCAAATAATTACAAAACAAGATGCATTATAACTGTGTAATTGTATAGATTTGTTGAGCAAGCTGCTCACAAAACAAAAGCTTTCATTACTTTAGCTAAAAACAGCATGGTAGATTAAAACACAACTGGGAAAAACAAAACATTGTAAGTACAGTCTGCACCAAGTTGACTTTTCCTCTTTTGCAACCCTGTTTATATATTGCAGCTGAAAGTCCACATCTAAGCTCTCCTGTTACTTTAACCTCAATATATCTGAGTTGGGATTACACCGGTTGACATGTTGGCATGTAAATTGCCAAGGATGACATTAAACTTGCTTTAATGGTTGCTTCGTCTGTTGGTAGAGTGAACACCCCCTTGCTGATAAAACTGAAACCTTGCTCTTTATTTCTCTTTGACACATAATTAAGTGTTGAATGCATCTTGTAGGTTTTTTTTTTGGGTAAGGGTAAAATATACACTGTAAAATTTGAAATTCTGAGTCAGCACAAATGATTGAGTGACATGGTTGCACAACATAGCTTGATGTTGTGAGTTATGATAATCTTTTCGTTGTTATAACTTACAACAACAAGCTATGATAGCTCAAAGAAATTGTGCAACTATCTCTCTCAATCATTTAAGCTAACTCAAATTCAAATTTTACAGTGTATGGTTGATATGTTAATGAAAAAAAATTATTTCATTCTTGAATAATATTGCAAAAAATTTTCTCTCTGATAATACCTCCGTTGAGTTTCCCAAGCGTTTTATGGGTCACTTTGAAGCATTGTCAATGACTGTCTCTTCTGTCATTATTAAAATCAGCAGAGATTTTGATGAGCATGTGAAAATATACTATTCAAAGTAATATGTAAATGGCACTGCCATGAAATTCGCGCAGCACTTTAAAAAGTTTTTGTAGGACTTATAGTGTTACCATAACTTTCATGTTTATTTCATATTCAATGTCTGAAAGGCAGTTATGTAACTGTTTCAGAAAATTAGAAAGACAGATAAATGGAAAGACAAATACATGGAAAGACAGAAAAATGTAGAATAGCAAGATAAACTAGACAAAAAACATAATACCGTATTTTCTCTATTTAATGCCCAGTGGACAGAAGTAATGATGATATGGTCAATTAATAATTTTTTGCATGAAAGACTTAGGATAAAGTCATATTTTGATGGAATTTTGATGAAAATTAGTTCCTTGTGGAGGGGTGTGGGGCTTTTATTAGGGGTGTGCTTTTAATAGAGAAAATACGGTAGATAAATAGATAAATATATCGATAAATAGAGATATAAATAGATAGACAGATAGATAGACAGATATATTGACAGACAGATAGATAGATAAATTGATGGATAGATATATATTAAATAGATAAGTAAGATTGATAGATAATCAGCTAAATGGTAAAGAGGCAGACAGCACTGAAAACTGCTGAAGTCAAGTCTATGTTAGATTGTTGATATTACATAATAGTATAAATATATAGTAATACAAAAACAATAACATTGCATGTAGATTAACTGTTAACTGTTACATAATCATCAGTTTATAAGATTATGTAACTTCAATTTTGTTATGTTTTCTTGTTGTCTGATTGAAATTAAATGAATCACATGTTAATAATTTGATTTAGCTTGTCAATGCTGATAATTAACTATTCCATAAAAATTATTGGTACAGGATATATTACTAGAGAAAATTGAATTTTTAAGACACTTTTGAAGATGAATATGGTATGTTTTGTTAAATACGAAACTAAATCATTGATAAGAAGCTGGACCCACTTGACCTAGTTCCCAATTGTGGACTGTTGATGTTGAGACCATCACTGCACAGATTTTTCAGTCTTCTCTTGCACTCAATTCGCTTCGCTCAACGGCCTTCGGCCGTTTCGCTGTGCGAATATTAAACAAATATAATGAAGTAGGCCTACCGGGTATACGAAAGGGAAAGCTCTTTGCTGGTGCCATTTCGGTATTGTCTTTTCCCAGAAATATCCTAAATTTTGTACAGTTGAAGTATTATTTTCAAAAAGCCTTTTATCTGGTCTGAAACTAAGGTTAAGACCATATTACAACTGTGGAAACGTGTAACAAAGTATTAAATAACATGCGGTCGTAAAGCTGGAGGTCATCCATTTTGTAACTATATTTCATATAAGCTAATTGAACTATATGGGATATGGACGTTTTCAAAATGTGTATCAAACTGACATCAAACAATGGAAACAAAGACACCTCGACCTTTTATATTATTTGACTATGCAATGAAATTTGTTTTGTATAAAATATTATTTTACATTTTAGAGGGTAGCGTACATGTCATGTATGTCCCTTTTATTTAGTATTATGCATATTATACATTAAGTGCGTTTACCTCATTTAAGGAACATCTTGATCATTTTTAATGTTTTTATCACATATCTGTTGTAGGCAAATACATGTATGTTGGCATTCCATGCATGTACCTTGAGCTGAATATTCTAAATGGTTGATATTCATGAGAAGCACATGTGTATTTCTCATCCACAAGTTCGGAATTTTAACTCTGTAAGACTAACAGTAGATACCATTTATCAAAATCCCTATATTGTCATTGAAGGAGGCCTTGCCTTGATGAAGGACATAGCCAGTTGATATTGAAGCAAGGCAAACACAGACAAGGTTGTCTTCATATTGATGTTTTTAGTAGATATATTAATGGTCTGCGTCTCTGGTGAAGGTGATTATCCTTGACTTTTGCCAGCACAAAAGAATGATGGAGAATGACTATATATTTTTAGGAAGGTTTTTGGTATTAAGATAATAATGACTCTCTTTCTCATGGAACTAACCATATAAATATAGGCTGCGTCGCAGCAAACCTTCAGCTAAAAAGAAAAAACTCCATTAAAGGACACAATAACACCATGAATGATGCAAACCAAGGTGCCTCGACTTGGCCTGAAAGGGCATGCTAAACCATGGAAATACCTAACTAGACTAATTTACACATATTATGGAGCAGTTCCAGGCATATACAAGAAATAGGGTGCGAGCTTTGGGTCGGAAATTTCTGTGCAGCACGCTATATGGTACTTGTGTAATAATTATACAGGAGATGAAAAATGACATGTCACACAAAAAAGTTATGAACGTAGCATTACATCATGTCATAACTGGCGTTGTATAATATTTTGCAGTGTATCACATCAATCTCAATCGAACACAAGAAATTATAGATCATCATGTGACATAAATATGGATAAAATTAAAATAACATGATTATGTCTTGAAATTACATTTCTTTTTAGTATCCTTATAAAAACAAATTTGAAGAAACTGGTAGACACAAGTTGATTCCAGAGAAGAGGAGACTAATTGGAAAATATAAACTAGAAACATTATTTCAGTAGACCAAATTTGTTTCAAGAACTCTTGTTTGGCCTTTATTTGTATGTTTATAGCAACTTTATGATCTCACAACTCAGAAGTGCAACAATTGCTTACAGACTCAACCAACCTTCTATATAATGTGTGTGGCAACTATTAGGTTATTTGGAATTATAACAAGAATATTGAGCAATGAACAGGATATTACCATTTTGGCTTTTCAGTCATCAAACCTGCAAGGAACCTTGTGGTCGCAAAGAAAAAAAACCTCATAAAGACATTCATTTACAGTTTTCACCTTAACTGTTATGAAAGCCAAAGATATCACTATTCAATCATGATATTCACCACCCCCACCTTGCCCTGCACTGTATTGCTGATTCACCCTGTCATATGTGCAGTGCCAACGTGCAATTTGCCATATGAGAGATAACAGGGGCAGAAATGTAATATTGCAATAGTGTGGGCCAGCTATGACATTTGCCAGATACATGCTAAGCCAGAAAAATACATGAATAGATGAACTTGGAAATAGAAAAATTGGAATTGGGAGTTACCGTGAAAAAAAAGAACCCTGAGCCACTCACTGGATAACAATGTATTCCATCAGTGATTTCCTTTTCAGATGACAACATGGATCACAATAATATTGTTTGCTATTTGGTGTATCGGACTATGTGACCGCAAGCATACATTTGTGGAACTTTACACAAGTGTAAATGGTGGGCATGGCTAGTACAGACATCCATTGCTATTTTTTGTCAGTTACATAGTTTCATGGCGGTTAAACGATAGACAGACCGTCCATAACATGAAACAGATACTAATGTGGGATATTTAGTTGATTTCTATCTGGCAGATATCAAACTAGACACTTACCGAGTTTTGGAAATAGACTAGGCCATTACAAAATGCTGGGATGTCCTGGCTTCCTCCAGACAAAGTTGTGAGAGTTCCTCACACTGAGTTTCCGTTGACCGCTCACAGGAGCTTGCAAATTTAGCACCTAGGTGGCAGTAAACAGCAATCCACTTTTAGACAGGGCAAACTGCTTATATAAACTGTTTAATATCTGTGGAAAAGGTGAAGAGAAGGTGTGTAAAGTCTGAGAGTTTTTCAAAACTTCAGTAAAAACATGATTTTCCTGCAGATCTCGATCTGATGTTGCCGCGGTGGCTACACAAATTTGCCATTGAGTAACATTCTTTTTGTAGTTGATTTCATCTCCTATTTCAATGCCTTCCGTTGGTTGCAAACACAAGTTAACTTTATCATGCCTGTTAATTTTTCTTTCCTGAGTCTGGCTTCTGGAATATAACATATTTTTCTGATCAGTCGAAGTCGATATGATTCAATTATCGACAAGTCATATACAGAAATACGCCAAATTTACTCCGACAACAAACTACGTATAATTCAATAGAACTTTTTCATTTGTCACAAATGTTTGCTTCTGTTGCCTTAGGCAAGCAACAGCAACAGAAATAGAATTCTTATTTCACCTTATTCGCTTGTCAAGTTTTTTGTAATTTGGGGGTGAGGTATACCTTGGGGCAGCTGCGGACCTAACGAGAAAATTTGATGCACCTAATGAACAGTTCATGCACTCTCTTCATTTCTTTAGCGAAACAGTTAAAAAAAGTAATAGGCTTAATTTGCAAAAAGGCAGTTATTTATTGATGTAGTTATATTGTCAGGTAAAATACGTTCAAGATCCAAGTGACACGCCAACATTTTCTTGTGCAATGGACACCACTAATACAATGATGAAGATTTTCTATTTAACCCAATGCATTTCGGTGGACTAAGTATTCCAATCGCAAAGATTTGCAAGTATTGTAAGGACATAAATGTTATTGAATCATCTTGAAATTTTGAGACATTATGCCTCCGCAGTTTTTTTCTCTTTACAACATGTTGACTTTTCTGAAGTGACACGTTTTATGTCATCATGTGAACACCATTTGTAAACAGGCTTTATATACACTGCAGTGGAAAAACTCATTCTTAACATCAAAGAGAACAGATATCCTTTAAACCTCTCTTAAGCTCGTCCATTTGCCATCAAACTGTGTGAGTGCCAACAGGAAACAAAATGGGAGTATGTTTGAGTAGGGCAAATAGGGTAAAGAGAAAGATAATAATTTGTGAAAAATAATATAATTAAAAAGGAAAAACATTAAGACCAGACTAAGAAATTGTAATACAATAAATTAGTATGAGATTAAGTTTGTAATTTACTGAAGATGTTTGTGGTTTGAATAGTAGTGCCAAGAGAAAAATCATAATAATTATCATAATTGAGTCTTGAAATACAAAACCAGCAGATCTGTGGAAAACTTCAACATCGGTTTGACTGGCAAGTCTTTTTGGTAGCCATATCATCTAAACATTGTCACATGAACATAATCTGTCTGCAAACACGATTAATGGACATTTAAAGATTCCATACATCGAATTAAACCTGACTTATCCTTTTTAATCTAAAACAATTCCGTCTGAAACAGTCATCTGAAAAGATTTGCATTGATAAAAAGGTTTGGGCTTGACTTGATAAATTAGATTGTGCTAATGTTTCCTCAAAATTTACTTAAGCTTATTGTTTTGACAGCAAACAACCACAACATTAAGCATCTTAGCATGCATTCTGATTTTACTAAATGACTTAAAGCAAATTTTGAAGGCGTGGTAACATAAGAAGTTAAGATCAGCATTTAGCAAACTACCTTCTTAGCCAAAAAATAAGTACACCACATATCAGCAGGTGGCCAAATACAGAGGTGGGGGAAGATGTCAACAGCTGAGACATTTAGATTAATAAGCGTGCCACAAGTCAGCAAAGTATCTCTCAAGAAACTGCTTCAGCAAAAAAAAATCGTTATATGTCGGACTATATGTCAAGACCCTTTTTTTCAGATCTAAGAAATGACTCTTTCCGGTTCCTGTCGGCAGAGGTTTACAGGCACATTCGCTAAGATAAATTTTGATAATAATAATGCAAGCATTGGGAAATATGAGAACAAAACAAAGCCAAGAGATTCATTATAAAGAAATTGACACAAAGGTGAGTGCAGCCTCTATGCCCATTTCTGAATTCTCATGAAGGTTGATTGATGAGACGAGAGAGAGAGAGTGTAAGTCCTCAACATGTTTCACATTCACCCCATGTTAAGAATCCTTTACTTGCCAAACACAGACAATGACTGTCAATTGAACATATCATAGGAATGACATCCATTTATGAAATCTCTGATAGAGTGTCTTTCAAAAGATGGTATACTCAATGGTATTTTCTTCCTTGAAATATCTGATCACTTCCCAATTTTCACTGTAAGTGGTGGCAGGGAGTCTAATTTTGAAAAAGCTGCAATAACAATACGAAAAAGAGACTATGCCAGTAGTAATATTGACAAATTTACCAACATGATAAAAAAGGTCTCATGGGATGATGTTTACCAGGAATCTGTTGGAGAGGCTGCTTTTGAAATATTCTACAAGAAATATTGTGAACTTTATTATCTGTGTTTTCCATTTAAAAGAGTGAAGTCTGGCTATCTGAATAAAAAGGTATGGCTGTCAAATGGATTAAAGAACTCCATTAAGACGAAAAACAAGTTGTACACTAAGTACTTGAAATCCAGATGCGAAAATGATCATATGAAATATAAAGTGTTTAAAACTAACCTAAAAAGGTTACTTCGCATATCAGAGAGAACCCATTATTCAGATCTTTAGCATAAGTATAAGACTAACTCGAAGAAACTTTGGATGGTTATCAAGGAAGTCATAAACAAAAAGAAAACCAACAAATACCCAACCAATTTTTCTATTCATAATACTGAAACTGACAATCATTCACAAATTGCCAAAGCCTTCAAAAAATATTTCATTCAGATAGGGAAAAAATTAGCTGATAAGGTACCACAATCTAACAAAAACCCGGTTGATTACATAAAAGACTCCAATCCTAAATCAATAGTGATAAACCCAGTAGATCACAGGGAGGTTGAAAATATTATAAAGTCGCTTAAAGAAGGAAGCCCGGGCTGGGATTGCATACATTCTAAAGTCCTGAAGTGTACCTTTAAGGACTACCTGAAACCAATCACCTACATCTCGAATCTATGTTTAACACAAGGCTCTTTCCCAGACAGCATGAAAATAGCTAAAGTTGTCCCTTTGTATAAAAGCAATGACAGCAAACAAATTTCCAACTACCGCCCTGTGTCAATATTGCCTGTCTTATCAAAAATTCTGGAAAGACTTATGTATAATAGGCTTCTCGCTTTTCTCATCAAGCATGATATGCTATACCGATATCAGTTTGGCTTTCGAAAGCACCACAGCACTAATATGGCTTTAATAATATTGATAGATAATATTATGTCGGCAATAGATGATGGAGAAATTGTTGTAGGGGTCTTCCTAGACTTTAGGAAGGCCTTCGACACTGTAAATCATGAAATTTTATTAGACAAACTGCATAAACTAGGTATAAGAGGTATTGCGCATGATTGGTTGAAAGATTATTTACATTCAAGACAACAATATGTCTCATTCAACAACACAGACTCAGCAAAAGAAACAATAACTTGCGGCGTACCGCAAGGTTCTATTTTAGGTCCACTCCTGTTCTTAATTTATATTAATGATATTGCTAATGTCTCAGATATTCTTTTGCCAATAATTTTTGCTGATGATACAAATTTATTTTTAAAAGGTAAATCAGTTGATGAGACTATTAAAAGAATGAATATAGAAATTGCTAAGGTAGCAGAATGGCTCAATGCTAACAAACTTTCTTTGAACATAGAGAAAACTCACTTCATGATTTTTAGTTCCCCAAGACGACCCATAATAAGAACAGAAGATATCAAAATTAATCAGAAACCTATAATTTGCTGTGAGCAAACTAAGTTTATTGGTGTTATACTTGATTCTAAACTCAAATGGGACAGGCATATAATGATGTTAAAAACAAAAATAGCAAGAGGAGTTGGAATTTTAATTAAAGCTCGAAAAACCTTAAACCATTGCCTGTTGCGGACATTATATTACAGTTTTATATATCCTCATTATACATACTGTATAGAAGTCTGGGGTAAAGCTGCTGAGATCTATACAAATTCATTGGCAAAATTACAGAAAAAGATTGTACGGATAATAACATCAAGCCCATTTCAAGCAGAATCATCTCCCCTGTTTAAACAGCTGAAGGTCTTGAACTTACCAAATGTATATAGATTCAAAATTAATTTATTTATGTTTAAATTTATGAAAGACATGCTCCCAGTTATATTCAATACAATGTTTCATCGCAATATTGCATTAACAACACGGATCACAAGACAAAAATATAAACTTAAGGTACCAACTTGTAAATTAGCAGGATATCAGAAAACAATCCGATTTCAAGGGGTTAAAGAGTGGAATAATACTGATGATATCCTATCTCATAAGTGCAGTTTTCACACATTCAAAACTAGGCTAAAGGCTTATTTACTTGACAGTATGTGAGACAGTCGGGCACCCTCTTGCTTGGCCGTGGATCCCCCAGTTCTCCCGTATCCAGGGGGACAAAGTGGTTCATGGTCCAGCACGGGGGCGTCGGCCAATATTTTTGATATTGAGCATAAAATAACAACAGATACTACATGGTTTGCTATTTATAGAAATGAGAGGAGGGATTGTCTCCAATCTCATATTTGTTTTTTTTTACACACACAGGGAGGTAAGCAGTAGTCATCATTTCATTCCTCATTTCATCTCTCTCTTAAACGCTAGATATTGTTAGAATAACCTTTAGTATTAATTGTATTATCTTATTTGAATGTGTAAACCGTGGACATGTAGTAAACTTTTATATCTTGGTGCAAGTGGCAAATTCACCACCTGGTGTCAGCCAGCCAAATGTAATTTTTAATATTCTTTGGTCCAATAAATTGAATTGAATTGAATTGAATTGAATTTCACATTGCAGTGGAACTATGCTCTAATTGATTGGTTAAAAGACAATAGTTAAAGCTGCATGTTGCTAATAGAATGTGATTGCAACTCAAATGCTATACAGAATAACAAGAGATTGTGTCATCAGCACATTCACCAGGGTTTGTGGACTCATAATAGAGCTTTAATATCTATCAGATATGATAACTCACAATTGCTTATACATTCAGTACAACCGAAAATGAAGTAAGAAAATTTTCTGCCAGAAGTCCTCAGTTTGATTAATTTACCCTCCTTTCTCCTCCCCCCCCCAAAAAAAAATCTCCTTGTGACCACCTTTGACTCTTCACCACAAATTCATCCCATATTCAGAACTCTATAAAGACAGCTAGCAATGTAATTGAAAATAGCAAAGGGGCACAGCATCAAAGAAATCAAACACAATAGGGGTAATAGAGTTTGAATTGGTGTTTGTATAATGTACAGTGCCGCCTGTAAGTAAGTGAAACGCATGACATTGTGCCATTGCATCAATGCTAAACATCCTCAGCCAAACTGCTTGTGGAGGCATGAATTCTCATGAAAGGGAAACAAAGTGGGTCATAAAAGCTGATGTGTAAGGCAAGTGGGATAAAAATAGCAGCCCATTTTCTCCACTGTAGTCGGAGTTAGGTATGGGTCAAAGTCTTTGATAAGTAAGTGAACCACCCTTCCCTATGTTTTAACATTGGGCCAGCGTTTCACTTACTTATCAAAGAATTTGACCCATACCTAACTTTAAGTAGAGCAAAGAAAATTGGCTGATATTTTTATCCCACATTCCTCACATATCGGCCTTTATGACCCAAAATGTTTTCCTCTCATCGGATGAGAATTCGTCCTTTCAGAAGCATTTTGGTTAAGAATGTTTAACATTGATGCAATGGCACAAAATCATGTGTTTCACTTACTTACAGGCGGCACTGTAATGTAATTTTAAAAGGTAGTTTAAAGTAGGTAAAAGTAGGAAGTGATTCTCGGGAGCCCAAAGGTGTGAAAGGGTAAAGTAGTGGCTGATTCTTCCTTCCTGCTGGGGTAGTCGTACTATCTTTTGGGTTGTGCTGTAGCCTATCCTTACTTAAAACCTATTCTTCACATTTTATTAAGCAATAGCAGATTTTGTTAGCTTTTATGATTTTTGGTCCCATGTAAAATTGGTGCCTGGTCAATATGGCAGAATTCTATGATTCATGCTCAGTTGAACATATGGTCATATTTAATGTTGTATTTTCTATCAGTCATGCACCGCAATGCAGGCAAGAAATTCATAGAGAGCCTTCAAGCTCAGGACAGCGATAGTATGGTGCTCATGTGCAGAGACAAGGGCGGACAACATTTCCCGAAGTTACCATGCCATGGCGTGCTCCAATGTTAATGACCCATCTGTAAGATGACAGATGAGAAGACTGTGAGTCTGGCACATTAATTCGGGGACGCCTAAGGTCTTTAATTTTCTCCAGCACAGAACACTGGATACAATTAGCTTCCATTTAATGTCCCATGGGCTTGGGACAAATTGAGTTCAAGGAGTGGGAGTCTAACCCATGATCTCACAACAAGACAGGTAGCACAAACAAGCACCTTTAACCATTAAACCATGGGGAACCCTCAATTTTGATTTGTGAGGCACTCAAATTCAGTCAAAATTTAGATATGGCATGCATGTATACATACTCAAGCACATCGTGTGAAATGTCAAAGAAACTTAATGATATTGTCTTAGAAAATGCTTAGCTGATAAATGCAAAATCTCCCAGAAGCATGGAAATATCCTTATGACAGTATCGTGCATCTGAAAAACAGAGTGTGAAAAACCAAGGGAAAAAGCACAAAATGATTAATTTCGGAGGATATCCCTACAGCTGCAGCAGTGAGAGAAAAAATCAATTAAAACACCCTGCAATTAATTTGGAGGCAGATAGATTTCACGGCAGAAGATGTGCAGAATATATATCTGTCAACTCTACACATTTTTGACAACACACATCCAAACGTGACTTACAGCAAAGAAAAAGTAGCAACTCTTGACTGCTGATTTAAAGGGTTCACATTCAAGATAAAATTTAAATACTTAATTTGCAAAGTTATACAGTGATTTTTATTGAATTCAAAGGGATTCTTGCATACCGCAATATTATGCTGATATAGTTAACTATTAATTAATCACTTATGATATGACATTGAAAGAGAACAACTCAAGATAAACATACTCTCGAAGGCAGACTTTCCTCTTTTCCTTATTATAGAAATATTTCTACTTCATTCACATGAAACAATTTTTCCAAGAGCATGCCAACCTTTTTTCGTCTCTCTCGATATTCGTGAGTGCTCATATCATACTTTTGAAGTTAAAATATTTTCACTTTTGTCAAAAATCTCTCAAAATAGCAGTCAGCCAAACTGATTTATGCCACACGTGAATAATAATTTAAACATATATGTTCAATAGCCCCCCAGTGGGAAATCCTTAACAAATGCTCTGACAGGTTGCCAACAGCAACTCATTGCTCTTTTCTCAGGAAGCTGCAGAGGCAATCAGGCATGTACATTCTCACAAGGTCACATACAATCCACAGAGAGATTGGCCTTTGAAGCTTCAATGGGTCTTTCTTCAGTTGTGGGTCCAATCTTATATTAATAAGGCCTGGAGGTGAAGTTTTGTAAGCACATTTGCATTTCATCCATGATTTTTGTCATTGCGACAGATTTGAAAAATGATTTTGTCTCACATAATTCACCAAGCGGATAAATGTATTTCGTGAATTCTGCGACTTTTTTATAGATTCGTTCAAGATTTGCATCCTTTTGATTTATTTGGTAACTTGATTATATAAAGACTTACAAAATGTATTCTCGTCCTCAAGTACATGTAGGCATACTTTAATAGGATATCATTTTCGATCGAATTATCAGGTGGAACATAACTTTTTTTTTCAGGATGTTATATCAATCAGCATCAAAAGCCAAATAACACATGCAGTAATGCCTGTGATGTAAGGGATGCAATTATCTTCTCCTATTGTTCTGAACCTCTCCTATCTCACTTTTGAGATTGCATGATCTGATCCCGACATGTGTAAAAGTTCTGAGCTGCTCAAAAACAACAAGAACATGTCTAACGGCAAAATCGAGAACCTTATTCCAAATCTCCTTAACCTACATTTTTCCAGATTGAAAAACAGCTTGAAGAAAAATTCTCCCAAAATGTTAGTATTCACAGGAGCTGTGGCATTTCTTGAGAGTACAGGATTGATTTAATACTTTCTCCTCCTCTTCATGCAATTCATATACAGGAAAAGTAACTACAGGGGAAATTTGAAACTTCCAGGCATTCCACGTGAACATGCCACAGTGGATATTTTTTAGCAACTGTGTATTGACAAATATTAGTTAGAAATAGATATTGATAAACATGATTATCTCAATTATAAATATATGATTTTTAAACAATGTGACGGATAAAGGTAAATGTTACAGTGCATTTGACAACAGCAAATCAATGAGCTTTTTTGGGTGAAAACTCCACTAATTGAAATTTCAAAAGCCTGATGTTTTTTACACTTTCAAGGTGCTAAGGCCTGCAGCACAATTTGTGATATCAATTTGACTTTTACGTGAAACAATTTAGTGTTTTTTTATCTTATTACATTAGGTTTTCTTCTACAAGCTTTGTGTTTTCAGACAGAAACTTGAATGGTCCTTGAAAGAGTGGCGATGAAAAGTTTTTCTTGGTCCAGTGATTATAATCAAGAATGGAACATGCTGTTTTTATGCAGAGGTGCCTTTAATTTAAGAAAGGAAATTGAGGAAGTTCTCAATGGTATCACCAGCATTAATAGCAATCAGTCAGCCTAAAATCAGCAGTCTTTTGTCTATGTATCTGTCTTATTTTGATCAATCTTGATATTTTTGATGACACCTCATGATTTAGCTTTAATATACAAATACCATCCTGTCCAAAATGGTGTTTGAACAGTCTAGATTTAGCGCATGTTGATAAAATATTCTCTTTTCATAGCATGTGGTCCACAAGGGCTGCGAAGTGTCAAATATCAAACGTGTGTAATGGGTAATGCAATGCCTATTAGGGTGTTTTGTCTCTTGGGTCGACATTACTTTGTTGTTCCATTATGTCCATCTCATGTAAATAGACCTTTAGCAAAGTGGCATTACTTGAAATGGGATACCTGAGTAACACTAGAACATCTGTGTTGCGGGTGGTTTGTCAATAGAGTGACAAAATCCTTCTCTACTCAAGGATGTCAACATTTTTGCATGAAATCGTATTTATATAATATAGCACTAAAAGCTAAATGCGACTCAACCTGTTTTGTTGTCCTCATATCTTACATCAACTCCCCTAGCCTAAAGAAACAAAGCTTTTGAGACGAAAGAATGATACCAATGCATTGCCAGTCATTATTTTATTGTGTACATGACAGACTGCTGCTACAATACGCATATATAAAGAGCTAAGATAATAATCCTGTTTTGTGAGTGCTGTTCTGCCTATTGTGTGTGAGACTTCTTACACAAATTTGACGGAATGACTCTTACTGTTGTTTCCTTGAACCTGATATTCCTACTCTATTTCACACTATTTCGTGGAACATGGAATATTACTTATTACATCACTCTTACATCAATCTGCTTTGAATAGAAGGCCAAATAACACACATGGAGAAATGAATTTGACGTCAGGGATGCAATTATCCTTCTCCCTTTGTTGTAACTCTCTTTTAGCTTACTCTAGAGATTGCTGGATCTGATGCCAACATGTGTAAAAGTTTTGAGCTGCACAAAAACTTTGGTGACACAATTTGGAACTTTCGCAAGAAGCTCCTATATAGAGATTTGTCAGGTTGGAAAGACATCTCGAGAGCTAAATGACTTGGTGGATCCAGGGGCTCATGGGAGCTGTTGCATTTCTTGACAGCATGAAATTGATTATATGAACCTTACATTCATGTTGGCAAGCTCTTCCGGAAAATCATGATACCGAAGCGTACATCGTTTACCGGCTCATCAAGCCTGCATTGTCAGGTCAGGCTTATATTCCATGCCCAAAGTGTTGCTAGTCCATCCCTGTGTACATGGATTGTAATGTCTTATTTTGTTGCAAAGACTGTTAAGTTAACTGCAGGTTCCTTGAAACCATTGAATGAATCGCATAGAAAAAAACAGCAGGGTCCATTAACCAATTTTTTTTTTATTGTTACATCAGAGATATTTCACGAAGAATCAAATGTAATTTAGAGCATTAAAAACATCTTATAGACATTTACTGCTTCAGTATCTTTGGCAAGCTTAAACTGTAACCCTGTTGAGTCTATTGAATCTACAGATCAAGTACTCTAAAGACTAAGGATTAAATGGTTCCTGCCAAGTTCTGTGACGTCAGTGAAGCCTTTACAATCAAAGAACTTTGCTAGTTGCAGCACTTAGGATAAGACACTTTTAACTTAAAATATTGTCAAAACATGAAGTCTTGTGAAGTCCAATGAAATTTTCGAATATATATTCTCTATTTCTTTATGCTTGGAAATATTTGCAGGCTTTCCGTGTAATAACTAGCAAGACTCGGTGCAGAAATGACTAAGGGGAAAAAATGTCATATATCCGTATATTGACGTAATGCACTACATATAATGAAAGAAAGTAAAGTTCGGCATTGCAAGAATATATAATTTCCCCTTGTGGAGCAAGATTTGGCCAATTATATTCATCCAATGCCAGATCATTAGAAAAGAAGAAATCTCTTGCAACAAGCCTCCTGTAAAATTGTCATTGAGCCCATCTCTTTTAAAAACCATTGATCATTACAGGTTTCGGCATGGCAACAGACATTTTTTAACTATCAGTTTTCATCTCATCGATCTATTATATTATATTTGTTATTTTATAGATAACTGCAAGGTTATAGCTACAAAAAGAAGTAGTAAAGTAAACAATTAAATGCCCGTATTTGTTTTTTCGTTTTAAAGAAAAAAGCAAGTGGTTATAGATCCATTTACTCCCGTAACTGGAAGATGTCTGAAGTCACAACTCGATTTCCGCCCGTTTCCTGAAGACCAAGTGTGCATGCAAGGAGTAGTCCAGTGAAACAAATGCCTGACAGTGAAAAATCACTAGAGAATTTGCCTAAATAAGCTCAAGCCTAATGTTGCATACATTGATCTGTTTGGCTGGAACTGAGCACCAAGGTTTAATAGGAATATTGTCCATTTAGATTTGGATCACAGTATCTTAACTGGTTGACCTCAACACTATACTTGAATAACAAAAACATGAGAGATTAAGAAGATCTCCCTAAAGGCATAATGCAGGTGAACCTGGGCTGACTGAATAGCTGAGCAGATTATTGGGTTGATTTTTGTAATAAAATCTTCTTTTTTTTTTTTACTAATTGCCACTTCTAAGTTTTCCTTTGTAAATATTATTTTGCAAGTGCCAGGGGTGCCGGAAGCAAATACGGACGGCAAGGTCAGATGAAAAGGGGCAAATAATGTTCCGACCAAGTTCACATGACAAAATTTAAAGAGAGAGTCAATAATAATTTTGAATATATAATTTCTTATCTCTGCCTAAAACAACTAAAATAAGGGAGAATAATGTTTTTTAATTAGATCATGAGGTCAGACCTTGGCCCCCCGCCCCCCCCCTGTTCCAGCATCTCTGGCTAGTGCTCATGTGAATAACAAGTAAAAGTGCCCGTAATCTATCTATGGTAACAAGAAACGCAAGAGTGACATGGAATCACAGTAATTTTGAAGCAAGTTTGATATTTTCATAACAATGTAAGGGCAATCTTCAGTTGCCCTTTTCAACCTATATACAAACTGCCTTTCTGGTTGTTCCACACCAGAATACAATTGTTTGAGAACTGCAAATTGCCATGGGCAATTATTAAGTCTGTGTACTTGTGTTGGCCGTTCTTTATCTCTCATAAACATTTAGCTTGGTCACGTGAGTAACGGTCAGATAATGAAAAGCCTTAAGAAAATGGTTTCTGCAATAGCCATTTGCTTTAATACAATATCTCTGGGATGCCAATAGCTGCAGAGTGATATTGCAAGAAACATTCATTTTATGAAGGGCAGGAGTAATATATCAATACATTGGATAACTTCTTTTGAGCAAGCAATCTTGTTCTCCTAAAATGTTTCATATCAAACAGAACACATTGAACATAACAAGATGTCAATGGACTGAAAGGAAGGACGAAAGATATCCCAGCCCTGGGTAAATACAAGCATCAACACCATGAACGGATATGACTGCAGATGACTGCATCACAATCCTGGCAATCGGAAATCTGACCTTCATGGAATTAGTCACATATCTAATGCAAGAAAGGACAGTCCAGTGATTGTAAGGAAATCAGTCATGCCAAACCTTATAAATACTTTCATCTACGATATCCATCAGTTTTGTCCATTGTGTTCATTTCATCGATTAGTTGTAGTAACACTTTGGTTGCTGTTGGTGTTATGTGGTCTTGTGGAATTTTTTTTCAGTGCTGTTTTCTTAAGACAAGGATTGGCCTGTGTGTGATTTGACATCAAAGCCTGATATTATGTTGTCAAGGAATTGTCTTTTTAAACATTTCAGTGATATTTTGTTTGCATGCCGATCAATTTCCAAATGATTTTTCATCAAGGAGGAAGCTTTTAGGAAAGAAACAAACTCTGACAAAAATTATTTGATAACCACATGACAAGTAACCAAGGAAATCATTGTCAAGTCTTGGTCAGTTACTAAATTAGATTACATCACTTAACCCAAGAAAGATAGCCTGCGCAAAGTGATGATGCAATGCAGGAATAGGCTGCAACATTGTCTTCTTTTTCGAAGAATCAAATGTCTAAGAAGCTGGTCTATGACAAAGATATTTCTATGACCTTTCCCTTTGCACTTTGTTTCCCTAAGCCACTTCACATTTGAAGGTTCTGTGGCCTCCGATGTCCAATTTATGCCACTGCAGATATTCCACAGTTGGTGTGTAAAAGGTTGAGTACGGCCTATAATCAGATTTCTGCCTGACTTTTTGAGCCATCATGCCAGACATTTTCTCTTACAGCAGTGCTTAGGAACCCATCTAATTTTAGGACAGACTAAAATTGTTTGAAGTTCAGTGTTTTAAGATTCTATGTCAGAGAGAATATACATGTAATTGATATGCTTTCAGAAAAGTAAATTGTTTAACCCAGATTATAAGAGTGTGTTCAGAGTATATCTAGCTTTCTGATGTCCCTTTGGTGTGAGTCTTGCATTGATTGGAAGCAGTTTGAAATGCATGAGCAGTTGAGTGCTAATCATCACTCCAAAAGTGAGAATTATGACAAGCAACAATGGATCAATGTAGTGACAACACCGATAGCGGAAAAAATGTATTTCGTGGAATCACAGATATCTCATCAATGCAAGAGCATCTTTTCTATAGTCAATCAATACTCAGCAGACAAAGAATGTCCAGACATTGAAAAAGGTTCAACATAGGCTCCTTGAATGATAAGTGATTAAATTTTTTTCAACACATTCCAGAATCATAATTTTAAAATTAAACGTAAGAACAACGGGTGTTCTTGTATCAATGATTACCAATGGTTATAGAAAAATCTATAGTTAAACCATATAACTTGTTGTCCAACAATGTTACATGTCAGATAATTATGTCATGTAAAACAGTGAGCTTAGTGACATTGAGTCACTTAAAACTAGTTATCTGACTTATGTTCATCATTGACACATAATCAGAAAATGACTAAAACACTACAGGATAACTAGTGTTAAGCACTGATACAATCTGGAACTTATCTCATCTGCATTTGACATTTATTTGATAACCCATACAAAGAGGACAGATTATAAGATTGTAATGACCAAGCCTTCTGATACAGCTTGCTCCTCAGTATTTTTCATATCTATAGGTTCTTGGTTTATCCTGTAGCTTGCACAATCGACCAGATAAAGGTAAAATCATGAGTAGCAACTTGAAAATGAAACAAATAAAATTGTGCACTTGTTGTAATTACTGTAAACCATTCTTGATGCAACCACATACATATATATGTATATGTAATAGCCAGTTATGAAAATGAATGCCAAGGCAGATTGTTGTAGGAGAGAGTGGTGTAGCTACTAGACTGTGGTTTAGTACCAGACTCCTGGTGATACAATCCACAAATAAATTGATTGAGTGTTGACTTTGTAGTGACACACATTCTGCATTGTGTTGAGTCCACTGAAGTGGTGTCAAAGGACCCATTTGCAAGTAAAGCACTCAAAAGTGGTCATTCACAATGTTATCTATCATGTATATCCACTCTAGTTTATTTGTGCAACAATCATGTTCAGTCATCAATCATCAACACTCTCAGTGTCAGGACTCAATTATGGATGCATTGATGGGGTAAAAATAATAGACAGAACTTGTAAACTATTGCTGGTGTGTAAGCAAAGTTACCTAGGTGCGATTGTGAATTGTTAACAACAAAAAAGTAGTCTCTCAAAGTGCAGAACTAGAAGAAATGAAGAAAATGAATAATGACAAATCAGATAATATTTTTCGCTAGACATTCAATAAAGAAATAATATTAAATAGCACCACCACTTCAATTCAAACGAAACAAAAATAGCGTGGTTTTCTTATGATATGAATCGTCTTTCTCATGTGTGGTGCAGGTTTATCATCACAAAATCTTTCCTTTATATTGCATGGAAATTATTTAACTAGTACTCAATTGATTAGTTCTATAAATTCGGTTTTAGTCAAATATTTGTATATTTGTGTGGTGTGGTTTTAAAATAACAAATATACAATCAGAACAATGCTCCAAAGTTATCCCAATTTCTACATCAGTCTACTAACAGGAGCAAAAACAGATGCTTATTGCAGTGCAAGTTCTTTGGCTTTGGACCAGGGCTTTGGAGTCGGGCAGTAAGTGAACTGACTCTGACTCCCGACTCCTTTGGCTTTCTGAAAACCAACTCCGACTCCGACTCCGACTGCTTAGGTCTCCTAAATTCCGACTCTGACTCCGACTCCCGACTCCGCTTTTTGGCATTATTTCACACAAATATTACGTTCAACAGGGGGCAAAATGTACTTCCACAAATTTTCCATTGGTTTTTGTTTTTGAATACTTGTTTAGGAATTTTTGCTTGAAATTCAAGATACATTTCACGTTGTTGTAACTGGGTTTTTTAAAATTATATTTATAATTTTTAAGGAGTCAGGAGTCACCAAATTAATTTTCGACTCCGACTCCGACTCCATATGAAAATCAAAGTTCGACTCCAACTCCGACTCCGACTCCACCCAAAAACCTCCGACTCCACGACTCAGACTCCTGACTCAGACTCCGACTCTGGTCATCCAGCCCAGACTGTGTGAAAGCAATGCTTTTGGCTACTTTACTTGCTACGTCCAATCTTCCAAGTGTGTGCATGTCGTTTGTGGTGATCGTAAACCAATCAGATTAGGAGAAAATGTGATGTTGCAAGTGTGAGAGAGATTGTAGAATATTGTACTAATAAAATCACCTGTAATACAAAATATCGCTTGCAATATTTTGTACTCTGCCTGGGTACTTTAGTGATGGAACAATTTTAACAAATTTGGAAAATCAGATAATTAATTCATCTCAATTTTTTAAGAATAACTCAACCTTGTTCGTATTCAGTTTTCCATGGTAAAGGTTTTATAGTCCAGTGCTTCTAGAGGAATTTTTTGGAAATGTATTGACCTACTGTGCAACAATAGCTCATTCGCAACAATTTTTCCTTATCCAGAGCCAGGATATTTTAGTTGGTGGTCAGCTACACATGTTGAGCACACATCGCATAAGGGCAAATTAAATCATAGCATGACTGACTTCGGGCCAGCTTCAGTTATAATTCTACCATACAATGAAGGTGGATATGACCGGTAACATCCTACAAAGGAGCAGACATGTGATATATATATATTTCTCTCAGTCAGACAGTCACCTTCGAGTATTCTCAGTGACATGCCATTTTTACATAGCACCCACTAGCAAGTAAGAGTATATTAATGAGTATGTCTTTTTCGTGTCTTATATAAGTGCACATTCTCTCTTCTCCAGTTTTATGATATGTCATTCAGTGTCAAGGTTGGAGCCTTTTAAAATAATTAGGAAATCTGTTTACTACTAGTAACTGTTGTTCACAATAGCCCTTTGAATAGTCTCCAGTCGAAAATCTTGAGGGCATGCATGCTTGACTTCTTTTGTTGTGAGAAAAGGATTCTTTCTGGAAATGAACCCTCCAAAAGAGCTAGTTGAACAATCATTGTTGACTGCAAATGTAATGTTCATGAGAAATAGAAAACCTATATAGTGATAAAATATGTATCTTATCAAAATCACTTTTCAGCAGGCTTGTCAAACTCATCAAAATTAAGTAAACACAAACAAGTTTGTCTGTACAGTGTAATCGATAAAAGTTAATTAAATAGCGGTCTTCCAAATGACACCCTCTACCCACCTCTGACATCAGGTCAGTATGTGTAAAACACACGAGAAATGTGCTGTTTCAGTTCCATGAATGGGTTGTATTTCTTGTTGCAAGTTCTTCGGCAAATTTTTTTGTCACATAACCTCATCTCTAAGCTTTCTGATTAAAGGTCAGATACTGAGCCTCATGAATGAGCAAACCATGTAATTTAAAGTGACCATGCAAACTGGATGCTCCCTCAAATTTTAACATTTCTTTCTGTATTAAAAAAAAAATTCAAAATGGATGTGTCCATAACCTATCGGAGTTTGTTTTTTTCAAAGATTATTACTCATCACCAGCTTTTCCTGTAAACATGTACAGTATATATTATTGATCTACAATTCCTCACCCACATGAATGAATATTTCATATGCAATCCATTTGATGATGTCAAGAAATGTGAGAGCTTCAATGAACCCAGGGAATTACCAAGTCATTAGCCCTCAAGATGCCTTTCCAACTTGACAAATCTCTGTGTTTTGCACATGTTGGCATCAGATCCAGAATGGCATCAGATCCAGCAATCTCAAGAGTTAGTGTGACAATGTGGGAGAAGTATAAGTGCGTCTCTGATATCATGGCCTTACTTCAGTTGGTCTTTGGCTGTTGATGCCCATTGAAACCAGAGTTGAGAAATACATCACTCAACATATTCATTATGCTTCAAATTTATAATTTTACGTGTGATGTATTTCGCCAAGATATTAAGAACGAGTGAAGTATTTAATTACATAAAACAGTGCCAAGAAGGGAATAGTGTTATTCAGCCTATTGGTTTCATCCATTGCATGTTATTCTTCATCTTACAAAAACTCTCTGGGCAATGGCTGCAATCTTCAGAAAATCAAATTTATTAGCGTGAGGTAATAAAAGGTGCCAAACATCTGAACAATTATTTATCTAAGAGCACCGCAAATACATAGTGACATTGAAAGAAACGTTAGTGTCATGAAGGGCAAAAGTTATGGATCAATGCAGGATAATCTTATGAGCAAGCAATCTTGAAGTCGTAAAATTGGTTTTATTGAAATGGGAAGACTGACCATAACAGACTGCCAAGGGACTGAAAGGAAGGACACACAAAAATACCAAACATCAATGGTATGAAAGTCTTGGCTGTAGATGGTTGTTTCTTAAGCTTAGCAGTCAGACTTTCATGGACCTTGTAAGCATCAAATATGGCAAGAGCAAACATTTTCTTGTGACCTTTCCTTTTGGTCTTTTACCCACCAAGCCACTTAGTAATATGAAGGTCTCGGCGGCTCTGTTATCCAATTTATGTCAATGGAGACATCCCACAGTCTCTGTTTGGCATCTAAAAGTTCAAGCACTGCATAATCAAATTCATGAATCAAAGACATTTCTCAATACTTTGTCTTTCCTACTTGACAGAAAAGAAAAGGCATCTATTATTCTCAGACAAACTAATGTTGAACCTAAATGCCCAGTGCTTAGATACATGTAAATCAGATGAACCGCACAAGGTCAGGATTGTGGACCAAGCAAATTGGGTAAACTTGCTTGCATGTTCTAAGATAGTCCAGGACAACTCCATTTTCATTCAAAAGGAAGCTATTCCAAGTGTCTACTTGCAGGTCTTCATTATTTCGAATCATTTAAGCAACTGTATCTCATGCATTCAATTTCATTCTTCTAAAACAAAAAAAAATGATACAGTTGCTCTCGAAAGTAAGTACACCCCATGCAGTTTTCAAACTTTTGTCTCTCCAGGGTACAAATTATTATATATTCACAAACTAACTATAAGATAGTGTCAACCTAATACAAGCGCACACAATTATATTACTAATTCACAAATTCAGTCTCCCATTAAATTAATACAGTCAAGTATGGAAAAAAAGGGCATTGCAAAAGTAAGTACACCCTTCTAATTTCAGACTGTTAATACCTTATGTTTTATAATCGGGTGGCTAAAATAGCTTGGAGATGCTTCCTGTACCCTTGAATAAGGTTCTTACATCTTTGCACTGGAATTTTTGGTCATGCCTCCATGTAAAACTGTGTCACCACTGAATGTTTGGGGAATTCCCTGCATTTGCCCTACTTATGAGGTCAAACCACAACATCTCCATGGGATTCACATCTGGGATTCTGCTGGGTCCTTCCAAAAGCTTGTATTTATTTTAATTTATTTAGTATTTAGCTGACACACTTGTGTGTTTGGGATTGCTGTCCTGCTGGAACACCCAGGAGCACTCTTAACCAAGCCATACTTCGCCAATTGGACAACACTATTTCCTAGGATTTCATTATAGAGCTTTATATATCCAAATTATTAATTGTAGGTGTAAATAACAATATCTCTCTGTCTTTTAGACTGTTCCTAAGTTCTGGGCACGGTGACTGACCCTTCACTCACACCATAATGACTTGATTAAGCGTATTTAAGGATAATCAATTGTTAAGTCCTGTTAAGGAGGATAGAAATTAAAATGAAGGTGCCAAAATCAACCAGGCGGAACAACAAACAATTAAAGGTTGCGGGGTAAAAGCAAATTGACCAAAACAGAGGGAATAATTCAATAATAAGGTAAAATATTGTGAGGGTGTACTTACTTTTGCAATGGGTTATTTTTTCATGTGAGGTCAAAGGTCAAAATGACCTTGATATTTCAAGAAATCCAAATTACATATTACATAAGACTTCAAATAGATACACTTCATTACAAAAATGGGATAATAATCATGACCTGATATTGATTAATGACCGAAATGCAATAATCCTGCAGGGGTGTACTTACTTTCGAGAGCAACTGTAGTACAATGTTTAGATTCCTCTTCTTTGTCAATAACAATAAAACTCTCAGATCATCTTTCTTTGCATGTTGCAAGTATTTCGTTACATCGGGTTCTCACTAGTGTAGTCTGTCATTACATATTTACTTTTTACGACCTTTCCAATGTAATCTGGACTTTTCATTGTTCCTCAAGATTCTTATTCACCATTTCTTATCATTGATGCTAATTGACATTCTTGTAACCAGTGAGAAGCAATTTCCTGTGTCAACATTTGCATTAAAGGGTGATGTGTAACAGCTACAGTGATGACAATGGCAATGTGTGTCAATAAACTGCAAACAATTATTCTGGAAGACAAATATACTAGGTCTAAATCAAGATGTTGTCAAACATTAATCCAGCATAGATTCGCACTGTTACTTGAGACCATGAATGTAAGACCCGAGATGATAACTTATTCCAATCTTTAGTAACAATGAATATTTACTCCTGACCTTAAAGAGAGATACATTGCTGACAGAAAGATTAAAAAAACAGAGATACTCCAAGTTTTATAATAATAAAATTAGCAGAAAAAAAAAGAGCTACAAACTTACTGTTAGGATAAGTATTTTCTAAAATCAGGATGACAAATATGTGGATTATATTCTTCACTTAAATTGTGTCATCCAATCACAGTCGATTATTCTTGTCCGACATTACCGCTATATATAGGCTTCAAAAAGTTATATTGGATCCTGAAAAGTTATATTGGATCCTAAAAAGTTATATTGGATCCGTGGCAGTTTTTGAATGAAGAATAATCACCTCACTACCTGTTGTTCAATTGTGACGTCACCACTGGTGATGTCATAATGGTCAACTTGTTATTGTGACGTCACAACTGATGGCGTCATGAGAGCGAATTAACAATGGTGACGTCACCATTGCCTCCTCTTTCATGGTTTGAACTTTTGAAATTACGGCTGTCTGTAATGTGAGCTTGGAGTGGTATTTCGAATTAGAAGTTTTCTACATTATGATTTTTTACTGTTTTCAATTGAGAGGGGAAAAATACTGTCTCAGCAGCAAGTCATGAAAGTTAAACATCTGAATGCATATTTTTGACCATTTGGCAGCAAATCAACTAAAAAGGAAAATATATTGGATGAAGAATATAACAGATATAGGATGGTAAGTCGTCCAATATAGAGTATAATTGGATTCAGAAAAGTTATATTGGATTTGGCTGCGCCTCATCCAATATAACTTTTCTTCATCCAATTATACTCTATATTGGACTCCTTCCCATCCAATATTTGTATAATATTTTGCTTGCCCATATTGATTAATAAGTGTTTGAAACTAGCCTGTATTCACTAAAAGAAACAAAAGGTTAGGGCCTAGTTCAAAAATAATGAAGCCACGCAGCTTATTTTCTGTAGGGGTCTCAAAATATGAGAATGGCTGTATGTGACAACTTAATTGCACATCATTGCTTTAAGTACTTTCTTGTGCAACTTTCCTGAAAATTTTATGACTTTCTGTCTCATAGTTATTGAGATAGAGTTGAATTACATTGAAAAACAGGCATTTTTTCACCAAAAAATCGTGACATAACATTTTTTACCACTTGAATTCTTTCAGTTTTACAAATTTGGACATATTCTAAGGCAATTTCCCAGCACTTTTTTGAATCTCTACATCCTAAGGCTTCATAAATCCATCAAATCAAGTATTTATATTTGCCTGTGTTGACATTATTGAGCTGTTTGGATTCAAAGGTTGACTTCCAAAAATTAAGTAAAATTTGACACTTACTGATCTGGGATGCTCTAGTGCCCCTTTGACATATGTCAGTTGAATCGTTTGGCCCTTGAGACCTAGTCTTATATCTGCTTACCCATTTTGGAGCTTCTTGTGGTTGTGGAAAATTTAGTTCACTAAAAAATTCCAATGAATAGCAGGGTAGGTGAATCCGTCGCAAGCGTAACGCCCAGAACACTTTCTAGTGCCACAGAGGAATAAAAGCTCCGTTTTAAATCTTGTTTTGCTTGTAATATTGCAAAATCTGTGTAGTATTGAGAAACAATCAAGTAATCCATGTCCGCAGCTGGTTTCTGGTGGTAAAATACAAATGGGGCTTTGTCGCAAGCGTAACGCTATGGAAAATATTGATCATATTTTCATGGTTTTCTTGTAAGGAGTAAAGCAGTCATTCTAGTATTACTTATAGTGATAATCAACACAATATTTCAGTAGTTGGAGTATGTTTCAATGTTTAATTATCAAAATTTTGCTCTTTGTGAAGCTTTAATTCCTAAAAATGTTGGGCCAATTTGTCGAAATAGGCAATAACCAGTACAAATTTCACTTTAATTTTGTAATTACTCTTTCGCTTCATCCAGTTATTACTGATAATACATTTAAAATGGATTTGGGTCAAAACCAGAACACTTTTTTGACTTCTGTGTCACACAAGTACCCAAAATCGGCTTTTTTAGTGGAAAAATAGGCTAAAAAACACGCTTCTATCATCATTTGCTCTGTCCATATTCATTATGGTGGCACTTATTTGGTACCAACTCGAAGCCCACATTTGGGTGCATAACACAGGACAGGTGAAATTGTTTTAGACGAAAATATGTACATCCTGGGAGAAAATTTGAACGTTTTTTTTTTAATATTGCGACAAAATTTCGAAAAATACTGTTTTCCTCATAAAATATTTCGTGAATTTGGATGAAAACAGCCATGGAGGCTTAAGAGTATATGAGTTTTGTCATCCAACAAAAAAATTAGATTTAATTTGATGATAAGTTACCATTTAGTCTACTTTTCTTTTACTGCCATGGAAATGAAAATAAATAAAATTTGGTAATATTCAGCTTTTATCAGCCATTTCCACAAACCACAGCAAAATGGTAAATACAGTTTCTAGAACTTAGACATGTTTGTTATAATATTATGTGGTCATTTGATACTTATAAACATTCTAAAATTTTGATGGTCATGTCACACTTTGGCTTCATTATTTTTGAACTAGGCCTTAGATCAGCAGCAAAATATAATAGGACAACCACTCATTCTTGAAACGATTTTCTAGTGAGTGAGTCTATGTCACATTTATAAAAGATACCAAAAATCTGAGAAACATAAAAGTTTCTTTCTCAAGTGCTGCTGTCCTGATGCGCCTGTTGGAACCCCGCTTCTGCAGATATGCTAACCTCCAAACTATACAGAGGCTAAAAACTGTTTTCTTCTTTGCCAAAAAGTAAAATGACTGTGTATCCAACAATTTCTTTTCAAGCCACCAGCACTTGCACAAACCTACTTTTATCTTTCCCCGAGGGCAAAATCCAAATCCGTGCGACTCCTTAAAGGATAATGATTTTTTTTTATTATCAGTGATCAAATACTGCCACTAACACTGCAGACAAGTCGCAACTGGGATATTTTGGAAGCATCAGTCATCAGCAGCAAAAGACACATGACTTATTGGCATCCCAATTTGGCTTTGAAATGGCAATTTGACTTCCTTAGAGTGTGTTGTTTCCTCCACACTGATAATTGTGAATGTCATTCTTCACACAAAGGATTAATCATGTCCTGGCACTTCCTTCTTGTAGTATCAAACTTTGTTGCCAAATGCCAAGCAATATGGGAACAATAGGATTTTGAAAAAGTTATGCCCTGATGTACTGTGCATATAAGATGGTGCATTCCTTTAAGTCAAGTTATTTTAGCTAATAATGATTGAATGACTGGGGTACTTGACAAATAACAGATTTTTCCCTCACAGGGGCTGTTATTTGACAAATTTAAAACTAGTACTGTAAAACAGCTTCACTGGCTTGGGTGAAGCCTAATAACGGTAAAAATAATTGAATATTGCCTCCAAATACCTGGTAATTGACACTATCAAGCACCATGCAAATTCAGCGACAGATGTATATTTTTTCTTAACATGTATACTGCACACAAACCTTTCTGGTCAGGTTTTTATATTATTAGAGTTGAAGTAAATGTCCTCCTGTAACATTTTCATGCTAATGACAACATGACCAATGTACAAGGCCAGTAGTCAAAAGTTATGCATTAGATTAATCTTCGACGATTAACAGTTCACTGATTTCTTGCTTGGTATGATGGATATTCAACATATTACTTCTGCCTGCTCTATGTACAGAATGATAGATCAGGCAATAATATGTCTGAGTGGGTGACCAACCATTGTATCAGCATTGTACCAGGTCTAGACATTGATTCTTAGCAAGAGAGTTCATGCTCACTTGGACCAACTACTTGGACCAACTACCGAGTCATACACAACTCATTTTAGGATATCATACTTTGTGGTTAAATGGATGAGATCTTCCAAATTCAACACTTTTAGAAGATTTAACATTTCAGTATGTTCCTGGTGCCATGAAACTTATGATTTGTGGTGGTTTTTTATGTTTTGTTACCCTACAAGCACTCTCAATTTGCTCCTTTGAAACAGCAAGAGACTTCAATTTAAAACACATATCAAAGTGAACAACAACAACAACCAGGAGATTTGATGAAATAAAGTTCAATAGTAATGTTGTCCATTACAGAGTACTAAGAAATAAAATACATCATATTAATCCTCTTAGCCTGATACTTCACCTGGAATGGTAAAAGGAGATTAGCTTGTTGCCAGTCTTTCAAGAAACTTCAGAAACACTTTGCCTCAAGAGGAACACATTCTCCATGATAATGCATGAATGGACTCTCTCCTTCCAATCAATATGATTTTATCTGCAAAAGGCTAGACGAAGAAAGCTGGCATGTCAGTTAGTTCAAATTCATGAGGAGCACCAATTTTGTAGTCGTAATCCCTCAGGGATCTTTGAGAGTTGAATAATTGGATATTGCCTCCAAAAACTGGTAATTGACACGAGGGAGCACTAACCTCCGAGGATATGCCTTTTGGCCACTACATCAAAACAGAGAAACATCACAACATATTCACAACTCTAGTCTTGTTTGTTTAGCTAAGATCAAGCCAAGTGCAATTAGTTGTACAAGACGACGTAACCTCGAGCTGTCCAACTTTGATGTGTGAGATGGTCACACCGGTCATCTGTAACAGCTTTAGGCTAAGTTACAGTACACATTTTCTAAATGTGGCTCAACTTAGCTGTCTTTAGCTATTCATTACTAGTCTTATCCATATCTATCCGTAACTATCCATCTCTATTTTTTTGTATACACTAGAATCTCTTTACCCCTTGTTTAAACAATAGTAATTGTGGATAGCTATGGCTAGCTATGGATAAGTGTAGCTTAGTTTAGCTTGGAATGGCTATTGATATATAGCTAAGGCTAGATTTTAAATGACGAGCCACTTTTAGAAATTTGTACTGTAGGTCATTAAGCAGGTCATTAGAGTGTCAGCTACCTTCCTTTTTCCCTCAGTAACAAGGTCACCAGACTTCATTGGTGATTTTATGGCTGTCTGACAAGGGAAATATATATATCACATGTTCTCCGGTTTGAATTGTATGGCAGAATTATAACAGTTGCTGGCCTAAAGTTAGTCATGCTATGATTTAATTTGCCCTAACTCGATGTGTGCTTGACATGTGTAACGAATCAGCAAGACAGCAACTACAGTGTCCTGACTTTTGATAAGGAACAATCGGTACCAGGAGTAAAAAATATTGAGGGCTTTGTTTTGATATAATAAGCAAAAAAAAATCAACTGAGCAGCATGACTAGGATTTGGCTGAAAATCCAGATCAACTAGTAACTAGAATTTGAAATAGAAAACATATGCCAACTAACTCCACGAAAGTCCTGTCACCTGTCTTAAAGTGTTCAGTGAGAAGTGCAAGCCATTTTTCATGACCAAAATGACTGGACGAAATTTGGGCATGATGATATATTAAATTTTAGCCTGCACTGTAAATTCTGAAATTCTGAGTTAGCTCAAATGGTTGAGTGACACGATTGCACAATTTGTTTGAGCCATGATAGCTTGCTATTTTGAGTTATGATAATCGTTATGTTGTCATAACTTGCAAACAACAAGCTATCTTGAATCAAAGGAATTGTGCAACTATCTCACTCAATCAATTAAGCTAATTCAAAATTTGCAGTGTGTGTTATTGAAATTAATACACGCTTTGTAGTTCTAAGTGACAATTGCTGTGCACTGAATTCTTTTTAGTCAAACAATGGTTGGAAATGTAAATTTAGTTGGCACAGGCACATCTTTTTGATACAATCAAACAAGACAAATGTAAAAATACATACACTGTAAAATTTGAGATTGTGAGTCAGCTCAAATGATTGAGTGAGATGGTTGCACAATTTGTTTGAGCTATCATAGCTTGATATTTTGAGTTATGATAATCTTTTCATTGTTATAACTTCATACAACAAGCTGTAATAGCTCAAAGGAATTGTGCAACAGTCTCACTCAATCATATAAGCTGACTCAGAATTCAGATTTTACAGTGTACAAATCAATTATCTGCCGCACCAAAAAATCTGAACATATTTCATTGAAAAACAATTTCCAGAAATAACCACTCGATGAGCGGCATTTTTGCAAACAGTGTACTTGAAATTGGCTGAAAAGGTGCAACACAAAGGGGCATAGGAGTTTTGAGAATTAATGATAGTAAAGAGCTTTCTATGCTACATATATAAGAGTGTTTGATGATCAAACTTAAGTACCTGGTGCGAGAATCAAAAGTTCAAAGACAGTCTTGTTCGGTATGAATGGAAGTGGTTGTTCTAATAATAAGTACTTGTGTTCAATGTCTAAAGATGAACATCTAGTTATAGTCCATTTATTTTCTTCCTTTCTTCTTGGTTCTGCCCAGGCCATTGAATTTTTGTAACTGATTGTCCTGACACTAAACTAATGCTTATTTATTCCACTAATACAAATGTGTGGCCTTACTGATGTAATTTTGCTGTGGGTAAATTTGTCAAGGCTATAAATATTGCCACATTTTTCATATTAGCTATATTTTAAAAGTGTTACCATTTTTAGCCAGATCCATGCATTCATAATTGTGTTCTGACAGTGGTGATAATTGATTGCTCAACATAATTGTTGCACAAATAAACTGGAGGAGGCCATAGAAAGACATGAGATAAAAAACAATGAATGCTCGTTGCAAATGGGTCCTTAGCCACCACTTTCGCCAAATCAACACAGTGCAGAATGTGTGTCACTACAAGGTAAATACTCATATAATAAATCCAGTCAGCGAAGTATCATCTGGTATCTGGCACTGAATAAAGAAAGTCAGAGCTACACAAGTGTGTCTCCATATTCACATTCAGAAACAATTTTTCTGCAGCAAATTCTACAGGTGCATGCTAGTTTCAAGATAACTGATAACTTATGAAAATAATTTAATGATTGAAGATCCATGGCACAAGCTGCCAGTCAAAATCTTGATAAGGCAGTTTTCAAACTTCTGGACAGCAAACAAGGGCATTGGGATATTCAAATTGACAGAAAGTGATCATATGAGGCCACGGGACCTTCAAATGTGAAGTAGCTTAAGGAGAAAAGTTCATACAAATATCTCCTTTTCAGTCCGTCATCTAAAATATCACATTTTACAGCGTATACAAAAGAATGTGTGTATATGTTGGAGCCTCTGCTGATTTGATGCAACAATTTCATGTAATCAATTTGATAATTGTCGGAAAAAGGAGGAGTTAATGGATTGCAAAAGACAGCAGCAAACCAAATCCAGTGAAAACAAACCAATAAAAAGAATAATTAAGGGCCAGTACTGGTGGATATATATTCTTGACATGACTGATTTACTGACCATCACTGCCTGAGTACCTCACTGGGGACAAATTTTATGAAGGTCTGAGTGCCAAGGTTGTCAAGCAGTCATCTACAGTCATATTCCTTCAGTGCATTGATGCCTATATTTACGCCTGTGATAGCTTTTTGTTCTCCCTTGCAGCCCCTTGGCAGGTTGTTATGGTCAGTCCGCTCTGTTGGATATAACAAATATTATGAGGCCAAGATTGTTTGCTCATAAAGTTATCCAACATATTGATGTATTACTCCGGCCCTTCACTGCACAAATGTTTCTTGCAATATCACTATGCATCTATTGGGATCCTGGATATTATATAATAGTGGCAAATAGCTTTTGCGGAAAGTAGACGCATGACCTTTGATAACCGCATCTTCAGAATATCATTATCCGACCATTACACACTTGGCCACGTAAGTGTTTATGGGAATTAAAAGGACCAAGGCAAATACACAGACCAAACGGTCCTTGGCAATTTACAGTTCTCAAACAATCTAGTGTGGACGTAAGTAGTTGAGCAATAGGCAAAAGGAGCAACTGAAAAGCACTTTGCACATTGTCATATAATCCTTGCAAAATTAACATCATTTGATGTCAAATTTAGCAAATCCAGAGTTACATTATTTTCTTGTGTATAGTAGAAACTTTTATGTTTCTCTAAAGACATATAAAAAGGCAATATCTTTGTAACTCTTTTAAATTTAACAAAATTAAACTTATCCGATTCACTGTTCCCCCGAATCCGTATAGATATAGTAATATTTTATTAAAATATATAGTAATTTTTTTTTTTATTAAAATATATAAATAATCATTTAAGTTGAAAAACTAACAATTATATAAGACTGAATAAAGTTCATGATGGTCTGAATAGGTGTGAACAAAAATATCGGCCATTAATTTATAGTCTGAGAATGACACTCTCTGTTGTTCAAAAAACTTAATCTGCAGTAATGCCTGTAACCCCAGATATGAAATTATATTTCTCTTCTATGTTTCTAGCTCATTTTGTGATCGCTGGATCTGATGCAAGCATGTGTAAAAAAAGTTCTGAACCACATGAAAACTTTTTTGACAAAATGAGGAGCTTTTGCAGTAAACTCCTCCTGAGAGATTTGTCAAGTTAGAAAGAAATCTTGAGAAATAAATGACTTTGCAATTCAACCGACGCTTTTGCATTACTTGACAGCTGAAAATAGATTACATGCACTTTTACACATTATTCACACCATTGAGCACTTGCAAAATATACATACGGGAAAACCTTGTGATTTGTAATCTTCTGAACTACCCACATAGGCACATCTGCAGAAATTAAAACCTGATTCATGAAGAAAGGCTTACAGGGCCTGACAGGAAAATTCAAGAGGATAGACAATAAAAAACCTACAAATGATGACATTCTAATTACAGTTTATACAGTAGTCTCTTGTTATACTAGCCACTAACATGATGTTAGTGTTCCATTCACTGGTTACCTATGGTTCAAAATCACCAGACTGGAGATGGGTTAAAGAATTACCAATCTCTAAGTAATTGAAGGAACTGACTTTGTTCATACAAACTACACAGTACTTCCAGCTGTCTGGTTGGCCAATGGACTAACATCAAATTAATTTTGACCCATGCATTTCAAAAATCATGGTTTTTTCACCTTACTATAAAAAACAGACTCTATTTTGAAAAGTTTCAAATGAGAGAATGAATCATATGTCGAAAAGATAATTGACTTTCGACCATCCCTTTTTTGGCCTGTGTAATGGTAATTAGAGTTCCTCAAAGTATGTTGCAAGTTCTACACCAGTGATTGTGAAAGTCATTTCTTGGAAACCGGAAGTAATCTCGAAATGCCATTCCCTTTCAATCAGTCAGTGCATTTCATATTTGTTTCAAAACACTGGTATTTTCTAGCATGAATAGTCAAGGAATGGCTCTGCAAAATGTCATTCAGAAAACTGAAAAAATTATCATCTACACACAGTTCATGCAATTTAATTTTAACACATTTTGCAAGATATTTACACACATGATTATATCCATTATTAATTGCTGAGAGAATTAATAAAAATTAGAAACCCACTGAGGTTAAATAGAGAGGAAGAGAAACCTTGAACTAAATTTTATGCAATTCCATGAAAGATCAGACTTTTTTTTTATTTTTTTATTGATTTCAGCTTTGTAACAACCAAGTGACCCAAACACATTTTAGTTCAGTTAACTGACCTCTAGGTTGCCTGGCACTGCTCTAGTATCTTTGGCAAGTTGCCACTTTTGTGTCTATTGAATTTATAGGGCTTCAAGTCCTTTCAAAACTACAAAATTAGAAGTTCCTGCCAAGTTATGCAACATCGGTCCTGCTTTTAGACATCAGGCATTCGCCATTCGAGTCCCTTGAATTCACTAGAAATTAGGTATTTCATACTTTTTTAAAATGTCTTAAAACACACTATTGCATCAATTTCTTTTAATTTTGAAATATATTGCTTTTAATTAATGTTATAACAAAATATGTCGAAATATTAAAAGATTAAGGAGGTCATGTCGATATTTTGACAATAACTTTTTCACTACTACATCATAATGGCAGAAGCAAGTAAAGTAGATTGCCTGTACAGATTAGGATAATATAAGTTGGCAAAAAGTGGCCATCCAATATCAAGCTATCACCGGCGAACCAAATTTCTACTACTTCTACGCTAGTCACAATCACAACTACTGTACTGCATGCAGCCAACCAGCTTTAATGTGGCAAGCAGTCATTTTAATTCTTCCAATGACAGGTACTCACTGCAGGCAGGCATGGTAAGCCTGGTCAATTCCACGGAGTCTTAATGATGAGACAGTAGTGATATTGTGCCTTTATTCATTATCTTCATATGATATTGTCTGTAGATAACAACAATGTTACAGTCAGAAAAAGATACAATATGGTTAAAGTACTTGAACACTTCTTTAGAGGCTCCTTTCTTTTTTTTTTAAATAAAACATGAATTGTAAACTGATCCATTTTACTCCAGTGACTGAAAGATGCCCAACGACACAACTCTATTTCAGCCCATTTCCGGAAGACCTAGCTTGCATGCAAGAAGTGGTCTACTGAAACAAACGCCTGACAGTGAAAATTCACCAAAGAATTTGGTTTAAAAATAAACTCAAGCTTTAAAAAAAAGTGTTATTGGTGTGCGGAGAGTGATATTTGCGTGCCTCAGTGCATTCACCCGCAACTATGCACTTAATTGCCGATTATTTTAAAATAAATTATTGTCAAAACATGAAGTCCTTTGATGTCCTATGACATTTTCAAACACAGCCATGTTCTCTTGCTTCTTTATATTTTGAAATATTTGCACTCTTTCCATGTTGTTACTACCCAGACTCTGTGCTGAAATAACAAAAGGGCAAAAGTCATATCCGTATTTTGACATAATTATTTCACTGTGATGCAAGAAAGCAAAGTATGACATTGTAAGAATATATGATTGCCCCTGTACATGGATTTGTATTTGGCCAATTTTGTTCATCTGATGCCAGGTCATCAGTAACAAAGACAAAATCTCCTGCAACAAGTCTTCCGTAAAGGTATCATTGAGACTAGCTCTTCAAAAAGCCATTGATTACAACTGGTTGCAGCACACAACAGTCATTTTTTAGCTATCAGTTTTCAACCTATGAACTGCTATATCATCTTTATTATTACGTAAATAACAACAAGGGTATAGTCACAAACAGATGTAGTATAGTAAACTTCTTCAATGCCTGTCCAGATGCCTTTTTTCATTATTTCGATTTGAAGAAAGAAAATAGATTGAACTGGTGACAGATCAATTTTACTCCTGTAACTGGAAGATGTCCAAAGTCAGTACTCCATTTCCGTCGGTTTCCTGAAGACCAAGTGTGCATGCCAGGAGTAGTCCTGTGAAACAAATGCCTGACAGTGAAAAATCGCTAGAGAATTTGCCTAAATAAACTTGAGCTTAATGCTACATAGTAGATTGATCAGTTTGTCTGGAACTGAGCTTTAAAGTTAATTTGTATTCCATTTAGGCTTAGATACTATTGTTTTGACTAGTGGACCTCAACAAAACTTGATTATCAAAAAACATGAGGGATGACTGCAAATTATGAAGATCACCTTGAAAGTTGATGCTTGTGAACTAGTGCAGACTGAATGGATGAGCAGGAATATGACATAAAATGTAAGTACCTAGTTGTCCTGTGTAAGTATTATTTTGCAAGTGCTCATGTAAATAACACAAAAAAGTGCATGCAATCTATTCTTTGGTATCAAGAACTGCAAGAACTACTACGGAGCCAAAGTATTTTTGAAGCAAGTGTGGTATTTGCATAACAACATAACTGCAATTTTCAGTTGCCCTTCTCAGCCTATTGCCCAAGTACTTTCTTGCTTGCTTCCATACTAAAATACAATTGTTTGAGAATTGTAAATTGCCATGTATAATTAGGTCTGTGTAGTTGCCTTGGTCCTTTTTTATCTCTCTTAAACACATACTTGGCGGTTTGTGTAATGGTCAAATAATGAAAGCCTTGAGAAAAAATGGTAATCAAGGGTCATACGGTTAATTGTTTCTGCGATAACCATTAGCTTTATTACGATATTTCTCGGATGCCAATAGCTGCGCAGTGATATTGCAAAAAACCTTAATGTTACGAATGGCAGGAGTAATGCATCAATACATTTGATAACTTCTTATGAGCAAGCAATCTTTTTCTCATAAAATGTTTTATATCAAACAGAACACATTGACCACAACAAGATGGCTATGGATAACTACATCACAACCCTGGCAATCAGAAATCTGACCTTCATGGAATTTGTCACATATCTAATGCAAGGGCAGTACAGTTCTAGTGATTGTAAGGAAATCATTCATGTCAAGCCTTATTCTTTCATCAATTATATCTATCAGTATTGTCCAACATTGTTCATTTCATCGATTGGTTGTGGTTACACTTTGGTTGCTATTGGTGTGATGTGCTCTTGTGGTATCGTTTCACTGCTAGTGTAACATTAATTGAGAAATATGGTTGATAACCTACCTTTGTACAACTTTAATAACATTACCTCTCCATTCACCGAATATTCCTGCAGAAAGGAATATTTTCATCAAGTAGCAAGCTTTTAAGACGCAAACTCTGACAAAAATTATTTAATAACCACACAACAAGTAACCAAGGAAATCATCGTCAAGACTTTGTGAGTTACTAAATCACTTAACCCAAGAACGGTAGCCTGTGAAAAGTGATGATGCAATGTGGGACGAGGCTGCAACATTGTCTTCTTTTCTTGCAAAATCGAATGTCTTAGAAGCTAAACTATGACAAGGATATTTCTATGACCTTTCTCTTTCCTCTTTTCCCCTAAGCCACTTCACATCTGAAGGTCCCACAGCCTCTGATGTCCAGTTTATGTCAATGCAGACCTTAATTTAGGACAGATTTAAAATGTTTGCAGATTTAAATTGTTTGAAATTCAATATTTTAGAATACCATATCAGGAAAAAAAATTGCTGATTTACTGCATATTTACTATAGTTAATCAATTTTCAACAGACAAGGAAAGACTGGACGTTGGGAAATATTCAAAATATTCCTTGAATGTCGAGTTTTCTCTATTCTGAATACAGATGCCTATACAGAGTGTTGTCAGAGATAATGCTGTAGCTCCAAGATTGTCATAAGGTACCAGACTCCTGGTGATACAATCCACAAATAAATTGATTATCATGCATAAGTGTTGACTTTGTAGTGACACACATTGTGCATTGTGTTGAGTCCACTGGAGTGGTGGCATAGGACCTATTTGCAAGTGAAGCACTCCACAGTGAGCATTTACTATGTTATCTCTTATGTATTTCCACTCCAGTTTATTTGGGCAACAATCATGTTGAGTCATCAATCATCAACACTGTCAGGACACAATTATGGATACTCAGGTCTGGGTAAAAATGGTAAACCTTGTAAAATATTGAAGGGGTGTACGTAAAGTTACATTGGTACGATTGCGAATTTACTTTAGGGAAATGGAGATAAATAAGGGTAAGCACGATTGAGGAAAAAGCAGTCTCTGAATGTGCGAAACTTCACAAAACAAAGGAAACAAAAAAAAAAAGACTTATTAGATATGCATCATTAGACATTCAATAAAGAAATAGTACTATATAGCAGTGATGTAGTCGAGGCCGGGACATCCGAGGCCGAGACCGAGACCGAGGCATGAGCCTCCGAGGCCAAGGCGAGGCCGAGGCCATCAAAATGTGGCCTCGAGGCCGGCCTCGAGGACGAGGCCAGTCCCGAGGCCTCCATCACTCACCCAAAGACACCCGAGACCGAGGCAAGGCCAAGGATTTGGCATCCGAGACCGAGCCAAGGCCAAGGCCATCAAAATATGGCTCCGAGGCCGGCCTCTAGGACGAGGCCGGCCTCGAGACCTCCAACACTGCTATATAGCAACACCACATCAATTCTCACTAAACAACACTAGCGTAATGTTGTTAACATATGAATGTTCTTTCTACCAGGTGTGGTGCAGCTTAGTCATCAAATGGCCTTTCTTTAAACAACACTAGCGTAATGTTGTTAACATATGAATGTTCTTTCTACCAGGTGTGGTGCAGCTTAGTCATCAAATGGCCTTTCTTTTTATTTTATGGAATTTTTTTTTACTAATACTCAATTAATTAATTCTTGATATTTTCAGATTGTATGAAAATAATGATGAGGTTAAGCGTCAAATACACAATGATGATAATGTTCCAAAATTATCATTATTTCTATATTTGTCCACTAACTGGACCAGAAACAGGAGCTTATACCGTGTAAGTTCTCTGGCTTGAACTGAGAATTGGCTTCCAGTTCTTTTTCAAATAAAATATATTTTCGATTATTGTCAGTTCTTGAATGCTTACCAGAGCAGAATCATAATTTATAAATCAGTGTGACTTTGCACTTTTAACTATTGCATGTCAAACAAGGGGTCAGCAATTGTCTCATCAACAAAGGACATATTAAATTCAATAACAGAGGCAAAATATGATATATCATCTGCCCCCATTCCAAAAATTGTCAGCAAGTTTGGCTTTTGCTTCCGCACAGCTAACCAAACACATTCAGTGAGTTTGTAGACCAATGCATCACATTTAAAACTCAGTTTAAGTAGTCGATCCAAGCTTTCAGGCCAAACTTGATCCTTTTTGATAATCAAGACATAGCTTTATTTTGTACTCACTCTGGAGACTCTGCTATAGTAATGCTATTATATTTGAAATTTTAGGAAAAGCAGATAATCTTTTTTCAATTTTTTAATCCACCCAGAAAGTCCTTCTCCATCGTTTTTCAGAATATTTTCACCTGGTTTGTATTCAGTTTTCAATGGTTTAGATTTTACAGTCCAGCATTTCTATTGGCATTCGTTATGAAATATATTAACCTGCTCTGTAACATTAGCTCATTCGCATCAATTTTTCCTTATCCAGAGTCAGGATATTTTAGTTTCTGGTAAGTTACACATATCAAGCACTCAGCGGAAAAGGGCAAATTAAGTCATAGCATGACTAACTTTGGCACAGCGACTGTTATAATTCTGCTGTACGATGAAGATGGCTGTGACTGGAAACACTCTACAAAGGGGCAAACATGTGATATATATATATTTCCCTCAGTCTGACACCCACCTTTGAGTATTCTCAGTGACATGCCAATTTTACATAACAACCATAGGCAAGTAACAGTATCTGTCAGCGAGTATGTCTTTTTCGTGTCCCATGCAAGTGCACATTCTCTACTCTACTGTTTACTTATACTACTTAATATACGTTGTTTAGTGTTAAAGATGGAGCCTCTTAAAATGATGAGATTTTCTATATACTACTAGCAACAGTTGTTCACAAGGGCCCTGTGATTAGTCTCCTTCCAAACTCTTGAGGACATGCTTGACTTCTTTCGTTGTGAAAAAAGGACGTCTTTCAAAAATGAGCCCTCCAAAAGAGCAAGTTACATAATCATTGTTGACTTTAAAGGTAATGTTAATAAGATGAAAACCTACATAATGAAAAATGTGTATCTTGTCAAAATCACTTTTCAACAGGGGAGTCAAACCAATCAAAATTAAGCACACACATTCGACTGTACAGTGAAACCTGTGGAAGTTTTTGCCTACAGGCCATTTACTCATGCTACAATGAGATCAAATCAAAAATTTGTCTCTGAATGTGCAGAACTAGAAGAAATACAATTATTTACATACATGGGACTTTTTGGTTACAGAAAGTTCTGAGGTAAACCATTAATCAAAAGCCTGAGTATATAATTATAGAATCTGATCAGAATCTAGAATCTGACTAAATTCTATTCTGGAAAAGGCGACAACTCATAGTGAGTTTGGCTTTTCCTTGTATATCAAAAATTCTTTGATCCACCAGTATCAGGAACAATGTTCCATACAAAAGTGTTTTATATGTCAATCCTCTAACCTATAGATAATATAGTTTCATCCCTTTTCTTTTGCTTACCATTAAATTTCATCTCATCGACCCTCATAACATTTTCATTTATCCCCCTTCACCTTCATTTATCATTTCACCTTTCAACACTTATTTTTAAGAATATTGTGATTTCATTTTATTTGACATTATATGAAAAACATGTGGCAATTAATTAAAAATTTAATATGAATTTATTTGAATTTTTTTTTTCCAATAGGTGGCATTCACGGTAGCGCCATGTGCATGGCAAAGTGAATGTCTCCTGACATTAAAATTATAAGACTGTTTTTTACTCATTGTAATTGTATATGAATTCATGTCAAATAAATATTTCTGTCTGACTGTCTGTCTGTCTGATCAGAAAGTGAAGTTGAAATAGTAATCCTCTAAATGACCCTCTCTATCCACCTCTGACATCATGTCAGTATGTTCGAACAATTTGGAAATGTGGTACATTAGTTCCATAAATGTATGTGTTGTTTTTTTTGTTGGGAGTTCTTCAGGAAATTTGTCTGTCACATGACCTTTCAGCATTTCTTACTTTTACTCATCGTGACACAGTAAAACCTGCTGCATTACTATAACGGCAGCTACCGTAATGAATACAACAACGAACCATTTTATGGCCAACAATTGTAGTTCTAATGGAATCTGTTGTTGTTTCAACGGTATTGGCCATATAAGTAATGTAGCTTTTCCTGTAAACATGTATATATTATAGATTTGAAACTGCTCTCCCAAATGAATGAAAAGTGTATGTAATGGAATTACCAAAATACTTACTCAAGATGTCTGTCCAACTTGACAAATCTCTGTGAAGGAGCCTCTTGTAAAAGTTCCAAATATATCCCCAAAGTGTTTACAGTTCAAAACTTTCAGATCCAGCAATCTCAAGAGTGAGTGACAACAATCGGAAGAAGAATAATTAAATCTCTGAAATCACTGGTATTACTGCATTTGGTCTTTGGCTGTTGATGCCCATTGATGCCAGAGTTGGGAAATTACCCAACATATTATGCTTCAATTTTTATAACTTTACATGTGGGATCTAGTTATTATATAAAAAAAAGTTCAGTATTTAATTAACTAAAACAATATAAAGAAGGCAATATTGTTTATCTTCATGCCTAGGTTAATCTTTATCCTGAAAAAAAAATACTAACTTGGCAATAGCTGCCAGGACTAGCAAATCAATTTTATTAGCATGAGGTAATAAAAGGTCCTGAATATCTGAACAGTTATAAGTATATTGTTAAGGGTCCACAACTTCTAAGTGACATTGAAGGAAACATTGGTGTTATTAAAGCCAAGAGTAAAGCAGCGATGCAGTATAACCTCACGGCAAGCAATCTTGGCTTCATAAATTTTTTTATATTGAACATTGGAGACTGACCATAACAAGCAGTCAAGGGACTGAAAGCGAGGACAAAAAATATCACAAACATAAATGTTGGAATCAATGCTGTGAAGGTCTTGGCTGTAGATGACTGCTTCACAAGCCTGACAATCAGACATTCTTGGACCTTGTAAGCAACCAATATAACAAAAGCAAATATTTTCATGTGACCTTTCCTTTTGGTCTTTTACCCGCAAAGCCACTTCGCAATATGAAGGTCTTTGCGGCTCTGTTGTCCAATTTATGTCAATGGTGACATCCCACAGTCCCTGTTTGATATCTAAAGGTCAATCACTGCATAATCAAATTCATGAATCAAAGACATTCCTCGGGACTTTTGTATTTCCCTCTTGACAGATGAGAAAAGGAAGCCAGGATTCTCAGACAACTGATGGTGAACCCAAATGCCCAGTGCTTAGAATACATGTAAATCAAATGGACCGAACAAGGTCAGGGTTGTGGACTAAGCAAATTGGGTAAACTTCCTCGCATGTACTAAGGTAATCCACTCCAACTCCATTTTAATTTCTAAAGGAAGCTCTTCCTGTTTTCCTGATGCACCCGTTGGAACCCAACAGTTATGCTTCTGCTGATATGCTAACCTCCTAACTAGTATACAGAGGCAAAAAACTATTTATTCTTTGTTAAAAAGTAAAATGACTATGTATACATCAATTTCTTTGCAAGCTACCAGCACTTGCACAAATCTACTTTTATCTTTCCCTGAGGGCAAAACCAAAATCAGCACGACTCCCTAAAGGAAAAGGAATTTTTTTTTTATCAGTGATCAAAATACTGCCCCTAACAAGTCGCAACTGGGCGATTTGGCTCTGGTTGGTTAATGCACTTTTGAGCTTTTTTAGGACTACACCGCTATTCCTTCAAATGCTGCTGTATTAAAGGCAGTTCTGTGTATTTCATCCAAATTTTCAGCATAAGGCTTCCAAGAAAATATGTCAAGGAAAAAAAAAAATTTTTTTCAGGGGGGGCACTGTATTTTTTTAATAGTAAAAATGCTATTTTTAGCTTAAAATATGAAGTAAAACTTCAAAAAAAGGCCGAGGGATGAGTTTTAATGTTAGAAAGGCAAATGAGGTGTCAAATGAAAGCAGAGAAGCAGTGCTACAAGATGATGCAGGCGCTTTTTTTAAATTTTAATTTTAATCCCTGTTCCATAGGGTTTTAGTTGAAACTAAGCCATTTTTGGCATCTTTATTGGGAATAAAAAAATACTCAGACCAAAATTCAAAAAAGCGCCTCCAGGATCATATAGTGCTATTTCTCTTCTTTCATTTGACACCTTATTTGCATTTCTACTGTTAAAATTCATCCCTCGGCCTCTATTTTAGTGTTTTTATCAGATTTTAAGCTAAAAATAGCATTTTTTCCCATTAAAAGATGCAGTGACCCCCCCGAAAATTTTTTTTTTTTCCCCTGACATGTTTTAGTAGACTCCTGATGCCGAAAATTTGGAGTAAAACTGCACAATTGCCTTTAATTGAGCATCATTTAAGAGCATTTCAGTTCTGTCCAAAAAAGCTGAAAAGTGCATTAACCAACCAGAGGGGAAGCATCAATCATCAGCAGCAAGAGACAAGTGACTTATTGGCATCCCAATTTGGCTTTATAATGGCAATTTGAGTTCCTTAGAGTATGTTGCTGGTTCCACACTGATTATTGTGAAAGTGATTCTTCACACAAAGGATTATTCTTGTCATGGCACTTCCTTCGTGTAGTATCATACTTTGTTGCCAAATGCTAAGCAATATGGGAACAAAAGGATCTTTAAAAAGTTATTCCCCAATGTACTGTACATGTGAGATGGTGCAGTCCTTGAAGTCAGCTAATAATTGTTGAATGACCGAGGAACTCAATAAATAACAGATCTTTTCCCTCACAGGGGCTGTTATTTGACAAATTGAAATGTAGTACTGTAAAACAGCTTTACTGGCTTGGGTGCAGCCTAATAATGGTAAAAATAATTGAATATTGCCTCCAAGCACCTGGTATTGACACTAGGGAGCACCATGCAAGTCCAGCGAAAGATGTATATTTTCTCTTAACAAGTATATACTGCACGCAAGCCTTTCTGGTTGGGTTTTTATATTGTTAGAGTCGAAGTAAATGTCCTCCTGTAACATTTTAATGCCAATGACAACATGACCAATGTACAAGGCCAGTCTTCGATAGTTCTGCATTAGATTAATCTTTGACGGTTAAAAGTTCACTGATTTCTTGCTTGGTATGATGGATATTCAACATATTACTTCTGCCTGCTCTATGTACAGAACGATAGATCTGGCAATAATATGTCTGAGTGGGTGACCAACCATTGTACCAGCATTGTACCAGGTCTAGACATTGATTCGTAGCAAGAGAGTTAATGCTCACTTGGATCAACTAACGTCTCATACACAACTCATCTTAGGATATCATACTTTGTGGTTAAATGGATCAGATCCTCCAAATTCAACACTTTTAGAAGATTTAACATTTCACTATGTTCGTGGTGCCATTAAACTTATGATTTGTAGTTGTTTTTTATGTTTTGATACCCTACAAGCATGCTCAATTATCTCCTTTGAAACAGTAAAAGACAAACATTTAAAACACATATCATAGAAAACAACAACAACAACCAGGAGAGTTGATGAAATAAAGTTCATAGGGAATGTTGTCAATTACAGCGTACTAAGAAACAAAATACATCATATTATCCTCTCTTAGCCTGATACTTCACCTGGAATGGTAAATGGAGATTGGCTTGTTGCCTGTCTTTCTAGAAACTTCGAGAAACAAATTGTCTCAAGAGGAACACATTATCCATGATAATGCATGAGTGGCTCTCTCATTCTAATCAATATGATTTTATCTGCAAAAGGCTACACAAAGCTACAAAGCTGGCATGTCAGTTAGAACAAATTCATGAGGTGCACAATTCTGTGGTCATAATCCCCCCGGGATCACCACCAGCAAGGGTCTCTGAGAGTTGAATAATTGGATATTGCCTCCAGACAACTGGTAATTGACACTAGGGGGCATTAGCCTCAGAGGATATGCCTTTTTCTCACTACATAAAAACAGAGAAACATCACAACATCTTCACAACTCTAGTCTTGTTTGTCTAGCTAAGCTTTAAGCCAGCTGCAAGTAGTTGTACAAGACGACGTAACCTGCAGCTGTCCTACTTTGATGTGTGAGATGGTCACGCTGGTCAGCTGTAAAAGCTTTAGGCTAAGATAGGTCAATAAGCAGGTCATAAGAGTGTCACCTACCTTCCTATATCTCTCGGTAACAAGGTCGCCATTGATGAATTGATACTGGTAGGATTTATCCCTCATAGATATTCGATATTAGATGAATGATCACTTGATGGACATACTTTTCTACATTCATATCTTTAATATTTCTGTTTTACTTCATAACAGAGTGTTATTTATTCCTATAAAATTTGTCCCCAATCCTATCAGTTTTTATAGACAAAAAAGGAATTATCCAAGAAAACCCAACATTGAAGGTGACAAATGATTGATTTATCACATTTCCGTGATATAATGGATTTATGCTGATCTTCAGTTTTGAAATTTCTTTGTGCTGAAGTTTATGATTGTGAGCTTAGAAGCATTTGTTAGATCTCGCAAATATTAAGATGGTTTTTGCATTTCCTTTTTTTAATAGAGATAACATGTTTGTTATATTTTTAAAACACATTTCAAACATTGCCATGATGATTATGATAAGCATATGGTACTTTACCAATATTCATCAATACACAATATAAGAGCATATTATCTTCTTGTGTCATAGTCCCCTGAGGCAAGTAGGCTATTCTTCTCTGTACTATTATTATTATGATGAAGCAATTCTGTCTTAATCTAATGTTCTCATGGCTTTACTTCCAAAAATTGCTTTCCATATTTCTGACGCCTCCTACCATGCAAGTATATCTACTTTGGCAAAATATAATTTTTTGCTGCTGTGACAAAGTAACACAATATTATCACATTAATAGTTCACTGTTCCATACCGGTCTTATCTCGTGATGACAGGCTCAGATACACTATGGGATACAGCGTTGATACAAATGCTGTGTACATTAACAGAACATGATACACCAAAGAGAAATTGGCTTCATGACAAAAAAAAGTACTTTTGTATGGCAGTAAAACTCGAGTTTTATGAGATTATGAAGTTAGTTCTAATAAGCAAGGCAAGACAGATAAAGTTTCAGTTAGAATATGTTCGATATAGACCAAAATTACCTATAGAGGTTCTTTTGAAAAATATTGAAGGCTTTGTTTTGAAATAATAAGCAAAAAAAAACATTGTTGACATACCTCACCTGAGCAGCATGACTTGGAATAGGCTGAAAATCCAAATGAACTAGTAACTTGAATTTGAAATAGAAAACATATGCCAACTAACTCAATGAAAGTCCTGTCACCTTTCTTAGAATGGTCAGTGAGAAGTGCAAGCCATTTTTCATGACAAAAATGATTGGACGAAGTTGGGCATGATGGTATATTACATTTTTGCCTGTGTTATTGAAATTAATACACAATTTGTAGAAGTGACAATCTCTGTGCACTGAATTCCTTTTAGTCAAACAATGGTTGGAAATGTAAATTTAGTTGCACATGCACATCTTTTTGATACAATCAAACAAAACAAATGTGAAAATACAGATAAATCAAACTATCTACCACACCATAAAATCTGAATATATTTCATTGAAAAACAATTTCCAGAAATAACCATTCTCATGTGCGGCATTTTTGCAAACAGTGTACTTGAAATTGGCAATTTGTCACTGAAAGGGCATAGGAGTTTTGAGAATTAATGATAGTAAAGAGCTTTCCATGCTGCATATGTAAGAGTGTTTGATTATCAAGCTGAAATACCTCTTGCGAGAATGAAAAGTTCAAAGACAGTCTTGTTCGGTATAAATGGAAGTGTTTGTTCTAATAATAGTAATTGCGTTTAATGTCTAAAGATGAACACCTGGTTATAGTCCATTTATTTTCTTCCTTTCTTGTTGGTTCTGCCCAGGCCATTGAACTGATTGTCGGGACACCAAACTAATGCTTATCTATTCCACTACATGTAATATACTGTAAATGTGTGGCCTTACTAAGGTAATTTTGCTGTTGGTAAATTGTCAAGGCTATATATATTGCAACATTTTTCATACTAGCAATATTTTAAAAGTGCTACCATTTTTAGCCAGATCCATGCATTCATAATTGTGTTCTGACACTGGTGATAATTGATTGCTCAACATAATTGTTGTACAAATAAACTGGAGGAGGCCATAGAAAGACATGAGATAAAAAACAATGAATGCTTGTTGCAAATGGGTCCTTAGCCACCACTTTTGCCAAATCAACACAGTGCAGAATGTGTGTCACTACAAGGTAAATACTCATATAATCAATCCAGTCAGCGAAGTATCATCTGGTATCTGGCACTGAATAAAGAAAGTCAGAGCTACACAAGTGTGTCTCCATATTCACATTCAGAAACAATTTTTCTGCAGCAAATTCTACAGGTGCATGCTAGTTTCAAGATAACTGATAACTTATGAAAATAATTTAATGATTGATGATCCATGGCACAAGCCAAAATCTTGATAAGGCAGTTTTCAAACTTCTGGACAGCAAACAAGGGCATTGGGATATTCAAATTGACAGAAAGTGATCATATGAGGCCACGGGACCTTCAAATGTGAAGTAGCTTAAGGAGAAAAGTTCATACAAATATCTCCTTTTCAGTCCGTCATCTAAAATATCACATTTTACAGCGTATACAAAAGAATGTGTGTATATGTTGGAGCCTCTGCTGATTTGATGCAACAATTTCATGTAATAAATTTGATAATTGTCGGAAAAAGGAGGAGTTAATGGATTGCAAAAGACAGCAGCAAACCAAATCCAGTGAAAACAAACCAATAAAAAGAATAATTAAGGGCCAGTACTGGTGGATATGTATACTTGACATGACTGATTTACTGACCATCACTGGAAATATCCTGCCTGAGTACCTCACTGGGGACAAATTTTATGAAGGTCTGATTGCCAAGGTTGTCAAGCAGTCATCTACAGTCATATTCCTTCAGTGCATTGATGCCTATATTTACGCCTGTGATAGCTTTTTGTTCTCCCTTGCAGCCCCTTGGCAGGTTGTTATGGTCAGTCCGCTCTGTTGGATATAACAAATATTATGAGGCCAAGATTGTTTACTCATGAAGTTATCCAACATATTGATGTATTACTCCGGCCCTTCACTGCACAAATGTTTCTTGCAATATCACTATGCATCTATTGGGATCCTGGATATTATATAATAGTGGCAAATAGCTTTTTCGGAAAGTAGACGCATGACCTTTGATAACCGCATCTTCAGAATATCATTATCCGACCATTACACACTTGGCCACGTAAGTGTTTATGGGAGATAAAAAGTACCAAGGCAAATACACAGACCAAACGGTCCTTGGCAATTTACAGTTCTCAAACAATCTAGTGTGGACATAAGTAGTTGAGCAATAGGCAAAAGGAGCAACTGAAAAGCACTTTGCACATTGTCATATACTCCTTGCAAAATTAACATCATTTGATGTCAAATTTAGCAAATCCAGAGTTACATTATTTTCTTGTGTATAGTAGACACTGTTATGTTTCTCTAAAGACATATAAAAAGGCAATATCCTTGTAACTCTTTTAAATTTAACAAAATTAAACTTATCCGATTCACTGTGCCCCCGAATCCGTATAGATATAGTAATATTTTATTAAAATATATAGTAATATTTTATTAAAATGTATAAATAATCATTTAAGTTGAAAAACTAACAATTATATAAGACTGAATAAAGTTCATGATGGTCTGAATAGGTATGAACAAAAATATCGGCCATTAATTTATAGTCTGAGAATGACACTCTCTGTTGTTCAAAAAACTAAATCTGCAGTAATGCCTGTAACCCCAGATATGAAATTATATTTCTCTTCTATGTTTCTAGCTCATTTTGTGATCGCTGGATCTGATGCAAGCATGTGTAAAAAAAGTTCTGAACCACATGAAAACTTTTTTGACAAAATGAGGAGCTTTTGCAATAAACTCCTCCTGAGAGATTTGTCAAGATAGAAAGAAATCTTGAGAAATAAATGACTTTGCAATTCCACCGACGCTTTTGCATTACTTGACAGCTGAAGATAGATTACATGCACTTTTACACATTATTCACACCGTTGAGCACTTGCAAAATATACATACCTTGTGATTTGTAATCTTCCGAACTACCCACATAGGCACATCTGCAGAAATTAAAACCTGATTCATGAAGAAAGGCTTACAGGGCCTGACAGGAAAATTCAAGAGGAAAGACAATAAAAAACCTACAAATGATGACATTCTAATTACAGTTTATACAGTAGTCTCTTGTTATACTAGCCACTAACATGATGTTAGTGTTCCATTCACTGGTTACCTATGGTTCAAAATCACCAGACTGGGGATGGGTTAAAGAATTACCAATCTGTAAGTAATTGAAGGAACTGACTTTGTTCATACAAACTACACAGTACTTCCAGCTGTCTGGTTGGCCAATGGACTAACATCAAATTATTTTTGACCCATGCATTTCAAAAATCATGGTTTCTTCACCTTACTAAAAAAACAGACTCTATTTTGAAAAGTTTCAAATGAGAGAATGAATCATATGTCGAAAAGATAATTGACTTTCGACCATCCCTTTTTTGGCCTGTGTAATGGCAATTAGAGTTCCTCAAAGTATGTTGCAAGTTCTACACCAGTGTTTGTGAAAGTCATTTCTTGGAAACCGGAAGTAATCTCGAAATGCCATTCCCTTTCGATCAGTCAGTGCATTTCATCTTTGTTTCAAAACACTGGTATTTTCTAGCATGAATAGTCAAGGAATGGCTCTGCAAAATGTCATTCAGAAAACTGAAAAAATTATCATCTACACACAGTTCATGCAATTTAATTTTTAACACAATTTGCAAGATATTTACACACATGATTATATCCATTATTAATTGTTGAGAGAATTAATACAAATTAGAAACCCACTGAGGTTAAATAGAGAGGAAGAGAAACCTTGAACTAAATTTTATGCAATTCCATGAAAGATCAGACTTTCTTTTTTTTTTTTTTTTGATTTCAGCTTTGTAACAACCAAGTGACCCCAACACATTTTAGTTCAGTTAACTGACCTCTAGGTTGCCTGGCACTGCTCTAGTATCTTTGGCAAGTTGCCACTTTTGTGTCTAATGAATTTATAGGGCTTCAAGTCCTTTCAAAACTACAAAATTAGAAGTTCCTGCCAAGTTATGCGACATCGGTCGTGCTTTTAGACATCAGGCATTCGCCATTCGAGTCCCTTGAATTCACTTGAAATTAGGAATTTCATACTTAATGTCTTAAAACAAACTATTGCATCAATTTCTTTAAATTTTGAAATATATTGCTTCTAATTAATGTTATAACAAAAGGTGTCGAAATATTAAAAGATTAAGGAGGTCATGTCGATATTTTGACAATAACTTTTTCACTACTACATCATAATGGCAGAAGCAAGTAAAGTAGATTGCCTGTACAGATTAGGATAATATAAGTTGGCAAAAAGTGGCCATCCAATATCAAACTATCACCGGCGAACCAAATTTCTACTACTTCTACGCTAGTCACAATCACAACTACTGTACTGCATGCAGCCAACCAGCTTTAATGTGGCAAGCAGTCATTTTAATTCTTCCAATGACAGGTACTCACTGCAGGCAGGCACTGTAAGCCTGGTCAATTCCACAGAGTCTTAATGATGAGACAGTAGTAATATAGTGCCTTTATTCATTATCTTCATATGATATTGTCTGTAGATAACAATAATGTTACAGTCAGAAAAAGATACAATATGGTTAAAGTACTTGAACACTTCTTTCGAGGCTCTTTTCTTGTTTTTAAAAAAAATAAAACATGAATTGTAAACTGATCCATTTTACTCCAGTGACTGAAAGATGCCCGACGACACAACTCTATTTCAGCCCATTTCCGGAAGACCTAGCTTGCATGCAAGAAGTGGTCTACTGAAACAAACGCCTGACAGTGAAAATTCACCAAAGAATTTGTTTTAAAAATAAACTCAAGCTTTAAAAAAAAGTGTTATTGTTTTGCGGAGAGTGATATTGGCGTGCCTCAGTGCACTCACCCGCAACTATGCACTTAATTGCCGATTATTTTAAAATAAATTATTGTCAAAACATGAAGTCCTGTGAAGTCCTATGACATTTTCAAACACAGCCATGCTCTCTTGTTTCTTTATATTTTGAAATATTTGCACTCTTTCCATGTTGTTACTACCCAGACTCTGTGCTGAAATAACAAAAGGGCAAAAGTCATATCCGTATTTTGACATAATTATTTCACTGTGATGCAAGAAAGCAAAGTATGACATTGTAAGAATATATGATTGCCCCTGTACATGGATTTGTATTTGGCCAATTTTGTTCATCTGATGCCAGGTCATCAGTAACAAAGACAAAATCTCCTGCAACAAGTCTTCCGTAAAGGTATCATTGAGACTAGCCCTTCAAAAAGCCATTGATTATTACTGGTTGCAGCACACAACAGTCATTTTTTAGCTATCAGTTTTCAACTCATTGAACTGCTATATCATCTTTATTATTATGAAAATAACAACAAGGGTATAGTCACAAACAGATGTAGTAAAGTAAACTTCTTCAATGCCTGTCCAGATGCCTTTTTTCGATTTGAAGAAAGAAAACACTGGTGACAGATCAATTTTACTCCTGTAACTGGAAGATGTCCAAAGTCAGTACTCCATTTCCGCCGGTTTCCTGAAGACCAAGTGTGCATGCCAGGAGTAATCCTGTGAAACAAATGCCTGACAGTGAAAAATCGCTAGAGAATTTGCCTAAATAAACTTGAGCTTAATGCAACATAGTAGATTGATCAGTGTGTCTGGAACTGAGCTTTAAAGTTAATGTATGTATTGTCCATTTAGGCTTAGATACTATTATTTTGACTAGTTGACCTCAACAAAACTTGATCATCAAAAAACATGAGGGATGACTGCAAATTATGAAGATCACCTTGAAAGTTGTTGCTTGTGAACTAGTGCAGACTGAATGGCTGAGCAGAAATATGATATCAAATGTAAGTACCTAGTTGTCCTGTTTAAGTATTATTTTGCAAGTGCTCATGTAAATAATACAAAAAAGTGCATGCAGTCTATTCTTTGGTATCAAGAACTGCAAGAACTACTACGGAGCCAAAGTATTTTTGAAGCAAGTGTGGTATTTGCATAACAACATAACTGCAATTTTCAGTTGCCCTTCTCAGCCTATTGCCCAACTACTTTCTTGCTTGCTTCCATGCTAAAATACAATTGTTTGAGAATTGTAAATTGCCATGTACAATTAGGTCTGTGTAGTTGCCTTGGTCCTTTTTTATCTCTCTTAAACACATACTTGGCGGTTTGTGTAATGGTCAAATAATGAAAGCCTTGAGAAAAAATGGTAATCAAGGGTCATGCGGTTTGTTTCTGCGATAACTATTAGCTTTATTACGATATTTCTCGGATGCCAATAGCTGAACAGTGATATTGCAAAAAACTTTAATGTTAAGAAGGGCATGAGTAATGCATCAATACATTGGATAACTTCTTATGAGCAAGCAATCTTGTTCTCATAAAATGTTTTATATTAAACAGAACACATTGACCACAACAAGATGGCTATGGATGACTGCATCACAACCCTGGCAATCAGAAATCTGACCTTCATGGAATTTGTCACATATCTAATGCAAGGGCAGTACAGTTCTAGTGATTGTAAGGAAATCAGTCATGTCAAGCCTTATTCTTTCATCAATTATATCCCTCAGTATTGTCCGACATTGTTCATTTCATCGATTGGTTGTGGTTACACTTTGGTTGCTATTGGTGTGATGTGCTCTTGTGGTATCGTTTCACTGCTAGTGTAACATTAATTGAGAAATATGGTTGATAACCTACCTTTGTACAACTTTAATAACATTACCTCTCCATTCACCGAATATTCCTGCAGAAAGGAATATTTTCATCAAGTAGCAAGCTTTTAAGACACAAACTCTGACAAAAATTATTTAATAACCACACAACAAGTAACCAAGGAAATCATCGTCAAGTCTTTGTGAGTTACTAAATCAGATTAATTAAATCACTTGACCCAAGAACGGTAGCCTGTGAAAAGTGGTGATGCAATGTGGGACGAGGCTGCAACATTGTCTTCTTTTCTTGCAAAATCGAATGTCTTAGAAGCTAAACTATGACAAGGATATTTCTATGACCTTTCTCTTTGCTCTTTTTCCCTAGGCCACTTCACATCTGAAGGTCCCACAGCCTCTGATGTCCAGTTTATATCAATGCAGACCTTAATTTAGGACAGATTTAAAATGTTTGCAGATTTAAATTGTTTGAAATTCAATATTTTAGAATTCCATATCGGGAAAAAAATAGTTGATATACTGCATATTTACTATAGTCAATCAATTTTCAACAGACAAGGAAAGACTGGACGTTGGGAAATATTCAAAATATTCCTTGAATTTCGAGTTTACTCTATTTTTCAACACATTCCAGACCATTCTTTATGCAACACCATGTCTTGGTAGAACATAGCCAGAATTCTGAATACAGATGCCTATACAGAGTGTTGTCAGAGAGAATGCTGTAGCTCCAAGATTGTCATAAGGTACTAGACTGCTGGTGATACAATCCACAAATAAATTGATTATCAGAGTGTTGACTTTGTAGTGACACACATTGTGCATTGTGTTGAGTCCACTGGAGTAGTGGCATAGGACCTATTTGCAAGTAAAGCACTCCACAGTGAGCATTTACTTTGTTATCTCTTATGTATTTCCACTCCAGTTTATTTGGGCAACAATCATGTTGAGTCATCAATCATCAACACTGCCAGGACACAATTATGGATACTCAGGTCTGGGTAAAAATGGTAAACTTTGTAAAATACTGGAGGGCTGTACGTAAAGTTACATTGGTACGATTGCGAATTTACTTTAGGGAAATGGAGATAAATAAGGGTAAGCACGATTGAGGACAAAGCAGTCTCTGAATGTGTGAAACTTGACAAAACAAAGGAAACAAAAAAAAAGACTTATTAGATATGCATCATTAGACATTCAATAAAGAAATAGTACTAAATAGCAACACCACATCAATTCTCACTAAACAACACTTGCGTAATGTTATTAACATATGAATGTTCTTTCTACCAGGTGTGGTGCAGCTTAGTCATCAAATGGCCTTTCTTTTTCTTTTATGGAATTTTTTTTTCTAATTCTCAATTAATTAATTCTTGATATTTTCAGATTGTATGAAAATAAGGATGAGGTTAAGCGTCAAATACACAATGATGATAATGTTCCAAAGTTATCATTATTTCTATATTTGTCCTCTAACTGGACCAGAAACAGGAGCTAATACTGTGTAAGTTCTCTGGCTTGAACCGAGAATTGGCTTCCAGTTCTTTTTCAAATAAAATATATTTTCGATTATTGTCAGTTCTTGAATGCTAACCAGAGTACAATCATAATTTATAAATCAGTGTGACTTTGCACTTCTAACTATTGCATGTCAAACAAGGGGTCAGCAATTGTCTCATCAACAAAGGACATATGAATTTCAATAACAGAGGCAAAATATGACATATCATCTGCCCCCATTCCAAAAATTGTCAGCAAGTTTGGCTTTTGCTTCCCCACAGCTAACCAAACACATTCAGTGAGTTTGCAGACCAATGCATCACATCACATTTAAAACTCAGTTTAAGTAGTCGATCCAAGCTTTCAGGCCAAACTTGTTCCTTTTTGATAATCAAGACATAGCTTTATTTTGTACTCACTCTGGAGACTCTGCTATAGTAATGGTATTATATTTGAAATTTTAGGAAAAGCAGATAATCTTTTTTCAATTTTTTAATCCACCCAGAAAGTCCTTCTCCATCGTTTTTCAGAATATTTTCACCTGGTTTGTATTCAGTTTTCAATGGTTTAGATTTTACAGTCCAGCATTTCTATTGGCATTCGTTATGAACTATATTAACCTGCTGTGTAACATTAGCTCATTCGCATCAATTTTTCCTTATCCAGAGTCAGGATATTTTAGTTTCTGGTAAGTTACACATATCAAGCACTCAGCGGAAAAGGGCAAATTAAGTCATAGCATGACTAACTTTGGCACAGCGACTGTTATAATTCTGCTGTACGATGAAGATGGATGTGACTGGAAACACTCTACAAAGGGGCAAACATGTGATATATATATTTCCCTCAGTCTGACACTCACCTTTGAGTATTCTCAGTGACATGCCAATTTTACATAACAACCATAGGCAAGTAACAGTATCTGTCAGCGAGTATGTCTTTTTCGTGTCTCATGCAAGTGCACATTCTCTACTCTACTGTTTACTTATACTACTTAATATACGTTGTTTAGTGTTAAAGATGAAGCCTCTTAAAATGATGAGATTTTCTATATACTACTAGTAACTGTTGTTCACAAGGGCCCTGTGATTAGTCTCCTTCCAAACTCTTGAGGACATGCTTGACTTCTTTCGTTGTGAAAAAAGGATGTCTTTCAAAAATGAGCCCTCCAAAAGAGCAAGTTACATAATCATTGTTGACTTTAAAGGTAATGTTAATAAGATGAAAACCTACATAATGAAAAATGTGTATCTTGTCAAAATCACTTTTCAACAGGGGAGTCAAACCAATCAAAATTAGGCACACACATTCGACTGTACAGTGAAATCTCATGAAGTTTTTGGCTACAGGCCATTTGCTCATGCTACAATGAGATCAAATCAAAAATGTGTCTCTGAATGTGAAGAACTAGAAGAAATACAATTATTTACATACATGGGACTTTTTGGTTACAGATAGTTCTGAGGTAAACCATTAATCAAAAGCCTGAGTATATAATTATAGAATCTGATCAGAATCTAGAATCTGACTAAATTCTTTTCTGGAAAAGGCAACAACTCATAGTGAGTTTGGCTTCTCCTTGTATATCAAAAATTCTTTGATCCACCAGTATCAGGAACAATTTTTCCATACAAAAATGTTTTATATGTCAATCCTCTAACCTATAGATAATAAAGTTTCATCCCTTTTCTTTTGCTGACCATTAAATTTCATCCCATCGACCCTCATACCATTTTCATTTATCCCCCTTCACCTTCATTTATCATTTCACCTTTCAACACTTATTTTTAAGAATATTGTGATTTCATTTTATTTGACATTATATGAAAAACATGTGGCAATTAATTCAAAATTTAATATGAATTTATTTAAATTTTTTTCCAATAGGTGGCATTCACGGTAGCGCCATGTGCATGGCAAAGTGAATGTCTCCTGACATTAAAATTATAAGACTTTGTTTTTTACTCATTGTAATTGTATATGAATTCATGTCAAATAAATATTTCTGTCTGTCTGTCTGTCTGATCAGAAAGTGAAGTTGAAATAGTAATCCTCTAAATGACCCTCACTATCCACCTCTGACATCATGTCAGTATGTTCGAACAATTTGGAAATGGGGTACATTAGTTCCATAAATGTATGTGTTGTGTTTTTTGTTGGGAGTTCTTCAGGAAATTTGTCTGTCACGTGACCTTTCAGCATTTCTTACTTTTACTCATCGTGACACAGTAAAACCTGCTGCATTACTATAACGGCAGCTACCGTAATGAATACAACAACGAACCATTTTATGGCCAACAATTGTAGTTTTAATGGAATCTATTGTTGTTTCAACGGTATTGGCCATATAAGTAATGTAGCTTTTCCTGTAAACATGTATATATTATAGATTTGAAACTGCTCTCCCAAATGAATGAAAGGTGAATGTAATGGAATTACCAAAATACTTACTCAAGATGTCTGTCCAACTTGACAAATCTCTGTAAAGGAGCCTCTTGTAAAAGTTCCAAATATATCCCCAAAGTGTTTACAGTTCAAAACTTTTACACATTTTTACATCAGATCCAGCAATCTCAAGAGTGAGTGACAACAATCGGGAGAAGAATAATTAAATCTCTGAAATCACTGGTATTACTGCATTTGGTCTTTGGCTGTTGATGCCCATTGATGCCAGAGTTGGGAAATTACCCAACATATTATGCTTCAATTTTATAACTTTACATGTGGGATCTAGTTATTATATAAAAAAAGGTACAGTATTTAATTAACTAAAACAATATAAAGAAGGCAATATTGTTTATCTTCATGCCTAGGTTAATCTTTATCTTAAAAAAAAATACTAACTTGGCAATAGCTGCCAGGACTAGCAAATCAATTTTATTAGCATGAGGTAATAAAAGGTCCTGAACATCTGAACAGTTATATGTATATTGTTAAGGGTCCACAACTTCTAAGTGACATTGAAGGAAACATTGGTGTTATTAAAGCCAAGAGTAAAGCAGCGATGCAGGATAACCTCACGGCAAGCAATCTTGGCTTCATAAATTTTTTTTTATTGAACATTGGAGACTGACCATAACAAGCAGTCAAGGGACTGAAAGCGAGGACAAAAAATATCACAAACATAAATGTGGGAATCAATGCTGCGAAGGTCTTGGCTGTAGATGACTGCTTCACAAGCCTGACAATCAGACATTCTTGGACCTTGTAAGCATCCAATATAACAAAAGCAAATATTTTCATGTGACCTTTCCTTTTGGTCTTTTACCCGCCAAGCCACTTCGCAATATGAAGGTCTTTGCGGCTCTGTTGTCCAATTTATGTCAATGGTGACATCCCACAGTCCCTGTTTCATATCTAAAGGTCAATCACTGCATAATCAAATTCATGAATCAATGACATTCCTCAGGACTTTCTTGACAGATGAGAAAAGGAAGCCAGGATTCTCAGACAACTAATGGTGAACCCAAATGCCCAGTGCTTAGAATACATGTAAATCAGATGGACCGAACAAGGTCAGGGTTGTGGACTAAGCAAATTGGGTAAACTTCCTCGCATGTACTAAGGTAATCCACTCCAACTCCATTTTAATTTCTAAAGGAAGCTCTTCCTGTTTTCCTGATGCACCCGTTGGAACCCAACAGTTATTCTTCTGCTGATATGCTAACCTCCTAACTAGTATACAGAGGCAAAAAACTATTTATTCTTTGCTAAAAAGTAAAATGACTATGTATACATCAATTTCTTTGCAAGCTACCAGCACTTGCACAAATCTACTTTTATCTTTCCCCGAGGGCAAAACCAAAATCAGCATGACTCCCTAAAGGAAAATGATTTTTTTTTCATCAGTGATCAAAATACTGCCCCTAACAAGTCGCAACTGGGCGATTTGGGAAGCATCAATCATTAGCAGCAAGAGACAAATGACTTATTGGCATCCCAATTTGGCTTTAAAATGGCAATTTGAGTTCCTAAGAGTATGTTGCTGGTTCCACACTGATTATTGTGAAAGTCATTCTTCACACAAAGGATTAGTCTTGTCATGGCACTTCCTTCGTGTAGTATCATACTTTGTTGCCAAATGCTAAGCAATATGGGAACAATAGGATCTTAAAGAATTTATTCCCTAATGTACTGTGCATGTGAGATGGTGCAGTCCTTGAAGTCAGCTAATAATTGTTGAATGACTCATACAGAACTCATCTTAGGATATCATACTTTGTGGTTAAATGGATGAGATCCTCCAAATTCAACACTCTTAGAAGATTATGTTCTTGGTGTCATTAAAGTTATGATTTGTGGTGGTCTTTTATGTTTGAATAGGTACCCTACAAGCAAGCTCAATTTGCTCCTTTGCAACAGCAACACAACAATTTAAAACACATATCAAAGCAAACAACAACAACAACCAGGAGATTTGATGAAATAAAGTTCTTTGGGAATGTTGTCCATTACTGCATACTTAAAATTAAAATACATCATATTACTCCACTCTTAGCCTGATAATTCACCTGGAATGGTAAATTGAGATTGGCTTGTTGCCTGTCTTTCAAGAAACTTCGAGAAACAATTTGTCTCAAGAGGAACACATTCTCCATGATAATGCATGAATGGGCTCTCTCCTTCTAATCAATATGATTTTATCTGCAAAAGGCTACATGAAGAAAGCTGGCATGTCAGTTAGTTCAAATACATGAGGTGCTCCAATTCTGTAGTCATAATCCCTCAATGATCACCACCAGCAAGGGTCTCTGAGAGTTGAATAATTGGATATTGCCTCCAGACAACTGGTAATTGACACTAGGGTGCATTAGCCTCAGAGGATATGCCTTTTTCCCACTACATCAAAACAGAGAAACATCGCAACATCTTCACAACTCTAGTCTTGTTTGTTTAGCTAAGCCTTAAGCAAACTGCAAGTTGTACAAGACGACGTAACCTCCAGCTGTCCTACTTTGATGTGCGAGATGGTCACGCTGGTCAGCTGTAACAGCTTTAGGCTAAGATAGGTCAATATGAGGTCATCAGCTACCTTCCCATATCCCTCAGTAACAAGGTCACCAGACTTCATTGATGATTTCATGCTGGTAGGATTTATCCCTCGTAGATATTAGATATTAGATAAATGATCATTTGATGGACATACTTTTTTACATTTATATCTTTAGTTTTCTGTTTTACTTCTTAACAGAGTGTGAATATTCCTATAAAATGTGTTCCCAATCATATCAATTTTTATAGACAAAAGAAAAATTATCAAAGAAAATCCAACATGGACTGTGACAAATTATTGATTTATCGCATTTCCGTGATATTATGGATTTCTGCAGTTTTGAAATTTCTTTGTCCTGAAGTTTGAGAGATAAATGATTGTGAGCTTAGAAGCATTTGTTAGATAAAGTATTTTTTCAAATTTCCAACATTTCTATGACTTGGATTAGGCTGAAAATCCAGATCAACTAGTAACTAGAATTTGAAATAGAAAACATATGCCAACTAACTCCACAAAAGTCCTGTCACCTATCTTAAAGTGTTCAGTAAGAAGTGCAAACAATTTTTCATGACAAAAATGACTGGACGAACTTTGGGCATGATGGTATATTACATTTTTGCCTGTGTTATTGAAATTAATACACGCTTTGTAGAAGTGACAATTGTAGAAGTGACAATTGCACTTAGTTCTTTTTAGTCAAACAATGGTTGGAAATGTAAATTTAGTTGGTACAGGCACATCTTTTTGATACAATCAATAGGGTGCATCGTCTGCCCCTATATCTTCAAAACTTCATGCACTTTTGCCTGATTGTTCCTTTGTATCAAAAAAGAAGCCCTGCAAAATTTTAGGAAAAATGTCTAATGCTAAAGGGTGGCACAAAAGCCTTGAAATTTCAGTGTTAGGTCATGTTTTGGCAAATCGCAGTTATAAATAATATTGTCAATTTTCTTTTTAGTGATTTCTGGATGGCACAGTTAGATTCCTTAGAAAGAGAGCATCTTCTTTTTTATAAAGAAAAATGTGAAAAAATCAAAAACAGGATTTTAATATGACTTCGCGAACTCTAAGAAGTCTATGAAGTGAGGATGTGGTCTACTACATCATCTGATAAAACCTTGATTGAATTATGATGTAGTCAGAAGAAAAAGAGAGACAGAACGGTGTCTCAATGAACTGTTGTATTTCTGATATTTACATGTAATTTATGCAAATTTGCACATTTGAATTTGATGAATTTCCAAAGCATCATTTTTTGTCAATTTTGGACCACCCAAAGGCCACATTCGATCAGATTGAAATTTTGCATGAGGTGTTTTTACGGGCAAAGGTGCAATGTGGCAAAAGTGCAAATGAAAAAGACAATTTTTTAATTTTTAAGGGGCAGACGATGCACCCTAACAATCAAATTATCTACCACACCATAAAATTTGAACATTTGAACATATTTCATTGAAAAACAATTTCCAGAAATAACCATTCTGATGAGCGGCATTTTTGCAAACAGGGTACTTGAAATTGGCTGAAAAGGTGAAACACGAAGGGGTATAGAAGTTTTGAGAATTAACGATATTAAAGAGCTTCCCCTGCTACATACGTAAGAGTGTTTGATGATCAAACTTAAATACCTGGTGCGAGAATGAAAAGTTCAAACACAGTCTTATTCATTATGAATGGATGTGGTTGTTCTAATAAGAAGAACTTGTGTTCAATGTCTGAAGATGAACATCTGGTTATAGTCCATTTATTTTCTTCCTTTCTTTTTGGTTCTGCCCAGGCCATTGAATTTTTGTAACTGATTGTCCTGACACTAAACTAATGCTTATTTATTCCACTAATATAAATGTGTGGCCTTACTGTGGCAATTTTGCTGTGGATAAATTTGTCAAGGCTATATACATTGCCACTGTTTTCATACTAGCAATATTTTAATTCAAAAGTGTTACCATTTCTAGCCAAGTCCATGAATTCACAATTGTGTTCTGACAGTGGTGATAATTGATTGCTCAACATAGTTGCTGCACAAATAATCTGGAGTAGGCTATAGAAGACATGAGATAAAAAAACAACGAATGCTCATTGCAAATGGATCCTTAGCCATCACTTCTGCCAAGTCAACACAGTGCAGAATGTGTGTCACTACAAAGTAAACACTCATGTAATAAATCCAGCCGCATAGTATCATCTGGCACCTGGCACTGAATAAGAAACTCAGAGCTACACAAGTGTGTCTCCATATTCATACTCAAAAATAAATTTTCTGCAGCAAATTCTACAAGTGTATGCTTGTTTCAAGATAACTGATCACTTATGAGAACAATTGGAAATATTGATGATCCATGACACACAAGCTGTCCAGCCAAAATCTTGATTAGGCAGTTTTCAAACTTCTGGACAGCAAACAAGGGCAGTGGGATATCCAAATTGACAGAAAGTGAACATTATGAGGCCATGGGACCTTCAAATGTGAAGTGGCTTAGAGCTCTTTGCAGATTGGCGGTCCACTAGAAAAATAACTTTTTTTCTTTTCAACTTGCAAACTGGCATATCTGTCTTCATCGTATGGCCAGAATTAAAACAGTTGCCTACCCGGAGTTAGTCATGCTTTGATTTAATTTGCCCTTATTAGATGAGTGCTTGACATGTGTGACTCACCAGCAACTTAAATATCCTTACTATGGATTTAGGGAAAAATTGGAGCAAGCGAGCTTCTGTTTCACAGTAGGTTAAATCATTTCCTAACAAAATTTGAAACACTGCAAAGAGCTCCAAGGAAAAAAAAAGAACTAGGGTCATATAAATATCTCTGTTCCAGTCTGTCATCTAAAATATCATATTTTGCAGTAAAAGAATATCTGATTATGTAGGAGCCCCTCCTGATTTGATGCAACAATTCCATGTTATCAATTTTGATAATTGTCGGACAAAGGAGGAGTTAATGGATTGTAAAAGGAAAGAAAAAAACACAGTCCAGTCACAAGCAACCAATAAAATGTATAACTATGCGGCAATACAAGTGGATATTATCGAAAAAAGCTTAACACTTGATGCGACTGATTAACTGACAATCACTAGATCTATTCTGCCCAAGCACCTGACAGCAGACAATTTCCATGAAGGTCTGACTGCCGGGGTTGTCAAGCAGTCATCTACAGCCATATTCCTTCAGTGAATTGATGCCTATATTTATGCCTGGGATAGCTTTTTGTCCTCCCTTGCAGTCCCTTGGCAGGTTGTTATGGTCAGTCGGCTCTGTTCGATATAACAAATTTCATGAGGCCAAGATTGCTTGCTCATAAAGTTATCCAATATATTGATGTATTACTCCCAACCTTCATAACACAAATGTTTCTTGCAATATCAATATACAGCTATTGGGTTCCTGGAAATTTCATAATAGTGGCAAATGGCTATTGCAGAAAATAGACGCTTGCCCTTTGGTTAGCACATCCTCAAAATATCATTATCTGACCATAACACACATGGGCGTGTAAGTGTCTATGGGAGATAAAGAAAGACCAAGGCTGATCAAATTGTCCATGGCAATTTACAGTTCTCAAACAACTGTATTCCAGCAAGGAAACAAGCAGTTGGGCAATAGGCAGAAAAGAGCAACTGAAAAGCAATTTTCACATGCATTGCCATATAATTTCTTCAAAAATAGCATCATTTGATGTCAAAATCTAACAAATCCTTTCTGTTAACGAATTGTATAGACATAGTAATATTTTAGCAACAGATTAAAAAGACAGTTAAGTAGCAAAACTAGCAATGAGTGAAGACTGAATAAAGGTCATGATTGGCTGAATAGGTATGAACAAAAATATCGGGCATTAATTTAGTCTGAGCATAACACTCACATGTTGGTAAAAAAAAAATGGTGGTAATGCCTTTGACCTCAGAAATGCAATTATATTTCTCTTCCAATGTTCTTGCCCACTGTTGAGATTGAGGGATCTGATGCCAGCATTTGTATAAAAAGTTCTGAACAGCATGAAAACTTTTGCATTAAACTCCTCCCGAGAGATTTGTCAAGTTGAAAAGACACCTTGAGAAATAAATGACTTGGCAATTCTACAGACACTTTTGCATTACTTGACAGCATAAAGTAGATTACATGCATGTTTTCACATTATTCACATTGGTGAGCACTTGCAAAACATACATACCAGAAAACCTTGCGATTTGTAATCTTCCCAAATAGGCACATCAGCACATCTGCAGGTATTGATAATTGATTCATAAAGAAAGGCTGACAGGGAAATTCATGTAGAAAGAAATAACCTAGACATGACTTTCTATTTACAACTTATACAGTTGCCTTGTTACACCAGCCATTTTTAATGTGGCTCAAAGAGTCACATAGAATATGACAATAATGTACTAAGTTAGTCTTTCATTCACTGGTTGCCTATAGCTCAATATCACCGGTCTGCAGATGAGTGAAAAGATCACCCATCCATATTTATTTGATGGAACTGACTTCGTTCACAGAAACCAAGTAGTACTTCCAGCTGTCTGTTGGCCATTGGACTAATACCAAATGACTTTTGCCCATTATTTCAATATACTTTAAATCATGGTTGTTAAAACATTGTGATGGCACAACAGACGAGTCTATATGGAACATCATATGTCAAAAAGATAATAGACATTCGACCGTCCTTTTTTGGCCTATGTTATGGCAATTAGAGTTCCTCCCGAGTATGTTGCAAGTTCTACATCATTGATTGTGAAAGTCTCTCTTACAAAAGGAAGTAATCTCGAAATGCCATTCCAATTTAATCGATCAGCCCATTTCGTCTTTGTTTCAAAACACTGGAATGTTCCAGCATGAATAGTCAAGGAATTGCTCTGCAAAATGTAATTCGAAAACTGAGAAAAACTAACCATCAAGATATATGTAAAGGGTATACCATTCAATTTCGAACATAACTTGTTAAGATATTTACACAGTTGACTATAATTGCCTTTATTAATTGCTGGGGGAATTGATGAAAATGAGAATCCAAATGAGGTTCTATTAAATCCAAAGAAAGAACCTTTAAAATTTAACAGCTACTTAAATTATGCAAATGCATGAACGATCAGACCATTAACTTTTTCTTTAATATTGATTTCAGCTTTGCAACATCCCAGTGACCCCAACATATTTTAGTTCAGTAAAAAGACCTCTAGCTTGCCTGGCACTGCTCTAGTATCTTTGGCATGCTGTCACCCAGACCCTTTTGTGTCTATTGAATTTTCAGCCCAAGTTTATTAAGACATGATTAAAAGTTCCTGCCAAATTATGTGACCACAGTGACGCTTTTAAACATCAGGCATTTGGCCGTTCGAGTCACTTGAAATCACTTGAAGTTAAGTATTTCATACTTAAAGTCTTCAAAATATTCACCTCATTGCATCAATTTCTCCACATTTTGAAGCATATTGATTCTGATTCATCTTATAGCAAAAGGTGCTGAAATATCATGACGATATCTTGACAATGACATTTCACTGTGGTAGAAGCAAGTAAAATAGATTACCCCTACAATTTGGCCTATAACGGCTATACAATACCAGACAATCACTGACAAAGCCAAATTACAACACATCTATGCTAATCACCCTCAAAAATAGCCTCCTGAGGATGATTATTGAGACTGTGTATTGATCACTACCAAAATCAGACCAGTATGTATCAGCCAGTTGGAAGAGCATCATAGTCATGCATGCAACCAACTAGCTTCAATGTGATAAGCAGTCATTTCAATTCTCCCAATGACAGGTCCTCGTTGCGGGTTGACACGGTAAGCCTGGCCAACTCCACAGAGTCTTAACAATGAGACAGTGGTACTTTCGTAACTTTATTCTTTATCTTTTATGTTATAGTTTGTCAATAACAACAAAGTTAAAGTGATAAAAAGATACAATATGGTAAAATTACATGAACACTTATTTAGATGCTCTTTTCTTGTTTTTTTTTTGTCTTGAAAACAAAACGTGAGGTGAATTGTAAACAGATCCATTTTACTCCAGTGACTAAAAGATGCCCAATGACACAACTCTATTTCCGCCCATTTCCGGAAGACCTGGTTTGCATGCAAGGAGTAGCCTAGTGAAACAAATGCCTGACAGTGAAAAATCACTAGAGAATTGCTTAAATCAACTCAAGTCTAAGGTTGTAGGTACACATTTATCGGTCAGGATGGAACTAAAGTACAAAGGTTATAATTATACTCCATTGCTCTCTAAGTAATACTCCTGCAAGCTCCGTTTGACATGATGTGTGTTTGGTGTGTGCAGCTACATGTAACCAACAACTGAAATGCTCTGATCCTGGATAAGAGACAATTGGTGCAAATCAGTACCTGTTTGATAAGAAAATGTCTAACACGTGCTACCAGATGCATGTTTGATAATGATACCTGGACTGTTGAAGTCTTGAAATGAGGAGTACATATTCTGGAAAAAGGAAATGGATAGGAAGACATGTTTAGAAAAATTGCAAGCAATGTAAAATTAGAAAAAGGTTATCAACTGAATATCCTGATCAAGTGAAGACTGCAAGTACTAACTTGTTAATTGGTTTTAAAATGGAAAATGTAGGCTTTCCAACTAACAGAAAGTGTTCTGCCTTCTATGTGTAGGGGTTTAGCCAAAGTTGCAAGCCATATTTATAACAAAAAAGACAGGTCGAAATGAGGGCAAGATATGTCACATTTCTGCCTATGTTATTGAAATTCATTTGCTGCATGTGTGCTAACCTCATGCATCTATTGATGGGGGGTGGGTTGGTCTTGCGGTAGCATTCTGGGCTGCCAATAGCTGGGTCTAGGGTTCGAATCCAGCTCTTGCCGGGTCACCTAGGCCTGTGTTGGACGGCTGTTTCAATCACATTCACCTGATTGCCATGTCCTCCTCCTGTCCTAACAAGCCTACTAAGTCCAAAAAATACAGGACGTAAAGCCCAAATCATCCATCATCCATCCATGCATCTGTTGAAATGTAAAATATCTGTTATTGCACAAGAAGTCAGACAAAATCTTAAATAGGCAGTGTTTAACCTTCTAGACACCAAACAGGGACTGTGGGATGTCAGCATTGACATAAATTGGACATCAGAGGCCATGGGACCTTCAAATGTGAAGTGGCTTCAGGAAAACAAGAGCAAAGGGAAAGGTCACCGAAATATCTTTGGCTTGATGCAGTGCTTGAAATACCAGAAATTTGCCAGAAAAGAAAACAGCATCACCATCCAGTCATTCATTACAGAGGTTGATCAAAGATGAGATGAATTGATCAGCAAGGAAAAGCAAAAATTGAATGCATTGTCAGTTTTTATACTATTGTCTTGAAACTCATCCACAAAAAACCAAGCTGGCCATTTTCTCAACTTCTCCGTGAAGTACAAAAACCTCGCATATAGAAAATTTTCTTGCAAGGGAAAAGGAGCTGCACTGGGGAAGAAAAAGTAGCCATGGACGTGTCAATGGTTGATAAACTGGCAATCACCAAAACTGACCAAATATGTGGCAAATATCATGAATATCTGATTGCCAAGGTTGTGAAGCGATCATCTTCACCATATTCCTTCATGGCGTTGATGCCTATATTTACGTCAGACAGTCCCTTGCAGCTAGTAACGGTCGGTCAGCTCTGTTCGATATATAACAAATTTTTTGTGGCCAAGATTGCTTGCTCATAAAGTTATCCAACATTGATACATTAGTTCCACCCCTCAAAACTCCAATGTTTCTTTCAATATCACTAAGCTGCTGTCGGCATCTTAGAAAAGTTATAACTGTGGCAAATGACCATTGTGCAGACAAACTGTATTAGTCTGTTTTCTGCCAAATGCCGAAAAGAAATTGATTGAACACAAGAGTCTGGTCCCCATTGCACAAATGGCTTCGAAGGTGTTTTTTGTTGAGAAAGATAAATAAGTAAGTCGATAAAGACAGTGTAGTGACCCTTGGAATTTGCAGTTAGCAAACGATACTATTGTAGTACTACAACATATACGGCGTGGGAGGATATATACGTTGTCAATATACAGCGTAATATGTAATATAAAACTGCTAATATGAGATATATTTCTGGTGCTAGTTTTACAAACGGTTCTAAAATGTTTCATCGGTTTCAATGCACGTCAATGCATAACAATAGAGAACTGACAGTGTAAATCAATATCATTCTCATAATAGCATAGTATCATGACTTGCTATTAAAACTTAGTACTTTAAAGTTTCCTCTTTTCCTATTATTTTTCATGAAATTGGATGCAGCTTAAGATCTTACAAGTGGAGTTTAATGTACTTTAGCACAGTGGAAGAACATCTAGGCTGGCACTACTTCAGTGCCTTTGACAAGCTGCAACTCTAACCTTTTTGAGTCTATAGCATTTACAGCTCAAGTCTCTCAAGATCGCAGCATTATATGGTTCCTGCACAGTTACTTGACATCAGACTAGCTTCTGAACGTGGCCACTATTAGTGTTTATAACATGGCATTTTCAACTTCAAAGTAATTGTATCATCAATACATTAAAATATCAAGTATATTGCATTATATATTTTGTATATGGATAATCAATAGGTTTTTGTTAGAAAATATTCAAGAATGAAATATGCTTGAAAGGCTATTCAGATGCCCTACTGGCTGTGTGGTTTCAAAATAAAAAGTCGCTTGGACTGCTATCAGATCCATTTTACTCCAACAATTTGAATTCAAAGAGGAAACAAATGCCTGACAGTGCAACATCTCGTGAATTTAGATGCCTTGGACTGTTGCAAGCCATTTTTAAGCATAAAAGTGGTGGGGATTTTGCCCACCAGGCTCTGCAAAATCCCCACCACTGACAGAGATTTGCCCCACCAGTAAGTGCCCTTTGATTCTTAATTTCACCCTAAAATTTAGCACTTCGCAGTACAACTGGAGGTAAATCCATGAAATTTAATTCCATAATTAATTGAATTATTTATTTGTGGGAATCGTCAATTTTGAAATCTCAAGCCCTGCATGTGAGATATATATGAAACAGTCGTAAAATTCCCTCTTCAGCCAAATCCCTGCCACTGAAATTTGCTTAAGAAAGCCCTGGTCTGTTGGTTTTGAAATTCTGTATCCCCCTTTTTTTTCAAAAAGGTAAATACCACACCTATTATATTTCTCATAATGTTGCACTATTTTGAAATTACTCTTTTTTAAAAAGAATAAAGGTAAATAGCCTTGCCGCCCCTTGGTCAAGAAAACTCTTTTTAATTCTTGCTTAATTTGTCAAGTTTTATATCTAATTTCATCCAATGCTAGGCATTATAGTGGAGAAAATCGCTTCAGTTCTGATCACAGAATTTTCGAGGGTTGACATAAAGGACTCAATTTTTATGGCAAAAAACATCGGAAGAAGCTCACTTTGAAGGCTATACTCTGTGCATTACCTTGATCATTACCACTGATTATTTTTTTGTAAATTTATGAAGAAGATAAGATAAAAATATTCAAAATTGTAAAGCATCAGAAATAAGAAAAGCAGCCGGATATGTGTTACAGATTTGTTTCGATCACTAGATAAATATTTCAAATTAGAACTGTTCAATAATGTCTGTGACGTAATTAAATATAAATTGAATGAATGAGTCTTGGGAAAAGAAGATATCAAACCAAATGTATGTAGTCCTGAGATTCCTGTCTGATGCCAGTATACACAGCCATCCAGTATCAAGTAAATCTGAGCATCAGGCAAATACAAATGTGATCCATTTTATTTGCGGAATATCCTGAAGACCTTGTAGATTGACATACCCTTTCGGTTTCATGTAGATGTGTTGGGATCGGTGTGTGCTCTATAACATACTAAGGGTGGTGAGGGGAGAGAGTGAATACAAATACTCAATAGACCAATGGATTTTCCATTCAGGATGCTCAGCTGATCTGATATCAAAGTGGTTTTGATATAATGTAAATGTAATATATATTTTGTTACATAGATTTGATTTTCGATCAGACTTCAGAACGGTAACTACTATAATCATTTGCATTACATTATACAGTCGATGAATGACGAGTGTTTATGGAAATACTCATGATTTCTGCACTTTTCTTTAACACTTGACATTCTTGACTGTAAAGAGTTATTTACAATTTTTGTCTAAAAAGAAGAAATAAACAATGAATGAGTCTGAGTCTGATTTTGTATAGGGGTTGTCTAAGAAAAGACATTGTCAAACATTGTCATAGTCAGGTGAAATCTTAGAGGTTAAAGTGAATTATTACAATTAGGTAAGCAATATGGGCCTTGTCAAATGACCGAAAAAAAAAGTTCCAATATCTCTAACCTGCGGCATATTTCTTAACTGGCAAAGCCTCACTATCTGTCTGGTATTTGTGCCGAAATTTGGTGACACAAATGACTGATGCTGTTGAATGGCTCACATTTGTACGAAGATCTGCAGTTTCTTTCACTGAAAGTCTATAGTTTTCTATCCAGTGACTTAAATTTGACTTCCTAAATATGTCAACAATCTGTAACCATTGACATTAATGCTGAATGCATATTCGTAAAATTACCATTGTTGGAAATCTTGATTGGCATAAATTTGACTTCAGAATCCACATGGCCTTCAAATGTGAAGTGGTTTGAGAGGAATAAGAGAAAAGAGAAAAGACAATGAAAAATCTTGAAACTTTCAGCTTGGAAAACATTTGATATGAACAACAAGAGAAGACAGCAATACCATGTGTTTTGTGCAACTCCTCATTTGAAGAACCGATACCAGCTTATTATGTCGACCATTTCCTTACGACAGACAAGTAAATTCCACATGGCAACTCCAGGCAAAAGGCAACAGACGCTTAATACAACAAGGCTGTAAACTGGAAAATATTTTGCACAATACTGCTGGATATTATCAGCAAAGTTATAGCACTCGAGATGACTGATTTGCTGGCAATCACTAGCCCTGCACCCAATATGTGGCAAATTCCATGAAGGTTGTGATAGCCAGGGTTTTGCAGCGGTCATCTATAGCCGCATTCAATCATGATTATTATGTATGGGCTATTTTCAGTCATGCTTGTTACGGTCAGGCCTTTTTGTACAATATAACAAATTTATGAGGCTCACACCACTAGCTCATATAGTTATCCAAGATTGATACATTACTTCTGTAGTTCTAAACACAAATGTTTCTTTCAATATCACTTAATATCTGCCAAGCTGTTGGCATCTTACACACGTCAAAACTGACAAATGACCATTGTGCAGAATAACTACTTGGATATTTTCTCTGTCCAAAGCCAAAAATAAATTTGTTGACCACAAAAGTCTGGTCCCTATTGCACAAATGGCCTCAAAGGTGTTCTTGTTGAGAAAGATCAAAAATCGAGCATACAATAACATTCTCTTTTTTCTATAATACTTCACAACTTCGCTGTATGGGTACTTGATAACTTATTCAAAATTGCAGATTGCAAGCATATATTTGTAAAGGTTATTCACCACTAGAGAGGGGATATATGATTTACCACCCGAGGGCTTTGGCCTGAGGTGCGATAAATGCATATATCCGACCCCATGGTGAACAACCAGTTAATACCATAAGACAAACGCTCGAACAGTCAAACAATAGATGATAAGTGAACAACAAAGAATATATAGGATTTATTGCAGTGATATACAAGCTTGTGATTGGTCGAAAGGTATAAAGTTATTTATTTCCTCGGTCTTGCAACTATTCAAAAGCTGAAGAAGACAAACAATTAAGCATGTGACATCAGTGATTAAATTATCCCTTCCCCACATGGATTTAGCTCACTTTGAGATTTTAGATTGTAATGCCGTAGTCCCACAAAAACATCAAAAACACTTCTAATGACAAAATTTGAAACTTTCTGAAAACTCCAGCATAGCGATTTTTCAACTACGGAAGACATCTTGAAAATGAATTGATAACAGGGGTTCATTTGAGCTCTCCCATCTCTGATAAAGGTTTACAGAATGGATGACAAGAACACGTTTTTACATATATATACTTTGTTCCTATATAGTGTAATAGTAAAACTGCAAATATGAGATTTCTCGAGATAGTTACACTTATGGTTCTGAAATTCCCCTTCATTTATTTTCAACATGTTAATGCATAGCAATAGGGAACTGACAGCATAAATCAATGTCATTCCAATAGCTCTTGTTGAATGCATGGTTCTGTCATTCTAAAACTTCTGTAGAGTCTCTTTTTGAAAAAAAAGTTAACGCCTCTCTCTATATACATTGTATTTCAGTTAACATTGTGCAATTGTGATATGACTCTTTAAAAATGACAGTATATGCAACCTTGCTGCTTGGGTCTAGAAAACTCGTTAATTCTTGCTTTTTCCAACTTTCCATCCAATGTCATCCATTGCTAGGCAATAAAATGGAGAAAATCGCTTTAGTTCGGATCACAGAATGTTTAAGGGTTGACATCAAGGGCTCAACTTGAATGCCGAAAAACATGAGAGGTGGCTGTAAATTAAGAAACTCACTTTGAAGGCAGTCTTGAGCAGACGCTCTCTTGACATGAGGGGGGGGGGGGGGTGGACGAGGCAGCATGCCGAGCGTCTTGGAACAAATGTGTGACCTACTTGTCGCAAAACTAAGGTTGCCCAATGCAAAGTGTCGAGAAACAAATATGCACAATGTCATTGTCTCCCATGGTTAGTTCTAGCCCTGCTTCGTTATGATGTATCATAACAACATCATCATTTGTGTCAAAAAGTTCACTAGACATTCTAACAAGACATTTTGTAGAGGACTACTTGCTAGCCTAATCACGCACCTGTTCAGTCATGTGCCAATCCACCAAAAACTGGGCCAAGCTGTCAAGCTTGTCAACTGAAGCTCCGTGAATATGTCAGGAAGGTTGGTGTTGATATTTAGAATTCCAGAGCACTCAGAAACATTTTGCCACCCTGCTATCCTTAAAACCTACTTCTAAGTCATATATGAAGTCATATATGAAGCCCAGCAGTGGCATGCACGAGAGCCATGCTTGTTTTGTTGTGACTGGAGATTGTTGCTAAAAATAGACTGAACTTTGAGGAATGTTTAAATTTTTTGCAATTTCACAACTGAAATATGCCATCTTCGCTTCAAAAGACATGATTTTCAATGTAACTAAATAGTTACATGCAAACTTGGTTATTTATTCAAGTTTATAACAAGTTTATCTGCTATCCACGGAAACAGTCGATCATTTGTCATCAGACTGGCAGGCCTGCACCCTGCCCCAACCCTCTCGCTAGGTGGCATGCCAGTCTGTTTTCAGACTGCTTTGAAGGCTACACTCTGTGTAGTTCTTTGATATTTGCCACACACTACTGGTTGTAAATATATGCTGTAAGAAAAGCTATAATAAATATTCAAATTTTGATAAATCATAAATAGAAAGAAAAAAACTGGGTACGTGCTGCACTGCTGCATATCTGTTTTGATTACTTGATGATTATTTATAACTAGAATAGTTCAAATATGGTTGTCACTTTCTTTAAAAATAGGCCTATAAAGTAAAATTCTTGGATGAGGTTTGGAGAAAAAAATTCAAACCAAATGTATGTAACCTAGTCTGATGCCTGTATACACAGCCATCCGATATCAAGTGCCCTTATGTAAATTTGAGCATCAGGCAAATACTAATGTGAGCCGATATATTTGCTGAATATCCAAGAGATCTTGTAGACAGACATGTCCTGTCGGTTGCATGTAAATGCGATTGGTGTGGTGTGCTCACTAACGTACAATGGGTGGTAAGAGGGAAAGCAAATACAAATGATAGATATACTGAACAAAAGGGATGATGTTACAGAAAGAACAAAGAGTTTTCCTTTCAAGAAGCTAAGCTGATCTAAAATCAAAGTGGTGTTGATAGATTGTAAAGTAAAAATATTTTACAAAATTAGTGTTGTGCACGATTAAATTCCAAAGCAACAACTTCTGTTATGTTTCTGCAGTAATTAAATGCATTATTTGAAGTTATTTTCTAATGACAGAGTAATAGATATTGAATGAAGCTATTTAAAATAAATTATGTCAAACCAGAGGAATGGGTACCAGTGGACTGTAAACCTTACAGCATGGAATGGCCTACTACCTTGTTTCCGTCACTAACAGTTCTGCAACAACTTCTTGGCAGACAAAGCCACTTCTGTAGTAATCCCTATCTTGTAGAAGTCACATCTGTCTGGAACAATTCAATAGCACTGTGAAAGATTAATAACAATTTTACCATCATTATTACACTGAGCAATTCGGTCAATTGGTGAGTTTTCCCTTATTTTGCAGAAGGTTTTCGTCTTAACCTGACTTAATATCGTGTTCATATGGATTATCCTCAGTGTATGAATGTTGCAGCAAACCAATAATTCAGTCTGGAATTTACGGTCTGATAAAATAAGCTTTTAATGGGGAAATGTATAGTGTTAATGCATCCTTTTGTTTGTCTTCAATAGATCCATAATTTTCACTAAGATAACCAAACAGTATGGCTGAGGACGTGCAATACTAAAATTAACATTGGAATGAATACAACACATTTTTACAGTTCCGGTTCTGACAAGTAGCATCCCCAACAGCTTGTGCACATCTTCAGAGGCCATGGGTCACCAGCCAGCATCTCAGGAAGGATTACTGATTCAACTTACTTTTCCAATAGATTCAGACGTTTGATAAATAGCTTACTCGGGTTTTCCTGAAAGTCTGAAGTTTCCCATCCAATGACTTAAATTAGAGCTCTTCCTAAATATGTCTACATTCTGTGATCATGGGACATAGGCCTACTTGTTTACAATATGTATTCATAAAACTGTAGAATAGACATGTATGTGTGTTAGAGGATGAAATAAAAAGTAATTGCAGTGAAATATAATATAAGGTCTCCCTGCATCTTACCTGATTTCCTGCATAGTCAAGTCCATGATATGCAGTGGACAATTGCAAGTAGTCGGTGCGTCAGGATATCAATGTTTAAAACATTTTTTTCTGAAAAAGCAGCAAAGCATAAGAACCTGCACTTCCTTTGTAGAGAAAGATAGGCACATCAGCAGATGCTGTTACTTGCCTGTGGCTACTATGCAAAAATTGCATGTCACTGTTAATACTCAAAAGTGACTCTCTGACTTAGGGTACTATATCACATTCCTTCCTCTGTGATCAACGATTCCAGTCATATTAGTTTCCGTTATATTGCAGTATATAACCTAAGAATATCCAGAACTCTTAGATATAACGCTTATTCACTCTCAATTCCTCATGCAATAGTTTTCAGTTGCACTCATCATCGTGCACTTGATATATGCACTTTTTCTAAACTATGCGAGATGAAATTAAAATAGATGAAAATATTGTGGGGGAAAAGGAAAGGATATGCTAGGTTGATGAACCATGAACAATAATTCAGAAAAAAAAGGTGTAAATATTGCATGAAAATTTTGCATGTTTTCGATATCGAATTAGATTCAATGAAAGTATTAACATTCTGTTGCTGATGAAGAACCAGTCATTTGTATGACCTATTACAGATAAATGATACCGGCACCTTCCAAAATTTGGAGTGTTTGCATTTTAAATTTAACACCTCCACGATACATGATCTTCAAAGTGGGAAGAAAATCCACATGGCAACTTCAGGCCAATGACAGCATACTCTCATAACAACAAGCCAATAGAATGAAAAAGAAAATTGGACAATAATGCTGGATATAATCAGCAAAATTGCACCACTCAACTTGACTGACTTCCTGGCAAACAATAGCCCCATCCCAGCGGTGCACCCAGGATGTGGCAAATTCCATGAAGGTTGTAATTGCCAGGGTTGTGAAGCAGTCATCTCTAGATACACTAAATCATAATTGTTGTGTATGGGCTATTTTTTTCACCTATGTCAGCCCCTTTGAAGGTTGTCACAGTCTCTTGTGTTCGATGCATCAAATTTTATAAGGCCCAGACTTGCTCAGAAAGGTACTCAAAATTAATGCATTACTTCCACCCATCAAAACACTGATGTTTCTTACAAAATCGCTTAATATCAGTCAAGCTGTTGGCATCATGGACACGTCAAAACTGTGGCAAATGGTAATTTCGCAGACTTACTGCATGGGTCATTTCACTGCCAAAAGCTGAAAAGAAACTGATTATATGACCACAATTGGTCTCCATTTCAAATATAGCCTGGAAGTTGTATATTTTTGAGAAAATAAAAGAGCAAGTAGATAAACACTTTATAGTGTCGCTGGCAAGTTGCAACTAGCAAACTAAAAATTGATCTTATGAGACAATATCTATGCTGTGGGAAGGTGCTTGCCCTTGTTGCAAGCATTATACCAGGGTCCTGAAAGTGTGTTTCAGATAATACTTTACAACACTGACATGAAGGACCTTAATTTCCTGTGCATTTATGTAGATAATTATGAACTGATAGCCTAAATTATTATATATATTATTGTGAGTCACCATAGATTACATACCTTAAAGATCAAATATTTTTCAAAATGAGATCAGTGCTTTATTTCTATCCTTTTTGTCATAATATTGATTTTAGCTTTAGAACTTACAAGCGCCATTTTGTAAAATGTAGGTCTACTTAAGCACAGTGGACAAACATCTAGACTGGCACTACTTACTAACTCTCATCCTTTGAGTCTATTGAATTAAGGGCTCAAGCTTCTTAAGACCGCTGCAGTAAATGGTTTCAGCACAGTTATATGACTTCTGGCGAGCTTTAACACACTAAGAATGTGGTCAATTGATGCGCTTTTTACAAGGATTTTTCAGCTTCTCAAAACTTTATTACATTTTCAATCAATAGAATGCAATATCAAGTATATTGCAACTCCATATATTTTATTCTTAAAACACTTTTCATCAGGACTGTTTTCCTTCCTGTTTGCTGGCTAATGCTTAAATAACATATGATGCTCATTAACGGCCAGTACCACTTATCTTTCCAGCAGCTCTGGTGACCTTTGGTGACACGGAAATTTATATTTTTCTACAACGGTCCTCATATCGGTTGATCTATTAACTAGATATTCTGTCTCATAATATATTGTATGTGGTTTACAAATAAGACTTTGTCCAAAAAAAGATTCCAGAAAAAAATAGGCTTGAATGACTATGTAAATGCCCTTTTGTAGAGAGTTTTTCAAACTAACCGTTTCTTATCTATTTAACTCTAGCAACTGGAAGATGTCCAAGAATACAATTCTGTTACAGGTGATTTCATTACCATGCGATTCTTGTCATTCACACTTGACTGTGAGAAGTCAATGCTAAACTAGTAGTTACTACGTTTGATAATTCCAATGTGTGACGTTCTGTTGTTTTTGAACCAATCAGAACAACTAAAAATGTCATGTATTTGGTGGGTCTAGAACTCAAGAATCGCGTACTAATGAAATTACCTGTAATGCCCATTTCCCCAGAGACCTAACTTGCATGCAAGAAATGGTCTAGTGAAACAAATGCCTAACAATGAAAAATCACTAGAGAATTTGCCTAAATAAAGTCAAGCATAAAGTTGAATGAATGGGTCTGCAAGTCTTGGACTTCTGTATAGTCTCCTTAAAAAAATAGTATCACTCTTTTAAAACACGACAGTTTGTAAACTTGCTCCTTGACTCTAGAAAACTCATAAGTTCCTGTTTTTTAAGCTTTACATCCAATCTCATCCATTCCAATAAAGTAGAGAAATAAAGTTCCTTGGTTCGGATATCTGGATTTTCAAAGGTTGACCACAAGGACTCAAATGTAAATTAAGATATTCACTTTGAAGTCTACAATTCATGTAATACTCTGATCCATACACCAGATCATTGGTTGTAAAGTGTGTGCAGAGAGAAAAGCAGCTAAGAGAACAATCAATATAAATTCCATGTTTGCAAGGCACAATTGAAATACAAAAAAGAAAAAAAAGCTGGATAGGAATTTCCCTTTGTTTTGATTATGAGCTAGTTATAAATAATTACAACCGTGCAAATATGGCTCTCATATTCTTAAGTATAAAGCTGGATAGGAATTTCCCTTTGTTTTGATTATGAGACAGTTATAAATAATTACAACTATGCAAATATGGCTCTCAAATTCTTAAGTATGAAGTAAAAGAAAGAGTCCATGGAAGATGTTGGGCAAAGAAGACATCAAGCCGAATGTATGTAACCCTGTCTGATGCCTGTATACACAGCCATCCAATATCAAGTGTCCTTATGTAAATTTGAGCATCAGGCAAATACTAATGTGAGCCATTTTATTTGCTGAATATCCTGAAGATCTTGTAGACAGACATGCCCTATCAGTTGCATGCAGATGTGATGGGATCAGTGTGTACTCGATAACTGACAAGGGTATATGGTTAGGGGGTAGAGCAAAATACAAATGCTAGATATACTGTATAAAAGAGATGATATCATACAAACAAAGTGTGTTCCATACGGAAGACTCATCTCATCAAGTAGAAGTGGCATTGATAGAACAATAAATAAAGTATATTTTGTAACATATATTGGATGCAGGGTCAAACTCTTTTTTATTTCTTTTTTAGTACTTAAATTCACTGTTTAAAATTATATTCCAATATGAATTAATAAATATTGATTTAAGCTTTTAAACGAAAATATACTGAGCCAGATTATTCATATGATTGGGTTTTTGTAGAGTTTGCATTAAAATAGCACTGTCAGGGAAGCATGAAATGTGTGAGGCAATTGGGGAAAACATGGGGCTTTCCAGTGCTAAAATTCATAGGGCCAAGTAAAATATTTAAAAAAACTATTCCAAAAGTTAAAATTTGCTGTACAATTTTGGCTTCTGGCATAGAGGAAACCAAAGCTTCACTATATTTCAAGTTTTGTCATTCAGTGGAATGGCATCCAATACTGTGAACTTGACTGGAATAGCCTTCTACCATGTTTTTATCACCAAAAGTAACTGTTCTTTAAACAACAACTTCTTGGCTCAGACACAGCCATCTCAGTAGTATCTGGAAGACTTCAAATCGATCTGGAACAATTAAATAGCACTGTGCAAGATGTTAAACAAATTTACTGCAATTATTAACGATATTTTGTGCTTCATTCCTAACCTAGAGCTTTTCATTTATTATGCTGAAGGTTATTTCTTCTTTACGTGATTTAATATCTCGGTTCATGTATTTTTTTTTTCACAATATTTGAAAGTTGTAAGCAAACCAACAGTTGGGTCTAAAAATTATGGTAAAAAAAATTGCCATTGATAGTTGTACAGTGTGACTCTTTCTATCTTCTGTCTCCAGCAGACCTATAATTTGATTGAGAAAACCAAACAGTATGGTTGAGGACATGCAGTACCAAAAATAGCACTGCATTGAATACAACACATTTTCACAGTTCCAACACTGACAAGTAACATCCCCACCAGCTTTTGCACTTGGTTGGAGGTCACTGGTCACAGCTAGCATATCAAGGTGGATTACAGATTCAACTTCCTTTTCAGATAGATTCAGACAGTTTATTGATCAATAGCTTATATCTGTCCCAAGCTTTGTGGTTTTCCTGTAACTGAAAGTTTGCAGTTTCCCTTTCAGTAACTCATATCATAGCTCTTTCGAATAAATCAACATTCTTTGACCCTGCACATTTACTTTTACAACATATGTGTCTCGGTACAAATGTTTACAAAAACGTTTACAGTCACAGTCGTAAAGCTGAAGAGTTTACAATTCATTTGTACCAAGATGCGCACACTATCAGATGCTGTTACTCGCCCGTAGCAACTATGCAAAAATTGCATGTCATTGTGAATACTCAAATGTGACTCTCTGACTTAGGGGGTTATATCACATTTCTTCCTACGTTTCCAGTCATATTAGCTTGATTTATAATGCAGTATATAGCACACATTGACTCATAATTAGTCATGCAATAGTTCAACTTACAATAAATCACTGTGCACCTGACAAGTGCATTTTTTTCAAAAAAATGAATTATCTTGACTCTAGATGAAAAGTCCTTTGGCAATATTGTGTTACTCCATGAATTATAAGTTAAAAAAATGCCTGACGAAATCTCAACTATGCAAGACTGAAATTGAAATAGATGAAAATATTTTTGGGGCAAAAAGGAAAGGATATATACTGAGTTGAAGGATGACCAATTCAGAAATAAATGCAGAAAGATTACATGATTTTCATATCTATATGGAATACGAATGCTGGATATCTTCATTGACATAAATTTAACATTAACAGCCACATGATCTTCAAACTATGAAGTGGTCGAAAGAAAAAAGTGGACTGGGAAAGGTAATAGAAATATTTAGAGTATCAGCTCGGCGAATGTAAGATTTTTACAGAAAATACAACTTGACCATTTTTCAGAAAAAGGAAAGTGCCTTAGTTCGGATATCTGGATTTTCAAAGGTTGACCAAGAGGGCACCCAGAACTTTTCATTAAATTGTGCTGAAGGTAACTTCTTCTTTACGTGATTTAATATCTTGGTTCACTTTTTTTTTCAGAGCATTTCAAAGTTGAAAGCAAACCAACAGTAAACAGTTGAGTCTCGAATATGGAGTCTGGTAAAAAAAAATTGCCTTTGAAAGTTGTACAGTGTGACTCTTCTTTTTTTTTGTCTATAGCAGATCTATAATTTTGACTGAGAAAACCAAACAGTATGGTTGAGGACATGCAGTACCAAAAATAGCACTGCAATGAATACAAAACATTTTCACAGTTCCCACACTGACAAGTGACTTCTCCACCAGCTTTTGCACATGCTTGGAGGTCATGGGTCACCAGCTAGCATCTCAGGAAGGATTACTGATTCAACTTCTTTTCAGATAGATTCAGACAGTTAATTGATTAATAGCTTATATCTGTATCTGGCTCTGTAGTTTTCCTGTAACTGAAAGTTTGCAGTTTCCCGTTCAGTCACTTATATCATGGCCCTTCCTAACACATCAATGTTTTGTGACCCTGGACATTTACCTGTACAGCATATGTCTCTGGGTACACATGTTTACTAAATTTTATATCACAGCCATAAAGTTGAAGAGTTTCCACTTCATTTGTACCAAGATGCGCACACTATCAGATGCTGTTACTCGCCTGCAGCTACTATGCAAAAATTGCATGTCATTGTGAATACTCAAATGTGACTCTCTGACTTAGGGGGTTATATCACATTTCCTCCTACATTTCCAGTCATACAAGCTTGCTTTATAATGCAGTATATAGCACTCATTGACCCATAATTAGTCATGCAATAGTTTAAACTTACAATGAATCACTATGCACTTGACATGTGCAATTTTTCAAAGGATCTTTACTCCAGATGAAAAGTCCTTTGGCAATATCGTGGAACTCCATGAGTATGTAACAAGATAGATGCCTGACGAAATCTAAACTATGCAGAACTGAATTAGAATAGATGAAAATATTTTTGGGGAAAAAAGGAAAGGATATGCTAGGTTGATGAACCATGACCAATTCACACAAAAATGTGTAAATATTGCACGATTTTGATATCTATATGTAATACTGCTAGATATCTTCATTGACATAAATTTGACATTAACAGACACGTTATCTTCAAAATATGAAGTGGTCGAGAGGAAAAAGAGGAAGGGAAAGGTCATAGAAGGCAACTGCACGCCAATGGCAACATATTCTCATCACAACAAGTCAATAAAATGAAAAACATGTTATCCAGTACCACTGGATATTATCAGCGAAGTTGTCTCTGTTTACATGACTGATTTGATGACAATCACTGGCACAATTCCAACCCTGCTCCCAATATGCGGCAAATTCCGTGAAGGTTGTGATTGCCCTGGTTGTTAAGCGGTCACATATACAGCCACAATCATTCATAGCACTGACATATCTGGGCAACTTTTTTTACAATCACTGGCACAATTCCAACCCTGCACCCAATATGCGGCAAATTCCGTGAAGGTTGTGATTGCCCTGGTTGTTAAGCAGTCACATATACAGCCACAATCATTCATAGCACTGACATATCTGGGCAACTTTTTTTACAATCACTGGCACAATTCCAACCCTGCACCCAATGTGCGGCAAATTCCGTGAAGGTTGTGATTGCCCTGGTTGTTAAGCGATCATATACAGCCACAGTTCTTTATAGCACTGACATATCCAGCTTTTTTTAGCCCCCTGTCAATCCCTTGGCAGCTTGTTATGGTCAGTCTCTTCCTGTTCATATAACAAATTTTATGAGGCCAAGATTGCTTGCATATAAGTTATCCAACATTGATAGATTACTTCCACCATTCAAAACACCAAAGTTTCATTCAATCTCACTTAATGACAAAATTTGGTACTTTCCTGAGAGTCCACACTGATATTATTCATGTTGGAAAGACATCTCGAAAAGTAATTTGGCAATTCTAGGTGTTCATTTGAGCTCTCGCGTCTCTTGGAAGTACAGAATGGATTACGTGTGGAAATTTCCTAGACGAAACGGAATACTTGGTATTTGATTGTCTTTCCAAAAATATTTTTATATTAGCAGAAATTAAAATATATTGACGAAGAGTGACATGAAGAATAAAAGTAAAACTGAAAATTTGATATCGGTTTCTGGTGCTTGTTGTGCTTATGGCTCTAAAGTTTTCCTTCATTCGTTTTCTGTGCATTTATGCAAAACAGAAGTTAACTTCAGTAGAAAATTTGTATCGATCTTATCATAGCACATTTTTTCCACACCAGGCAATTACTGTATTCCTATCCTTCCCATAATATTGATTGCAGCTTGAGAGCTTACAAGTGCTTAATGTACTTTAGCAAAATGGTAGAACATCTAGACTGACACCACTTCAGTTTCTTGGCAAGCTGCAACTCTAACCCTTTTGACTGTAGTGAATCTAAGACTGCAGCATTAAATGGTGTCTGCATAGTTATGTGACTTCAGGCAAGCTCTTGCAAATTAGGAACATGGCCACTTGCTGCACTTGTAACAGGGAATTCAACTTCAAAGTAATTTTACATTGTCAATCAATTATATTATTAAGGGCTTTGCACCTGAATTTTGTTTTATGCTAAATAATGTAACATCCCATATACCTTGCTGTAGCTAGTAAATGCTGAAATAACAGAAGTGTCTCAAAATGCAATATATGCTCATCAAGGGCCAGCGCTGCTTGTCTTGCCACTAGCTCCAGTGAACTGTGGCGAAATTAATTTTTGTATATTTCAGCACCAGCCTTGAAATTTGCTTTTCAGTGGCATCTATTTTCAGTGTTATTGTGCATGAAGCAGCCTATTGAAGTTTTCATTTTGATTTGACTTTGAACATCTAAGTCTCATATATGCAGTCTTGTATATTTACAACTAATAGTATTTGCTGTAGTTATGAACAATTCTGGCATGATTTTAGTTTAACATGTCTCAGACCTCATAAACAGTTGGCGAAACTCATGACACGCCAACAAAACATGTGGTTTACTAGTAGGGTTTGTTCCAAAAAGATTCCAGAAAAAAAATTGCCTTGGATGACAATTTAAATGCCCTTTTGTGGCAGTGTGTTTCTCAGAATGAAAAAGCAGCAGTTATTAGATCTATTTTACTCCAGAAACTGGAAAATTGCCACCCATTTCCGGAGGACCTGGCTTACATGCATGGGATAGTCTAGTGAAATAACCTGACAGCGAAAAATCACTAAATAATTTGCCCATATAAAGTCAAGCTTATTGTCGAATGCCTGATTCTGCTAGTCTTGAACTTCTTTATAGTCTCTTTAAGAAAAAGGTCATACCACTCTTTTAATACATAACAGTATAAATAACAGTATAAATAACCTTACACCTTGGGTCTAGAAACCTTAAATTCTTGCCTTTTCCAGCTTTACATCCAATGTCACCCATTGCTCGCCAATGAAGTGGAGAAAATTAATTTAGTTAGGATCACAGAATTTTCAAGGGTTGACATAAAGGGCTGAACTCGAATGTTAATTCAGAAATTCACTTTGAAGGCTTTACTCTCTGTAGCACTTTGATCTTTACAGTTTATTGGATGTAAAATGCTAGCAGACAGAAAAACAGCTAAAAATACAATAAATATAAAATAAATGTCAATCACATCAAAAGCAGAAAGAAAAAAAAACACAATATGAATCACACTTTTGTTTACTGGATAATTAAAAATGAATTTACATTACCGTTCAGATATGTATCTCACTTTTTTAAAATATAAATGCAAGAAAGCATCCATGGATGAGGTTCCTGAAAATACGATATCAAGTGGAATGTATGTAACCTTGTCTGATGACTGTATACACAACCACGAAATATCAAGTGTCCTTATGTAAATTTGAGCATCAGGCAAATACTAATGTGAGCCACTTTATTTGCTGAATATCCTGCAGATCTTGTATTGTAGACTGACATGCCCTATCAGTTGCATGCAGATGTGATAAGGTCAGTGTGCGCTCAATAGCTTCAGAAGATCTTACAGTGCAACCCAAAATAAAGCATGGTTACCCTGACAGGAAGGAAGAATTAGCCACTACTTTGCCCTTTCACAACTTTGGTTAAAGTACTTTAGCAAAGTGGTAGAAGATCTAGACTGACACCACTTCAGTTTCTTGGCAAGCTGCAACTCTTAACCCTTTTGAGCCTGTTGAATTTACTGCTCAAGTCTCTTAAGACTGCAGCATTAAATGGTTCCTTCACAGTTATGTGACTTCGGGGACGCTCTTGCAAATTATAGGAACATGGCCACTTGCTGCTTGTAACAAGGAATTTTCAACTTCAAAGTAATCTTACATTGTCAATCAATCATATTATTAAGAGCTTTGTACCTGAATTTCTTTTTATGCTTACAAAATGCAACATCCCATATGCCTTGCTGTAGTTAGTAACTGCTGATATAACAGAAGTGTCTCAAAATGCAATATATGCTCATCAAGGGCCAGCCAGTGGCGTCCCTATGGGGGGGCACGGGGGGGCACGTGCCCCCCCATATTGGACCTGTGCCCCCCCAGGTGCCCCCCCATATGAAGTTTCCAACTCTGGCAAAAATATACAATTTGTGTTGTGGGTGCCCCCCAGAGAATCGCGTGCCCCCCCAGGTGCCCCCCCGCTCGAGACACCCCAGTTACGCCACTGTTGCCAGCCCTGCTTGTCTTGCCACCAGCTCCAGTGAACTGTGGCGAAATTAATTTTTGTATATTTCAGCAACAGCCTTGAAATTTGCATATCAGTTGCATCTATTTTCAGTGTTATTATACATGAAGCAGCCTATTGAAGTTTTTTTCATTTTGGTTCGACTTTGAACATATAAGTCTCACATGTACCGTCTTGTATATTTACAACTAATAGTATTCGCCGTAGTTATGGACAATTCTGGCATGATTTTAGTTTAACATGTCTCAGACCTCATAAACAGTAGGCGACACTCATCGTGATGACATGCCAACAAAACATGTGGTTTACTGGTAGGGTTTGTTCCAAAAAGATTCCAGAAAAAAAAATTGCCTTGGATGACAATTTAAATGCCCTTTTGTGGCAGTGTGTTTCTCAGTTGTCAGATCCATTTTACTCCAGCAACTGGAAAATTGCCAACAACACAAGTCTATTTCCACTCATTTCCGGAAGACCTGGCTTACATGCATGGGATAGTCTAGTGAAATAACCTGACAGCGAAAAATCACTAGATAATTTGCCCATATAAAGTCAAGCTTATTGTCGAATGCCTGGTTCTGCTAGTCTTGAACTTCTATATAGTCTCTTTAAGAAAAAGTTCATACCACTCTTGTAAAACATAACAGTATATAACCTTACCCCTTGGGTCTAGAAGACTCATATAAAAAAGCTGGATATGAATCACACTATTGTTCATAAGATAATTAAAAATGAGTGAACATTACTGTCCAGATATGTCCCTCTGACACTTGCTTGAATATAAAGTGTAAGAAAGCGACCATGGATGAGATTTCGGAAAAGACGACCTCAAGTAGAATGTATGTAACCATGTCTGATGCCTGTATACACAGCCATCCAATATCAAGTGTCCTTATGTAAATTTGAGCATCAGGCAAATACTAATGTGAGCCATTTTATTTGCAGATCTTGTAGACTGACATGCCCTATCGGTTGCATTCAGATGTGATAGTGTCAGTGTGTGCTCAATAGCTTGCAAAAGATGATACAGTACAACCAAAGATACAGTACCAATACCCTGGGCAGCAAGAAGGAATTCTTAAGAATCAGCCACTACTTTGCCCTTTCACACATTTGGGCCCCCTGTAAATTACTTCCTACCCTTTCCTACTTTTAAAATTACATCAAATATACATGAAGCCAACACCACTTCAAACTCAATCAACCCCATTGTGATTTATTTATTTGATATTGTTCGCCTTTGCTAAATTAAAGTACATTACCAGCTGCTATGGGTGAAAGTTGTGGTGAGCAGGTCAAAGGACGTTGTAAGGAAGAATTTGAATGAAGAGGAGAAAGGAGAGCAAAATAGCTAAACTAATGATTTCTGACAGATAATTTTCTTACTTTATTTTGGGTTGCACTGTAAGTTATTGCAATTGCTATATACAATGTATTAATTGCTGTATAAAAAGGACGATTATAGAATGGATCAAGAGTTTTCAATTCCGGGGTATCAGCGGATCTAAAATCAAAGTGGTTTTGTTGGTAAGGAGTGCTTAGTATAAGTTTTTGAAAAGAAGTTGAACCACAGGTATGGATAATATTGTGCCAGGTTGTCTCAAAATTCAGTGTTAGTGTAGGGCGACGTGTGTGCCTCAAAATACAGTGTCAGGATAGGGTGATATAAGAGAGGCCGATGAAATTGAACAGCCCAAAGCCAACCGATCGATCAAGTATTTCAGCAAAAATATACCTGATGCTGTTGAGTTGCTAAAATGAAATTGCCCTCCACCTGATTTATTTGAGTATCCGGTGTTGTAAACCTGACAGGAATGACCTGCTGCCTTGTTTCTGGAAATAAAAGTTCTGTAACTAATAACATCTTGGCTCAGACACAACCAACTCAGTATCAATCTGTACTTAGTAGACTTAAAACCAATCTTAGATCTATTTGAAAGGTCAACTGAGCATTGCAAATGATATCTGTTAAATTCAAGACCAACGTAAGCAGAAGACAACTGCAAAGGATTCAGTGTCTGGCCATCAAAATTCAAAACACTGTTTACAGAAACTGCTGAAAAGTTGAAGAGGATGCTCAACCTTTGCATTGCAAATCTGAAGAGTGTGCAATTCCTTTGTACCAAACGAAAGATATACTCCTTAACAGATGCTGTTACTTGCCTCTAGGTATTATGCAAAAGTTGCATGTTCCTGTGAATATTCAAAAGTGAGTGTCTGACTTAAGGGGTTATATCACATTTCTTCCTCTGCGATAGATGTTTCCAGTCATATCAGCTTTCTTTATATTGCAGTATATAGCGCTTGTTGACCCCTGATCAGTCATGCAATAGTTTGACTTATACAGACCAAATTTGCACTTGACATATGCAGTTTTTCAACGAATAAAATATCTTGAGACCAGATAAGAAAATTCTTTACAAAGGATGAGGTGTTCTTTGAAAATGTCACGAGATGCATGACAAAATCTGAATTCTTGGTATGTATGCAGTGTTTTCTTCGCAAATGGCTCCAAACCCACCGCTTCAGCAAAATAATGAGCGCAATGCAGGATGTGATAATAAATGAACATTGTCACGGATAGTGCATTGTATTCATGCGGAACACAGGTTATCGTGGTGTGGTTAAGGTTTTCAAATCACAGTGAGCTAAAACTTAACATGAGTAAGAAGGGATTCTTTTTCGGCACTTTTTTGAATGTTTGGTTTTTAGCCGAATATAATTGCGAGTTTCAGCTGCTCATTCCTGATGTGAATCTAGCATGTCAGTAGGCAACTTGAAAATATAATGCCAGTGGTTTACTCTAAAAAAGATAACTGAAGGGCTGAATGCTGCAAATGAGCAACCAAAAATGAAAAAGACAAGTGAAGGTGACGTTCGACTATAGCAGAGTTAGGTAGAAACTATTTACTTTTTTAATATTCCTTTGTACTAATACTCATCAAGCAAGAAAATAGTATTACTTTACCAGCAGTACCACATTCGATGAGCATGTTTTTTTGGATTCTTCACATCAAAAATGTTTTTTTATAATTTGTTAGACGGGATGGGTACATTGGTAATTTCGGATTTATTGCTTCATTTCGAATTTTCCTGGTTAATTAAACAGCATCTTCCCTATTCATGTATATTGCTTTGCTGTGCTTAGTTACAGCAATTGATGCCATCATATCTAGAATTATGGAGCATGACAGCTGTTGTCAGGACAGTGTGGCAGCCGTTTTGTCATTGTCACTTGACCTCAATTGTACTTATGGGTTCTTCCCATGGGTTGACACCCAGCATGTTCCAAAGTTCCAGCCCCCAAATACGTGGCACTATTGCCTTTCAATTACGAGTATAATATTCTGTATCATATGTAGGTTTGTAGGTAATACTGCATATGGTCAGCCGAAAGCAAACTGGGCTATTTAATTTTCACAACCCAAGTGACTGATGCCAAAATTGTTTTTTGGTCTAACTGTGTTACTAAGCTTATTTCAATAAAATTATTGAATGAAACGTAAGAAAACATCTTTAATAAAATTAATGCTCACAACTATGACCGAAAAATACATGTGATATCCGCTAAAATTAGTGATAACAAAATTGGCCTAAGGATCTAGGCTGTTTCCTTTAAATACAGAGTTTTAAATATGGGTTAAGGTTGTTGTAAGGAGTCAAAGGTAGATTTTGGATGAAGAGGAGAAAGGAGTGCAAAATAGGTATACTAAACACAGCTGAAAAGTTGAAGAAGAGAATACTCATCCTCTGCATTGCAAATCTAAAGAGTGTGTACTTCCTTTGTACCAAACGAAAGATATACTCCTTAATAGATGCTGTTACTTGCCTCAGGGTACCATGCAAAAATTGCATGTTCCTGTGAATATTCAAAAGTGAGTGTCTGACTTTGGGGGTTATATCACATTTCTTCCTCTGCGATAGATGTTTCCAGTCATATCAGCTTTATTTATATTGCAGTACATAGTGCTTGTTGACCCCTGACTAGTCTGGCAATAGTTTGACTTACACAGACCAAATGTGCACTTGACATATGCAGTTTTTCAACAAATAAAATATTTTGAGGCCAGATAAGAAAATTCTTTACTAAGGATGTGGTGTTCTTTGAAAATGTCACAAGATGCACGAAAAAATCTGAATTCTTGGTATGTATGCAGTGTTTTCTTAGCAAATGGCTCCAAACCCACCGCTTTAGCAAAATAATGAGCGCAATGCAGGATGTGATAATAAATGAACATTGTCACGGATAGTGCATTGTATTCATGTGGAACACAGGTTATCCTGGTGTGGTTAAGGTTTTCAAATCACAGTGTGCGAAAACTTAACATGAGTAAGAAAGGATTTTTTTGCGGCACTTTTTTGAATGTATCTACATATTTTTTTGTTATTTCCTGCCTGCTTTTGAGAAACTTATATTACACATAATTATGAGATATCATCATGTGGCTGAACATTATGTCCTTACCTATTGAGACGGGCGACGTGATGACCTACATGTAGGTCTACCCATTATGTATAGATTTTTCAAACAAAATGCTGAAATATGCTGTAGCCAGGGTTTGGTTAATTGCGAGTTTCAGCTGCTCATTCCTGATGTGAATCTAACATGTCAGTAGGCAAGTTGAAAACATAATGACAGTGGTTTACTCTAAAAAAGATAACTGAGGGGCTGAATGCTGCAAATGAGCAACCAAACATGAAAAACACAGGTGAAGGTGACTTTCTACAATCGCAGAGTCAGGTAGAAACTTTTTACTTTCTTTTTACTTTCTGAATATTCCTTTGTTTCATAAAAAGTATAATAGTAGTTATACTTATAGAACAAGAAAACTGTACTGTTTTAACAGCTGTAATACATAGGATGAGCATGTCTTTTTATTCTTCACCTCAAAAATGTTTTTTTATAATTTGTTAGACGGGATGGGTACATTGGTAATTTCAGATTTATTGCTTCATTTCGAATTTTACTGGTTAATTAAACAGCATCTTCCCTATTCATGTATATTGCTTTGCTGTGCTTAGTTACAGCAATTGATGCCATCATATCTAGAATTATGGGCAATGACAGCTCTTGTCAGGATAGTGTGGCAGCCATTTGTCATCGTCACTTGACTGCAATTGTACTTATGGGTTCTTCCCAAGGGGTGGCCATCAGCGTATTCCAAAGGTCCTGCCCCCACATACATATCTCTATTGCCTTTCAATTACCAGTATGATATTCTGTATCATATGTGGGATTGTAGGTAATTATTGCATATCACTTGGCTAATAAAATAGCAAAATTGTTTGTCTTCTCTATTGCATATTTAAGTATATGGATATGTACCAATAGCCTGGTGACTACAATGACTTAGAAATAAGGTGATTTCTCATATCATTGAGTTTTAGCCCTCTTCCCTAGCTGGCTATTTAAAGGATTTAAGCTGAAGTATATATTTAGCTTCAAAACAAGCCATTCACTTCGGATAGTCTTAAAGCTGATATAGTGGGACTCGAAGTGCTCTTTTGTATCTGGCCCAGACATATGACACGATAAACTAGTCCCAAGGGAGTTCTGTTCTGTTTCAAACTTCCCCTTGGGTGAGTACAATACTTCCTTCACACCCACGCAGATTTGTTCAAAATAATAAATAGATCAGTCACTGAGCGTGAGAAGGAACTTAGTTCAAAAATTGTGTTATGGAAAAAGAAGCTTTTACTAGAAGACACTTGTTTATAAATGAAATACACGCTAAACAAACAGGTAAACAGCAAACACGCCTTGTCATAGCAAGTAAATGATAAATAGTTTAAAAAAGGTTACCTTTGTCACTTCTGCCAATATTAAAACGCACACATATATGTCTCCAAGCTGTCTCCAAGCAGCCATTATGCCAGTCACAAGGTCCTATAGTATCTACAGGAAGATAAACCTTGAATGCTTCAATGGTCACCAGAATACAGTTTATGTTTCAACGGATTCAAAACATGTTTCCTGAGGATGAATAACTTTGGATATTTTCATGATACTTCATGAAGATGGGCTTGCCCTCCTGTCTGCACAGCTCTTAGAGCTTTGGGGGCAAGCCTCAAGCATCGTCTATACCAACTTATGAATAACTTGTGTATTGAACTGACAACTGTATTTATACATGTATTTCTTATGTCAAAATGTCCTGTTAATGATGTTTGAAAGTCAATAAAATCAAAAATCAAAAGACATAAAACGGAACAACATATTTTAACTTGAGAGAAGTGTACACAATAAAAATAGTCCATTCTGTATATCCAGAAACAAGAATATCTTTTTGTACACTATTGAATCTTTTCATATTTTGGGAAAGCTTTTCTGGCACAACCGTGTTGCAAAAATATCTTGTATGGCGGGAAAGGGCAAAGGAACCACTGGGAGTCTGTCCAAGTGTTCTATTTACACAAGGACAACTTAACCAAGCCCTCCATTTGAATGGTGTTAGCCTTGGCATATGTACATATATATGCTGCATGCATACTGACAACAAGAAAAGAGAAGCATCAGTCATAGTCTGATTATGAATGACATACCATTCATGCTTTGTGATCAATTGACTAAGTATGGACTTCATGCTCAGAAGCCCATTACCATATTTCTTGCAGTTGTGATGAGAATATCTAGCCAAATCAACAATACTGAAGAAGCCAGGCAACTACAGGAGTTGATAAATGGTGATTGAATTGGATGCTTCAAAAGAAGTGACAAAAACAGCTGCAACAATCTTCAACTTTAAGTTATATGAGATAAAGACACTTATTAATACAGAATATTTAGAATAATGTTGAGTTTTTTATGCTAGAGTCTTCTACTGAGAGTCTCAGTCAGCCACACCCCTGTTTAATGTTGCTCATCAAGGCATGTCAGAGATGTATTATATACCCATCAAGGCCTGGTAATGACATACTTTTTAGTTTTCAATCTGTTTTGGATTCTAATCTGCTATCTGCAGCCATATCCCTTCTTAACTGTAAACTGTAGGGGTCTTTTTTTGGTCTCCCCCGTCTGTCTCCTTTCAGCTTGCTATGGTCGGTCTCCTTGGTTCAATATAACAATCTTTATGAGGTCACAATTGCAGGCTCATAAAGCAGGGCTTCATAGGCGCATTACTCCCGCCCTTCATAACATTGATTCTCTCCATTGCAATATCTTCTTAGTATACTGCTGTTGGCATCTTCTGCATGTTAGAACTATGGCCAGTGGTCATTAGGAACACAACTGCATGGGTCCTATTGTTAGCAGACGCAACAGAAATGTGATTACGGGACTACAACTGTTTTCCATTACATTTGTGGACAGAGATAACTAGATTTTCAGGTGCAAAAGAAAGAAGTATGTAAATGTCTGTCTTGGTGGTGTGAAGCACAATTCTTTTTGCAATATGCTCATGTTGTGTGATTATCGGACTAAATCATGCATCACCATAATTATCAAAAAATATCCCTCACCAGAATTTATCTTTTTTCAGACTAAGTGAATTTTTTTTAATTCACAAAAAATGAAAGGGAATTGAAAAACTGAACCCCCCCCCCCCCACCGCAGATTTAATAGTCACACCCTAACATAGATTCGGAAATTCATATTACCATTTTGACAGTGTTAATTGATGAATCAACATAATTTAAACACAAAATGAAAGACATGAGACAAATGTCCTCATTGGAGAGATTTCCTTACAACCATGTCAGGAGACTCAGAACAATGTCACAGCAAAGTAAGCATGATATATCCATAAATACACAATGTAACCAGAATCAGTTTGTATAAATGCTGAACACAGATGATCATAATATGGTTAAATCAATTAACTAATAGTGTGAAAAAGCTGAATGTGAGCAACTCTTAGTTAGGATTCGCTTTTTGGCACTTTTCTAAATGTATAGCTTTTTTGTCCCTGGAGTTCCTCCAGAGGGATTTTGTGGCTGTTGATTAATGCTATGTGCTAAACATTGAAAATATCAGTTTGTATTGGACAACAATCATAATGTACTATGGAACTTTGAACTTTTAAACTTTTTTTATTGTTATAGTGGCAGGTACAAAGTAATATGATGACAAATACAAACATGATCGTAAGATACCCAGCCCGTGTAGGGCTTATCAACCACTATGTAACAATAGTTTCTTGCCAAGGGCAGAGAGAGGACTATTTACAAAGAGTCAAAAATTAACGCTAACAAAAAGTCAAAATCAACAATAGCAAATATGGATTGCGAATTACTCATTGTATAGCTTAACACATCTAATTTCCCATGATTTCTCAATATATTTACTTAATTTTAGGGAATGATTTTTAAACATTTATATCAGTTTCTCTTCTAGTTCCATTTCATTGAGATCGTTACAGTTAATACTATCGTACAATTGTTTTCTATTATTTTCATACGCTGGACAGTTCAATATAAAGTGCATTTCATCTTCAACTTGGCTGTTTTCGCACATTTGGCATAACCTTTCTTCTACAGGCTGATTTCTAAATCTACTACAATTCATGGTGTCCCACCATATATTGCTTATTTCTTTTTATGAGAGCTGTTCTGTTTTACAGAAGCAAACTCTTTGAATGGCACATGATTACGAGATTTTGTTATGCAGTCGACATCACCGGTATATATTTTCATCTTTTGAGACAGGTTGCATGATCAGCTATGTCTACCCACTATGTATAGAATTTTGCCACTGACAGCTGAAATATGCTGGAGCTAGGGTTTGGTTTTGACTTTTGAGCCGATAATAATTGCAAGTTTCAACATCTCATTCCTGATATGAGTCTAGCATGTCAGCAGGCAACTTGAAAAAATAATGACAATGGTTTGCTCTCAAAACGATAACTAAAGGGAGGAATGAACTGCAAAAAGCTGGTAAAAAACACAGGTGAATACGACAATTTAGCATAACAGACAGGTAGAAACAACACACTTTCGGACTATTCCTTTGTTTTATAAAAGCACAAAAATGTATTCCTTATACCACATTAATCTAGCATTTTTGTTGGTTTATTCAATCAAAATATGGTTTTATAACAATTATGTCTGCTCACAGTACAGTAATTGGAGTAGTGCTTTGATTTTATATAATTTATTGCACTGACACTGTTATTGTGCCTGGGAACACTTTATACCCCACTGTTTCTAATGCTGGTATTTGTGTATGTCTGGATGAGGATTCTATAAATGAATAGTGTCTTTCTATTTGAGTTTCTTAGGAATTCATTTTATAAACATACTTAGTATATTTTAGAAGGGTCTTTATTTGATATCATATTTCCATTTTCTATTCCACTGAAGGTGTAGGTAGGTAGGGATACCTTTGGTTTTAAAAGGTATATCCATGTTACTATAGGCTTTTGGCATTTGTAGGACATACTGCATTTTGTGTAAAATCATAATTCACAACAAGTACGCTAAACAATTTGGATCATGATGAAATCTGAAGAAAAAACATATCAGATGTTAAGTACCAAATGTATGGCCAGAGATGACAGGATTGTAAGAATATCAACAACAAGAATTCTGTCTCTGCAGGCTTTTACATGTTCCTACACAATGGATGGATGGATAATTGTGGCTTTACGTCCTGCATTTATCCATTCAGTTGGCTAATTAGGACAGGAGGAGGACACATCAATGAAGCGAACTCAAGGATAATTAAAACTGCACTCAAATATGGGCCCAAGTGACTAGGCAAGAGCTGGTATTGAACCTTGGACAACAGAGCTGGCCGTTCCTCCTGTAGTTAAATGAAGGTGAGAACCAAAGTACATTCTGTGTAACATTCAAATGGAATGATTTATTGGAAATTGAGACAAACGGTATACTTATATTGGATATAAAGTGTATACATCACATGATCTTTCTAATAGCCAGCTTAAATTTATACAAAATTAAAACTGAAAACGTTGACAGGAAGTCAATTTGTTTCTTGAAGAACTATTACTTGGAATATGAAAACAGACAGCATTGCAATCTATCCAGAAATCATTCTATTCATACTTTAGCAGCAAGTAATACTATCATGTCTAGAATTATGGGGCATGACAACTATTGTCAGCATCACATGACAGCCCATTGTCACTTGACCCCAATTGTATTGATGGGTTCTTCCCAAGGGGTGTCACTCAGAATATTCCAAAGGTCCTGCCCCCACATACACAGCTCTCTAGCCTTTCAATTACAGGTACTATTATGTATCATATTCAGCTGATATGCTGGTTTTTTGGAGAAGTTACATTCCACTTTGCATATATGATACAGCAAAATAGTATGTCTTCTTTGTTGCATATAGAATGATGTTTTCTGTTCTCAACATGTACTGAACTTATAAAGTCCGGACTATAATTCATAGCAAACCATTAATACTTTCACCATGATACCCCAGTTGAAATGAAATGTCACCTCATACAGGAGTTCCCGTCAAATTGAGCGAGACCTTTCCGACATATTGTAGATGTTTGACTCCTGAAATGACGGCATCCACTACAGATTGTGCTTATTTTGAAGGTAGGTTATTACTCTGCTGTCATGGTTTAAAATCAACTTTGCCACAAGTGTCAGTTGCTGATGACATCACAATACATCACTCCCTGATCATAACATCTAAAGAAGCAAAGCTATGAAGCCGATCACTACCGATGATGATTAGGTAAATAGCTTTGATAGAGAAGTAGATAGAAAGACAAAAATGCAGACATAAACTTTTCCAGTATTATTCATAATTTATTTGTCAGGCAAAAAATAGTAAACACTGATTTGTCACTTCATGCAAATCTTTTTTTTAAAGATGTACAAAGTCGTATGAGGAGAAAAAGTCAATTTTGACAGGAGAAATGGAAAGCTGATTAGAACATCAACCCTAACCTGATGTGTTTTTGGTGGCTGTATATCATTTCACACTGCTTTTATCATGTATAATGTTAGGCAATATCTGATCATAAGTGAGGTAAAATATCAACATCACTTCTTTGAAGCATCCTATTCAATCACCATTCATCAATATTGCTCTGGTTGCCAAGTTTCTTCAGCATTGTTGGTTTGGCTTGATATTCGCTTCACAACAGCGAAGAATATGAAAATGGACTTATGAGCATGAAGTCCATACTGAGTCAAATGATCACAAAACAGGGATGGTGGATCATTCATCACCAGACTAGGATTCATTTTCCTTGCGTCAGTATATATAAAGCATAATGTACATGGTACATATATGCCGAGGCCAACATCATTCGAATGGAACACTTGCTTAAGTTTTGCTTGTGTAAATAGGAAACAGCTAGCCAGACTCGCAGTGGTTACTTTGAAATGATTGGATGCCCAAAAACGCTCATCTTTTATTGCACGGATTTCTCCAATGTTGTGTAGCTCAATATTTTGTCTTTTAATCTTAACTAATTCACATGTGAATATCCATAGAACACGATAACATAGGCTGTTCATGAGTATGGGAAAAAGTTATTCATCCTCAGGAAATGCATCTTGAATACATTTCAACATGAACTGCTTTCTGGTTGTGGAAATTGAAGCATTCAAGGTTTCTCTTCCTGTATAATCAAGAAGTATAAAATAATTATGATGTATAGGTGGCCCTCCAGTAGCGGCACATAGTGCTTTGGGAGGGTCTCCTCTCTCTTTATACATTTGTTTGTTTTTTAATCTAATGTTGTATAATGTTGAAATAAATTACGTCTGAGTCTGAGTCTGAGTCATAATAGAAAATTTCTACTAAGGTCCTTTTTTGCACTCAGCAGTGCAGTTTAGGTGTCTTTTTCCCAACAGTCATTCAGCAGAGATTATTTTGAACGCATACTGAGTGGGTGTGAAGGAAGTATTGTACTCACCCAAGGGGAAGTTTGAAACAGAACAGAACTCTCTTGGGGCTAGTTTATTGTGTCATATGTCTGGGCCGGATACAAAAGAGCACTTCGAGTCCCAGTACATCAAGTTTAAGGCAATTCCAAGTAAATGAATAGTTTTCTGGATAGATATTTACGTCAGTGATCATTGCATACATTCTTAATAGGTATCATGAGTCAGCTCCATCAGGGCCAGGTATAGAACTTCATAGTTTTCAATGTTTTCTTTTTAAATTATGTTATTTATGTAACTCTGAAGAAGAGAACGAGCTCAAAATGCACCAAAAAAATCTTTAAAAGAAGCAATTCCTCAAGGCAACAGGATTCACTGTCTGATTTAACATTGTTAATGGTTATAGGTTGAATCAAAAAACAAGAAAACAACCATCAATGAATCCCTTGACATAAGTTGGACATAAGAGGCCACAAGTCACAAGACCTTCAGGTTTTCAAGTGACATGAAAGAAAATAATTTAAAAAATCAAAAAGAAAGGTCATGGAAAGATCAGAATATCATTCCATCTGTAATTGCTAAGAGGCATCTGATGTTTACAAGGAAAGAAAAGGCACTACTCAGATTGACAGGGGAAACAGTTGAAACTTTGATACACTATTTTCCTTTTAATGTTGTTTAGATTTTTATAACAGTGGCTAATTGAAACCAAATAACTCTATAATTCATAAAAGTCCACCCAAGCTGTGCAATATCTGGCAGAACAAAATGGATTACTTAGGCCTTTGGTGATGCTTTGCAACTCCTGTGCCTAAGCCATATAACATCAAAAAACTTTGGAATAGCAACTCTTTTAAACAAGGTTTTAGATGTTTACTGAAATAAATCGTTGAAGATACTCAGTGGTGGAGCAAGGTCAGAAGAACTTTTTTTGAAGGGGGGGGGGATAATAAGATTCTCATCTAAGCTTGATCAAAACTAAGCATGCATTTTTTTCCTTGTTCTACTTGTTATGCTAAAAATAAGTTATAATGCTGAAAAATGTTATAGCCAGAATGAACCCATTGATTATCGTCTAAAGCCAAGAATAATTGCAGTTCTGCATTTTGGCTGCTCATTTCTGATGTGAGTCTAGCATGTCAGTGATCATTGAAACAAGGATTACAGTGATTTACTCTAAAGAAGATAACTACTGGACAGACTACAGTAAAACAACCAGTAAAACTTACATTAAAATAAAAAAGCACTGATGGAGATAACCCTTTAGCATACAGGTAGAAATATTAACTTAATCTTCAGATGATATAGATCTTAAGCGTTGAACGGAAACCTAGTTAGCATTTCTCCAAGGTCTCAAACCCACACCTTCTATGCCTGCAGTACGATTTCTGTTGACATCAGTGACCTCATAACAGGCCCTTTTGAAATGAACTCTCAATTTGTTATAGAGTAACCTGTGACCTCATTGATACTCAGTAAGCATAGGCGTGCCGGAGGGAGGGGGCAGGGGGGGGCAGTCGCCCTCCCCCCCAAAATTTTGGGAAACAGTAAGATTCGGGTAAAAAGGCTAAAAAATGTGGGCAGTTTATTAAATCAAAACTATTGAAAATCAATGATTTCCAGGCATTTCATTTGAGATGGTATTAAATTTAAATCTTTAAATTCGGGCTAATGGTGCTCGCCGCCCCCCCCTCAAAAAATTGCGCGTCCGGTACGTCAGTAAATGACTTTCATTGACAGCATTGAGAGTATAGGATATGACCTCACAAATTGCTCATGAGTCATAGAGAATAATAAGACATGGATGGGGTTATGACCTCACAAGTAACATTTCAGTCCAATTCTGTAAGCACTTGACATTCTTTGACTGTAAGAATTTATAAAAATTAATGTAACAGAAAAATGGCATGACAACTATCCTAAGATGTCTTTCCTTGCATATCTGGCCAAGAGTGATACCGGCATGTCTGGATCTGTGTTCAATGACAGCTGTTGTCAGCATCCTATGACAGCCATTTGTCATTGTCTCATGACCTCGATTGTATTGCTGGATTCTTCCCAGGAGGTGACACTTATCATATCCCTAAGGTCCTGCCCCACATATGTACACTGTTCTATTGCCTTTCAATAACATGTGGTATTCAATAACTGCGCGTTGGTTTGTCAGTGGGAATTGCTAGCAACTTTTGCCAATAAAATGATCCATTGCAGATTTTTTGAAACAACTAGAATAATGATTTGAAAAAGCTTTTCATAAATCGTTTTTATACAGTGGTCACTGCGTTACAAGAAGGCCCATTCTGTGGTCTTGAAATGGTCTCTCGTGGGGGTGCAGTCTCTCATGCGGGTGTAAAAGCATTAAATATACTACTTACATGGGAGAAAGGCGGTCACATAGGCAAGTTGGTCTTACAACAGGGGGTCTTACAATCGAGGTACTTTATGTTATAAGCCAAATTTTATTAGAAGCAAAACTATCCGTAGGTCAATCAATACAGTGTATGGGAGTGAAGTAGCTAATGCTGATGACAACGAATTATGGTTAGCCACCTGTAGTTCTGTTCGCCGTGAAGTCCCGGTAGAAATGAATGCCACTCTGTACAGCAGTTTCTGTTAAAGTGAAAGTTAAATAAATGTTATCCTAGACAGAGACCACAATCTGGTTATTCTTAAGATTATTAGCTACTGCAAAAATGAAGTGTTTACCAGTTTAAGGACCTACCCGTCCTGCAAATACGACGGGCGTTCAGAAAGTTCGAGGCTTTTTTTCATATAGACACTTATTTTCAATCTAGAACTATGAATTTTTCACAAGATGAAGTTCAGCATATTTGGAACGGATTTCCAAAATTTTGGACAATTTGGACATTTTAAAGTCATTCAATGGTTGCCATGGAAACTGAAAGTTCAGCTTCTTGGGGCAGATAATGCTAAAACCACTAAAGCCAATGAATTTTGGCTGTGAGAGACTTGTCTCTATCACTTGCATTAGTGAGATTGACAATATTTGACACAAGAAATATAATATTAGCCTTAAAAAATACTCCCAAGCTCACCAAAAGCATTGATTCATACACCTGACCCATAGAAATAAATGTTCCTTGAAGTCCTCCAAACGAAGTTCTGTGAAAGAATTTCGGTCATCCAAAGCCTCTTCTCCTCCAGTGCCTGAAACTATAGCCCCCATGGACTAAAGTAAGGGAAAACCAGGACTAATGTAAAGCAACATGTCACAGAAATAGCCAGGATGGATAATGCTGTTAATTTTGGTCTCTTGTTCATACTAGTGAATCCATGCTTTCACAAGTCCTTATGTAGTCAGGGAAACACACCTTTGCTTCCTGAATTTCCCTCGCCAAATCTGGCATGCAGGAGTGCTTTCCTACATGGGTTCAGTGTAAGAATACACACATTTGGTGTGCTTGATAGCATATTTAGAAGCTAATACCATATATATAATATGATGATGCCAAAGCATAGAGAGACCGCAGGAGGAGATCCACATACAATGTATTAAAAACTTAAAATTAAACTTAAATAAACTTAAACTTAAATTGTGGTTTTATATAAATAATATGGCTTGTTGCTGAAGATAGGCCCACTATGTGTTGTCTTAATATTTGAAACCCTGAGCAGTGTGCATTCAACCAGAACAATGATCAATAATAATACTTCTTTCTTATCAAATTCGCATAATTTTTCTTGGTATATAGGGTGATTAAAATTCCTCTAGTTGGACATTTGTTAGAATGAATGAAAATGATTTTTTAGGTCCTGTTTACTTTTATCCCCAGGGCAGATTTCACGAAAAGTGCTCTTAAAACGTACCTTAAACTTTCCAACCCTTTTGTTATCTCTCTGTTGCTTCCTGAAGCAAGTATAGCTATTACTAAGTACATCTGTGAGGTAATGAATAAATATCAATAAATTTTTCCTCAAATATGTAGCTTTTTCCTCTTAAAAAGATAACTTTTTATGCCTCATGAGGACAATTTTGGACGACCAAACTTACTGGTGATCAGACATGCTCACTTTGGCACTCTGTGGAATCTGCTAAAACCAATTCAGGAAAATGTACTGGTGTGTGATTGATAAAAAACATCTTGAAAATTATTTTGGAACCATTTTTAATTGTCTTGGTCATTATAAAACTTGAAAAAAATGAAAAGTAAAAAAAGACTGCTAATGTAACTCGATTCCGTCCCAGGACACTGAGGTTACATTAGCAACTTTTACATGGAAATTTTTCTGTGTTCTCGCTACTTATGCCAATTTCAAACATGAAATTATAATATTTTATTGAAAAACGTGTCTTATTTGCCTATATGCATCACCAAAAACATAAATGACTGGGTGTGGTACCTGTTTCTTTATTGCTAATGTAACTGCAATTTTGCATCCGTCCATTTCATAGTGTTACATTAGCAAAATGTGTACATAAAAATTACATTATAAAACACATGATTAGATCTCAAATTTTTTCTGAACTGAAAGCCAGGTCTCTCCAGAGCAGGCCAGGGGTGGTACCCTGCTGGTAACTTCATTTATATTTCGGTAGGATCAGCATAAAAAATTCCGTCCTTCATCATTCATCGTTGTTACATTAGCACAAGGCCGTATTTTTAGCTACTTTGACCTACAAATCCAACAGAAAAGATTGTTTACCCATGATTTTATTTAATGGATTGACACAATAAAAGATCTAGATTTTAGCTTTTTTTTGTCCTGCCAGCTATACTCAAAAGAAGCACCCTGAGAAAATCTGAGAATCTACGAATCGATTATATCTGGCCTTATCAGTATTGTGCTAATGTAACTTGTGGACAAGTTGTGGTAAGTCATTTTGCAGCTTTTTCGTGAAATCTGCCCCAGGCGAAGGAAGATACTCAGCCTGATACAATATCTTCAATATGCACCTTTAATCATGATTAAATGATCCTTCACCTCATTCATGTCTCCTCCTGCCAGGTGCATAAATACAGGATGCAATGCCCATCCATTGCTCCCTGTCACGGGAATTTCGAGTGTCTTGTAATAAATCTGTTCAAGTGCTCATGCATTGCCCTGCAGAAGGGCCATCTCTGTGGGCCCTGCACTGCAGTGTGGTAACGTTACGAGTGCTGGTGGTTTATTTATAGCACAGCTTGAGTGACGTCATCCATGGCCAGCTCAGAGACCATTGTTGATGACGTCACATAAACGCCCACACATTTTGTTTGGCGCATGCAAAAAAATTGCTTAGTATATCCCTGTGTGAGTAGCTCTGTCTTCTACCATTTGAAGACCTCCAGTCTGTCGGCGGCTTTGCCGCCGAGACCTGCGGTCTCTATTATACCTAATACATGGCATTCTTGGTTTCAGTGTTACCTGCCCCAAGAAGCCGAACTTTCAGTTTCCATGGCAACCACAGAATGACTTAAAAATGTCCAAATTGCCCACAATTTTGGAATTCCATTCCAAATATACTGTATTTTATTCATAGTTCTAGATTGAAAATAAGTATCCATATGAAAAAAAGCCTCGAAATTTCTGAACGCCCCTCGTAGACCATTCACTTGGGATTGCCTTAAACTTGATGGACTGGGAGTGCAAGTCTCTTTTGTATCTTGCCCAGACATACGACACAATATAAAACTTACAAGCCCCAAGAGAGGTCTGCTCTTTATCAAATTTCCCCTTGGGTTGAGCACAATACTTCCGCCACACCCACGCAGTTTGTATCCTAAGTGTCTTCTTGACTGTACTATAAAACACAACAGGATTTTTTTCGTGACATTATAGGTATAATGGTAGTCATAGAATGCTCAGGAGGAGTAATTTATCAGATTCTCATTAGGCAATGTTTGAAAATATCTAAAAAAAATTAGAATCCTCCATTTCTTAGAAATGAATATCAGATTCAGTTTTATTAATTTACCCTTAAATAATCAGTTTACATGACATAAAACAACAAAATTTATAACATTATCATGCGGGTCAGAGCCCAAAAAGGTCTGAATGGCTGCTGGCTTAGGTCCATCATGTCACAATATCTTAAAATTTCACAATATAGTAAAACATTTTGTACAATGTCAGTTGATGACTCCCAAACAAAATCATTACACTGAAGAGGTTTTGATACATCCTATACTCACTTCCGTCACTAAGTAACTGATGTGAAAATGTTTTTGTGATGGTAGATTATCGTTAAAATTAATAAATTTCTGAATAGCGTTATTTAAAGGTTGTGATGCACAGGCATTGGAGGTCTGGCTATCCCAACTCTGCTGTTCAACATTGAACTGGATGAGGGATAGTACATAACTGAAATTTGTGTGATGTCAATATATTATGGGTATCCCATATCATTTCTTAACTGTACGAATAAGTATTTATAATAATATCGACCAAATGTGTCATTGAGTTGATGAATAATAATTTTGATTTTTTTCATGAAGCCCGAGGTTTAAGTGTTTTTTGAATTTACTGTTTACAACTTAAATTATGATAGTAAACCCATTGTCCATTTATTTTCTATATGATATTATGTAATGCTATACCTCTTTACATGAGTGTATGAAATGAAATGTAATAATAATAATAATATATATGTGTGTATTATGGTCTCATTATTGTTCCAATTGTGAGAGATTTAAAAGGTTACGATGCACAACTATACGAGGTCTGTCTATCCCAACTCTGCTGTTCAACATTGAACCAGATGAGGGATAGTACATGACCGAAATTCATTTGATGTCTCTTTGTTGTAGTGTACCATATTTTTTTTTATATTTGTGAATGTGTCTTGATCATAATAATATGTAGTAGTAGTAGTAGTAGTTTATTTAGCCAATGTGAAATTGGAATACAATGTGCTGCATCAAGAGTATAGCCATACAAGAACAATTATCATACAGAGAAACAAAACAAAAAAAAACAAAAAAAGTAAAAAGGTAAATTAAACATTTCAGAGATTATTACAAATATAAAAGTCATTTCAAATTGGATCTGTTAAAGACACGTACAGCAGATGGATAAAAGCTATTGGTAAAACGCTTGTTACCATAGAAAGTTCTTAGACGTTTACCAGATCTTAAAAATGTAAATAGTTCATTTGCTGGGTGATTTTCATCACGAATAATGAGGAGTGTCCTGTTGAGGGCTCTTCGTTCGAAAAGAGTTTGTAGCGGTGGTAATGTAGCATTTATGATCTTCTCTGCCTGTCTGATAATTGAATGGAGTTTCTTCAGATCTTCTTTGGAAGTAGCCTCGAACCAAACTGTAATTGATCTTGTGAGAATACTCTCAATGATTGCCCGATAAAAGCAGATGAGGACATCCTGATGTACTTGAAAGGTGTTTAGAGTTCTTAGAAAATATAGTCTTTGTCGGGCTTTTTTTGCAATTTCATCAACATTGGTATGCCATTTGAGATTTTCTTCCAAATAGGTACCAAGGAACTTGAAATCAGATACTTGCATTACAGGTTGGTCGTTTATAGTCAGTGGTTCTTTATGATTTTGCTGTTTCCTGAAGTCGATCACGATTTCCTTTGTTTTCGACACATTAAGTTCAAGATTATTGTTTGCACACCAACTGACTGAAGAAGCAATCTGGTCTCCCTAGTTCGTTTCGTTATTATTGAAGATAAAGCCGCATATGGTGGTGTCGTCTGCAAATTTGACTATGTGTGTGTCACTGTCCGAGGTTGTAAAGTCAGATGTGAAGATGGAGTAAAGGGCAGGGGATAGGACACAACCTTGGGGAGCACCAGTTGACAGAGTTATAGTTGATGATAACAAGTTATTGATCCTTACTGTTTGACTGCGATTAATAAGGAAATCTAATATCCAGTCACACAATGTGGCAGGAAAGTTCAAGTTTGCAAGTAGCTTATGATGCAATTTGGCAGGGATGATGGTATTAAATGCTGAGCTAAAGTCTATAAAAAGTATCCTAGCATATGTTGATGGTAATTCCAAATGTTGAAGGACTTTGTGCAAGCACAGTGATATGGCGTCTTCTACAGACCTGTTCTTTCTGTAGGCAAACTGATTTGGATCAAATCCAGCTGGAAGTATGGATTTGATAAATCTTAACACAATTCTCTCGAATGATTTCATAGGCATAGCGGTTAGGGCTACTGGTCTGTAGTCATTTAAACTGGTGATGGAGTTTTTCTTCGGAACTGGAACAATTGTGGCTTGCTTGAATGATTTGGGGATTCTCCGTATTTTTAGTAAGTCATTGAATATTGTTGTAAATACACCTGCTAGTTGCACAGAGCAGCTCTTTAGTAAGCGTGGTGATAGTCCGTCCGGGCCGGGGGCTTTCCTTTCCTTCAACCTGCTAAATTGCTTCTTGACATCATTCTCATTGATCACAAATGGGGGTTCAGCTTCGCCTGAAACTGAGTATGCAGGTTGGGTTGAGTTGTCTCGATCAAAACGGGCATAAAAAGAGTTAAGCTGATCGGGTAAACTTGGATCTGTGCACTGAATTGCTTTCTTTGGGCCTCTGTAGCTTGTTATGAGGGACAGGGAGGACCAAACCTGTTGTGAATCATTTGAATTAAAAAGGGCCTCCAATTTGGTCTTGTAGTCTGCCTTGGCTTGTCTGACGGCACTGTTCCATTGAGTTTTAGCAATTCTGAATGTTACTGGATCGGTGTCCTTGTTTTTGTAAGCCTGATCCTTCACTTTTAGTGCTCTGTTCAAATTTGAGTTGAACCATGCCTTTTTGTTTGGGTAGATTGTCACTGTTTTCTTGGGTAAACAAACATCTTCACAAAATTTAATATAATCAGTAACTGTTTCCGTGTATAAATCCAGATTGTTTTCATAATAAAAAGTATCCCAGTCTGTATATTCAAAACATCCACAAAGTTTATCAATGGCCTCCTTGGTCCAGATTTTGACAGTCTTTTTCTCTGGTTTAGATCTCTTGTTTATAAGCTGGGATGAGTAATATAGTAGAGTGGTCAGAGTTGCCTAGGTTTGCTCTTTGTACTGATTTATAAACTCCTTTAATAGGGCAATAACAGTGATCCAATGTGTTAGAGCCTCTGGTATGACATGTAACAACTTGATGGTAGTTGGGGAGTTTATTTCTTAGATTTGCTTTATTAAAGTCACCACATATAATTGATAATGTTGATGGGTCACTGTTCTCATAACTTGAAATTACTTCACTCAGGTGATCCATTGCCTGAGCGTTATTTGCTCTAGGGTGTATGTAGGCAGTTGTTAGGGTGACAGATGTGAACTCCCTTGGTAGACAGAATGGCCTACATTTCACTGTAATATATTCCAGGTCAGTAGTGCCAGCCACTCGAAGTAACTTTCACATCAGTGCACCACTCATTATTCCCAAGAAAACAGACTCCTCCTCCCTGGAATTTGATCTAATGTGTCATTGAGTTATATGTGTATAAAGATCCAAACATTTTCTCACATAGGTTTATCAGTGGATTGACTTGTTAATTACATGAGACTGGTATAATATTTTGAGATATATGCATATAAGGGGGGAGGGGATGCACCCACCTACGGGTAATGGCAGATATAAATGTAAATGTAAATAAACTTATCCAAAGCCTAAAAAATGTAAGAGTCTTTTCTCTAAATGTCATTAGTGTATTCAAACGCACCATGCTCTTACTGCTCAGGCTAACTTCATCTGGACTTCAGCCAATCAGGGTAGTTCTCACAAAGTTTGAATTTGTAGAGCTTCTCTATTTGGTCAAGTTGAAGGTTACCTTTTCAATCTAAATTAATTTAGCAGGGTTTTTTTTAAATATCTTGATGACAAGGGAATCTAAACTATCAGGCTTGGTCTGTGACCTTTCCCACACATTACTACCAGCCGCCATCTGCCACTTGCATTTTCTTTTCACTGAATAGCTAGCTGCAGAAGCATTCAAGCAAGTGCACTTATACAAGATCCCATAGAATCTACATGGATGGAAACCTTGTATACTTCAATTGCCACCAGAATGTAATTCTGTTGGAACACATTCAACATGTGTATCCAGTAGATGAATAGCTGCTCTCTCCCTATTCATGGACAGCTACTTTCATTCAGTTCCATTTGATATTATATCACTCTCATGCAAAGATCGAATGACATAAAATGTATACAAAATAGGTAAAGCCTTCCTAAACAAGGTTTTTAAAAAATTAGTTTCCTAATACAAGACTATGTTTTGGAGATGGTGTATAATTTCTCTTTTTAGGAAATAATGATTTCCATACTAATTGAAGCACTGGTAGTCTGAAACATGTTCTTACAACTCACGAAAGTTCAGTGGCACAAAGGACTTAGTAACCAAGCAACACACGGTAGCAGCAATCATATATCACCTCAGCACAAGAACACGTATTGAGTATACTATATTAACATTCCCAACCGTAGACACATATCAATGATGCATGGCAGTTGCTTATGCATGTTAGTAGTGGCAGTGCCTGGTCATAATAATATCTTCGTTTTATTTTATTTTATCATTGTGTTCTGAATTACGGCAGGTTTTACAATTATTATCTTACAAATACAGAAGAAGCGTAATCATGCTTTTGTTTTACATCAACTGAATTAGACTCTATTTAACCTTCCAGACACCAAACAGGAAATGTCTTGACATAAGTTGGACATCAGAAGCCATGAGACCTTTTGACTTTGAAGTTGCATGAAAAGAAGAAAGCAAAAAAGAATATTGAAAGGTCCCAAATTCAGTCCAACTGCAGTTGCTATGAAACGTCTGATGTTTGCAAGAGAATAGGAGAACATGCTGCAACTGACTTCAGACATTGATTGTCCTTTGATTCTCTGTTTCCCTGTCAATAAAGACCACATCTCCCAGACAATTGCTGAGTTAAAAGTGATTCCACCAGTAAAAAGGCTAGTGAATGTCAGTCATGAACCACCGGTGAAACACAAACATGTCGAACAAGATTGGCAAGATAATCATTCAAGATAATAGAATACCTGACATGACATATTGAAATTGTTGGCTTGATGTTGTTACAGTTGCACCAGAGCAATTGATTAAAAATAGCTGTCTTTATTGGTATACTGGCATTATCTCTTCTTAACTTGAATCGTAGGAATTACTGGATTCAGAGGCTGCAGAGTTGAATGGGCACTTAATGAAACTCGGATCAGAACTACCTATAGATATAGACTTAGCCATCCAGACACAAGCCTGAGACATTAAACAGGAAATGCCTTGACATAAGTTGGACATCAGAGGCCATGAGACCTTCAGACTTTGAAGTTGCCTGAAAGGAAAGAAATGAAAGGGTCATGGAAAGAGCAATTTTCCAGTCAATCTGTAGTTGCTAAGAGACAAGTTTACAAGAAAAAAAGAGGTAATGGGATGACAGACATTAAACTTGAATTTTCCCTTGATTCACAAGACAACATTTCCTGGAAAAATTGCTTGGTTAAGTGAGTCCACAAGGCTAGATCAAAGCTACAACATAAAAAAGCCAAGTCATGTTCAAATGATGGAGCACAAATGGGTCGAAAAAAATTGGACGTATATTATCCAGATAGTGAAAATCCTGGACACGACTGATTTACTGAAAATCGTTGTGATTATTTTGCTCTGGCATTTTTTCTTGTCGCTTGAAGATCCAATGGTAGCTCTAGAAGCACTTATTTGCAACCCTATTCCTTCATGGCTATGGTATTAGGTTTTTATGCCAAGAGTTATTTTATCAACTATAACGTCCTACTCCTTTTGCCTGCTATGGACTGTAACTTTCATAGATGACCAATTTTCTGAGGTCAAGTTTGAAAAAAAAGTATCCACAAAATAAGTATGAAATTCATTGGTAGGGCGATGGTATACATTTTTGAGAACAAATTTGTTGCAATGTCATGAGATGGCAAAATTTTACTTTTAAGATATTTTCCATTCTAAGAAACCTGGGATGAACAGCTTTTGTCAGCTTTTGCAGTGCAGAAATTTTGAGCATAACAGTATCTCATTCAAAGTCTCAAAACATTCTCAAATAATTGTAAATGAGATTATCACATAAGTTAAATGACACAAGCATCATTGTGGACTGAAGAGATGCATTATTCTGAGTGTGTATGGTATTATATTAGATCCATTCACAGGATGTAACATTTAATTAAATGTGGTGGTAATGTTTGTTACACACTCCTCATAAAAAAAGATATGACAGCTTTGTTTAAAAAGTTCGGTAAGTCGGCAACAAAATATATATAACTGCTCCTGTTATGAATTTTAGACCTGAAGTACTTGTTATGACTTTTTCAATAGCAGCAATGAGGGTGCACAAGAAATGAAAATTTGCTGAATAAAAAATCTTAAAAGGATATGTGAAAATTTAAGGTTACTTTCAAACAAGGGATATGAAGGAAAATGAAAAGGCTAAGACAGTTTGTGTGTCAACTGCTGCAAAAGCTCAGCGATTGACAACAGAAATGTCTTGAAGTCTGCCATTGTGGGGCTGTTCCTGCGCATTCAGATTTGGCCATCTAATGCCAAGTCACAAATGGCAATGCCAAAACTTTGACTGTCATGTTTAGCAATGCATAACAGGTCTCTTTAAAATAGACGTTAGGTCTTATGAATGTGTGTAGAATTGAAAAGTTTTTTTTCTTCAACACAAGTTTAAAATGAAAATGGATGGTTGAGATTTAATTCTTTTGACTACATTTTTGGTTTTGAGCAATGAGGAATATAAAATTCTTTCTCAAGTTAAAAAAAATTGATAAATATAATATCATCAACTTAAAAATTAGGCAATGGTATACCCAAATTCTTGACAAAATTAGTTTGATTTGGTCAATTTCAGACTTGTTTGCTCGGTGTCATTGATTACTTAATGTATTATTGAGGTTCATAACTCTGTTTGGTCACAATAACTTCAAGCACCTGAGTTGCTTAAAATAGCTCATCATATTTGCTGAAAGTGATTGCCTATTGATTCATCTGTTATATATTTACTTGACCTTATCATTTGTATAATAGTTCAAATATGATGTCAATCAATGTACAATTGAGAATGGTTGAGGAAAATCAAGGGTTCACAGACATTTAAACCCTTAATAATTATGTAAAAAAAAAAATATAGTAACATCCAGAAATAAATGTTCCCTACCACTTTTTAAATGTCTTGACTGTTCTTTGTGTTGAAGCAGCTATTCTTGAACTAGAAATTTTAAGCAGCCTATTAAAGTTACTTTTTTCTTTTGATTTGACAGACTTTGAACATCTGAGTCTTATGCTCCCACCTCATATATTTACAACCTACAGCATTTGCCATAGTCATGTACAATTCTGGCAAGAGTTCAGTTCCACATGCCTCAGACCTCATTAGGGCAATGGCCTCAAGCCATTCCCCATATTTGGTTGTTAAATCCAAGTTTGATGACCATTAGTGCTCAATTTTCCACTTGAGAATTTTGTAAAGCCATGAGTTAGCTCTAGGGGAGTAGTTAATCAGCTAGATACCCAATTGACCCAGAAAGGCTTGATTATTGAAGTGATGCTATGACCTGAAACAAATATTCAGAGACATGCAGTTCTTACAGAGGACGAGAGATTGCCATGTTTTCTCAGCATGAGATACAAGCTAGGACTCGAATTTGGAGAGCTGAAGCCCTTTAGAACTTAATTGAGCTTTGGGGCCAACTGCTTTACAGATTATTCTTTAAGCAGCGGTGTTATTCAAATTTAAGCTGTATTCTTCTATCTATTCCCATTGGTCAATGTGTACTCCCGTTAATTGATGACCCAATGGACATTTTATACAAATCAAGCCCAGGCCTGATTTGAATGTCTTGCATTATTCAGCAGTTTTAGCCGGTAAGGAGAGTTTGCATTGGAATGCTGTTTGCATTGCTTTAGAAATTAACAACAATCAGACAATTGGTCATCTGATGATACTAAACCCATACATTCAAGAAGTTGGTATTTATGCTAGTGAAGGTAATATGCCAGGTATTATTAGATGGGAAAGAAAGACAAAATATATCATTCACATTGAAAGAAAAATCTGAAGCATTATTAATTTTCTCCTGACCATCAAATTGATTAAATATTGAAATTCTGACAAAAAATGTGAGTGAGCGTGTTTGTGTTCTACACCGGTGTGTGGCATTTAGAGGCACTCTTGCTCTTAAGATATCAACATTGCAACCAAGTAGTAAAGTCTATTAAGACATGAGACATCCTTTCTTGAAATAGCAAAGCCAATTATGTAGAAACAAGAGTATTCTTCTGGTTCCAATTGTTCATCAGTTATTTAGCTGCCTTGAAAATTATTTTCAGAAGCACATGGCTTTGAAAACCGTATATTGATGTTGAATGCATTGTTCATCATTCGGAAAACAACACTTTTACTTTGTAAGAAATAGCCTCAAAGGGCCTCAAGCCATTGACCATTAACATTACCCTCTGCGGCTCTGTGGATGTCAAGACCATAGGACATCCTTTAAGAACACTGATTGGTTGGCTAAACATCTGGAACAGACAAACCACAAGTGCAAGGCCAGCAGTATCCCTATGAAAATAAATGCTTATTTTTACAAAGTAAAATTATAGAACACTTGCTGATCCCTTCTTCAAACACTATTATAAATTGCTTTAAAACGGTAAATTGTCACGTTAGGTCTTGACGAAACTTGATTTCATAAATTCATCCCAAGTTCTTCAAACAATTATCTCAAGACTGAAGGTAGTATGTCAGGTACTAAAAATATATCATTACAATTGATCACAACAATTTACATTTTTTCGCTTTTGTCCAAAAATCATCATGTTTCAAATTTCTTTATTGACCAGTTCAAGGCTCAAGACACATTCATTCTAGTTTATTTCAACAACATAACTTGTTTGTGTGCATAATATGTATTATTTCATATAGAGTAGAGTGGGTCGGGGCAAGAAGCCCGGGTTAGGTGAGAAGCCCCCCCAGGGTTATTTCTAAACTTACATTTTTGGTGCTTTTTCTTATTGATAGGATTGAAGCTAGAGGCTTTTTAGGTTACGTCACATATTTTCAAGGCATTCAGCACCAAACCATAGTCGTAATTAAAGAAACAAAAAAAGGTGCATGGTTTTTGTAACTTTGATTAATTCTTTGAAAGTGGTTGTCAGAAATAACTTTGGAAATTTTTTAAAGTATAATGGATATCTGCATTGCTTCACTTAATGACCATCACATAAATATAATTTGGATCATGTTTTTTGCATTTTAGCTCAAAATATAGAGGTCAAATTAAAATATGTGGGTTTGGGGCGAGAGGCCCGACATGGTATGGGGCATGGGGCCCCCTTCACTGAGGCCTCGAAGCTGCTTCAGGAACCATTTCATAATGTGTACTTTACCTTAAATCTTGATAGAATAGCTAATTGAAATAGAAAACATTTTGCCCGAAATAGAAAAAGGGCAAAAAATATTAAAAAATAAATGTATGAACAGAAAAATTCTGAAATTCAGAAAAAGTTAATAGAATGCCTTAAAAATGATAGAAGAACCCCAAGAAATAACTTTCAAGCTGAATGCGCTCGCAAAAAAAATTTCCATAGGATTATAATAGGGGGGCTTCTTGCCCGATGGGTGGGGTAAGAAGGCCATTTTAATTTTTTTACAAAAAGGGCCGTAACTCCTTTATTAAAATTGGTAGACATTCGTTTCACTAGTTATAAGTAGAGTTAAGTGATCCCTTCCTGACAGCATAAGCATTCAAATAATCGACCACAAAAAGTAGGTCAAATCGCTCCTCGAAGTTAAGGGGGGCTGCATGCCCTGCGCTACTCTATATTATGAAATGAATGGTAACATTCAAATATATCTGCATGGTAATTCGGTGATACGTGTATATTCTGAACAACGTCCATATCCAGCTGGCTTTAGTGTATGCTCCAGGAACAGAATAGTTTGTTGGTCTATTTTCAGCTTTGAGCATAAGAAAGAATTGATGTCATAAAGTTGTCAATAGAACAATTGATGAGCCTGTGGTCATATGGGAAATCATGTGACGGCGTTTCACAAATCAAATTGTTTCAGTCAATAAGGGACGTTACGTGAAAGGCTTACTGTTCTGCGAGGTTTGCCCTATATTTTTGACACCATATACAAAGGTTTATATGAAACTTTTCTGGAACGGGTATACGTCCGTTCCGTGGTAGATTAGTAGGTTAATCGGCATGAATTTACTGCCCTCTGCAGCATCATCATTTTGCTAAATGACATGAGGACTGACTGATGAATGAAAAGAGAGAGTTAGGATTGTCTAACGTGTTACAAATTTGTCTATGTGACAAATCTTACCCTGAATAAACAAATTTTCATGTCACTTTTTCAAAACAGGAAATTTCACTTTGAATTTTACAAAGAATATTAACATTTTAGCCTGTAAAATAGTGTACATTATAAAACTTGACTGGAATGATAATGTTCATGGTGGAAAATTGATTTATTTTGTTCACTTTATGAATAATATTATGTGTACATTGTTTTCATGATAACAAACCTGATGAAGAGATCAAACTGTAGTGGCAAATGGATGCTCCAGTGTATAGAGCTAATGTAACAGTATAGCATACTTAGCAAATACTTACAGCTGATTTGTGAGAGTGGATAAGAAGGCTTAGTAACCCTGGATATATGCCTTCATTGATGCAATCCTGAGTATACATACAGAGGATAGTTGTAGTGAAAATTGCTTCCTGATATATTGCCATGATAATCTAGTGTTATTAAGGTGATTCAATTACATACTTTGGTACTTAATATGTACTGCAGCACCAAATAAGTAGGGGTTTATTGTTTCTACAAATTTGAATCAACTTCACTGAAGCTGGAAAATAATGTGCATTGAGGTGGATGGATGATGAGGCTTTACATACCTATATTTTTGCACTTCACTGGTGTTCAGGTAAGTGAGCCAGAGTGGGAATCTAGTCCAGGATCCAACAATTGGCAGCCCAGTGCATTATCAACTGAGCTATAACCCTCTCTCTTAAGGGAAAAAAGCTGCTGTAAAATAACATATACAACATTTTGAGATATATTTTCATGTGTCTAAAACAAATAATTCAGATAGTTGGTCACATTATTAAGTATATCCCCAAACAGCAGTGATTCTGATGACATTGCCACACAGAATCAGTGGACTGAACTAATAATACCAGCACCCATGGGTGCACTTGCTGAAATATCCTTAAACTCTATAGAGACCTTCCAATTTGACAAGAGTTGACAGTCAAAGGCTATGCAGAATCGCAAAGGTCCTCGTGGGTCATGATCCTTGAGCAGATATCTGTCCCCTGTGACCCCTGGGCCTAATCTGGCCTCCATGGAATTGCCTATGACCTCCCACACTTCTCACTTCGGACGTTATACAGTATCTATTCCGAACCAATGTCTTTGTATTTGGTTGTCAATCTGATGGCTAAATGTGCAAATGCCAGTGTAAAAGGATGTTGCGTGTTCTGTTCATAGAGGGCTGAGCAACACATGATACATGTATGAGCTCACAAGAAAATGGAGTAGATTAGAATGTCATCCAGATGTTAAAACTGCTTTATATTCAAATTAGGGCAACTAGCCTTGGAATATTGTGAAAAATAAAACAATCAGTGTGCTTATGAGATCTGCGGAAAAACTGATCTGAATGTAGTCAAGAATTCTTGATGAAGGTGGTTGAATTACCACAAAATGACTCATAATACGAACTGCATTTGGTACTAGCCTTCCTTTGACTTTTGAACATTGTATAGGCCTACGTTCTCCAAATAGTGACAATGTTATATCAGGTATTTTCAAATTAATCTAAAATGAATTGTCGCATTAAATTTTAAAATCCAATTACTTTCGGAGAAGTTGCAACACTGAATCTAAATGCTATGATTGATGATACTGTAGGAATGGAAGTGTTGCAACTTTTAAATTCCTGATAGACCTGTGATGCCTTGCAAATTGTTATGCATACTATTGTACACCAATTTTGCATTATTTCAAAAGCAGATATTGTACCGCTGGCCTAGCAAGCCAAATTCATCTGAGAAAACTGCAATATTTCCATGAGATTAGTTGCTTACGTTTTAGAACTTTGTTTAAATTGAATTTTATTTGTGGGATTCAAACAGAGATCTGGGTCCTTAAATTGAGGAGGATTGTATTCAGAGAGCATATTCAGATGATCAGCAGCAATTTGTCTCATAGTCATGGCTTGGTATTCTAGTATTGTTCCTGATATCGATTTATTCATATTAATAGCGCTGCCATTTGCCATTACCCAGGCATTCTGGTGCACTTTAAAATTTTTATATATTATATGTATGTAGTAGGTACAATTGAAGCAGTGATGACTGTCCATGCAGCTTTATGTCCAGATATTGTAATTCCATCTTTTTCCCTGATGTTCATCATGGTCCACTACTCGCCATTCCAATGGAGTCTAGCTGGAAAAATTTTGGATGCTCACATCCACCAGGCAGGAGGATGGACCTCTGCCTACAGAGTATAGTTCTTGTTTAAAAAGTTGACTTTAAGTTCTACCGATTATTTTTTTTGAAAAAAGGTGATATTAAACCTTTTTCTCCTTTATGTTCTGATTGGAAAAAAGTTGCACTTCAGATGGACATTGCACAGCCATTTAACATCTGGTAATGTTCGAAAAACCAGACAAAAAAAAGAAGGGAATCAAAAAGTCTGCTCAGGGGTTAGAAAAGGCAACTAAAAAACAAGTAAAGAACAGATGTCTCCAAATGCACTGACACATCAAGTCAATGCATCACTGGACAGTGATCTCAGTTAACAAAGAGTGACATTTAGGAGAGTGAAAGGATTCTAGGACAAAATCAAAGAAGTTAATGGTGGATGAGTTTCACAGAGTTACCAGCATAAAGAGAATATAATGGTATTAACTGGATCACTCTGAAATAACAAGCAAACTTCAAATGGTCTTGAATTTCAAAGACAACTGCTCAAATGGGATTCTTTGAACGGTCATATTCAACATGCAATCCTGCAGTTCCATAGCTGTAACGTTACATCATATTTGTTGAGAGATGTTGTTTTGTGCATGGTATAATACCACCAGTTTATTAGCAATGGTCAATTTACTGAATTTAAAGAATGAAATTCATTTGAAACTTTTAAACATTATGTTATTATATTTGTTTTTTATATATTGGCCCTCAGAAGTGCAATTGTTTCCTTTTTTTAATTCAAATTACCTATTCCAGCTAACAGGACATCATGTTATTTTGATGTCTTGGAAATGCTCCTTCTATCAGAATAAAGTAATAGGTAAGAAAAGTAAAGAAAGAAGGTATGCACAGTGAAACAAACAATGTTTGCTTTAGAGTTTTTTTGTTTTTTTATAATTGCATTGCAAGGAAGCCTTGCACAATTGAATTGTGAGACTGATGTCGACGTATAAAGGATCTTGTAATTACACTTTGAGACCAATTTAGCATGAAAAGCAAGCAATTCATTTCAATGCAAAAAATAAATAGTAGGCAAACTAGTCAAAATGTATGATTAATTATTTTAAGTGTTACTTTTAAGTAGAGGATATACAAAGAGGTACTGCAAACTTATAATAAAATAGCCTTCCTCTATATGCATGTTCAATCCATTTAAAGACACAAATGCGCCTTGTACATTGGGGCATTGTAGTTGACAAAGAAAAACCATCAATCAACTGATTCAGGATTTTTTATGTTTGCGAGAAAGATGGAATCCTAGGAAGTTGAATTCTGAACTGTCTGACTTAGAGTGATATTTTTCCTCATTAGATCAAAATTTTAAAAATGTGCATACAGCAGTCACTGCTACAATGTACTTACTTGGTGAATCAGGGCAAAGAACAACTAAGACTGTCGCAGGAGTGATAATCCTGCCTGTGATGATAATATCATATTACCACAGCATAAAATGTTTAAGTTCTCGTATATCTCGATATCACACATATCCATATGAGTGTAGGCCTATATATTATGATTATGAATATTTTGTGCAAAGATACAGATCTGCCTTTGCTGAATAGGATTAAAAAACCTCCCTCTGTTCCTAAGCCTAATGCTAAGATACTGGTGAGCAGTTTGTAAGAATTTAGTACTGTCAACAAGGCAAATAGTACTTGAGAGAAGAAACAAAATCTTGTGTATAATTTCTAAATTTCCATTCATTTTGACTATTTTCATAAACTTTATGGGTACAGCTTTCATTGATAAGACATACTGTACTGAACTTATAAGATCTAGAATATAATTCAGTGCAAACCATGTATACTTTCACCATGACACCCCAGTTGAAATGAAATGTCACCTCATACAGCAGTTCCAGTCAAATTGAAAGCTTTCAAACATACTTTTAGATGATTGACTCCCGAAATAACGGCATCCACTACAGATTGTGCTTATTTTGAAGGTAGGTTTTGCTCTGCTGTCACGGTTTGAAACCACCTTTGCCAGAAGTGTCAGTTGTTGCTGGTGACTTCAAGGTAACCGGATTCGCTGTCTTATTTGACATTTTTGATAGTCATGGGTAGAATAAAAAACATTATTATATACTTGGCCATGAATTAAGTAGGCCGTTAACTGAATTTTTCAGGGCCTTCATATGCCATAATGTATGGAGGGCCATAATCTGGTTAACACATGGGGGCCATAATCTGATTAACACATGGGCAGGTGGTGCCCTCTTGTGTATTTTACGCTTCGTGACGTCACCAGATGTGACGTCATGGTGACGTTGTTGACTTGAGGAATACAATTCGGCATGAAAAATGGTCCGATTTGGAAAATTCAAAAGCCTAAGACTATTGTAGCGCGCTACAGATCTCAGAAATGAGCTTCGATTTGCTCTATCTTCAAAAATAACGACGCCAGAAGGCAAAACGCCACGGCCGTCATGAGTAAGGTAAATCAAAATTCAAAGTGTATTGTGAAATTGTGAAGGTAAAAAGTATATAATAATGATAATAACATTTTATTTGTCGGTCATTATGGGGTATTAATCAGTTATGGCCCTCGGGCAGAAATCATTTAATGCCCTCGCCTGGCGGCTCGTGCATTAAGTTAATGATTTCTGCCCTCTGGCCATAACTGATTAATACCCCATAATGCCCTCCAAAAAAATGTTATTGTATAATTAAGGCAACCATTAAGAAATCCCTTGACATAAGTTTGATATCAGAGACCAAAGGACCTTCTGACTTGAAAGAAAAGAAAAATAAAGGTCCTGGATACATCTTAATCTCGTTCCATATTGAGCTGCTAAGAGACATCTGATATTTGCAGGAAAAGAAAAGGCACTACTGGGATTGACCTGGGAAACAGATAAAACTTTAATTCATTATTTTCTTGTTAATGTAATGTAATTTTACTGACAATGGCAAACATTTAGTGATTCCACTAAGCGAGAACAGGCAAATGGCAATTGAAAGCCAGCCAGTTTAAACCTATCAATGAAACAGAAATATATCGAACAAAAGGGCAATAAAATACACGCCAAGATAGTGTAATGCTTGACATGACTGATTTACTGGCAATTGCTGAGAATATTCTTTTCAGCTGAAACCAGCTATTAGCTCCAATTATTCTACAAAACCAATGAAGGTCTGATGGCAGCTTGTTAGGCACTCCCCTGCAGCCATATCCTATCATAGCAATTTTACATACATTTACGCTAAGGTGTCATGTTCTGTCCCTTCCGCCTGTTCCTTGAAAGCTTGCTATGGCCAATCTCTGTGGTTTTATATGACAATTTTTATAAAGCCATGATTACTCACAAAGTGGTCTGGCTTAAATATATTTCTCCCACGCTTCATATCATTCATTGCTAGCTCCTAACAGTCCTGCACAAACACATTACTGCCGCACATCAAGTCATTGATTCTTCTGTATAATATCTTCATACCATACAAAAAGATCTGCAACAATCTTCAACTTTAAGTTATCTGAGATAAAGACACTTATTAATACAGAATATTTAGAATAATGTTGAGTTTTTTTATGCTGGAGTCTTCTACTGCAAGTCTCAGTCAGCCTAATCCCCTTTTAATGTTGCTCATGGCCAGTGGTCATTAGGAACACACCTGTATGGGTCCTATTGTTAGCAGACGCAACAGAAATGTGATTACGGGACTACAACTGTTTTCCATTACATTTGTAGACAGAGATAACTAGATTTTCAAGTGCAAAAGAAAGGGGTATTAACTGTCTGTTTTGGGGCTTTGAAGCAAACTTATTATGAATCAGCACCATGTCAAATATATATAAACCAACCACCGGAAAATATTTAATTCAAGACTAAATAAAATATTTTTTTTTCACAAAAAATTAAAGATAAATTTAAAAATTGAACCCCCCCCCCCACTGGAGATTTAATGGTCAAACCCTAACTTAAATTCAGGAATTCATTACCATTTGACAGTGTTGATGACAATTACTGATGAATCAAGATAGTTGGAACACAAATGGGCTAAAGTTGAATGTTCACGGTGGAAAGAAAAAATGATAACTCCATAAATGCACAATGTCACTGGTATCGGTTTGTATAAATGCTGAACACAGGTGATCCTTATATTGTTGAGTCATTTAGCTCATAGTTTGCAAAAGCTGAATATGAGTAACTGTAGTTAGGATTCACTTTTTGGTGCTTTCCTAAATGTATTGCTTTTTGTGTCCCGTAAGTTCCTCCAAGGACCTTTTGTCGACGTCGATTAATGCCATGTGTAAGCATTGAAAAGTTTGTATTGGATAACAATTATGATATACTGTGGAACTTATGGTGTCCCATCATTTATTACTTATTTTCCTTTCATTGGTAGGCCTGCTCTGTTCTAAGAAGCTAGTTATTGAATAACGCATAATTACGAGATTTCATTATGCGGTCGACGTTACACATGTATATTTTTATCTTTTGAGACAGGTTGCATGATCACCTATTTCTACCCATTATGTATTGATTTTTGCCACAGAATGTTGAAATATGCTGGAGCTAGGGTTTGGTTTTGACTTTTGAGCCGATTATAATTACAAGTTTCAGCATCCCATTCTTGATATGTGTCTTGCGTGTCAGCAGGCAACTTAAAAAAATAATGATAATGGTTTACTCTCAAAACGATAACTAAAGGGATGAATGCTGCAAAAAGCTAGTAAAAAAACACAGGTGAATATAAATATTTCGCATAACAGACAGGTAGAAACAACACACTTTCAAAACATTCCTTTGTGTTATAAAAATAGAAAGTAGTAATACTTATAAAGCATGAAAAATGTATTCCTTATACCACATAAATCTAGCATTTTCGTTGGTTTATTCAAATCAAAATATCGTTTTATAACTTGTCTACACACAGTACATTAATTGGACTGGTGCTTCGGTTTTATATAATTTATTGCACTGAAACTGTTTTTTTGCCTGGGGAACACTTTATACCCCACTGTTTCTAATGCTACAGTATTCGCTTATGCCTGGAGTAGAATTCCATAAATGAATAGTGTCTTTCTATTTGAGTTTCTATGGAATTCATTTTAAAAACATACTTACTGTATATTTTAGAAGGGTCTTTATATAATATCATATTTCGATTTTCTATTCCACTAAAGGTGTAGGTAGGTAGGGATACCTTTGGTTAACTATAGGCTTTTGGCATTTGTAGGATATACTGAATTTTGTAAAATTATAATTCACAACAAGTAGCAAAACAATTTAGATCTTGAGGAAATCTGAAGCAAAAAAAACATTCCAGATGTGAAGCACTAAATTGATGGATAGAGATGACAGGATTGTAAGAATATCAACAACAAGAATTCTACCTCAGAAGCCTTTTACGTATTCCAAAATGATAGATGGATGGATAATTGTGGCTTTACGTCCTGCATTTATGCATGCGGTAGGCTAATTACAATAGGAGGAGGACACATCAATGAAGGGAACTCAACGATGATTAAAACTGCACTCCAACATCGGCCCAAGTGACTCGGCAACAGCTGGTATTGAACCTTGGACAACAGAGCTGGCCCTCCGTCCTGTACCTAAATGAAGATGAGAACCAAAGCATATTCTGCGTAACATTCGAATAGAATTATCAATTGGAAATCAAGAAAGACTGTAATCTTTTATTTGATATAAATTGTTTACATCACATGATATTTCTAATAGCCAGCTTAAATTTATACAAATATAAACTGAAAATGTTGACAAGAAGTCAATTTGAGTCTTGAAGAACGATTACTTGGAATATGAAAACAGACATCATTGCAATCCGTTTCCAGAAATCATTCTATTTATATTTTGCAGCAAGTAATACCATCATGTCTAGAATTTTGGGGTGAGACAGCTATTGTCAGCATCACATGACAGCCATTTGTCATTGTCACTTGACCCCAATTGTATTGATGGTTTCCTCCCAAGGGGTGACACTCAGCATATTCGAAAGGTCCTGCCCCCACATACATATCTCTATTGCCTTTCAATTACCAGTATGATATTCTGTTTCATATGCAGTTGATATGTGAGGTTTTTGGAGAAGTTACATGCCAATTTGCATATGATACAACAAAATGGTCTGTCTTCTTTGTTGCATATATGTTTTTTGCGCTCAACATCAATTCTTTTAAAGATGTACAAAGCTGTATGTTGAAAAAAAATCACGTGTGAAGTGGAAAGTTGCTGAGATTGAACATCAACCTTAACCTGTCGTGTTTTAGCAGCTGCATATCATTTCACACTGCTTTGATCATGTATAAATGGTAGGGACTATTTGATCATAAGTGAGAAATATATCAATATCAAAAAAGTATTACGATTGTAGCTGACTCATGATACTTATTAAGAATTTAAGCAGTTATCACTGGCTTCAATATCCAACCATGCAGAAAACAATCCATTCACTTGGGATTGCTTTAAAATTTATGTACTGGGACTGGAGGTGCTCCTTTGTATCTGGCCCAGACATATGACACAATAAACTAGCCCCAAGAGAGTTCTGTTCTGTTTCAAACTTCCCTTGGGTGAGTACAATACTTCCTTCACACCCACTCAGTATGTGTTCAAAATAATCTCTGCTGAATGACTGTTGGGAAAATGACACCTAAACTGCACTGCTGACTGCCAAAAACATAGAAATACATAGAATGGACATGAGGCTCTGGCAGATGAAGCAACAAAATCCACCATCTTGGAACTGCCCTTTATCCTGGCCCATTGTAACCGTGATGTCACCAACAACAGTGATGCCACTTATAACAATGGCATGACGTCACTTCATAATTAGTCTACTGTGACGTCATGTCTCAGGGCAGTTCCAATGTGGCGAATTTGGTGACCTCATCTTGAGGTGGCATTATACGGCCTCATGTCTGTTCTATGTATTTCTAAGACCAAAAACGACCTCAGTAGAAATGTTCTATTCTTAAAACAGAGGCTTTTACACTTGTTTATAAATGTAGAAAAGAACAGCAAATAAGATGAGCCAGTGCAAGTAAATGATAAGTAGTTAAAAATGATTAGCTGTCACTTCTGCCAATATTTACCTCACACCCACAGAGCCACTTGTTGTCTTCAGCCAGTTACATCTAGTTTCAATGATAAGCTTTAGAAGCTGTCTAGTGTCGGCAAGGTCCCATAGAATATACAGGAAGAGAAACCTTGAATGCTTCAATTGCCACAAAACCAGGAAGCAGTTCATGTTGAAATGTATTCAAGATGCATTCAATCATGATGAATAACTTTTCTCATACTCATGGACAGCCTTTGTTATCATGTTCTATGTACATTCACATGTGAATTTGCAAAGATTAAAGGACAAAAAGATTGAGCTGGACACAACATAAGAGAAATACGTACAATAAAAGATGAGCATTTTTGGGTATCCAATCATTTCAAAGTAACCACTGCTCATCTGGCCGGCTGTTTCCTATTTACACAAGCAGAACTTAAGCAAGTGTTCCATTCGAATGATGTTGGTCTCGGCATATATGTATGGTGTACATTATGCTGTATATATACTGACAAAAAAAAGTCAATCCTAGTCTGCATGTTCATGAATGACCCACCATTCCTGTTTTATGATCATTTGACTCAGTATGGACTTCATGCTCATTCAAGTTCATTACCATATTTCTCGCAGTTGTGAAGAGAATATCAAGCCAAAAAAAAATTCTCGAGAAACTGGGCAACCAGAGCAATATTGATGAATGGTGATTGAATAGGATGCTTCAAAGAAGTGACGTACAGAGCTACAGCAATCTTTAAAAAGTTTCCCATTTTCAGCGGCAAAGGCGCTGCTAAGGACTGATATTTGGAGAGAAGATCACACTAATACTGTAACAAGTGACCTTAGATTGTGTACAATATCGTATTTTTATTCTTAACTGCACTAATGTTTGAAGACATGTAATTATCTGGAACGTTTTGTCCTCTTTTTTCAATAGTCATCTCACCTAAATGAATTTTGGCAATTAGCTATTCATCAAGGAAACCAGATACACTGTCTTATTAAACATTTTTGATGGTTACAGATAAAATTTTAAAAAACATGAAGCCAACCATCCATAAAACCCTTGACTTAAGTTGGACATCAGAGGCCAAAATACCTTCAATGGTCATGGAAATATCGGAATCTCATTATATGCAGCTGCTAAGAGACATCTGAAGTTAACAAGAAAAGAAAAGACACTACATATTGGGATTGAACTGGGAAACAGTTAAGACTTTGGTTCACTATTTTCCTTTTAAAGCTGTTTAGATTTTCCTGACAATGGCAAATATTTAGTGATTCCACCAAGCAAGACCGGGCAAATGGAAATTGAAAGCCGACTAGTCAAAACCTATCAATGAAGCATAAACACATTGAACAAGAGGGCTAGATAGTATATATTCCATGATAGTACAATGTCAGAAATGACTTATTTACTGCCAATCACTGAGACCATTCCGCAGAAATGTATTTATGGCAAGGTGTTATGTTCTTTCTCTCCTGCTTGTCCCTGGAAGCTTACTATGGCCAGTCTCCTTGGTTTTATATGACAATTTTTATGAAGCCATGATTACTCATAAAGTGGTCTGGCTTAAACATATTTCTCCCATGCTTCATATCATTCATTGCTAGCTCCTAACAGTCCTGCACAAACACATTACTGCCGCACATCAAGTCATTGATTCTTCTGTATAATATCTTCATACCGCTGCTATAAATGTGGTCATTGGCCATTGTAGAAACTGACTTCATGGGTCCTATTGTTAGTAAGAGCTCCAGAAATGTGATTATTTGACTACAACTATACTCCATTATGTATGTGGACAGAGCCAGCTAGATTTCCATGTGTGGAAGAGAGGCACAATTGTCTTAGCAATATTAGGCCATCTTCTTCCAAGGACACACACTGTTGCACACATGAGCAATAAATGACAGTTCAAATCATTAATCTTTATATCTTTTTTGCAATTTTGCGTAAATTATATAGACCCCGTTGTGTGAGAGAAGCAAAAATAGCATTGATATTGTTGAATATACCTATGCATCTTTCCATTTCTTTGCTGACGCTTTGAAATTCTCAGTACTTGGAATGTGGAGTAAATTTGTGCAACAATTTGTAACTATTGTTTTCACAAATTACAGAACAACTGAATGGTGCATAAAATTATTTTCTTTTGTAGCCACAATTTTTCCCTTTTCTCATATCTCTTCTTGATAAAGTTATGTTAACATTACCTTAACAAGTTGCAGTAAAACATATATCCACTTCAAAGGGAAAAGCCTAAACTGTGAGACGAAAAACCACCACACCAATATCTCTCAGGTTTGAAAGAGGGAAACCAAATACCTCTATCATTCATATAGTCCTCCCAAGCTGTGCAATATCTGACAGAACAAAATGGATTACTCAGGTCTTTGGTGATGCTTTGCAACTCCTGTGCCTATCTCATATAACATCAAAAAACTTTGGAACAGCAACTCTTTTAAACAAAGTTTTGGATTTTTTTAGTGAAATAAAACGCTAAAGATACACAGGGGTAGAGTAAGGTCAGAAGAATTTTTTTTTGGTGGGGGGGGGGCTAATAAGATTCTCCTGTTTTTAAACCCAATTCAGAAGTAAAAGATGTGAACAAGAACTGTTTATACAATGGTCTCATCCAAGCTTCATCAAAACTAAGCATTCATTTTTTCCTTTTTCCACCTGTTATGCTAAAAATATATTTTAATGCTGAAAAATGTTGTAGCCAGAATGAACTCATTGATTGTCGTTTAAAGTCAAGAATAATTGCAGTTCTGCATTTTGGCTGTTCATTTCTGATTTGAGACTTGCAAGTCAGTGATCATTGAAACGAGGATAACAGTGTTTTACTCCAAAAAGGGGATGATTACAGGACAGACTGCATTAAAACAACCAGTAAAACTTACAAAATACAAAAACACTGATGGAAATAACACTTTAGCATACAGGTAGAAATATTAACTTAATTTTCAGATAGATCTTTAGCGTTGAAGGGAAACCTTGTTAGCATTTCACCAAGGTCTCAAACCCACACCTTCTATGCCTGCAGTACGATTTCTGTTGACATCAATTAGGTCCTTTTGAAATGAACTCTCAATTTGTTATAAAGTAACTTGTGACCTCAATCAGTGATACTCGGTGACTTTTATTGATAGCATTGAGCATGTGTACGGTATTACCTCACAAATTGCTCATGAGTCGCGGATAATAATAAGACACGGATGGGGCTATGACCTCACAAGTAACATTTCAGTCCAATTCTGTAAGCAATTGACATTCTTTGACTGTAGGAATTTATAAAAATTAATTCAGCATAAAAATGGCATGACAACTACCTTTAGATGTCTTTCCTCGCATATCAGGCCAAGAGTGATATTGGCATGTCTGGATCTGTGTTCAATGACAGCAATTGTCAGCATCCTATGACAGCCATTTGTCATTGTCGCATGACCTCGATTGTATTGCTGGGTTCTTCCCAGGAGGTGACACTTATCATATCCCTAAGGTCCTGCCCCACATATTCTTAAATGTTTTAATATTGTAAATATGTGATTGTAAATGTTTTAATATTGTAGTTTCCAGAAAATTTGTTGTTAAAGTTACTTTAGAATTCTCTTGATGACTTGTAAGCCCGTATATAGGGCTGGGTGTATATTTTTTACACAGGTCAATAAAGAATTTGTCTGTCTGTCTGTCTGTACACCGTTCTATTGCCTTTCAATAACATGTGGTATTCTATAAATGCGAGTTGGTTTGTCAGTGGAATTGCTAGCAACTTTTGCCAATGAAATGATCCATTACAGATTTGTTGATACAACTAGAATGATGATTCAAAAATGCTTTTTTGAAATCGTTTTTATACTGTGGTCAATGCGTTATAAGAGGGCCCCTTCTGTGGTCTTGAAGTGGTCTCTGGTAGGGGTGCAGTCTCTCATGCGGGTGCAAAAAGCACTAAAAATACTATTATATGGGAGAAAGGCGGTCTAGTAGGCAAGTTGGTCTTACAACAGGGGGTCTTACAATCGAGGTACTTTATGTTATAAGCCAAATTTTATTAGAAGCAAAACTATATCAATACATTGTACAGCTAATGCTGATGACAACGAATTATGGTTAGCCACCTGTAGTTCTGTTCGCCGTGAAGTCCCGGTAGAAATGAATGCCACTCTGTACAGCAGTTTCTGTTAAAGTGAAAGTAAAATAAATGTTATCCTAGACAGAGACCACAATCTGGTTATTCTTAAGATTATTAGCTACTGCAAAAATGAAGTGTTTACCAGTTTAAGGACCTACCCGTCCTGCAAACAGACCATTCACTTGGGATTGCCTTAAACTTGATGGACTGGGAGTGCAAGTCTCTTTTGTATCTTGCCCAGACATACGACACAATATAAAACTTACAAGCCCCAAGAGAGGTCTGCTCTTTATCAAATTTCGTGCGGGTTGAGCACAATACTTCCGGCACACCCACGCAGTTCTTGTCCTAATAATCTTCTTGACTCTACTATAAAACACAACAGGATTTTTTTCGTGACATTATAGATATTATGGTAGTCAAAGAATGCTCAGGAGGAAAATCTATCAAATTCTCATCAGGCAATGTTTGAAAATATTGATTTTTTGAAAATATCTAAAAAAAATTAGAATCCTCCATTTCTTAGAAATGAATATCAGATTCAGTTTTATTAATTTACCCTTAAATAATCAGTTTACATGACATAAAACAACAAAATTTATAACATTATCATGCGGGTCAGAGTCCCCAAAAAGGTCTCAATGGCTGCTGGCTTAGGTCCATCATGTCACAATATCTTAAAATTTCACAATATAGTAAAACATTTTGTACAATGTCAGTTGATGAATCCCAAACAAAATCCTTACACTGAAGAGGTTTTGATACATCCTACACTCACTTCCGTCACTAAGTAACTGATATGAAAATGTTTTTGTGATGGTAGATTATCGGCACAATTAATAAATTTCTGAATAGCGTTATTTAAAGGTTGTGATGCACGGGCATTGGAGGTCTGGCTATCCCAACTATGCTGTTCAACATTAAATCATGCTGATGAGGGATAGTACATAACTGAAATTTGTCTGATGTCAATTCATAAGGGTATCCCATATCATTTCTTAACTGTACGAATATGTATCTATAATAATATTGAGCACATGTGTCGGGTTATGGCAGATATTCTGCTCGGGTTCCCTCCAGCACAACGTTGTAAAATATTCATAATTACTGATTATATAACTTACATCTGTAATCTGTATGTATAACTCACAAGTGCATTATGTTGTGTAAATAAACTTATCCAAAGCCTATAAAATGTGAGAGTCTTTTCTCTAAATGTCATTAGTGTATTCAAACGTATCATGCTCTTACTGCTCCTGCTAACTTCATCTGGACTTCAGCCAATAAGGGTAGTATCCCAAAGTTTGAATTTATAGAGCTTCTCTGATTTGTAAAGTTGTAGTCGACCTTTTCTGTCTAAATTAAATTAGCAGGATTTTTTTAATATCTTGATGACAAGGGAATCTAAAAAATCAGGTTTTGGTCTGTGACCTTTCCCACACATTACTACCAGCCGCCATCTGCCACTTGCATTTTCTTTTCACTGAATAGCTAGCTGCAGAAGCATTCAAGCAAGTGCACTTATACAAGATCCCATAGAATCTACAAGGATGGAAACCTTGTATACTTCAATTGCCACCAGAATGCAATTCTGTTGGAACACATTCAACATGTGTATCCAGTAGATGAATAGTTGCTCTCTCACTATTCATGGACAGCTACTTTCATTCAGTTCCATAGACATTATATCACTCTCATGCAAAGATGGAATGACATAAAATGTATACAAAATAGGTAAAGCCTGCCTAAACAAGATTTTTTAAATTAGTTTCCTAATACAAGACTATGTTTGGGAGATGGCCAATTATTTCTCTTTTTGGGAAATAGTGATTTCCATATTAATTAAGTGAAGCACTGCAACCGTAGAGACATACCAATGATACATGGCAGCTGTTTATGGTATGTTAGTAGTGGCAGTGCCTAGTCATAATAATATCTTTCTTTTTTTATCATTTTGCTGCCGAATTACCGCAGATTTTACAATTGTTATCCTACAAATATAAAAGGAGAGGAATCGTGCTTTTGTTTTACATCAACTGAATTAGACTCTATTTAACCTTCCAGACACCAAACAGGAAATGTCTTGACATAAGTTGGACATCAGAAGCCATGAGACCTTTTGACTTTGAAGTTGCATGAAAAGAAGAAAGCAAAAAAAGGATATTGAAAGGTCCCAAATTCAGTCCATCTGCAGTTGCTATGAAACGTCTGATGTTTGCAAGAGAATAGGAGAACATGCTGCAACTGACTTCAGACATTGATTGTCCTTTGATTCTCTGTTTCCCTGTCAATAAAGACCACATCTCCCAGACAATTGCTGAGTTAAAAGTGATTCCACCAGTAAAAAGGCTAGTGAATGTCAGTCACGAACCACCGGTGAAACACAAACATGTCGAACAAGATTGGCAAGATAATCATTCAAGATAATTGAATACCTGACATAACATGATATATATTGAGCTTGTTGGCTTAAAAATGTTGCAGTTACACGAGAAAAAAATGATTAAAGATATCTGTCTTTATTGGCACGCTGGCAAAGTAAAACTGCAGTTGCATTATCTCTTCTTTACTTGAATCGTAGGAATTACTTGATTCAGAGGTTGCAGGGTTGAATGAGCACTTGTGTGGATCAGAACTACGTCCACAGACGAAAATTGAGCAAGCAAAAAAGAAATCAAAGAAGCAGTACAAATGTACAAAGCTGCATCATAGCCAGACATTGTTGAAGAGCTAAGTACAATTTTACTATTGAATACATTGAATGTGTTGTTGGTATGTTGAGCTAGGTTTAGGAAAATACTAAAAAGAAGCTGGATGAAAAAGGGATTAGAATGAAAAGTAATCATAAAGATACACTACATTCTAACCTGGTAGCGAATTAATCTCAGATAATGAAACTTAACAAGCTTTCTCTATTCCATGAAATCATTTTTTGTTGAGTAACTGATGTTTCCTTACAGTTGTAATCTGCAAAGATGGAAGGAAGGAAGGTCATGCTTTTGCTTTACATCAACTGAATTAGACTTTACTTAGCCATCCAGACACAAGCCTGAGACATTAAACAGGAAATGCCTTGACATAAGTTGGACATCAGAGGCCATGAGACCTTCAGACTTTGAAGTTGTCTGAAAGGAAAGAAAGGAAAGGGTCATGGAAAGAGCAATTTTCCAGTCAATCTGCTGTTGCTAAGAGACAAGTTTACAAGAAAAAAGGAGGTAATGGGATGACAGACTTTAAACATGAATTTTCCCTTGATTCACAAGACAACATTTCCCGGAAAAAGAATTGCTTGTTTAAGTGACTCCACAAGGCTAGATCAAAGCTACAACATAAAAAAAGCCAAATCATGTTCAAATGATGGAGCACAAATGGGTCGAAAAAAATTGGGCGTATATTATCCAGATAGTGAAAATCCTGGACATGACTGATTTACTGAAAATCATTGTGATTATTTTGCTCTGGCATTTTTTCTTGTCGCGCGAAGATCCAATGGTAGCTCTAGAAGCACTTATTTGCAACCCTATCCCTTCATAGCTTTGGTATTATGAATTTGTGCCAAGGAGTTATTTTATCAACTGTTACGTCCTACTCCTGTTGCCTGCTATGAACTGTATCTTTCATAGATGACCAATTTTCTGAGGTCAAGTTAAAAAAAAAAGGTATCCGCAAAATAAGTATGAAAATCATTGGTATAGCGATGGTGTAGTTTATGATAAAAAATTTGTTGCAATGTCATGAGATGGCAAATATTTCCTTTCTGAGAAACCTGGAATGAAAAGCTTTTGTCAGGTTTTTTGTTGCATAACAGCATCTCATTCAAAGTCTATAAACATTCACAAATAATTGTAACTGAGATTAATACATAAGTTAAATGATGCAAGCATCATTGTGGATTGAAGAGATGCATAATATTATTATTCTGAATGTGTATGGTATTACATAAGATCCATTCACAGGATGTAACATTTAATTTAATGTGGTGGTAATGTTTGTTACACACTCCTCGTCATAAAGATTAGACAGCTTTGAGTAAAAAGTTAGGTAAGTTGGCCAACAAAATATATATAACCGCTCTTGTTATGGATTTTTAGACCTGTAGTAGCTACTTGGAACTTTTTCAATAGTGGCAATGAGGTACATATAAATGATAACTTTGCTGAAGAAAAAATCTTAAAATGATATGTAGAAATTAAAGGTTAGTTTCAAAAAGAGACATGAAAGAAAATGAAATGGCTAAGACGGTTTTTGTGTCAACTGCTGCAAAAGCTCAACGATTGACAACAGAAATGTCTTGAAGTCTGCCATTGTGGGGCTGTTCCTGCACATTCAGATTTGGCCACCTAATGCCAAGTCACAAATGGCAATGCCAAAACTTTGACTGTCACGTTTGGTAATGCATGACAAGTCTCATTAAAACAGACGTTAGGAACTATGAACGTTTGTTAAATTCACGAGTTTTTCTTCAACACAAGTTCAAAGTCAAAATGGATCGTTGAGATTTCATTCTTTTGACTAAATTGTTGGTTTTGAGCAATGAGGAATATGAGATTCTTTATACAGTAAAAAAAATTGATAAATATAATATCATCAACTTAAAAATTAGGCAATGGTATACCCAAATTCATGACAAAATTAGTTTGATTTGGTCAATTTCAGACTTGTTTGCTCGGTGTCATTGATTACTTAATGTATTATTGAGGTTCATAACTTCAAGCACCTGAGTTGCTTAAAATAGCTCTTCATATTTGCTGAAAGTGATTGCCTATTGATTTATCCATCGTTTGTATAATAGTTCAAATACACACAGTTGATAATGGGAGAGGCAAATCAGAGCTCGTTAGGGCAATGGCCTCGAGTCATTCTTCTTATTTGGTTGTTAATTTCAAGTTTGATGATCATTAGTGCTCAATTTTCCACTTGAGAATTTGGCGAGCCATGAGTTAGCTCTAGGGGATTAGTTAATCAGCTAGATACCCCATTGACCCAGAAAGGCTTGATTATTGAAGTGATGCTATGACCTGAAACAAATATTCAGAGACATGTAGTTCTTACAGAGGACGAGAGATTGCCATGTATTTTAGTATTATAATAAAACCCCATGACAGTGTAGTTCACAGCTATGAACATCATGAGTGTCAGGTCTGCTCTGAATTAACACGAGTCCGAAGGACGAGTGTTATTCAGAAGGCAGACCTGACACGAATGATGTTCATAGCTGTGAACTACACTGTCATGGGGTTTTATTTATATCCCGCAATGACTTTATCGGTGGTTTTTACTAAATTTTAGTCTGATAACTTCAAATTCTCCCAAGTTAGGAGCAGCAGTTTGTTGTGACGTCACCAGCAGCCCATTGTGACGTCATGACATAAACAATCACTGCCCATTGTTTGCATAACAACGTCAGATAATTTATTTCATTGAGTTCACTAGGATGAACTCAATGGTGTGAACTCAATGGTTTTTTCATGGTGTTCACTCGCAATTGCGGGATATAGGTTATTACTGACAGCATCAGATGTAAGCAAGGAATCAAATGGACTGACTTCTATTGTGAAGAGATAGCCCTTTAGAACTTAATTGAGCTTTGAGGCCAAATTCTTCACAGATTATTCTTGAAGCAGTGGTGTTATTCAAATTTAAGCCCTGTACTCTTCTATCTATTCCCATTGATCAATGTACCCTCCCGTTAATTGATGTCCCAATGGACATTTTATACAAATCAAGCCAAGACCTGCTTTGAATGTCTTGCATTATTCAGCAGTTTTAGCGGGTAAGTAGAGTTTGTATTGGAATGCTGTTTGCATTGCTTTAGAAATGAACAACAATCAGACAACCGGTCATCTAATTATACTAAACCCATTCAATAAAGAAGTCGGTATTTATGCTAGTGAAGGTAATATGCCAGGTATTATTAGATGGGAAAGAAAGACAAAATATATCATTCACATTGAAAGAAAAATAATTTACAACATTATTTCTCCTCGCCATCCCATTGCTTAAATTTTGGTATTCTGACAAAAAACGAAACTTCTTGCACTCAAGTGAGTGAGTTTGTGTTTTACACCCCGTCAGCACCAGTGCGGGCTGATGAGAAGCAATCTTGTACTTTTAAAAGATATAATGTCAACATTGCAACCAAGCACCAGAGAAAGTCTATTAAGACATTAGACATCTTTTCTGGAAATAGCAAAACCAATTATGTTGAAACAACAGCATTCATCAAGTTTCAATTGGTCATTAGTTATTTAGCTGCCTTAAAACTTACTTTCAGAACCACATGGCTTTGAAAACCATACAGATGTTGAATGCATTGTTCATCATTCGGAAAACAACACTTTTACTTTGTAAGAAATAGCCTCAAAGGGCCTCAAGCCATTGACCTTTAACATTACACTCTGGGGCTCTGTGGATGTCAAGACCATAGGACATCCTTAAAGAACACTGGTTGGTTGGCTAAACATCTGGAACAGACAAACCACAAGTGCAAGGCCAGCAGTATCCCTATGAAAATAAATGCTTATTTTTATGAAGTAAATGTATAACACTTGCTGATATTTTTTTGCATGATGTATTTGATAAAAATATAGAGTATATTATGTAATCGTTGGCAACATTCAAATAACTGCATGGTAATATGGTCACATGCGTATATTCTGTTCGAACAACGTCCATATCCAGCTGGCTTTCATGTATGCTCCAGGAACAGAATAGTTTTTTGGTCTATTTTCAGCTTTTGAGCATAGGAAAGAATTGATGTCAATAGAACAATTGATGAGCCTGTGGTCATATGGGAAATCATGTGACAGGACTGACGGCGTTTCACAAATCAAATTGTTTCAGTCAATAAGGGACGTTACGTGAAAGGCTTACTGTTCTGCGAGGTTTGCCCTATATTTTTGACACCATATACAAAAGGTTGATATTAAACTTTTCTGGGACAGTTACATGTCTGTTTTGTGGTAGATTGGATCTCTAACCAGTATGAATTTTCCGCCCTCCTCAGCATCATCTTTTTTGCTCAGTGACATGAGGACTGATTGATGATATAAAAGAGAGAATGTGGACTGTCTAACACATGTTACAAATTTGCCTATAGATGAGATGTTACCCTGCATAAATATCTTTTCGTGTCAGTTTTACGAAACAGAAATTTTACTTCAAATTTAACTGTGGATATTAATATTTTAGCCTGTAAATAGCGTACATTATAAAACTTCACTGGAATGATAATATTACAAGGCGGATAATTGTTTTAATTTGTTCACTTTATGAATAATGTGATGAGTACATTGTAATCCTGGTAACAAACGTGATGAAGAGATCAATCTATAGTGGCAAATGACTGCATGGATGCTACACTGCATACAGCTAATGCAACAGTAGTGCATACTTAGCAAATACTTACAGCTGATTTGTGAGAGTGGATAAGTATAGGTTATTCACCTAGGGAGAGGCAATATGTGATTTATCCAGCGAGGGCGTTAGCCCGAGCTGTGATAAACACATATTGCCGATCCCGCGGTGAATAACTGGCTTATACCATAAGACAAAACTGAAACTTGTCATTTGTTGCTGTGGTTTTTTCACAGCTTCACTTATCATTCTCCCATGGGAGGATAACTGGACAACAAAGAATATGGGTTTTATTGCAGTGAAATACTGGCTCATGATTGGCTGACAGAGGTGTCGAATGGTATAAGAAGGCTTAGTAGCCCGGGATAAATACCTTCAAGTCAAGTCAAGTCAAAGTACCTTTTTTTAAGCAGGGTAATACACTCAGCACACAATGTCTGTTTTTCAGTGAAGCCCTGACAATAACAATATATATTAATAACACATGTAAATTTAAAATAGTAACGTATAGACTAAATAAAATATCATATAAAATCTAATAAATAAAGGTAAAACATTGTTAAAATCAGATTAAACGTGCATTTAAAACATGATGAATGATTTTGTCCTTAAAACAGTCAAGACTAGAGGCACTACGTATCACAGCAGGTATACTATTCCAGTCTTTGGTCCCTTTATAGAGAAATGATGACTGACCCTTTTTGTTCTTAAATTTGGGAACTTTCAAATTAATAGAGCTTCTGGTGTTATAACAGTGGTCAGCACAACTGAATTTTTCTGTCAGATAAGTAGGGCACATAGAATTTACACATTTATACATCAGTACACTTCGGTGAACACGGAGTCTTTCTTGAACAGTCAGCCACTTCAGGTCTTCCAGGACTGTCTGTGAGGAAGTGTCATATGGAACATTCAATACAATTCTGCCTCCTTTGTACATAAGCTTCTGAATTCGATTTAAACAAGTGGCAGGGCAATTCATGTAAACAGTATCGCAATAGTCAATCAATGGCATGACAAGAGAGTTAAATAAGAGCAATGCAGTTTTCTTGTCAATGCATAATCGGACTCTTCTGAGGACACCTAAACGTTGTCTGATCTTTTTCACAAGAAAGTCAGTGTGAGTCTTCCAGGACATATTTGCATCTAAGTATAGCCCCAGATATTTATAAGAAAAAACGTGCTCTATTGCTTCATTTCCGATACATAATCCTGGTAGAGCAGTTTTCTTTAGGCGGCTAGGGGTACCAAACAATGTCCACTTGCACTTGGACACGTTTAAATGTAACTTGTTTTGCTTGAACCATTTCGAAGCTTCATCTAGATCATTGATCAACCGGCTTTTGACTTCGTTTATATCACTGGATCCAAAAAGCATTGATGCAATCCTTTGTATATATAATACAGAGGATAGTTATAGCTAAAAAGTGATTCCTCATATATTAACATAATCATCTAGTCTAATAAGGTCTTTCAAATACAAATTAACTAGTTAATCTGTACTGCAGCACCAAATAAATAGGGGATTATTGTTTCTACAAATTTGAATCAACTTCACTGAAGCTAGAAATGTGCATTGAGGTGGATGGATGGATCATTGGAGCTTTACGTATACGTATTTTTCACTTCACTGCTGATCAACAGTAGCCAGGTTAGTGAGCCAGAGTGAGAAACTAGTCCAGGATCCAACAACCGCCAGCCCAGTGCATTATCAACTTAGCTATTACCTTGCCTCCAATGGCAAAAAGCTGCCGTACTATAACATAAATAACATTTTGAGATATGTTTTCATATATATGTCAAAAACAAATAACAGAGAGCGGGTCAAATTATTTGGTGTATCCCCAAACAGCAGTGATGCTGATGACATTGCCACACAGAATCAGTTGACTGAACTAATACAAGAAATATACCAGCACCCATGGGTGCACTTGCTGAAATATCCTTACACTCTCTAGGGACCTTCCAATTTGACAAGAGTTGACAGTCAAAGGCTATGCAGAATTGCAAAGGTCCTCGTGGGTCATGATCCTTGAGCAGATATCTGTCCCCTGTGACCCCTGGGCCTAATCTGGCCCTCCATGGAATTGCCTATGACCTCCCACACTTCTCACTTTATACAGTATCTATTCAGAACCAATGTCTTTGTATTTGGTTGTCAATCTGATTGCTAGATGTGCAATTGCCAGTGTAAAGGGTGTTGTATGTTCTTTTATATTCATAGAGGGCTGAGCAACACATGATACATGTATGAGCTCAGAAGAAAATGGAGCAGATTAGAATTTAAATCAGATGTTTTATTAAACTGCTTTACTTTCAAATTAAGGCTATTAACCTTGGAATATTGTGGAAAATAAAAATGTCAGTGTGCTTGTGAGATCTGCCAAAAACTGACTTGAATGTAGTAAAGAATTTGTGATGAAGGAATTATCACAAAATGAGTAATAATATGAACTGCATTCGATACTAGCTTCCCATTGACTTTTGAACATTTAATAGACCTATACATTCTCCAAATAGTGACAATGTTATGCCAGGTACTCATATTTTCAAATTAATCTAAAATAAATTGTCGCATTAAATTTTAAAATCCAATTACTTTCGGAGAAGTTGCAACACTGAATCTAAATGCTATGATTGATGATGATACTGTAGGAATGGAAGTGTTGCAACTTCTAAATTCCTGATAGACCTGCGATGCCTTGAAATTGTTATGCATGCTATTGTACATCAATTTTACATTTTTCATCATGGTACACAGCACGTCATTCAAATGGAGTGTTGCTGGGACATTTTAGGTTGCACGTACACAAGACAGGAGGATGGACCTCTGCCTACACATTGTAGTTCTTGTTTAAAAACTGACTTCTAGTTGTACTGATTATTTTTGTGAAAAAAAGTTAAAATAAAAAATTTCTCTCCTTTATGTTCTGATTGGAAATAGGCTGCACTTCAAGTGGACATTGTGCAGCCATTTAACATCTGGCAAACCATACAAAAATCGAAGGGCATCAAAAAGTCTGCTCTGGGGTTAGAAAAGGCAACTGGATAACAAGTAAAGAACAGATGTCTCCAAATGCACTGACCCATCATTGATGAAAAACAATGCTTCACTGGACAGTGATCTCAGTTAGCAAAGAGTGACATTTAGGAGAGTGAAAGGATTCTAGGACAAAATCGAAAGAAGTTAATGGTGGATGAGTTTCACAGAGTTATCAGCATATAGAGAATACAACAGTATTAACTGGATTACTCTGAAAAAAAAAGCAAACTTCGAATGGTTTTGAATTTCAAAGAAAACTACTTAAATGGAAATTTCAGAAGAGTCTCAGGTACATCCAACATGCAATCCTGCAGTTTAATAGCCACAAAATTATGTCATATTTGGTGAGAGATGTGGTTTTGTGCATAATGTAATACCCCCCCCCCCCCCGAGTTTACTTATAATGGTCAATTTCCTTAATTTAAAGAATGAAATTCACTTGAAACTTTTAAACATCATATATTATTGGGTTTTTTTTATATTTGGTCCCTCAGTAGCACAATCGTATCCTCTCCAGCTCCCAAGACATGAAGTTATTTTGATGTCTTGGAAATGATCCTTCTATCAAAATAGTGTTATAGATAAGAAAAGTTTCGAAAACACTATGCACAGTGAATCAAACTTAAGAGTTTTTTGTTTTTATAATTGCATTGCAAGGAAGCCATGCACATGCAATTGAATCATTAAACAGTTTTTGATGTATATTATAAAGAATCTTGTAATTACATGTTGAGACCAATTTAGCATGAAAAGCAAGCAATTCATTCCACCGCATGTAAAAAATAGATGGCAACCTACATCAAAATAAAGGTTTAGCATTTTATGTGATCAATGAGTAGAGGATATATAAAAGGTATTGCAGACTGAAGAGATAATACCTTTCTTTTATGCCACATTATACAAACCATTTGATATCACAACTGCACCTTTTAGATTCAAAAATTCATAATAATTTCTTAGCAGTGTTTATGATGGATGATGCCACTAAATTGTTTTACAAACATTGCCCAAGTGGAGTGATTATTATATTTAGAAACACTTTGATAAGAGATAGCTCAGTGAATTCTCTTATTGGCCTGTTTACCTTGCAAAAGGGTCCTCAATGTTGAGCCACTTTGCCAGACTCAACATGATGGAAAATGTGTGTCACAACAAAGTAAACATTCAACTTATTAACAGTGAGTGGATTGCATCACCAGCCGTTTGTTACTGAAATGAATATTTCATGCATTTCAAAGACATTATCCAAGTATTGGATCAGCAATTGGGTTATCTAATTACAAAGAAATTTTAAGATGCCATTGTCCGAAGTATTTTTTGCCATTGTATAATTTACGTACAATTTTCTGTAAATTGGATTTGTATTTTACTCCCAATCAGCAGAATCAGCAGCCACCAATCTGACTTTGACAGATTAACATGAGACAGATTGGCAGATATTTAGGAAGGATGAACATAAGAGAAGGTCCAAAGAATAATGTTGGGTTATTGAAATTAAGAAATAAGCTGAAAATTTCAAATAAAATTGAATATTAATGACTATCTTGTCAAACATGGAATCTTTTTATCAATTTAAAATTTTGCAATGAATATAGGCTTTTTCTGGCAAAATACCACTATTACCATGAACACTTTTGTTGATAATAGAATGGAATTGGATGTTTGGCAAATCTAAGCTCAATGCCATATTTATATTTTGTCTCTCTGATTTATTCTGAAAATAAGAATTTATGCATTCACACTAGATTGTGTTCAGCCGTAATTCGCCATCTTCATCAGTTGCAAGTCAAACACATACATATTGACATATAAATCTAGAGCTGCGTCAGAATTCACATGGCCAAGGTCAGAATGTGACAGAAGTTCTAGCATTGCAAGCACTATGACGTCAAATGTGTTCTGGTGCACCGCTTGTGACAGAATGTTTGTGGGTTAAAAGCTTTGAGAGGTGTCAAAGTTGTCCACCCACCATCAATCATGTATTTTTCTAATGTCTGAATGCTATAATATGTCGCAGATGGAAAATTTAGGCTCTTGGAGGATACAATAAATGTGTTGTTGGGCTGCAGGAAGGAAGGTCTGGAAAGGGCATGTTATTAAAATGTTTGAATTAAATTTAATCAAGATTATCAAAGTAAATGGGGGACTATTTAATGTGTAAAACACTGTTCGATGTTTGCCAACTAAGTTATTGTTATTTTGGCTAGCAACACAATTCACCTATCAGCCTCATACCACATGTATGTTTATGTGTATTTTCAATTTTTTATAATTAGCTTGGATCAAAATTAATATCACTGAACCAGCCTTGCAGTTGTAAAATATAAGTATGAAATGAAATTCCACTGTGCATGCGCTATAGATGCCTTATCAACTTGGCAACATTGTAGCAGCGGTGTAACTTTTTCACTTTTGTGGGCACAAAAAGGCATCACATAGATCTATCAATGCAGTTGACAAAGAAAAACCATCAATCAACTGATGCATGAATGATGGATTTTTCTGTTTGTGATAAAGATGGGAATCATAGGGAGTTGAATTCTGAACGGTGTGACTTCCTGTGATATATTTCCTCATTAGTACAAAATGGGCTCAGGGGAAAGAACTGGGTAGTCCAAGAGTCTCCAAATCTGGCCTCTTCTGTTTTCTAATTACCATGCTCAGCAACATACATGTACTACTTGCATCAGACTGGTACACGACTTGGCCATTTTCAACAAATGTGATAAGGCCTTTTTTTCATAAGGTGGAGTAAGGAATGTAACATAGATGTTGACACATGGCTACTCTTCTTTTATTGATATTTATCAAATATTCTGCATAAATGTTCTGCTGCTCCTGAGCATTTGACAGTTCCAGTCAGAAAATAATAGGGTCTAGCAGTAGTTCAATTAGTAGAATTGTAGCTCTTCATCCTAAGGTACTGATCTCCTTTTGATAAAACTGGATTTTGAAAGCTTTCAACGTAATGATGCCTTTGGTGCAATCTGTAATGTCAGTTCGGTTTTTTGTAATACGTGTAGCTCCGAAAGTGGAAGCTGACAAAATAAAGTTTAGCCCCAGGCAAGAATGAAATTACAAGTTGCAAAGATGAAACTGTCACGTTGTGAAATTAGACATTCAAATAAGAGTCCTTGAATTGGCAATGATGTAGATCAGAGTAAATGTACTTGCAGAGCAATAGAGGAGGCTCTAAAATGCTATTACTTTCTTAAAGTACATATTCATAATCAAAAGAGCTAATGAAGACACTCTATCTGTAGACAACTGACTATAAAACAACAAGTCACTGGTTTGCTCGTTTGTGTGAATGACTCAAGGAATGCAACTGGCATTGGACTCATTCCCAGCCGATAAAAATGACACATTCATGGATGAGCAATATAATGGAACATAATATTGCTCCCCAGGGTGACATCAAGAAGAAACAGAGGGGAAAAAATCACCCAACTGTAAGTTATGGTCTCCTAAAAGAGCCAACTTTTAAGGCAGCCCTAGATTTTCGAACCAGATTGGTCATGCAATAGCTGAAACTTTTTACCCTTCTCCTTTCCTGTTGCAGAGCATCCTTTCAGCATCACCTGACTCTTTGAAAAAACGATAGGGGAGAGTGGGGCACAGTGAGACGGCAGACACAGTGAGACAAAGCCCGTAACGTCACAGATCAACCCTCTTTTGTATAGTACTTACAAAAAGCAAGTAAGTGAGAGACTGTTCTATATCCTGAATGCCTGCACGGCATATCGAGAGTGGAATTTCAATATTTGGTTTTTAGCCAGTAAAGGTAAATAATTTTGCCAAATGAGCTTTTGTTATGATTCCCAAGATAAATGGTATAATGCAAATCAATTGCCAGGGATTCAAACCTTGATTATTTGTCTTAGTTTAGTGAAATGATGAACCATAATACAGGCATCCGGTACGTAGGATTAAAAAAGTTTATAAAGAGAGCTGCATGGGGCACAGTGAGACAGTTTGAGGCAGGGCACAGTGAGACATCATAAAATACACTCCAAACGACCTGAATGTAATGCACAGCTCACAATTCACTATTAAAAACAAAATTCCTGCTATAAACTACTGATTTTAGTGAGTCATATCCAAAGGGAAGCATCAGAGAAGAATTTTGGTTAGTATGTAACAGGCGCGGCAGTTTAAATAAGTCATGCACATGTCCTGTGCGATGAAGTTTCGAAACATGCTCAAAAAATGACCTAAAATATCACCTAGCAGGGCACAGTGAGACACTTAACAAGCATGGACGTAACTATAAATTTCTCCAAAGCTGTAAAAGGTAGGAACCTGAAACTACTGGACAATATACCAAATTTTATTATCTGTATTGTGGACCTGATCTAATTTAACTCGCTACTACCAACATTTTGTAACACTTGAAAATAAAAAAAAGTGTCTCACTGAGCCCCGCTCTCCCCTACAATAAAAATAAAAATTCTTATTTTGTCAAAACATCTGGTCCGAATAAAGTTTATTGGGAATTTCTGTCTGTCTAATACACTGTTTTGGAATAAAGATGGAAGAGAAGACACAAGGTTGAGTTATGTTAACTCTTTAGTGATTATTCACTGTCAGGTATTGTTTCCGGAGACAATTCTTTGCAGTTAACCAAGGTTGACAGGAAATTAGCGGAAATAGAGTCAATTGTGTCAGCAGTTTTGGGAGTAAATAGACATGCTGGCATTTAAACCAGGCACTAGATCTTTCTTTTAAAGAAATTCCTGAATAAGTATAGCAGAAAAGGTATAGTAATTATGTTCTTTTCTGCACATACATTAAAACTAAAATCAAGTACGACTACCCCAGCAGGAAGGACTAATCAGCCACTACTCTGCCCTTTCACATCTTTTGGCTATCCCCAAATCACTTCCTACCTTTGCCAACTTTACAAGTCCTTTTACTTCAAATTTACAGTAAGCCAATACCAATCGAAACTCTATCATCCAAGTAGTGTCTGATTTCTTATATATTTTGAACCTTGCTAATTGCAATTACCTAATTTACCAGTTGTCTTAATAGAGTCCTTAATACGGAATAAAGTTTTGGTGGGGAGTTAAAGGTAGTTGTAACAAGATTTGGGGTGGAGAGGAGAAAGGAGGGCAAAATAGGTAGAACTTCTGATGGAAACTTTTCCTACTTTTTTTGGTCTGTACTGTATTTTAACTTCTTTGTTGTTGAAATGTAAATTTGAAGGGTGTGTGCACTGGGTGGTTTTATGGCAACATAGTATGGTAAAACACTACTACATGTATCTATCTATCTATCTATCTATCTATCTATCTATCTATCTATCTATCTATCTATCTATCTATCTATCTATCTATCTATCTATCTATCTATCTATCGGTCTTTCCATCTATCTGTCTTTATATCTGTCTTTCTATCTGTCTATCTTGAAGCAGTTATTCATGAACAAGAAATATGAAGCAGTCTATAATTGAAGTTTTTTTGATTGGACAGACTTTGAACATCTAAGTCTCACTTGTACCATCCTGCATATTTACGAACCATAGCATTTGCCATAGTCATGTACAATTCTGACAAGATTTCAGTTCCACATGCCTCATACCTCATTAGGGCAACGGCCTCAAGTCATTCCCCATATTTGGTTGTTAAATCCAAGTTTGATGACCATTAGTGCTCAATTTTCCACTTGAGAATTTGGCAAAACATCTGTTAGATCTAGAGGATCAATTAATCAGCTAGATACCCCATTGACCTGGAAAGGCTTGATTGTTCAAATGATGCCCTGATCTCAAACATTAACTTGTCTTGAAGTTGGTTGTGATTTGGTCAATGTTCAGAGGATGTGTATTGTAATAGTAATTATGGTTTGACAGAAGATCAGCTGGGTAAAATTGAATACCATCAATCCCTAAACAACTCATCAGAAATGCTTTCTTCTTCAACCATGATAATTAATTATATCAAAATCTTTCCTGTTCAATTTTTATGAGAGTGATATACCATGATTTCTTTGAATTGAGTTACAATAGAGTGATAACCCTGTAAGATTAATGACTTTATTTCAATTCCACTTTATAAGTACCATGGTATTACACACCTTGTAGCTAGTCAATTTAAGATTGAAAGAGGGACTTAGGGATTGAGCTTTGGGGCCAAATTCCTTATGTTTTGGGCATGAAGAGGTAGTGTTCATTCAAATTTATCACCTGTATTGCTCCTCCTATTCCCATTAGCTGATGTGTACTCCTATTAGTGGATGCCCCAATGGGATTTTTATACAAATCAAGCCATGGCCTGCCTTGAATGTATTGCATTTATTCAGCAGTTTTACCGGGTAAGGAGAGTCTGCTTTGGAATGCAGTTTGCATTGCTTTACAGAGGGAACAGACTTTACCAAATAGTCATCTGATGATACAACTCATACTTAAAAGATATGCAGAGTAGTGAAAGATATGCCAGAGATATAGTTGGGTGGGACATGAAGACCAGTAAAAATAGCTTACATTACCTTAGGTCATTATCTCTCCGAAAGTCTGCTTTCTTGCTACAATCTAATTTTAGTATTCTGGCAGATGCAAAAAGTGTGAAATATGAAAATGGCGATGAGTTTCAGATTCAGATTTTCAAAAATTGCAGCCAAGCAGTTGACGAGGCCTTGGACATAAAATGTATTTTTTTAAAGAAGAAACAGCATTTCAAATGCCAATACATGCAGGAAGTTTCATTGTTCAGTGTTTTAACAATCTTAAAAAGTTACTTTCCCAACAATACAGGCTTAGAAACCATATGATGCAGAACCCCTTCTTTATATTATTCAGAATACAACATTTTTACTTTGTAAGAAAAAGTCTCTAAGGATCTCAAGCCATTGACCTTTAACATTACGCTCTTGGACTCCATGGGTGTCAAGACCATAGGACATCCTTAAAAACACTGGTTGGTTGGCAAAACATCTGGAACAGACAGACCACAAGGCACAAGTGCAACATCCCTTTGAAGATAAATTCTTATTTCTACGAAGGTGTATCACTTCCTGATCCCTTCCTCAAACACCATGAAATTAAAATTGCTTTGAAACAGTGAATTGTCACGGTAAGTCTTGCAGAAGCTCGACCTCATAAATTCACCCTAAAAATAAAAATTTCGAGACTACAAAAATAATGTCAGGAAATACAAACATATCATTACAATTGATCACTACAAGTTATATTTGTTGACTCTGCCTAAAAAATTTAACACGTTTCAAATTTCATCCTTGATCAGTTCAAGGCATTTGCCTCTGGATCACCGAATGTTGGTCGTTAGGAATTTTTACATTTTTGTTTTAATTTAGAAGGTGATTATTTGATTTGAGGATGTCATGACCCATCTTCAAAAAGTGCAAAATATGTTTCCTTCTGGCTCAAGACATATAAATGTGAAATTCAATATTCATAACGTTTTTGCAAGATATTATATCTTATTTTATTTAGAGTATAATTACGACAGGAATTTTGACAATCAAATATCTGCATGGTAATAAGGGATCTTTCAGAATTTATGACTGGGGGGGGTGGGATTTTTGGCCGAGGGGGTACTTACTTTTCACACGTGTTTCAAGGGGGGTATTAATATTTGACAGCACTTCCTAGGGGGGTAAGAAATTTTAACATAGAAAAGATGTTTAAAAACACGCATAAACTTATTTTATTTGGACTTTTTTACCCGCAAAAGTGAGTGAAATGACGCCAATCTCTATGCGTGGATGTGTATAACAGTATATATATGTGTGTATTGCTTTGTATGTCGAGGTGGGGTACAAAAAATCGGCATGAAACTTAAGGGTGGGTGCAAGAAATCCGCATGAAACTCAAGGAGGGGTATCAATTTTTGACGGGAAGTTCCAGCAAAACTCTCACCCCCCAGTCATAAATTCTGAACGGTCCCTACGGTGATATCGTATGAACAATGTCCACATCCAGCTGGCTTTAGTGTATGCTCCAGGAACAGAACATTTTGTTGGTCTATTTTCAGCTTTTGAGCGTGAAAAAAATGTATGTCATACAGATGTCAATAGAACAATTGATGAGCCTGTGGTCATATGGGAAATCATGTGACAGCATTTCACAAATCAAATTGTTTCAGTCAATAAGGAAGTTACTTGAAAGGTTTGCTGTTGAAATAGGCCAGGAGCGGGACACAGCAATTGCGCGAAGGATGATTGAAACTGCCGTTCAACAGAAGTCCAGGCAAGTGAGCTGGAGTGGGAATCTAGTCCAAGATCCAACAATTGACAGTCCAGTGTACTATCAACTGTGCTATTACTCTGCCTCCAAGGGTAAAAAAGGAGACGTAACATAACATTATATAACATACAGTACAACCCAAAATAAAGTACGATTACCCCAGGAGGAAGGAAGAAGCAGCCACTACTTTACCCTTTCACACCTTTTGACTACCTCTGAATCACTTCCTACTTTTACCTACTTGAAACTACCTTTTAAAATTGCATTAAAATCATATTTAAACAACACCAATTTAAACACAATCACCCCCATTGTGTTTGATTTACTTGATATTTTGCACCTCTGCCAATTGCAGTTACATTGGTAGCTGTCTAAATAGAGTTCTTAATGTGGGCTAAGGTTGTTGTAAGGAGTCAAAGGGATTTGTAAGGAGATTTGGGGTGGAGAGGAGAAAAGAGGGCAAAAAAGGTAAACAGAGGACTTCTGACAGAAAATTTTCTTACTTTATTTTGGGTTGTACTGTAATTGGTCACATCTTAAACACATCCCCACACAGCAGTCGTGCTGATGACGTTGCCACTCAGAATCAGTAGACTGAATAATAGTACCAACATCCATTGGATGCACATGCTGAAATCCACTGACACTCTATAGGGACCTTCCAATTTGACAAGAGTTGACAGTCAAAGGCTATGCAGAATTGCAAAGGTCCTCGTGGGTCATGATCCTTGAGCAGATATCTGTCCCCTGTGACCCCTGGGCCTAATCTGGCCATCCATGGAATTGCCTCTGACCTCCCACACTTCTCACATGGGGACTCTCTCAGAATCTATTTTGCACCAATGCCTTTGTATTGGGTTGTCAATCTGATAGCTGGCTGTGCGTTTGCCAATGCAAAGGGTGTTGCAACAGGAATGGAGGGGCGGAGCATACACATTATGAGTAAAAATGAAGAAAAAAGAGCATATACGAATTTGAAGTTTTCAACCAGATGTTAATCGCTGCTTTAGATTTGCCTGCATTTTCAATCTAAGAAATTCAACTGGAAACATTGTAGCTAATAAAACAGTCTGAAATGCATACAAGTGAGATCTATCAAAAATTACCAGTGTGTAAAAATGAGTCAAAATGTAAAGAACATTTTGTGCTAGTTCCCTGTGACGTCTCAAGTTCTCAACATTTTATTCATTCACACGATTGCGACAATGTTACTTCAGGGACTCTCATATTCAAGTCAATTGAAAAGGAATTCCCTGTTTAAATTTTGAAATCCAATCAATTTACGTGAAGTTGCAAATACTGAATCTAAATGCAAAGATTGATGATAGAGTGAGCATGAACATGTTGCAACTTATTGATTCCTGATGGACCTGCAATGTCTACCAATAGCACTTTTGATTGTCACTCATCAATCTGCCATGAGGTTATTAAATGTGAGCATCACATACTTTTTGTCATGGAATATCTTGCATTTAATGACTTACCACATATATAGCTATAGCTTTGGACTTAGACTGTTGGAGCGGTGGTCTTGTTTGGCCACTCTACTCTTAGTAGTATTGCTTATATACATGTGTAGCTGTTAGCACGTCGAAAAGCAACAGGCATCACTTATCATGTCAGAGTAACTCAATTGGAAACATTTTTCTGAAGTTGGCAAAAATGTGCTCTATTAATTATTTTTGGGTAAAAAATGTGGTACATGTATTAAACCTTTTTCATGCTCATGCTCTGATTTAAATAGGTTGAAATTTAGCTGGACACCGCAGCCATCCAACATCTGGAAATATCTAAAAACCAAAGAGAAAAGAAAGGGCGTCACAAGGTCTGCTCTGGGGTCAGAAAAATGCAGCTGAATAACAAACACCAGATGTCTCCAAGTGCACCGACCCATCATTGATGAAAGACAATGCTTCACTGGATCCGACAGTGATCTCAGTTAGCAAAAGCAACATTAGGGTAAAGTGAAAGGATTCTTGGACAAAACAAAAAAGCTTAATGGTTGATGAGTTTCACAGAGTTACCAGCTTACATAAAATACAACAGTATTAACTGGATCACTCTGAATAAATAAGAAAACTTCAAATAGTTTTGAATTTCAAAGGGAACTGCTTTAATGGGACTTCCGGAAGAGCCACAGGTCCATTGAACATGCGATCCTGCAGTTACAAAGCCCAAATATGATGCCATAGTCTCAGATTGATGTTGTTTTGTGCATTGTATAATATCACTGAGATTACATTGAAGTTATGGTCAGTTTTACTGTACTTGCATGAGCGTGAAGTGGGGGAAAAAGGAATGGAAATACATCAACTGTATTTTGTTAAATAATAAGAACGATGTTGTGCTGTTAACGACATAATATCGATATCAGGTTAAATTAATTCAAAGAAAGGCCTTATTATTCGATTTGGAAGATAAAATTGGACTTAAAGTTGGTTTTTTTAACCCAAAAGTTTTTTTACAAGGATTTTTTCTTGTTCTTTTGCATATATGTATTTACTGAACAATGTAAATTATTCCTTTTCTAGTTAAAAATTATATATTCCTCACTTTCGAACTCCTGGAATTGACTTAATTTTCATGAATATGGAAAATAATCTATGTGCAGCGTGCACTGTTAACCCTGAAGTTTTACAATTGTGAACTCAGCTCCTTCAACCTGATAAAAAACAGCATTTACATGTGTATCCTGCCATGAGGAATTCTATGATGTGGCTGAGACTCAAACCTGCCGCATACCTGTTAGCATGGAAGTACAGGTCTATCCACTAGACCATCGCAACTCGGCTTCGCCAGTATCTGATAGAAGATGACACGTACACGCTTTCCTGGCCGAAATGAGGAAAATAAACAAAGACAAATAACACCCTAGCAAGCCTCGATATAACCTAATAAGGTGCCGCAGATATCAAACCCATTAGCTATGTGCACCATTTTAGCTTTCAAAAGCATTTTCGCATTCAACATTCATAATTACATTCTGGCAGTGTTCATGATTGATTACCGTGCTAAATTGTTTCACAAACACAGCCCAAGTGGAGCGATTATATTTAGAAACACTTTGATGAAAGATAGCTCGGAGAATGCTCTTATTGGTGTGTTTGCCTTGCGAAGGGGTCCTCAACAGCCACTTTGCTAGACTCAACATAATGGAAAATATGTGTCACTACAAAATAAACACTCAGCTCATTATCAGTGAGTGGATTGTATCATTAGCAGTTTGTTGCTGAAATGAATATTTCCTATGATTTTTAGCTGGAGTGTTCCTTGCTGAGAAAAGAAGACATGATGCAATAATTATTAATCGTTGTACAAGGGCATATGTGAGTCTTTTAGAAACCTTCACGCGAATCCAATGGGGTCAACTATTTTCATGAGTTTTAACAGTGTTTCTGAGAAACTTTTCCTTTTTAGGAGCAATTGCATGTACTTTAAAATTAGATATTTATGCTTCTACCATCATATTTTTAAAAATATTAATTTTCTTTTGAAAGAGATTGAATATATGATGGAACCAAAGATTAAAACCTCACCATTTGACTATATAGTAAAGCCTTGAATTGTGAGGTTGTCCACAAAGATTAGGATTTTGTTATTCAATGCTGGATCACGAGTGACAATGCCAAAACCCTTGACTGCCATGTCTTTCGTTGCAACAACAAGTCCCCTGTAAAGTTTATCATTGAAACTTTGTGCTTTTGCAAAATTGAAATCTCACCAAAATTGGGTGAACATCAATGCATCTGTTGCATACAGTAGTATAGCGTTCAAACATATTGAAAAATGTGTGATTGATTGTGGGTGGACAACTTTGACACCTCCAAAAGCTTTTAACCCATTGACATTTCTGTCAGAAGCGAAGCACTAGAACATGTGACGTCATATTGCTGGCAGTGCTAAAATTTCTGTCACATTCTGACATTGGCATTGTTAATGCTAGCGCTGCTCTTCTATATATAAGTGTTAGATTTGCAGCAGAAGAATATGGCACAATATAACTTAACACACTCTGATGTGAATGTATAAATTCTTGTCTTTCAGAAATGTCAGAGCTCTTGTCATAATATAAATTCACTTTTGCAGTGACCTAATAATTATTTTCCAAATATCCAAAACAAACACTCTTATCATGCCCATATTTGAGGATGTTCTATTATAAATCAACCAAGGATATATATGTTCCTGGCTCTTTGTTATCCTGGATTGTTGCAATATTTAAGATTTAAAAAGCCTCTCTCTTTCCTTTAGCTACTGTACAGACCACCTGTGAGTTGTTTGTGATATACCGTTTCAATTGTCAACAAGGCAAATAGTATTTTCGTGAATAAATAAAATTTTGGTGATAAAGAAGTCAGTCAATATCTTATGGCCTTTTCCTTGCCCACAGATGGACACTAAAGACCTTAAACACACATGAGTCAATCTAAGCAATTTGTCAAACGTTTTCTGCTCCCGTTGGCACTATGAGGTACATTGGACCTACTTATAGGGTGCCATTGACTCCCCAAGGTTATTCCCATCCCTACTAGAACATCTCACCCCTCATAATGTGTAAGGCATTCACAGTGGGATTCATGATTGGGTTAAATATCAATCAATTTCATCCACTAGCATGGCAATTCTATGCTTTAAAAAGTCGTAGTTTAGCATGTTTAGTATGACATTTCCCTTACCATTATCCGCCAATCAGACATTTCATTGCAAGCATATTTTTTGACACAATTTAGAGTCTTACAGTAATTCAGGTAGGCACATTGGACAACAATAGTATTCAATGTTTCTCTGATTTATCTTTTATTGATATTTAATATGAATGACCAACATTCTGGATAAATTGACTGCGGTTTGGCCTGCGTCGGAGTATTTGATGCATGTACCAGTGAAAAGACAATAACGTCTAGCAAGAATTCAATTAGTGAAATAGTAACGCTTTATTTGAAAGAGCTGATTTTCATTAGTGAAACTGGATATTAATAGCTTTCAAGGTAATGAACCATCAGCGCAATCTGTAATGTCTATTTGAAGTCTAGTAATAGCTCCGAAAGTGTAAGTTGTGAGAATTAAGTTTAGCCCCAGGCAAGTATGAAATTATTAGCTGTGAAGACAAATGATGGCCTTGTAATGTTAAACATGCCATTAAGAGTCCTTGAAATGGCAGTGATGTAGATCACAGTAAATGCATTTACAGAGTAATAGATGAGCCTCCAAAATGCTATTACATTCTTATTGTACATAATTATTCAGCATCCAAAGAGCTAATGAAGACTGTCTATGTGTCTGCAGACAGCTGTCTATCAGCAGGCAAGTCATTAGTTGCCTAGTTTGTGTCAAATTGTCAATGACTTTAGAGATTTGAACATAACTGACATTGGACTCATTCTCAGCCAATAAAAGAGACATGTTCACGGATGGGCAATATAATGGAACAAAATGTTGCTCCTCTGGGTGACATTGACAGGAAACTGAAAGAAAGAATCACCCATCTGTAAGTTGTGGCCTCCTAAAGGAGCCAACTTTTAAAGCCAACCTAGATTTTCCAATCAGATTGGTCAATGGTAACAACCTTTCACCCTTTCCTTTTTTAGTTTCAGACCTTCCTATGACAAAAGAAATTCTTTGATATTAATGAATAGCAATCATGCCTCTAGCATAATGGACTGTGGTTTGAATCCTCTTGGACTATCACAGTGGGACATTGTAGTAAAATATAATCTAATTATGTTATCTTGAGCTGTACAGATAAGAAGTGAAAATTCAACACTCCTTGACAATTTGGTCTTTCTGCAAACTTACAGTGCAGTGTCATATGTTTCTAGCTACTGATGTTTGGACTGGAGATGCTTCAAAAGCTGAAGGGGTACTGTTGTCAGGGCTGCCATGGATGCAATAATTAAAGCATGCATGGTAGCTATGGCTTTGTATACACAATCTTAGAACGTATATTTCACACAACTTCTTTACTGTAGAAGCAAGGTGTAGTCTTAAAGCATGCAGTGTTGCATCACTCATTTAATCATAATCGAATCAAGGGTATTAATGCGTAATAATTTATGTTCTATCAAGTAATCAAAACGTACATCAACTTATGCCCTGTGAACTATTCTTTCAGTAAAGTTTATTTTAGAGTATACTGTTTACTTTAACAATATTTCCATCGTAAATTGCTATATTCTGCAGCTGCATATATATCTGGAACATTTTATAGAGTGGTGCTGGTATTCACTTGGCCAAGGTCAGTATGCGATAGAAATTCTAGCATTGCCTGAAATATGACATCACATGTGTTCCAGTGCTTCCCTTGTGACAGAAATGTCAATGGGTTAAAAGCTTTGAGAGGAGTCCAAATTGCTCAACGACTATCAATCATCATATTTTTCAATATGTTTGAATGCTATACTATGTCACAGATGGATTATTCAAGCTTTTGCATGGAGGCTCCAATCGATGGAATGGAGCTCTGAGAAGGTTATTAGTGCTTGTGACAATGTCTCTACTGCCATTGTGTCTGATATCAAAAAGTACTTTTCAAAAGACTTTGGATATTCCAAATAGCACTTTGAGGATATTTGAAAAGGTCAAATATCCCCCAAGATGCTATTTGGATATTTCATCAGACCCTATTTCATCAGATGATATTCCATCTTAAGCTTTGGCTGACCGTATGGAGCTTTGGCAGACCGTATAGAGCTTTGGCAGACCGTATGGAGCTTTGGCAGCTGCCAATTATTCTCCGGGTCCTATTTTTGGTTCCAAAATATCCAGCAGATGGGGCTTCAACTTCAGAGGCCCTGGATACATGCTGCACTTCATTTACATTGAAGTGCAATCTTGTGCTGTACAAGAGATGGCAGTGCATGACAGCCCAAAGTTCTAACAAATAGTATCCAAATAGTTCCCAACCATGAGACACTATTTGGTCACTATTTGATGTAGAAGAGATGGCTGTCAATATACTATGACAAAGTTTCTAACATAGCACATTAGAACTTTTGGAAAAGTTCAGTAGAAAATGTGGCTTGGTTGCACTTTTTGGATATTTTGTGAGGGATATTGGCAAAGCATGGTGAGGGGAGTAGATATTGTGTCAAAGACCTATTTTAGTGTTTGGCATGCAAAAAGCAGCCCGATTTGGAAATTGGGCATGTAGACGTTTCGGCTGTAACAATTAGCTTGTGGTAAAAGAAGTAGGCATAAAAGGGACACAATCTGGAGTTTTTTTTAAATAAATAATTTCTTTTTTTGTTTCGGTGTAATAAATATGTCCTTTTTGGGCAGTCCTGAAATAAATAATTTCATCCAGGGTTTTTCTCAACAAGCCTTTGCTTCATTTAGGAATGAATATTCTGGGACTTTGCATGCTTGAAATAAATAATACTGCCGCAGTCACCGTGAAATAAATAATTTCCCGTCGATGAAAACTCCAAGCCCCCCTGGAAATCAAATGGTCGCCCACTGAATATATGTTTGAGTAATTTCGAGCAATTACTCCTTTCAAATATCACTGAACTGCCCAGAATGTCCCCTCTAGTTATAAAAACCAGGTATGGACTTAAGAAGTAAGTTTAAAACTCTACTGGGCATGCGTTATAAGTGCCTCATCACCTGGCAACGTTGTGGTGGTGATGTCACTTTTTTGCCGTTTTCTGAAGATTACATGCATGATCTATCATAAAACCAACTGAGAAAGACCATCAATATTCTGACGAAAGAATGATATGATTTTATTTTCTTTGGGAAAGATTGGATTGCAAACGGGATAATTCTGAACTGTATGTTACTTTCTGGTTTATTTTTCCCCATTAGTAAAAACAAATAAGAATGTGCATAGAGCAAGGCCTGGCGCTTCATTGGGTGAAACGCCTTTTTAGCAATGGGCACACGTTAATCAATCATTCCTCCCATCTGAAAATAAACATCAACTGTCACTCGGTCGTTTTATCACGCCGGAGTTAAAGCACAAGCAATGACAATGTGGAAAAAAATGCAATTTCCTTGTTTCACTATGTTTTTTGTCTTGGGGCCTCTCTGAAAATCATTATAAGGCATATCAGACACAGAACAACTGCCTTGGAGGCAGGAGTGATATTTTTCCTGGAGACTTGGTTTTGATCAATGGGGAAAATTGCTTTAAATTTGAAGGTAAGACTTGGGATAGACATCGGCATAATCAGTTGTATATCAATGTGTCCATCTGGTGCAGTTCCATCTTTAATAAGAAGTTGGGATCTGCTTTGTTTTTCTCACAACTCCAGTTAGATTTCAATTTTGCAAAAGCACGTAGCATCAATGATCAACATGGGACTTGTTGCAGTGAAAGACATGGCAGTCAAGGATTTTGGCTTTGTCATTCCTGATCCAGCATTGAATAGCAAAATCCTAATCTTTAGGGACAACCACACAATTCAAGACTTCACTCTGTTGCATAAAGACAGTTCTATAGTGAAAAGGCAAGCTTTTAAAGCATCATTGTCTTCCTATATCACCTATTTCAAAGGAAAATTCACTTTTCATATTTGTCATTACATATGTATATTATTAGTTGAACTATACATATGAATTCTTAAAGTATACACTTGCCTGTAAACACATTTCAAACGCCGCAAAGTTTTAACCCATTTGGTTCAGGATGATGGTACCTAAAACCATGTCAGTTTCATATTCTCACTTTAGTATTTGTATGACTATTACAGTCTAGTCTCTGCATAGAACTCCAGCTACAAAGCACTTTCGAGCTAAATGTCACTTGCTACAGACTGAATTGAGTACTTGTGTTGTAGCTGAACCGATTCCGACTCCCTGACTCCTTTGGCTTTCTGAAAAGCGACTCTGACTCTGACTCCTCAGGTTTCCTGAATTACAACTCCGACTCTGACTCCTGACTCCGCGAATTGGCATTATAGCACACATGATATAATATGGTAAAAAGTAATGATTCCATGGGATTTTCTTCATGAATGCTATGTCTTGTTTCAGAAGCTTTGTGCAAAATGTTTAATCTATTTCACTTTATTGCAACTGAGTTCTTGTGAATATATATACAAAATGTTTTAGGAATCAGGAGTGAAATCAATTTTTGACTCAGACTCCGAATCTGACTCCACCAGAAGTCAAAGCTCGACTCTGACTCCACCAGAAAACCTCCGACTCCAAGACTCACACTCCGACTCCAAAGCCCTGATTCAAGCCCACGCACTTAGCAGCCTGAGGTTGCACAAACAAGCACTCTTATACTTTACCACGAGGCAAGACAGATGAGTCTGCAATATTTGTATCTATTTCTTTCGTTAATAGTTTTCATCATATTTATTTAATTGGGTCATACACAGGAAGATAAAGGAGATCTTGAACAATTTTATAATCGGATATCCATCCTGGGTTACCTGAAGGTCTTTGAATGTATGTGTTTTACATCGGGTGAGGAACCCGAAATTTTCAGTTGACCGTCGTGAATAATATCCCTGCTGGAAGTCATCTGGATAAGATGTTGAATTGACGGATTTTGTATCATGCAGTTTCTGTTCTGGGCAAGTAAAATATCCCTAACATAGAATAAATGTGACTTATAGAATGACTCTTCCTGCCCCTTAATTCTATCGCATCATTCACTCTCCTGAGTGGCCAGCACTTGACTATAAAGGTGGCACATACACTTCTGTCTATCTGTCAAAATGAATAGGACTTTTCTGATGTCCGTTGCCTCCCTACTCCACTTCTGCATTAAGTACCTTCCATGACTTTGCGATAAATAATTCAGCAGTTATGATGACCATACTTGTACAGAAGTATGCAGCTCTCCAGACTAAGGAATAGCCAGGAATATTTCACGCTGTGTACAACACTTCGACAATATCATAATACGACTGTATAAAATTGCATAAGTCCATGCATATCGCTGAATTGGACTTTTCCACGTACATTAATTGAAATAGTATGATTATGTATATACTGTGAATAGATAAAGTTGTCTGTCCTTGCCAAATGGGACAAAGAGCACCTCCATCTTGACTTCCTTTTGCAACTCGAGAGTGGTTTATAAGAATTCAGCATTATCAACAACGCAAATAGTATTTGTGAGAAAATAAATAGGTATAAATAATTTCTATATGGCCATTGATTTTGTGCATTTTCATAATATAACCTCAGTAACTGCAACAAGTCATAAAGAGTCTGTATCATTACCTTGACATTGCATCCCATACGTGATACATATAAAAGCAATGATATTCTGCAGTTCCCATTATGATTGTGTACTGTATGACATTGTATGGCATTGAGAAAGTCAAAGCAGTGAGTCAGTTGGCGGCATAAAAATGGTGGTGATAAATATGTAAGTAAATTGTTTGTGGCCCTTTGCTCACCAACAAATAGACACAATAGATCTCAGGCACGCAGGACTTAGTTTAAGCAATTCGTCAAACATATTCTATTCTCATGGGCACAATGCAATGCATCAGATCTACTTATGGGGTGCCATTGACCACACAAGTAATTCCCACATCAATAAGAGCAGTTTTGGCATCTCATACCTAGTAATATGCATTGCATTCACAGTGGGATTCTGGAGTGGGTTCAATATAAATCCTCACGATTCACTATTATGACAACGCTCCACTAAACAACGGACTTGAAGAAACAAACTTTAGCCCGTCTATGCATTTTTCTCACCATTTCTGCCAATGATTAAATTCAATGTACACATTTTTTTTATCAATTAAGAGTGTTAAAAGCCTTGCGGTGATGACAGGAGACAGCAATATTTTCAAATGTTTGCCTTCTCTTATGGTAATCTATCTCTAGCTTTTGTTCTTAGCAAATTTATTTGCTTACTGAATGTGGCATCTTCCTTCACTTAGAGCTCTTTGCAGATTGGTTGTCTATTGGAAAAATTCATTTTCTTCTTTTCAATTTGCAAACTGGTTTTGTCACGTCATTAACAATTACCTGCTTGTTTCCTGATCCTCTTATTAGGTAATATACACTAAACCAGTTGGTTTGTTTATTCCCACCTATGCTGGCATGTAGGATATATATGTTGAACAAACTGATTAAATGACCACTAACACAAACTAGATGATTAAAACACATTTAAGCCAGTGACATTACAAGAGCAAGTTGAATATACATTTTGAAACTGTGCGGACCACTAATCTGCAAAGATCTCTAAAGGATCCCAATTATGAACTCTAAAAAGGAGTCTGGTTACCAAGATGAAGACGGAAGCCACTAGCAATCTTTTCAAAACCATCAATGTGCCTGATGCATGAACAGTCAGAGACTTGATAACATATTGAATTTGAAGGAATTCTTGAAGAAAAAAGACCATGCATGAAGTAGGTGCCCAAATTTTCTCCTTAAAGGGAATATAGAAAAGGTATAGCTTTAAACACAACTTCATGTTCCTTTGTTTGTATGCCACACTGAATGCATAAATTGATTGTGAGTTTTTGAATTCATGTGCCAGTGAAAAGACAATGGGGTCCACTAGTTCCTTATTTAGTAAATCATAACATTTCATCTTAAATAGCCGATGTACATTTAATCAAACTGGATGTTAAAAGCTTTCAAGGCAATGATGCCTTCGGTGCAATCTGTAATATCAATTTGGTGTCTAGTAATAGCTCTGAAAGTGCAAGTTGACAGCATTAACTTTTGCCTCAGGGAAGAATGAAATTATAAGCTGCAAAGATGAAATTGTCACCTTGTAATGTTAAACATGCCATGAAGAGTCCTTGAATTGGCAATGATGTAGGTTAGATTAAATGTACGTGTACTTGCAGCAATAGATGGGACTTTAAAATGCAATTAAGTCTGAAATGAATATTCTCAGCTTCATATGTGGCAATGACAGCTGCTGTCTATCTATCGACAACAGTCTATCAGTGAGCAAGCCACTGGTTTCCTATTTTGTGCCTTAACTCAAAGGAATTGAATATGACTGGCTTCTGAGTCATTCTCAGTCAATAAAAGAGACATGTTGATGGATGAACTGCATAACAGAACAAAATATTGCTCCTATGGGTGACAATCAGGTGAACCAGTGGAAAGAATCACCCATCTGTAAGTTATGGTCTCCTGAAAGAGCCAACTTTGCAGCCAACCCAGATTTTCACCCTTTTCCTTTTCTGTCTCAGAGCTTCCTTTCACAAATGAATGGCTCTTTGATGTAATGGACAATACCCATGTTTGGGGCCATTGTTGAATACTGCAGGGAGACGGGTAGTCAAATTTCAGAAATTAAACAATTCAGACAGGAAGGCTTAAATTTTGGACAGTTAATCATATCAAAAATCAGTGCCATTAAGTCAATTTTGTATTATACCAAGATCGAGAAGTTCTTGCAACTATCGCTCCCACCATAGGAAAGGTTGTGTGGCATGTTATGCCTTGAGTTATTTCAATGTGATATTGAAATAAATCGACTGAATTTGATAACCTTTTGAGCGAATAGATTAATAGTGAATTCCGAACTCTATTGAACAATTTACATTTAGTGTTTGTGTAGACGTATAGTACAGTGTCACACAATACTTCCAACAGAAGACAAGATTAATTCTCTCTGCATGTGTGATTAATGACGATCTCAATTGTCATTGTATGGACCTTCAAGTGGCATCACAGAGCCAAATTTGGATGATGGAGAGTCATTATCTTTTCCAAAATGTGAGTGATGTGTCCAATGAATCCCCTCTTTAGAGTTCTTTGTGGCATTGTAGACATTACTTTGAGGAATGGAAGAAAAAAAAGAAACAAACCATAATATACTTTGGAGAATATTTGAGACTGATGATGTTACCCATGGGAGTGATAAAATTGGATTGGACAAAGAATGGCCTGATAGAGGCTCTGCCAACGAACCACTTCAATTCCAGGATAATGAACAAAGTGATATTGTGACCACCAGTACCAATGAGATTGTATTAAATTTAGAATGAAGTGCATCTTTTTTATGCATTAATTTCAAAGCTTTTCTTCAATTTTTAGTTTCTTTTTTTTTCCGGTGAAGTAACCTTCAAGATAATTAAAATCCAGGCTACTTAACAAAGATTCCTTAAATGGCTTTATGGGGCAAATGTGTAACATATTGAGGCCTTTTCTCCTGTCTGTTGCCACTGGTGCATTAAGTACCTTCTATAACTATGTGATAAGTAATTCAGTAGTTGTGATGACCATACTTGTACAGAAGTATGCAGCTCTCCAGACTAAAGAGCAGCCAGGAATATCTCCTTACACACTGCATACAACACTTTGACAGCAATATCATAATACAGTGTACAACTGTATATAATGTACAAGGTCTTGGATATCTCGAAATTAGACTGTTCCATATTAATTGAAATATGATGATTATGTACATATGCTGTGCATAGATGCAGCAGTCTTTCCTTGCCAAGTGGGATAAAGAGCACTTCCATCTCTGACTACCTTAAGGTGCTGGAGAGTGGTTTGTAAGAATTCAGCATTGTCAACAAGGTAAATAGGACTTGTGAGAAGAAAATAAAATTTTGTATAAATAATTTCCAGATGGCCATCAATTTTGAGTATTGCCATATACTCAGTAACTGCAACAACTCTTAAAGTAACCTTAACCTTGCGCCCAATTATGGTACACAATATTGTTCTGCAGCGCCAGAATCTTTGATCGTATGACAGTGAAAAATGCAAAGCAGTTAGTCAGTTGGCGGTGATAAATACATTGTATACAAGTAAATTTCTTGTGGCCCTTTGCTTTCCCACAAATGGACACAGTAGACCTTGGGCACACAGGACTCAGTCGAAGCAATTTGTCAAAAATATTCTATTCTCATGGGCACAATGCGGTGCATAGAAGCTACTTATGGGGTGGCATTGACTACCAAGGTTATTCCCACATCAACAACAGAGCTTTGGCATCTCATTCCCGTTAATACACTTTGCATTCGCAGTGGGATAATTATTAGAGTGGGTTCAATATAAATCCTTATGATTCACTATTATGACAATGCTCCACTAAACAAGTTGCTTGAATAAACAAACTTTAGCGTGTGACGTTTTTCTTACCATTTCTTCCAATGATTAAATTCAATGTACACATTTTTAAAATAAATAAACAGTCTTAAAAGACCTGAGGTGACGACAAGAGACAACACTATTTTCAACCAGTTAATTGGTTTTGTTTATTAGCACCCAAGATAATTATGCTGAACAAACCAATCAAATGACCACTAACACACAAACAAGATGATTAAAACATGTTTAAGCCCGTGACAGCGCAAGAGCAAGTTGAATATACATTTTGAAACTATGCAGACCGCTTGTATGCAAAGATATCTAAAGGATCTCGATTATGAACTTCAAAAAAGGGGTCTGGTTACCAAGAATATAACGGAAGTCACAATCAATCTTCTCCAAACCATCAATGTGCCTGATGCATGAAGAGTCAGAGACTTGACAATATATTGAGTTTGAAGTATCTTTTGAAGACACATTGAACAGTGCAAGAAGAAGGTGCCCAAATTTGCTGCTTTAAGGAAATGCAGAAAAGGTATAGCTTTTAAAATAGCTTCACATTCTTTTGTTTGTATGCCACACTAAATGCATAATTTGATTGTGACTGACTGTTTGAATTCATGTGCCAGTGAAAAGACAATGGGGTCCACCAGACCATTATTTAGTCAATAATAGCACCTCATCTGAAAGAGATGATGTACATTTTATCGAACTGAAGTTTAAAAGCTTTCAAGGCAATGATGCCTTCGGTGCAATCTGTAATATCAATTTGGTGTCTAGTAATAGCTCTGAAAGTGCAAGTTGACAGCATTAACTTTTGCCTCAGGGAAGAATGAAATTACAAGCTGCAAAGATGAAATTGTCACCTTGTAATGTTAAACATGCCATTAAAAGTCCTTGAATTGGCAGTGATGTAGGAGTGAATGTACTTGCAGCAAAAGATTGGACTTAGAAAAATGCAATGAAGTCCGAAATGTATTTTCTCAGCATCAAATGTGGCAATGACGGCTGCTGTCTATCCTTCGACAACAGTTTATCAGCGAGCAAGCCACTGGTTTCCTATTTTGTGCCATTGACTTGAAGGAATTGTATGTCTGAGTCATTCACAGTCAATAAAAGAGACATGTTCACGGATGAACAAAATATTGCTCCTCTGGGTGACAACCACATGAAACCCAATGGAAAGAATCACCCATCTGTAAGTTATGGTCTCCTAAAAGAGCCAACTTAAAAGGCCACCCTAGGTTTTCCAACAAGATGGGTCAATGACAAAAACTTTTCACCCTTTTCTCTCGATTCTGTCTCAGAGCTTCCTTTCACAAATGAATGGCTCTTTGATGTAATGGACAATACCCATGTTTGGGGCCATTGTCGAATACTGCTGGGGGCTGTGTAGATGAAAATTTCAGAATTAAAAAGATTTGGGCAAGAAGGTTTAAATTTTGGTCAGTTAATCATATCAAAAAATCAGTGCCATGAAGACAGTTTTGTATCATACAGAGATCGTGCAGTTCTTGCAACTATCGCTCCCACCATAGGAAAGGTTGTGTGGCATGTTATGCCTTGAGTTATTACAATGTGATATTGAAATAAAACAATTGAATTTGATAGCCTTTTGAGCAAAGAGATCAAATTGTGAAATTTCCAAACACTGTTGAACAATTTAGTCTTTGTGTAGACATATTGTACAGCGTCACACACTACTTCAAACAGAAGGATAAGATTTGAAAAGGGATCATTCTCTCTTTGTGATAAATGACTTTCACAATTATCGTTGTGTGGAACTTCAAGTGCCATTAAAGAGCCAAATTTGGATGATGGAGAGTCATTATCTTTTCTCAAATGTGAGTGATGTGTCCAATGATTCCTCTCTTTAGACTTCTTTGTGGCACTGTAGGTATTGCCTTCAGAGTTGAAGAAAAAATAAAAGAAGAAAAAATGACATGCTTTGGAGAATACTTGGGACTGATGATGTTACCCATGGGAGTGATAAAAGTGGAATAGAGGCTCTGGCAATGAGCCACTTCAATTCCAAAATAATGAAAAGAGTGATCATGTGACCACAAGTACAAATGGGATTGTATAAAATTTGGAATGAAGTACTTAATTTTTAACAATTAATTCCAATGCGTTTTCTTTCATTTTTAGGTTTTTTTTTCTTTTTGGAGAAGTAAGCTTCACGAGAATTAAAGTCTTGGCTATGTGTTTTCCGGATGCAGGATTACTTTGATTACCCATTCACTGCTCCACCTCTGAGTATGGTAAGGTACGTTACGTCTCCTGATATAGATAACCTCAGAACATTTCTTTCTGTTTATAATCTTTTCATTGTTCTACCATGTTATATGTCAACTTTTAGTCATAGAGAAGATGCAGGCCACTTTCAATTCTTCATAACTTATGACTTCTTGTCAAAAATTACTTCGTAAGTCTAATCAGGGGTACGGTAACGTGATTTTCGGGATATACATAATATATGCAGAGACTGACAGAGACATTGTAGAAGCATGGAACTCTATATAAGTCCATAAAATCCTCAAAAGACCATAATTCTCTCATTTTTACTTCAGATGACAAGAAATATCCATAGCACTGCATGCTGCGAAGTCTCAAGGGAGAGATATTTATCAAAGAATGACAAAAATAATGACTTTTCATCATCTAAACTTGGCTCTGTATTGTGAATGATGGTCCTTCCATTTCAGTAGATTTACGAGATATAATTGTGACATTCACTTTTCTCATAGGACAAGAAACAAATCTTGTGGAGTCATTTTAAAAATCTTGTTGTCCATGGTGACATGTAAATGGCATGTATGCTCCCAAACAAAATTGTCTCTGGTGTGAACAGCTAAAACGATTTAAAACAGGTAATGTTTATGCCTCAAAGCTATTGAGATTACAATAACATACTGCCCTAACTGACAGGAATTCTGTTAAGGTTTTCAAACAACATACACGGTATAATTTGAGTCAGCTTAAAATATTGAGTGAGATGGTTTTACAGTTACTTTGCTCTAACATAGCTTGTTGTAAGTTATAATAATCTTTCCATCAACATATTCAAGGCCTGAGCATGTCTAACATCCATCACAAGCTTAAAAAGCGTGATTTTGGCTTGTAATTTCATTCTTGCCAAGAGCTTAACTTGATGCTGGCAGTCTAAACTTTCTACGCTGTTGACAGACATCACATGTATGCAGATTACAAATTGTGCATGTGAGTTTCAATAATAATTTTGGTCAATTGTGATATTCAGGAATATGCTAGAACATGATTGAGAAATCAGAGGCGGATACAGCAAAATCATAGATGTGCGGGGTTTGACAGTTGAAAATGTACTAAAAATACTGGAATTTCAATTAAAATCTACACGGCCAATGTAAAACCCACACCCCCCCCCAACCCCCCCAAGACTAAAAACAATGGTAAAGTCCATGCCAACGCTTACTTTTTCTGTCTAAGATCATCAAAAACCAGATCCTTGTTATTTGGCATTCCTATGAAGATTCATATCAACATAGAATTTGATCAATTTGATGGAAAAAGTTTATTTAAAATAAATCTGACTTAAATGGAGGTATATTTCTTGGTAACAGTCACGCCAATGTATAATGGATCTCCCTGCACTGACACGATGTCATCAATCAGTGATTGTGGCAGTGTAAGCTTAGCTTGGAGCAGCTCCAATAACGCAGACAGGTGTTGAAGACCCACAAAACACGGATTATGCTGCCAAACCCTCTATCAGTCTGTCTGCTGATATCCGCATTTGCAATTGCAGTAAGATGATTGCTTGAACAATAAGGCATTTTTTATGTATAATTTACTTCTTTTTTTCAATATGCATTCCCGATGAAAACTACTCAGTTTAAAGGTATAGTTGCCTTGGAAAAGAAAGTTTTCATTTACATACTGGCAACAATTTTGACGCCTCCTTATAAGTGACATATTTCATATTTTGTGGAGAAGAAAAACCAAAAGCCTAAATGTCTGATATCCAATAACACCTTCAGCAATTTTTTTCACAGTGTTGCCAAAAAGCAATTCTGGGAGTCTAAGCGGAGTTTAGCGCAGCTCAGATGAGGCTGATAACTGTTGAAGACCTAGACATGACAAAATAGTATTACCTGTGGATTCCACGGTAAAGTGCTTACGCCTCCATGTGACAGCCTCATTTGCAGTTATATGCAGTGACTGGTAAAAGCATGAAATGTATCATCATTTTCTAACATCAATGCCTTAATTCTCTGTGGAATAGAGTTAGACAATTACTGTATTTTAAATATTTAATTTCAAAGAGGGATTGAATGACTTCCAAAGGGGCAATTCAAATTTCGCTTTTGATAGTGTCATCAGTAGGCCTATTTTCTAGTAAGATCTGTAATATGAAAATGTTACAAAGGGATTTAGTGTTTCTCATTGAATAATGGATTTTCGTGTTTCTTTATTAATTACCTCCCTGTGCTTCAGAATATCATCATTTACAAAATGTAAATACTGCAACATTCAACACAAAATCTGATACCATGCTTTGCTTAAAATTTCTTCCCAGGACTTAAAGTCCCTTCGCTGGCAGATGGAATGAGTGTAACATTATCCCCAGCAATAAGCAGACAAGGATTAAATTATCCACGGTGATGTATTCCATTTGAAATGTTATTTTTGTCACCAAATGAGTCGCTACATCCTCAATTCTCAATGTCTCATTATGAGGCCTCACCACCTGTTCAGTTGACATCATGAAAATTGTTGTGAAGAGTCAGTGGTTCCTACTCCAGTTAAAAATTTAGAATAAAGAGCATATGTGTGTCTTTGCAAGTAAATTAGCTTTTGGACTGTAATTAGGAGTAGCTTTTCTTCTCAATAAAATTATTTGTGAATGACACATAATACAAAAATTATGTTTTAATTAGGAGTAGCTTTTCTTCTCAATAAAATTATTTGTGAATGACACATAATACAAAAATTATGTTTTGAAGAAGCAAGCGGGCCTAAGCATTTTGAAATTGATCTGCCCTCTAGCCATTAATTTTGAAGTTTGGTTGTTCTTTGTGATTGAGTTGAATAACTTGGAGCTATTATTTATAATCTAATTACTATTTGTTTAGGCTGCAATTACAAATGATGAAAGGGTTCTTTTTGGGTCTTTAAGAAGATGTGATTGCATTTATTGAGCTAAATACTGTCACCAAATTCTGTGTTGTGCATAGAACTGCAAGTAACCTAACATCATACATCTCGATTTAATTCAGCTGCAACAACTTCATCATCTTTTGCTATGCATATGAGATATTTACAAATGAGAAACTGAAGAGCAGTGCAGCCCTCATTCCTCCATCATATAAATATTACTTCCAAAATATTAGGATTCACAATCTGAACAATCAATGTTCCTTCAACAATTTCAATTTTACGCAAGAATGCATGCCATATGGGAAAATCTTAAAAAGTGTTCGACAACAATCTTGTCTGCCAGTTGTTTTTGGTGATTGGGTCAACATTTTCCTATACATGGCATGGTCTTCTTTTGACCTGAATTGTTGACATAGTTCAACAAGGCAAACATTTTTGTGTGACTGTAAATTGCTTTCCCATGTATAAATAAACAGGCAAGGCCACAAGGAAAATTTAACCAACAAGGAGGCTGGTTCCGAGTCTCACTGAAGAAGCGTTCCATTTCAGATTGAAACTGCAATGTTCCAAACTTATTGAATAGTGTGTCACAAAAATGCTAGCATAGAATCTTTGACTAACAGGATGACATTAAACATTTTGCTCTCCTGAGTTTTTTTCCACATTTCAATGGTGCCATGCTGGTTAATCTTTCATGATTACGACACACAATGTTTGTTCAAACACAGCAATGTTTTGCCCACACTTCATTGTGTTTTGTACATGCTCTTTGTTTTAGATCACAATTTCCTTTTAGTATTTGTCCTCTTCTCCTTTTCTCTCAACCCTTCTCATTTTTCATGCTCTTTCTTGGTACATTAATGAACAGGAATAAGAGATTGCTGAGAGAGAGAGATCTTTCCCGTTTGATATCTGGATGTAGTTTTTCACAAGAACACATGATAAACCTGCAAAAGAGCAGTCTCTTTCAAGTTGCATTTTGCTTGTAACCAATACCACAATATAAAATAGAGTAGAAGGAAAGAAGAATATTGAAAACGCTTACATTTTCTTGGTGGTCAAAGATCCCAATTAGGGATCCCGTATGCCAAATCTACTTATAAAACACACAAGACATGAGGCATTCAGCACAATTTGAGTGCTCTTTAAACATTTACCATATTATCAAAAGAATCTCTCTGAATAAATTTTTGTTCCGTGATGTCAAAGTTGTTTAATTTTATGAATGAATGCAGGAAATAGTGAGGAAAAGATGTATAACATTTTCATATCCATGTTTTTTGTTATTTTTTAAAATTGTCTCAAGGAGATATGTGCTGCCTACTATATCCCATTATTAGCTGATAGCTATCATTTATGTAAAGCACTTGCCTTTGATTGATGGATTGATTCTTTATTATTTAAGTGACAGCTACATAAAAATTAACAATAATACAACATAAACGACCTGTGGTACCCAGCCTTCTGGGGGCTTATCTGTCACTATAAATCAATTAATATTTAAATTTACCAAAGGGTTTCAAATTACAATTACATAATTGTCACAACATATTGAATTATTAAATGTAACAATTAGAACTTTTTTCAAAATACACAAGTGTACTTTAAATGTAGAGATATTACAAAATTACACTCAATTACAATATCATATAACTGGAACTTCAATAACTTTTGTCAAAACACATGAAAGGTTTTCTTAATACATAATTTCATAAAGAAGATCTATGCATCAAATTAAGTATTGTATAAAATGTCATTTCTTGATTTCCAAGCACTAATAATAAATGTGCTAACTTTATATTGTTCATTTGTCATGATAAGTATACATTTTTCAAAATCTGTCATATGTACAAAATTATTTACAGAGATACTAGCATACAACAATTCCCTATGGTACTGGTAAACTGGACATACACAAATAAAGTGAAACTAATCCTCAATTAAATTACTTTTACAAATATCGAAAGTTCCCTCTTCTAACTTAATGCCCCTAAACCGTCCAATTTCTATATTTATAGGGAGAATTCCTAATCTAATTTGTGTAATTAATGATCTCTGTTTTCTATTTTTTATATAAACATATTCTTCACATAACAATTTATCTTTAAATTTCATATATGTTCTTAACTTTGGTTTTAACAATAGAGATTCATACCAATCAACATTTCTTATATCAATTAACCTTTTTTCTATCAGTCTCAAATCACAGGTGTTTCTCTCATCAAAATGTGAAAGACCTACATATTTAAATATTTCTTTTATACAACTCGACCAACCCCTTACTTTACAAAGGTCCCATGTAAATACCTTTTTAGTCAAGCGATTTTCATTCATAAGCAAAATCCTGTTCCAATATCTAACCATATTTACATTATGTCTTATTTTGCTAACATTCCATCCCATATCACCTTCAAGACCACTATGAGCAGCTTTATTATGGACACCGAGATAGTACCTTATCGCTCTATACTGAATTTTATCAGCATGGGCAGAATTATTGTAACCCCATATTCCCGAAGCGTAATCCATAACTGGTATAACATTAGAAAAATATAGTTTTTGATAAGTATTAAATCCAACATTTTTCAGGTTTTTAAATTTATTTATAACTCCACTTAAGGCTCTACCCGCTCCGCCTGCTAGTACCTCTGAGGCTATATGTAAATCTAAGTGTTCATTAAAAATTAAACCCAAGTATTTATATTTATTTACAATTTCTAAAGTACTGTTATTAAATTTGAAATTCCAAGTTGTCCCTTTTTTCTTTCTTGGTCTGAAGTTTACTATTTTTGTTTTGTCAGTGTTAACTTCTAACCTGTACTTATTGCACCATTTTTCAGTAGTCAACAACATTTTTTCTAGATCTTCCTCGTTTTTTGCAATAAGAACGATAACATCTGCAAATGTTAATATAGCAACTCGACTCTCATTAATTTCTATTCCGATATTTAAATCATTTTTTTCTTGAATCAAACTATTAATAAAAATACAGAACAAAGTTGGAGACAGGGGGGTCACCTTGTCTTACTCCGCTTTTTATGTTAAACCAATCAGTAGTGTAATTATTCAATTTTACACTGGCTGAAGTACCCCCATATAAAGCTGTGATATTTTTATATATTTTTCCTTTTATTCAATTTTTTAATAAAACATAGAAGAGCAGCTCTCTGTCAACCCAATCGAAGGCTTTTTTTATGTCAACAAAAGCACAGAATGTTTGAAGCCCTTCAGATATTCTATTTCTTATTACAGTTGACAAGACGAATATGTGATCTTCACAAGACCTATCTTTTCTGAACCCATTTTGTTCATCTAACTATATTCTGTTTTCTTCAAAGAAACTACTAACCTGTAAATTTAAGCAAGTTGTGTATAACTTCCCTACACAGGATAGAAGGTTGATTCCTCTGCTGTTCAATGGTATTTTTAGATCTTTAGTGGGACACTTAGGTATTGGGGAAATAAGGGCCTTTCTCCAAGCACTTGGTATGGTACAAAGATTAAAAATTTTATTTATAAAATGATGAAGTTGGGAGAATAATTTCTCATTTTTTAAAACTTCATTTGGTATATCATCAATACTAGTAGCTTTGTTACATTTAAGTTTTGCAAGAGCTTTTTTAAACTCAGTGACACTTATTTCGGAATTTAAGCATTCATCAAATGGCTCGATGTTAGCTTGTAGTTGGGATTTTTCTAAGTGACAATAGTGATAGAATTCTTTGTCAAATAAGTCATTGTGTGGCCTATTCAACAGTTTACAAAATTCACTCTTCCATTTTTCTAGTACATACCCAATATCATTTATTAAGGAACCATCCTCATCATAAACAGCCATAGGTATATTAGAAACTTTCCTTGAACCAACACTTTTCAAAAATTTCCAAAAATCTCTTGGATTGTCTGTACATAAAGTCTCTATGTCATTGATTACTTTCTTGTTATATTGTCTTTCTGTATATCTTAAAGTTTTGTCAAATATTTTCCTTTTATATAAATATTCATTTCTCAATCTATTCCTTACAATAGGGGAAGTCACATATTTCATATAATCTCTTTCTGCAACATTCATAGCTGACCATAAATTACTAAGCTCATCATTCCAGAATGGTTTCCGTTGTTTTTTATCTTTCATTCTGTTACTATGGCTATTTTTAACATCTTTAACATCAACATATTTCAAGCAAGTATCCATCTCTTTTGTAAGAATTTCACAAAAATTACAATAAACTCGATCAATATCGGTTTGGACAGTGCAGTCCGACAGTTGCAAGATTACAGAATTATTAAACCTGTATATAAAATCTTCATTGCTTAAGAATTCATCAGGCACTTTATCAAAAAAGTATTTTCGGTGTTTATACATTTCATGCACTCTGTCATCTGTGAAATTGTGTACATCAACCTCTTTGTGTACTTCTGCATTAACTTCAAAGTAGTCATGTGTACAAAGTTTCAATTTAAGAACTGCGTGATCAGGTGGCTTACAGTTCGTAGACACCAGGGACTCCAGGTTAAATTTTTCTAATAGGTGATTAACAGGTAATATTTCGAAATCAACACATTTTGTAAAACAATCATGAGGTGTTAACATGTAGTCTACAATCGATCTACCTTTATCAGAAGTATATGTGAACATATTACTTTTTTCTTCAAATCTGCCATTTAAGATACATAATTTAGAGTCCTTTACAAAATGTATAAGTTCTTCGCCGTGTCCTTTGAAACAGTATAAATGCAGGATGGCATGTTGTAGAGACTTGCACCGCTTTTAAGATCCCATCTAATCAGTTTTCTTTGAAAGTGAAAACCATATGAAGTTCAAGTGTAAAATGAGAATCATCCAGGTAACCCCATTGTATTATCTCTTTGGCACTACACTGGTAACTCCTTGAAACTCATCCTGTATCACATTTTCCATTGTATCTTTACCCTTTGTAAATTAGACCACTATCAAGGGAAGTACCAATGGTTGCCTTTCTTTGAAAAATTAGTACACTCTTAAAAAAGATTGGTTGAATAGGGCCAAAATCAGATGAAGTGCAAAATTTTTGTGACATCGTCATGGTCCAAAAAATCTCACCACATATCACAGTTATTTATTTCTATGGAAAGAAGAATGTCCAAAGTGTGTTATTCTATGGTTTAAAACATAATTAATGCTATTGGAACCATAGAAATTGGATTTTTTTAGGGTACATCATGAAGTGACAGATGTGACATTTCAAACTTACAAGCCTAATTTTTAAAAGCTGGTTGGATATTTCACAATGAGAGATAAATCGGAAAGTGCAAGAGCTCAGGATCTTTCACTCAGTTCCCAATGTTGATTAATAAAACTGAAGAATTATTGCCACCTACTGGACTATCATTTCTGAAGATGGTCCCATGCTGTGTGGACCAAACAGTCAGTGAGTATTTTCAAAAATGGATCTAACTCAAAAGAACTGTTACTAATAATTAAAGGGATGTCGTTAAATATTTGCCATCCTGGGATTTCTAACACATTTAATTGGAGCCATGCCACTTAATCTTTCATGATTACGATAAACAATATTCCTTCAAATAATATCAGGCCTATCTCAAAAATAATGAAGCAAAATGGAGGTATTTCATTGGGCGTCATAAAATGTAGGAATGGATATATGTAACAATTTCGTATTAAACTAGTACTTTAATAACATTTCTTTTCAAAAGTCCTGAAAATTTCATGACAATATTGCTGACGGTTGTCGAGATAATCTCAAAAGCACATTGAAGAATGAGAATTTTTCACTATTTTGGGTGACATCACATTTTTCTTCACTTGAATTATTTCAGGTTTAGGAAATTTGGCTTTGAAAAATGGAGTCAAATTTGGAGATTCCTGATCTGGGATGTTGTAATTTCCTTTTTGCACTTGTCAGGTTAAACCTTTTGTCATTAAGATTTGGTATCATCTGTCTTAGTTGTTGTGGAGCCTTTAATGCTTGTGAAAAATCCAGTTCGAAAGAATTCCAATAAATATGAGGGAAGGTTCATGTGTCGCAAACGTAATGCAAGGAGTACTTTCATGTGGTAAAAGCTACAAAAGCTATGATTTTAACCTGAACTGACTTGGAGCAAGCAAATATGTGAAGCTTCAAAAAAGAGTTGTTTTTGTTAACTACCATGTCACATTATTAGCAAAGTAAAGATAGCTTTCATTACCGGGTACGAAAAGCACTCAACTTTTGAAACGTTTAAATGCAGGATAGCATGCTGTAAAGACTTGTGTAACATCCCTCTAAGTAGTTTCTCTTTAATAGTCGATTCCCTATGAAGTTCAAGTATTATATGAAAATTATTATAGTTAATAATATTGCATTTTTTTTCTCCGGCATTATGCTGGAAGGTCTTTGAAACTTATCCACTATAAGCTTTTTCTATTATTACTTCAACCTTTGTAAATGAGATGACAGTCAAGTGAAGTACTAATTGCTTGCCTTTCTCTGATAAATAAGAATATTTATCTTCCTGCTCCTTGTTTTACATCTAGATTTTGGACAATGTCAGTCGTTGAAAAAGGGAAAAGTATCGGTGTCACAAAGTCATACAGTCATTGAATAAGTGCAAAGCCTTGGTGTCGCATGCAGGTCAATAAGTGACACGGCGATATTATATAACATCAGTCAATAAAGTGACCATCCAGCATCTGGTGCAAAAAAAATACAGTGATCACTATATTCTGGTTCACATGAAGCTTTTGTATAATTGCCTGCAATGAGGTAGCTTTGTCTTTCAGTAAGGTTGGGATCAGGTGAGCTTGTTTCTGAGTGAGTTCTGGTACAGTAGCAAGACATAACAGCAACTCAGTCACTGGACTAGTGAACAAAAGTAAACAGTCCTTATCATAAACCCCTTCAAACAAGAAAAGTACCCTTAAAAAGGGTACTGTATCGATCTTACCATGAACCTGAGGGTATGTGGCATGTAATAAAAGGTTTTAATATCTTAAAGTAGGCATTTCTATGAAATAAATACCCTTAGAAAAAATGCATAGCCCCTCCCCTTGTTTCATGAAAATACATATATACATAACCAAGGATTTGTAAAAAAAAAAAAAAACTTCTGATATATATTTAAAATCGCCTGTTTGGATATTAGTCTGTTAATTGTTCACACATGCACAGTGTACATGTTTTTCAGTAATATTTAATAGTGTGTGATGTCAGGCCTGAAAAATACCCCCCACCCCACCAAAAAAAAATCATGAATCTGCCCCTGGTTTGCAGTGGTCAATGGAACTTTGCATCATTGCAGCGTAATGCGCCGAAAAGGTTTTTGCGAGGTTAATATTGCAAACAGATCAATTAATAAGTGCACTGAATTCGGAGAAGTTAACTTGATATGTGCAGGTTTTTAAATTTTTAAAATCGGATGTTTATTAAGGTTTTTAAGGCCAAGTTTTGCATTCAAGATGATATACACAATCTTTAGTGACGTTTCACACGGAAAAAATATCACCAGAGAAATTCCTAATCGTGTTAAATCGATGTACTGTTAAAAATACTTACATATAAGTTTTTTTATTATAGGTTAAGACATCGATACAAAAATTGTATGCATCCTCTTGTTATTTCTCTTAATTGCTACTTGTAACATCATGCCTGAAATTGAACAAAGGAGCAGCTATATTATAGGAATATAAATATCCCTTTCTGATACATTTATGAGGATGAGGGTGGTCAAGAGACATTCAATAGAACTATAAGACTAAAATGATCTTAAACATGGGTTATTGTCCATCTAATCTCAATGACTATTCCTCTATCAGTTTTTTTCACAAACATCTACAAATTCATTGTGATTAAAAAACAATAGATAGACAGAAAATAGGAAGTGCGATGTTCTAAGCTAAATCGGGACCCGCAAGGCAAGGGATAATAGGTGAGATGAGAGAGAGAGATCTTGGGAGGGATTCCTCAACCGTGCTCTCTTCTTTATAAATAGTTAAAGCACATTTTTCTGTTTTACAGTGTGTGTTTTCTATTGTGATCAGGGTGCTGTCCTGTACTGCTCCCCTGATCCCTATTTGGCTGGCCGACAGGTTGTGTCATCCAACTCTTATCGACCATTGCTTAGCATTGATTGCACATTCAGCATCCTGTGACAGGCGCAGAACACTTTGCTCAGTCCTGAAAGTCCAACAGATCTAGTTAGGGAGATATATAGAAGACACCACGGTGCTATGGCTGCGTGGGACACAGATACTCCACTAATTGTAGACAATTATTGAGATAGGATTGCTGTTGTGCAGACAAACAAGCTAGGTCAGTCAGATCAAGATATTTGCAAATGCTAATCGACTTTTCCCCCCAAGAGGCAGTCCCCAACAACAGGTCTGTAGCTGATAGTGAGACCCTGATAATATCCTGCTCTGGATTCCTTTTTTGACACTTTGTGAAACCAAAACAAGTGCTGATATATTTTGGTTGTTTTACCCTGATATTAGTCATGTTCATCTTAAAGTAATCGTATTACCACCCTAAGGCAAAAAATCCCTTATCGTAAAGCAAAGCACATAGATTTAGAATATTGCAAAGATGTGCAGTAATCAAGATAAAATGCATGATACCAATATTTCCTGTTTACAGCCTATCCCTTGTTTTTGCAAAAAGAGAGGACCATTTCACAGTGAAAAATGCACTTTGCGACTCATGATGGCCAATGATGTGTCATCATCATACAATCAGCATGGGAACCAATGAGGCTGTGTGATTAGTCATGATCAAGAGAAGGCCATTCGACTTAAAATCAGAGTACAAGTGACAGGCAGGATTAGCCTCCTTTTTAAAATTAACATTGAAAATATTGGGCATGGTCATGACAAATGATCAGTATGATTACTCACAAAGTGCCATTTTCACAGTGCAACAGTCCATTCTGTTTGCATATCAAATTGACAGCCTGTGATGTTTATAAGTTTGTGCACTACAAAATTAAGTTTGTGCCAAAATGGGCATTTTCTGTATCTCACTCTTGAACATAAGCTGCTTGGAGACACAGGCCCTCAAATAAGTCAACTGTGAGCTAAATTAGTTTCATATTTACAAATGAATAAATGGTGCTTTAAGTTTTTAAAAGTTATAAGTGAACATGAAAGCAAAAGCATTTGACATTCAAAGCAACTGTGGAAACGTTTGTTCTGAAAATGCTTTCACTCTAAGTGCGGGATGTTGTTTCACCATAAATTAGATAGGCCTACTTCCTCACAATGTTTAACCTCCCTGGAGAACTTGAAGATGCATGAGAAATTAAGCGCTGCTTTCAAAGCCTAAAAGTGACACCAGTGATAAACAATCAGTGGCAGTTACGAGAAAGGGATCACTAAGCACAGCCATGGAAAAACGTCTAACACAGGATCACTGATATCCCATGACTTTTTCCAGCAGTGAACATACAGGAAAAAGCAAAACACAGGCCACTTACAGTATACTACAAACAAAAGTTTTGTAAGCAAAGAAAGGTCCACAAATGGATGTAGAATCTTCTCAAATAGCTATCACGCAGATGCACGCCCAATTTTAAATACTTTCAAGAAGCATTTGAAACACATTGCCTGATGTCTAAATTTATAAGTTGAATTACAAGATTTCAAACATAAATAGTTGTAAATTTTATTGACAATAAGATTACAATTAATTTTTACTATAATATCAGTAAGATAAGCCTATTGAAGTGATTACAAATAATTTTTTCGCGTCAACCTAGTTCCTTTGTCAGCACAATGACAATCTTGATATAGATAATTATTTGCAATTAATCAAGTGTATATAGATGTTGCCATATTTGCCACTTCAACAAGACTGTTTGCATACATCTCCTTAACTGGAACTGCTGGACTGAGAAAAGTGTTCTGTGCCAGCCAGAGGATGCTGAATGTGCAATCAATGCTAAGCAATGGTCAATAAGTATATATTATTACATGGATTGTTTTGTATTGACCCGAGTATTCTCCCTGCCAGCCCATATTTTCCCGAGGGCCGCTAGGCCCGAGGGAAAATATGGGCTGGCAGGGAGAATACGAGGGTCAATTCAAAACAATCCATGTTATAATGTTTTTATTTCATGACCTCTTCTAAATTTTTATTAACCAGTAAAACTATCAGGACTTTATAATAATTATGATAGTGTTAGAAAAATCATCCTCCATGGTTGATATTTTTAGCTTTTTAGCAACTGTATTGTGACGTCACCAGCAGTGCTGATGATGTCACAATCCAAACAATGGGACTATGACATCATGGCCATTGTAACAGGACTGTTATGGCAGAAGCTGGTGATCTTTTGTAACTGATTTTTTGGTGAGTCAGATGATAAAACAAAACCACTCCTTTGACATTATCGCTTGCTGAGCATTGTGTGAATAATATTGGTGTCATTCTCACCATTTTGGCCAGACAATTTTGGGCTAACATGTAGTTTGTAGATTAACACAAGAGGGCTCTGGTGGTAACGTCATCTGAGGGAAATAACAACGTCTTCTGAGGGACAATAACTTGTATTTCCCTCAAATGACGTTGTTATTTCCCTGGTCGTGTTTAGTGTTATTGGGGTCAATACACTGCTAGTCATGGAATAAGAGTTAGATGAGACAACCTCTGGGCAACCCAAATAGTGATCAAGGGAGCAATGCTAGCCAACATGCTGACAGGAGGAGAAAACACTCACTCTAAAACACACAAACATTATTTAACAATTTATAAAGGAGAAGTTGAAGAAAATGAACCAAAAACATATATATACCCTGAATGAGAGAGGCTGCAATGAGAGCACAATATATTATTGAAAGGTTTAGAGATAGCTGACTCTCCCAGAAAACAAAAGGAGGAAAAATGGAGATATGATCATCGATTTTATGATTTATCAGAAGGGGTGATTAAAGCAGCAAGAGTCTCTGGCACATGCAATCTTATTTTATACTGTTCAAAACCAAGTACTTTTCATAACATAAAGATCTTGTGTTATGTTAAAAAGGTGATATAAAAAGTTACGACGTCACTCTTTGGAACATGCCTTTAAAAGAAAAACTAATGGATATGAAACATCATGCATTTACAGCAATCATTCAGGAAAGACACAATCTTTCTGTTTAGACCAGTGCATTCATAGAACATCTTATACATTGCTAATACTGAAAGTTCTTTCAGAGAGTTCCATATGTTGGATAATATGGTTCAGTTGTTTGTTGGTAAAAGACGCTCTGGCGTAGATATGTGGGTGTGGATAGTAATTTATACGGTAGCTATCGATTCGGATAGATAGATATGATTATCTACCCAGGTTAGGGTGTCCCAAAAAAAGTGAAAGTCTGAAATTCATTGGGGCTAACCTCCAAATGTGTTTTATAGCCCCTCTCTGACTCCCATGTAAAATTTCAGCTCATTTAAAGGTGTTTAAGAAGTTGCTCAAGAGCCCCAAAGATAGATGGGGCTTTAACATTGAATTTTCATGCGAAAATGGCTATTTTAGCTAATAGCTCATAAATTATCAGTTTCAGTCCACCCAAACACATGAATAGTTGATAGAAAGATGTATAAATTATTCTGCACACTGTGGTACCAATTTCATATCTGTACCTTACTTGGTTCTTCTGTAATTGGCAAATGTATACCATTTTACATGAAAAATTGACGCCAAGGCAAAGAACCTTTTAATGTGAATATTAATTGCAGTCTAATTTTGAATTTTAAACATGAGACAATCACAAATTGGTTCCATAGTGTGACAGAGACACAAGAACATCAACCAATGTCTTACAATCAATTTGAGACTATTGAAACAATCTTAGAAGTCTTTTTAAATCACAGAAAATCGCATAAATAAGTATATCTCTTACAAGTAGATTTTCTCAATATCCAAGCATGTTACAAATATTAAATTGGTACCACAGTGTGCAGAATAATTTATACATCTTTGTATCAACTATTCATGTGTTTTGGTGGACTGAAACCCATAATTTATGAGCTATTAGCTAAAATAGCCATTTTCGCATGATAATTCAATGTTAAACCCCCATCTATCTTTGGGGCTCTTGAGCAACATCTAAAACACCTTCAAATGAGCTGAAATTTTACATGGGAGTCAGAGAGGGGCTATAGAACACATTTAGAGGTTAGCCCCAATGAATTTCACACTTTCACTTTTTTTGGGACACCCTAACCTAGGTAGAGCAATTACTAGCTTAAGACAGCTAATTTGAGCCACATGTAAAGATTTGATCTGTAGGCCTATTCAAAGTGCATGCAAAAAATGTGTAGAATAATCTATGTCTGCATTTTGCAAGTACATTAGCCATATGGATTTCGAGACTGGTTTCTTTGATAATCAAGAACATACGAAGACAAAGTTTGAAGTATTTCGTTTTATTGTGTCATTCTTTGCAGCATTGGTTGCAAGTAAAATGCAGATTTAAGCAGACTGTTCCTTTTAAAGGCTTTAAATGTTCTCTAATAAGAAACTCCATCTCGACATCAAACAGAAAAGACCTCCCTCAAAGCAATCTCTGATTCCAGTTCATTTACCAAGAAACCGTATGAAGGGTTAACATGAGCCAGGTTGAGAGAAAATCGGAGGAGGACAAAACTAAAAAGAACTCATCATCTGATACAAAGAAACAACATCAAATTATTATTGTTTGCAAGACATGTTCGTGTTTAAAGGTACATTGTTTGCCGTAATCATGAAAGATTAACCAGCGCTGCACTATTGAAGAAACATTAACGTAAAATCCCAGAATGGTAAAGTGTTTAATTCAATACGTTCAATTTAATTATCTACTGAAAAACATAATGACACACATTGGATATTTCTAAAATAATACTTAAGCTACATAATTCTAAACCATTTTGTCTTCAATTCTGATGTTTGAAAGTACCATTGCATGCTTCATTCTGAAAAGGGAAGCCACTTCAGTGACACCCAACACCAAAGTTCTTGTTTGGTAATTTTTTTGTTTTCTGTCTTAACTGTTTATTTATCCACAGGAAAGGAATTTACTCAGTCACGACACAATGCTTGCCTTCTAGTACTATGTCAATGGAATAAGTCAAAGAAGACTGTGCTATGTGTAGGCTAATATTGACCCAATCATTGAAAACAACTAAGATACAAGACAATGTCATGTTGTTTAGTGGCTTGCCTTTCACGATTTTATTACAGATCTTATGTATGACTGAGAATAAGCCTGACATTGTTGACAAATGTATCAATATAATTGATTGTTCAGACTGCGCCTAAAGAGAGGCACTGACTGGCACCTACGAGCTTCATATATTTACGTACAATTTTTAATTTCGAGAGATTAGCCCTTTCATATATCATTGAACTACCCAGAAAGTATTTTCCGGTATAAGGTATGAAATAAGTTGGAAGCTCCAATGGGCATGCGTTATAAATGCCTCATAGACTTGGCAACATTGTAGCGGTGCTGTTACTTTTTCCCCGTCTGCTGATGCTAAAAGGAATCATCCATCAATGAAATCAACAGAGAAAACCATCAATATTCTGCTGCATTTTTTTTGTTTGCTTGAAAGATGGGATTCAAGAAGTGAAATTCTGAACTGTATGCAATTTTCTGGTTTATTTTTCTACACTAGTATAAACAAAATACGGTTGTGCATTAAGCTGTTGCTGGTGCTTCACTCGGTGAAATTCCATTATAGCAATGTACACATTTTAATCAATCATTCCTCTATCTGCAAATTTGAAAATCAATTAACATCCGACCGCCACTCTGTCTTCGTATGCTGGAGTTAAAGCACAAACAATTACAGTGCAAAATGTTGGAAAAACGTGCAATTTCTATTGTTTCACTATCTGTTGTCTGGAGGTCTGTCTGGAATGCATTATAAGGCATATCAGAAGAGAACAACTGAGTCTGGGAGGCAGGAGTGATTTTTTTTCTTGGAGTCTTGGTTTTAATCAATGGAGAAAAATTGCTCTGAAGGTACGGCTTGTGACAGACATCGGCATAATCAGCTGTATATCAATGCAGTTCCATCTTATATAAAAGGCTGGTATTTGCTTTGTTGTTCTCAGGACTCCAGTTAGATTTCAATTTTGCAAAGGCACATAGCATCTATGATCAACATGGGACTTGTTGTTGCAGTGAAAGACATGGCAGTCAAGGATTTTGGTCTTGTCATTCCAGATCCGGCATTGAATAGCAAAATCCTTATCTTTAGGGACAACCACACAATTCAAGACTTCACTCTGTTGCATAAAGACAATTGGTAGTTTAAGCACTTGGTTCTGGGTAAAGGTAATTAAAGACCATGTAAGTTTTCATATTCTCACTGTACTATTTGTACGTGTATGTACTATCTTATGGAAATATTTTTCATCATATGTACTTAATTGGGTCATACATTATAGCAGGAAAAAGGAGATCTTTTAAGAGGTATGTTGGAGTTCTACACTTGGTGAGGAACCCATAATTTTCAGTGGACCTTCTTGAGCAAATTCCCTGCAGGACGTCATCCGGATGAGATGTTAAATTGACAGCTTCTTGTAGTCTTGCTCTGGGCAAGTAAAATATCCCTAACATAGGGTAAATGTGACACATAGAACAACTCTTAATGCCTCTTCCATCTCGTCATCAGCCTTCATGGGTGCCCAGTACTTGATTTAGAGGGTTGCACTTACATGTCTGTCTATCTGTCAAAATGCGTAGGCCTGTTCTTCTGTCTGTTGCCTCCCAAGCCACTTCTGCATTAAGTACCTTCCATGACTATGCGATGAATAATTCAGTAGTTATGATGACCATACTTGTAAAGAATTAAGTATGCAGCTCTCCAGAAAAAATGATAGTTAGAAATATCTAACTTCAGTGCTTCACACTGCATACAACACTTGACAACAATATCATAATACGACTGTATTTATAAAATTGTCTGTCAATCTGTCAAAATGCATAGGCCTGTTCTTCTGTCTGTTGCCTCCCAAGCCACTTCTGCATTAAGTACCTTCCATGACTATGCGGTGAATAATTCAGTAGTTATGGTGACCATACTTGTAAAGAATTAAGAATGCAGCTCTTTGGGAAAAATGATAGCTAGAAATATCTACCTTCAGTACTTCACACTGCATACAACACATGAGGCCTTGCATATCTTTAAATTAGACTTATCCATATTAATTGAATTATTATGATTATGAATATGCTATGCATAGAATACGGCTGTCTCTCCATGCCATGCGGGATAAAGAGCGCCTCCATCTTCCTTTAGCTACTGCAGTGTGGTTTGTGAGTATATAGCTTTTCAACAATGCGAATTGTACTTGTGAGAAGAAAATGCAATTCGAGTAAACAATTTCAAAATGGCCATTGATTTTGAGTATTGAGCAACTGCTTACAACATGTCATTGCAACCTTAACATTGCATCCCATATGTGATACACATTAAAACAATGATGTTCTGCTGTTCCCACAATGATCATATGATAGTAAAAAATATAAAGCGGTGAGTCAGTTGGCAGCATGGAAGTGGTGGTGATAAATATGTAAGTAAATTGCTTGTGGCCCTTTACTTGCAAACAAATGGACACGATAGACCTTGGGCACACAGGACTCAGTCGAAGCAATTCGTCAAACATATTCTATTCTCATGGGCACAGTGAGGTGCATCGGTCCTACTTATGGGGTGACATTGACTACCAAAGTATTTCCCACATCAACAACAGAGCTTTGGCATCTTATTCCTGGTAATACGCATTGTACATGTATTCACTGTGCGATTCTGCAGTGGGTTCAATATAAATCATTATGATTCACTATCATGAAAATGCTCCACTAAACAAGGGACTTGAAGAAACAAACTATAGCCTGTTTAGACATTTTTCTCACCATTCATTTCTCCCAATGATTAAATTCAATGTACACATTTTTTAAATTGATTAACATTCGTAAAAGGCTTGAGGTGATGACAAGGGACAACAATATTTTCAACCAGTTAATTGATTTTGTTTATTCGCACCTATGATGTATATGCTGAACAAACTGATGAAATGGACGCTAAAACAAACAAGATGATTTGAAAAACATGTTTAAGCCAGTGACATCACTAGAGGCCTATTTCAAAAATAATGAAGCCAAAGTGTGACATGACCATCAAAATTTTAAAATGTTTATATGTATGAAATGACCACATAATATTGTAACAAACATGTCTAAGTTCGAGAAACTCAATTTACCATTTTGCTGTGGTTTGTGGAAATAACTGATAAAAGCCGAATATTACCAAATTTTATTTATTTTTTATTTCCATGGCCGTGAAAGAAAAGTAGACCAAATGGTTACTTATCTTCAAATTAAATCAAAGTTTTTTGTTGGATGACAAAACTCATATACTCTTAAGTGTCCATGGCTTTTTTCATCCGAATTCACCATATATTTTATGAGGAAAACAGTATTTTTCGAAATTTTGTTGCAATAATAAAGAAAAAACTTACATATTTTCTCCCCAGATGTACATATTTTCCTCTAAAATGATTTCACCTGTCCTGTGTTATGCGCCCGGATGTGGGCTTCGAGTTGGTACCAAATAAGTGCCACTGAAGTGAATACGAACAGAGCAAATGATGATAGAAGCATGATTTTTTAGCCTTTTTTCCAGTAAAAAAGACCATTTTGAGCAATGGCGTGACACGAAACTAAAAAAAGTTTCCAGATTTCCACCCAAATCGATTTTATATGCATTATCAGTAATAACTGGATGAAGCATAACAGTAATTACGAAATTAAAGTGATATTTGTATTGGTTATTGCCTTTTTGGACAAATTTGCCACATATTTTGAGAAAAGCTTCATAAAGAGCAAAATTTTGATAATTAAACATTGAAACAAACTCCAACTACTGAAATATTGTGTTGATTATCACTACAAGTAATACTAGAATGATTGCTTTACTCCTTACAAGAAAACCATGAAAATATGATCAATATTTTCCATAGCGTTACGCTTGCGACAAAGCCCCATATAAGAAATCTTTGTATTTTACCACCAGAAACCAGCTGCGGACCTGGATTACTTGATTGTTAATCAAAACTACACAGATTTTGCAATATTACAAGCCAAACCAGAATTAAAACGGAGCTTTTTTTGCTCTGTGGCACTACAAAGTATTCTGGGCGTTACGCTTGCGACGGATTCACCAACCCTGCTATTCATCGGAATTTTTTACTGAAACAAATTTTCCACAACCATAAGAACCTCCAAAATGGGCAAGCAGATATAAGACTAGGTGTCAGAGGCCAAAAGATTCAACTGACACATGTCAAAGGGACACTAGAGCATCGCAGATCAGTAAGCATCAAATTTGACTTAATTTTTGGAAGTCAACCTTCGAGTACAAATAGCTCAATAATGTCAACACAGGCAAATTAAAGACCTTGATTTGATAGAAAGATGAAGCCTAAGGATGTAGAGATTCCAAAAATTGTTAGAAAATTGTCTTAGAATACAAACAAATTTGTAAAACTGAAAGAATTCAAGTGGTAAAAAATGTTATGTCACGTTTTTTTAGTGAAAAAATGCTTGTTTTTCAATGTTAATGGGCTCTATCTCAATAACCATGAGCCAGAATGTCGTGAAATTTTCAGGAAATTTGCACAAGAATGTACTTAAAGCAATGGTGTACCATTAAGTTGTCACATACAGCCATTCTCATATTTTGAGACCCCTACAGAAAATATGCTGTGTGGCTTCATTATTTTTGAACTAGGCCTAAAGCAAGTTGAATATACATTTTGAAACTGTGCGGACCACTAATCTGCAAAGATCTCTAAAGGATCCCAATTATGAACTCTAAAAAGGAGTCTGGTTACCAAGAAGATAACGGAAGCCACTAGCAATCTTTTCAAAACCATCAATGTGCCTGATGCATGAACAGTCAGAGACTTGATAACATATTGAATTTGAAAAAAATTCTTGAATCTTGAAGAAAAATTGAAGAGTGCATGAAGTAGGTGCCTAAGTTTGCTCCTAAAAAAAGGAATATAGAAAGGTTATAGCTTTAAAAACAATTTCATGTTCTTTTGTTTATATGCTACACCGATTGCATGAATTGACTGCTGTGACTGAGTGTTTGAATTCATGGGCCAGTGAAAAGACAATCGGTTCCACTGGTTCTGTATTTAGTAAATTATAGCATTTCATCTTAAAGAGCTGATGTACATTCAATCAAACTGGATATGAAAAGCTTTCAAGGTAATGATGCCTTCGGTATAATCTGTAATATCAATTTGGTGTCTACTGTCTAGTAATAGCTCCGAAAGTGTCAGCTGACAGCATTAATTTCTGCCTCAGGGAAGAATGAAATTACAAGCAGCAAAGATGAAATTGTCACCTTGTAATGCTAAACATGCCATTAAGAGTCCTTGAATTGGCAGTAATGTAGATGGGAGTAAATGTACTTCCAACAATATATGAGACTTAAAAATGCAAATATGTCCGAAATGTAATTTCACAGCATCAAATGTGGCAATGACGGCTGCTGTCTATCCTTCGACAACAGTTTATCAGTGAGCAAGCCACTGGTTTCCTATTTTGTGCCATTGACTTGAAGGAATTGTATGTCTGAGTCATTCACAGTCAATAAAAGAGACATGTTCACAGATGAACAAAATATTGCTCCTCTGGGTGACAACCACGTGAAATCCAATGGAAAGAATCAACCATCTGTAAGTTATGGTCTCCTAAAAGTTATGGTCTCCTGAAAGAGCCAACTTTAAAGGCCACCCTAGATTTTCCAATGAGATTGGTCAACGACAAAAACTTTTCACCCTTTTCCTTTTCTGTCTCAGAGCTTCCTTTCACAAAGGAATGGCTATTTGATATAAAGGACAATACCCATGTTTGGGGCCATTGTTGAATAATGCAGGGGGGGGGGGCGTAGATGAAAATTTCAGAATTAAAAAAATTGGGCAAGAAGGCTTAAAATTTTGGACAGTTAATCATATCAAAAATCAGTGCCATGAAGACAATTTTGTATCATACAGAGATCGTGCAGTTCTTGCAAATATCGCTCCCACCATAGAAAAGGTTGTGTGGCATGTTATACCTGAGTTATTACAATGTGATATTGCGAAAAAAACTACTGAATTTGATGACCTTTTGAGCAAATAGATTAATAGTGAATTCCGAACTCCATTGAACAATTTACATTTAGTGTTTGTGAAACATATAGTACAGTGTCACACACTACTTCCAACAGAAGACAAGATTAATTCTCTCTGCATGTGTGATTAATAATTTCACAATTGTCATTGTATGAACCTTCAAGTGGCATCACAGAGCCAAATTTGGATGATTGAGAGTCATTATCTTTTCCAAAATGTGAGTGATGTGTCCAATGAATCCCCTCTTTAGAGTTCTTTGTGGCATTGAAGACATTACTTTGAGGAATGGAAGAAAAAAAGAAGAAACAAACCATAATATGCTTCGGACAATACTTAGGACTGATTATGTTACCCATGGGAGTGATAAAAGTGGATTAGTCAAAGAATGGCCTGCATTGCCAATGAACCACTTCAATTCCAGGATAATGAACAAAGTGATATCGTGACCACCAGTACCAATGAGATTGTATTAAATTTAGAATGAAGTGCATCTTTTTTATGCATTAATTTCAAAGCTTTTCTTCAATTTTTAGTTTCTTTTTTTTTCCGGTGAAGTAACCTTCAAGGTAATTAAAATCCAGGTTACTTAACAAAACTTCCCTAAATAGCATTATGGGGCAAATGTGTAACATATTGAGCCTTTTCTCCTGTCTGTTGCCACTGGTGCATTAAGTACCTTTTATAACTAACTGATAAGTAATTCAGTAGTTGTGATGACCATACTTGTACAGAAGTATGCAGCTCTCCAGACTAAAGAGCAGCCAGGAATATCTCCTTACACACTGCATACAACGCTTTCACAGCAATATCACAATACAGTGTACAACTGTACATAATGTGCAAGGTCTTGGATATCTCAAAATTATACCGTTCCATATTAATTGAAATATGATGATTATGTACATATGCTGTGCACAGATGCAGCAGTCTTTCCTTGCCAAGTGGGATAAAGAACACCTCCATCTCTGACTACCTTAAGGTACTGGAGAGTGGTCTGTAAGAAATCAGCATTGTCAACAAGGTAAATAGGACTTGTGAGAAGAAAATAAAATTTTGTATAAATAATTTCCAGATGGCCATCAATTTTGAGTATTGCCATACTCAGTAACAGCAACAACTCTTAAAGTAACCTTAACCTTGCGCCCAATTATGGTACATTAAAGCAATATTGTTCTGCAATGCCAGATCCTATGATCATATGACAGTGAAAAAGGCAAAGCAGTGAGTCAGTTGGCGGTGATAAATACATTGTATATAAGTAAATTGCTTGTGGCCCTTTGCTTTCCCACAAATGGACACAGTAGACCTTGGGCACACAGGACTCAGTCTAAGCAATTTGTCAAACATATTCTATTCTCATGGGCACAATGCAGTGCATAGGAGCTACTTATGGGGTGGCATTGACTACCAAGGTTATTCCCACATCAACAACAGAGCTTTGGCATCTCATTCCCGTTAATACACTTTGCATTCGCAGTGGGATAATTATTAGAGTGGGTTCAATATAAATCCTTATGATTCACTATTATGACAATGCTCCACTAAACAAGTTGCTTGAATAAACAAACTTTAGCGTGTGACGTTTTTCTTACCATTTCTTCCAATGATTAAATTCAATGTACACATTTTTAAAATAAATTAAGAGTCCTAAAAGACTTGAGGCGACTAAAAGAGACAACAATATTTTCAACCAGTTAATTGATTTTGTTTATTAGCACCCAAGATAATTATGCTGAACAAACCGATCAAATGACCACTAACACAAGCAAGATGATTAAAACATGTTTAAGCCAGTGACATCACAAGAGCAAGTTGAATATACATTTTGAAACTATGCGGACCACTTATCTGCAAAGATCTCGAAAGGATCCCGATTATGACCTCTGAAAAAGGGGTCTGGTTACCAAGAATATCATGAAAGTCACAATCAATCTTCTCAAAACCATCAATGTGCCGGATGCATGCAGATAATATATTGAGTATGAAGTATTTTTTAAAGAAACATTGAACAGTGCAAGAAGTAGCCGCCCAAATTTGCTCCTTAAAGGAAATATAGAAAAGGTATAGCTTTTAAAACAGCTTCACATTCTTTTTTTGTCTGCTATGCATAAATTGACTGCGGTGACTGAATGTTTGACTGCTTGTGCCAGAGAAAAGACAATGGGGTCCACCAGATCTTTGTTCAGTCAATAATAGCACCTCATCTTAAAGAGCTGATGTACATTAATTTTAATCAAACTGGATAGTAAAAGCTTTCAAGGTAACGATGCCTTCGGTGCAATCTGTAATATCCATTTGGTGTCTAGTAATAGCTCCGAAAGTGTAAGCTGACAGCATTAACTTTTGCCTCAGGGAAGAATGAAATTACAAGCCACAAATATGAAATCCTCACCTTGTAATGTTAAACATGCCATTAAGAGTCCTTGAATTGGCAGTGATGAAGATTAGAGTAATGTACTTGCAGCAATAGATGAGGATTAAAAATGCAATTAAATGTTCGAAATATACAATGTCATACTCAGCATCAAATGTGGCAATGACAGCTGTCTATCCGTCAGGACTCAATCGACAACAGTCTGTCTGTGAGTACCTAAGTCACTGCTTTCCTATTTTGTGCCATTGACTCAAAGGAATTGAATATGACTGGCATCTGACGCCTTCTTAGCCAATAAAAGAGACATGTTTACGGATGAACTGCATAACAGAACAAAATATTGCTCCGATGGGTGACAACTATGCGAAACTCAATCAAAAGAATCACCCATCTGTAAGTTATGGTCCCCTGAAAGAGGCAACTTTAAAGGCCACCCTAGATTTTCCAATGAGATTGGTCAATGACAAAAACTTTTCACCCTTTTCCTTTTCTGTCTCAGAGCTTCCTTTCACAAATGAATGGCTCTTTGATATAATGCACAATACCCATGTTTGGGTAGATCTCTTCAAAATTCAACTTTAAAATTTTTTTATACCTGTCTGTATCTTTTCCCATGCTTCTGGACCTGAGAAAGCCAAATATGCAAAAATGTTTGTTCTATGGTAATGGGAAGCATTGCCGCATGAGCCCTGAAGTTAGGGGGTTGTTTAAACGCTAATCAGACCAAAATATTGCTATAAAATCAACCTGTATCTTGCTCTAGTTTTTGACTGGAGCAAGATAGAGAGTCCATTAAGCCACAAAAATGAAGGTAATTGAAAGCTCTTAATACTGCAAAAATACTCTATTGAAAAACTTCAAAGAGTCAGTATTCATAAGGGAAAATGTTGACATTTTATGCTGTAATTGTCTCGATTTTCTCATTCTGAGATCATATTTCAGCTTCTGTCTATCCCATTGAACAGCTCTCATGTACAAAATAATGTGACAAGAGGCTTTCCTCACTGATCAGGAGTACAAGGCACTTTAACCTAAGGCAGCTATCCCCACATCTCAGAGAATGATGAAAACATCATTATTTGCAAGATTGTGGAGAATTTAAACTTGCCTGTGCGCTTAACGAGAAATATTGTCCTCAGCAGAGTGTTCCTGTGTTATGGCTTCACACATTAGCAGTAATCAGTGTCCTGAGTGGAGATCAGCATATGATGATGCATATCCCATGCTTCAAGCATATTGAAAGTTTTTGTTTTTGACAATTCTGATATGGCTTCAACAAAAGAACTACGCGGTCGTTCAGTGCCTGTCCAAGAAAATCAAGATGCTGACAAAAGTCGCAATCAGACACACCGTCCATCAACCAGATCAAGCACAGAGACCTTTCTGATTGGATATCCGTCTTCCACAATCAGTGGATCACAATTACCAACTCTCAGACAAGCTTTTCAATATTTTTTGTATCTTCAAACCGTTCCTGACAATGCTGGGAAGCCAACAGTCCAGGATATTGCAGGTGACACTGTAGATGCAATTTTACCATTTTGGCATATGGCCCGTATAAAAACAATCCAAAGATTTTATGCAGTGCAGAAGTTCATGAAAATTCACGACAAACAAAGAAATCTATCGAAGAGCAAGGGACGATTAAGTGATGCAGGAGGCAAAAGATCAGCGTTTGTGTTAGAGTTAGACCAGCTCTTTGATATTGGGGCAAAAGATGCAATTGAAGAAATTCGACACAATTGTTTACTCAGCAAAGACAAACGGGAAGAAGATATTAAATTTTACATAGATCAACACAATGAAAGAAGGGGTCACATGTTAGGTCATGATAAAATCTTTGAGAAAAAATTGATTGATTGATTGATTGATTTATTCGGAATCACACACAGTCATACACTTACATTCACACAAAATGATATGAAGGGATGAGTGAAGGTGATCCCGGGATGACACACTAAAGTCTACTGACTTATTTCCAGTGCAGTCCCTGGGTGGTGAGGAGAAACATGATGGCGTTATTGAAGAATGATTAATGTGATGAGATGGATAATAAATAAGTTGTAAATAAATAAATAAATAATACAGAAAAATAAAGAGACAGTAGAGTAAGTTACATAAAAATAAATTCATTAGCCTCTTCCGCCCGAGTTTGTGTTCTCAGGTGAGCCTTCAGTTTCCGCTTAAAAGTGTCTTTGGATTGAATAGCTTTTAGGGTCTGAGGCAAACTGTTCCAAAGTTTTACTCCTTGGTAGGAGAAATTGCTGATAGCCATACCCTGGGGTCTGTACAAAAAGAAATTGTGCTCAGCCCTTCTAGTGTTGTAGCGGTGTGATGTAACAGAAAATTTTTCTGTTAAGTAGGAGGGGGCTATGTTGTTGTATATGTTGAATATGTGGCCAAGTATCATTTGAGTTGCTCTGTCCTTGGTGTTCAAGAACTTGACCACATCTAGTTCAGACTGTCCAATATGAGCACTGGGCCCAAGATCTAATATAAATCGTACCAGTTTGTTTTGGGCAACTTGAAGCCTCTTTTTGTTTGTTTTGGTTAGTCCCATATACACAGCATAATCAAAATGACATTGAACCAAAGCACAGGCTAGCGTAGTTCTTGCTTTAATATTTAAAGCATCTTTGTGTCTATAAAAGAATTTTAATCTTGAGGTGGATTTGCTTACGATGTCACTGACTACCGAATCCCCAGAAAGATTGCAGTCTATTTTAAGGACAAGGTATTTAACACATTGTTTTGGAAGAATAGTGTTGCCATCAATACAAATTTTGAATTCTTTTGTTTGGTGTTTTTTTCTTTTAGATGAAAAAATTATTACTTCCGTTTTGCCCTTGTGCATTGACAATTTGTTATTCGTCAGCCAGTGATAGCATGCCTCAGCGGCCTGGCTTAACTCATTAGACACAACATCAACATTACGGTGCGATACCAATAAGATTGTGTCATCTGCATATAATATGACTTTACAAGTAACACATGATGGCATGTCATTGCTGAAGATTAAATAGCACCAGGGGCCTAGGATACTACCCTGTGGAACACCACAGGTAATAGACTTTCCTTCGGAATGGTAGTCATTGACTTGGACTGATTGATTTCTATTACTCAAATAGGATTTGAACCACGCATTATCTATACCCGCAAGCCTGATCTTTTCACATGGCATTGAATGATTAACACTGTCAAAAGCCTTTTGTACATCAAGCATCATCAAACCAACAAAATTGCCCCTGCTAATTTCTGATCTTAGAGTATCATGCAAGTGCAATAAACAAGTGTCAGTGGAATATTTTTGTTGAAAGCCAGATTGTAAAGGATAAATAATTTTGTGGAGTTTACAATGATTGTCAACTTGTACATAAACAGCTCTTTTTCAAGTATCTTAGATATCGATGTCAAAATACTCACTGGCCGATAGTTGCCAACTTCAAGTTTGCTACCTTTCTTATGTAAAGGAATTACCTTTGCTGACTTAGTACAATCAGGTACACATTTTTTAGTAATTGACAAGTTGATCAGATAAGTTACAACAAAAGTGACTCAACAGACACTAAGAAGAGAAAGAATACAAGACATATTACATTCTGGTAAGATATAAATGTCTAGACTACATGCATTTAGAGAAAACAGTAATTAGAATATGATCTTCATTTTTTTCTTTGAATTATTGGAAAGTGTATATTTATTTTAACAGTTGGAGATGAAGATGAAGTAGTAAATATGGTCGATGAATTCTCTGATCCTCTTCCGGAAGAAGATGAAGATGTTGATGATGATTATCGACCTGGTACCTCCAATGCATCACATCATAGAAATACAGTGAATTTGACCTTTCCAAGAAAAGTGATGGAATGCGAGGAGATCTGTGTCACAGATTGTCTAGGTCTCTCAGACAATGCGGTGACTGCAATTGTATCAGTCTTAAAGGCTGGGGGCGCAGACCTTAAGGATTTTGCTATATCGTACTCTACAACGCATCGCAAAAGAATGATATCAAGGTGTGCCATCAGTGAAAAGTACATGTCTGCTTTCCTGCAGAACCCTCCAGAACATGCTGCATTGCATTGGGACGGCAAAATGATGAAGGACATTCTGGGAAATCAACCAGGCAGTTCCTCGGAGACTCTGGCTGTGCTGGTGTCTGGTCCCCCTTCCTATACAGAGGGAAAATTTCTGGGAATTCCAGAAATTGAAAACTCAACTGGCACTGTTCAAGCTGATACATCTTTTGATCTTCTTCGAGCTTGGGATCTGACTGATAATGTCAAAGCACTAGTGTTCGACACTACAGCCAGTAACAGTGGAATACATAAAGGTGCTGCCAAACTACTGGAGGACAAGCTGCAAAGAAAGGTGCTTTATCTAGCCTGTAGGCACCATGTCCTGGAGCTTATTGTTGGTGGGGTTTGGGAAATATTATTTGGAAAAGTGAAGAGTCCTGAAAACCCATGGTTTAAGAAGTTACGAGATGTGTGGCTAGATATTGACAAAGAAAGCTACAAATCTCTCCACATCACAAACAAGTGGTTATGTGACCTTAAGCTTCAAACTACGGAAATTCTGAACAATATTCTGACTTCAGATAATATTCCAAGGGCAGATTACAGAGAGGTTGCCGAATTGACCATCATTGTTCTTGATGAAATGCCACCAAGAGGAATTCACTGGAGCCAGCCGGGAGCTATCCATCAAGCCCGGTGGATGGCTAGGAATATTTATTCAATGAAAATGTTCTGTTTTCTGAGGACCTGAATTATGACCGGGATACGCAAATGAAGTTGGAACGCCTCAATACTTTCTTGACTCTTTTCTACACTCCGCGATGGATGACAGCCCAGTCAGCGCCAGATGCTCCCATGAATGACCTCAGTCTTTTCAAAAATATAATGAGATACAGAGAAATAGATCAAGAAGTTGCCGATGCTGTTTTGTCAAAGATGGCAAACCATAAATGGTATCTCACTCAGGAAGCTGTAGTGTTTGCACTTTTCAGCAGCATTGTACCGAATGAATCAAAGCATGAAATCGCAATGAGGCTTTCTTCTAACTATAGAAGCCAATGTCTTTCCGAAAGGGCAAGCCTGTGTTTCCTACGATCAGAAATGAAACCACATTGGCAGATCTTGTAGGACCAGAGTCTTACAAGTATGCTATTTGAAATTTTGGATATTGGCACTGACTGGCTGAAGGAACCAGTACCAACATGGCCAGAATTTGATGATTTCCAGTCAGCCAGCAGCTACGTGAAATCCCTTAAGGTTGTGAACGATATCGCTGAAAGAGGGGTAAAGATGATGTCAGACTATGCCACCAAAATTACAACTGATGGCAACCAACGTCAATATTTACTACAAGCAGTGGAATATCATAGGCACAGGTTCAGTAGCTTTAAGGAGGACTGTTTAAACGAATAGAAGGGGACTATATTGCGTCTGAGTACAATCTAATTGACTGAATAAATGTATATATGTGTAATGTGATTGATTTAACTTGCCGAAATTAGAGGTGTATCAGGACTTGTGTTACAGACCTTGAGTGTAATAAAGAAACATGACATGAAGATATTTCAGGCATTGTGTTCATTATGAGTTCAGGAAATGTGATAAAGATCTGTGTTGACCAAATCAGTTGATTTTGAACAGATCGTGTGCGCTTCTATTCGCTAACTCTTCCAAAATATGCAGTATTTGTTAAATAATTTAATGTCATTGGAGCAATATTTGTGGTAAGCATGGATGGAACTGAATCGTCATAAACATAGCTTTAATTTTGTACCAAATATATGGTCTTATCTTAATTTGGTGGATAGTTATGACCTGAAAAGTGGCCGAAAATGCGATTTTTTTCAGATATTTTACCTTACAAAATTCTAAAAACTTGAAGGCTAATGCGGCAATGCTTCCCATCACCTTAGGACCAAATGGTTTTCATTTTTGGGTTTCCCATGTCCAACAGCATGGGCAAAGTTACAGACAGGTATCAAAATGAAAAAAAGTTGAATTCTGGAGAGGTCTAATGTTTGGGCCATTGTTGAATACCCAGAAAGGGGGGTAGTCACATTTCAGAAACACTAAAAATATGGGCAAGAAGACTGACATTTTTAAAAATAATCAAATGAACATCATTAAAAACAAATTCCTTGGAGGAAAATTTGTATCATATCAGGATTGTGAAATCTCGCAAATATCACTCCCACCTAGAAAAGGTTGTGTGGTATGTTAGACTTTGAGTTATTACAATGTGATATTGTGATAAAACTATTGAATATGATAACATTTTGAATAAAACAAATAAATATTGATATTCCGAATCCTGATAAACTTGAAGAAACAAACTTTAGCCTGTTTAGACATTTTCCTTACCATTTCTGTGAATGGTTGAATTAAATTTTTAAATCAATTAAGAGCCTTAAAAGAATTGAGGTGAAGACAAGAAACAACAATATTTTCCAATGTGATAATGAAACAACTTTACAAAATGTCTGCTACCTGTTGTGACATAGTTGCATTTACATCATGCATCCTAAATTTCGAACAACAAATTCTACCACATGAATAACATCACAATCTGATAACCAAGAATTGCTGTAGTTTGTAATAGAGCTTCATTTTTTTGCATTCTATGTATAGATTAACTGAGCACTGTGACTGAGTGCTTGACTGCATGTGCCAATGAAAAGACAATGGGGTCCAACAGTTCTATATTTAGTAAATTAAAACACTTCATCTTAATTGAACAGTTGATGTTCATTTAATCAATTTGGATATTAAAAGCTTTCAGAGTGATGACGCCTTCGGTGCAATCTGTAATATCCATTTGGTGTCTAGTAACAGCTCCGAAAGTGTAAGCTGACAGCATTAACTTTCGCCTCAGGGAAGAATGAAATTACAAGCCACAAATATGAAATCCTCACCTTGTAATGTTAAACATGCCATTAAGAGTCCTTGAATTGGCAGTGATGTAGATTAGATTAATGTACTGGCAGCAATAGATGGAACTTAAAAGTGCTCAGCTTCAAATGTGGCAAGACAGCAGCTGTATATCCATCGACGTCTATCACTCATCAAGTCACTGGTTTCTTATTTTGTGCCATTGACTCGAAGGAATAGTTTATGACTGGTATCTTAGTCATTCACACTCAATAAAAGAGACATGTTCATGGATGAACAAAATATTGACAACCATGGAAACCCAGTGGAAAGAATCACCCATCTGTAAGTTATGGTCTCCTAAAAGAGAAAACTTAAAAGGCCACCTTAGGTTTTCCAACAAGATGGGTCAATGACAAAAACCTTTCACCCTTTTCCTCTCCATCCCCTGTCACAGCTCCCTTTCACAAATGAGTATCTCTTTGATGTAATGGACAAAACCCAGGTTTGGGGCCATTTTTGAATACTGCAGTGAGGGGTGTAGCCAAATTTCAGAATTTAAACAATAAGAGCTAGAAGGCTTAAATTTTGGACAGTTAATCAAATAATGTACTATATCAAGATCGAGAAGTTCTTGCAACTATCGCTCCCACCATAGGAAAGGTTGTGTGGCATGTTATGCCTTGAGTTATTACAATGACATTGTGATATTGCGAAAAAAATATTGATATGATAACTTTTTGAGTACATAAATTAATAGTGAAATTCCAAACACTGTTGAACAATTTAGTCTTTGTGTAGACATATTGTACAGCGTCACACACTACTTCCAACAGAAGGGTATGACTTGAAAAGATTAATTCTCTCTTTGTGATTAATGACTTACACAATTATCGTTGTGTGGAACTTCAAGTGCCATTATAGAGCCCAATTTGGATGATGAGAGTCATTATATTTTCTTAAATGTGGGTGATGTGCCCGATGATTCATCTCTTTACAGTTCTTTGTGGCACTGTAGGCATTGCTTGGAGGAGTTCAAGAAAATAAAAGAAACAATAACATGCTTTGGAGAATACTTGGGACTGATGATGTTACCCACAGGAGTGATAAAAGTGGATTAGACAAAGAATGGCCTGATAGAGGCTCTGCCTACGAACCACTTCAATTCCAGGATAATGAACAAAGTGATCGTGTGGACACCAGTGCCAATGAGATTGTATTAAATTTAGAATGAAGTACATCTTTTCTTATTCAGTAATTTAAAAGTGTTTTCTTTTCCATTTTTCCTTTTTTGTTTTTGAGAAGAAGCTTTCAAGAGAAAATCCCAGCTAGATTTTGTAAGGATGAAACATTACATTTAGCGGCCCCTTGAATCTGGTTCGGTGCTCAGAAAAAAACAGATCATGTTCATAGTTTCATGGGGTGAAGGTATAATATGTTGAGTATCCAATCGAGCTTCGCAACGGCCTAAATCTGGAGGGCTGCATTCAAATTTAAAAATTACCATTGAGACCAGGTGCAGGGTGAAGGACAACATTTAGTCAACAAAAAGTATGTGTAACTTGTGTTGAGTTTTCAAAACATGCAGTTATGACAGTTGAAAAGCAAGAAATGACATTAAATTATTTTAGAAATATCAAATTTTATCACTTCTCGGCAAACTCGTGAACACTATTACTGTTGACATTACAGTAGTTTCTCTTTTGACAATGAACAAATTACCTGTAATAAGACTGATGTTAAATTATATTTTTATTGACCTTATCACTGCTGACTAGGCATAAACGGCTGTAATTAATTTGTATTGGCATTTTGTCAACTGACTTTTACTTATTTCATAACAAACAACAGAATCTCACAAACCAAGCTATCTAGGAAAAATATCATTAGTATTGAAAATATAGTAGAAATTAAAAATACAAAACCTGAAACTTTTAAAAGAAAGTACAAAACTAATGTAAAGCTGAACCTTCCTAACAGATTATCATCTTTATCTATAATATCAATTTGATGTCAACCCATTCCTGAAAGATTTCTTCATGTTTCCTCAATCAAACTAGTCGACAATCACAAGCACTTCAAAGTTTCACCAACCATACAATTTACAAACACTTAGGTAGCAAGAATTTTTCTGGGTAATTAGCTGTCTCAAACTAAATAAACATTGTCGTATAAATTTAGCATGGAGTGAATGGAAAGCAAAAATAAAAAGCAGTCAGCCACTTCAGAAGCCTAATTTTCAACGTCACTTTCACAAATAGGACAGTTGTCTTTATGATTTTCACGCTACCAAAAGATGCACACTGCAGCTCTGTGAGAAATAAAACACTAAATAAAATAAAACCTTCATCGGCGCTATTGAAGGACACCACTGCATGTTGGAAACTCCATCAAACTTTATAATGGAACATCATCAATGGAAAGTGGGATGCCAAAACCATCAGCTTTCCTGATCGTGTCACTTACATCATCCTCTTGTCCAAAATATCTGATATCAGATATTGAGTCAATTGACTGACCAAGGCAGCGTCAATCCGCACATCCCTGAAACTTATAACAGGCTTAATGTCATGTCCAAAGGTTGATGAACAAGAGAAATAGGTACATGTATGAATATGAGGAACTAGATATACCCATTGAGGGACATTTTTAGGGGGAATGGAGTGCCCCCCTGCCCTTCTGACCCCCCACTATATGTGAAAATGAAGAGGTGGATTCCCAGTGATGGCACTGGAAATATTGACAGGGAAATGATGAAAATCTGCAGTTTGTGTGAAAGCATGTGCTTTGATTGAAATGGTAGAGAAATACGTGAGCAGGGAAAGATGTGAATGGATTTCAGGAAGTATTGGTGATGAAAAAGAGTTAGTGATAGTTTGGCACATTGCCAAAGCGTACACAGCAGTCGTCTGCACTGAGTCGTCTGCTGTGAGATTGTGCTTGAACATGTACCTGGGCAAATTGAAAAATGCATGGTTGATTGGATTCTGCTATGCAGAAAATGTGATAAAAAATAAATAGCTATCATCATTCAAATCTTGGTAGATGATTGCACAGAGGTACCTCTGTGGATGATTGAAGTTCATGCTATGACAGTAGCGAAATTGTGGGAGTCTAAGCTCAACTTAGATGAACCTGATGTATTGAAGACCTAGACATGATAAAGTATTACCTGCAGATTCAGCCGTAAAGCGCTTACGTCTCCTCCTGACAACCTCATTTGCTGTTATATGCGGCGACTGACAGAAAAATGATATAAACATAAAGTATACATTCAGTGTTTATCTGTCTTGCCTGATATTTTATTCCAGAATTTTACAAGAACTGTTCGCTGATCAAGTAGTCTTCGTTACATATATGTGTGTGTTAATTTGCTTGTCTGACCACTTTTACTTTTGAATTTTCTCTGACAATATCTTCTAAGTTTTATGGATATCATCGCCCACTGACAGTAAATACATTGAGTGAGTCAGTGAATGAGTTTGTGTTTTACGCCCATCAGCACCGGTGTGGGCCATTTAGAGGCAAGTAAATACATTGAACCTGCACAGCCGTTAAATTTCACCATTCATTACAACTGGTTCAAATACTTGATGTTTTGTTATACATGCTTTTGTCACCAATTGCAAGTTGTATTGTAAATTGTGAAAGTCGATATTCTATATGAATTTACACTGTGAGACGACAAGGTGTAGTTCTTGCGATAACACATGATTTATGGAATGGTCAAACAAAGTAGGCCATGATTGTCCTAATCTGTGAACATTATTACATGCTGGAAACTCAATCAAGCTTTATAATAGCATATCATCTGGAGAATTTGGGATGCCTAAAAACATTAGCCCCGATGACCATGTCTCTTACATCATCATGTTTTACAAATATATGATGCCATTAATAACTTGACTGACTTAGACTCCATTAGTGAGCTCACCCATTAAAAGTGCTACTTCTGAAGGCTGATTGGCTTAGGGAAACTGTCTTTAAATTAAACTATTTTGAAACTATGGTTGTGTTAAACACTAACATCATGCTTACAAGCTACAGTACAGTTTGTTCAGGAATTAGTACCTACACCAAATGTTTTACAATTTATGACACCTCTTTTCATGCATGTACTTATACTGTACAGCAATCTACCATAAAATGACAGTAGCTACCGTCAAAGACACACATGCAGCTGGTTTTACAACATAGGATTTGCTGTCTGAAGGAATAAAAACACACCACTCTTCCTGAAATCATATTTTAAAGTTCCTGCGTGCATAGAACTCTGTAATAAGTCCAACAAATCCGCGAAAGCACACAATTCTCTCCCTTTTTTACTTCAGATGACAATAACAAAATATCCATAGCACTGCATGCTGCCTCAAGGGAGAGATATTTATCAAAGAATGACAAAAATAATGACTTTTCATCATCCAATCTTGGCTCTGTATTGTGAATGATGCTCCTTCCATTACAGTACATTTAAGATATGGAGGGATAATTGTGACATTCACTTTTCTCATAGGACAAGAAACAAATCTTGTGGAGTCATTTTAAAAATCTTGTTGTCCATGGTGACATGTAAATGGCATGTATGCTCTAAAACAATTGTCTGTGGTGTGAACAGCTAACACTATTTCAAAACAGGTAATGTTTTTGCTCAAAGCTATTGAGATTACAATAACATACTGCCCTAACTGACAGGAATTCTGTTAAGGTTTTCAAGCAACATACACGGTATAATTTGAGTCAGCTTAAAAATTTTGAGTGAGATGGTTTTACAGTTACTTTGCGCTAACATAGCTTGTTGTAAGTTAAGATAATCTGTCCATTATTATATTCAAGGCCTGAGCATGTCTAACATCCATCACAAGCTTAAAAAGCGTGATTTTGGCTTGTAATTTCATTCTTGCCAAGAGCTTAACTTGATGCTGGCAGTCTAAACTTTCTATGCTGTTGACAGACATCACATGCAGATTACAAATTGTGCCTCAGGCATCTTTACCTTGAGAGAGAGAAAGCATCATGTGAGTTTCAATAATAATTTTGGTCAATTGTGATATTCAGGAATATGATAGAGCATGATAGAGAAACAGGAGGCGGATTCAGCAAAATCTTGGATATGCGGGGTTTTACAGATGAAAATGCACTAAATAAATACTGAAATTTCAATTAATTCAATTAAAATCTTCACGGCCAATGTAAAACCCACAACCCCCCCCCCACCAAGACTAAAAACAATGGTAAAGTCCATGCCAATGATTAATTTTTTGTCTAAGATTATCAAAAACCAGATCCTTGTTATTGGCCATTAGTGACTACTATGAAGATACATATTTTGGAAAAAAATTATTTAAAATAAATCTGACTTAAATGTAGGTATATTTCTTGGTAACAGTCACGCCAATGTATAATGGATCTCCCTGCACTGACACGATGTCATCAATCAGTGATTGTGGCAGTGTAAGCTTAACTTGGAGCAGCTCCGATAAAGCTGATAGGTGTTGAAGACCCACAAAACACAGATTCTGCTGCCAAACCCTCTTTCAGTCTGTCTGCTGATATCCGCATTTGCACTTGCAGTAAGGTGATTGCTTGAACAATAAGGCATTTTTTATGTATAATTTACTTTTTTTTTCAATATGCATTCCTGATGAAAACTTGTAATCAAACTATTCAGTTTTAAAGGTATAGTTGCCTTGGAAAAGAAAGTTTTCATTTACATACTGGCAACTATTTTGACGCTTCCTTATAAGTTATTTCATATTTTGTGGAGAAGAAAAACCAAAAGCCTAAATGTCTGATATCCAATAACACCTTCAGCAATTTTTTTCACAGTGTTGCCAAAAAGCAATTCTGGGAGTCTAAGCGGAGTTTAGCGCAGCTCAGATGAGGCTGATAACTGTTGAAGACCTAGACATGACAAAATAGTATTACCTGCGGATTCCACGGTAAAGCACTTACGCCTCAATGTGACAGCCTCATTTGCAGTTATATGCAGTGACTGGTGAAAGCATAGTAAAAGCATGAATGTATCATAATTTTCGGGAATTTCTTGGAACAAACTACCCAATGAGTTGAAAAACAAACGTACCTTGACTTATAAGGCATTCCTTGGTCATGTAAAGGAATTTCTTTTCTCAGGCTACAACTTTGTTTGTGAAAATCAGAACTGTTATGTATGCTGGTAATGACACTGCTACTACCCTTATCAGCACAGTGTCCTTGAACGAAGTTTAGGGTTTAAAAAAATGTACAAAGAATCCGTCAACACGGCGTTGTAGTATGCGGTCTCAGCTTCGATTTGATGTAAAGATCTAAAAAATCTGTTAGGAAAATTTTGAGAAAATTGAAATTTAAAATTTTTAGTTTTTCACACCCTTGTCACATGCAAAATATCAGTTTTAGATCAATAAAATAGCATTGCAGTGTTATCGAAATATCACAGCTTATCTAGTTATAAATTAGGTTACTGAATCAGGCGAAAAATGCTAATAAAAAGCATTTTATTTCTAATTTTCACATCATTTTCAACATTTAAGGGTGTTGCAAACTCCCCAAATCATATAATGTGTCAAATCAGATATAATCATGCCCATTTCGTCTTTATTATTTCTTTAACTAAAGAAAAGTGGCAAATGAACCACCAGGGTGTGAGAAAATGCCTTGTTAAATTCATTAGTGATATAAATTGAGATTTTTAGCATTTCACCAGTTAATGTTTTTCAAGTGGGATTCACAAAAACATCTGTAAAGTTATCGACGTGACGAGTTCCGGTTGACACGATTAGACGCACTTTCAAAACATCTCTCCAATTTTCATCGATTTATATATCTTAGAATCATCACACATACATCCATCATCTAGAATTCATACGATAACGACCTGATCTGCCCACGACACACGAATTTGGACCCGATCCCGGAAAATCTGAAGAGAAATTAGACGCAAACGGTAACGACTGGAACAGCCCTAGCAACAAAATGGCGGACACCGACCAAACAATCGAAAATCTTGAGGGAAGAAAACCAGAAAACCAGGCCCAGGAGCTACAAAGAGACCTAAATGAGGATAAAAATGACCACACACCAAGAGGTATACCACAACACATGGAACCTGGATACAACCCAGACATCGGTAAAGTGGTCTCCTCAATAATGAACCAACAACTGAGCCTCAGGGGACCCGGTGAACAACCACCTGCATCCGAAGGTGAGACCAGTGAAAATGATTCTGGAAGAGCCTCAGAAAGAAAATGCAGGTTGACTACAAAATGGTCCTAACCGGGAAGCCAAAGGAAAGTGAGAAACGCGAAAAACAAGAGAAGAAAGAGAGAAAGAAAAGAGAAAAAGAGAGGGCAAAGCAGGACAACACCCCGGAAGTATTCATTGTCGATGAAACCCCAGGTGGAAGCCGGCATGAAAACCCAGAAGAAGAGTGGGACTCAGGAAGCACATCCGGTGAAGAAACTCCACCAGAAGAAGAATCCCACGACGAACAGGGTGGACAGGATGAAGCGCCATCAGTCACGCCAACAACTGAGAACCAAAGAAAGGACTCAAGCAAGGGTAAAATAGCACCCAAGGAAAAAAGGAGAGAAAAGGGTAAAAAAGCACCCAAGGAAAAAGCAGCGGGTAAAAAAGCACCCAAGGAAAGAAATGATCCTGAAATCCATGAAGATATCAGTGACAACGATATCACTGAAGTAAGGAGACAAGCGAGCGTCGAGGCAGAACAAGATGAAAATCAGCCGGAGGAGCCAAGATGCTGTGAGGAATGCAGGAAGACAGAGGAGGAGCTCCAGACAACAAAACATGAACTGAAAAGAGTACGCAAAGAAAGAAGAAGAACAGAAAAAGAGCTCGAAGAAAAAGAAGAAGACTTGAAAGCTGCCCAAGCAGAGATACGGAAAATGAAAATGACAATTGAAGACCAAAACGAAAAAATTGTCACACTGGAAGAAGAAGTCTCGGAACGAAAGAGAGGAAGCAGAAGAAACGACAGAGAGAAAGAAAAAGAAAAAGAAGCCATGAGAGCAGAAATCGAAAAACTTAAACAGGAGATTAACGGAGAAAGAATAGAAAAGGAAAACCTGCTCAAAGCAAAAAAGGAGACCCAGGGGAAACTGGAAAGCACACGGAAGAAGCTAAAGGAGTCAGAGAACATCAACTCAGAACTCATTGAACGGCTGACAGACATCAACACGGAAAATGATGAAACAAAAGAAACAGAGAAAAAAGAAGAAAACAGAAAACCGAAAAAGAAGGCACTCATCATAGGAGACTCCAACTCCAAACGTCTGATGGCATTCCTGGACAATGACATCGACTGGTTCCTGACTGAGGATACGTATAAAATAGAGGACCTCAGACAAGCCCAGAGCCTCGCGGAATACGATGCCTGCATCACGATCCTAGGCACCAACAACATTAAAAACGGGAACGACGGAGTGAGAGAGGCGGAGAAGCTGATACGTGAGATGGAGCGATTTAAAGACACAGCCATCTTTGTATGTGAAGCCCCCCCCATTAACAGATCTGCGAGAGCAATCATTGAAAGACGACTGTTCAATGCGACCCTCAGCAAAATCACCAGAGACCACAAGAAGATCGAAATTATTAAGACCCCGAAGGAAACTGAGGACAGATCAGCATGCGAAGTTCTGACCGACGGCCTTCACCTGAATGAAGAACATGCAAAGCTGCTAGCTACCAAGATCTCGGAGAAGACAAAAGAAAGGACAGAGAGAGCTGTGAGGAGGCAGAAAGAGGATGAAGACATTGAAATCCGTATAAGAGCAGAAGAGGAAGACATCAAAGCTGTAATAGGGAACGCCCACGAGAAAGTGAAGGAAGTGGAGAGAAAGTACCATGTCAAGGTTAGAGCAAACAGAGGCGACCCTAACAAAGTGCTCGTGATTGGACTCCAGAGAAATGCACAGGAGGCTGAAGAAGAAATCAGAAAACAAATCAACGAAGTGAAGGAAAGAAGGGAAAGAAACATCGAAATGAAAGAAGTGAGAAAAAACAAACCCTGCATTTTCTTCGCAGAAAAGAGATGCAGGAAGGGAGACGAATGCCACTTCCTCCACGAAGAGAAAAGGAGAGAAACAGTGACAAGCAGAAGCCCAAGGTACCAACCCGGGAGCAGAATAAGGGAGGAATATAAAGAAAGAGAAACGGAAAGAAGCAACCCCAGCGGAAGAACAAGGGAAATCAGAAGCCGAAGCCCACTGAGTAGAGAGAGGAGCAAGGAAACAGTGAGCAGTAGAAGCCCGAGATACCACACAGGGAGGAGAGGAGAAAGGGGCAGAAGCCAAGAACGTACCATCACAATTAGGCCCAGGAGAGACACACAGGTATAGGTTTTAGCCAGAAGAAGGGTTCATTTTGCAGAAGATGAACACCTTACGACCACACATCACTATGAAAAACAAGGAGGAAGACGGAAAACCAGAAGAAAGCAGCAAATAGAAAAAAAAACAAAAAAAAACATCAATATCCTATATTGCAACATAAATGGAGTAAAAGGGAAAATTGACAGCCTCTCCGAAGTCTCAAAAATGGAAAAGACAGACATCATAATGCTGACAGAAACAAAAGGCGCACCTCCGAAAATACAAGGCTACAAATGGTTCTACAAACCGAGGAAAAATGGTAAAGGCGGTGGAATTGCAATAGCAGCAATCAACAGTATAACCAAATTCACAAGGACAGTGGAACCAAATGAAGACCCAGATCAAGAAATCCTATGGACAAGCATCGAAGTCCCACATAGAAAGAAAATCTTCATGGGATGCTTCTACGGACCACAAGAGACTGCACGAACAGAATCTGTCAGAGCACAGTACGACCACCTAACATCACAGATTGAAATGCTCAACAAGAAATGAATGGTCCTCCTATCCGGAGATTTCAATGCAAAAATCAAGGAAAACTCAGTCGACCACCACCAAGAAACATCAAGGAATGGGAAAATCCTAGAAAGCATGCTGAAGGAGACAAACATGATATCAGCCAACTTTAAGTCAGAAACTGGGAAATGGACAAGAGTAAACAGAAACAACACAGCAGAAAAATCGATCATTGACTATATCATTATCCATGAGAACAACTTGCAACGAATAAGTGAAATGGAGGTGGATGAGACAGGGATGAAAAGACTGAAAGGGAAGGAGAAGGAAAGTGACCATAACACCATCACCTTGAAACTGGAGATGCCCCGGCAGAGAGAAAAGAAAAAGATCTCTAAATGGAACATAAACGATGACACTGACTGGGAAGAGGTCAACGAGTACATGGAACATCACCTGCGAAAAAATTGTAACAAAGGGTACCCTGCCATAGAGGAAGCTATGAAAAAAGCTCTACAAGAAAAAGTTGGAAAAAAGACAGTAACAATAAAGGAGGATGCAAGATCGAAGGAAACACCAGAAGTAAAAGAACTCCGTTACAAGAAGAACGAGAAAAGAAAAGAGTTCGAAGCGGCAGACCGAAGAGAGAAGGGGGAGAAACTGGAGGAATACTACAAAGCGCAAACCAGGCTCAAAGAAGCAGTGGAAAGAAATGAAAAAAGAAGAATAAAAAGCATCCTGGATAGCATTGCCACAAGCAAAGACAAAAACGAGATATGGAAAGTCAGGAAAAGACTGAGCGGAAGAAGCAATGATGACTTCGACACAATCACAGAGGAAGGAAGGTGCATTGAGGACCCTGAGGAGCCAAAAGCACATATAGCACAGTACTACGAAAACCTATACCAGGCCAGAGAGGAAGAAGACGGAGGCAGAATATGGACAGAAGTAATAAAAGCAGAAAACCGGAAAACAGAAGAAAATGCAAAAAGGACAACGTTTGTACAGATATCGGCTACAGAAATGAAAAAAGCTCAAAAAAGGCTGAGAAAAAAGAAAAGCTGTGGACCAGACGACATCCCAAATGAAGTTCTCATCAATGCGAGCAAGACAGTAACAGAACACGTTAGAAGGGGCTTCAACAACATATCGAGAGAAGAAGAAATTCCGGAAGCATGGAAAAAAGGAAGAATCGTACGATTATACAAAGGAAAAGGGACAAAAGGGAAGTGCTCCAGTGAAAGAGGAATAACAGTGAGCAGTAACGTGGGAAAACTATACGAAAGAATCATCAATGAAAGAGCCAAAGAAAAACTGGAAATAAGTGACATGCAGGGAGGCGGGAAGAAGGGATCAAACACAGCAGACCACCTGCTCATACTCCAGGAATTACAAAGAAAAGGTCAGGAGACATACATTGCATTCCTAGATGTAACAAAAGCCTATGATAAGGCCTGGGCAGAAGGACTAATGTATGTGATGGCTAAACAAGGAGTCAAAGACAAAACCTGGACCATCGTAAGAAGGCTGAATGAAGGACTGACAGCCACGGCAGAAACAAAGTACGGAAACACAAGGGAGATAAAAATGAGGGATAACATCAGACAAGGAGGAGTCCTATCGGTAATCATGTATGCTGTACTCATGGCTGAAATAGCAAAGGAGGTAAAAAGAAGAAACATGGGAGTGGAGCTGGAAAATGGAGAAAAAATTGGGTGCCTCCTGTGGATGGACGACGTGGCACTAGTATCGAAAAATCACGAAGAACTACAAGAAATGCTCGACATCGTGAATAATATTGGAGCCAAGTACAGGATAAAATTTGGGAAAGAAAAGAGCAAAATAATGAAAATTGGAAGAATAGCGCAGAAAAGCCCCCATGAATTCTGCCTCGGAGAAATGGCATTAGAACAATGCAAGAAATACAAATACCTCGGTGTACTACTATCAGAAAAGAAGAACCACGAAGAACACCTAATAGCAACAAAGGGCAAAGTGGAAGCAGCGTTCAACACAATACTGGCAATAGCAGGGAGCACTGATCTGAAGAACATTGAACTGAAGACCATTTGGACAACACTAGAGGCATGTGTAATACCAATTCTGACATATGGAACGGAGGCCAGCAACCTAACCAAAAAGGAGAAAACAACTCTGAAACAAATCTTGGACAATCTGCTAAAAAGAATTGTGATGACCCCGAGATCCACCCCATGGGAACCGCTGTACCTGGAAACGGGAATTATGGACACAGACAGCACCATCACCATGAATAAGATATCATACACGGAGAAAATAATACAAGGAAGCAACAGGATTCTAAAGTCGATACTGAATGGAGAAGATAAAGAAGGATGGGGATACAAAGCAAGAAAGGAGAAGGAAGAAACCATGGGACCATCATGGAGCCCTCCAAAAACCGAAGATGGAAAGAAACAGGCAATAAAGAACGCAGTCAAGGAGAAAATGCTGATGAAAATCCGGGAAAATGGAGAAAATAAATCGAAGACAAAATACTACCTGGACAACAAGGAAAAGTTTCAAGTGGGAAAAAGAGCGCCGTACATGGACCAACTAAGCAGAAGAGAGGCCAGTACCATATTCGCAGCAAGGACCAGGATGCTGGACATAAAAAATAACTACAAGAACAAATACACAGACATGACATGCAGAATGTGCAAGCAAGGAGAAGAGACCCAGAAACATGTCATGGAAGAATGCAAGAAAGTGGACTACACAGAAATAGGAAAAGTGAAAAACAGAGACATTTTCAACGAGGAACCGAGAAAACTGAGGGATGTAGCAAGAAGCATCTCAAAAATAATGGACATACTGAAAAGTGCTGCTCCCTAGAAAAAATAGGTCGAGCAATCCGGCAACCCGGAAACGCACACGAGAGAGAGAGAGAGAAACAAATAGTGAACAAATGTCGGAATACCTATTGTCAGCATCTCACAAGTGTGCATCTTCACAACAGCTTTGCATGTAACTTGTATTTGACATCAAAGGAAATAATATATAATTAAATGATCAATTCCAACTTATATTAGAATGTATCTGTCCATATTGAAATGTAGGTAGCAATTTTAATGGTCTTCTGTAGAATTTTGTGGGCTTTTCTTACCTGTTTTTGCCAATTTTTAAAGATTATTTCATGAAATCTAATGGTTGCTTAATTCCAAAATTCATTTGTTCATTTATAGCATGCACAGATAAACAATATTAATTGTGTGACAGTGGAAGAGAATCTGTTGCTATTAATTCAAAACTTTGTTGATTGCACAAGGACACGCTATAACTGAAAAAATGAATTTTGTAAGTATGTAACAACTAGAATCCATGAAATAATCTTAACAATTAGCAAAAACAGATAAATGAATCACTTAAAATTCTACAGAAGTCCATTAAAATTGCTACCTACATTTCAATATGGACAGAAACATTGTAATAGAAGTTGGAATTGATCATCTAAGCCATAAGAACACTTGCATAGATTTTTTTAACGATTTGAAAAAATATATCTATCAAAATATATTAATTTCTTGGATGTCAAATACAAGTTACATGCAAAGCTGTGGTGAAGATGCACACTTGTGAGATGCTGACAATAGGTATTCCGACATTTGTTCACTATTTGTTGTCCGATAACTTTACAGATAGATGTTTCTGGAATCCCACTTGAAAAACATCAACTGGTGAAATGCTAAAAATCTCAATTTATATCACTAATGAATTTAACAAGGCATTTTCTCACACCCTGGTGGTTCATTTGCCACTTTTCTTTAGTTAAAGAAATAATAAGGCCGAAATGGGCATGTTTATATTTCATTTGGCACATTATATGATTCAGCAAGTTTGCAACACCTTTAAATGTTGAAAATGATGTGAAAATTAGAAATAAAATGCTTTTTATTAATGTTTTTCACCTGATTGAGTAACCTAATATGTACTTAGATAAGCTGTGATGTTTCGATAACACTGCAATGCTATTTGATAGATCTATAACTGATATTTTGCATGCAACAAGGGTGTGAAAAACTAAAAATTTTAAATTTCAATTTTCTCAAAATTTTCCCAACAGATTTTTTAGATCTTTACATCAAATCGAAGCTGAGACCACGTACTACAATGCTGTGTTGACAGATTCTTTGTACATTTTTTTAACCCTAAACTTCGTTCAAGGACACTGTGTCAGGCTTCGACAAATTCCCCTCCCCCCACTCAACTACGTATTGCTAAACCCATCAAACCCCCCCCTCCCCCATTTTCATCCTCATTGCTCTAGCTTATTATCTCCCTTCTAATTTTTTTATTTTTTTTTTCAACATATTTATCATAATTTTTATTCTTATTAATTTTTCTTTTTCTCTTTTTCCTTCTATTGATTTTCTAAATTAGAACATGGTCTACATCTTGGTGGTGGGTAGAGGGGGTGAGTAATCACAACTCCTTGGAGTTTTAATCTCTCCTCCTGACAGCAATAACTGAAATACATGTATACCTTATTTGTTTTGCTATGATATTCATGTAATTGTAATTGTATCCTGAATTATTATTGATGTCAAAATAAACATATATATACATACATATCAATGCTTTAATTCTCTGTGGAATAGAGTTAGACAATTATTTAAATATCTAATTTCAAAGAGGGATTGAATGACTTCCAAAGGGGCAATTCAAAGTTCGCTTTTGATAGTGTCATCAGTAGGCCTATTTTCTAGTAAGATCTGTAATATGAAAATGTGACAAAGGGATTTAGTGTTTCTTATTGAAAAATGGATTTTCGTGTTTCTTTATTAATTACCTCCCTGTGCTTCAGAATATCATCATTTACAGAATGTAAATACACCATTTACCAGCACACTGTACTGCAACATTCAACACACATTCTGCTACCATGCTTTGCTTAACATTTCTTCCCAGGACTTAAAATCCCTTCACAGGCGGATGGATTGAGTGTAACATTATCTCAGCTATAAGCAGGCAAGGATAAAATTATCCGCAGTGATGTATTCCATGTGAAATATTATTTTTGTCGCAAAATGAGTCGCTACATCCTCAATTCTCAATGTCTTATTTTGAGGCGGCACCACCTGTTCAGTTGACCTCATGAAAATTCTTTTGAAGAGTCAGTGGTTCCTACTCCAGTTAAAAATTTAAAATAAAGAGCATATGCGTGTCTTTGCAAGTAAATTAGCTTTTGGACTGTAATTAGGAGTAGCTTTTCTTCTCAATAAAATTATTTGTGAATGACACATAATACAAAAATTATGTTTTAAAGCAGCAAGCAGGCCAAAGCATTTTGAAATTGATCTTCCCTCTAACCATTAATTTTGAAGTTTGGTTGTTCTTTGTGATCGTGTTGAATAACTTGGAGCTATTATTTATAATCTAATTACTATTTGTTTAGGCTGCAATTACAAATGATGAAAGGGTTCTTTTTTTGGTCTTTAAGAAGATGTGATTGCATTTATTGAGCTAAATACTGTCACCAAATTCTGTGTTGTGCATATAGTCAGGCGGCATATGTAATCTACTTTGGAGTGCTTGCCAACTTTGATTTCTCACTGCTATATCTTCATTAACATTCCAAGGAATAAATCTAAGCTTGTTGTCACGTCTTCATTGGCTTTATTAATTATTTATTCACGTTATGAAGTTTCGCATCAAAAAAGCTAAAAAAATACCTCTTGGGCCGGACGCCAATTTTTTGGCCGACCACAATTAACTGCTGTTAAAGGTTGTAGCATATGGATTGGTTGCTTAGACCCTCAGGAACATCCTTCAGGTCCACAACCTTTCAAATTGGCTGCTCAATCCATGTTATTCAAGATGGCGTCCAAGATGGCCGCCATACACTTGTTCTTTGTTAACTCGGTCACTATTTCTCTTATTTGTTCAAGCGATACATCAAATTTGGGGTATTTCAGGTCAAGGAATCCAAAAATTATGGTTTCAGGGGGATTGGAGGTGATTTATTACCCCTCTTTTGAAGAATCATGGCAATATAAAAAATAACAAAGCGTGTCATAACAGTTTCGACATCTGACATAATGAATCTGGATTCACTCAATAACAGCTTCCTCTGTTTACCAGTGAGTGGCAACTGGGTGCTGTATCTATAAACTATACACTGTTTAAAATAAAGCAATTGTGTTCAAAAAGTTTGTGTCAAGGTGGTCAAAATTGTGACTGATGTGGTGTTTTACCCCTAATTTGATGTATCACATGAACAGATCATAGAAATAGAAACCGAGTTATTAAAGAACGAGTGTAACATGGACAGAGCACCTGTTTGGAAAGGCAGGTGTTCCTGTTGAAAACTATTTCAAACCTTTAAAGGTCAAAAATAAACCTTAGACACCCCATTTGATTAATGTGACACTAATAAGAAACAAATCTATTTGGATGCATACATCAGGACTAAAGGTTGCATGTGATGGTCTGTCCTGGGGATTCTTCCTATAACATGTATATTCTGGCGTACGGGGATGTACCTCCATTCTTAGCTTCTTCTTTTGCTTAAAGATGATTTAAAGATGATCCTGGGCTGTAAAAGCAAGTCTTGTGGCTGTCTGGGGCACCAGACAAGATGCTCTGATGTCACGGTGATGTGCGATTGTGGGTGGATGGCAGTAAAAGATTCTTTTAAGAACTTGTAAACTAACAAACCAGTAGTAATCAGCAGATGGTAGAAGATGTGGACTGTCGTGGACATGTCTTCTAGTATGCTGAAAATGTACACATATGGGGAATCATTGCACTGTATACTAGGAGGGGCAGTTTTTTTCCCTCCTTTCCTTTTTTGAAGGTGGTTCCCATCTCAACTGTCAAATGTCTGTCTCATTGCTTGTGACTCCAAATTATGGATCATAGATGTTGTGTGTCATCTGCTTGCAGAATGCCTTCTAAAAAAAAGAGCCAGTATTTTCACATTATTTATTTAAAAAACACTATCATATCATCAGCTCTGCTTTCTCCTTACCAATCCAGGTATCTGTAGGTGTCTTGTATGCATGATCACCCAACTTTACTCCTAACCAAGGTTGTCTAATTATAGGAAGATGTGGTTATACATGAAAAGCTATCAAGAGATTAAGGCAGCATCCACTGAGAATACACAAAAGAGTTGTATCTGGGTATTTATGGATGACATCAAATACTTTACGATGACCAGTTGGTCACCTTCTTCCGAATTGTTGTGTTCAGCTTTCATTTTAGGTATGGCGTTCTGATCAGACAAGAGTACAACAACTAGCTAATAGTAGCATTCATTCAACTGATTCCCATGTAATGACCAGAAGCTGTGGTGGAAGATGAGGTTCCTGATACATTATAAATTTATAATCAGATGTGTCTTCCAAATGAAAGGGTAGTCCTGCGCAGGGGGTTAGGTTCCATCTTTGGTTCTGTGGCGGAAGATGCGGTTCCTGGTCTTTTAGGCCATTTATAATCAGGCAAACTCTGGTTGACAGTTTGCCACAACAGCTCACCTGGAAGGGAATTGTCTCTCTCACCTGGTGGTTCCTTGGGGGCCATTTACGTGCTTTGTGAATTTTCAAAGTTCAGAGAATTTGACCATTCTCATAGAAATAAATGTTTGCAATATCTGCCAAGTGCCAACCGTTCCCAATATCACATTGCACTTGTGACTTGTTGTTACAGCAACTTAGGTCATTGCATTAAATGTGTAACATTTATTCGACTTAGTGAGGATTTAGACAATCTTGGTAACATTCAGGGTCATCTTGCTCCTTCCTTCTATTCCATCACTCATGATGAAGTGAACATGCCTTTCTTGGTTCAACTCAAGAATTATCTTCGTAATCTTGTACAACCCTGGAAAGGCTGAGTGAAATGTAGAAATATACTTTTCAAGAGCATTGTCACTAGCTGTGAGTCCAAGATAGCCATATTCATCATCTTGTGCTATTGATTCAGATCTGGCTGTGAATGAAATGTCATTTTATGAAATGACAAAATACCACTGTTGCTGTCATCCAAACTTTTCCAGGCTTGAGGTTCCATGCTTTCTAGTTGTAACATGCAAGCAATGTACAATGCGTTCGAGACAGTTTACAGCAGCAGACATCAAACTTTGGAGGTAATGTTATTATGTTAGCTAAACTTGCCTTTGATGGTAGAGAAAAGCTGGTTGAACTCTTAGAAAATAAGTTAATCACACTATAACATGCCATAAAACTTCATTTCTGAGGACAATCGACATATTCTCTTCAAAATGCTTCTGTTGTGGATACTCATTCACAGTGTCTGTGATATGTGGCAACATGTTTTCCAATTGAACGGAATTTTGACCACTACAAATTCTGAGATCACCAGTAATTTCTAAAAAGCAAATACAATCAGCAAAAAGGTTGCTTAATGCTATTCCAAATATCTTTGGAAGGTGGAGATAAGCAAGATCTGAGTAACTTCACCAGTTCAACAGTTCAGAAGCACAAAATAAACTTTCCTTTCTTCATTTAAATCTTTAGACTACCAATCTGAAGATCATGACAACTAATCAAAGAAGATTTTCCTTCACCAGATGAAGTTTGGTGGTAGGAGACACGGGTACCTAACTTTCTTGTTGCACCTAAGAATGCTAAGATACAATTAGTATTGTTTTTATATGCTTAAAGGAATTCATTTTGCCATCACTATTTACTACCCCTTCTCAATAGATGAAAATGAAGAACTTTGGATTGGATGGGTCTTCTCATAAAATTTGGAGTCAAACGTGAAGCTATCCAATTGTGACACTGATGATCGAATCCCGGCAACTCTTCCCTCATCATCCCAAGTCATACCATGACAAAATGGCCCATAACCTTTGCTAATTCATGAATACTTAATTAACAGACCCTGTTTTGGCTCAGCCAATCAGGGACTGCTACATCACAGTTTGAAATTGTTGCTTCTGTTTCACACAGTTACAAATGGAGAAATTATGTATTGTTGAAAGATGCTATCACAGTTCCGAAAATTCCATTGAATTATTTATTTTCACAGTTCTGAAATGAAACTGTTTGAAAGTTTGCTTGTTTTACACTGTCTTTTTTAGTTGCCAGTAATCCTCTAAGTGTCCATAATCGGACTAAATCTGCCTGCAAAATGCTTATGACCTAAATAAGCAGCCAATCACAGAAGAGGTTGGAAATAGCAGAAAGCCCTGTCCATTTTAGCAGGGCTTGCATGGGGAGGATGCTCTTCCCTGGGTATTGGTCATGAGCAATTGAGCATGGAAGCAAATTAAGATATGTGCATAAATCACTGATGATCCAAATTATCAGTTCTTTTACCTATTTGATATTTCATAATCTGTAGAAGTACCAGAGAAATTCCAGTGCTTGTGGTTTTGATTAACCTCGACACTCCAAACAAATTTGTAATTTATGACAACAAATTGGTCATTATTGTAACAATTTCACTTATATTATAATAATTATGACATCTATAGTCATCAACCAGACTGGCACCTCATTGATAAGATCATTCATCAAGAAAAATTAATAATATTACATGCATTATGATGCACATATTGACTCCAAAGCTGTATCAAATTGTGATTTTATGCTAATTAATTAGCGTAATTTGATTTGATTACAAAATAATTAAAAATCAATGTGTGATGTTGACAACAAGTTGGATTACCTTTATTATAGTGTGAACCACAAAGTTCAAGTGAAAAACTAGAGTTGGCAGCTTGTCTAAAGTAGCCTTGCAATTTTAACAAATGCCGCCTGACTAATAGAACTGCAAGTAACCTAACATCATACATCTCGATTTAATTCAACTGCAACAACTTCATCATCTTTTGCTATGTGTATGAGATATTTACAAATGAGATAATGAAGAGAAGTGCAGCCCTCTATGCGCATTCCTCCATCATATAAATATTGCTTCCCAAATATTAACATTCACAGTCTGAACAGTCAATGTTCCTTCAACAATTTCAATTTTACGAAAGAATGCATGCCATATGGGAAAATCTTAAAAAGTGTTCGACAACAATCTTGTCTGCCAGTTGTTTTTGGTGATTGGGTCAACATTTTCCTTATACATGGCATGGTCTTCTTTTGACCTGAATTGTTGACATAGTTCAACAAGGCAAACATTTTTGTGTGACTGTAAATTGCTTTCCCATGTATAAATAAACAGGCAAGGCCACAAGGAAAATTTAACCAACAAGGAGGCTGGTTCCGAGTCTCACTGAAGAAGCGTTCCATTTCAGATTGAAACTGCAATGTTCCAAACTTATTGAATAGTGTGTCACAAAAATGCTAGCATAGAATCTTTGACTAACAGGATGACATTAAACATTTTGCTCTCCTGATTTTTTTTCCACATTTCAATGGTGCCATGCTGGTTAATCTTTCATGATTACGACACACAATGTTTGTTCAAACACAGCAATGTTTTGCCCACACTTCATTGTGTTTTGTACATGCTCTTTGTTTTAGATCACAATTTGCTTTTAGCATTTGTCCTCTTCTGATTTTCTCTCAACCCTTCTCATTTTAACCCTTCATGCTCTTTCTTGGTACAATGGTACATTAATGAACTGGAATAAGAGATTGCTGAGAGAGAGAGATCTTTCCCGTTTGATGTCTGGATGTAGTTTTTCACAAGAACACATGTTAAACCTGCAAAAGAGCAGTCTCTTTCAAATTGCATTTTGCTTGTAACCAATACCGCAATATAAAATAGAGTAGAAGGAAAGAAGAATATTGAAAATTAGGGATCCCATATGCCAAATCTACTTACAAAACACACAAGTCATGAGGCATTCAGCACATTTTGAGTGCTCTTTAAACGGGCTTACCATATTATCAAAAGCATCTCTCTGAATAAATTTTAGTTCCGTGATGTCAAAGTTGTTTAATGTTATGAATGACTGCAGGAAAGAGTGAGGAAAAGATGTATAACATTTTCATATCCATGTGTTTTGTTATTTTTAAAAATTGTCTCAAGGAGATATGTGCAGCCTACTATATCCCATTATTAGCTGATAGCTATCATTTATGTAAAGCACTTGCCTTTGAAACAGTATAAATGCAGGATGGCATGTTGTAGAGACTTGCACCGCTTTTAAGATCCCATCTAATCAGTTTTCTTTGAAAGTGAAAACCATATGAAGTTCAAGTGTAAAATGAGAATCATCCAGGTAACCCCATTGTATTATCTCTTTGGCACTACACTGGTAACTTCTTGAAACTCATCCTGTATCACATTTTCCATTGTATCTTTACCCTTTGTAAATCAGACCGCTAACAAGGGAAGTACCAATGGTTTCCTTTCTTTGAAAAATTAGTACACTCTTAAAAAAGATTGGTTGAATAGGGCCAACATCAGATGAAGTGGAAAATTTTTGTGACATCATCATGGTCCAAAAAATCTCACCACATATCACAATTATTTATTTCTATGGGAAGAAGAATGTCTAAAGTGTGTTATTCTATGGTTTTTAAAAAACATAATTAATGCTATTGGAACCCTAGAAATTGGATTTTATTTAGGGTACTTCATGAAGTGACGGATGTGACATGTCAAACTTTCAAGCCTAATTTTTAAAAGCTGGTTGGATATTTCACAATGAGAGATAAATCGGAAAGTGCAAGAGCTCAGGATCTTTCACTCAGTTCCCAATGTTGATTAATAAAACTGAAGAATTATTGCCACCTACTGGACTATCATTTCTGAAGATGGTCCCATGCTGTGTGGACCAAACAGTCAGTGAGTATTTTCAAAAATGGATCTAACTCAAAAGAACTGTTACTAATAATTAAAGGGATGGCATTACATATTAGCCATCCTGGAATTTCTAACACATTTCATTGGTGCCATGCTACTTAATCTTTTATGATTACGATAAACAATATTCCTTCAAATAATATCAGGTCTATCTCAAAAATAATGAAGCCAAATGGAGGTATTTCATTTGACATCATAAGATATAGGAATGGATGTATGCAACAACTTCGTACATGTATTACACCAGTGCTAAAGTCCTGAAAATTTCATGACAATATTGCTGACGGTTGTCGAGATAATCTCAAAAGCACATTGAAGAATGAGAATTTTTCACTATTTTGGGTGACATCACATTTTTCTTCACTTGAATTATTTCAGGTTTAGGAAATTTGGCTTTGAAAAATGGAGTCAAATTTGGAGATTCCTGATCTGGGATGTTGTAATTTCCTTTTTATTCATGTCAGTTTAATCTTTTTGCCATTAAGATCTAGTATCATCTCTACTTAGTTGTTTTGGAGCTTTTCATGCTAGTGAAAAATCCAGTTCGAAAGAATTCCAATAAATATGAGGGAAGGTTCATGTGTCGCAAACGTAATGCAAGGAGTACTTTCATGTGGTAAAAGCTACAAAAGCTATGATTTTAACCTGAACTGACTTGGAGCAAGCAAATATGTGAAGCTTCAAAAAAGAGTTGCTTTTGTAAACTACCATGTCACGTTATTAGCAAAAACAAGATTGCATTCATTACCGGGTACAAAAAGCACTCGGCTTTTGAAACGTTTAAATGCAGGATAGCATGCTGTAAAGACTTGTGTAACATCCCTCTAAGTAGTTTCTCTTTGATAGTCGAATCCCTATGAAGTTCAAGTATAAAATGAAAATTATTATAGTTAATAATATTGCATTTTTTTCTCCGGCACTATGCTGGAAGGTCTTTGAAACTTATCCACTAAAAGCATTTTCTATTATTACTTCAACCTTTGTAAATGAAACGACAGTCAAGTGAAGTACTAAATGAGAATATTTATCTTCCTGCTTCTTGTTTTACATCTAGATTTTGGACAATGTCAGTCGTTGAAAAATGGAAAAGCATCGGTGTCACAGAGTCATGCAGTTATTGAATAAGTGAAAAGCCTTGGTGTCGTATGTAGGTCAATAAGTGACACGGCAATATTATATAACATCAGACAATAAGGGAATGTCCAGGACCTGGTGCAAAAAAAAGACAGTGAACACTATATCCAGGTTCACATAAAGCTTTTGTATAATTACCTACAATGAGGTAGCTTTGTCTTTCAAATAGAGCTGTGATCAGGTGAGTTTGTTTCTGAGTGAGTTCTGGTAACAGTAGCAAGATATAACAGACACTCAGTGACCGGACCAGTGGACAAAAAGATTATGAACCCCTAAAATTGTATGCGTCTTCTTGTTATTTCTCTTATTTGCTATGTGTAACATCATGCCTGAAATTGAACAAAGGAGCAGCTATATTATAGGAACATAAATATCCCATTCTGATGCATCTACATGTATGAGGATGAGGGTGGTCAAGTGACATTCAATAGAACTATAAGACTAAAATGATCTTAACCATGGATTATTGTCCATCTAATCTCAATGACTATTCCTCTACCATTTTGTTTCACAAACATATACAAATTCATTGTGATAAAAAAACAATAGTTAGACAGAAAATGATAAGTGTTCTAAGCTAAATTGGGACCCATAAGGGATAATAGGTGACATGAGAGAGAGAGATCTTGGGAGGAATTCCTCAACCGTGCTCTCTTCTTTATAAATAGTTAAAGCACATTTTTCTGTTTTACGGTGTGTGTTTTCTCTTGCTATCAGGGTGCTGTCCTGTACTGCTCCCCTGATCGCTATTTGGCTTGCCCACAGGTTGTGTCATCCAACTCTTATCGACCATTGCTTAGCATTGATTGCACAATCAACATCCAGTGACAGGCGCAGAACACTTTGCTTAGTCCTGAAAGTCCAACAGATCTAGTTAGGGAGATATATAGAACACAACATGGTGCTATGGCTGCATGGGACACAGATACCCCACTAATTGTAGACAATTATTGTGACGGGATTGCTGTTGTGCACACTAACAAGCTAGGTCAGTGAGATCAAAATATTTGCAAATGCTGATTGACCTTTTCCTCCTTTAGCTGATTGTGACAGTGAGGCCCAAATATTATCCTGCTTTGGATTCCTTTTTGTAGGAGTAAAATACTAACATATTTTAGATGTCTCACTCTGAAATTTGTCATACTCATTTAAGTAATCGCTTTACCACCCTCAGGAAAAAAAGCCCTCATCATAAAGAAAAGCACATAGATTCAGGGGGGGATCCAGAAAATTCCGGTGGGGGGTTCTATCGGGCTATCGCGTAGCGGAACGCACAATTCGAGACATTCCGCGACTGCGCGCGGTTAAAATTAACATGTCCCTGCATAGATTTAGCCAATCGAAAGATGTGCAGTAATCAAGATAAAATGCATGACACCAATATTTCCTGTCTACAGCCTATCCCTTGTTTTTGCAAAAAGAGAGGACCATTTCACAGTGAAAAATGCACTTTGTGACTCATTATGGCCGATGATGTGTCATCATCATACAATCAGCATGGGAACCAATGAGGCTGTGTGATTAGTCATGATCAAGAGAAGGCCATTCGGCTTGTCATAACTGATTAAAATTAGAGTAAAAGTGACAGGCAGGATTAGCCTCCTTTTTAAAATTAACATTGAAAATATTGGGCATGGTCATGACAAATGATCAGTATAATTACCCACAAAGTGCCATTTTCACAGTGCAACAGTCCATTCTGTTTGCATATCAAATTGACAGCCTGTAATGTTTATAAGTTTGTGCACTACAAAATTAAGTTTGTGCCAAAATGGGCATTTTCTGTAACTCACTCTTGAACATAAGCAGCTTGGTGACACAGGCCCTCAAATAAGTCAACTGTGAGCTGAATTAGTTTCATATTCACAAATGAATAAATGGTGCTTTAAGTTTTTAAAAGTTATAAGTGAACCTGAAAGCAACAGCATTTAACATACAAAGCAACTGTGGAAACGTTCGTTCAGAAAATGCTTTCACTCTAAGTGCGGGTTGTTGTATTCACCATAAATTAGATAGGCCTACTTCCTGACAATGTTCAACCTCCCTGGAGAACTTGAAGATGCATGAGAAATTAAGTGCTGCTTTTCAAAGCCTGAAAGTGACACCAGTGATAAACAGTCAGTGGCAGTAATGAGAAAGGGATCACTAAGCACAGCCATGGAAAAACGTCTAACACAGGATCACTGATATCCCATGACTTTTTCCAGCAGTGAACATACAGGAAAAAGCAAAACACAGGCCACTTACAGTATACTACAAACAAAAGTTTTGGAAGCAACACTGTAAATTTTGAATTTAGAGATAGTTTAATTGATTGAGTGAGATGGTTGCATAATTCCTTTGAGCCAAGATAGCTTGTTGTTTGCAAGTTATAACAACATAAAGATTATCATAACTCAAAACAGCAAGCTATCATGGCTCAAACAAATTGTGCAACCGTCTCACTCAATCATTTGAGCTAACTCAGAATTTCAGATTTTACAGTGAAAGAAAGGTCCACAAATGGATGTAGAATCTTCTAAAATAGCTATCACGCAGACACACGCCTAATTTTACATACTTTAAAGAAGCATTTGAAATTTTATTTATAAGTTGAATTACACGATTTCAAACATAAATAGTTGTACATTTTATTGACAATAAGATTACAATTACAGTACAAATTTCTAAGTGTGGCTCAACTTAGCTGTCTTTAGCTATTAATACTAGTCTTATCCATATCTATCAACAGCTATCCATTTGTATTCTTTTGTATACACTGAAAGCTCTTTACCCCTTGTTTAAACAATAGTAATTGTGGATAGCTATGGATAGCTATGGATAAGTGTAGCTTGGTTTAGCTTTAAATGGCTATGGATAGATAGCTAAGGCTAGATTTTAAATGACGAGCCACTTTTAGAAATTTGTACTGTAATATGTACTATAATATATGTAAGAAAAGCCTATTGAAGTGATTACAAATAATTTTTTCTCGTTAACCTAGTTCCTTTGTCAGCACAATGACAATCTTGATATCGATAACTGTTTGCAATTAATCAAGTCTGTGTGGCCACATTTGCCAGGTCAACACAACTGTTTGCATACATCTCCCTAACTAGAACTGCTGGACTTAGAAAAGTGTTCTGCCTGCCAGGGGATGCTGAATGTGCAATCAATGCTAAGCAATGGTCAATAAGAGTTGGATGAGACAACCTCTGGGCAAGCCAAATAGTGATCAAGGGAGCAATACTAGCCAGCGTGCTGACAGGAAGAGAAAACACTCACTCTAAAACACACAAACGTGCTTTAACTATTTATAAAGGAGAAGTTGAAGAAAATGATCGAGAAACATATCTAGACCCTGAATGAGACAGGCACAATGAGGGCACAATATATTATTGAAAGGTATAGAGATAGCTGACTCTCCCAGAAAACAAAAGGAGGAAAAATGAAGGAGATATGATCCTCGATTTTATGATTTATCAGAAGGGGTGATTAAAGCGGCAAGAGTCTCTGGCGCATGCAATCTTATTTTTATACTGTTCAAAACCAAGTACTTTTCATAATTTAAAGACATTGTGTTATGTTAAAAAGGTGATATAAAAAGTTACGACGTCACTCTTTGGAACATGCCTATAAAAAAAGAACCTAATTGATATGCATTTACAGCAATCATTCAGGAAAGACACAATCTTTCTGTTTAGACCAGTGCATTCATAGAACATCTTATACATTGCTAATACTAAAAGTTCCTTCAGAGAGTTGCAGATGTTGGACAACATGGTTCAGTTGTTTGTTGGTAAAAGGCGCTCTGGTGTAGAAAGGTCTGTGGGTGTGGATAGTAAATTATAGCTATGGATTCGGATAGATAGATATGATTATCTACAAAGGTAGAGCAATTACTGGCTTAATACAGCTAATTTGAGCCACATTTAAAGATTTGATCTGTAGGCCTATTCAAAGTGTATGCAAAAATGTGCAGAATAATCTGATGTCTGTATTCTGCAAGTAAATTAGCCATATGGATTGTGCGACTGGTTTCTTTGATTATCAAGAACATTCGAAGACAAAGTTTGAAGTATTACTTTTTATTGTATCTTTTATTGCAGCATTGGTTGCAAGTGAAATGCAGCTTTAAGCAGACTGTTCTTTTGCCAGCTTTAAATGTTCTCTAATAAGAAACTCCATCTCGACATCAAACAGAAAAGACCTCCCTCAAAGCAATCTCTGATTCCAGTTCATTTGCCAAGATACCGTATGAAGGGTTAACATGAGACAGGTTGAGAGAAAATCAGAAGAGGACAAAACTAAAAGGAACTCATAATCTGAAACAAAGAGGATGTTTAAAAAACTTTAAATAAATATTGTTTGCAAAACATTTTGGTGTTTGAAGGAACATTGTTTGTTGTAATCATGAATGATTAACCAGCACTGCCATACTGAAATAACATTAACATAAACTCCCAGGATGGCAAAGTGTTTAATTTAATACTTTCAATTTAATTATATATTGAAAAATCTAATGACACACATTTGATATTTCTAAAATAATACCTAACCTACTTATAAAGCATTGTCTTCAAGTCTGTTGTTTTCAAAGTACCATAGCATGCTTCATTCTGAAATGGAAAGCTTCTTCAGGGACAGCCAACAGCAGCCTTGAAGTTCTTGTTTGGTAAATTTTGTTTTCTGCCTTGACTGTTTATTTATCCACAGGAAAGGAATTTACACAGTCACGACACAATGTTTGCCTTCTTGTACTATGTCAATGAAGTAAGTCAAGGAAGACAGTGCTGTGTGTAGGCTAATATTGACCCAGTCACTGAAAACAACTAACATACAAGACAATGTTATGTGGCTCAGTGGGTTACCTTTCATGATTTTATTATGCATCTTATGCAAGGCTGAGAATAAGCCTGACATTGATGATGAATGTGCTGGTATAAAAGCCAAAAAAGCTAAACATAGCCTCATCCCTGTTTAACAATGAAATAGCTGAGATGTAATGGTAGGGCTACACAAACTGCTAAAGTGTCAAATCTGTGAATCAGACTTTACGGAATTGCCCATATCTTCGGCTTGGGACGGTAATACAAGCTCAAGACAGCTGATTTGAGCCACATTTAGAAATTTTAAGTGTACGCCTGTCAAAGTGCATGCAAAAATGATGTCATGTCCATGTTTTGCAAGTACATTAACCATATGGATTGTGTGACCGGGGTTTTTGATAATCAAGAACATTTGAAGATTGAGTTTGAAGTATTCTTTTTACTGTATTTGATCTTTTATTGCAGCATTGGTTGCAAGTAAAATGCAGATTTAAGCAAACTGTTCCTTTGCAGGCGTTAAATGCGCTCTTGCAAGAAACTCCATCTTGACATCAAACAGAAAAGACCTCTCAAAGCAATCTCTTATTCCAGTTCATTTACCAAGAAACAGGTTGAAGGGTTAACGTGCGACAAGTTTCGGGAAAATCAGAAGAGGATAGAACTAAAACTATGTAGTCATCTGAAAAAAAAGACTGAAAGGGCATGTATAAATAGTATTGAAATTAAATTATTGTTTTTATTATTCTACTTGCGTTCCCAAATCAGACTGTCCCTCCACCTATGGTAGAGACTTAATATGCAGAGGGACAGGTACAGTCTGCAGTATAGGGGAGAGCGGGGCACAGTGAGACACTTTTTTTATTTTCAAGTGTTCCAAAATGTTGGCAGTAACAAGTTAAATGAGATCAGGTCTACATTATAGGTAATGACGTTGTGTATATTGTCAAGTAGTTTCAGGTTCCTACCTTTTACAGGTTTGGAGAAATTTTGAGTTACGTCCATGCTCGTTAAGTGTCTCACTGTGCCCCGTGGGCGGGGCACAGTGAGACAGCAGGCGGGGCACAGTGAGACAGGGCATCTGCTGCCATAACCCCCGATCTTCGGGACCTTCAGAATTGTTCCATCAATTGTTGCTACAGAAACTACTGTACTCTTATAATAGCAGCTGGCTAGGTGATTTTTTAGGTCTTTTTTTTAGCATGTTTCGAAACTTCATCACACAGGACACATCCACGACTTATTTAACCTGCCGCACCTGTTACATTCTAATCAAAATTCATTCTGATGCTTCTCTTTGAATATGACTCTCTAAAATCAGGAGTTTATTGCAGGCATTTTGTTTTTAATAGTGAATTGTAAGCTATGCCTTACATTCAGGTCGTTTCGAGTGTATTTTACCATGTCTCACTGTGCCCCGCCTCCAACTGTCTCACTGTGCCCCACGCAGCTCTCTTTATAAAATTTTTGAATCCTGCGGACCAGATGCCTGTGTTATGGTTCATTATCTCACTAAACTAAGGCAAATAATCAAGGTTTGAATTCCTGGCAATTGATTTGCGTTATACCATTTTTCTTGGGAATTCTAACAAAAAGTCGTTTAGCAAAATTATTTACTTTTATCGGCTAAAAACCTAAATATTGAAATTCCACTCTCGATATGCTGTGTAGGCATTCCGGATATAGGTCAGACTCTCACTTACTTACTTTTTTTACTATACAAAAGAGGGTTGATCTGTAAACAGTACCAGCTAGATGCTACAGGCTTTGTCTCACTGTGCCCGCCGTCTCACTGTGCCCCGCTCTCCCCTACATAAGCATTGCATACTTCAATCTGAAATGGAAGACTTCTTCAATGAGACCCAACGCCAGCCTTTTTTGGTAAATTTTGCTCAGGGCCTTGGCTGTTTATTCATCAATGGGAAGGGAATTTACACAGTCACAGCGCTAAGTTTGCATTGTTGTACTATGTCAATGGTGCAAGCCTAAAGAAAACCATGCAATGCATAGGGCTACCGTTGACATTATCACCAACAACAACTGACAGACATGTGCTATACTTTTGAGATTTTCTTAGCCCTTTTCCTTTCGTAAGGCTGACATTGTTAAAGATAGATTGTTAAGCCTTATTTGCTATCCGTAGACGTATTGGAGGTGGGGGCGAATGCCCCCCATCCCCGAAACCTATGAGAAAGGGCCCAAATTTGGGCATGTCATTAGACTTGGCATAAAATTTTGATTGTGATATTTGGGCAAATTCCGCTCGCCCCCACCCCAAAAATTCGGCCCGCTGTACGCCTAAAATAGCAAGCCATGCACTTAATGGTTGATTCAGGATGTTCTGATGAAAAGAGAACTAAAATATAACTTGCAATTGGCAAGAATGAGGGCATTAAAGCATGAAACCGTCAATGGAAAAGTGTGCTGATACAGTGTAAGTGCTTCATGGACTGATAATACAAGGTTTTTAGCAGCACTTAGAACAAGTTAATGAAATTAAGTAGACTACCAAAGCTGCCATTTGCACAATATACCTTATAACTTATTCACGAAAAGATTCGGTAGAATATACTTGTTACTTAAACTTGCATACAGCATGCATAGTTCACTAGGGGACAAACTGCTGAGGATGCCATTGAAAAGCAAACTGCTGGTCATGCTGTGCCCCATTGGAAATAATTTAATCTCCATGTCATATGAAATATAAGAAGTATAACAGCGTCATTCCATGTATGATTCTACACTATGATATCAGACAAGACACAAAAGATACACATTATGCTTCCACCACGCTTCTACCATGCTTCTGCCTGTCTCTGTATGTAACAGCAAATGAGGCTGTCAGATGGAGGCGTAAGCGCTTTACTGTGGAATCCGCAGGTAATACTATTTTGTCATGTCTAGGTCTTCAACAGCTATCAACCTCATCTGAGCTCAGCAGCTCAGACTGCCACAATTGCCATTTTCAACACTGTGACAGTGACAATCTTTTACAGAACAGAATGTTTGTTGCAAACCAATGTAAAATGTTCTTTCCTCCGAATTTTTACAAAATCTATCTAATTTGAGTAAAGCTTTTATCCATTTACTTGTTATCGCATTTGAGTGAATACAGCTATAATCTATCGATAGACAGGTCATTGGTTCCTGGTAAGTGTCAATGACACAAGGGAGTAGAATAGAACTAGACTCTGACCCTTTATCACCTAATAAAAGAGACACATTCACAGCTGAGCAGTATATTAGGGCAAGATATTGCTCCTCTGAGCCTGGAATCCATTCGAGAATCACTCATCTGCAAATTATGGTCTTCCGGTCAGGGAGAAGGCGAAGTTTAAGGTCATATGATGCTATCCAAGATTTCCCAGCAATCAGATCAGTCATCCCATTTCATGTCTGTCTATGTACTCTTGTTTAAGTGGTGTTTTTCCTTAATCTAAACAAAAGAACTAGAACATACACCAGATAAACCAGTAATATCTTTGTACACAGTTAATGTATTTCATACTGTGTGACATCTTATAGTCTGTCATTTCCACACCTCAAGAGAATTCTTGTAAATGATATTTCATTTTAATGTCAATCATTTTGAGCAGCAATACCCACTCTTCAATTATCCACATCATCAAAATATATGGACCGTCTGTGGCATCAGCAAAAATTGTATGTCTGCCGCAAAACACAGTTCTGGTGTTACATGAAAAGTGACTGTCACAAGTATCCCTGTAGAGCCTGCATCTAATCTAAGGAACATCAATCACCAATACAAAGCTACGATTGGATGATGAAAAATCATTATTCTTGTCACTAATTTGATGAATGTCTATCCATTGAGACTTTTCTGCTGTGCTTTTGAGGATTTGTTTGACTTAAAAAGTTGTATGCAGAAATACGAAGACTGGAATAGTGGGTTTATTTGTTCTCAAAGAAAAATCAATCCAAGTATACAAACAGAGTGGTCACCTAGGGCGTGCTAAATATGGAACAAATTGCACACTTGATATAAATGTGTTACTAATTTATATCACAAACATTTCTGAAGTGTTTGATATTAGGAAGTTGATGGCCTACTTTCGGCATGTTGGGCACTTTTTCATATCACATGATTGTCGAAATTGATAAAATGGTAGATTCAAAACATTGAGTGTAAAAAAGCTCTTATGTGTCCTTAATAAAGCCAATGAAGTGTTCAAATGCACATGCAGTACAATCAAATATTTTTTGCAAGCAGATGCTCACATTTGCATTCTTTTGGACATCATTTGCCCTCCCAGCTCTCCTTCCATGAACCAACTTCAGCAAAAGTATTTTAATTTCAATAGATTTCTTTCAAATTATTGCATATATTAAAGAATAATGTATCATGAAAAGAAAAAGCCTTTCATGACAAGATTTCCTAAGATGACACAATCAGTTAACCAAAAGAAGAATTACTATGTCACTTCAGAGCTAGGACAGAAAACAGAATATATGATTATCTTGAACAAAACTTGTATTTCATTGAGATTGCATCATTTCAAACTGACCATATATTCTTATAGATTGAATATTGTTCAGAATTGCCATAACTGATGTCCTAATTGCATTTAACGGTAACTAATGACATGAAAAGCATCTGATTAATGTATGTCCACCATAACATAGTTTGTCAATGAAAAGTGTTGTAAATGTAAACTTTTAAAGAATGTTTTTGGCAAAAGCATGGGAGAAATGAAATATCCAAGATGGATAATAATGCCATTGAATAAGGAAGAGAAACTGCACACAACCCATTCAAGCGTTCAAGGTTTATCATCCTGTAGATTCTAAAGGACATTGTAAGAACATACATGGCTGATTACTCCTGCATTTTCCAATGGGAAGATTTACTATGTACCATGACATCACACAGACCTGAGTTGTGGTAATGTTACACTGAATAAAGTATCATAATTTGTTAGCACAGTTTATTTTCACGGAAAGACAACTATTCAGAAGCATTAAAATAGATAAATCTTCCAATTAGAAAAGACAAAGTCGGAACAATCTAGTTCCTGTCTGTGATTCTACAGACAAGCAGGGAGTACTGCTTTCTGCTCTCTGATTGGTCTAGAAAACAATCAAAGTGACGTCACCAATTGAGAAAAGTTTTGTGACGTAACTTACTACGTGCCTAAGGTCATAAATGACCATGGAGCCCAGATTCAGTGGGAATGCCGCTAAAAACATGGATGTTATCCAGAGTAATATTACTCTTATCCGGAGTAATATTACTCTTCCCTGTTTAGAGTTCTCCATGGCCTAGTGGTTTAAGGTGCTTGTTTGCGCTACCAGTCTGGCTCTGAGGATGTGGTTCAACTCCTACTCCTGGCATTCAATTTGGACCGAGCCCATTGGACATTAAATGGAGGCCATGTGACATTAAATGGAGGCCAGTTGTATCCAGTGTTCTGTGCTGGAGCAACTGAAAAACCCTGGGCATCCCTAAATTAATAGGATATGTGCCAGTCTCTCAGTCTACCCATCAATTATCATCATACGGCGATCACTAACACTGGAGAATGCTAAGGCATGGGAACCCTGAGCAATATTCCTGTAATCTCTTCCCATGGGCGCTGTTCTATGGCTGCCCTAAGCTGCATGTTTTGATCATTCAAAGAAAAAGGTGAAATAAAGATTTTGTTCTATGGATTCATTGGACAAACAAAATAAAACATGTAAGTATTGTGGAACACCAACATATAGCACCAATCAACATTATAAACCTATTTCTATTGTGAGCCAGCTTTGGATGTTGGACAAAGAGATGCATGTGCTTTGTAGATTGATGCTTTATATTTAGGTCAGCCAATGCATTAGTGGCAACACATATTTTGGAGGAAAAAAGATGATATAAGAGACACGGTCAGGAAAGCTAATGATTTTGGCATCCCACGTTCCCTTGATAATGTTCTATTATAAAGTTTGATAAGGTTTCCAACATGAAATGATGTCATCAGATAGTGCTAATGAAGTTCTAAGCCTACTTTGTGATTTGCTATGATCTAATTATTCAGAAGTCAGAGAGCCACAATATATCTATCAAGGTGGCCTGTGCATTACCAAGACTACAATCCTGTTTTGGATTTTGTTTTTTCAAAATTGTCTCTCTGATTGTCCCCACCATGGAGGCTTAATTGTTTTTTTTTCTTATACTCCATTTCAAAATCAACGATGAGTCTAGATTCACTTGAGACGACTAACTACCAAGAAGAATATATGTAATTGATGGCTAATTAACTACATGAATGGTTGGTAAAATTATGAAGTGCAAGTGATTGTCCACTAATGAGACCAGAGAAAAGGGAAGAAATCCTTCAACCTTGGGTAGACATCAAATTGATATTACAGATTAATTAGATATTGATTTCATTTCATTTTGCCTCCATGCAATGAACAGAATATATATTTATAACAAGGCAAAAGGAGAACCCATGAAAGCCATGCAAGAGGAGGTTTGGCTTAACAATTAAAATTTTCTAAATAATCCTAAAGTTAGTGTTTTTTTTCCAGTTCTTCTTTATTTCTCAACATCCAACACCTTCCTTTAAATCCCGGTTTGTGAAATGTTGTTGTCTGTAATGAAAGTACCAAGCTCTTGTTCGTTTCAAAGCAAACATCAAAAGACAAAATGTCAAAGTAAATAAAAGTAGACAAAATGTCACAGTAAAAATATAAACGAGAGCCTTTGTATGAAGTCATGAAGTCAACAAAAAGATAATTTAACATCAAAGCGCTTGTCTAATTTCAGTTTATTTGTTCAGCATCAAAAGAGAAATCACTGCTATGACAATAGCATTCACAAAAGACTGTAGAAACCTGGAAGTGATAAATAATTCAGAACAAGGCAGTTATTTCCTTTCTTTACCTACATGCTGCCTTTAAACTCAACAGAGGTTTTTTTCCCTGCAGGAGAATATTCTGTTTACTATAACACTGGTCTTTGAAGGATAGGCGGGTGGTGGGTGTATAGGGTCTAATGAGTATGTCATTTTGAAAAAAATATCATTTGCAGAAAAGTTTCATATTGTAACAGTTGACTTCCGATTGCTAGCATTGAGACAATATAATTACAGTTTATTTGTAAAAAAAAACACAATTGTGTTTGCAAATATATTTACATTGTTGGTTACGTTTGTTTGTCAGTGCAATGGCAATCCTACCACAATGATTGTCCGAAATTAGTCCATGCAAGCCACGTTGGCACAGCACCGTGGTTGATGCATAAATCTCCCTAACTTTAATTGCTGGAATAGCAGGACTGAGCAGAAAGTGTTCTGTGCCTGTCACAGGATGTTGAATGTGCAATCAATGCTAAGTAATGGTCGATAAGAGTTGGATGAGACAACCTCTGGGCAAGCCAAATAGTGATCAAGGGAGCAGTATAGGGCGGCACAATGATTGCTAGAGAGACAGAGACTGACAGACTGTGTTGCCAATAGATGTGTTTTAGATTATTTATATGGAACTGGTTACATAAAACACAACTGATCAGCAATTGAGGTAATGCAGTAAGAGGCTAGATACATCTGAGCTTTAGAAAAAGATGTCAGCTATGAAGAAGTAAATTGTGATTGAGAAACAGGAAACTAGAGTGTTTCCATGACAAAACACATGACCTATATTTTATTTTTATTTTTTCATTTGTAAATCTTAGTACATCACTTAATGATAAGAATCAATAGTAATATATCATTAGGTGTGACAGATGTATGAACAAGATATATGCAAACAACATAGAAATTATAATTCACCATGCAATAAAGAGCCCTTTAGGTGAGAGTTTCAACATTTAGAATTAAATGAATCCCCCCTCCCACATTGTTATCATAACTGACTTTTTTTTAAAATCTCTAATAATTTATTGCAAAATGACAATTTTTGTACACAAAAGACATAGCTGGTTTAACGTACAGTGTATGGGAGAAGGCTGCTAAAATTCATGAGATATCTGTGATCCTTTTTATCTTCTTTTTCTCTATCTGTGTTAAGTAATCCCCTATCCATCACTAGTACCCTTGATCAATAGTTGTTCATCATTGCTTTCTTTGTGGAAAAGCAACAACTCAATCTCATGTATTTCTTTCTGAAATTAATCACACTTTTTAACCATTAGGTTAACATGACAACTACTCATTGCCAACACGACAACAACTAATTGCCAACATTGTAAAAATTAAGTTGTAATAATTATAATAGTGATAAATTTGATAACTTTGAATTCAGCAGTGATAACATAAATTTTCAATCTTCCGAAAATGCGCATGAACTTTTTAACATGTTCATATCAAACTCTGACTGCATGATTACCGGTCAAAATTAGATTTTCATACAACTAATGTTTCATGTTGTACTTTTAACAACCTATGAAAAATATATGATGATACACTTTGGAAAGTTGTAAGACAATACCTGGTACACATGAACCATTGCATTCTTCAATCTAAAATGAAAGACTTCTTTAATGAGACCCAACACCAGCCTCCTTCTTTGGTAAATTTTGCTCAGGGAATTGGCTGTTTATTCATCAATGGGAAGGAATTTACACAGTCACACGGATATGTTTGCATTGTTGCACTAAGTCAATGAAGCAAGCCATGCCATGCGTGGCTAATATTGGCTAATATTGACCTTATCACCAAATCAACTAACAGACAAGTGACATTCGTTTAGAAATTTTGTTAGCGCTAATCTTCTTGTATGGCTGACATTGTTGAAGAGAGAAATATTGATTGTTAAGACTAATAGCAAAGACAAGACACTCAATGGCTGATTATTTCAGGTTGTTCTGATGAAAAGAGGTCTAAAACGAAACTTGTAATTGGTAAGTATGAGGGATTTAAAACATGACACCATTGGAAAGTGTGCTTGCATTTCTACAGTGTATTAGCTTTTTGGAATGATAATACACTGTGTTTAGCGGAACAAGTTAATGAAGTTAGGTAGACCGTCAAAGCTGCCAGTTATAAAAATATACAACAAATTTCACTAGCGAACAAACTGCTGAGGATGCCTTTGATAAGCAAACTGCTGGTCGTGCTGTACCACTTTTGAAATCATTTAATCTCCCTGTCATATGAAACATAGGATGAATTGCAGCGTCATTCCATGTATGATTCGATACCATGACATAAGACAAGACTCAGAAGATACACATTATGCTTCCACCAAGCTTCTACCATGCTCTGTACGTAACAGCAAATGAGGCTGTCAGACGCATAAGCGGTTTATTGTGGAATCCACAGGTAATACTATTTTGTCACGTCTAGGTCTTCAACAATTATCAGCCTCATCTGAGCTCAGCAGCTCAGACTGCCGCAATTGCCATTTTACAACACTGTGATAGTGACAATCTTTTACTGAACAGAACGTCTGTAGCAGCCCAATGTAAAATTTTCTTTCCACCAAGAGTTACAACAAAATCTATTAAATTTTAGTAAAGCTCCATATTCTGTTATCGCATTTGAATGAAGACAGCAATAATCTATCGATAGACAGGGCATTGGTTCCTAGTTAATGTCAATGGCACAAGGGAGTCGAATAGAACTAGAATCTGACCCTTTATCGCCTAATAAAAGAGACACATTCACAGCTGAGCAGTATATTAGGGCAAGATATTGCTCCTCTGGGCCTGGACTCCTTTGAGAATCACTCATCTGCAAATTATGGTGGTCTAGTCAGGGAGAAGTCAACGTTTAAGGTCATATAATGCTATCCTAGATTTCCCAGAAATCAGATCGGTCATCCCATTTAATTTCTGTCTATGTACTCTCGTTTAAGTGGTGTTTTCCCTCAGTCTAAACAAACGATCTGGAAAGCATACGAGATAAATCAGCAATCTTTTAAAAAACAAAATTGATGTAATTGATACTCACTGACATTATTATAGTCTGTCGTTTGCAAACCTTATGATAATTCTTCTCATGTGCTATTTCATTTTAATGTCATTATTTTTTAGCAAAAATATCCACTGTTCAATTATCCACATTATAGAAAATGTATGGACCGTTTGTGGCATGGGAAAAAATGGTGTGATTGCTGCGAAACACAATTGTGATTCATGAAAAGTACCCCTGTAGGGGCACATCTAATCTAAGGAACATCAATCACCACTACATAGCTAAGATTAGATTTTTAAAAAAGCCATTCTTCTTGTCACAAATTTGATAAATGTCTATCCATTGAGACTTCACTGCTGTGCTATGGAAACTTATTTTATAATTAAAAGTTTAAAGAAAGATCATAAGGTTCTCTTGTGGAATTGTTGTACTTGAAAAGCTGCATGCAGAAATTTAAAGACTAGATTTGTGTTTTTCTTTGTTCTTTAAAAAAAAAAAATATTCTCGTGTATAAAAATACTGGTCGCTCAGGACATACTAAGTTTTAAAGTGTTTACATCAAAGACTTACGCCTTAAGCGAATCAGTGATTGCAGTGTTAAGGGTTGTGTAGATTGATGTAGCCTAGTTCAGTTACTGTATTAACGGCATCAAATATTTTGAAAACATGATGATAAAAGAGACGTGGTCAGGCGAGCTGATGTTTTTAGACAGCCCTCATTCTCTAAATAATGTGCTATTATTAAGTTTGATTGAGTTCCTATCATGAAATAATGTTCCCATATAAGGAAATTGATGGCCTACTTTCTATTTTATTACCCAATAAATTATGTTTTTAAAGTGTTGGGCACCTTTTCATATCGCATGAATGCCATAATCGATAAAATGTCGGAGATTCAAGGCATTGAGTATAGAAAGCTTCTATGCATGTGTCCTTAATGAGGCTTATGAGCTGTTCAAATACATGTGCATTATAACTAAATATGTTTTGCAAGCAGATATTACATCTGCATTCCTTTGGATTTCCTTGCAATACCACGTCTTTGCCCTCCTAACAACTGCCATAAACCAACTGAAGCCGTAATATTTTTCTCTGAGATTATTGCATTTATGATAGACAGTATTCCAAAAGTAGCTCATTCTGAAATTTAAATCAATTCTCTTGTTAACATGGATTTCACTTAAATTGCATCATAGAAAGTGCATCATATAAACAGATCAAAAATTGTTATCTATTGAAAACTGTTCAATAAATTATTATCTTGATGTATGTGAATTATGCTCATCAATGAATTGTGTTATAAATATAAAGAATGCTATTTGGCACTAGTATGGGAGAGATGAAATATATCAAATGTTTAACATTACGATTGAATAAGGAAGAGAAGTTGCACAAAATCTATTCAAGCATTCAAGGCTTATCATCCTGTAGATTCTGAAGGACATTGTAAGAATATACATGGCTGATTGCTTCAGCATTTTCCAATGGGAAGATTCACTATGTACCATGACATCACACAGAACTAAGTTGTGGTCAATGTTACACTGTACAAAGCATCATATTTTGCTGGCACAGTTTATTTTCATGGAAAGATGATTATTCAGAAGCATTAAAATAGATTATCTTGAAATTAGGAAAAGCAAGGTCGGGATGCTGCTTAAAACAAGATATACCTTAAATCAAATTCAATTGACAATCTTTTGAATTCTTTTTAGTTATTCTCTCTTTTATCTTTTAGATGATGTGTATGAAATAACACAGACCCATTCCATGCAGAATCCGAGACAGACAAGGTGATGGAAATCATTCTCCTTCCACTCTTCTCTCAGTCATGTCACATTAGTTTTTTCATGATTTGTCTAGTTACAATATGGGAGTATGAATCCATCAGAATTTACAAGTACAACTAACAAGCCACTGTGATGTTCTTCAACCATTTTTGAGAAGCTTTCTTAGTTCTTTTGTCTGACAATTAATCAAACTAAATATTGAAAGCAACATGATGTTTCAAGACTTTCAAGGTAAAACAAATCTCTGGCACAATCTGTAATATCAATTTGATGTCTGCTAATAGCACAAAAGGTGTAGTTTGACAGCATTAAAGTTAACCCAAGGCCACAATGAAATTAAAAGCGATAATGATTAAATTGTTACCTTGCTGAGTTCGACTTTCTCAGAACCATCAGGAGTCATTGGATTTGAAGCAAATTTAAAACCTATTTCTATTGTGATTCAGCTTTGGATGTTGCATAAAGAGATATATGTGCTTTGCAGCTTGATGCTGTCGACAAGTAGGTCAGGCAATGCATTAAGAGCATCACATATTTTGGAGGAAAAAGATGATATAGGAGACACGGTCAGGAAAGCTAATGATTTTGGCATCCCACGTTCCCTTGGTAATGTTCTATTATAAAGTTTGATAGAGTTTCCAACATGGAATGATGTCATCAGATAGTGCTAATGAAGTTCTAAGCCCACTTTGTGTGAGTTTTTATTTTCTAATTATTCAGAGGTCAGAGAACCACAATATGTATATCAAGCTGGCCTGTGTTTTACCAAGACTACCATCCTTACTAATTACAAAGAAGAATATATATGTAATTGATTGATAATTAACCACATATCGTTGGTGAATTATGAAGTGCCAGTGATCATCTGCTAATGAGACAAGAGAAAAAGGAATCTTACAGATTAATTAGATATTGATGTTATTTAATTTCATCTCCATGCATTATATTTATAACTATTCAAAAGGAGAATCCATGAAAGATATCACTGTTAGAGCAGGTTTGACTTAACAATTCAATTTTCTAGATAATTCTAAAGTTTGTGTTTTTTCCAATTCTTCTTTATTTTTCAATACATAACACCTTCCTATAAAACCTGGTTTGCGAAATGTTGTTGTCTGTAATGAAAGTACAAAGCTCTTGTTTGTTGGAAAGTAAATGTCAAAAGACAAAATGTCAAAGTAAACAAAGGCAGACAAAATATCAATATAAAACTGTAAACGAAAGCCTCTGTCAGAAGTCATGAAGTCAACAAAAAGATAATTTAACATCAAAGCGCATTTCTAATTTCAGTTTATTTTTTCAGTATCACAAGAGAAATATAACTGTTATGACAGTAGCATTCACAAAAGACTGTAGAAATCCAAAAGTGGTTAATAATTCAGAAACAAGGAAATTATTTCCTTTATTCTCTTTCGTGCTGCAATTAAACTCAACAGAGGTTATTTGCCCGCAGGAGAATATTCTGTTGACTACAACAACGGGCTTCATGGGTAGGCGGTTGTTGGGTGTAGGGTCTAATGGGTATGACTTAACTAATAGATACAATTTGCTGAAGAGTTTCGTATTGTAAACGTTGACTTCCAATTGCTAGTATTGAGGCAATATAATTACAATTTATTTGTAAAAATTAGTAGCACACAATTATGTTTGCAAATATATTTATATTGTTGGTTACGTTTGTTTGTCAATGCAATGGCAATCCTACCACAATGATTGTCTGCCATTAGTCCATGCAAGCCACATTGGCACAACACCGTGGTTGATGCATAAATCTCCCTAACTTTAACTGCTGGAATGGCAGGACTGAGCAAAGTGTTCTGTGCCTGTCACAGGATGTTGAATGTGCAATCAATGCTAAGCAATGGTCGATAAGAGTTAGATGAGACAACCTCTGGGCAAGCCAAATAGCGAGCAAGGGAGCAGTACAGGGCAGCACAATGATTGCTAGAGAGACACAGACTGTGTTACCAACAGATGGGTTTTAAATTATTTATATGGAACTGGTTGTGTAAAACACAACTAATCAGCAATGCAGGTAATGCAACAAGAGGTTTTTTACATCTGAGCTTTCAAAAATGATGTCAACTTTCAAGATTTTAATTTTGATTGAGAAATAGGAATATTTTAAAAGTGTCCATCACATAAATAACATGACTTATCTATTTTTCACTGTTTTACTTGATTGAGGATTTTAAGTACATCAGTGGATGACAAGAGTCAATGGCAAGATATGATTAGGCGTGACAGATATGGAAGAACAAGATATATAAGCAAAGCAGACATTATAATTCACTTTACTATAAAGAGCGCTATAGATGACAGTGGTCACATGGAGAATCAAATGAATCCTTCTCCCCCACATAGTAATTAAAACTAACTTTTTCAAAATCTCTGATCATTTACTGCAAAATGACAATTTTTGTACACAAAAGTAGTAGCTGGTTTTACAGTGTATGGGAGAAGGCTGCTTTAAAATTCATGAGATATCTGTGATCGATCCTTTTTATCTTCTTTTTCTCCATCTGTGTTAAGTAATCCCCTATCCATCACTAGTACCCTTGATCAATACTTGTTCATCATTGCTTTCTTTGTGGAAAAGCAACAACTCAATCTCATGTATTTCTTTCTGAAATTAATCACACTTTTTAACCATGAAGTTAACATGACAACAACTCATTGCCAACACGACAACAACTAATTGCCAACATTGTAAAATTAAGTTGTAATATAATAGTGATAAATTTGATAACTTTGAAGCCAGCAGTGATAACATGAATTTTCAATCTTCTGGAAATGCGTACTAACTTTTTAAGATGTTCATATCAAATTCTGACTGTATGATTATTGATCAATTAGCCTATCAATCAAAATTAGATTTTCGCACAACTGTATATGTTTTGTCTGTCCAATGGTGGGTGTAAGACTTTTTTCAAAGCTGTAGAGAGAGATAGACAAACGTGTAAAGAATGGTTCTGAGATCATTGGCTCCATTGTTAATGACCAACCATTTAATCCAGAGCAGCAAAGGGAAGATGTGTGAGCACATGCTATTCTGGGTTGACTTCAATTGAGTTTGCAAGCATTATAGACAAACCCTTTGTTCATGCAACTGAATCAGATTAGATTACCATTCTTGCAACCCACATCTTGGGTGGACAACAACAAGCTCTCTACACATTTGACCGGCTGCCCTCCTGTAGGTCTATATGTAAGTATAGGTTATGCACAATTGGAGATGAAATATGTGATTTATCACCCAAGGGATTTAGCCCAAGTTGGGATAAACACATATTCCCGATCCCATGGTGAATAACCGGCTTATACCATGAGACAAACATTCAAACAGTCAAACATGAGATGATAAGTGGACAACAAGGAATATGGGATTGCCGTGAAATACACGATGGTGATTTGCTGACAAAGGTGTCGAATGCAAAACTGACATACAAAAACAAATGTTTTCTAACATAGGATCAACAGCAAGGCTTCCATTATTTACATGCACAGCAGTGCCCAATGCAATTCAGTGAATATCAGTAAACACAGCCATTGTCCTATAAAGTGTGCTTGTCACTAATATGCTGATGATTCGCATTAACGGGCAAATATTTGTATACATAGCAAGTCCTTGGGACACATATACAATCCTAAAATGTGGTTATCACACAATAACCATATTTTGGATGCAGTTGCTGGCCCATGAGGGCATAATATGCAGTGATATCAACACAATTATGGATAATTTGTATGCACATGGCGCAACCAGAAAAATAATATAAGTGTAGCAGGTGTGTCTTTCTGTAAAACCATTTTATTCACAGAGAAAACAATATATTCTCTAACATTCCAAAAGAATAGTGGAAATAGCAAATTAAAGTGAAGCCCTCTAAGTTAATATAGATCTAGGGTGATATTTTCATGGCATCTTTCTGCTAAGCGTTTGTATTTATAATGAAAAGAACATATTCTGCATTATTCTAAATGACTTTGGGAAAATATTGGATTGATATGAAACCCTTTGAATCGACATAGTTTCCGGCAGTAACATTTTTAAGCCCTGTTCTGTCATTAACAGGAACATGCATATTTCTAACTACATTGGTTCAACATAACATGTAATAACTAGTCAATGTAGAAGGCTAACCTACAATTTCTTGGCGATGTACTTGACAATAACCATGGTTACAACCGAAAGTTGTGCATGCCCATTCAATCGGACACACTTTTTGGATGACACTCAAATAGGTCTTTGTCGGAGTATCTTCTCCCCTAACTATGCTTTGCCATGCAATATCCCTCACAAAACATCCTAGAAGTGCGACTATATAACATCATCTACTGTAATTTTCAAATAGTTCTAGCACTATGTCAAAAATGTTGTCATACTTTGTATGCTTTTCTGAAGAAGCTATTTGGTTGGAAATATGGGCAAATCCAAACAGTGTTCAAATAGCATCTCAAAGAGTATTTTGGGAATATTTAACTTTTTCCAAAATATCCAAATAGTGGTACGTAGTGCTATTTGGATATTCCAAATATCACTATCTACCACTATTTGGTCTATTGAAAAATACATTTTTGCTAATAGACACTGTGGCGAGACTTTGTCACAAGCAACCTTCTTTTTTTTAAACATCACATCACAGCATAATAACATTCATTACTGGGGCATAACATTTATAATGTTGAATGGAAACTTAAGCATAGTGTCATGTAGCAAAAATGTAATTGGGAATTGTAATGTCCAACATATTTATAAAACAGAAGGTACATGTATTCTCGTGTTTCCTACACACATGTAATCAGTAAAACAGAGGCAGTCGGACTATTCCTTTATATTCTGCTATAGTTCCATCACACTAGTATGAAGTTCTCCTGTTGCATGCTGACATCAAACATAGAGATCTTCCTGGAATGGTAGCTGATTAGTAGGCCAAAAATAATGGCAAAAGTCAAAGAGACCAAAAGAGTCATCCAGACAATAGAACACAAAATGACGCCACCAAGATGGATGCATGTAATTCTGCAATTATCTAGTGAATTCAGCCTCCCTTTGATAATAATGTGATATAACTTTATTACTGACCTTTCTTATCCTGTTGCTTCTTTCTCTGTATAGTAGTAAATTGCAGCATAGTTTGGTCAAGGTTCATTCCTGCAAAAGACTGACAACTTCGAACGACCACTGACTGCATAGATGTTGTACCTTATCATTTTACGTCCTCGGTTCCGATTATGTTATGATGCCAAACCATCGGGTTATTTTCGATTTGGTATATTATTCCAATGTGTTATATCACCTGCAATTATTTAAAAAACGGTATCCATATTAATCATATACAGATCATTCATTGGTCACCACAATAGTGATACACTCAGCTGGTGCAAAGGAATTTTATACAAGTGCATAATACATCTAAACAGTATAAATACATTTACTTGAATAGTGACATAAAATTTGTAAATTAAAAATAGTACTGGTTATTTATTCACTACATATCCTGGTTATGTCAATGTCAAAGAACGTAAAGAGATGCCAAAGATGAATTAAAACGAAGACTTGTATAATTATAAATAAAAATGAAATAAATGATCTGGTGCATTACCATATTTTGCCAACAAGCTAATGAAGTAATAAAAAAAATTATTATTTGACATACCTTGAGTCATGGTAAAATTCTAGACATGTTTTGGCAAATACCAACTGACTTGATAGACACAGAAATTGAAAATGACTGGATTTACTTAACGGGATTATGTCCCCAGTCCCAAACTGTCATTGTCACCATGTAACTGTGAAATTCTGACCTGTTATATGAAAACTGCAAAGCCTGTGAAAAACAACAAACTCCTAAATCAGTTTGTGGACATTTAATCAAGAACAATAGCAATGCAATGTGAATCATTATATAAACACATATAAAGCAATACAGCAGAACTCAATGAGTAAGACATTCATGTAAATCAATCATATAAACAGTACAATGTAATGAAACCAAATGGATACAAACACCAAATGAAATAGGCCTACGACCATGCACAGACTTTGTTGAGTCACTTGTCTGTAGTCAGCTTTAAAAGAACATTTTCTTATCCAAAATGAATGTTCACTATTGTGCAGTTGGTCTAGAATTCCTCACCTGAGAACTGAATCCCATTTGAGGGCCCTCCGTGCAGTACATCATCTGCTGATTACACTTCAAAATGTCACTATTCATCTCGGTGATCTGGAGAGTATAAACTCTCTCCTAAATCCACCACCGTCTGTCCTCCAATTAACCATATTAAGGAAGAACAACTTTATAAAAAAATTCTCATTCTCTGATTTTTATTTTTGCAAAAAATGGTTACTTTCAATTTTATAATATCAGGTTTACACGAACCCCTGCTCAATTTTCATGTAGGCCCTACATTGCATCTGATGAAATTACCCAAGCAGGTTATTTCACAGTAGCACAAAAACATTTGGGCATATCATTGTATCAATTTAACATAATCATTGGATTGGGATGAGAAATTTTCTATGTGACTTTCATCATGTTTCGTTCAGGCAAAATTGAGTTATGCCACATAATCAAATATTTTGGTATCTGACAAAATTATGCAAAATCAACTTTGCAAGTGGAAAGGCCATACAAAAGTTATTTTTGAAGTGATTGTGTCCAAACATTAGTGGTCCATCATTCAGCTACTATTTTTCAAAATTCTATGGCTCTTAGATTATAAATATGACAATCCCAAATCTTAGCATCACTTCGCGCTTCTTGTAATTTGCTACTTCAGCAAATGCGAAAACTTAATACACCGACCTTTTGACTTTTGTTCTATTTTTGTACATTTTGATAACATGTCTATCATAGTTTAGTCAGTCTTCCAGTCAAAGAAACCTCTAGACTAGACATGTCTACAAAGAAAAGCAAAAAACAATTTGGCAAAAGAATGTGAATATTAACAAAAATCTGCACCGTATACGTTTAGTTTTAAATGTCTGTAAACTGTGGATTTTTAACATGATATATATGCAGCATGTTTTAGGCCAGCTATCAGGGATACTTTCACCATGCAGCCCAGTTGAAATGAAATGTCACTCCATACAGCAGTTTCTGTCAAATTGAAGGATAGTCCCATTTGGTGATCTGTGACTTCGAAAATAACCTGGGGCATTTCGGATATTGCTTTGTTGCGGAGGGTAATTCATCACTTCACCACGAGGCAGCCAATCTGACTTGCCAACAGAGTTAGAGGCTAAATTACGTCATAGTACAGAAGTAAGAAGGGAATGTATGGCAGGCAGAACAGAGTTTGAAAGTTGGAAAAATTGCCTTCCAAATAGATGTCCAAGACTTGAGGATTCATTTTACTGTTGCTGTGAATACGTAAAGAAACTAATAATGAATGACAGAATAAGTCATCAATCACTGTAAGTCTGGTCATATAAATCAGTACGCAAAATACATATTATGTTCCAATTGCAAAGAACACATCACAACATAGTAAATTTCAGTGGCGGATCCAGGTAGGCCTGCCCCCACCCCAGACCACAAAGATGTAAATAATATTTTAAAAAAAACAAATGGCCCAAAAATGCCAAAGCGATGCCCAAATGGACTCGCAAATGCCGAAATGACGCTGTTCATTTATTCTGAAGTTGTAGTCAAATTTAATCTGTGAGCAGTTTTCTTTGTTATCACACAATCGTCTTAGAAAGGGGAAGGGGATTTCAAATCACTCTCCATTTTGTCAGACAATCTCATTCCATTCTTCAACTACCCCCACAGTCCCCAAAATAATCTGATTCTTCATCTGCTTCTAGTGTCTATGAATTGTCATTTCCTTAGATTAAATCATCTCTTTTAAAGTTGTCATTGTGTCGTTTCCTAAAGATTTGTCCAAACTGGTTGATCTTCAGTTCATTTTAATGCTTCAAAGATGCTATTTCAGATTCTACGTCACACTAAGATTACAGTCCAACTCATTTCATTCTGATATCGAAAGGGATGCAATGCATGATACTGTCAACACAGAAATTATTTGCACGCTTTGATTTTCTGTGTTGACTGTAGAATGTAAATCAGCCTGGTGCCTCACAAAATAGACACCTATCTATCTATCTATCTATCTATCTATCTATATGTATACCTTTCTATCTACCAATCCACCTATCTATCTATCTATCTTTCTATCTATCTTTCTATCTATCTACCAGGCGGACGCCAGGCGGACTTCAATGCATAAAATTAATCTTTGCTACTCAATCCCATTTTCTTAATCCCCTTATAGTTATGTTTTGGATAGAAGTACAATTATGTCATTTTTGAATTAAACCTCTGTTCCCAATTAAATAAAACCCAAGCCACATGCGAAGGTTTGCAAAATCTAGCCGTATATGCTGGTATACATTACTATAAGTTTGCGTCATCTTAACAAAACAAATACCTGCTCAACAATTTCAGGTATATCAGTCAGTATACAGATCTATGTGTACCCCAACAGGCCATATAACAGGATACATCCCCAGCTACCTTTTGTTATTCCTGTAATAATAGTTACCAGTTATAATCCCGTTTTGCCCCCTGCTTCCCCACTTACCCCCACTTGCTCCTGCTTACCCCCACTTGCTTCTTTCTAGCCCCCGTTAACCCCTGCTTGCTCCCGCTTACCCCCTGCTTCCCCCTTTTGCCCCAACTTACCCCACATAACATCCTACTTTCCCCAAATGCCCCCTCCTTTCCCCCTAATTACCTCTAATAACATTTTCTTATGCTAGTGTTACCCATAGGGTGGAGGTGCATCTTATCATAAGGCCTTCCAACTAATTAACTGTGCCATTTTAATAATGTTACATAATAACCATGGTGTCAAAACTGGCATTAGTTTGAATTAAATATAAATTAATCCAGATGCTATATGTCCTTTGCAAGTCAGCAATGGTTCTTGGTTTGTCGCTATGCAAATTTACTACTTCCCCATACCATCACCCAGAAGGTGCAGCACTTGTTCTGGAAACAAGTTTAAATGTGTTTGACCCATTCTCCTGTCGGCTAAGTTCCCTGAGCGCTTTGCTCAAGCAGTAGCGGCACCTTGACATTGTGAAGATGGTTTAAGGGTTGAGTTATTCTATCATAGTCTGATGTTTGGGCATGAGTTGTGACCTTGTTCTTGGTCTTTTTGCCAAGATCCGAATACCTTGAAGGTTCTCAATAGAAGGAATACAGTACAACCATCATAAAACGGCTCCTCAGTTTGGATCGACTGTAATTATGTATAGCTGATCTAAAATTTGTAAGAAAAAAAATTTCATCAGTACATTGTCTATCAAAATCCTGATATAAGCAAATTTTTGATGCTGTATATTATGTTTGCTAGCTCTGAAGCTGGTAATTGTTACTTCACCATGTGGCCCCATTGAAGAAAAATGTTACCGCAGACAGCACTTTCTGTCAAATTGAATGATAGTCCCATTTGGTGATCTGTGACTTTGAAAATAACTCGGGCATTTCAGATATTGCTTTGTTGTGGACGGTAATTCATCACTTTACCATGAGGCATCCAATCTGACTTGCCAACAGAGTTAGAGGCTAAATGAAGTCAAACACAGTACAGAAATAAGAAGGGGATGTATGGCATGCAGTACATAGTGAGTTTTGAAGTTGGCGAAATGGCCATCCGAATAGATATCCAAAACTTTTGTTGTTATGTATAAAAACAAAATGTATTTTGCATGACAAATATGCATAGGGCAAATGTAGGCCTGTCATTCATAGAATTTTTTATTGGATATTATATATGTATTTGTTATGTTGCAACAGAGGGCCAATTTTATTAATTTCCATGTAATTGTGATAATGATGAGTCACAATGATACCATCGATTTCTATAGTGCTTCAGGTTATAACACTAATGCAGCTTGTTGAAGTGAAAATTATTTTTCGACAGAGAAAATAAGGCAGCACAAAAGCCTTATTTGGGTCAAGAATTGTTTTAATATATTCAGGAGATCGAAAGAGCAAATTCCATCTTCACTGTTTCAATCACCACAGCTTCACCTGAAGCTGTGTCCTTCTGTAGCATTCAGTCTTGATCAGATACAGAACACAAAGCCCTCATCATTTGTCAAATGATTTCATTGATCTGACAAATTGAATATCTTCTCGAAAAGATTTTTGAATCTCTCAAGTTTAATTAGAATACAGTTTATTTTTTTGTTACCACTTAATCATCTGATAGTGAAGTATTTCAAAAATCACTTTCCATTTTGTGTGTAATCTCATTCAGTTCTTGGCCTATGATCCACTCCCACAGTTCCCATAATAATCTGATTCATTTACATCGAATGTCTCAGAATTGTCATTTCTTTTGATTGAATTGTCCCTTTTAAAAACACTAATAAATGATGGTGTTTGAACATTACAGCTGAGAAATTATCAATAAATGCTATATCTTTGGGTGACCGAAACTTGAGTGCACTTGTCATAGACAATTACAAAAATCAATGTGGTGTTAGAAGCTTAAATTTGAGATTGTCAGAAGTTATCAATCGTGAGGTGATAGTGGATCACAGGGAAGAGGAGTGCACTGAACGATAAATCAAATCGGGAAGCCTATTGTCTCCTCTTACAATTTTCTCATAAATGATACCTCTCTTTATACCAACTGAAAATTTTCACAAATGTAAGTGACCTCAGAGAATTGTAATATTTATTTAGCTCACCATTTGTGCTTCGAGGCTTTTACAAAAATATCGTATTGAGAGAAAGAGTTGACTGATGTTGCAGTTGAATTGCAAACTCTTTAAAAACGAATTTGAGTACAATGCTCAAACCAATGCTTTATTGGCAAATGGGATGCAACAATTCTCCTTTGTTTCCCAACTGGCAACTGCTCCACCGAACCCCTTTGTGGCATTGGAAATTGTGTAATTATGACACATATAACAATATGCCCTTACTTGTTCCATATTCCACGCTAATAATTTAAATTTACAAGATGATTATCCCTCGTTTAAATACAATGTGTACAAGAAGCACTTTAGGGACCTAGTATCATTGGATCCTCTGACGTGATATAATGACTAAGACTGAAAATCTGTCGTGTTATGTACGTGTAACCCTACTTTGGAACAATGAAAGGACATTTTGTTAGTGTTTCAGAAGAACACAGCCTCCAAAGAGCCACTTATCTCACAAGGGTTTTCCAACTGCTCTTGAAATTAGTGTTGATCTGACTAGTCAAGTTCTGCACAAAACTTTCAACAGGTTATGTGCATAGGTTAAGATTTACTTGCTTGTTTGTGCATTTGGTTTGGGTCAAGAATTTTTTTAATATATTCAGGAGATCGAAAGAGCAAATTTTATTTTCACAGTTTCAATCACCCTAGCTTTATCTGTCCTGCTGTAGCATCCAGTCTTGATCAGTCTGCCAGATAGCCCAGATACAGAACACAAAGCCCTCATCATTTGTCAAATGATATCATTGATCTGACAAATTGAATATCTTCTCGAAAAGATTTTTGAATCTCTCAAATTTAATTAGCATACAGTTTTCTTTGTTATCACTTCATCATCTGATGGTGAAGTATTTCAAAAATCACTCTCCATTTTGTGGGCAATCTCTTGGCCTATGACCCACTCCCACAGTTCCCATAATAATCTGATTCATTTGCTTCTAATGTCTCAGAATTGTCATTTCTTTTGATTAAATTGTCCCTGTTGAAATTGTCATTGCCTTGTTTCCATAAGATCCGTCCAAACCCAGCTGATATCCAATCAATTTTATGCTTAGGATGTTATTTGAGATTAATGGCGTGCCACACCACTAAGATTACAGTTCTAGGCACTGCATGATTTGAGAAACACTAATAAATGATGCTGTGTGAACATTGCAGCTGAGAAATTATCAATAAATGCTATATCTTTGGGTGACAGAAACTTGAGTCCACTTGTCATAGACAATTACAAAATATCAATGTGATGCAGGCAGCTTAAATTTGAGATTGTCAGAAGTGATCAATCGTGAGGTGATAGTGGATCACAGGGAAGGGGAGTGCACTGAACGATAAATCAAATCTGGCAGCCTATTGTCTCCACATGCAATGTTCTTAGAAATGATACTTCCCTTTATCCCAACTGAAAATCTCTTCACAAATGTAAGTGACCCCATGCAGGAATTGTAATACAATATGGTTGGAGTAGCAATAGCTACTTAAATTGAGCCTACAATATATGTATTTAGCTCACCCTTTTGTGCTGCGAGACTTTAACAAAAATATTGTTTTAAGAGAAAGTATTGACTAATGTTGCAGTTGACTTTATTTGCATGGTAACTATCAGATCAGACCCGTGACCTTGTTAGATAGGTGATCTTCCAAAAGAATAATCCGGACCTTGGGGAGTTACAGCTGACCAAGGTGACCATCCCACACCTCACACTAACAGCTGCCCTATTCTTCATTCTGATGTCCAGTCAACAACACAGGAGTATGATGTGGTTTTAATTTGTCTGTGTTTGAAAAGAGCTTAGACATACTCGATTATATTATTGCCCAATCTATCATCAAGTACATAGCAATGTTGGTATATCCAGGGCAGGGCTGAGAGCAGATTCACCACAAGACTTACAAGAAATGATCATCATTCAGACAATATATTCTAAAACATAATTACTTGTAAAATTGTTTCATGTGCTAAACCCCTTTTAGCGGGGCAGGTATGTAAAAAAATAGTGCATTTATACATAGAAGCATGAAACTTCGTGTACACTTAAAAAACATCTATCCAAACATATTTGGATAGGGAGCCACTTCATATTTAGCTTAGGTGGCTATTGGCAGCCATTTTCCAAACGGTGGTAAATTCACCCATTTTGCTGTTTTCTGTGTAGTTCTTACAAATAGAATACACATAACTATTGTTTTTTATCGCTTCTCTAAGTATTCAGTACATAACTTTAATATTCTTTCGTAGCCTTGGTCTATTTTCAGGCTTGTTGGAATCCTTTTTGTTAGAAATATTGATTCAAACACTGGATTTCGCGGTTACGGATGGTGACACCAATTCTCTATAAATCTCAAAATAAGTTACATATTTGAAATCCTTGTAAGAAGAGCTTTCAAATGAGTACCCGCATCAATGGGTTTCGTAAACTTGGTACGAAAATGGAAAAAATGAAAATAAAATGCTTTTTGAAGATTTTGTGTTTTCTTTAATTTTGACAAAAAACTTACGGAAACTATTGATGTGACCATTCATTTGAAAGCTCTTCTTACAAGGAATTCAAATATGTAGTCAGTTTTAAAATCAATCGAGATTCCATGAAACTACGGGAAACCGCGAAAATTATACATTTTTTCAACAGTTTTGACAAAAAAGACCCTGACTACCCTAAAATTCCTCAGTTCAATCTAGAAATCATTTGATAATGTTTCTCAGATCAGTAGAACGAATAATGAACACTGTTTTCATACTTTCTAACTATAGGAACTTCACAGAAAGCAGGAAAATGAGATAATTAGCCGCCATTTTGGAAAATGGCTGCCATGTATCAACCAGATCAAATCTGAAGTGGCTCCCTATCTAAATATTTTCTTTAAGACGTTTTTAAAATGTGTGCCAAGTTTCATGCTTCCAAGTATAAATGCACTATTACTCTCCTATTCATGACAAATCTGCCCCGCTACTAGCAATATCTTTGATGCTGGCGATGTACTTTTGTAGGGTTGCATTTGGTGTGAATGTTTTTTGTGTGCAAAAGCATTATCGACCCAGGGTCACTAAAATCTGTGAACAAAATTTGTGTTGGCATAAAGAGAGGGATGATTTCTGAGAACATTGTGAGCAGAGACAATAGCCTGCCAGACTTGATTTATTGCTCCTTGTACTCCCCTTCCCTATGATCAACTATCATCTGATGATTGATCGTTTCTGATGAGCTCAAATTTAAGCCCCTGACACCACCTTTATTTTTTCAATTGTTCAAGATCAATAAGGCATAAATTAAGTTCTGTCAACTAATGATACAGCATTTACTGGAGCAGTAGTTATTGAAATCGATAATCTATGGTATCTGATATAATGTCCGATTGGCTAAGTAAGAGCCAAAGCATGAATTGAAGTTGTTGAAACAGCGGCACTAAAATTTAAAAAAAAAGAAGTGAAATCAAGCTTGGCTAAATCATCTATTTGTTATTGAATATTCATGCTTTGAGAGTTCCAGTAAACCTCGAAACAAAACCAAAAGCCTTCTGAAATCAGAATATCTTGTCCATTTTTGAAAAGAGACAAAGAAGTATTCTTAACATTTTGTAAAATGCATAGATATGTCATTGCTGTTTATAAATGTAAAGATATGTCATTGAAGCTTAATAAATTCAATTGACTGTCCACCGATTGTCTTTCATGAATGAGTGCACGGAAGAAAAATCACAAATAGCACATCCAGTTATCAGATTGACAGCAAACCTATAATTCAGGCATCGCCTTACAAAAGGTTTGGTGCTGGTCCAAGTAAGAACAATGAGGGGTCATGGGCAATTCCATAGAGGAAAAGATTAGCCCAGTGGGGTTGGAAATACCAGTAATCTGTTCAAGGGCCATGACCAATGGGGACCCTGGCCATTCCTCATAGCCTTTCGTTGTCAACTCTTGTCAATTGTGGAAACTAAAGGCTCCTCCGAGAATGATGTTACAGTGGTCCCTGTATTATAAGACCCCTATTGTAAGACCGCCTTACCTTATGTGACCACCATCCTCCTGCACTTAGTAGTATTTTTAGTGCGTTTTACATCCCGACGAGAGACCGCAACACCACAAGAGAATGCTTGATGACCACAGAAGGGGTGGTCTTATAATGGCATTAATGCAGGGACCACTGTATTTCAATACAAGTGCATCCAAAGTTTGGGTACTTTTATACAATAAGTTGATATTTGGAGTAGGACTGTCCTGTGCAAGGGCTGCTGCTGTACTACTTCAGGGTGCCCACTCCTCCTATATTTCCTATAATTCCTATATTTTTTAAGGTCTCCTATAATTTCCTATATTTTGGAAAAATTCCAATAAATTTCTATATTTTTCAAGATTTCAAGATATTTCGCGCATTTAGACACGTTCTTTGGAGGCGATACGAAGTTTAAGTGTCTTTTCCCCCCGATATATGAATTTTTCGACACGTTTTTGCCAGGAAATGAATTTTTCGGCTTGTGGTGGAAGCGATCCCAAGATTTGCCGCTGGTTTCGCTGGCGAATATTTCCTATATATTGTTCTATTAAAACAGGTGAATACCTCCTTTATTATACAGTAAAAAATTCCTATATTCCTTTAATATTTTGCGCGATGTTCGGTGGGCAAGCTGCTACTTGGATAGGTTCGACAAGGATTTATAACTATATTATCCCGTAGGATTTGATAGTCAAGTGAAAGGTGGACAACAAAAGGCCATGACTTCAAACTGCTCCAATTTTGAATTAAGAGACTTTTACAAGTCTGCAAGTATAATAATGTATTTGTTACCTGCTTTCAGGAGGACAGTGTCTGAGCATTCACTTATTATTATTGAAAGTAAAATCATTGTATATCTTGTCTCAAAAACCAACAGTGCTTATAATTTGTTCAGCGACTCTCAATTTTTTGTCTTCCTTGGGCAGATAACCATAGCACTTGTGACCTTAAGATGATCACGCAATTATGTGTATATCGAGGTTGACCTTTTAGTTATGCTTATCCTCCAGATGATATAGACTCTGGATTGCAACAAGGAGAGATATAAATACCAAGCTATCATATCCACACTCATAGATCAGCCATAAGTATGTGCTAAGTATGCTCTGCCTTTACACAGCCTATAAACACTGGAGAGTCCTTTAGGTATATTGACAATACAGTTTGTTTTCTGCTGTGCGAGTAAATTGAAAATATTGTCAATCATTTACTATGTGCACTGTAGGTCTTACATGGCCAACTACATTACACTAAACGAAACTCAAGTGCTTACAAAAAAGCACTGCCCTGTCAGCACGCCTCAGCGGTCCAACGTCGGCCCGAAGCTGGTCCGTCGCTGCTGACATCGGACTGACGCTGGGTCGACGTTGGACGGCTGAGGCATGCTGACAGGGCATGGAATGATCCTTGTGAGGTCACACCCCTACTCTGCAATATTATTCTGTATGACACATAGGCAGTCAATATGACATCATATCCCATACTTGCAATGCTACTGGGAGAAGTCATTTGAAGTGTCACACCACTCATCAGTCGGGTCACAAGATGCCAATTTTAAACCCAATTTAAATGCAATGGATGGCGCATGTTGTGAGGTCATTGATGTACACTATTAGCTGAATGTAAGTACTCGTCATTCGTCTGCTTTAAAATGTCATTATTCTACTGTAAAATTGTTCATACATTCAGTCCATTCTCGTACACAGACTATCTAATTGAGGACATAAATCCTGAACAATTATTGTCTGACATGTATCTATACCATTTCAAATCCAAACCAATCTGTACATTTCAGTAGAATTCTTTTGTCTCATTGCCTTGTCCTCTGTCATATATGATATTGATATAATATTCAGTGGCTGCTGTGTTAATTACTAAAAGAATGATATAGATCAATATCAATGACATGTTTCAAGAAATGTCACATCATCACTAAGGTCATTCAGCAACACTTCCTAATATCACTGTCATCAGTTTATTTTGACAAAATTAGATTTTATAATGCAAGCATGATTTCAAAAAAAGTAGCGGAACCCAAAACTTTCAAATTATTTTATTCATTAAAGTTTTCATTTCAGGGCTTTTCCTTCTAGATGGCCTTGTCCAACTTCGAGGTTCCAGCTACTCTGAGACTGTCTTCAACTTGCCTGCACACGTTTCGTCAGGTATTTCTTTATCAAGGAAGCCAAATCTGGTACATCACCCATGTAGTTTCCAGCAACATATTTCTTGATGACATCAAGAGGTGGTTCTTCTATGTCAACCATTTCCTCGCTACAGTCGAAATTGAAGAAAGAAGTGCGAGGATTTAAAATGTAATTTTAAGAATTGTTTAAAAATTGTATGTTCTGAAAAAATATTGCAGTTAAAGCATTTATTAGATGGATACTGTACCTTGATTCTTCAGACTCAGCAGAGAGAAGTAGATGTCCACGGAGCATGATCATCCACATCCACTTCTGACAATTCATTGTTGCTGAAGCTATTGTCCAACTTCTCTCAAATGATCTGATATTTGAATCTGTCAAAACAAAATTTTGCACTCCTATGCATAATTGTCCTCATGCATTGCCAGATTCGTGTTTACAAATAGCGTATTCATATTATGATGAAAAAGTTAATGATGTATGCGACTTAATCCTATTGTCTTAATCCTTATTTCCTTTGTGCGATGCAGACATTTTAATTTCCGTTGAACCATTTATCTTGTGATATGTGAGCAATGGCAAGTAAGCAATTAGATTTAATCTGAGTTGTTATGATATTTCCTTTTCGAGGGAAACTTTACATTGTGAAATCAAAACATAGGCTGCGCAGCAGCAAACCTTCAGCGAATAACAGCTTTAGAAGAAGACAATTACACCATAAAACTGGTGTGTTCACCAAATTTTATATAGTTATGCAATAGTGTCAAGTCGTGGCCTTCAAGTATCTCCCTTTGTCTACTGCCTTGCAATCTGCCCATCTGCTTACCAGGGTTATGGCCCATTGCCATTGGTGCGGGGAGGGTTGGTCTGGTGGTAGCATGCTGGGCTGCCAATAGACGGGTCCAGAGTTCGAATCCAGCTCTTGCCGGGTCACCTGGGCCTATGTTCGATGGCTGTTTCAATCATCCTTCACCTCATTGCTGTATCCTCCCCCTGTCCTATTTAGCCTACCAAGTGCATAAATACAGGACGTAAAGCCCCAATAATCCATCCATCCATTCATCCATTCTCACTGCGATAACGGGAGAACTTTTTACGTCAGTGGGATAGCTTAAGATGATTTCTAGGAAAAACATTACTAACTCGGCAACACACAACGATTATATAAAGATTATATAATCAATTAGAGGCATATCATGGCAGAATAAGATCTTAATTTGGCGGAATAAGATCGTAAATCCATGGGACAATATCATATGCATGTGGGGCAAGATCTAAATGCCTGTGGGGCAAGTTCTAAATGCCTGTGGGATGTGAAAAACCGTTGGTGGGATGTCAAAAACCTTCGGCAGGATGTCAAAAACTGCAGGCAAGGCTGCAGATGTCCCACAGGGGCAGTACATAATGTCATTTTTCATCTACATCTCTGCTAGAATTCTTCCTGATGAGTTCATCTACATGTATCTAAATGGAAGTGCACAATTATAGATGCCATTCTTGCTTTCCTTGCAACACTGCTTTGTTCCACTTCTTACCTTTACAAAAGAGCACAATACTTATTGTTTCTGACCGAAAATTGCTGCAGACATTATACATGCATGTGTGGAGGCTGGAATTATTCTTCAGATAAACATCTGAAAAAGTAGGTGGGTCACACTGCGTGCGTAATGGAGAACAGTTGTGGTCAGATAATCAAATTTCTGGAGCCATTAGTAACAATAGGACCCATGCAGTTAGTCTCAGAATGGCCATTTTCCAGAGTTATAACATGCACAGGACGCCAACAGCTGTATGAAGATATTGCAAAAGATAATCAATGTTATGAAGGGCGGGAGTAATACGCCTATGCAGGATTGCTTTATGAGCTAACAATCTTTGCCTCATAAAATTTGCTATCTAGAATGCAGAAGACCAAACTTGCCATGCTATACGAACGACGAACAGGAAGAACAAATACATATGACACTGTTGTTGCCATTATGGTAAAAAAAAGAAAGTCTTGACTTGACTTGACAAGGTACGAAAGAAGGGTAAAAAAATCAATTGATCATCATGAACATGTTACAAAATTGCTTAAAAGAAAATGCGCTGATAATGCTCTGCTGATGAGTTACTTATTAGAGCTCTTTCATTAAATTAGCTCAGATCAGCGTTCCATTGGAAACCTTAATTTTTTCATTTTCAACTTCCAAACTGGCTTTGCCACGTCATTCGCAGTTACCTGCTTGTCTTCTAATATCCTCTTTTCAGATGCACATCTTGCCAAAAAGTTAATAGTTTGTTTATTGACACCTGTGCTAATAGGTATATCACATGCTGACTGGATGAATGAATAGCAACTGACACAAACAAATCATCAAAACACTTCCAAGTCAATGACATCACAAGGCCAATATTGAAAGTTGATTTTGAAAATGATGTGGGGCGCTGATCTGCAAATAGCTATTTATAACACTGATTTATAAGTTTAGTATTGCAATTTTCACCTGTGTTTATAAAAGTGTAGCCTGAGAGGGTCCATACCTTGCTTTGTCCAAGGTCTTTGTCTTCCCTGTCCCTCTCCTGTCCTTCACAAGTGTTCGGTACTGATCCTCTCTCATGTCTTCATCAAATGCAGCCACTTTCTAACTTCTCCCTGTCCTTTCTTCTTCTATTGCACTTTCTTTCTTCCCTAATTATTCTGCTAACCTAGTGTTGTCAATTTCTCTGCATTCCCACCAGGGGAAGACACATACAAGGGCTTCTTCCTGTCTATACATTCTACACAGCTCTACTTATTGTACTTAATGCCGCCAGTACCAAATTGTATGAACGTTTAACACAGGTTATCCCAAAGTTCTTAATTCCTATTACTTATCTTCTACAGGGTTGAATGGCAAAAAAGTTGTCATGTTGTAACTGGAGTTCTGATAATTAAAACTGGTTATGTAACTCATGTTCGGGATCGACATAACATCAGTAAAATGACTTAACCACTTTAGGATAACTCGTATTAAGTGTTCATACAATCTGGAGCAGGTGCCTTAGCTCAGTTGGCGAAGTACTGCCCTGCTTATCACTGGGTCCAATGTTTGATTGACTCCCCTGGACAAAATCTTTCAATCATACTTCAATCATTCCTGTCTCCTCCTGCCCAAATTACCTTTCAGGCGTGTAAACACACAATGCAAATCCCATCCAGTCATACCAGTCAAAATGGGAATTTATATTTTTATATCATTCTCCTTATCTTTGAAATTGAGATTACCCAAGAATTGTATTCATGACATGGCGTCACACCTTTGCATCGATGGTTCCATGGGTCTTTAAAAAAAAGCATGACATTGACTCCTCTTTAATCAACATAAATGTTTTATTTTCATCAATTGTCTCATGAACACATTTTTGTCACGATTCAATTAGTTTCTTTTTCATCTTCAAACATAGTTTCTGTCGAAGCCAGCATAATGACATTGTTGAATATCAACCAAGAAGTGCTGTGATTGGCAACGATGTGTCTCATGATGTCATCCAGAGATAAGTCTTTTTCGTCAACCAGTTCCTCTATGGCAGCAGTTCTAAAGGAAGTATTATGAAGATATATGAATTTGCATCTTTTTCAATGAATGACAATAAGATTATAATTATATATATTCTGCACCTAATTTTTTTTTTACCTTGCTACCCAAATGAAATCAGAAACCAAGCAAAGTTGAAGCACTTTAAGGACATTGCATGTAGGCTTTCCAAAACATCAATGCCCTTATAAAATTACCTCATACTTTCCCAGTGAATCAGTACTATAATAAAATATTTGTGCCATTTAATCATACTATATAGTCATAAAATCAATTGATGGTGTACAGTGTATAATTATAAAGCAACATAACGAGCAGCTTTCTTGAGCAAAGTAAAATAATTGACATTCTGGTATTTCCAGGGGGTGCCGGAACAGGGGACAAGGGCAGGAGGGGCAAGGGTGCCCTTTTGATCTTAAAAGAAAATATATTATTAGACCTTATTTGATAGACCTTATTTTTTTTATTTAGTCACATGAAATTGGCGTGAATATGATTTGCCCTTTTTGGGTTGACCGCCCCTGCCGCCTGCGATTCCTTCCGGCAACCCTTGGTATTTCTTGATTAAATAAGACCCAGCAAAAATGCCACAATTATAATTGGAAAAGGGACTCTTCAATCAAAAGTGCTGCAAGAAAGTATGTCCACAAATATAATTAATGCAAACCACAAATTCAAAAAGCAGATTGCAGCTTTTACTCAAAAGCTTACCATTCTGATTGAAATTATATCCAAGAAGTTTGCACATTTTAAGATGAATCAAGCTATTTGCACAGTGACACGCCATAAAACATCAAAAGTAGTGTTTGGCAGCTCTGATATATCCGATTGGGTTTGGTTTTTGGTAATTTCCGACCCTAGAACCGCGTTTTCAATACAGGTTTCGGTCCGCAGTGTGCAGTGCACCACACGATTTGGCGATCCACGTTGATGGATCCTGGAGGTATCTAATACTACTATGACTAACACGCTTGGGAACATTGAAAAAATGAAGATTACGCTTATATTATCATCATTTTCTGAATAAAGTAAGAGTAACAACTACCGAAACACACGGTTGTTTGTTTGTACTTTGGTTCCAGTTTCGGTTGTAGTGGTACAGCCGAAACTGAACGAGAATTTTGCAAATCGGCACAACACTTATTAAAAGTAAGGCACATAATCATGTATAAAGATACGTAAAACTACCTTGACTCTTTAGCCTCTGCAGAAAAAAGGAGAAGTCCAAGTAACATGCATATGAATATCAATTTCAAATTCATTGTTCCAAAGTCTCTTCGGTAGCTCCTCATGAGGATATATGATATTTGATATCAGCAAACACAGACTTGTGAAAGTATTGCACATACACCAAGCCAAGTATACATTTATTTCATAACCAATTAAATTCACGGAAGTCAGAAAAAAGGAATGACGTAGGTTTGATATCTGTACATTTCACAGATTATAATGCTTTCTCTTTTTTAGATGTTTTCATACTATGCAGTTGAGTTCCCTCCCTAATAAGAGAGAGTCATATCCTCAGGCAGTCTCAGTCCACACATCCATATGAAATTGTAATAATGATTGTTGCTTAATCCTATCTTCTTAATCTTTTTGAATATTGATCCTAATTTAATTTGCTGGACTATTCATTTTACTGAGTTTGCGAACGGACATAATCGGAATTACTCTTAACTGAATTTGATGTTTTTCTTTTTCAGATAGGCCTTGCTGTCCTTGCCCTTGCATTGTCTCTGCAAATCTGAATATGATATCACACAACTTTACTGGAAATTTTCTGATTTTATTATTCGCACTTCTGAAATCAAATGACTTTTAGAGGGCAATTTCACAATTGTCATAATTATGCTATTAAATTTTGTTGGAGATCATTTGGGCTCTTTCTTACAACGAAGTGAAATTCAATAGTGAATGATCAATCAGGTGTTTTATTATCTGTCTGTCTTTTATAGTGGCAAGCAAGATTATGCACAACTTGATGAGGTGGGAGTATTGCAGCTTTTAACCTCAAGCGAACGTAGTTCGAGGAAGGTATTGTAATCACTTGGATAAAATGTTGTCTGTCTGCCGGGTGGGTGGGCAGGCAAGCGCTTTTGGCAGATAGGTCTTTTCCAGGCCAGCGCTTGGCCTCTATTGAATGTACAATTGTACAAAATGAAATTTGATACATTTATAGCCTGTACTGGCATCAGCCTACCATTTGAATACTAATTATTTCTGGTTATCCCTGTTAGTGCTCATTATAGTTGTGCCTTTTGATGGTCTGATGGATCGATATTCCATACTTTTTGAAATTATTTAAAAAAAAGTATTTTCTTGTTTGTTTCTGGACCAAGACTCAGTCGCTCTAGCATGTGAACAGATGAAATTGGTATACAGTCTAGTTGTGTCTTTTGATGATCTCATTGATATATTATATTCTGTACTTTTTGAAAAATTTGAAAAATATTTGAATCTTTTTTTTTTTGTGGCTAAGACTCGGTCACTATTGCATGTGCAAATTTTGGAAAAGAATATATATTTTTTGTTTCTTGCCAAAGACTTGAATTTAAATAATAAGGCCTTTCCCTGGTTTTACAAACCCTGGCAAGCATATGGGAAGATGGCTGGGCAGCGTGCAAATGGAGATAATTGAAGGCCACGACTCGACCACTATTGCGAACCTATATCAATTAGGCAAACACACCAATGTTATGGTGTAATTGCAAAAAAAAGAGTGTTATTCGCAAAGGTTTCTTGCTATGCAGCCTATGTTTATGTATTGTTGTGTACTTGCCGGCACTTTATGGATATCAATAATCATTTTCTAGTATTGAAAGACCGGAGGAAAAACAATATTACAAATTTATGCACAACATAGAAATTTGGTCTTCACTTGATTTTATTGAAGTACCGAATCGAACAACAACTCAAGGGAGAGAAATATCCATGTTCCTTTTATAAGTTGCAAAACAATTTTTTTGTAAACCATAATCTTTCTCAGAACTTGCAATTAATTTTTTTATGCAGAGAGCATTTAAGAAAAACCCAAATAATAACTAAAGTTGTCAGCTGAGAAGGATTAATAATAGAAAAGTGTATAAGGACAAGCTCCAAGTACGTTGTAACTTAGTAAAACAGGCTTCTGTTTTCACAGGGCCTTCTACTTACCTTACTGCCGGTTGCAGCTGTTAGCTCAAGAACTGGATGTCTTCTAGGTCTGTGGTTTTGGCATCCAGGGATCTCCAGATTGTAATGTTACAGGTCAATGGCTTGAATGCATTTTACAAAAAGTAGGTGATCTTTGAACTGGTTTATAATATATATTATATATATGCAGTGGACATTACAGGCTGTGTTGAGCCAGAGTGTCCCAAAACTCTCCTGATAAACACATGAAAGCCTGCTGGGTCAGACTGAATGCATTATGGAGAACTCTTGTGATCAGATGATAAAATGTCTGGAGCCATTAGTGACAATAGGACCCATGCAGTTAGTCTCAGAATGGCCATTTTGCAGAGTTATGACAGTCACACGATGCCAACAGCTCAATAAAGATATTGCAAAGGATAATCAATGTTGTGAAGGGCCTGAGTAACAGGTCTGTGCAGGAATGCTTTACGAGCAACCAACCTTGTTCTCATAAAAAATATTATGTCGAAGCAAGGAAACTAACCAAAACAAACTGCCAATGAATTTATCTGAAGGCCAACGAAATTAACCAAACTCATGAAATCATGGTATTATAGCTTTTAAGAGTGCTCCAAAAGCTTCCCAAACAGACCTTCATGAAACTTGAAAAACATCAGAAATGGTGGGCTGGATATTCACAGTGATCAGTCATGCTAGGTATTACCATATATTGTAGGTATTATCCATCCAGTCTTGTATGTTTCATTTGGTTTGTTTTTTGGATCGACTTCAGTAGTCATTGATCAGATTCTTAGTGGGAAATTGTTTCATAGAAAAGTCATTTTTATTATTTGTTTCAATTTGTTGTCTTTGGAAGAAGCAGCCCAAGGTTCATTGAGCCTTTATTTGTTTGTGTTCCTTCCAATCATATTCAATTTAATCATGTTTGATATCCATTGATCTGATGCTAATTTTTTTTTCAGCAAGACTAGCTTACAAGAAGATTCCATCATTGAGCCAAGAAGACCACCTGAACTAGACATCAAGGAGAGGCCAACAAACCTGCACAGATTCCGGCCTATCACCTTCTACAGTTCTACAGTTCCACAGTTTACATTTTCATAGTCAACCTTTTAAACAGCCATTGGAATATTTTATTTTTCAGGCACAAAAAATAAACATTCAAAAGATTTAGTTGCAGCTTAACCATTCACTTATACTGGTCATATATCTGGTTGTCTTATGTCTTTGGCTAACCTGAAGCTTGTTTAACAGGCTGCTGGTTGTGCCATAGATGATTCTATTTCAGTAGTGGATTTGGAAATATCATCTATAATGCAGGTATCGAGTCACAACAGACATGTGAATTAATTTTTGACAGTTGTATGGTACAGAATTTTAATTATTTTTAATTACAATTTTCCTCAATTTTCAAATGTAAATACTCAGACACTGACCAGATCAATGTTAAAATACTGTTTTTATGACATGCACGGTAAATATATTTGCATGGGTCCCTGTACACAATATCATGACACTAACTGAATACAAGGAACACATGAAATTTTATTAACTAGTTCTGATGCTATAGATATTTTAGTCATTATTCCCCCCGGATTGCCACCTGCAGGGGTTGCTGGGAATCGAACAATTGATAATGGCCAAGAGACACTTAGTAATTGACACTGCCATGGGGAGCACAACTTTTTCCTCTACATCAAAACGGAGAACACTAGAAAAACTACACAACTCATGCCTTGTTTGTTTAGCTATGCCCCCAGCAAACTGCTGCAGCTGGTTATCCAAAGAACGGTTTTATTTTGCTCACAGCTCAGTATTAATCAACTGTGTGGTTTAGCTATCTGGACAGAAGTTGTGGTGAAGAGGACTTACGCAAATGTATGTGCAGCAGTTGCAGCATCAAATCAATTAATTTTACACTAATGAGCAAATGGAATTCAGCTATACCTGAGATTGGCTAAACTTTCTCTAGACTTGGCCTTGTAACTTTAATTTGTCTTGAGTACTATTTATCCTTAATGAGACCTTGTTTCTACTTACAGAAAATTCCTTATCAACAGTAATGAAAACAAATTGTTGCCTCTGCAGACATGTGAAGATGTAATTCAAGGGCAGAAGTTAAATTTACGTATGCTATCCATCCATGGAGCAAAATCAGCTGCTTTTGCAAAACTGTTTTTTTTAGTCGCTCCAATGTGTTCACAGAAATTAATTAAACAGACAGGAATTTAAATAGAGTAGAATAGAATAGAATTGAATAGTATGATTGCAGATGTAATGCTTAAAAACCTTTTCTTTTATCAGATATATTTCATTTCACTGTTTGTTCAGTTTATACTGAACTATTTGTACTACTCAAAGGCACATGCAAACTCCCATGTTACTTTTATCTCAAAATGTTTTTTTTTACTGGGACTGAATGACATAGTGGCTTGATGACATGACGGCATGCTAAAATCAAGACAGTTGTCGAAGAGAAACATCCTGCATTTAAAACAGTATTCCAATTTTTATGGCTTTTGCCTTAGATTTTTTTTCAACTGTATCCAGCATGTAATGTATCCAGTAAAAAGAGGAGACCATTTAATATCCAGGGGGGAGGGCGTGGAGTTTTTAAAAATAAATAATTTCTTGCGAAGTTATGGTGAAATAAATAAATTCACTCGGGGCAATCTTTGAATATTTAATTTCTACCTAGGGTTTTTCTTAATAAGGCATTGCTTGATTTAGGAATGAATATTCATGGACTTCCCATGCCTGAAATAAATAATTTTTGTAGCTGTTCCTGTGAAATAAATGATTTCCCACTTAGGAAAATTCCAAACCCCCCTCCCTCCCTCCAAATGTAATGGTCACCCCTTAACATAAAAAAAAAACTAGCATGATATGATTTAGTGATTTTTCATGAATAAGGTGAGAATTACATTTTACAGTCGAAGAACCACAAGCGCTTACAGAAATTGTGAGGCCATATCCATATCCTTGTCAATTTCGTCATGCAATTCTTTATGAATCATGTAAGCTTGCTCATACATATAGAGTAAATAAGTAGCATTTAACCAATGCCCATTTATTTGACAGTAAATAAGATGTTATGATTTTAGCCTTAGACAGTACATGTATTTCACAATATCGCACTTTTCTGTACATTTGATAGACATTAGCGCCTCTGTTGCATACCAGGTCTCCGTTTTCTATTAAATTCTTGAACCAAATTGCTTTTCTTATATGGGTGCATCTAGCTACCGCAAAGTAGCCAATTTTCTTCGAATATCGTTGCCTGAGATTTAAAGAACAATAAGACGCAGTAATCCAGGAAAGCCAAAGGCATCATGTCTGAAAGAAGCCTAAGCCTGTTCTTATACACAAGCGCACTAGTGGAAAACTGCAATCCTCAACTCAGATAGATGTAGCTATGTTATTGTATTGCATGATAAAAAACAAAAAACTTTTAAGCATACATACTGCTCCGCACATATGCACCTATAATTTTGACATTCATGATATTAAATTTTTACTGAATTCCAGATGTACAAATAAACCTAAAATTATATTTTACATTGCTCTTGTAACTATGAGCGAATCAAATAAAATATATATAATATATATAGCAACGTAAGTTGCATTGCGGTTTTCTATTCTTTAGAAAATAGGAACAGACTGAGACTGGTTACAGGCATGATACCTATGCTACATGTATATATTTTTCATTATTTGGCATGTTCACGAATTCGTGGAGGTGTAAAAACGAGCATGTACGAATTTGTGGACGTGAAAAAACGAGCATAGGTGCTCGTGTACATGTAATAACTAACACTTGTGTATGTGCTTTATTATTCATTCGTGTATCTGCTAACACTAACATTCGTGGAAGTGCTGTATCATTAGGGTTTAGTGTTGGTATGCTAGGCTTCCTCGTGATTAGTGTGTCGTATTGTTCTTTGAAACATCCAGAGCAATATCCTGAAGAAATTGGACACTTTGAGGCAGAGACTTCCCCGTATATAAGAAAAGCAGTTCACTATATACATGCTTTATATAAAACTGACTGAGACATTGTATGACAAAACACATTGTCATTTGCAGTAAATGTAGCAAAGCAACATCTGCAGAGATTTAGCAGAATGAGCTGGTCAACTCTACATATGCATGTTATATTTAGCATCAACTATCGCGACGGGAATATATCTCTATCTTAAGCAACATTTGACTGGCAGTGTTGGAGGTCTTAGGTTGGCCTCGTTCTTGAGGATGGCTGGCCATATTCTGATGGTCTTAGGCTTGTTTTCGGTCTTGCATGCTAAAGCCTTAGCCTTTAGACCCTATTTTGATGGACACGGCCTAAGTCTTTGAGGCTCATGTTTAGTCTTGTTAAAAAATCGTGCAAGCAATCAATCCTTGCTTTCAATATATATAAACATAATATAATATATATGTGCATCAGATGTTTCATTTTGGAAAATCAATTTCATGTTGTCCAGATGCTTGTTTATGCAACCGCATGCGATTTGCATGTGGGCAATTTTTACTGAAAGAAACTTAATTCCAGAATAACATGTAAGAGAACAATGGCATTGTTCAGAAACTTATTACCGCACAAATTGACATGGCAGAGTGATACCATTATATATAGTTGTGTGGCATGGCATCTATTGTCAGCATTGTGTAACAGCCATTTGTCATTGTAGCGTGAGCTGTGTGACCTCAATTGTCTTCCTTGCTTCTTCCCAGGAGGTGACACTTATCATATCGCTGAGGTCCTGCTTGAACAAAGGAAATAGGGGAGAGCGGGGCACAGTGAGACACTTTTTTTATTTTCAAGTGTTCCAAAATGTTGGCAGTAACGAGTAAAATGAGATCAGGTCTGCATTATAGGTAATGACATTGGGTATATTGTCAAGTAGTTTCAGGTTCGTTTAGCAAAATTATTTACTTTTATCGGCTAAAAACCAAAATATTGAAATTCCACTCTCGATATGCTGTGTAGGCATTCCGGATATAGACTCTCACTTACTTACTTTTTGTACTATACAAAAGAGGGTTGATCTGTAAACAGTACCAGCTAGACGCTACGGGCTTTGTCTCACTGTGCCCGCCGTCTCACTGTGCCCCGCTCTCCCATACTATTGCCTTTCAGTAACAATTCTGTAAACTCTGAAACTGGTTTTGTGTGTGGCCAATACAGAATGGGAAGGTGATTGTGGCTCACTTTTCAATATCAGATGACATAAACTAACAGTCTTCTGGGAATAATATAGTAGAACTACAGTGCAGCCTGTAAGTAAGTGAAACGCATGACTTTGTGCCATTGCATCAATGCTAACGATCCTCAGCCAAACTGCTTGTGGAGGCATGAATTCTCATCGGATGAAAGGGAAACAAAGTGGGTCATAAAGGCCGATGTGTGAGGCAAGTGGGATAAAAATAGCAGCCCAATTCCTTTGCTGTAGTCGGAGTTAGGTATGGGTCAAAGTCTTTGATAAGTAAGTGAACCACCCTTCCCTATGTTTTAACATTGGGCCTGCGTTTCACTTACTTATCAAAGACTTTGACCCATTACTAACTCCAACTACAGCAAAGAAAATTGGCCGCTATTTTTATCCCACATGCCTCACATATCGGCCTGTATGACCCAAAATGTTTTCCTCTCATCGGATGAGAATTCGTCCTTCCAGAACCATTTTGGTTAAGGATGTTTAACATTAATGCAATGGCACAATAGCATGCGTTTCACTTACTTACAGGCGGCACTGTATGGCACATTGGGACACAGGGCACACCTGGACATGGGAGTTTTCTTGTTTTCTAAAAGGGATTTTAGTTGGTTGAAAAAAATCAAATCCTGAAACCCCATCTAGAAGACATTGATCTACCGAATCTGGCATTATGATGAGATAAAATAGGTTAAAATTAGTTTTCCTGCTATTTCTCTAAATGCTAGTGAAATCAGAAAGTAAAAAAGGTCCAAATGAGCCCCAGTCTCCTTATTATATTATATTTTCCTTAAGGTAGGACTGCATAACACAAATTTACATTTATCATTGTAGGGAACATGTCAGTTAACTTGTTGATATTAACTTTTTTAACCATATTAATCTATGTTGTGTCAAGAAAGGTGGACAAATGTGTATTCTGTTCCAATATATGTAGTGAAGAAATAAAATCAAAATGGTCTGTTCATAGCTATGCTCAATTCACCATTTTTGGTGTGGATTTTGCATGTTTCTAGAACAATGTCATGCATGGTTTTCATGACTGAAAGAAATACCCTTTGACAAACTAAATGTTTGTTTTTCGTGCTAAGATAAATCAGTTTCGAGAGCTGTTTCAATCTTTGATCTCCTGGGTGCAATTCAAAACAAAGCCTTCAGAGCATGGCAACCTCATTCAAAACAAGGGGTGTTTTCCAATTCATACGATGTGCTGAATTACATTTAGAATTGTGATGTAGATTCCAGTGAGATAATATTATCTGAGAGGGCAACATTTTATTAGCCTAATTCCCTCCTTAGGATGTGGATTGCATATTCTATAAGACAGGCAATCAGTTGACTCCCTTAACTTTAATAAACATGTTGAGTCTCCAGCATACAGGCAATGTGTGACTTGACCAAGCAAAGATACAAGGTCATGTATAAGATACAGGTGAAACGTTGCTTCCTTTCATCTGCGCACAGGTTAAGCATGAAGGTGAAGAACTGAAGCAAGGACTACTGTAAAATATATTCAATTTACATTATTATGGTCAGTCAGCTCTATCATAATGCGAGTAGAGCTCTAATCGTTCATTCCCAAGACTAAAATGTCTTCCATAAAAAGCACAACATTTCAATACAATGTAAAATTTGACATTTTGAGTCGGTTGTCATAACTTGAAACAACAAGCCATGTTAGCTCAAAGGAATTGTTTAAGCATCTCACCCTATCCATGGAAGCTGACTCAAAATTTACCAAGTACATTCTGTCAGAAGCCACAATCACAGAATAATTAACAGTAACAGGCATGTTTTAGCTCACTGTCACTCTAATTCTATTTTTTGGAACATCTGTGATGCTATGTTATAACTGAGTTATGCATGATCAAACAACTTTCTTCAAATGTGTATGAGTCTATGGCACACATTTCTTCCTTGGAATCAGGTTTGTTAGCATAGCTCATCTCAGCAAGCACCTTGTTGTGACTGGGTAAACCCCAATTCAATAGAACAAATCAGACAAGAAAATATAAACAAGGCTCTGAGCAAACCTGAAGATTATTGTGAACAAAGGACCTGCTTAGGGCTGTGAAAAAGAATTTGATCAGAAGTAAATTTTATACAGGTTTAAGGCTGTTTATGTGTATTTCAAGCTTTTCTATATAAACTAATGAAACCAAAGCTTGGCTAATTTGGAATATTTTGACTGTCTGGCTACCCACTTAATGGTTCACACTCTTCAATGTAGACATTAAGTGCAATTTATTCATTAAAAGTGCCATTTTCAGAAATAATCAATTCGGAGCACTATCTGTAACTGTCAATCATCATTTGCGGCCAGTCATATTTCATTTACAATATGACATTCATTGGTACATATAATTGTTAAGTTTCCCAAGATTACAAAAAATAACAACTGATTGAAAATAACCTTGAACGATTAAAATGCTATATTGTTTTGTTTCCATCACTTTATTATTGATTTTTAACATGCAGCACTCGAGAAAGGCTGTTTCCTGCCAATATCTAGCATAAAGGCTAAGTGGTTGCAAGGACCTCGTGTGACCTTTCTTTGATGTTTTGGGTGCCTTTGTTTCGATTACTTCACAAAGAGAGATTCAGAAATGAGCGATTGATTACGTTTTGGTTTCATTTCATTCACCAGTTTGCACTGTTGCAGATGACACATAACAGAGAAACAACTATATCTTTGATTTTACCCTGCAATTGACAGTGTCAATAATGCTAAAATATTTAAATTATATCATATTTTGGCTACAAGTAGAGCCTATACTTTTCGTAGGAAGTGATTTCTCTTTAAGCCAAAGGAAGGTTTTGCCATGGAATGATTTTGCAGGTAATTTTGTTTTAGAATATCCTATCTGTCCGATGATCATTCCTTATAAGTCTAGCTAAACAGTGGCATCGGCTCTCTCTCCATGTAAGTTTGCCTCTGTCTGTCTAGCAGAATCTACTGTCAGCCCTGCCCTTATTGGGCTCACAAAGATCCAATCAACCAAACACCAAAGCAATGAAAAGATTGATGAAGCATCAGATTGCGTTTTGCCCACTGCAGGCCTTCTAGAGTGTGATGGCATAGAATTCATTCTCGTCTTCAATGACACCATGCAAGTTAGTGCATGGAGTATATATGAATGCCTGAGTAAATGCAGGGAGCTCTGTCACTAAGGTTAGTCCAGGAGTCCAGGTCAACTACAGTGGTCCCTGCATTATGAGATTGCCCCTTCGGCGGTTATTGAGCAGTCTCTCGTGAGGGTGCGGTATTTCATGGATGTGAAAAACTCACTTGGTCGGTAAACACCAAAGGCAAATATGTTAATTAGATTTACTTCTTCTAACCATGTTCCTACTTTGGAGATTAATTCATCAATGGAATGCATGAAAGGATAAAAAAATAACAAGTAAAAGACCCGCCAACAAAAGAGGTAAATTTTTAAGCATCCATTTGCATTCTGCACTGCTTGTAGCCACCAGACATACAATTGGCGACTGGGTTCATTCAGTATGAAGTTGTATCAACAAGACACTCCCCACACCCTTCTTGTCAAACAGTGTTTTATGTAGCTTGTCATCTTCAGAGCATATTGCTGATTGAACTTGTCACATGGATGATGGGAAAAAGCAGATAAAACGTAATATTGCAATGGGTGCCAGCTATGACATTTACCAGACATGTACAAAGCTAAACATATGCACCGGTAGATGTACTTGGATGATGTAGAATGGGAAATCTACAAATAAAAGCAAGTATTTTGGACATTTGACTGTAGAGAATTTAAAGGAACCATAAAAATTGTACTGCAATAATCATTGCAGGCCTATAGGTATATACATTTTTTTGGAATCTGTGACATGAAGCAATAGACTGTTCAACTACATGTGCTAAAGCATTATCTCCAAATGGTAAGAATCATAATTATATATTTCATAGCAAAGAAAATTATAATTATGAAGTAGCTAAACGAGAAAAATGGTTGGATCTGTGGCCTAATGGTCAAAGGTGCTGGTGTGTGCTACCAGTCTGGCTGTGAGTTTGTTGGTTCGACTACCACTCCTGGAAATCAATTTGGTCTGAGCCCTTGGGACATTAAATGGAGGTGGGTTGTATCCCTGAATTAATAGGGTATGTCCGAGACTCACAGTTTTCTCTTCACTCATCATTACACGTAGGTCATCAACACTGAAGAATGCTATGGCGTAGGAACCTTGGGTAATGTCCCTCTTGTCCCGGCGTATGGGCACTTTGCTGCGGCTGCTCTGAGCTGCATCATTGTGGAAGGCTCACCACGAATTTCGTGCCCGCATTGCTGTTAATGACTGGTAGTATATACAATACAATATACAATACAATCCAATACCCATCTGGATAATATTATCATGATATTATGATTATTGCCTCACACACTACACACATATGTTTCGCAATATTACACTTTCCTCTACATTTAATAGCCACAAGAGTCTCTCTTGGCCGTTGCACCAAGTCTCTGTTTTCCATGAAATCTTGAACCGAATTGCTTTTCTTATGTGGGTGCATATAGCTGCCTCAAAGTAGCCAATTTTCTTGGAATATTGTTCCCTGAGATTTAAAGAACAACAAGACGCAGTAATCCAGGAGAAGCCAAAGGCATCATGTCTGAAAGAAGCCTAAGCCTGTTCTTATACGCAAGTACACTTGTGGAAAACTGCAATCCTCAAATTCGGCAGATGTAGCAATGATATTATATTGCCTGAAATATTTTCATTTTAAGAATAAATAATGCCCCACAAACACAATTAATGTGGCAGGAAATAATAAGATCTTACATACGTTGCCCAACATTCTCAGCATCCTAGAGAGTTGATCATAATACAATGTCAATTGATAAGGAGACTGGGAGTCTGGCACATAACCTCAATTAATGTGGCAGGAAATAATAAGATCTTACATGATCAGGTTCTAGAACCAGGCATTATGATGAGACTAGACCAGACATGATAGTTAGATGGCACGGTTTAAATTCCACTATGTGAAAGTAATTTTAAATCCCAGTTCTCGAGTGTAGGGATTAGTATAAATTGTTGATCCCCTGATGTGGGCAAATTTGTTGTGAGCCTTCCAGTGAATACAGGGCACCCATTGACAGTGGAAATAGGTACGTTGCCCAACATTCTCAGAATCCTAGAGAGTTGATCATAATACAATGTCAATTGATAAGGAGACTGGGAGTCTGGCACATAACCTATTTATTCATGGATACCAAGGGTCTTTCAGTTACCCTAACATAGAATACTGGATACACCCCACATACATCTAATGTCTAATAGGTTTGGTTAAATTGAGTTCTAGGGTGTGATTTGGGTTGCAACCAGCCTCTGAGCATCAGCAATGTCACTGCATAAATATGGGTTTGTTATCATGCTACAAAGTAGAAATTTAGCCTTGTTAAAAAATACAAATCAAGCAATCAATCAATCCTTACTTTATATATATATATATATGTGTGCTTCAGATGTTTCATTTTCGTAACATAATTTCATGTTGTCTAGATGCATGATTATGCAACAGCCTACAATTTGTATGTGGGCAAATTTGCCAGAAAGAAAAGTGCTTCTGGAATAACATGTAAGAGAACAATTGCATTGTTCAGAAACTTATTACCGCACAAATTTACATGGAAGAGTAATATCATTATATGGAGTTGTGTGGTATGGCATCTATTGTCAGCATTGTGTAACAGCCATTTGTCATTGTAGTGTGAGCTGCGTGACCTCAATTGTCTGCCTTGCTTCTTCCCAGGAGGTGACACTTATCATATCCCTGAGGTTCTTCCTGAACAAATGATATGCTGTTGCTTTTGAGTAACAATTCTGTAAATTCTGAAAGTAGTCTTGTGCATGGGGAATAGGGAATGATCAGATGACTAAAATCAATTGTCTTCTGGGAAAGATATAGTAGGAGAGCTATGGCACATTGGGACACGAGACAAACTGTGACATCGGGGTTTTCTTCTTTTGTAAGAGGGATTTTTAGTTGGTTGTAAATCAAAATCTTGAAACCCCATCTAGAAAACATTGATGTTGATTATTACAAAAAGAAGAGATAAAATTGGTTAAAATTAGTTTTCCTACTATTTTACTGAAAAATCAGCAAGTAAAAAAGGTCCAAATGAGCCTCAGTCCCCTTACTATGTGTCATTTTCCTTGAGGAAGGACTGCATAACACAAATAAACATTAATCATTGCAGGGAAAACCTGATTTTAAATTTCTTCATTTAGACTTTTTTAACCATATCAGTATATGTTATGTCAAGGAAGGTGGACAAATGTGTATACTCTTCTAATATGTGTTATGAGGCAATGAGATCAAAATGGTGTGTTCATAGCTTTGCTCAGCGCACTATTTTTCTCTTGGATTTTGAATGTTTCTTTAAAAATTTCATGGTTTTCATGACTGAAAGAAATACTCTTTGACAAGCTCAATGTTTGTTTTTCGTGCTAAGATAAATCAGTTTCCAGAGCCGTTTCAATCTTTGATCTCCTGGGTGCAATTGAAAACAAAGCCTTCAGAGCATGGCAACCTCATTCAAAGCAAAGGGGGCATTTTCCAATCATACGATGTGCTGAGTTACGTTTAGAAATGTGATGTAGATTCCGGAGAGAAAACGCTATTAGGCCTACTCCTATACAATCTCAGAGGGCAACATTTTATTATCCTAATTTCCCTCTTAGGATTGCTGATGGACATCTGTTATGTAGTAGTGATTGTTCATCATGGTATGTTGTACTTCTAGATTGTACATTATGGATGTGGATTGCATAGTCGATAAGGCAGGCAATCAGTTGATTCCATTAACTTTCAATAAACATGTTGAGTCTCAACAGTCGATGTGTGACTTGACCAAGAAAAGATACAAGGTCATGGATAGGATACAGGTGAAATGTTGCTTTCTTTCATCTGTGCACATGTCAAGCCATGAAGGTAAAGCACAGAAGCAAGGACTATTGTAGAATATATTAATTTACATTATCATGGTCTGTCAGCTCTATCATAATGCTCTAGAGTAGAGCACTGATTGTTCATTCCCAAGACTCATGTTTTCCATAAAAAGCAGAGCATTTAAACACAGTGCAATTTGACATTTTGAGTCTGTTGTCATAACTTAAAACAACAAGCCATGCTAGCTCAAAGGAATTGTGCAACCATCTCACTCAATCCATGGAAGCTGACTCAAAATTTACCAGATACATTCTGTTGGAAGCCACAGTTACAGAATAATAAATAGTAGCAGGCATGTTTTAGCTCAATGTCACTCTAATTACGTCTTAAACAATGGACCATCTGTGATGCTATGTTATAACTGAGTGATGCATGATTAAAAAACTTTCTTCAAATATATTTGAGTCCATGGCACATACTTCTTCATTGGAATCAGGTTTGTTGGCATAGCTCATCTCAGCAAACACTTCAGTATGACTGAGTAAACCCAAATTCAATACAACGAATCAGACAAGTAAATACAAACAAGACCCTGAGCAAACTTGAAGATTACTGTGAACAAAGGACTTTCTGTGAAAAAGTCACTGAACTTGATCAGTCTTAAATTCTATTCAGGGTTGAAGGTTGTTTATATGTATTATTAGCTCTTTATTGCATAATTGAAACCAAGACTTAGTTAATTTGGAATATTTTGACTGTCATGTTACTCATGTAATGATACACACTCTTCACGATAAAATATACATTAAGTGCAACTCATTGTTCCATTTAAGGTGCCATTTCCTCAAGTTATTCTGAACATTATCTGTAACTGTGAATCATAAACATGTGGCCACTCATTTAAATATGGCATTCGTTGTTTCCAAAAAATCACAATTGATTGGAATCAACCTCAAACAAAATGCTTTCGTATCCATCACATTGTTATTGATTTCAACATGGACCACTCAATTCATTTTGTTAAATGTTGTTGAGAAAATCTGTGCCTGCCATAGCTGACATTAAGGCTAAGTAGTTACGAGGACCTTGTGTGACCTTTCTTTGATGTTTTGGGTGCCTTTGTTTCGATTACTTCGCAAAGAGAGATTCTAAATGAGCGATTGATTATGTTTATGTTGCAGATGACATATAACATAGAAACAACTGTATCTTTGATTTTACCTGGCAATTGACGGTGTCTTTTATGCTAAAAATTTTAAATTATATCAGTTTCTGGAAAGCGGCTATACTTATCGTAGGAAGTGATTCTACTTAGAGTAGGTCGGGGCAAGAAGCCCGGGTTAGGTGAGAGGCCCCCCCAGGGTTATATCCAAACTTACATTTTTGGTGCGTTTATCTATTGATAGGATTGAAGCTAGAGGCGTTTTAGGTGACGTCACAAATTTTCAGGGGGGTCGCAGCTGTTCATGAACCATTTAGTAATGTGTACTTTACCTTAAATCTTGATAGAATAGCTAATTAAAATAGAAACAATTTGGCCCGAAATTAAAACAGGGCAAAAAATATTAAAAATAAAAGTATGAACAGAAAAAATTCTGAAATTCAGAAAAAGTGAATAGAATGCCTAAAAAATGATAGAAGAACCCTAAGAAATAACTTTTAGGTTGAATGCGCTCGCAAAAAAAATTGCCATAGGATTATAATAGGGGGGCTTCTTGCCCGATGGGTGGGGTAAGAAGGCCATTTTGATTTTTTTACAAAAATGGCCATAACTCCTTTATTAAAATTGGTAGACATTTGTTTCACTAGTTATTAGTAGAGTAAAGTGATCCCTTCCTGACAGCATAAGCATTCAAATAATCGCCCATAAAAAGTAGGTCAAATCGTACCTCGAAGTTAAGGGGGGGCCGCATGCCCCGACCTACTCTAAGCCAAATAGCGGGGCAGATTTGTCATGAATAGGGAAGTAATAGTGCATTTATACATAGAAGCAAGAAACTTGGCACACATTTGAAAAACGTCTTAAAGAAAATGTTTAGATAGGGAGCCACTTCAGATTTGACGCGGTTGACCCATGGCAGCCATTTTCTGAAATGGCGGATAATTATCTCATTTTCCTGCTTTCTGTGATGTGCCTATACTTTGCAAGTATGAAAACAGTGCTCATTATTCCTTCTACAGATCTAAAAAACATTATCAATTGATTTCTGGATTGAACTGAGGAATTTTAGGGTAGTCAGGGTCCTTTTTGTTAAAACTGTTGAAGAAAATGTATCATTTTCACGGTTTCCCATAGTTTCATGGAATCTCAATTGATTTTAAAACTGACTACATATTTGAATTCCTTGTAAGAAGAGCTTTCAAATGAATGGTCGTATCAATAGTTTCCGTGAATTCTTTGTCAAAATTAAAGAAAAAGCAAAATCTTCAAAAATCATTTATTTTCATTTTTTCCATTTTCGCACCAAGTTTATGAAACCCATTGATGCGGATACTCATTTGAAAGCTCTTCTTACAAGGAATTCAAATATGTAGCTTATTTTGAGATTTATAGAGAATTGGTGTAACCATCCGTAACCGCGAAATCCAGTGTTTCAATCAATATTTCTCACAAAAAGGATTCCAATAAGCCTGAAAATAGACCAAGGCTACGAAAAAATATTAAAGTAATGTACTGAATACTTAGAGAAGCAATAAAAAACAATATTTATGTGTATTCTATTTGTAGGAATAATACAGAAAGCAGCAAAATGGAAGAATTGACCGCCATTTTGGAAAATGGCTGCTAATAGCCACCTAAGCTAAATATGAAGTGGCTCCCTATCCAAATATGTTTGAATAGATGTTTTTTAAGTGTGCACGAAGTTTCATGCTTCTATGTATAAATGCACTATTTTTTTACATACCTGCCCCGCTTAGCACATGAAACAATTTTACAGGTAATTATGTTTTAGAATATATTGTCTGAATGATGATCATTTCTTGTAAGTCTGGTGGTACATCTACTCTCAGCCCTGCCCCCTTTTGGGCTCACAAAGATCCAATCAACCAAACACCAAAGCAATGAAAAGATTGATGAAGCATCAGATTGCGTTTTGCCCACTGCAGAATGTGATCATAGAATTCATTCCCGTCTTCAATGACACCATGCAAGTGCATGTAGTATACACCAATGCCTGAGCAAATCCAGGGAACTATGTCACTCAGGTCAGTCCAGGTCAACTGCAGTGGTCACTGCATTGTAAGACGGCCCCTTCTGTGGTCATCGTTGGGGTGCGGTCTCTCATGGGAGTGCAAAACTGACTTGGGCGGTAAACACAAAAGGCAGACATATGAATTAAATTTACTTCTTCTTACTTTGTCCCAAGTTTGACCATTAATTCATCAATAGAATGCATGAAAGGATAAAAAATAACAAGGCAAAAACCCACCAACAAAAGAGGTAAATTTTAGAGCCCGATTTGCATTCTGCGCTCCTCGTAGCACCAAACATATAATTGGCAAGGGCAACTGGCTCATTCAGTGTCAAGTTGTATTAATGATACATTCCACAAACCCTTCTTGTCAGTGTTGTATCTAGCTTTTCATCTTCAGAGCATAATGCTGATTGAACTTGTCACATGGGTGATGAGAAACAGAAGATAAAATGTAATATTGGAATGATTGCCAGCTATGAGATTACCCAGACATGCAAAGCAAGGAATGTGCAATGGCATATGAACTTTGAAGATGCAAAATGGGAAATATAGTTTAGATATATGTACTAAATATTTTATTTGCAATCATTCTGTTGACAAGAAGCAATGGACTGTATATGTATAACAAGTCTTAGAGAGAAGCGCGAGTCAAGCATAATATGATTATAATAATCATTGTTATATTTCACGATATAGCAAAATCATATGCTTCAGGCCTACCTAATACCAAAGTAAAAAGAATCTCGAGCAATTTCTTTCAGAAAACGTAAGCCCTTACAAGGGGTACAACTCCAAAATCTTAGTTCAATAAGTTTTTCTAATAGTCAACTGACAAGAAGGCTACCACACATCTCTATTTCCGCCAATTTCCTGAAGACCTGGAAAGAATAGTCTTGCGAAACAAATGCCTGACAGTGGAAATCAATACAGATTTGCCTAAATAAACTAAAAGCTTAAGGTTGGATACAATGCACACAGAAAAAAACTTTGTTTTTTTGTGGTTTTCTATATAATCATTTGAATGTATAAAGAACCAAAGGGATAAAACGTGTTAATTATGGTTTGTTAAAAAATCTAATGATTCATTAAAAACCAGTTTGGTTAACAAGGGTTTATTGGGGTTTTATAAAAAATCACTTGGATATTTACAAAACCAGTAATCATTAAAATGGTTTTATTGCAAACCAAATGAATACTTAAAACACCATGTGTCCTGGTTCATTGATCTTTAACAGCTTCACAGCTTCACATTTAAGGATATCAACACTTAATCTGGCAAGTGTGTGTTTGACATTGTTACAGCTTGTTTAAGGCTAATCACAAGGTAATTTTGTCAGACTTAAGACACAATTCTATACCTTTTTGTGAGAGTCAGTCAGATGGTGCAGTGACCAGGTCTGATTGATTTGTTCAATAAACATGTTAAATGAAGAGGCAAGCACATCCTGGTTTATCATCAGTTCCAAGGTAGGAATTGTATGATTAATTTTCTTTTATTTTATGAGCTGCATGAGAACATTCGCTAACATTTATTGGACAAAAAAGTCACTTTATTTTGTAGTGAAATCTTTGTTCATATAGTGTGCACATTTTTAAAAACCTATTAGTCGCTGGTGATCAATTATCTTAAGGCAGTATGGATTATATAGTTTTTGATCATCATCCGGAAATCAAAATGGAAACAATTTTTATAATTGACATTTAAAGCTACAGTAAATCTCTCAGGTTACAGTTTGTGGTGTGTACTGTACATGATGTAGTTTAATCATATTATTTCATTGGCCAATGCATTATATCTATAGTTTATCATACAAGACTCAAGATTTTTAGGCAAAAAGGTGTTCACTATTCACCTATGAATATGGATAACTTAAATGGGATATTCCGTGTAATTTGATGCATGATATTACTCTTATCTAACCACCTCAAAAAAGACAATATGACAGCAAAGCTTATGCAATATAAATGATTATTATTATAGGCTATTTTCCAAGGTTGCTTATGAAAAATAGTTAGAATTTCATTCCTTTCCCTGCAGGGAGACATCAGCTGATTTCACAGAAATTGTCTTGACATCTGTCTGACGTCAGGTTTTTTTAATACTCAGTAATAATTGTATTCAGAGTGTGCCTTACTATTAAATTATTTCTGTTTCAGCTTTTACATGAATTTAAGCTCATCCAACCAGTGGAACTGGATGAGCTTATCGCCTGAACAGCTCTGGATAGGTCTCAGGAATCATCCCTGAAAAAACTCTTCTCAGACCCGGATTGGTGATGCCCTTGAGGCAGACGAGTGAAAAGGTGGGTCTCTGTTTCTGTGCACTGTTTCATGTTATCTTTCTATTAATACTTAGATGAAGGGCATCGCGTGTCACAAATTCTTTGTTTAGCTTTATTATGTAGTTAGCAAAGATGCACATATCATCATGAGCAAATGACAGCTGTTTTGTATTTGAGCTCTCCTTCCTGGCTTTTTAGAGATTATAATAAAGCCAATGGATTGACTGCCATGAAATATGCCATAAAAAATTTGAAATTAAACCTGCTGTATATGGCCAAAATTATGAAATGTTGTGAAGATTGTTTCAGAATCAGACAAGAAGTTAAAACTCATTGTTTCATTCTGTTCATGAAACCAATGCAATAGACACTGCGTAATATTATGCTTATGAACTTATGAAAGTAACATGATAATTTCTTGTATTTTCAGGAAGCCAAGTGCTCAACAGCAAACCTTGAAGAATTGTGGTCTATCTCAAAGCCCATTGGACACACGTCAGCGACCATCAGCATTCCAGATGATAATAGTGTGGGCCTTTCCCTGGTTCTTTCTTGCGTTAATGCTTGTTACCAGGTGTACGACATCCGGTGTTCACCAACATTTAGAAGATCATTTTCACGTTTATGGACTATTACATTGCCTTCTTCATGGACTATTACATCAACAAATGTATCATATCAGCGTGTTTATATATCTAAATATGAAATTATGTATTTGATTTGTTTTTTTAAGTGTTTTGTGGTTTCCTGTAGTTTATATTTGAATATTTGAATAGCAGTTATACACTTGTTATTTCTTCCGACATTTATATGTATATTTTTATGCACGCTAATTTCTAGTCAGGAGCCATTTTCAGGAATTCAAAGTGGTTGAGGCATTTTAGAGTAGAAATGGGCATCCACCTGAAATAAGTCAATTTGAGTATGCTGATTTCGAATTTTGAGGATGCCCCCTCGTATCTCCACTATTAAGCTCTCAAAATGGCCGAAAACAATATGGCCACCAAAATTACTTCATTCAAGCATAATTTGGCCCCTAATTGCACTAGACAGGTGATCTTTCAGTATTTTTCTATGTTTTAGCACATGAGGAATCTAATAAGAATATTTCCAAATGTCCCAGAGCAATATTTCATTAATAATCACACCTTATAATGACAACAAACAATATGGCCACCAAAATTACTTCATTCGAGCATAACTTGGCCCCTAATTGCTCTAGAGAGGTGATCTTTGAGTCTTTTTATATGTTTTAGCACATGAGGAATCTAATAAGAATGTTTCCAAATGTCCCAGAGCAATATTTCATTAATAATCACACCTTATAATGACCAAAAACAATATGGCCGCCAAAATTACTTCATTCAAGCATAACTTGGCCCCTAATTTCTCTAGAGAGGTGATCTTTAAGTCTTTTTCTATGTTTTGGCACATGAGGAATCTAATAAGAATGTTTCCAAATGCACTAGAACAATATTTAATTAATAATCATACCTTAAAATTACCAAAAACACTATGGTCGCCAAAATTTACATGTACTTTTTCTTCATAGATGTAGGCTTGATAAAGTAACCACCAAATCAAAACTCTTTTGAACTGTACAAAAATTACCACCACAAGCAGGGTGGCATAGTGTTTAATTTATTATCCAATTGTAGTGGTAAATGTTCTTAATTCCATTTAAATCTTCGGTAGAACTTAAGAAGCATGAGAAAAGAAAAATCGCTGGGCGTGTTCTCAGACTGACATTTGGTTATCTTTTGTATCAGAAGCAAGGACCAGATCATACTCTTAACTTAAAGGGGTATGTTAAGTGGACCTGCTGGAGCCTTTATTTTGATGCCTGAAATACATCATTCATATGAAGTTAATTGTTCAGGTATTGCCTATGACTTTTGCAACTGTCAGTGCATGACAACTTTGATTTACGGCAGCCACATCGAAGTGTAGAGCTGTAAACATCTGTCTGGAACAGGTTCAAGTGTGCAAAGAACAGGCTTCAGTAAATTCTGATCTTTTATCCAACCACTTTCAATTGGAGGTACAATTTCAGGACATGGCTCCGATGCTTTTAGCCACACTATGCTTCGATAATGAGCCATCATAATATGGAACTTAAGGGCATCTGATGTTGCGGGCAATTGTTCTGCCTTGTGTCCTCTCCTAAACATCACTGACCTTGCTTCATCTATGGTGGTGGAATCAGTTTTGTATACTTTGCAAATGAACAACTCACAATCTTCCAGCGACTTTGTGGTCAATGAACCTCTCCCAAGATCAGAAAGCTTGGAATTTTCAAGTAAAATGCCAAAGGCAGTTCTCTTGCTATGTCCTGCCAGAAATGATGTGGAGTCAAAGCAAGTGAGGGCATGGAAGGACAACAGAGAAAGAGCAGTGCCTGGTTGCAAGTTCCATCATTGGACAACGGCATTAACAGGAATAAAATTTGGCTTTTTGCTGGGTCAAGCCTTCATCCAGATTGTGGCCAACAAACATCAAGAAGACATCAGTCCTCCAGACTACAAAAGAGGAGGTATCTTTGTGGTTGCAATGGACCAACAAAGTGTGTCACCGTCCTCATGGGTAGCCATAAGATCATGCAGATCCACATCTGATATGCAGAGAATATCTGTTGCCTCAACGAAACCACCAGAGGTTATGACTACTTTGTCGTCTGGAGCCTTCTCCACCAAGGCATAGGACAGTAATTTGGCAAGATCAGCCTTGTTTGCAGAATTGGAAAGAAAAACTTGCCATTTTTGTGGTAAAGTAAACTAGGATTTTATATTATTAGTCTAGGAATTAGATACCTTTTTTGCCATTTGCTTGTCATCTCTTCTATTGAAAAGTCTTCATACCAGTCAAACATCACGTCAATGTGCTTGAAGCGATGTCCATGTATCCAAACACTAGGCCTATATTCATAAACAAACAGTGACCAAAAGTGCTAAATGCTTGATCCTCTGGTTTTCCAATTGTTACAACTAATGCCTGTCCATCAATGAGCATAGTGGTGGTTTAGATTCATGAGGTAACAGAATGATATTCTTTGCCACAGATCAGATGTGGATCTGCATGATCGTTAGGCTACCCATGAGGAAGTTGACTCACTTTGTTGATCCATTGCAACCACACTGATTCCTCCTCACTTGTTGTCTGAAGGAGGAATACTGATGTCTTCTTGATGCTTGTTGCCCACAATCACCCAATCAACAAAGTCTTGATGAAGGCTGCAACCAGCAAAAAGCCAAAGTTCATCTCTGTAAATGCCGTTGTCCAAGGATGGAACTTGCAACCAGACATGGCTCTGTCTCCGTTGTCTTTCCATGCCCTCACTGGCTTTGACTCCACATCATTTCTGGCTGGACCTAGCAAGAGAACTGCCTTTGGCATTTTACCTGAAAAGGCTGAATACTTGCCCCCAACATCAAATGCCTTCAGTTCAATATTATGATGGCCCAACATCGAAGCCTGATGTGGCTGAGAGCTTTGGGGTTATTTCCTGAAATTGCACTTCCAACTAAAAGTGGATGGATAAAAGTGTTAAAAAACACACTTGAACCTGTTCCTGACAGATTTTTACAGCTTGTAAGCTGCAGCTGCCAGAAAAAGTTCTCTACAGTTCAATGTTGCGGCTGTAAATAGTTGCCATGCACTGACAGTTGCAAATGTCAATTTAACTTCAAATGAATGATGCATTCCAGGAATCAAAGATAAAGGCTCCAGCAGGTTCATTAAACATACCCCTTTAAGTTAAGAGTAGGATCAGGTCATTGCTTCTGGTACAAAAGATTACCAAATGTCAGTCTGAGAACATCCGGAGATTTTTCTCTTCTCATGCTTCTCACGGTCTATGAAGTATTTCAGATAACCAAGTTAATTGGAATTAAGAACATTCACTACCTCAATTGCATAATAAATTAACCTCTATGCTACCCTGCTGGTGGTGGTAATTTGTGAGCAGTACAACAGAGTTTTGATTTGCATGTTACTTTATCAAGGCTACAACTTTGAAGAAAAAGTACATGTAATTTTATGTGACCATCTTGTTTTTGGTAATTTTAAGGTTTCTTGATAAACCACTAAAGGTTTTATATCATTCCAAAGGGGATTTTAAGATGGTGGTTTTTTAAACATCCACATCAAGAGGGTTTTTAAAAAAGTGGTTTTATACTGGTGACAAGCCAAAAAACCACATATGGATGTTTGTGTAACCTTTTTTTCTGAGTGTGTGGTGAGGCATTTGACTGCAAAGGCTTGGTCAGTTTAAGCTGTTAAGTTTGATATACAATCTTTTTGCACTAGTTATCAAGCTATTGCACTTTTTCTGTGGTCTCAGTTTCATATCTAATCAGAATTAGATAATTGACTCAAGACATTTTTTTTATCTTTAACTGATTAAGTATTAGTCACTATGGCCTTCTTGGCCCAATTATGGGGTCAGCAGCTCACAGGATAAGGTAAACATGGGAAGTATTTTGAAAAAAAATATGACAAATCCTTTTGAGTACAATGTATTGACATTTTTCTATGAGTATGATGAACTGGTCTAGGCTTTGTGCAATGGACCAAAAGCAACAAAATAAATATTCAAAAAGTAAAAAACACTTTTTTTATATATTACAATTGGGTGCTTCTTCTACTCTTTAAAAAAAGAGATGGTACTATCACTTAAAACTTTTAATTCATTTGTAACAATATGTTATTAAGACAAAAATCTGATGTCTGATAATCAAATACTTAATTGCACTTCCACACATTCAATGGCAAATTTATAATTTTGTAAGACCAACTGAAAGTCCAAATTATTTCACCATTTCGATCAAGTGTACATGTGGATCAGCTTATCCTTGTCAGAAGCTAGTTGACATACCTTTTAGCCATTGACCTGTGTTGTCATACAAGGTGGCCTGCTGGTGTCGAGGCCACTGGACGTTTCTGTTGCTGAAAGATTACTAGATTGTGATCTAAACATCTGCAGGAGGCAGCATCACACATTGAATGTCTGGCTCACTTTTTTGCTAATTTTTATTATGCTTCTTTTCCTTTAGGCCAAACATATCTGATTTTTAGCTCCTCAAATCGACCAAATCAACAGGTGTTCTACCTGTGGAAAAAATGGCTTACCATAATTTGTTGTTGAATATACTTGGTGAAAATTTGATATTTTGTGGGTTTCTTTTTTGTCAAACCGACTGAACCCAGTAAATGTGCCTGAATTAAATTGATAAAAAAAACTAAAAAATTAATTATGTCTGACCTGATATTTATAAGGAACACTGTTATAGTATTCCAAGAAAAATAGGTTCAATTTGTCATGCAACTTCAACACACCACCCTTTTCTCCATACACAATCATTTTGCTTTCTGAATTTTCTGTACTGTTACCGAAAGGCAGAAGCATTTGCCATGTTCATGCAGGACCCGAGCGATGCATTACGATAAGTGTCAACTTCTGAGAAGAAACAAGGAAGACAATGGAGGTCATGCAATGGAGGCAAATGGCTATCACATAACATTAACAATAGCTGCCATGCCACACTTCTCCAGATATCATGCAATTATTCTGCCAAGTAAATTTGTGAAGTAATAACTTTCTTAACAATGCTATTGTTCGCATACATGTTATTCTGCGAGATATCAATTTTCTGCTAAAACTTCTCACATACAATTGGTGTTCTTTGTACATATGTGCAGCATGGATTTAGATTACGAAAGTGAAATACGATCATGCATATTATAAAAATAAGACAAGAAAACTCAGCAGAGCTGAAGTGCAGAGCGAATAAGAGAAGGTATTCCCATTGTGAGTGTTGATCAATTCTTCAAATAATTTAATGGTATGCACTATTGTGTTTGCATTCACACATGTATTGTCACATCACTCTGTCTCAACTACACATCCAAATAATAGTCAGCTACAGGCTCTGTTGCCATGATATAATTCCTCAGACCATTTTCCACATTGTATAAAGGCTATGAAGTGAATCGGTTTTCTTGTAAAATGTAAATCTCTGTCTGAAAGTATCAATTTCCTTGTAATATTTTTTTTGAGATTTAAGGGCAATATGAGACAACTATTCCAAAGATACCAAAAGTATCTTGTGGTAGAACGTCTAATACATATAAAAAACTGTAATGTTGAACTCAATTTTATTGATGCAGACAATTGTGTAATGAACTTTGTTTTGAAAACTGTAATGTTAAACTCAATTTTATTGATGCAGACAATTGTGTAATGAACTTTGTTTTGCATGCTCCTGTAACATGTTTCGCATGTCTGAAATAAACCGTTTGTAAGGCTCAGTGTTTGTTTTTCATGCTAAAAAGAAATTACTTCTAAGAGCTATCTCATCTTTGATCTCCTGGGTGCAATTTAAAACAAAGCCGCCAGAGCAGCACAATCTCAGTGCATCCTGTTCAAAGCAACAAGCACTAGCCAATCATTCTGATGTGCTGAATTAAATTGATACAATTTAATGTGATATAGTAGATTCCTGTGAAAAAGTATTATTCTTTCCCGCCTTGAGCAGGCATAATTTAAATTGCTCTGATTTACTCATTAAGATGGCCGATTGATATTAATTAAATGCAGCATTGATTGTGCATTATTGCATCCTGTATTTTCAGAATGTACTTTTTAGATGCAGATATATTTGGCTACACTAAAACCGACTTATATGAAGATCATGACAAGGCAATAATTTTTTAAAATTTTTCAATTGACATTTCACGCAAGCCAGATTTTTTTTTCGTAATTTGCACAAGCTAGTTTTTTTTATATATTATAATTATGAATATACTTTTACAGATGTATCCCAGTATGCATGATAAGTGCATGCCTGATCAGATCAAGGGCAGATTGAACCATATATATAAAGGCTACACACTATCTATCAAATTTAGGCAGATAGATCCTAGTTTTATGATCACGGTTCTTGCCGTATAGTGGATAATATAATTGTCATAACGTTTAAACTACAAACACTTAAAATTCCATCAAGGAAGATGCAACAACCTTTGCAGAATGGTTGATATTCACACATTTGTCATACTTAATGAAATTAGATATAAATAATTTGCAACTTCTAACAGTTCAGAGACAATCTGTAAAGTCAAAATAGTGCAATGTATGATCAAAACTTTTCTGGCAATGAGTTCTCTTGATTTGCGCAAATGTTAGCCTTCATGGCACACAAAACTTTCTCTGAATGAGATTTGTTGGCATAGTTCATCTCAGCAAATACTTCGGTGTGACTGAGTAAACCCCAATTCAATAGAACAAATCAGAAAAGAAAATACAAACAAGGCCCTGAGCAAACTTGAAGATTATTGTGAACAGAGGACCTTCTTCAGGGCTGGCCAAAAATCTCTCAGATATGAAGTAAATTTAGGTCCGAGATATTTTCAAGTATACGACTTCTTATATAATAAGCATTTTTTATAGTTCTTAAATTATCCCTTGTGTTAATAAGAAACATATGGTTGGTCATAATACAATGAAACATGAAATGCATTGCATTGTTTAGCTTCCTGAGACACATTAATTCCTGGCTTCATTGTATCATGTAATCCATAGAAAAAAGATTATCGCAAATAAGATTTTTACCATTCTTATAATGCAAGCAATACATTCCATTGGGAATACAATGAATTTTAACTGCTGGCAGACTTTTCTGCAGGATCCAGATTTGATGTTTACCATAGGGAACAAGGTGGTTAGACACATTGGTCTGACACTGCAGGAACCACTACATGCATAAACATGTTTTCTTCATTATTTTCAATTACTTGATTCAAACTTAACAAAATTGAAGTGGAATGAAAATGTGTTCAGCTTTCTGAAAATTATGCTGAAGGGATATGAATTTGCTTGACATAGTCGGAAAAGAATAAAAATTATATATAGTAATATTATCATCACATACACACAGTATGCAATTTCATCTTGATCTGATGATCTTTCAATAGGCTTTTTAACCATTATAACCCCATATTACTCTCATACAATATTTTGTTTATATTTGTATAGAGCTTAGATGTCATATGGACTCTCTTTTAATTTTGTCCCTACCTATCCCTAACAAATTTTCTGGTTAGTGTATCTGCTGCGTATATATTTATTTTGTCAGTGTCTCTCTAACTTCATTGCCTTATCTCTCTGTGTGTGTCTAGCAGAACCTGCTGTCCGTCCCATCCCTTGTGAAACTCACCAAGATCCAATCAACAAAACACCAAAGCATTGAAAAGATTGATGAAGCATCAGATTGCATTTTGCCTACTACAGCCTTCCAGAACATGGAGGCATAGAACTTAATTCTATCTTCAATGACACAATGCAAGTGAGTGAAGGACTGGCGGTAGTACATTGCAATGCCAGAGAGAATGCATGTAACTGTGTCACCCAGGTCTTTCTGGGTTCAGCAGCATCTTCAATGGTTTAATTATTAAGAAGGTAAATATAGAAAAAAGGTTGTCAATACGTTAGGATACAATTTAAAGTGTACTTTATAGGATATCAAGGAAACCCAGATTAAATCATCTCTGCTCATACCTTATCATTTTAATCGAGAATTATGTATGAAATGAATGCATTTTAATTGAGAATTATGTATTAAATGAGGTGCATAATCCTATAATATTGTGTATTTCATTATTGTTTCGCCATTTCAAATGAAAAAATTTTCCAGCGATTGTATGCTTTATCCCAATGTTATACAACTGGCAAACTTGAAAAAAGAAGTAGCTCATTCTGCATCAAGTTGCAATAATGAGACATTCCCCACACCCTTCCTGTAAAACAGTTTGCAGTTTTTCATTCTCAAAAGCATATTGCTGATTGTTTTTGTCACATGTGAAGAAGAACGATGCAAATCGGAAGCAAAACAGAGGATGAAATGTAATATCAGTGTCCAGCTATGACATTCACCAGAACCAGCAAAGATGTCCTAGCAGATGAAATTGCATGATGTACAAGAAGAAATCATACCGGTATATATAGATGAAGATTTCAGGAATTGCAGGTTTGAGAAATGAAACTTATTATCCGTTTAGCACTCCAGCACAGCCTCCAATGACTTAAGCAAACTACTCTCGAGATTGAACCAATCAGCACAATTTCATGGGATTTATTCAAGAATAAGCACAGCGTCGCGCATTCACAGTAGCGCTAATAGTAATGTTTGAAAATAAAATGACGCATATATTCATTATGCCAACACAACATGTAGCATCACAATCTCCTTCATAACTTGCCAGGGACAATGAATATAGGCTTTAATAGATGGCAGTGTTACATCAATTTTATAACATGATCAATCTTTTGAAACTATCACAGGGTTGATTACAATTAATGTTGTCAGGAACAAAATCAATATTGTAAGTGCCCTTATCGACTATATATAAAGCCCGCAAGCTTAGTCTTGTGAGAAATGACCTGAAATTCCTTCAAGCCATTGACCTGTAACATCACCTCTCAGGGGTTAGCCCATGCCAAGAGCAAAGGAACCCTTAGTTGCTCATAGGCTTGTTAGTTTGTGTGCTAGACAACTGCAAGAGACAGCACCACACAAAGACATCTGGTTCAATTCAGGATGTTGCTACACATCGGCTATTTTGTATTTGTTAGATATATGGCATCCAGTCCAAACGAAAACCAAAAACTGAAAACTCTTACATTCAATGAGCTATGGATGTGACGCCTCGAGTAGAAGTCATGTTGTCCTATGTCAATGTGACTATTTTTTGGCAAAATAATGTTTGAATTGACGAGGACATTCTTCTGCTCAGCTGAATAAGTATTTAATGATATCGGCTGAATATGATTTTGATGTTTTAAGTATGAGTGTCCAACGATCCGTAAACCAAGATATCAGTTGTGGCAACCATATACCACATATAGGTAGGTTATTTCTCAACCATTTGCTGGTTCTGACAAGCAATTTTCTTTTACCAAATTTAGGACTAGCATGAATAGTTTTAAGTGTTAACCTTTTTTTAGAGTGAGATAAATACCAGGTATCTTTACTTATATGGATAATAGAAATGCTGTAGCTTTCTATTGCCGCAATACTTCAACAGTATCTGACTTACGCATGAGGAAGTGAGTGATGCACTTTTGGAATTGAATATTCACCTCACATAACTACACACGCTATGTTAAGTGAATCCAACAAGCCGGATACAGGAAGTTTCACTGATCCCACGCATGTGAACTGAATATCATCAGGCAATTACAGCATCACTCTACAGCAAACCTATTTCATATAATGTTGTAATGCAAGATCTTGCTTGGGAAAGACAATCTGTATCCCTTAATTATGAGGCTTCTGTTTTCGAATTTTTGTTTAGCATCCTTCTGGATTAATTGGAAGTAGGTGTGGATACTAGGTACTACAACATGCTTTTTATTTAACCATACCCAGTGAAAGAGTGTTACAAAATCAGTTATAAACATTCTTTCCTCGCACTTACAGGCTATCTATCAGCCTGGCTATAATATCCTTTTTTTTTCGTTGATGCTCATGACTGTTCAAAAAGCTGGAAATAACATCATTAATTATTATCGACATTTTCAGCTGTGGACAGAATCTTATAATAGCTCAGCTGGTAGCACTACAGAAGATGGACTTCCAATCATTGGGTCCAGGGTTTGTGTTTGTGTTCAGCAGTGGCCAGGTTACCTGCAACTAACATTGACACCATCTTAAATTAACCTTTTCCTCACTGCTATAATCTGTATCCTCCTTCCCTATGCATACAAATTGCATAGATACTGGACAAAAAGTCTCCAAAGGCCCATCCATCCAACTATGACATGACTGCATCTGCTTTGTTTCAACTCTTTGCTTTACAGTGTTTGTCATCGCCATTAGGCCTATCCTTCTAAAAATAACAAGAAACTTCAGGAGATGTCGTGGAGAATGAAATTAGCCAATTTCCTTTTTGTTATGTGGAATCTAATCTTCTCAAATAACCACCATGTCTATTTAATAATCAAATAAAAAGAAAAATAACATCTGAAATTGAAAAATTTGGTAATTACATTTATCATCTAAAAATTGAATTAAAACAGATTTAGTTTCAACTGAAATTTCAGTCGGATTGCTCATGTCTTCTTCAACATCTAAGCCCCTAATAAGGATGACATTTCATATACCGTAGAACGGGGTGACTTTGAACAGTTCAGGATGACTTTGAACGCTTTTCTGACAAAGATTGATCCTCTGTGAATGCAAAATTAGATAAGATACTGGATGCTTATATACAAGGGGAGCTTATTTAATTTTTGGATTCACAGAGGATCAATCTTTGTCAGAAAAGCGTTCAAAGTCACCCTTGACTGTTCAAAGTCACCCCGTTCTACGGTAATAATAATAATCAGATAAAGTAATTGAAGAAAGGCTAATAAAGGATTTATCCATTGGGCTAAAAATAACTTTAAACCTTGCAGTAAATATGTCAAATTCAAATTATATAAAATAAGTCATGCTGTAGATCATTATAAGGGGGTGGGGTGTTCTCTTGTATTTATTTGCACAAAACATTTGTTTTATTCAATATTCTTTTATCCGAACAGTTGTCTAAGAAAGTATAATTTATCCTTTCCTTCATCGCAATATTTTTGTAACTAATTCATGATGTTTGTCCAACCAAAAGGCATCTGATGTATTTAGCATAACCGATAACTGTGACAATGGTATTTTGGGGCCATTTACATTATGTGTAAGTCAGGTTGATGGAATTTCCAGAAAGTATTAATACTGAGAAATGGACGCAAAATACAAAGGCTAACAATCCTACATCAGAGTCTATCCTGTCTATAGCCACTCACCCAACAAGGCTGAACTTTCCCAGTCTGCTCACCCCGGGAACTCACTTTAGTCCGAGTAAATGGAGGCGGGTTGTTTCCAGTATTCTATACTGGGGCAACTGAAAGACCCTGGGCATCCCTGAATTAATAGGGTATGTGCCAAACTCCCAGTATTCTCATCTCATCATCATACAGCGGTCGCCTGCCTCGATATAGCCCACTAAGGTGCTGCAAAGGCGTAAAACACAAACAAACAAACAAACTTGCTCAGTCTGATTCAAGTTGTATCAATGAGACATTTCCCACACCCTCCTTGTCAAACAGATTTGTGGGCCGCTTTTCATTCTCAACAGCATATCGCTGATTGTTTTTGTCACATGTGGAGCAGCAAGCAGCAAATATGATGCAAACCAGAGAATGAAATGCAATATTAGTTTCCAGCTCTGACATTCACCAGATATATGAAAAGTCAGCAAAAATATGCTAGCAGATGAACTTGGATGATGTAGAATGGGAAAATGTACAAAAAAGGATTGGTTTATAGAGAAACTAGCAGGAATTGGAAGTTGGACAAAGGAACCCTTTGACATTTATTCAGTTACAACTGATTCGGCTATTACACAATATGCCAAGAGCAACAAGAATGTTCCTTCAGAGTATGTAATTTGACTCTATATGTTCAACCTTATACCTCATATTCCCCAAAACAATTTCTCTGCAAAAGACAATACTGTTGTGTTTGTGGAAGGGACTGAAAATTCTCACATTACAGAAGGAACAAGACTTTCCAATTGGCAATATCTGTTCGACGCTGTCAAAGTCAGTTGCATCAAAGAATGCTCCAGACAATACCTGCCTGCCTGACCACTTCACAAGTCATTCATAAACATATAAATTATAAGAAAAAGAAAGTAGTATAAAAAATGTGATTAAGGTGATCAAAGCCCAAGCAAAACGATGAACTTTTCGTTATTGGATAGAATTATTTCGTAAAACTGTGCAAAATAGATAACTGACACAACCAGAAATTGTTACTATTTCTCATAGCAGCCCATTCGAAATGTGATGAAAACAATTTTAATATCTAACCTGATTTAATGGTTCATCCAGACATGCAGAAAGCTCACTAAGGACCAAGGCACAACATTACTGATACCAAAATACCACCACGTTCATGATCAATATTGACTGTCACAGGGTTGATTACAATTAATGTTGTTCGGAACAAAATCTTTATTGTAAGGGCCCTTATCGACTATCTATAGAACCCACATGCTTAGTCTTGTCAGAAATGACCTGACATGCCTTTAAGCCATTGACCTATAACATCACTGCAGAGGGGTCTGCCCTTGCTGAGAGCAAAGGAACTCTAAGTTGAGAAATGCTGCTTGTCTGTGCACTAGACATCTGCAAGATACATTTTGTCTGGTTCAATTCAGGATTCAGGATGTTGCAATGTCCTTTGTCAACCAGACCAAATTTGTGCAAGCCAATATTTGTATTGACGAGAACAATCTTCTATCTTGCAAAATGAATATTATTTAATGAAATAATATTTGTGTTAAATATATGGTTGATATCAGTGTCAAACAAATCAGAATGGTAAACCGAAAACCAAGATATTGGTTGTAATGTCCATGTACTGGTTGTTTCTCAACCATTATCTGGTTCTGGAAAGCAATTTCCTTTACCTAGTTTAGGATTAACATAAATGTTCATGTTAATCCATTATCTCAGACCGAGATAAGTTCTAGACATCTTTACTTATGTATGGATAACAGCTATATGACAGCTTTCTATTCGCACAGTATTGTAACAGTATCCCATTTACACTTGAGGAAGTTGGTGACACACTTTTGAAATTAAATATTCTCCTCACACAACTACACACATCATGCAAAGTGAATCCAACAAGCCGGATACAGGAAGTTGCACTGATCCCACAAATGTGAACTGAATATTGGACCTTCAACAGTATCATTCTATGGCAAACAGATTTCATAGAGGTTGTAACGCTGGATCTTGCTTTGGAGTGATGATGTGTATTTCTAAAATATGATGCTGCTGATTTCAAATTATATTTAGTGTATTCCAGGATTAACCTAAAACATGAGTGGACACTGAGTATTACAATGCTATTTCTTTGAATCATACCCAGCAAAGTAATAATACAAAAAATATTTAAAAACAACCATCCCATTCACTTACAGGTTATCTAATATAATTCACATTTTCTACATTGCTCAATGGTGTCAAACCATGACACGACTACTTCTGTCTGGTTTCAACCATTTTCTTTATGTTAACATGTCATGAGCCAATATTATATAATTATTCTAACAAAAATAACAAGCGACTTCGGGAAAAGTCGTAGAGAATGAAATTAGCCCACTTCCTTTTTGTTATGTGGAATCAAATCTTCTCAATTAACGACCACGTCTATTTAATAATCCAGAATGAAGTAAAGAGAAAAACAATATCTGAAGAGGAAAATATGCTTATTTAATTCATCAACTGAATATTGAATTTAAGAAGAGAATTTGCTTCACCTGAAATTTCAACAGGATTACTAGTGTTTTCTTTAAGATAGGAGCCCTTGCTAAGGACAACATTACACAATAATGATAATTTGATATAATATTCAAAGATGGATGTATAGATAGACATAGAGATAGATATATGGTAAGTGCAGCCCAGTTCTGAGCGCTCACAAAGGTTGATTGATGAGATAGGAGAGAGAGCAATTAGGCAAAAGGGTAGTTTCAATTAAATGTATTGACAGAGCGTCACTCAATTGACACAAAATTGCAGTTTTATATGTGCTAATTACAGGGGGGTCAAGAAAAAACTTTACAGTCTTTGGCGTATGCGGCACAACTGCATGAAGTTCAGGTAGGGATCTCAGTAATATGTTTCTACTCTTGGATCTAAGTTTGATAAGGCGTTACGACAGGAGGCACATTTTGAAAAACTGTGGTAGCTTGCAATTTCTATCAACCTTCTTCTCTTTCAAGCTCCCTACACTAGCAATTGTGCGGCGTACGAATTACGTACGTAAATTCTACGTACGAAACTCACAAAAAAGAGCCGATCCGTAGAACGTACGTACATTTTCGTACGAATTTCGTACGAATTCATAAAAATTTCACACAGGCACTTTTCAGTTACTTTTGCCATTTTAGTGCAATATGGTTATCATAAATGATTTAAGATTAAATTTTGTTTTGGCGTATGTGAAAAAAAGTAGCAAAAAAATCAAGTTAACCGCCCAAAAACCAACTTAATACGTATGAAATCCATACGAAAATTTACGTATGTTTTACGTACGTAAATTTTCGTACGTAATTCATGCGTGAAAACAACTGATTTACGTACGAAATACGCAAGAAAGAGCAACGTACGTTTTACGTACGCTGCACAATTGGCCATGTACATGAATGAGTTTCAATTGAAAGAGCTGAAATCCTTGGCCCAGACTCCCCTCAAGAATTCTTGGTTACTGTAAGAATATGAAAGCAATGGTACAACGTTTGAATTGATGGCAATGCCTTGCATTTGGGACAGCAAAATGTGTGAAAATGCCTTTTTTTCTGCAAAATCAGAGCTCAAGTTCACCCAACAAGGCCCAGGGGAACGTACTACAGACAATATATTGCCATGACTATCCTCTTTACATTAGAAAAGGTTGGAAAGTAATTAGAGACAAATTTATAGAACTAAGCCACGGAAAGTTCTTTCTTGACCACCCTGTATGGCTTCATCTCTAATTTGATGTCAGAACAAGGCAATCGGCCACTTCACTGGTCCATTAATCTCATATAAAAAGAAATGCCACTTAAAAAGTTAGGTAACAGGTTATTGTAATCAATGCAATGGATTGTGAGTCTTGCCAACTCACCAGTCATTAATAAATCAGAATTTTCAGGTACCTGTTCAACAACATCAATCACCTAGTTGAAAGGCTCAGGGGATTTCAACAGTTCCTTTTGCTCTGATATGCCACCTACGAATAAATTCAGAACTACAGATAGAGAATGACCTATTACCACTTTAAGGATCAGAAATCTTGTTTGTTCAGAAACAGGTAAACTAATCCAAAATGCGAAACGGAAATACCAAGACAGAGTCATTTATATATCACACTTTGCAATTCAGCTATATCACAGATCTTTTACACTTAATGATAAATTCTTTATCCATTCAGAAATTATTACTGAAGCAGCTCAATCATTTCTGGAAATTAATTGATTTTGTGAGATGGAAGATGAACTTGTTTGACCTTTACGCAATATTCCAAGAGCTACAACAATGTTCCTTTGAGGTCTGTCATTTGATTCTGTATATTCAGCCTGATACCTTATATGCCCCAAACAATTCCTATGCAAAATCCTTTTGTATTTGTGCAAGGGAATGAAATTTCTCACATTACAAAAGGAACAAGACTTTCCAATTGCCAATCTTTCTTACAGAATGGCACAGTCTGTTGCACCAAACAATGCTCAGGGCAATATCTGCTTGCCTGAACACTTTGCAAACTTTACAATTTATAAAGTATTGCATATTGCCACTCAAACGGGTATTTGAAGAAAAAGAAAAGAGTTCATTTCGACATTGCAATAAAGGTGACCCAAGCCTGTGCAAAATAACCTTTTCATTATGGGATTGAAGAAATTCATCATGCTGTCAAAAAAATCAGACTGATTCAATCACAGTAATCCATTTTGCCTCACAATTATGTTCGTTGAGGTATATCTTATGTTTCAAAAACTTGATGTCAGTTTAACCAACAGCCAGGTCCAAACGTGATATTAAATATTCTGATGTCTAAGTTGATTTAATGACTCATCTTGACAACATTAATTGCGAATTTTCACAAAGGACCAACACACAATTAATATCATACTCATACTGGAAAATCAACACTTTCCCAACCGCATGTAAACATCAGACACTTGGAGCCCAAATGCTACAGTCGTCCCTGCATAATTTTAACACTGAATCATTTTAAACATGGATCTGCTCTCAATTTGTCAAGTCTAATATTCATTAAGCATGTACTACTACTGCATGATCATCTCTTAACTTGCCAGGTATATTGCAAATTGGCTGTAGCCATGGTGTTGTATAGTTTTCATAACATGATCAATCTTGGCTGTCACAGGGTTGATAACAATTGATGTGTTCAGAACAAAATCAATATTGTAAGTGCCCTTGTCGACTATATATGACCCACATGCTTACTCTTGTCAGATATGACCTGAATCACCTTCAAATCATTGACCTGTAACATCACCTCTCTGCCAACTGGGTCTGCCCAAGTTGAGACGAAAGAGCTTTTAGTTGCTGATAGGCTGTTTGAGTTTGTATGCAAGTCATCTCCAAGAGAGAGCATCACACACAGAATCTGGTTCTGTTCAGGATGTTACAACACATCTGCTTTTGGTCTGATATGTTACATTTAGTCCAAATTAAGGCCAGCAGTACTTACGCTTTCTTTCAACAGAATTCTGGCTAGAATCACCCATCCATCCAACTACATGTATTTTGTGACTTGTAAGCCCTTTGTGGGCTGGGTGCTTCGGCACATGTCAATAAAGATTTTCTAACTCTCTCTAACTCTCTGTATGACATGACTTCTTCTTGTCATGAGCCAATATCATTCCAACCAAAAATAACAAGAGACTTCAGGAGATGTCGTGGAGAATGAAATTAGCCCATTTCCTTTTTGTTATGCGGAATCCAATGTTCTCAATTAGTGACCAAGTCTATTTAATAACGAGAATCAAGTAAACAGGCTAAAATAATATCTGTCGACAATTAAATATGGAATAAATTTATATGAATACAGAATATATCAGTAAACAAATATTCTACGGAAGCGAAGTATTCTTTAAAATCCATACAGTCGATTCTTCGGTTATATATTTAAGGAGAATTGTAGTGTACTGCTGTAGTCATTTACAGTGAGAAAATTGTTACTTTAATATTAGAACTATTTTTTCCAATCAGCAGTTTGTGAATCTTGTCTGTCCAGTAATATTTTACCAAGGTAAACGAGGCAATTACAATTTTTATGCAACAAGAATACAGAAATACCAAAACAAGGCATCAGGCGTATTATATTTTTGTAAAAGATCCATGCTCTTCTTCCACTAATCGATAACTATGACAGTGACACTTTTATGGGCTATTTATGCTTCACGGTGTGCAATTCAACTATATCACAAATCTTATCCAGTGTATCATGATACTCACAAATTTATGATAAATTGCTCACATAACAATAAACAGACAAAGCAACCTGTCCTTGCACCCACATCATGATTGATAAAGTACTACAAATGATCTACAGGCACTTGCCAAACCCTATAAATCAAGGTTATAGGTTTTGGCAGTGCATGGTTCAGATTTCTGTTGCTATCAGGTCATATGATGGCACAAAAGATACATTTCATGATTGCCTGCATCATTTTCCGTCGAGTTGAAGTGACTGACACACAAGTTTCAGTAACACTAAAAGAATTTTATTGAATATGCATGTCACATCCCACTGATGCACTTGCCAAAGACTTTTTATTCTGTGGGGGCATTTAGTATGCAGAAATTGACAAGGGTTGACAGCAAAAGGCTATAAGGAATCATGAAGGTCTTCACTGGCCATGACCCTTCAGCTGAATGCTGTCCCTTCTCACCTCCAGGGCTAATCTTGTACTCCATGGAATTGCCCATGGTCCAAGTTCTGTCATGGGGCCCTATTGCGACTTATTCTGGAATAATACCAGGTCAATTGAATAGCTGTGTTCATTTTATGGGACTCCTCTGTTTTTTAAAAAGTGTCATATTGTGATTTTTTACTGTTCTTTTGAATGTATATGATTTAAGTTAAAGTGTGTTGCAACGCATAAACTAATCTTTTAGCCACCGCAGGCATTGCATGGTCGATAAATAGGTCAAGATGGAAATTTTGATTGATATCCTCTGTCAAGTTACAGACATTGCATTGGAATTTTATAATTGTTAATACAGTATGCAAGGAAGTGATGAACTTCAGAACTTTTATATCACCAGTAATAATATACCAGAGCACTTGTTAAATAGAGACCAACACTACTGAAGCTATTGGTGAGGAGCCTCAAAAAGACAGCAAAACAGTCGCTTAATTAATTAGGGGCAGGTAAATTATCCATTGGTAATGTCCATTTCTTGTGCATGTTATGCATATCAATGGCATTGCTGGTGGACTTTCTGGGACAGTGAAGTATCACAGTTCCTGACCTCATCTTGAGCTATAAAGATACTGAGCACATACCATGCTTGGTCAGATAAAAAAAAACCTTGTCCATATAAAGGAAGCAAGGTGGATGTATATTTCCTGTTTGTGTGCATGGTACAAGTCAATCACAATGGTCTTCATTTTCTCTTAACTCCGAAAGGTTATCTTTGGCATTTTCCAAGACAGCGAAATTATTGATGCATTGTCTATTAACTTTTGTGAGAAATAATACATATATCAGTGCTTCTCCCATGTGTCTCTGCGGCTGTATGATCTCAGCACTCAGTTATTGTTCCGAAATACATGTGGCGGATCATTTAGAACAAATCCCCAGATTAATGTCAGTGTAATGACTTCCTTGCAAAAGTTTTATTTCCATGTTCAAAGTTATCAAATTTCAACCTTGGAAATGTTAACAGCTTCGAATCCTATACCGGGCTAATATTGTCTGTTAGTCTGTCTGGCAGTCAATCTGGAAGTCTGTCGGGCAGTCTGACTGGCAGTTCACTTCCTCTTTCAGCACAGCATTATTTCAAAATCGTCTTCTGCTTGACCTCATCGCATGGCTTGAGCATATAAAGATTTATTTATTAATCTCTATATCTTAGTCTGTTTTGTCCCTTGGTATTTTGTCCCTTGGTATTTTAGAATCGGCTTGGTTTCAGGCGATATAATTTAAATGCTTTAGACATGATCTATCACGTTGATTCCCAAAAAGGGGAGTTGGAGAAGTTAAGTGATCAATCAAGTGAGACAGTGAGTCAATTGTTTCTTTTTACAGTTATCTGCCTAAATAAATCTTCTTACAACCTAAGTGACCCAAGAGTGTTGTACAACTGTTTTCTGAGATATTTTAAGACAGTTCCCCTTGTGATATATGTCAGAATCAATGACGTGGCTGCGCTGTAGTATACTAAGGAAAAAATACATTATTTCAAAAGCAATAGCCAGTAAACTTCTGCCATGGTCTCGCCTACTCGCAACCATTTTCCACATGTTTAAGTCACAAAGGATATGATCAAGCCATGCGATGAGGTCAAGCAGAAGAAGATTTTGAAATAATGCTGCTTAAAATGACAAGCATGGGGATATGATAACACCAGCTGTATTTGAGGTAATACTTCAGACATGATGGTTTATGGTCAAGGTCGAGATGCATGATGTTATCAAAACAAGATCACACAACCACTAAGCCAATATATTATGTGCCAACTTACATCGGAGATGCCTAATGAATATTAAACTTGACAATAGATCCATAATTTGCTGTGGAATTTGATTTCTTATTACTAGGAGGCATGGTGGCAGAATATCATCTAGTTGAATCACTGTAAGTATTGGTCGATGCTACGTTTTTTAGCCTTTGACCAGAAATTTTTTTACATAATATGTGAACAACTTATACTCTGTATCCTGGTATGGGGGTACTGCTACTTAAGCAATGATCAGAATTCATCGTGAACCTTATATGACAGTAAACTGTCGACAGGAAAATGTTTTAATTCTTTAAACCATACTTTAGAGTCATTTTGTAGACTCTTAATTCATTGCGAAGATAAATAAACGAGGCTTATATAAAGTCTTTCGTAAATTTTATTTGAAGATCGATATGTACATTTTTTCATTACAAGATATCATAATATACCTACATGTCCTATACTATGATAGGCAACTGGGGCCATAGTGAATTTTTGAAGTAAGCAGGCATATTGTCCTGAGCAATTTTTGTTGACTTCCATGGACCAACAGTTTTGGAGCATATTGCCAATTGGACAGTCTTGTTCTGTTGGTAACGTGAGATTTTCCAGTTTTTGCACAAACACAACCGTATTGTCTTCTGAGAAAATTGTGATTTTTTGTGCATATTCTGAGCTATATAATGATTGGATTGTACAGAAAAGACGCAAGCTGGAAAATATTGACCAGTGGACCAGTCCATCTACAGTTAAGCCAGGGTTTATTTAGGCAAATTGTTTGCATGCACACAAGGTCTTCAGGAAATAAGAGTTGTGTCACTGACTGCCTTTCAGCTACAGGAATAATTTGAACTGATTGACAACATACTTTGAAACTTGACATATTTTACTTGAAAAAAAAAAACTCAGCGAAAATAGGTAAACAATGTCACAGGCAGAGTAGTGAAAGTGATAAAAAAGGAAATTATTATTTACTTCATATATTTCTATTCTTGCCTTTAGTAAGGCAGTTGTACTTATTCACACAAAAAATCCCTCACTGGCCTGACGAAGTGTGGTTCAAAATTAATTTTCGAGAGCCACAAAAAGGTTGGAATACCATTATGCATGGATTTTAAAAAAAAAGTGCAGAATCAGTATTGAGACTCCTAAAGTAGCAGGCTTAATAGCTAGCAAAGAATTCTGAACAATATTTGCATTTGTATACATTCTTGATCCCTTGGTGTGGGGAAATTTGCAGAGAGCCTTCCGCTGATTACAGCTCAGGGCAGCCACTGAGCAGCGCCCATGGGCAGAGGATACAGGAACATTGCCAAAGTTTCCTATGCCGTAGCACTCTCCAGTCTTGGTGATCGCCTTATGATGATGATAGATGAGAAGACTAGGAGTCTGGCACATACCCTATTAATTGTGAGCCCCAATAGCTCAGTCAGTAGAGCGTTCGCCTCACAAGCGAGAGACCCGGGTTCAATCCCCAAGCTGGCCATCATGTCATTCCACGACATCGTCACTCGCATCAGATGTAAATTAGAGGCGCCGTGGGCCCAACTGGAAATAAGTCACTGACTTAGCTTGGCTACCATATGTTGCATTAAGCCCAATACACACGGAGGTTTTTGCTGAGTTTCCATTGCATGCAATTCACTTGCAACCCCCTTACAGAGCAACAGTTCCTCGTGTGAGTTGATTTGTATGACTTGCGATGGGATCGCAGGACATCTCCCCAGCACTGCTAGATATTGTGCATCTCGAGAGCATGAAACTTGAGAGCATTTCCCCGTGTGTGTTGAGTTGCGATGGGATCGCAGCAAACTGACCAATCAAGTCTCACATTAATCTTCCAAAATGTGTTTCAGTTCAACAGCTAAAGGGGTAAAGAGAAAAACGCAAGAAAAGTCTCCGTGTGTATTGACTTGCAAGTCAGATGCACAGTTCAATAAAAGGGGTGGGTCATTCTACAGAAATTGTCCTATTCCTGTCCCTGGACTACCAATGTTATTTAATCAATAACTAATTGTTCTTTATCAATTTTTGTTAGTTATCGCAAGCAGGACCTAAACAAAAATGTTTAGTGTTAATTTTGTCATTCATTAATTTTTTTGACTATGTTGTACTCCCCTAAAGTCACACATTTACCAGTTTTTTGCATGTCCCTGCACTCGTTTCTGCCCATTCAAACCTCAGTATACCTGTACAATTATCTGAATGTGCCATATTTTTAATATGAATGTAACCAGAACAATGTCATTTAACTTATGGGCTTGTTAACATGTTTTACTCTCAATAGAATTTTGAGAAAATAAGCTGCAAAGTCTGTCCCTGAGTTTTTTTGTCATTACCGGAACATAGTACTATTTTTGGCACCATTCGTTTTCTGACACAAGTGTCATCATCAGTCACATGACATTATAAAACTACTCGAGCAGCTTGACAGAAAGATTGTAGGCCTATGCAGAAGAAAATCACACTGGCGAAAGATGTTTTATGTCCATTTAAAACTCCTATTTTGAGTGAGTAGGTTTATTATGTGTCATTACCGCAACGGACATTTAACAATCAAGAAAGGAAAGCAGCAAGATTTTTCTATAACTATCATGAAGCGATGTTGTTCTAGTGCACATTTCTCAAACCTCCCTTGCTGTCTGTGCTACCAGGCCTCTTAAAAAGATAATAAAGCTGAATTTGTCATTACCGCAACACATCATTACCGGAACAATTTGCCACTGTTGTGGTAATGACTCATAGGAAATGCATCTTAATTTTAGTCAAAATTTAAATTGAGAAAAGAATCGTGGCAACCATTGCCAGATGTTTTTCAGATCTTTTGTTGACCTCCAGACTAATTAAATCATACATTAAAAAAATTTTGAAAAACAGTAAAATTGCCACCCAAATGGGAACATTTCTGTAGAATGACCCAGGTTCAGATAAAATCGCATGCAACAGATTGCAGAACTTTCTCTTGTGTGTATTGGGCTTTAGGCTGGGGTGATGCACTGCTGTCGTAGTGCTGTCACAGTGCCTCTGTTGAGGAAGAATCATGCTAAAGGTGGTTTTAAATTACCCTTATCATCATCAAAATAGTTCAACATGATCAATTGCGAAGCAAACTTTGGCATGATTCTTCTGCAGCATCATCTCGGCCTACAGCGACATATTGTACTGATCATTACGTCATATTGGTAGAGGTTCATAACGTTTACAGAATATCGGCCTAGGTCTATACAGTCAGACCAAGAATTATTCATTCGCTTGCTGTTTTGTTATTATTTTAAGGAATTACCAAGTAAACCAATGAAACATGCAATCGAAAACATCCTTGGCACTTCATGTAACCTGCACAAAACAAATTTATTGCAAATTGGTGAGAAATGTGGTGAAAAAAGCTACTTTTGTTAACTCAATTAACAAAAAATTATTCAGACACTTTATGAATGTTGTAGAAAGTAAACTATTTGCCATTATTTGTGAGTATTTATATCAAAATAATGTTCATAAACTAAAGAATTGTATTCTTAAAACTTTGAGTCACAATATGAGGCCGCATACTAAGTTCAGTGCGTTTTTTTATTAATTTGTGCAATTTTACCAAACAGAGCCAAAAACAAAAGGAGTGCATAAAAACTTTCAAGTAAGCCTCTATTTCAATTTTATTTAGAAAGAAAAGTTAACAATTATCATTTCATAATGTTCTGAAATATTTCAAATTGATATCTGACAGATTTCAGCCACATTAGTCAAGAAAATGTGATAAACTGAATCAAATGTTTATCTCACATATTCATCCACATTTTCTTAACTAGTTATCACATCTGTCATCAATTGTGGCCACAATGGTTCCATGGTAGTTTATTAGCAATATATGGGATAAATATTAGTAAATAGTTCAATTTCTACAACTTTGTACAAGTGTCTGAATAATTTCTGGTTCCTGATATTGACAAAAGTAGCTGTTTTCATCCGATTTTGTGTCAGTTTGCAATAAACTTTGTATTGGACAAGTTACACTTAATACCAAAGATGATTTTGACTGCATGTTTCATTGCTTACTTTGTAATTTCTTCAAAATAATAACAAAACCGCAAGCGTCTGAATAATTCTTGGTCTGACTGTACTTAATGCCAGCCATACAGGCTACAGGAGGCCCATGGTATAGTATGTGAATACTTATAACTGAATCTGTACACGAACTGGGCTCTGTTGAGTGCAGGGCAGTTTGACTATTAACTTGTGAGATATCCAGCCCCAGGGGGCCTATAGAAATATACTTCCAGTTTCGGGAACCCATTGGCATGGTCGGAGGAATGTTGCTTCTTATGGAACCCCTGTTTCAACTTCCGGTTCCGCATCTGAAGGAGGAGCACGTTGAAAACTGATGTTACACCCCATAGGCTTGCCCTGCCCGATCACTTGATCGGGCGGACTTTGTCAACCATATGGGCATTTTTTTAATTAGCCAAAAGGCTTGCTCGCCCGATTAAGTGATCGGGCATCCTTTGTCACTGATGCCAAAAGGCTTGCTCAGTTCCAAAAGGCTTGCTTGCCTAATCAACTGATCGGGCATCCTTTTCCCAAAGGCTTGCTATGGGCCAAAAGGTTTGCTGAATAGTTCTCCGGCCTTTCCAAAAGTCTTGATCTACCTGAATAAGTGACCTGTATTTTCCTAAAGGCTTGACTCTATAAAAGTAATTGAATTCCTAAATACCTGCAATATCACTGTCTTTGTACCCAAAGATTGTGTCAAATAGACATAGGAGACTATCATTGCAAAGAGCCAGTCAAGCATTTGGTCCGGAGTCCTATTTGCGCCTATTTGCGCCCGATTGGTTGCTCAGGCTGACTTTTTGCAAAGTTCAGTGACTATTTAGGAGGGGGGGGGGGCTACGACGCTATGACGTCACAACGGCCTTGACCTTCGTTGCGTCAACACAGTTCTGAGGCAGATATGTATGCTGCTGATCATGATTGCAGTGTTGGTTTGACCAAGGATTTCACATTTTATTTATTTTGGGTGAAGTTTTCAAACAATGCAATATCACCCTGAAGCAACTGATTGGATTATTCATGGACATGGTTGAACACATACGTGTGTTGAAGCTGGAAGTTCACCTCAACTCAGAACTGGCTGAACACCAAAGTCAACATGGTCAGGAGGAGTTGCATGACAGTGCGGAATGCAGACTGCAGTGCAGGAATTTATGATGGTAGGCGTAATTAAATTTATGCTCGAAACTTTTCATTTTATCCTAGCATGAATCCTTGATCCTAGCTATTCAGTCAGTTAGGTGTACAGGGGCGTATCTAGAAATGGCCTGAGGGGGGGGGCATAACATGGGGTGAATACAGGACGATTTGTGAGTTTTTCCTATCTTTCCCATGTTAATTTTGGGCCACTGTAGGTGTAGTGTGTGGACTCAGATGGCAGATTTCAAGTCCCTAGGGCCTATATTTTTAGGCCTACGGTAGGCATAGAAGTTTTTGTGATCAGTCAGGACGGCTACAAACAAAAACAGCAACCAGCTTTTGTTCAAGTTTCAGGTCATTTGATGCAGATTTGTAAATATTGCGACCAACTTAAAAAAAAACATATTTCTCTGTTACGGCGCGGATCCAGGGGACCCAGGGGGCCTGCGTTCAGGGGGAACATAACCCCCCCCCTTTCATCAGAAAAATCCTTGATATTGCTATTTTGGAAAAAGTTTTCTGGACACTAATGTGATAACTTACCTGCTTACAGTACTGTTACTTACTGATAAGTATTGCCGTGCCCCCTTTAAAAAAATCCTGGATCTGCCCCTGATAGTTACTTTTGGTTAGCAAACATCCTTCCAGTTTCTGGCAAATCATTTCAAAATAGCAATTTTGATGATCGATTTTTATTTCAGGTCTTTGCAAAGCCGGGTTACCATCTTAGGCCTTAGCGGAAACACTAGTGCCGTATGACAAAAGGTATGCTTAACAATTTACTTGGTCTGATGCAGATACTGAGATGCAGATGTTTATAATAACTAGATAGTAGTTTTTAATTGTGCTTTATTGCAAGTACATTCTAAATAATTTTTAAATTTGATGCCTCAGAATATCATAGATAATATATCTCCGATAATCATTTTAATATTTTTTCTTCCAGGCACTTCCTTCAGTCGTCAGCGCCTTCACCGGCTGATCCTCTATCAAATGAACGGCTGCCCAATGCACGTGACAAATTCCATAAAATTTGAATGATAAAGAATACAAAAAAGGCTAGTACCATACGTCAAATCAAAATACTAAATCTAAAAAAAACAAAAACATAATTTTGTAGAAACACATGATAGATTTATATTGATTAGATATTAATTAATAAATTATCAAAAACGAATGCTAATCATACTGGTCTACAAAATTATATTCTTTTTAAGTGAGTTTTAAACCTCAACTGTCAAATCTATTCTAGATTACAATTTTTAATGTAAAAAATTATGATGCAAGGACAAGATGATCTATCCTGTTGTGCTAAGGTTGACATATATATATAATTAATTATGAACCCATTTTTTTAGATACTCTTTGAAAATAGTCATGTGTTGGTCACTGCAAAATGGTATACTTAGACAGTAACAAAATCTCATTTGTGTTTGTTTACTATAAGGGTCATTTTCACGAAAACGCACAGTAACGGTAAAGACATAACCAATTTTTTTATGTCAGGAAGCTGAGCCAATAATACTCAACTACTATTTTTTTCTGTTTACATAATGTAATATGTGGTACTACCACGCTGCATGTAACAGGATAACTAATTTGGGTGAATATTTGACATTTTCAATTATTTGGAAAAATTGTCTTTACCGTGCACAATGAAATCAAAGCAAATTTACTCAGATGTCTTTACCGTGGCCAGCCTTGTCTTTACCGTGTCACAGCATATTTGCATTGATTTTACCACGGTAAAGACAGATTTTGGCCACGGAAAAGACACGTTATGCAGCATTTCTTCCAGAGAAAGTGGACAACATAATTCAGAGTACCACAACTACTTCTGGAACTGCCTCCTGAACCAATGATGTCATTTACATCCTCATACCTTTTGAACTCCCTCCGCTGTTGAGGGTTCGGTAAAGACGAAGTTTAGTTGTGACGAAGTCAAGATAAAACCTATTTCATCGTCTGACCAACAGATGGCAGCTCTGGCTTTCCCAATGATGTGGTAAAAAAGTAGTTATATCCTGGTTCTTTACACCCTAGTGCGACTGGAGACATCATGCCCTGTTAACTTACTCTGGTGGCAACTTAAACTCTTTGGTCACGGTAAAGACGGTGGTAATTTCAAAACTGGGACACACCTTCAAAACGTCCTGAGATGTGGATAAATTAGTTATATTTCAGAAAAAATACTTCTAGGTAGTTAATGTAACAAATATCTAGAAATACACACTTTGCATGTCACATTTTATGCAGTAATTTTCAATTTGCACACGTTTGAAATTAAGATGTTGAGTTGCGGACATGCCACGGTAAGGACATTTGGACTATTTAATGCGTGATATAGCATGTTCAGCATGGCCGCACCCACGTAAATTTTTGTTTTCTTCTAGGAAAAACGTTATTATAAATATTTGGCCAAAAATCAATTTCAGTCCTACAAAGGCAGGCGCACACGAATGCAGGACATCAAATTGCGCGTTTTCGCGAAAATGACCCATAAATACTCCCATTATTTTTTTCAGCGCATTTTAACACAGAAGAGCGAAGAAGACCCTGTGATCCATTCACTGCACCTTGAAAATTGTGGTTCAGCTATTCAAACTCTTCAATAATTTGTTTCCTGCATGATCGCCCTGTTGATGTAATTTTACAAATAACTGAGAAACATATACTCCATAAGCCAGAGCTCTGATCAAACTTGTGTACTGGTCCCTGACTGGCGAGTGTCTGGACCATCAACTGTGTTCCCAATTTTTGGGCATTTGTTGCTATTGTTTGTGGACTAAAAATACAACACTATGTCAGTGCACTAATTTAATTATCAACGCAAGATATTTCACTCTTCAAAACACAGAGTGTAAGTAAGCTAATTGTGCCAAAACCAGGCAAGTTAATAAAAAAATTAAATTAGTATTGAACTGAATTTTCTTACACCTTGTGAAAAAAATCAACCCCCCCCCCCCCTGATCACTGTGACGGAAATGACATTTCTCAGAAAATATGGGGCAACGTGCACGTGAATGCAGAAACGACGCCAATGTGGGCCATTGAATCCCAAACAACATCCAGCCACCCCCATAGACCACGTTGTCTAGATCCGCCACTGGTTTTCATTGGAATTAATTTTTTTATTCTTGTGGCTTGAATACTTAATAGTTCTTAATTCTTGTTATGTTGTTCAAGCTTCACTTGCAGGGTTGTTTGATTTAAATCATGACTGAAATAACAATTTAAATGCATTAAAATCATTATTTGATTTTTATTGTTTTATTTGGTTTAAATTGTGATTTTAATAATAATTTAAATTACTGGATTTTTAAAGAAAAACCTGTTTACTTGTGAATTAGTTAGGCCTATATTATGTGAATATTTTGTACCCGTTTCCCAAGGTAGAAGTGAATGTTCATCAGAACAAGAAAATACTTTCTTTCAAAATTTAAAAAAGGGGTGCCATGAAGAGCTTGTGTTCTCTGCAGTATTTAAAGTCACATTGGAGAATATTAAACCATAGTATATCCCTTTTCTCATAAACATCGCTTTGTAATTTTCTGGAAGTTGGATGTCATAATGGTTAATGGCACGGTGGTTTATGAGCTTATATGATGTTACAACTCAAGAATACTGGCTCCATTGCAGTGGTTAGCAAGTCTCCACTGTGGGTAGTACACATTGGTGCAAACTCCGAGCAAGTCATGTCAAAACCACTTTAGCAGATTCTCTGGGTGGTCAAAACCACAAAACCAGACATATCTGCTTTTAGCTTTTTGGGATTGACTGACCCAACAGATTTTCTGCCTGTGGAAAACAAATTTGAGCTCTCAATTTTTATCAAATTGACATAATTTAAAATTGAGATTATAGCTTCTTTTTCTGCATCCTACTAAGCCACCCAGGGAAACATGCCTCATGAAGATCTGAGAAGCTAAAGATAATTATTTCTGGGCTAAAATGATTGGTATGGACATTCAGTGAGCGCCAGTGCGGTGAGCAGATTTATCTGGAACGAGCACTTATGAAATCATTCACACTTCCGCCTTTTTTTTGTCAAGGTAAATTATTTTTCAAAGTGGTATAGGGATGTGTCAAGCTTGGTGGTGTAGTGGTTCAGGTTCCCGCCTGCTCGGCTGAAGGTCTTTGCTTGCGTGGGTTTGAACCCCGGGTGGGGAACTCAAAATTTTCAGTGGATCTTTATGTGCAAAATCCCAGCTGAATGTCGTTCAGATAAGACGTTAAATAGCTATAGGCTGCCCCTTGTATCAGTGTCTGTTCTGGGCAAGTAAAAGATACCTTACATGGGGTAAATGTGCTACATATTGAGGGCTCCCGCTCTAATCTCATCGATCAACCCTCATGAGTGCCCAGAACTGAGCTTAGAGGGCTGCATTTTTCCTTATCTATCTATCTATTGTTGTAAAATTGGAGCAGACAGGACCAACAGCTGATCTATCAAGGTGACGCTGTGAGGACTATAGCATGTTCCAGCATGAGCCTTTTTCAACTTCCTGAGAGTACACAGCGAGAAATCAATATCAGCTTCCCAATATTAAATCACTCATCCATTTCCTACAGTCGAGTACTCATTTACCTCAAGGTGGAGTAGAGCAAAGAATCTCATTCGGTATCTACCAGCCATGGTTGGATATTCGAACCTGCAACATCTCAGGTAGTGAAATAATTTGCCAATAACGCAATCTGTAGAGCTACATGACCTGATAAAGACAGCAAAGAAGAGGCAGAATATTAACAAAAATTGCACTGACGCACTAGCCATTGTGCAGCAATTTAAATTTTTCGAACGATCACTGATCAAAATCCGACCCAAGACTTATTAATAAAGTAATAAAATGAAAATGGAAAATGATTGTAAATTGTAATAAAAAGTTTAATTTATAAATGGGGAATTCATTGCATTTCTCAGTCCCCAGTACTTTATGAAATACGCAACAGAAATTACAAGCAACTAGAATCAATTAACGACACAAGTAATTTTGAAAGATCATCACAGACCTCAATAAACAATTCAAATTTTTTGGATGGAATAAAATTATGATTTCTCAAATGAATATATATATCAGTGGCTGGTTGATTATTTATTAGTAGTCATAATTTTTTACAATTCATGGTGGGAAATTATGTGTAGCCTATCATCTTTACATTATAATCATCTGGGCTTATCCCGGCTAAAAATTATCTGCCCTACACCTGCCCTACACGCAATTTTTTAAAACTCTTTTTGAGCATCTAATTAAATTGTGTGTAAATGACTTCAGTATAAAGAGCTACTTAAATGTTTAACCTTTCAAATAAGTTTTATTCTCTCCTTTCTGTTAAGATTTCCAATTTCTGCAACAGGGAGTCGGAAAAATATTTGTCGCATCAACCTGGAAATAAAATATAAAAAATTATAATAAAATAAAAATAAGGTGCAAAAATCTAATTATTTCTTATTTACGAGGGGTGTCCCGAAAGTTCTGACCAATTTTTTTGGTAGACCTTTCTATTTGAAGTAGCTGTATGAAATTTTCACAGAATCAATTTCAGGTATCTCACTATCCATTTTTAAAATAAGGTACCTGTTCGAGCATTTTAAATAACTTTTCTGTTGCCATGGAAACAGAAGGTCAGTGCACCCAGCGCAGCTCAATTTTTTAGGCCAAATCCAAGTGTCTAGGCTTGTAAATAAGCAAAGAATTTACTGTAAATTTGCAATGGATGACCATGAAAAATATTATTTGGAAACCTAACAATATCTCAAAGTTTTTCATTTACATTTAAAGTCACTGTCACAGTTTAACCCATGTGCTGCGATGATCACCTGGGTCCTGCAAACTGGGCTGTTCCTAAATTGTGGAATTTCAGTGTATTTGGAGACTGCTTCATTTCTCGTTATGACTATTATATCTTTAATTTTTGAACTGGTATATAAATTTTAGTGTCACGCAAAGTTACAGAAGGCCAAATCTGGTAATTAAAGCAGATGAGACTGGGTTTTGAACCTATGGTTCTTGAGCACTGCCTCTTGACAGCAGATTTTTTCAGCCAAATCGTCTCAAGCGCTGTTAGGCAACTGCTGGGAAATGCCTTTGGTAATTGTCGCAGCTGATCAGGTTGAAATATAAATAAATGTTTATAATCTAATGGAGGATATCTTGAAAGACTGCAAGCTTATCAGGAAATACATTTTCTTGCAATCATTAGCTTTTTTACTATAAATTCTCTGACTTTTTACACAGCTAATTTGCTGAATTTCGTCTGAGAAATTTAGCTGCGCTGGGTGCACTGACCTCTCGTAACCATGGTAACAGAACAGTAACTTAAACACCTCTTACAGTCTTGATTTTTTCAAAATAGATGGTCATGTACCTGAAATTTATTCTGTGAAAATTTCATTTAGCTATTTCAAATAGAAAGGTCTGCCAAAAAAATGGTCAGAACTTTTGGGACACCCCTCGTACTTATGGGAGTTGGAGGTTTTCGGGTGGAGACAGAAAAATCTTGAGTCAAAATTTGGTTTTCAGCCGGAGTCAGAATTAGGGATTCATTTCACATTTTTGTAACTGTGTTTCTGTAAATTATATTAATTATTTTTAGGATTCAGGAGTCGCAACTTTTCGACTCCGACTCCACCTGAAAATCAAAAATCGACTCCAACCCCAAAAAAATTATACAGTACTTCTTCAACTAACATATTAATGGAGAAAAACATATACACATACTTATCTGATCAGACAACATTTGAAATTATACACACATATATCAATGACAGATTTAATCAATATATATCCACACAGGTAATTAAGAAATGATATCAATGCATGTTCCTCATAAACTTTTAAATACCATTCACTTTACAGATATTATAATACAAAAATACTCTATCAGTAGTGGGGGGGGGGGGGTCTGGACCGACCACTCCCCGTATATATACAGATATTATAATACAAAAATACTCTATCAGTGGTGTGTCTTTGTTACACAACACACAACCATAATACCTACCATCTAGAAAGGAAAGTACATCGTTTCGAGCATTCGTAACGGGTGCTGTTCTCAAAGAAATTGGGATCTTCATGCCATTATATGCCTTATCACCCCTGAAATAGAACAAGCAACATTATTTATGCATTAAAATCTGCTGAACCAGAATATGGTAAAGTTCATCAATTGATATAAAGCGCCTGACAAAAATAAGCTCCTGGCCCTTGAAAAAGATATAAATGAATATTGTAATATTTTTTTATTTCAATTGCAATTTGAATCTTTGAATTGACTAATTAATAATTAATATTTGTAAATTGAACTGAAATGGATCAAATCTCTTGGAACCATGTGACGCCAAGCAGCGGTGTATCCAAGAATTTGTCTAGGATGGACAACCAACAAAAAAACTTCCCAAAAATACAGTTCAACCATTATCACTAAGATGACAGTGGACACTATAAACACATAACTTATTTTGTCAACAACTCTGGCGATGAAAATCAACTTACAACAGAAGGTCTTTGTTAACACATTAGCAAAAAATACACATTTATAAGTACAGGGTCATACCTCATCATCCAATCAGACAAGCCAGAGCTCCATGTTTCATCCAGAAGAATCAGAAGTCCCAAGTTCAATGTCATGAAATGATGAAGCAACTTGAGCCATCCTGTCAAGAACATGCAATCAAAAAATTAGAAAGCTAATTGAGGAGCCAATCATTTTCTTTATGCTAAATGGATTTGCAAAGAAAAAGTGTTCTGGTTCCGTGTAGTAGTATATCTACTTTCGCCATATATGCTCACACTGTGCAGAGCAATTTTGGTTATTCATCTATGTAACATACAGAGAGAATATTGGCTATACAGACCACCAGAATGAGCTTAGCCCTCAAAAGGCACAAATATAATTCTCTATAAATCCAGCTAATTTTGACATATGATTTCAAAGATAAGTCATTGTTTTTTAACAGGAATTTCCCTATCAGCGTGCCTCGGTGGCCCAACGTCGGCGCCAAGCCGGTCCGATGCTGCTGACATCGGACCGACGCCGGGCCGATGCCTGACCGCCGAGGCACGCTGACAGGGTTGTATTTTAAAATTATTTTTAAAAAAGCCCTATAGTTTATGATCAATCATGTTTAATTTGTTAGGAATAAAGAATAATTTCAAATTTGATTGTTTTAACTTTGGTGGCATAGATTAGCAATTAGCACTTTACCATATTTGCGGCCAAATAGCCTACTGCATAGAGTCACCAAACTTGTCTTCGGGATTTGAGTTGGTTTCTTAGCCACCATTATTGTATTTTCAACTGAAAATGAATGATAAAGCAAAATTTGACTAAAAGGAATTATAGAGTTCCTACAAATAAATTAATCAAGCATTAGTGCTAGTGAGCAGTTTACTGGAATAATTAGCGTTATATAAACAGCACCTGCGTAAACTTAAAATTACATCTTCCAATATCTGACATGGTTAATTTGAGTAGAGGAATTATTCATAATATATTAAGCAATCAGACATCTTACCATGGATGGATTGATTTTCAAACGGATGTACTACATTTTCAGTTCCTTGTTCAAGGCTGCAGCCTAGATTCTGAAAAAGTTGTAAGGTGTGATAAATCATCACTGTCATCAATAATCATGCTCACAATTTTCCACCTTTAATCATAAATTAACTTTGAAACCTAACATTTAAAAAGTTCCATTGTATTTTGCCCCATTCATTCCTAACCCACTATTCTATTGGATAATTTCATAATTTGAAACAAGCAATTTTTATGAGTTGGCAAAAAAATTGATTAGATTGGTTGATTTGAACAGTTAGCCTAAAATTGAGCTAATGTTTTGTTTAGTTTTAGAGTAATTCTATTGTTAGAATTTTACAATTTGACCTACCCTGAGCTATAAACCAAAACAATTTGATTGACCATACAGCAATATGCCTGTACATGTGGTAAAATTATGGTGGTCATTCAAAATACCAGACATATTGGCAATTGTCCACATTGAACAGCGGCTCAAGATTTCACTAAATGGGCATTGTCATGATGACGACAAATTTTGGTCAAGATTTTGCTTGTGAATTCCTTAATAGTTACCTGTATTTTAGTCACTTCTTTTCAGTCTAGCAATAGTCAGGCCATTTGTACCCAGCTGCCAATTTAAGCGGGATCTGTGAAGAACTGTGATGCACTCCTGAAAATGTATAATCAGCAAATTTTATAGTAATATTATATGTAGGGAGAAAGTATCTTCCCCTCCTGGAACATACACAGTCACACATACCAATTATTTATTTAGGAGTAAAGAGACAGACCCATCCCTTAATGAGCTTACAACTACAAGTTATTCTATTCACATATTGGAAACCTTTACTTGAAATTACAAGCATTAAATATTCAGCAACCAAAAGTTTTGGCCTGTTTGGTTATTCTATTAAAAAAAGCACCGAAACTTACAAAAACTGTATCCATGTAATCTACAACAAAACTAAGGCTTGCATGTAACTGACAATTTCAAATTTCTTATGTGTGTTATTAAAACCATTAGGCTACACAGAATACTGGCTTAATACAATGTTTATTACGGAAGGTAAACAAAAAAATTCCTTAAATATGGGGGCTTGGAGATTTTTAAAATTAATTAATAATTTTCTTGACCGGTATTAGTGAAGAAAATAAATTCTTCCTGGGCAGTCTTGAAATAGCTTGATTTAGAAATGAACATTTGAGGGCGTCACATGATGAAAATAAATTACTGTCGTCGTTACTGCAAAATAAATAATTTTCAGTTGAGGAAAAATTCCAAGGCCCTGATTACCTAATGGTCAACCCCCCCACCCCACTAACAATAAAGGATGGTCATAAGGCCCCAACAAATGTCACAATTATAACTGGTACCTTTATAATTTTATATGCAATATATGCATAGAACGCCACTGCATTTCAGCAACACAGAGTCAAGGGTTTGTGGTCAACTAAGTAACAAACCAACATGCAAACTGCTGCTTGACCTGATCAAGGCCTACATGTTGCACAACCGCTGGTGTATTACACAGGCTGCGCCCTGGCATCAGGGCTAATCAGGGCAGATAAACTCCCCTAGTCAGGTGTTAAATTTCAGGGCATAGTATAGCATCCCCCCCTCCTCCCCGCAATATGCCGCAGCAGAGAAATTTACACTTACGGGTTTATTAGCTAATTACTCATTTAATTATCGCATTTTTTAAATGTTTTGATGTCTTCATCCCGATTTTTGACAACAGTCTCTTTGGGTTCCGTTTGGGCGGTTTCAATACTTGATGTGTTAGAAATATCATGGCTCTCTCATTGGTCTGGTCACCGGAAGTTGGTAATTTCAGTGTGTTGCGACGTCTGTTATGAAGTTATACCGGGCGGCACGTGCCCCCCCATATTGGACCTGTGCCCCCCATATGAACTTTCCAACGTGCCCCCAGAGAACGGTGTCCCCCCCCCAGGTGCCCCCGGGGCCTCGCTCGAGACACCCCAGTTACGCCACTGGTGAAATGCACTGTGAAAATCGTCAGTGAAATTGCAGTTTGTCCCATTTCAGGAGTGGCCCGTCGGCGTCACAAATCCATCAAAATCGGCACCAAAACATTATTAAAATGTGATAAACAAATTTAAAATAATTATGCCATAATTTATGGTAACTCAACTACGGTACCCGGGAGTTTTCTATGTGTATATTAGCAGGGACGGACGCAGGGGGGGGGGGGAGATGGGGGGATGCATCCCCCCCCACCAGACCAAAATTTTATTATTTCTACATGTTAATTTTATCATCGCGCGGTCGCGTTATGTCGCGATAGCCAGATAGACCCCCCCCACCAGAATTTTCTGGATCCCCCCACAGGCAGTCACCAGAACTGACAGCTTGTACTGTCTGTATTAAGTTACTCTTACTGAACATCACCTAATACTGGAGAGTGCCTGTGATCCCCCCTTGTATATTAGATCAGGGGAAATCCGACCAAACACCAGACCAGTTTCCCGTGGACCAGTTTGCATGTTGTGGGACAAACTGTACATTGTAATGAGTACTCACCATTTATCTCAACAGCTTTCCTTCTGTTCTTCAGCATTCTTTTAGCCTTTTTAAAATTAAGTTAAGACTACGGAAATGTCAAACTGTTCAACCAACTTCATCAACAAACAGATGTAGTTATAACGTGTTGTTCTCCCTGGGCTCCGACCTCTTTTTTTTCCTATTTGTTCACCAGGGGTCCCTGAAAGCATTGTGCTAAGGAGCACTGCCATCTGGTGGATTAAGACGAAAAGAAAGATCATAGAGATCTCAAATAGTCAGCAGCGTAATGGGGAGGTCAGCAGGTGCATTCCCAAAAGGCTTGATCCTGAAATAGTCATCAAATAGTTCATTGACTTTTCAAAAAGTTCACCGGAACTTTTCAAAAAGTTCAAGTGAACTTTTCAAAGACTATTTGAGGATGAGGCCTTTAGGTATCAAGACTATAGGTAAAAGCAACTGAGCTGTCGATCTGAGTCAACAAAAACGATAAAGATAAGTGTCTTGCTGGATTATAATATGAAAACTACCATAGGATTAAGAAAAGCTAACACTGCTGAATGGAATGTGCACGGAATTATGTTTATCGGAGCTGGTTAACTTGGCGAAAAATGGTCGCATTCTGAGCGGGACTTTCAAATAATTGACACCGCCATATTGGAAAATGAAATACCTACGAAATCGTCGACCTCAGCCAGGCGAATTATGTTGACCAAGGCTATTTACTAAGCAATACAGTTGATGATGGAGCGGTACTACACTAATCCTGTACAATGTCAAATTAATTCTTGCTTTTTCCTCTATTTTTACATGAGCGAAGTGTACCGAGTTTACATCGCTACTGATTCAAGAGGGGATGAACTAGAGGATTACCTTGTTAAGTACAAATTTAAAAGTAACTTTGACTTCAAATTCGAGGTAGCAAAGTGGAGTGGTGCTAGAATCGAGACACTGTTTGACTTAACCAACAGCAGGGGAAGAAGTTTCGACTATAGAATTATTTTGGGTGGCATCTGCAACTTCACAAGGAAGACACGCGACAGAGGGAATATCATACTTGAATACCGACCACTGGGAAACCACATCACGAATTTCTGCAAGCAGCTATCGAAGATCTCGGAAAGAAACATTAATGTGGCAACGATCCCCCCGGCCCACCTGGAATCCTATGGAGTATGGAAAAATGGAGAGGACCTGAACGAAAGTAACGAGGTCAAAAGAGATCGAGCCGAACAACAGTGGCTGTTGGAGGAGCATCTTGAGTTTGTTAACGGAAGAATTGTGGAATTGAACAAAATCAACGGAAGAGAAACCATAAATTGGGCTGAGAAATGCTTCTCAAACTTGCTGCAAAGGAAGAAGAGAGGAGCAGCTAGAACAAGAGTAAAGAAATTCAAATCCAAAGAGCTGACGGACGGTGTCCACCCTGACCTGAAACTGAAGGCAACTTGGTTCAGAAGAGTAGCAGAGGTGATAGACAACCTTCACAGCAGAACTGCACCAAGTTTCCGTCAAGAATCATCAGAAGAATCTGAGACGGAACCAGAAACCTTGAACTTTAAGAGGAGAGCCAATCGATGTGACTGATGTGGAAACATAAACGTAATACTTAAGGGGGTGAAACAGCGGTAGCGGCTACTCCCAACTCATATACCCAGTATTAAATCACTTTAATTTTGTATTAAGGTATTTGTTTAATTTACTAAAATATTGCATTCACTAAGCCGTAATCATTGTTGTTCTACATTGTACTATTTTCCTTGGGTTACCACTAAGAGATAAGCCATTAAAGTTTGATACCCCAAGATAATACACTTAGACACAACAAATTATGAGGGCAAGCAGCGGCAGCGGCAGCCCAAGGTCAGCGTTGTATTATAAGCATTAAACTATATTCACTGTACATAATTTTTTACCACAGTTACTATTTGTGTGTATCCTTACACTGTGCTTAACCATGGGAGGCAGCGGCAGGGGAGGTGCTGCGGCTGGCAAAGGGAGAAAGTCATCAACCCGAGACAGACCCGATGATTCAACTGAAAAGAATGGTGGAGCAGCGGAAGCCGCTCCATTACCACCTAAAACAAGTAAGATATGCAAGTTGGAAGTAACTAAGGACCACCATGGAATCCTATGCAACTGGTGCAAGAGCTGGGAACACGCTGAGTGCAATAACATGGAGGATGAGGAATACCAACTACTGTCTAAATCATCTGATAGATGCATGGAGGTTTTGCTCTGTATGCCACGTAAATGTGGGAACTACACTTAGATTTATGGACAAAATAAGGACCGAACATGAAGACATGGAGAGAAGACTAACCTCTGTGGAACAAAAGGTACACGAAATAGAAGACTCACAGATCAGTCTAGAGTATGTACGAAACGAGGTCCAGACTGCCATCAACGAGGAACCGGTGAAGGAAAATATTAGGAAGGTAGTACAGGAGGAAGTGAAACAGAATGCCACTGCTCCAACAAACGAAGAGACATACAGTATAGCCAGGCTAGCACTAGGAGACGTAGCAGAGGAAGAAAAACGGAAACAGAACATCATAATCCACAGAATTGTAGAGAGTACCAAGGAACTGGCAGAGGAACAAAAAAGAGAAGATAAAGAAACGGTCACACGTATTCTGCAAGTGATGGACGGAGCACTGAACGCAGACAACCTGGTTGAAGTTAGAAGACTCAGAGAAACGGCACACAGAACAAGACCAACCCTGGTAAAACTGGCCCCTGAATACAACAAGAATAGAATCATGGGTAACTTGAAAAAACTCAAGGATACAGACTGGGACGTCAGCATATCCCATGACTTGCCGAAAGCACTTAGGGAGCACCGGAGACAACTCATAAACAAAGCCAAGGCAGACAAAGGCGACCAGGCGTCAAATTTTACCTACCAAGTCCAAGGAGGCCCAGGGAGGGAGAAGGTGGTCCCAAAACCAAAGTCCTAGTACCAGCTGCGAATCAACCTGGAAAAACATTGTCTATTTGGTATACCAACGCGGACAGCTTTCGAAACAAGATGTGTGAGCTACAAGAAAGGATTAAATCTAGCAAGCCGGATATGATAGCAATCACGGAAATTAAACCCAAAACACCAAGTTACCGACTCCAGGAAGCTGAGATTGCACTAGAAGGGTATCAACTATTCCACACCAACCTGAATGAGACCAATGGCCGAGGAATAGCATTACATATAGATAACTACTTGGGAGTGTCAGAGATATCATGTACATCAAATTTCTGCGAATACCATTCGGTGAGCCTGAAACTACAAGGAGGCGAAGTCCTAATAGTATGTATAATCTACAGAAGCCCCAGCTCTCCACTGGATAATAATCAGGAGTTAATGAGCCTACTACGGCAGCTTCATGACAAGGAGCATACCTTCCTACTGATAATTGGAGACTTCAACCTGCCGGATATAGTATGGGGAACACATGGGCCAACGGCGATGACCTCACCTGTCTCGGAGCAGCTTGTTAACTTAATACAAGAACACTTCTGGAACCAGCACATAACTGAGCCCACAAGGGCCAGAGGAAACGACACCCCTTCCGTTCTTGATCTGGTTGTATGCAACAACGAGGAGCTTATCTCGAACATCACACTGGCTAGCCCTTTGGGCAACAGCGATCATAGTCTAATATAAGTCGACTTGAAAAACAGGGTCGGGTCTCAACTGGAATAAGGCAGAATTCAAGAAAATGAAAGAAAAACTCTGCATGGGATGGGAGGCACTATTAGGTGATCCCGAGAACTGCGAGGTGAAAGGGAAGGTTGTGGAAGATAGACTGAGGAGGATGGTCCAAGAACATGTACCAGTGTCAAAACAGAGGTGCCGAGGGAACAGTATACCACTGAACGAGGAACTCCGGAAGAAAGTGAAGAAAAAACATTGGGCATGGCAAAGATACCTTGAGACAAGGGACCGTGCCAAGTACCTGGAATACACTAAAATAAGGAACCAACTGAAGAACAACCTAAGATCAAACAGAAGGAAATTTGAGAGGGAGATAGCTGGGGAAATTAAGAGGAATCCAAAGAAGTTCTGGAAATTTGTTAGCAACAACACGAAGACGAGACAGTCGCTCCCAGACTTAGTTGATGGCGCAGGAGTTAAATCAACAACGGACGCCCAAAAGGCTGAGTCCCTCGGGAAGTTCTTCAGCTCAGTATTAGTCAATGAACCGTTTGGACCCCTGCCAGGAACACCTGCCACCATGCCAACATGCAGTGGAAATGAAAAAATTGAAAGCACAACGGTGCTAAAACCTCTGAAGGATCTAAACCCAAATAAGTCGCCAGGACCAGATAATTTACACCCAAGGTTACTGGAAGAGCTTGCATCGGAATTGGCAGAACCACTCACATCAGTTTTCAACTCATCCCTACAAACATCAACTGTGCCAGAAGCCTGGAAGAAAGCTGTAATTACACCGATACATAAGAAGGGATCAAGAGCCAAATGCGACAACTATAGACCTATCAGCTTGACCAGTGTGGCTAGTAAGATGATGGAGAAGATTATAAGAGCAAGAATTATGGTCCATATGGAAAGCAACGGGCTGCTGAGCGACAACCAGTACGGATTCATCAACGGCAGATCTACGATCCTACAACTGCTTAAAATCCTTGATGAATGGACGGAGGCACTAGACGAAGGCAGGGATATTGAGGTCATCTTTATGGACTTCAAAAAAGCGTTTGACTCTGTGCCGCATCGGCGTTTAATACACAAGCTAGAATACTATGGTTTCAGAGATCCCATGTTGTCATGGATTGAGTCCTTTCTAAAGGGTAGAAGTCAAGCAGTAAGAGTCAACGGGGAGATCTCCAGTTCATTTCCAGTTACAAGTGGAATACTGCAGGGGTCTGTGCTTGGGCCAGTACTATTTGTAGTGTATATAAATGACCTACCAACTGATACTCCATCTTCAACTTATATGTTTGCCGATGACACCAAGATTTTTCAAGTGCTAAATGATGACATCAGAGACACCATCCAACCTAGCCTGATGAAACTGAACTGCTGGTCAGAAAAGTGGTTACTGGGCTTCCATCCTGACAAATGCCATCAAATGATAGTAACCACCAAAAGGGGTGGAACAACTGGAACAGACAGATGGCTCCCTGATCAATCGAACCCGGAACGTAGGATCATCCTGGAGAGAGTAAAGAGTGAAAAAGACCTAGTCATACTCAGAGACGAGAATCTAAACTTCGAACAGCATATAGATACCATCTGCGGCAAAGCCAGACGTAACATGGGCCTCATCAGAAGAACATTCAGCGATTTAACACCAGAAGTTTTCAAACCAATTTATTGTGCGCTAGTCAGGAGCCACTTGGAATATGGACAGAGCCTATGGAGCCCATATAAGAAGAAGGACATAAATAAGTTGGAATCAGTGCAAAGGCATGCCACCAAAACAATAAATGGATTTAGGGATTTGCCCTATGAGGAAAGACTAAGGAGACTCCAATTGCCCACACTGATATACAGGCGACGAAGGGGTGACATGTTGGAGGTATACAAAATCGTCCATGGCCTGTATGATAGGAAGTCAAGTCTAGTTCTACCAAGGACTAACAGAGCAGGCAGGTACAACGAATTTCCCTTATACAAGCGCCAGGTGAATAGACTGGATGTGCGCAAGCACAGCTTCAGTATAAGAGTCGTCGAAACATGGAACAAGCTACCCCAACATGTGGCTGGAGCCCCCTCAATAAACTCGTTTTAAATCAAGAATCGGTCGCCATTGGAAGGACGCCCCTTTTAAATACGACCCAGACGGAAGACTCGACGCAAGATAGCAGCGGCAGCGGCTATCTCATGGTTCTGGAAGGAGAAATATGAGGGATCAGGAAATCTGCAACATAAGTCTGGGCAAACCACGGCTTGAGGGAATTTAAGAAATGAGTCACTTAATAATAGACTACTAGTGACATGGTTGTGGCAGCGGCAGCGGCCTAAACCTTTTGTATTTCTTTGTTATTTGTTTTTGCCTGAAAGGTTCTAAATGCCACTAGTTATTGTTACGTACAAATATGTAGACTATCAGAAATATCCGTCCATTTACTGTTTCATCTGCGTAATGTATATTTTTACTAATCCGTCCAGGTTTATGTTAAATTTTCTACAAGTTAAATTATTGCCTGATATACCGGAGAGTGCAGCGGCAGCGGCCTTTCCCGTATGTGTGTGTCTATATAATCCGTCCAGGACTGATGTAATACTAACAGTTATAATTATTACTAGATATACTGGAGAGTGCAGCGGCAGCGGCCTTTCCCGTAGGTGTTAGTCTATTTATTGTGGAATCAGATTTATCCTATAGGATATTAAAATCCTTTTGTAAATATTTGGCAGCAGCGGCAGCGGCTAGCCTCCCCTAGGACAACCTCTGAAAATACATGTATATAGTGTACATTTGTAAATACACCAGGCCAGCACAAGTCCACACTCCTTCAAGATGTCACAATGACCAGTTGAATCATGATCTGTGCATAGAGGTCGACAGACCTGCGCACAGAAATTCTATATTCTATATTCTATTCTGTTTGCTCTTAGCCTCATTGCTGTGGTCCTTGCTGTTCAAATCATTCCTACATACATGAATAAAGGATGTGAAATGCATCACCCATACAGTCATTCACCCTCGGATTTCAAGGACTGAAAAGTTTCAAGATTCAAATTTTCTTTCAAGGAAGGAACTTCTTTTTCATGAATAGAGGGCGCTGCCTGAAGAGTGAAGACGCAAGTGAAGAGCAGAGAGACATTTTAAAAGGACAACTACAGGAGTTCTGTGCATGTTTACCTGCTAATTTTATGTCAATCTTCGTTTTAAGCATCTCCTTCAAGTCTCTGGCAACTTTTTGTGCACTAATACTTCCATATTTTTGTACATTGAGCTTGTCAACTAAGCCTATTGGCTTTGGCCATTGTAACGGACTTCAATACACACCTTCATGCTTGACTGCTCTGACCTACATTGCACCTGCTGCTGGCTGTACATGTGCAACACCAATACACACAGAATTCACTGAAAATGTCTGTCTCAACTGGATCTGCATACCGTATTTCCTCGAATAGAAACCTGGTCTCAAATAGAAGCCTGTCTCGTTTACAGGCCGGGGTAGGGACCCACGCTAAAATAATAAACGCCTGGCTCAAATACACGCCGGGTCAGCCACTATAAACAGCCCTAATTGACAGCCTTGCATGCTGCCCAGCTGTTTCCATGCAAGGTTTACCTGCGTGCGTACCCTTGCATACCAAGATGTTACTTGATTGCTATCTTGTTTTAAAACAATAAACGCCGGTCTCAAATAGACGCCTGTCTCGTATAAACGCCGGGGTAATGATCCCCTTTAAAACAATAAACGCCCGGGCTTCTAAACGAGGAAATAAGGTAAATACTTCACATCTCTGGATACCTGCTTCTCGTTTTCATACTAGAAACTATAGACTGTCTCATACTTCTTTGCTTATTGTTGTGCTGCTGTGCTGTTTCAGTGTGATTTTAGTGTAAACTTTGTCATTTAACTACCTGCTTTCTTCAACATCATTTTCCAGCTCTAATACACATTGTTTTGACCTCTATTTTCACTTCGTTTTTTGCACCTGTAAAGCCATTTAGTTGTCATATTTTCTATCGTCAGCATTGACTTATTACTCCAGATTGACTTATTACTCCAGACACTTACTACAAAATCTGTTCTCCCAACAAAATTGTGCAACATTTTTGAAGAATTTGAACACATTCAAGACTTCATTTTACTACATATATTTTGAACCTTTCACATAATTGCACTTCATTTTTTTCGCTTTACAGCAAACCATCAGCATCCAAACACTTTAAATTCTCATAGGCCTGTAAAATCGTTCAGTTTTATAGACTTAATCTTGCCTCACACTTTTACTGACAGACCTCAGAGCCTCACTCTTCTCACCTTTGCCTCTCATAGACCTGAGAGATCTGCTACTTTTACCTGTAGACTCTGACAGACCTCAGAGCCTCACTCTTCTCACCTTTGCCTCTCATAGACCTGAGAGACCTGCTACTTTTACCTGTAGACTCTGACAGACCTCAGAGCCTTACTCTTCTCACCTTTTGCCTCTCACAGACCTGAGAGATCTGCTACGTTTACCTCTACACTCTGATAGACCTCAGAGCCTTACTCCTCTCACCTTTTGCCTCTCACAGACCTGAGAGATCTGCTACGTTTACCTCTACACTCTGACAGACCTCAGAGCCTTACTCTTCTCACCTTTTGCCTCTCACAGACCTGAGAGATCTGCTACGTTTACATGTACCTCTACACTCTGACAGACCTCAGAGCCTCACTCTTCTCACCTTTTGCCTCTCACAGACCTGAGAGACCTACTACGTTTACCTCTACACTCTGACAGACCTCAGAGCCTCATTCGTACATAGCAACTCTCTCTAGTCATTCACTAACTGATTGGCTACTGATTGAAACCAACTCTTCCTGGTCATTCACTAACTGATTGACTACTGATTAAAACTAACTCAAGCTCCCTAGTCATTCACTAACTGATTGGCTACTGATTGAACTAACTCAAGCTCCCTGGTCATTCACAAACTGAGTGGCTACTTATTGAAACTAACTCAAGCAGCCTAGTCATTCACAAACTGATTGGCTACTATTTGAAACCAACTCAAGCTCCCTATTCATTCACAAACTGATTGGCTGCTGATTGAACTTACTCAAGCTCCCTGGTCATTCACAAACTGAGTGGCTACCACAGGCAAAAACAATCTATGTTTTGTGGGATAAGTTTCACTCCACTGACCATTCTCATGCAACCTCTCTGACTCTTGTTACTATTAGAAAAGGTATGACAGCTTGCTTGAACTGTTCCAGACTGAACTGGTACGTTGTCATTGCAGCAGACGACAGAGGTAACTGTAAAATTCAATCAAACACTTGGGTCAGCGGACCAGTACACCCTTGGTGGACCTCCCCCTCTCCCTGTAATTAAAATGAACAACTTGACTAACGACACTGCTGCTAATTTTGTAGACAACAGTTTAGTTACAAAACTGACAAAACTGAATTGAGAAAAAATGAAAACTGTGAAAAACACTTAAATATTTCACTGATCAGTTCAATAAAGTGATCCACTGTAAATCAGTTTTTAACAAAAAGAATTCTGATGTGCTGATTGGCTGGTTCTTAAATCATTATCTCTTTGATAAAGGTTAATTTGGTCCATACTTGACTTGTCCAGTGCGCATATATTAATATCAACTGGAACCTTATTTAACTTGGCAGATATATATATATATATAACAGTAAATGTATGTATGACGACAGACAGATATTGATAAAGAAATGGATAGACAGATAGACAGACAGATAGATAGATAGATAGATAAATAGACAGACAAAAAATGTTGATATGTTTTAAGTTTAATAGGCCTATAATACAGAGGTAAAAACTCTCTTGGCGCATCTCATAAAGTCATATGAAAATAAAAGTTGCGGTCTGGGCATAGCCTTTATGGGGCAAGTCAATCACTGTTCTTTCATTAACCTCAGAGAAGCAACCTATCAGAATTCAGGTGCATGGTTCACGGAATAATGGTTGGTTGATTGAAATCAAGATAACACTTGTCCACTGTTTTAAATGTATATGAACAGTTTACTTTTTTTTCATTCATGACTGAGTTTCATTCAAGTGTTGTTAATTTACAGCTTGGTTGATATTTCGCAACCATTGCACATTGTAGAGTGCCCTTCCTGTCCTATGGCAAACTAACATACACTATCCAGTTGGATATTCTGTAGAATTGTAATGTAGAAATTAAACTTGTAGAAAATAATGCCTGATAGAGACTGTAGTGAGAGTCTGATCAGTCAGTAACTGATTGGGTTTGACAATCTACCCATCTTTTATTGACCTTCATCATTAACATAGAAATCCACAACAGACACATAAACCAACCAAGGTCAGCTCAATCCAGAGCCAACCAATCCCAGAGTGGAGGTCCTCTCCACCTCTGCTTCCCCCCTCAGCAAACCCAGGCTCACATGTCTTGCTCATAGCAGCTTACTCATTAGTTACTCAATTAGTGAATTTCCAATTATTCTCCAGTCCAAGCCCATCTTATATAATCAAAATGATCCAGCTAAATTAACCCATTGTGTCTGCCTTATAAGCTGCAGGTGCAGCCTGCAGTTATGAACTTACAATGAACTTGTTCCAGAGGAGGAATAATGCATGTTACCTAACTGGCCTGATGACCAGAGAGATGTTACATGAATGACTCCTGTCTGAACTTGTCAGTCATTGAATTTGTGATTAGATCCCACTAATTCCCTTCAGTTATGTAGGCCTGAATGCATTTCATTAACACTCTCTCATTAACCAACCCATAATTGTACTTAGCAAGCCTGAGTTTACGTAACAATGACCACCTGGACTCCAGACTAATCAATACTGCAAATGAATCCATTTAGCTTGGGCAGATCCCATTATGTAACCTTGATCATTAGTCCAGGCCTCATTGTCTGTTGCCATGCCATTGCCATCCACAATAATAAACTACACATAACTGTTAATTTCATCTGGAAGTGTGTCCACTGTCAAATACAAGACAAGTCAAATATTGACTGTAAAACTAACTGAGGACCCATGGCCCTCTTACAGTTCTCCCAACAATTTTCTAGATAAAAGAACACAGTGAGTTTTATCTACCTAAGTACCATACATGTGGGCAGTGACTGCATAATATTGAATTGTTGAGGTTGTCCTCAGACGACTTACTTGCAGCCACTGGCTCCGATTATAGACAATTTGCAATAAAAAAAATGTGGAATGATGATGCATGAGAATCCTAAATATGATTGATGGCAATGGCAAGAGGGAGGGCTAAATATCCCCAATTATACCCATCCCTTCCCCCAGCTCTCAAATTTTTACCCTTTTGTAAGAAACCCCATAGACAACATATAAAGTTACAAATTAATGAAATGAGATGATTCGAAGAACAATTAATCTGCGTGCCATTTTCCAATATTGGTTTTCAGTAAGTTAATGTCCATCAAAATTGATCGATGTTCAGCAATATGTAATGTTATTTTGTGACTAGAGTTCATTCTTTAGTAAATTGTAATTAGAGTTCGTTATGTGATGTTGAGATGAATCTATTGTGTGCTCTCGAGATTTTTCGAGAGCACGAAGTTCCAAGTAGGTTCGACTCCATGTGGATGCGCATCTGACTCCATGTATGTATCTGACTCCTTATGCGTGTACGATTCATCCCAAGAAGCAAAGTTGAGGTTTGGTTGTTAGCTGAAAAATGGAAAAGAATAGGCACGGCAGTTAATTGTTCATGATATGGACAAGGTGGCAGTCTCCTAGTCCTGGCCCGCCAACGGTAGCAATCTGCCTGGCGTCTGAATAGGCCTTGAGTGACTCGGAGGACAATGGAGAACTCCCCTTGGGTAAATTTGGACACTGTTTACACTAATGCTCAAGCAATAAACGTTACTTTATTGCATTATACGTAATTCTTTAAAGTGAATTCGTGAAGTAGTACACCCCGTGTATTTTATACAACTTAAGTCGTCATACAATGACCTTAAATGGTTACTTAAACTTAGAACAACAATAGCTATTTGACAACAGGAATTTTAGGCTACCCACGACATCATCTAAGCTTTTGCCATTAGCCCATGTACTTCCCAAGCCCTCTCAACGGTCTGAGGAGAGAGAGTGACACTCGTGGAGCCCAATGACCTCCCTGAGCGTCCCCAATTAGAAATCACAAACCCCAGAGCGACCCTCAGTCCCCAGTGAACCATCAAGAAGGAGGCTAACTTTCCGAGGTCCAGATCATTAGACCTCAGCGGGCTCATCAGAAGTGTAGGTCGTCACTTGACCTAGGGGTGCCATATACCTAATCTGGGAGGGAGTTGCTACTGCCAACTCCTCAGGTGCTCTGACCTTGGAACAGCACCTCCACTGGCATGTCCAACCCTTATAGAAATAATAATAACAAAACAGTGCCCCTCCAATTGCCAGAAACAATATTACTGCTATTATGATAGTGAGCACTGGAGTGTGTCTTGAGAACTTTTGCCAATGAGTATCTGAGATCATAGCTGCCTGTAGTAGAGCCGACGTGCTCAGAGAAGGAACCACAGCTGCCGGAGCTGTCACTAGTGCTGGAAATGTTGCTAAGAGCTCCGGGGCCTTCAGAGAGTTGCTGAAATTGAAATGCCCACGTATTTGCAGTTTGGGCAGGTCAATTTCCTCGTGCATGTTGAATTCTTGCATGCATTCAATGATAAAGTTATCACTCTCAAGAACACAAGAGGGCCTGCATTCAACATGATAGGTGCCTGGGGCCAGCCACGAAGCCTGTTCTAATTGGCCCCGACAACGTTGCTTAAAGGTGGTGCCCCAGGTGGATATCATGTAGGTGTTAGACGTGACTTGTTTGACTGCAGTCTCATTTTGGCCTTTTATCAGGTTGAAGTGGCACTGCTTGATTAAGTTCGTTTGATTGAATATCAGACCCCGGGCACATTGTTGCACATTAGGCTTATAAAGTGGGCCTGAACGGCAGATTTGTGGCCGCTCCCCCGAGCAAAAATTTGGCTGAAAAACGTGGCCAGTGCTAGTTGAGACGCCGTATTTACTGGCCAATTGGATTCTACCGACATAGACGAATTGGGAATTGGCACCGGCAAACTATGAAGGGTGAAAAGCAGGTAAGCCTGCGTATTCAAAACTGGTAAGGCTAGTCTATACACTAACGTTTCCCCCGAGACCACTACTGGCTCAATTCTGACATAGCGATAGACCCAAAGCAGATCACTTACCGTGGCTTGACCTTGTTTGGCGGTGTGGTCCATTATCTGCAGCAGAAGGTTGGGTCTCAGCACGTCCTCTGTGTGAAGTCCTCGTTCCAGGGCTGCACGTTGCCTGTTGTAGTGCTCCACCTGTTGCCTGTAGACTTCGTAGACGCGCTCAGCATCGGTGACCAGCCTCTCAAGCTCCATCCGGATCTCCATGGTGCTGACACGCCGACTGAGGTGTGTGACGTGCGTTGACAAGGACTTCATGTACACGTCCATCTCCTTGGCGTGATGCACGACGTCGTACAGCACCTTGTGAGTCCGCTTGAGATAAGTGCTGGTCTGGTCGACGATCGACAGCAACTGGTGGTTTGAGTGCAAAAGCTGGCCCGTCCTCTGCTGCAGTTGTTGAATGGCTGCTTTATATTGTTCGAGTTCTTTAGTGGTAGCAGTGCCGAAGAGGAAGCTCATGGCCTCGCCAACTACATTGATGAGCCCCCTCTTTGTACGAGAGCTGGGAGTGTTGACATCTTGGAGTGGGTTGGATACAGCTCCCAGCGTGTCCTGGCCTATGTTGAATGGATGCCTCTCTTGGATTCTGTCCAGACGATAATGCCAGTCTCTTTTGATGCTGCCAGATATGTGTATCTTCTTGTCAGCCTGTCGAACTCGAGCGATGTATTCCAGTAGACCTTCGGGATACTTGGGCACCTGTAGAGTCACGAGGACCACCCACGTTGCACGCACCGTCTTGAGAGGCACGCCTCCCCTGACCATAACGCCATCAGGTAGAAGGTCGGCTTGTATGGCAGGTCCTCCTTGCATGTTGGGCTCCGCCGTAGACCGAGGTGTTGGTGCTCCCGAGCAGGTCGTCAGCCAGATCACGAGTGCCAAACTCATGTGAAGCAGGTCCATTTTCATGTAGCCTGTTAGAGATGCTTGTTTGTAGTGATCTTGGAGTGAGTGAGTGAATGATGTAGTGAAGACCAGTCAGATGAGGAAGCTGCTAGTGTGGAGAGCAGGGCAAGGCTTAGCAGAAGTCACTGGGTCGAGCACCAAGGACTGAATGATTGTCCTTGGCTGTGCGATATGTACATATCCAGATATGTACGCTGCCTCTTAGGTAATGGATCAGCGCCCGAGCCCTCTGCGTCATCACTGGGGGGAAGAAGTCGCTTGGCATTGGCCGGCTGGTCCTCCATGGGCTCTGGCCCCTCCTCCACTTCCCTATGGGGGGGTGGGTCTGGCGCAGCTGGCTGGCTTGTGTTGGCGCCCTCTGGTGACCAGTCTGCAGCTGTTGACTGTCCCTCAGCTGGTGTTGTAATTGGACGCCCATGCCTTCGTCCCTGATCCGGTCTTCGTCCCTGTGCTGCCCCCTGCGGCGTCCAGTCGGGTGACGGGTCATCATCCATTGGCTCATCGGGGGATGGCGAGCCTGCAACTGCCCGAGTGCTCTCCGTGGTCGCCCCCCGTCCCTGGCTGGCTGCCTGGGACTGTGGCTGTCGAGCTTTGTGTCTTTGCCCAACATTGGTCTCTCCTCCTACAATTCTCTCTCCTCCTTCATTTCTCTCTCCTCCTTCATTTCTCTCTCCTCCTTCATTTCTCTCTCCTCCTTCATTTCTCTCTCCTCCTACATTCCTCTCTCCTCCTACAACTGTTGCACCTCCTTCATCAGAGCCTGAGGCTGGCCCTTGCTTGCGTCGTCTCTTGCGAGGTTGCTGAGGTGCTGGAGTTGGATCTTCTCTCCCTGCGGTTGGGGTGGGTGGCAGATGGGGCACCCTGTTCCTGCGAGCCCCCAGGTTTTGCCATGGCCTGGCATTCTGCCTGTTTATCTTACGCACAGGCCGAAGCCTGATGCCCTCCCAGGCCATGTCAGGACTTACGAGCTGCAGCTTATTGCGGTTGAGCACCTTTTGTTTCCCTGAGGGCTGATGAGTGACCCATGTCACCTTGCCCCTCACCTGAGTAACAATCCACCTTGGGTCCCATTGACTAGTGAGTGTCAATGGCTCTGCTGCACGGATGGTGACCGAGTCGCCCACTTTCAGTTCTTCGGCGTTTTGTTTCCTGGCCAGCCTGTCCCTGTTGTGCTTCCTGGAGGCCTCAGTGAGGTGCCTAGTTTCCCTGATGGCGTCATAGAAATCCTGCAGCCGTCCCTCAAGCAATGGTCCTTCTTGCGTGGCATTGTGCGCTCTATGAATTGGCAGCCTGGGATGTCTGCCAAACTGCAGGAAGAATGGAGTGTGAGAAGTTGTAACTGAGGTCGAGGCATTGTAGCAGGCAACTGCATTTCCTAGCTGATCCTGCCAATCTGTGACACGATTATTAATGAGCTTGGCCAGGATTGCTTTCAGGGTTCTGTTAAATCGTTCCACCTTGCCATTTGCCCGGGGATTGTATGGAGTCGTTCGTCTGTGTTCCACTCCTATGCCTTCCAGATATTCCCTCATGGCCCTGGCATTCAGCTCTAGTCCTCGATCAGAAATTATGCAATTGGGAATGCCAAACCTGGGAAAGTATTCCTGCCTCAATCTGGCCCAGACTGCCTCATTTGTCTTGCAGGGAAGAGGATAGCAATCTGCAAAACCACTAGCATGGTCAATTAGTACAAGAATGTACGTGTTCCCCTGGGGAGACCTCATCAAGGGCCCCACCAGATCCATTGATACCAATTGTCCTGGCCCCTTTGCAATGGGCATTTCACCAAGGGCTGTGTGGACCTTGCGTTTGTGATGCACTGCACACTCAGGGCATGTGCGCAGATAGTCTCTCACTTGCTTTCGCATTGATGGCCACACATATGCCTCTTGCACCTTCCTGAGTGTCTTTAAGTGAGACATGTGCCCGACTTCAGCATGGGCCCACATGGTGATTTGCTTGGTGAACTAATCTGGTATGACCAACCTTGGATAGTCGGGAGCATGCTCATGTGGCCTTCGTATCGAGTATAGCACCCCACCAACGATCTAATACTGGCTCTCCTCATCCACCGCCTCCTGCCATTGAGGCATGGCTTGCTGAGCTTGCTTGAGCTCCTCGAGGTCCAGTGCGTCATGCATGATGGGAGGTTGTAGGTCAGGTTCCTCGATTATGGGGTTGACCTCATCAGGATGCCAGTCTAGGTCATCGTACGTGGCCATAACGTCAGGCTCGATCCGAGACAGCATGTCTGCCCGAATATTGTTCTTCCCCTTCCGATACTGCACTTTGCATCCATACTCTGCTACCAAGATTGCCCAGCGTTGTATCTTGGTGTTGTTTTGTGAAGAGGCAACAGAGCGGTTTGTGGTCGGTGTATACTTCGAAGGTACTTCCGTAGAGGTACGGCCTAAAGGAGACGAGCGAAGTTATCAGAGCGTATGCCTCACGTTCGATCGCCGCCCACTTCCGCTGGGTTCCAGAAAGCAGTTTCGAGAGGTACGAGATGGGCCTCTCGATCCCAGTGCCCTCTTCCTTTTGCACTAACACCGAGCCCACGGCGGTCGCCAATGCGTCGACGTAAAGAATATATGGCCTGTCAGTGCGGGGATGAGTCATGACTCGTTCGCTGACCAGCAAGTCCTTCAATTGAGCGAAGCTGTCCTGCATCTCCTTGGTCCAGACATACCGAGCATTCTTCTTGGTCAGACGCACCAATGGCTCCGATATCTTGGCGTAGTCAGGCATGCAGGACCTATAATATCCACTCATCCCCAAAAATCTGCGTACGCCCTTCACTGTCGTCGGTGGAGGCATCTCTTTGATGGCCGTGACCTTGTCTGGATCAGCGCGATGCCCTCGGGCGCTGACCACATAGGCCGAAGACGCACTTCTTGGGGTTAAGAGACAGGTTGTACTGTCTCATCCTGTTGAAGACCTCTTGGAGATGCTTGGCATGTGTGACCTCGTCAGGGCTGAACACCACGAGGTCATCGACGTAACACATTATGCATACTCCGATGAGGCCCTTTAGGACCTTCTCCATGGCCCTCTGGAACACCGCCGTTGCGTTGCAGAGGCCCATCGGCATGGTTCGGAACTGGAATAGGCCCCTGTAGCAAGTAAATGCTGTCTTTTCCATGTCCCTCGGGTCCATGGGCAATTGATGAAAACCACTTTTTAGATCTAAAGTTGAAAATACCCTAGCCCCCTGTAGTGAATCCAGCACATCCTGGATTAATGGCACCGGATAATTATCCCTAACAGTGACCTTCTTCAACTTAGTGAAGTCTATGCACATCCTGGGCAATTCTGTGGAATCACGCTTTTGTACTAACACTACTGGGCTGGCCCAGGGAGAACTTGAAGGTTCGATCACTCCCTGCTCTAATAACTCATCTAACTTTTGGCTTAAAGCCTGGCGTTTTGCGAAAGGCACCCTGTGTGGCCTACTCCGCACTGGAGGTCCTGTGGTGTGAATACGAACAGCTATCTCTGGATGTCGACCCAACTGCTGGCCCTTCCTGCAAAACACATCCTGGTTCTTGCTCACACAATCCATGATAGCATCCCCCTTCCCATTCATCACACACATACGCACCTGCTCAGCCTCCACAGGGACCAATGGTAGCACCCTGCCCTTCCACGCCATCTCACCTCGTGAGTAATCTAAAACGATGCCATCTCGCTTCATCACATCCCTGCCCAATGTAAACTGATATGGCAATTCATCAACTACTACTACATCTATTGCCCCAAAATTGTCCAATTCAATCTGTGTTTCCCCCCACACTTTCAATTCATGCCCAGTAACACCAGTCAGTCCTGCCGTTTGCTTTACAATTGGCTGTCTTTTTAGCTTGGCACAAATTTTAAGAAAATCAGAGCTCCTAAGAGCACTTTTCGCAGCGCCGCTGTCAGTGAGCCCTCGCAGATCATAATCATGTGCCCTGAGATCCACGAAGGCCATCGTGGCCACGGCGCTGATGTCTCAGTGGTCCGATCTCCCATTGCGAGGACGTTGGGAGCGGGAAGATGCATTGTAGCCCTGAGAGCGAGGTCCTGAAGAGTAGCCCTGTGCCTGTCTCCTTCGCTGTGGGCATTCCCTTCGGTAATGATCTGGTTGGTTGCACTGGAAGCAGAGTGGCTGTCCGTCGTCCATTCTGTCTGGTCGCGCAGATCCCCTGCGGGGTGGGTGACTCCGGTCTTGCCTGGGCTGGCTGGAGCGCGGAGGTCTGCTGTCCCTGGAAGCCTCCGGCCTGCGTGGCCCCCGGTCTATGGCCATTATTCTAGTGAACTCTCTGGAGAGCCCACTAATTTGGCGTTCCACCTCACTCAACCTGTCCTCTCTGTCCCCTGCTTCCCTTTCCCTCACAGCTGAGATGTCCATGGGCTCCTCCTGCCTCTCTGGTGGAGCAGCTCCATTCATGGCCCTGTACACCGTGTATGAGTCTCCCTCATACTTTTGCACCGCCTCGATTGCCTCGATATAGTCCTGAGGCCCCTTCTCCTGCACCAAACGCAACACCAATTTTTCGTCCTTCAATCCCCTCATGTACCAACGCAACATTATACGTTGCTGATCCTGATTTCTGTCCGCTGAGGGATAAGCAAGGGTCGGCAAGAATCGACACCCATATGCCGTGGTCGTCTCATAAGGCTGACGCACCACTTTCTCCAATTCATCTCTAAGACGCTCAGCTTCATGGGTTGACAAGAACATTTTCTGGAGATGCGCCTTCACCTCTGTCCACGTCGCCTGATCACGGTTCGCCAGGGTGGCTAGGAACTTCTCCAGTTCCAATCTAAGTGGCCCTTCTGCCGTCAAGGCTGCCACGTACACCGTTCTGGTAGGATAAGGAATGGTTAATTCTATGTCCCTAAACCACTCACGAATTTTCTGCGTGGATGAGCCATTGCATTTTTCAACTCTCTTGGCCTGAGCTTCAGCCTTCGTTCTACTGGCCGTTTCAGCATACTGCTTTGACTGGGCTGTTAAGTGCTTCACCTGCTCCTGCCTGAGCTGGTGATCAGCTTGCATGAGCTGTTCCACATTCATGATTACAATGTTAGCGATACGTCAAATGTCTTATTCAATTTATGTCACAGTGCCTTGCTTCCCCTTGGCGCTATTGGCTTCATAAACGAGTAACTTGAATTCACTTACTGTGACTTGTGGAGCTCATGTAGATCTCGAGGCTAGATGAGACGAAACGTGCAGGGCGTGGTGCAGGAGAGTGGAGACGAACGTTGGTGCAGGACTTCTTCCTTTACAATTGCATCAACGCTGCGGTCAGTGTCATGACGAGGAAACGCAGATGTCCTACTGTGACCTGTCCTGATGGCATGGTGATCTCGTAGCCCAGCTTCTTGAGTTCTTCGATGATGGCTTCAGAGAAGATGATTTTCTGTTGCATGGTCATTTCTTCAAATCTTGTGGTTAGAAGATCTCGCCTGTCCATGTTGCTTACTCAACAATGCTGTGGAAGATGAATCAAGTCGGGGTTCACCAAAATATGTAGAGTGCCCTTCCTGTCCTATGGCAAACTAACATACACTATCCAGTTGGATATTCTGTAGAATTGTAATGTAGAAATTAAACTTGTAGAAAATAATGCCTGATAGAGACTGTAGTGAGAGTCTGATCAGTCAGTAACTGATTGGGTTTGACAATCTACCCATCTTTTATTGACCTTCATCATTAACATAGAAATCCACAACAGACACATAAACCAATCCAAGGTCAGCTCAATCCAGAGCCAACCAATCCCAGAGTGGAAGTCCTCTCCACCTCTGCTTCCCCCCTCAGCAAACCCAGGCTCACATGTCTTGCTCATAGCAGCTTACTCATTAGTTACTCAATTAGTGAATTTCCAATTATTCTCCAGTCCAAGCCCATCTTATATAATCAAAATGATCCAGCTAAATTAACCCATTGTGTCTGCCTTAATAAGCTGCAGGTGCAGCCTGCAGTTATGAACTTACAATGAACTTGTTCCAGAGGAGGAATAATGCATGTTACCTAACTGGCCTGATGACCAGAGAGATGTTACATGAATGACTCCTGTCTGAACTTGTCAGTCATTGAATTTGTGATTAGATCCCACTAATTCCCTTCAGTTATGTAGGCCTGAATGCATTTCATTAACACTCTCTCATTAACCAACCCATAATTGTACTTAGCAAGCCTGAGTTTACGTAACAATGACCACCTGGACTCCAGACTAATCAATACTGCAAATGAATCCATTTAGCTTGGGCAGATCCCATTATGTAACCTTGATCATTAGTCCAGGCCTCATTGTCTGTTGCCATGCCATTGCCATCCACAATAATAAACTACACATAACTGTTAATTTCATCTGGAAGTGTGTCCACTGTCAAATACAAGACAAGTCAAATATTAACTGTAAAACTAACTCAGGACCCGTGGCCCTCTTACAACATGTTGCACTGGTGGCAGTGTATCACAGTTTTTTCAGAATTAATTGTTATTTGGTCCGTCTAAACTGAATTTTACTGAAATCTGGGAATTTTCTATTTGTGTGGACATGCATGAATGCCCTCACTTCGATTTTTATAACTCTTCCACACAATTCTAAATATACTGATTCAAGCTGAAAATTGTGCACAACCAGGGTTGGACTGGCCTATGTGGCAGAGTGGCAGCTGCCACGGGCCCATCCACTCAGGGGGGCCAATTCAATGTGCCAAAAAATGAAAAATCCAGAAAAAAGCTAGAATTACTATCTCTTTGACCAAATTTGGAACTGTGTGATACAGTCCAACTTTAGGGTTAGGGGCCCAAAGTGACAGGGCCCTGTATAGGAAAGTGAACTTCCACCTTGGCATAAAGTGAGTAATACTAAAAGTGAGAATGTCGGGGCCCATAGACTTATTTTGCCACGGGCCCGAAATGTCGCCAGTCCGCCCCTGTGCACAACAATAAAGTCGTTGTTCTGCAAATGTTGTGTGAAAATGAGTGTTTAAGATGGAGTAATTAATTTGACATATCTTTATTATTGTTGGTGTGGCAGTCAGAGCAATTCAACTTCCGTGCCAGGTCAGTGTGGAACTCTGATTTTGGATACATTTTTGGGTTAATTTTTCTGTTTAAAACAACTGTCAACACTACCAGGTATGTCTGATATCCAGAAAAAGTAGCAAAGGAAGTGCCGAATTCTACACTGGGGTGTCGTCTTCGTGAAAAGTGTGAGTTTGACGGTATTTTACAATTGGCTCAATCCATTTTCGTCTGCTATAGGTTGAACTGTCATACCTTGTAATAGATAATGAGTGGAGTCAAAGAATACATGAACCACGTACATTGTTTCTGCCTGTGTGGCTACTTATTGAAACTAACTCAAGCAGCCTAGTCATTCACAAACTGATTGGCTACTATTTGAAACCAACTCAAGTTCCCTAGTCATTCACTAATTGATTGGCTACTGATTGAACTAACTCAAGCTCCCTGGTCATTCACAAACTGAGTGGCTAGTTATTGAAACTAACTCAAGCAGCTTAGTCATTCACAAACTGATTGGCTACTGATTGAAACTAACTCTCCCTGGTCATTTACAAACTGATTGGCTACTGATTGAAACTTCCTCCTTGGTCATTCATAAACTGATACAAACTCATTTGCCTTGGTCATTCACAAAGTGATTGGCTTCTGGTTGAAACAAACCTTCGTTTGTTTTTCGCAAACTGACTGGCCACTGATACAAGCGCACTCAACTGGTAATTCGCAAGCTGATTTGCTGCTAATTGTAGGGGGGGATGATAATCCTGAAAATTTGCGGGGACGCCTTTAAAAGTTGCTCATTGCCTCCAGAATCAAGAAAAATTTCACCAAACTGAATTTCGTGGCTTATTCAGCCTGCTACTGGCCAAAACGTCAAACCGCGTCTTTTTAAATGGCGAAAATAGTATTTTCCATCAGAACTTGAAAAGTATTGATTTTATGTCATATAAATGTATTGACATTGAATAGGAAATTGGGAATTCCGAACATTTTGCTGTATATTTCAACTTTCTAGGTGCAGTGGTTCTTGAGATATGGCCATTTAGGGTCCATTTTCGAAGAAGTTTCATGAAAATTACAAGAATTTAGATTACTAATCATGTGGACCTGGATCTTGAAAATATATATGACTTCATCAACATATAGAAAAATACACTAGATATTGAGTTGGAAGTCAGTATCACTATCACTTCATTCACTTGTATCAGCTACCTGCACATTCGAGGATTGCTGACGGCTTGAAGTAAAGGGAAAGGGGAGAAGACATTGGTGATGGCTCTTTCAGAAGTTATGTGGAAAGAACAGTGTCTCTGCCAATTCTTTGCTGGGCTTTCATAAACAGAAAGTAGAATTATTTGCCTAAAGCATGAGTTAGTATAGTGACAGTTGTCATTTCCAAAATAAGCAGTCAATCACTGGGAGGTCCCCCCCCCCCGATGCATATAAAACGCAATGATTTTGTTAAGTTAAATTATACTGCAAATCAATGAAAGTCATAATGAACAATTTTCCAATATTCATGACATTCCTTGTAAACCACTACATGTCACAGTGAGAAATATTAGGTCTGGGAATGGGTGTAGTGATGGGTGATTAGCTCGGGCTTGGATAATTTGTTATAAGATATGTCACAGTTACATTTTATCAACATTATAGGCCTAATAGTGTCACCATTATTCCTGACATTTACTATTTTTCCCCCAAAAAGTTGTCAGGATCTGTAGATCAATGATTCTGATGGTAGTCAACTTGTGTTCACTTCCACACATACTTGTACAAGTCTTACAGTAAACGAAACTCAAATGCTTGCATGTTTAAAAAATAGCATGCAATGCATGCACCGTGTCCTCGAGCAATTTAATAACCCTGATAACTCAATGGGATATGATCATTACATTAACACATCTCTATAAATTGTTAAAAGTTGCATTCTATTTATAGATCTATCAATCAACCTATCAATCAACCTATCAATCTATCTATCTGTCTATCTATGTGTCTATCTATCTATCTGTCTATCTTTAGTAATTGGCTAAAGCATAAATCTCAGGTTGTGGTGCACCCCACTTTGTCTCAGGGCGGAAGGGCCAAAGGGAAGAAGAAGAAGATGCTTCTCAGAAATCGTCTGCTGAGTAAGGAGGAATTTGGGGGATTAAAGTTGACTATTTAGAGCAGTGAGACATAAGATTAAAGCCAGGGCATCTAGTGCAACAGTGTAAACACTGGGCATCATAATGGCATCATAACTTTGGGTTGTTCTTACATCTGTGAAATGCTTTTCGATCCACACCAACTTTGATAGGACAATCCCATTGATGACGACAAAGGGCCCGAGGCCCTGCTCTCGGACACAAAAAGCACTGGAACGTTCCTAGTGAGGTCACATCCTATCCCTGCCATTTTATTCCGGCTGAGACATGAGCAGCTTGTGAAGTCATAGCCTATACTTGCAAATGTTATCAAAACTAGAGACCAACTAAGTGTCAATGAGGTCACAAGTCACTCAATGACACGTTAGCGCCAAATGTAAGTACTCGTCATTCGTCGGCTGTGTGGCAGACCTGCACTGGCTATATTGCACACCTACATCATACATTTGTCAATGTTACATTACACAAGTCCAGTAGGCCTATTTCCACAGTGATAAAAAGGATTGTCTATATCAGACAATGGAACTTTGTACAATATAATATATCTGATATTTGGATTGTCTCAACCAGACAATTGAGTTGTTTAAATCATTTTTTTTGGTAACCTAAAGGATATGGCACTTCCTTGAATAAATACCATTTCCAAATGGACTTGGATTAATTTTTAATATTTAAATTAACAATTATTTTGTCGGACTTCTACTTCAGAATCTACAGGTTCGTCCTACCCACGCACGCTCCAAATTTTCTGCTCCATAACTTATGATTTTGCTGCAAATGTTCAGTTTGTTCTTGTTTTTGTGATGCTTTTAGGAGCTGATCCTTTAAAATTCCAATTCCAGTTGGTCAATGTCAGCACACTTTGTGATTTTGTTTTACTTCTCAGAAGCTCAGTGTAATAGAATTCAATATAAATGCACACACAGCTATCAGGACTGCCCTCTCGCCGTGCATGCATTTTACAAGAGAAGTTTAACTTCAGTGTTTAGTCATTTATTTGCATCATTTTTGGAATTTACAATTTACTGATTAAAAACATCTAAGTGCATTATTCCGAAGGAACATGCATTAATTTAAGTACAAGGTTTACCATATATTATACCGATTTAGCTTGATTATTTCAATTGGACCCTCACTGATTAGCAAATAGGTAAAACATTCATATGAGTGTCCTCACTGGGGATACTGTATTTTCAAGCTAAGGTTTTATTTAACATCATTCTACAGTCCATCTTGTCATTGATTTCCTGAAAATGATTAGCCATAATTTAAGCCATTATTTTCACACTATGTCTTTGGTAGTTTTGTAATCATATAATTTAAAAGAATAAAATGAATATTCATCTGATCTTTGTGTTTGTCACAGACCACAAGTGTTGGTATGCAAATGAAAGCTCTTTTTGCACTCTGTTTAATGGTGTTATTTTCAACTTCCTATTTTTAAACATGTTAAAATTAACAAAGATCGCAAATAGGCAAAAGTTCACAGAAACGTCGCTTTTCCTGTCATAAGAAAGTGCCAGTAGCAGCTAGTAGCAGGTCCAAAATCCAGCATTTTCAGTATGGATGGACTTTTAAAATAATAAAGATTGATTTGAAGGCGTCCCCATACATGCCCAGCAAAAAAGCCATTTTATCATCCCCCCCTACTAATTGAAACAAACTCCTGTTGGTCATTCACAACTGATTGGCTGCTGATTGAATCTAAATCTTCGTGTCACAATTTGCCAAAATGTACAGTCATCGAAACCTATATTCTGATGTATTAAGAACTGGTTTAAAAAGATCTGATAACAGGCTCTCACCAACTGTACCGATGCGCAAATTCACAAGCGTAAAAGGAGGTTCAATCACACTGTCAAACAGGTTCGAAATTTTGTCACAAACTGAGTCTTCTCCAGGTTTGGAAGGAAATACTAGAACTCAACCAAGCAAGACGTATTTCAAAGCAAACAATTTCCTGAAAGGCTGTGTATGGAATGCTCAAAGTTTGAGACAGATAACACAAACAGTTAAAGACTACAGGGATGAGCATGATCTTGACACCTTTCGCTTCACAGAAACTTGGCTTAAAGATGAAGATATAGTCGAAATTGGCGAGTTGGAACAAAATGGGGAATATCACTATCTGAGCACTCCCCGAGTAGGAAGACCTGGAGGTGGAGTAGGTTGCATTGTGAGATCAGGCATACAAGCAATTAAAAAGGATCGAATGAAGACTAAGACATTTGAGCACCTGGAAATCCAAATACAACTCGATGGAAAAATTGTTACTGTTCTTTTGGTATACCGACCTGAACCATCCAACAAAAATCGATGCAGCCTGACGAATTTACGAAATTTTTACTCCTTGAGGAGTTCCTCCTTATTATGGTCAATATTGTGAATAAGTCACTCACAGAAGGAGAAATGCCTACTGAATTGAAACATGCATTAAACCTCTCTTGAAAAAATCCGGTTTAGCTTTAGTCAAAAAGAATTATCGGCCAGTGTCAAACTTGTCTTTCCTTGGCAAATTAATTGAAAGTGCCGTTATAAAACAATACACAGAGCACCTCACCAAAACCAACTTTGATGATGACAAACAGTCTGCATACAGGAAATTCCACAGCACCGAAACCCTCCTGACGAAGATCCATGATGATATTATGTTGAATATGAGCAAAGGTGAGGTAACAATGCTTGTACTGTTTGATCTTTCAGCAGCCTTTGACACGATTGATCACAATATTCTACTGAAACATCTGAAAGGCAGATATGGTGTTCATAACTCAGCACTAGACTGGTTCAAGTCCTACATTTCTGAAAGGTCACAGTCCGTGATAATTAATGACAAAACGTCAACCAAGCTGCCTCTCAAATTTGGTGTCCCTCAAGGTTCAAAACTAGAACCAATCCTGTTCAGTTCATATATTGCTCCAATAAGTGAAGTGGCTGCAAAAAATCAAGTCAAAGACCAAAAATATGCTGATGATGAGCAACTTATACTCTCACTAAAACCAACCTTTTTGGATCAGAAAAATGGCAACAGACAAAATGGAGAAGTGCATTGCTGAAATTTGGAACTTTCTCCATGAAATCTTTGTAACAATGGAGAAAAGACCGAACTTATTGCTCATTGGCAGTTCAAATCAACTCAGAAAACTCCAAGTATCATCAATCAGTTTAGACAATGTCAAAATCAATGCAGCTGACCATGTTAGAAACTTGGGTGTTATCTTCGACAAAAACATGACTATGGAAAAGCAAGTCAACAAATGTGCCGTAATGCTTATTTCAACTTGAGAAATATTGCAAAAATCAGGAAATCATTAGACAAAGAAGTTTGCATAACAGTCGTTAACGCTCTTGACACTCCTCACCTAGACTATGGAAATGGCCTTCTGTATGGTATATCAAGTCGTTTGATGAATAAACTGCAGGTAGCCCAAAACTCAGCAGTTCGTCTCATAGAGAATTTCAAAAAGCATGACAGTGTTAGCCAGTTTAGGAAACAGCTACCTTGGCTGCCAATTCCAGCTAGAATCCAATTCAAACTAATGCTAACCACATAGAAATCAGTAAATGGACAAGCATCTCAATATATTCAAAGTCTGATCCAGCAAAAATCCAAACAGAACTGTAATCTAAGAAGCAATAACAAAGTGCTCTTAAATGAACCAACTTCTTGCAATAAAAACAAATTTGAGGACAGGGCCTTTTCACATGCTGCCCCAAAACTCTGGAACAAACTGCCAGACATTGTCAAACACTTGACTACTTCAAGAGAGATCTTAAAACTCACCTGTTCAAGAGTTTCTATGAATAAGTCTATTCTACACAAGCGCTAGTGAGCAGTTTACTGGAATTAGCGATATATAAATGTCTATTATCATCACCTAAGCCATGAGATAAGTAGGGTATTGTCATCAGATAACCCATGCAACAACCACCCATATCGCCCTGATTTACAGGGCTGACAATCATTTTGCGGGCTGACAATCATTTTGCGGGCCGATAATGGTATTGTCAGCCCTGTGATGACGTCACGTCATAGGTTGCCTAGCGACCTAAATAGCCATGACGTCATGCAAGCACCAGCAGTTGTGACGTCACTGCCAGCATGTAAACAAAAACATTCAGTCTGAGCTCTCGGTCTGTTTGATCAGATGGTAAACAGAGAAGATGGATACAAATTTTACTGTGGAAATTGCTGATTATGATGAGGATATGATGTCTGAGGGCAGTGAACTCTCTGAAGATCAACTTCAGTCCCTCGAAGAAACTTCAAGACCACAGTCGACAATGAAAGCTACACATCAAGGCATCAAAAAATTCGAGAATTGGTTGCAGAAAAGGGACAGAACAGTCGATTATGCAACAATTTCAGCTGAGGAACTGGCAAATGTTTTACGGAAGTATTATGCTGAGGTCAAGCACAACCAGCAAGGCAAATCGCTCTCACCAAGTTCCTTGACCGGATTAAGAGCAGCAATACACAGATACATCACATCTGCGCCCTTCAACAGAAGTGTGAATATTGTGAAAGACAAAGAATTCATCTCTGCGAACAATATGTTTCAAGCAAGATGCCGGCTTTACTACAAAGCAGGAAATGCGAAACCTAGACACAAGCCAGTTATAGAAGACGCAGACTTGGCTAAACTTGGGATCTACTTTGGCGCTTGGACAACCGAGCCTTTGGTCTTGATGGAATGTGTGTTCTACACATTGTGTTATCATTTTGGAAGGCGCGGACGTGAAGGGTGGGCTGGCATGTCCAAAAATACATTCATAGTCAAAACAGATCCAAGTGGTGAACAGTATGTTTGCAGTGACATAACAGAATCGACCAAAAACGTCAAAGGGGGACCCAAGCAGAAGGAACAGGATTATTCTGACAGTCGAATGTACGGACAAGCTGTAGAAATATATATCTTCTACCTCACGAAGCTTCACCCTAATCTCGATAGACTCTTTCAAAAGCCAAAAAAAGACAAAAATTTCAACCCTGATGACGAGACTTGGTTTTCTCGAGAACCGATTGGAAAAAACACCTTGTCCCAGATGATGCAGCGAATCTCAAAGAATGCAAAGCTTTCCAGGGAATACACATGTCATTCTATTCGGGCAACAACAATAACAACATTGTTTAGAGCTGGTGCAACAGCGCAGGAAATAATGTCCATATCGAAACACCGCAACGTCAGCAGTCTTGGCCATTACATCGCAGACATATCAACAGAACAAAAGAAGAGATGCTCATCCGTTCTTGAGGAGAAGATGGCAATATCCAATGATAATGTAAATACCCTGTGTTATTTTGCTTTAGTGACATTCAACATGCATGCAAAATTATGTTTTCTGTTGTAGTTTATATTCAATAATAATAAGAGTTTCAAATATTTTTGCTTAACAGGCCATACCAGAGACAGTGTCAACTGTATCGGAAACTACAAGTATGATAGTGGATGAAGTAGATGATTCAATGGATGCTTCAGATTCTCCCCAGGGCATTGTCACTGACGCTGCAGTAAGTTTGGGATTTTTCTTTGCAAATATATATGTTAATCTTGTACGAAAAACATAAATGCGTAATAGGCCTATAAGATACATAAATTTAAAAAGGTAATTTTCTCTTGCAGGATGCTGTAGTAGCAGTACCCAGGGTTCCAACGACAGTTGAGGCAAAAACCTTTGCACTCGCGGCACCGATGTCGGGACATATGTTCATGAATGCGCATTTCGCAAATTGCAGTTTCAATTTCAAAAACTGAATAAGTCTTAAAGTTAAAGATGTTATAATGATGTAAAATTAAACAATGACTATTACACAATTATCGTAGTTTGCGTTTTGACTTTTTACGTATATTTATATCATATTGAGGTCCAACTAGGCAAGGATGGCAGGTCACATAATGAGTGAGAGGTGATGATAATAGTAATAACATGACCTGTGTCGGACGTTATGGGTGGTTGACAGCCCTCGGGCTTGCTTGTCAGCCCTACGATTGTCAGCCCTCGTACCTCGGGCTGACAAGAAATCGTAGGGCTGACAAGCAAGCCCTTGGGCTGTCAACCACCCATAACGCCCTCCACAGGTCCTGTTATTGTTATATTATTATTATTATATTATTATTATGAAGGCATTTAACATGATGTATTGCAGTTTGGTCAACAGGAATCATGAAAATGGAACCCCTGTTTATCTCTGGGAGACATCTACTGTACAAGCACATGCCAAGCTGCATTGATTCTTATTAGCTATATTTGAAGGTGTTTCACCTGATTAGAATATGAGTCACCATCATCACAAGTGAGAGTCACCCTTATCATTACGATCCAGACAGCCCGTCACCCTCATCATTGCCTATCATTTCAAATGGCTGTCTTTACTTACAACAGCAATTATCCACTCATTGGAGGCCACAGATTAACTCTTACTGTTTGGTACATCTGCTGAGTGCCAACATTCATGTGAAAAAGCAAGAAAATCTGTAAAAATGAAACACAAACTTCTAATGGCTAGTTCTCACGGAGACGTAACAGAGGGTTCTTGTTGCGTCGCTTCTTGCTTTTCCAGGAAAGAGGGAGGTTTTTTACCTACATTCAACAATTCGGCGACGATATTTTCGTCTACGGCGCTTCTTAAACTGCCTCGCCAAAAGTTCCTAGAAGTCACATGACCTTATGGTGAGGCAAGAACTTGCTTCACGAAAGATTCAACCGGTTGAATCTTTGCGAAGAAAGAAGTGGTGAAGCAAAAGACCAGAAAGACCCCCAAAATGATTGGGCGCAGTTAGAGACAGCTTGGGCGAAGTTAGAGACAGGTTGGGCGAACTTAGAGGCAGGTTGGGCGAGGCTACTTATCATTGAGTCAATGGAAATTCGGCGAAAAAAGAGAAAAACTCGCCGACGCAAACAGGCTGTTTAAACGCCGAAACAGGTACTTGCTTCACCGTAAAATGTATTTGCTTGGGCGTAATTGAAGATTAGGATGAAGTAAGAGGATGCTAGGGCGAAGCAACAGCATGCTAGGGCGAAGAAAGAGACTCCTTGGGCGAATCTAGTTTAACATTGAAGCAATGGAACTGCGTCGAGGCTCCTGACAACTCGCCGACACAAGTCTCTTCTTGCCTCGTCCATAATTACGAGCGATTCGGCGTAAAAAACGAGAGCCTCGTCGTAATAGGAACCATCAACGACGATTTAGAACCTCTAATTGATTATATAATTGTCCAAAAATGGCTTGAAACGCCGAAATTGGGCGAAACTTGACTTCCTGGAACCTCTACAACTTCGCCGTCACTTAACCACGCTCGTGAGACACAGGCATAAAGTGAAGGAAGACGTGGATGCACGAATGATGAGGGTGACGGCCGTCACCCTCATCATCGTACTTCCGGTAATGCAAGTTTTTTCTGAAACACCAAAAAACCTTTAATTTTGACCTTTTTTGGCCAGATCTCTGGCAATAATGATCATGATATTATGGTAAGAAAAATTGTCAGAACTTCTTCACCTAAACTTGATACAAATTTGTCTTTCTGTTTGAATTATCCTAAATTGCCTCCATAGGGGTTGCTACGTACACTTGAAGAACTTGGTCTTTATTTGACATTTTTCTTAAAATTACCCTCTAAGTATACACTCTTAACTAAAAGTTTCTATATTCAACCTTTAAAGTTTCCATAAGCTGGTGTAGATAACGAACCCTTAAAGGTTCATTATTCAACTTTTAAAAAGGTTTCAACAGCAAAACAAAAACAACACTTACATAATCCAGCTGCACTGAACTCCAACAATGGAACCCCTTTTTCTCAAGTTAGGAGCCTAGGGCTCCATCATAAGCCCTTCCAACCAGTATTGAACCTTTTCCACTCAGTTGAACCCTTAACAAGCCTTTTCGGCTCGTATGTTCTTTATATTATGTACCATCAAGAACCTTTTGCGTTAAGAGTGTAGAATGGAGATATGTTACAAGGTTCAACTGCACAAGCAAAAAGCCTCATGTCTGTGGAATAACCCAAATAACTGTACATAAAATCGATGACCCATTCACAAATAAACTCTAAACGATTTTAGTCAAAATTGTTTTTTTGAAAAACCAAATTTCAATGCAAAAAACCAACATGGATTTTTTTTTTAAATCCATGTTGGTTTTGCATTGAAATTTGGTTTTTCAAAAAAACATTTTGAATCTAAAAAACCAATTTTGTCCCAACATATTTTAGAGTGTAATATACTTTTATTCTTATTGCCTTGCACTGAATTATTAAAATTTGCAATATTATCATAAATGTCAGCAACAGGCATATCGGCATGAAAGCCAATAATATAACTTAACATCTCAGCCGTATTTTTGTTTTATCACTCTATTAAACTGCTTCACTGATACATGCAGAAAATTCTGCGGAAGAGCAGGACATAGTTCGGTGACTAGTCTGAGACTCTGTCAGATTTTTTCATTTTATAAGGATTGCTTGGATTAAATGCGACATTATCATTCAAGTTAGCAGCCTTGACTGCATGCTCTTTTTGTCATTGCACAGAACAGTTTCCTCGTAATTTTTTACTAGCTTTTAATACTATCACTTGTTGGCTTGCCCGAGGATCTTTGACAATCCAACTGTTTTAAAAAATTGAATACCCTGCAGTATAGAGGACTTCAGCGCAGATATGATGGAAAAGAAAAGCCAAAAACTTGAAAACTTTTTCAAGATCAACATTTTCATATTGGTTGTCATACATAAACAGTGCACTGCAGTCTATCTGAGTACAAATTTGACGTCATTGAATTTATTATCTAAAGGAATAAATTGCATTGAGTATTCCCAGTTGAATCCGCTGAAGAATCTGACAACAATTTCAGGCTATAGAAGCAACTTGGAATACTTTCCGGACAAAAACTGTTCAAGCAACATCCGAGAGTTTGATACAAGGCCGCTCGACTTGCCTAAACTGACAAAACTGGACATGCCAAATGTTCAACTAAAAACTATGCCAGACTTATCCTTGATGCCAGAGTTGCAACATCTTGTCCTCAGCGGCAACAAGTTCAACCTCTTTCCCTTGCAACCTTTTGCAGCCAATAAAAAGTTGATGGTACTGGATCTCAAAAAAAACAATCTGAATCAAACAGGGCTGCCTTCAATTACAGGAAGTTGTGCTGAACTTCTACAGATCAAACTCTATGGAAACTCTTTGAATTCACTGCCGCATAACTACTTCACCGGTTGTAACAAAATGGAATCGGTCATGCTTGATGGCAACAAATTTATGTCTATTCCAAACTTTTTTCCAATTATGCAATCGTTGAAAAATATTGTGTTAAGGTCCAACCAAATCAGCATGGTGACAACAAAAATGTTGCAGAACCTCACATCTTTAGAGACGCTGGATTTAAGTTATAATGGCCAAAAATCTTTTGAGGCCAGTTTATGCCATTTGAAGCATGGAATTGCAATTGAAATGATCGAACAAGGAAACCTGACTTTGAAAGACCCTTATCGACTGTGCCCAGAGTTGCCTGGTACATTCTCGAATCAAACTACAATAAAACTTAATAATGGCTTCTCCTGTGATAAAGACAACTGCTGGATGAAAAGATCACCAATCAGTTTCAACAATTTCAAGTGTGCTGATGGGAGAAGTTGGCAAGAAGTGCCAAGAGCTGAAATATGTCCCAGTAAGTTGAGATATTACACAATATTCTAGTTTTTAGCTCAATGCACTCTAAATTTTTTCAATATGCACGTAACAGGTAGCTGAATGAACATTATTCAGGATGCGTAATCATTGCGTATATATTGTAACAACTAACCGTGCTTGAAGCAGCATTGAGGCCCTGGTAAAGGGGCCTTATGCCACATGGCATGTCGGGGCCTTTTGTTCCAAACATCTTTAATACAATCACATCACCTTAAATAAAACTGCAAAAACCATGATCCAAATCATATCTAGATGATGGTCTAGAAGTGGACTATTGCAGATATCCATTATGCTGTCTCAAATTTCCTAAGCTATTTCTGACAATCCCTTTCAAAGAATTAAAATAAGTTCTAAAAACTGTGCACATTTTTTGGTTTCTTGAATCATACTTTGGTTTGGTGTTGTTTGCCTTGCAAATTTGTGATGGCCCCTTTAAAGACTCTAGTTTCAATCCTATCCACAAGAAAAAGAATGAAAAACATAAATTTTTAATATAATCCTGGGGGGCCTCTCACCTAACCCGGGCGTCTTGCACAGCACTACTCTATCTTTGCCATTAAGCAAGACATTCCTAATGTTAAATGCTCTCCAGTTTCAGGTGTTGAAATGAACGTGTTCCACCGACAGGATGATCGAACCATGTTTCTATTTGGTGGACCACCACCTGCAGTAGCCTCCATGTCGACAGGAACAAGGAACTTCACCTCGGCACGACCATGTGCCTTCTGGTGCTTTCAGACACCCAGTTGCATACATTTTAACTTCGAACCAGATACTGGAGAATGCCATATTAAGTATAACTAGCATAGTACCCATGAAGTGTGGAAACAAAAAGATGAGAAATACAAAAGATGAGAAATACATTTTTATTGAAGAACAATTATTTAGAGGCTCTGCAAAAACACATGATATGCAAGGGTGGCACCTTGAGATTAAAGACTCAAATGACAAAGTAAACATTGGAGAAGAGCGGGGCTCCTTGAGAAATTACTTATAAACCAGATAAAAATACTAGTGAAATATAGAAAGTTTGAGGGAGCAAAGTGGCTAAGTTTCTTGCATGAACAGTAGAGAGATGAGAACATCCCTGAATGAATAGTAGTTTTGAGACAATGTCATCATTGGCTTGAGAGCGCATCATAAGAACTTTGTAGATTGTGTGAGTGATTTATATGTAACTTTACAGGTGATTCGCATTAGTCCACATACATGTATAGCAATATAACAATGATAAAGAACTGTGTAGATTGTGTGAGTAATTTTTATGTAACTTTAGAGGTGATTTGCACAAGTCCACATATATGTATAGCAATATAACAATGATAAAGAACTGTGTAGATTGTGTGAGTAATTTTTATGTAACTTTAGAGGTGATTCGCATTAGTCTTCATACATGTATAACAATATAACAATGATAAAGAACTGTGTAGATTGTGTGAGTAATTTTTATGTAACTTTAGAGGTGATTTGCATTAGTCCATAGGCGTACGGGACACGCTATTTTTAGGTGGGCGAGCGACATTTGCCCGAATTTCGAGATTTAAAATTAATGCAGTTTCAAATGAAATAGCCTAGAAATCACTAATTTTAAATAGTTTTTACCTAATCATCTGCCCAAATTTTTTAGCCTTTCTGCCCGAATCTTACTGTTTCCCAAACTTTTGGGGGGGCGATCACCCCCCCTGCCCCCCTCCCATACGCCTATGCATTAGTCCACATACATGTATAGCAATATAACAATGATAAAGAACTGCGTAGATTGTGTGAGTAATTTTTATGTAACTTTAGAGGTGATTCGCATTAGTCCATATACATTAATAGCAATATAACAATGATAAAGAACTGTGTAGATTGTGTGAGTAATTTTTATGTAACTTTAGAGGTGATTCGCATTAGTCCATATACATTTATAGCAATATAACAATGATAAAGAACTGTGTAGATTGTGTGAGTAATTTTTATGTAACTTTAGAGGTGATTCGCATTAGTCCACATACATGTATAGCAATATAACAATGATAAAGAACTGTGTAGATTGTGTGAGTAATTTTTATGTAACTTTAGAGGTGATTCGCATTAGTCCACATACATTTATAGCAATATAACAATGATAAAGAACTGCGTAGATTGTGTGAGTAATTTTTATGTAACTTTAGAGGTGATTCGCATTAGTCCACATACATTTATAGCAATATAACAATGATAAAGAACTGTGTACATTGTGTGAGTAATTTTTATGTAACTTTAGAGGTGATTCGCATTAGTCCACATACATTTATAGCAATATAACAATGATAAAGAACTGTGTAGATTGTGTGAGTAATTTTTATGTAACTGTAGAGGTGATTCGCATTAGTCCACATATATGTATAGCAATATAACAATGATAAAGAACTGTGTAGATTGTGTGAGTAATTTTTATGTAACTTTAGAGGTGATTCGCATTAGTCCATATACATTTATAGCAATATAACAATGATAAAGAACTGTGTAGATTGTGTGAGTAATTTTTATGTAACTTTAGAGGTGATTCGCATTAGTCCACATATATGTATAGCAATATAACAATGATAAAGAACTGTGTAGATTGTGTGAGTAATTTTTATGTAACTTTAGAGGTGATTCGCATTAGTCCACATACATTTATAGCAATATAACAATGATAAAGAACTGTGCAGGTTGTGTGAGTAATTTGTATGTAACTTTAGAGGTGATTTGCATAAGTCCACATTCATGTTTAGCAATATAACAATAATAAAGAACTGGGTAGATTTTGTGAGTAATTTTTATGTAACTTTAGAGGTGATTCGCATTAGTCTTCATACATGTATAACAATATAACAATGATAAAGAACTGTGCAGGTTGTGTGAGTAATCTCTATGTAACTTTAGAGGGGATTCGCATAAGTCCTCATACATGTATAGCAATATAACAATGATAAAGAACTGGGTAGATTGTGTGACTAATTTCTATGTAACTGTAGAGGTGATTCGCATTAGTCCACATACATGTATAGCAATATAACAATGATAAAGAACTGTGTAGATTGTGTATACAAATTTTATGTAACTTTAGAGGTGATTCGCATAAGTCCACATACATGTATAGCAACATAACAATGATAATAATCTGTGTAGATTGTGTAAGTAATTTTTATGTAACTTTAGAGGTGATTCACATTAGTCCGCATACCAGATGGTTCAATCAAAAAAGTGATTCGGACATCCCATAATATGATCCTGGTACTTTTTTCTCATCACATGTGACTACCAAAAATGTTCGAAAAAATAATAATAAATTACCGTAAAATGTTCGAAAAAAAAATTACCAAAAATTTTCCCAAAAAAGAAAAATTACCAAAACTGTTCGTAAAAAAAACAAATTGCCAAAAATGTTCGGGAGAAAAAAAATTGCCCTAAAAAATTAGGCCTAAAAAAAAAAGTTCCAAAAAAAAGTAAATGTTAGAAAAAATTACCAAAACTGTTCGAAAAAAAAAAAAAATTCCAAAAGAAATATGTTCGAAATTTTTTTTTTTTCCCAAAATATGAAATGTTCGAAAAAAAAGGTAAATTTTCCCTCAAAACTTTTTTTAAACATTTTCTTTTAGAATATTACCTTTCCACCCTATTTCTCTTTGTCCCAGATAATTACAATTTAGAGTCTGTCTTTTAAAATGTATTTTTTGCATTCAGGCGGTCCCGTCTTTATGCTTTGGCATTTACATATTACTTTCTAAAGTGCTTTACACTCTGTAAACAATTCATTTACATAATGAATATGCAATTACATTTATGTACATTATATGAATCATTGACCGTGCTCAGCTCTCTCTCAGCAGTCATATGATGTCATCCTTCGTTCTCATGGCTTCTACTGTACAGCCAGTACTACGTGTTGCTGCTCACACCTGACAGGAAGGTAAGCCCTATCTTAGTGGCCGCCCTCCTCAGCAGCAACCATGTATCCTCAAAATGTCAGTGGATTTGCAGCCAAGCACTCTAAAGATTAGACTCTGTCACTTTGATATGTAAAAAATGAGGACCAGTTCACTGTGAAAAATGCTCTTTGTGACTCATGATTACCTATAAAGTGTCATCTTCTCTACTTTCAACATGGGAAGCATTGAGGTGTGTTTGATTAGTCATGATCAAGAGAAGGCCATTTGACTTGTCATAACTGATTTTAGAGTGAAAAGCTGATGCATAATCCTTCTGTTTGGCTGTTACCAACAAGCAGGGTAAGTCTCCTTAACTCATATTAACGTTGAAAGTATTGGGTATGATCACAACAAATCATCAGCATGATGACACACAAAGTGCCATTTTCACATTGCAACAGTCCACACTTTTTCTATATCAAAGTGACATACTGTAATCTGTGGGACTCTTCCACATAACTTACACAACCTATAATGAGAGATAATCGGCAAACATGAGTCTTAAAGTTCACCCAAAAGTTCAGTTCGATGTTGCATAATCTGATGAACTAGACACTCAGGAATACCATCTTAAGAATGATGCACTGATAAAGCAGGGAAACCTTGCCTGAGCTGTCAGATCATGCAAATCAAGCCCTGCACTTTTTAGAGGATATGGGAACATACAACACTCTGGCCTCCATACATCCAGAATGATAATTATCAGTGGAATAATCAGCTATAGTTATTTTGCAAATGTAGTGACCCCTGACCGGGCGAAATGGCATGCTGAGTTTACATCATACACAATATTTGACAAGATTTGTCCAAGTTACCTTTTCTCACGGCACACCAGGAGCTGGTACTGTCGCGTATTATCCCGAACATAACTACAGGCATTTACTTTAACAATGACCCTAAAAACTATATGACAAATTTAATGGTTGTTATAAAACACCCCTTTCACTGTGATTAGAATGGACAAGAATGAGTTCTTGTTCCATTGTCATTGTGTCAGGCACTTGAAAAAAAATCTAGTATAGGTCCTAAATACATATTTTAGGAAGTATTTGCAGGAAACAAAAAATGTGTAAAATCGGAATCATGAAACAGCAAGTGGAGTGTCACTCCCTTGTCAAACAGATTGCATTGTACAGCAGTTTTCGAGCAGGCTTGGGCGGTTCATTGAGAAGATCATACGGATCATAAACTTTCAGATAGCTCAGACTAAAGCCATCAAGCAACTGACTAGCTATTAAAATCACACTAAAAGATCAGTCAAGATACTGCAGCTGGTTGACATTGGAGAAATTTCTTTGTTTTTTAGGTAGCCGATGGTCAACTATTAAGGTCAGCTGAGCCGTTTATTACAAGCATTAATTATGCGTCTACCGAGATGTCAGGGTGGACATTAGCACACTTTCAGTCTCAGTGATCTCCCTAGTGAACTGACCAAGCCTGCTCGAAAACTGCTGTATCTGTCAACAATTGTATACTGCATGATAGTTTGCTGTTTTCCAGTGGCGTCCCTATGGGGGGGCACGAGGGGGCACAGGCCCCCCCATATTGGACCTGTGCCTCCCCAGGTGCCCCCCCATATGAACTTTCTAACTCTGGCTAAAATATACAATTAGTACAGTGAGTGCCCCCCCAGAGAATCGCGTGCCCCCCCAGGTGCCCCCCCGCTCGAGACCCCCCAGTTACGCCACTGGCTGTTGAGTGCATTGGTTTGTTCCTGCTGAGTGCATCACTTAATTGCAAGAGACTCAACAAAACGTTTCATCGTCAAATAGTCTGCCACATATAGACAGGATTCTGAATGCTCAAGTTTATGGATGCCTGAACATCAATAATAAGTGGGCGACAAGGAGAATTCAAGATAGGTTTATTGCATTGAATAATTTATTGGCACATATATATTGCCTGTTCAATATTTGTCATATTGTGTATTAAATACTTTATTGGTGCATTTATAGCCTGTTCAATATAAGTATGTAATATTGTAAATGTTAGTTGGTTTTCAACAAATAAAATATTCCAGTCGAAGCGGTTTTTCTGTCTTCTTCTTGTTTGAACTGATAGTTTGTCAGTCGCAACAGTTTTCTAACTTCACAACCTGTAATCTTCTTGTTTGAAAATTTATCTATAGATTTTGCAGAGTCTTTTCAGAGTGAGCAAAGGTGGCAGCACTGTGCATGCAAAATGCGGTTGTCTGCTTGTGTGAGGTTTCCACAAAAAAATCACTTTTTGACATTTTAACTAATTGGCATACACTGCATGCAAAACAAATAAATAGAATTAGGCTAATTTGACTTATCTAACACAATTTCACATTAAAATGTAATTAATAAGAGCGTAATGATCCTATTTCGCCTTCTGTTTACTGCAGTTGGCGGGGCCAAATTTCAGTGGGCTTTAAACATGATTCAAACATTTCAAATGCTACGATACAATTCACCATAAATTCTCTAAATTATTGTGTAGTCACTTCCTGTGAAAGTATGTTTGCAAGATAAGCAGAACATAGGGGCCCAGCCTGCATGGGTTGCAAATGATTGGTGGTGTGATAACTATTCTATTCACTGATCCCCTTAATTGCTGGTCTTCAGTGGCTTTAATACATGTGTATCCGAACAGGAATATGGCACAACAACACTTTGAATATGTCGTTTTAAAAGCTAAAGTAAAAAAAAAACTTAGTCTTAGTTCAAAGTTGTTTTGTGTTACATAATTGATTGTTTCAGTTTTCTTCAAAGAACAAGTAAAGCACTTCAAGTTACAAATCCCTATAGAACCTCCCAGGAGCTCATGCCAAAGCCTATGAATATTCATATATCCTTAGCTTTGTAGGCATGTTTTTGTCAACTTTATTGATAAGTTTGAAAGTGCATTACTTTCCTTGCAAGATATTATTTATAGCTACACTATTAGGTGCAACTGGTTTTATTAAGTTTTGAAAAGAAGCTGGCAGATTGTCCTGACCAATTTTCGAGCAACTATGCTCACTCTGTGGCACCAATTGGAAAGTTCTGTTCTGTTTATATTGTGAGATATTCCAGTGTTTTGTCCAAATAAAGCGGCATCGTCTTCCAAGAAAATTGTTTAAAACACTCTAGTAATTAGACTGGAGTCACAGCACAGTCTACCTGTTGGTCATTTGCAGATGGATTTTCTAAAATTTTATGATGATGCATGCATGGCGCTTGCAAAAACTGTGGGAATCCAATACAATACATTTAACATAATTATTTTTTTGGTCGATATATATGTACCTGAACACTGTTTGAGTGTTTTTTTTGTATCTTTAGGATAAACGGTGTAATGAATAAATTCCTTATTTATTACAACAAGTATTTGAAATTTTCATTGTTAAGGGCTGCTAAATCAATGCTTTACTGATGATTTCATATTTTTAGACACCATTGGTCGAAAATACATAATTTTTCCTGCAATTTTCATTGGTTGAGAGAGGGCATGACATCACTCTCTCCTGAAAAGTGACATAGCATTTCACATGAGTGACCATGGCATTCTAATCCATTGATCTCCTCAATGGAACTGACTCTAGCTGTTTCAAGTGAGAGTTTCTGTTTGTATTTCACACATTTTTAGTACACACATTCTTAAAGTCCAATACTATGCATTCAGATGATTGGGATCAGATGATCCACATAATGATTTTTTTTTTTACAGAAAACAAATAAACAGTCATGTATGTAACAGTTTCTCAGAGGAGGGATCTGCTAAGACGACATTAAAATGGGCTACCAATCACTGGGTCCCAGGTTTGATTCCCAGGTTTGATTCCCACTATGACTGTCTTACAAATGTTGGCCACATCATCGGATCATCCTCCTGTCCTAATGGACCATTCAGAATTTATGACGGGGGGGGGGGGGTTGGAGTTTTGATGGAATTCTCTCTCAAAAGTTATGGCCCCGTTTGGTTACAAAAATATTTGTACCACCTCCCTTTTCTTTTGGTAAAATTTCATTTTGATAATTAAGCATGTTGTGAAAAAATAAGTCCCCCCCTTGAAACATGCGTGATAAAATGGTATCCTGTCAGGAAAAGTTCTCAGTGCCCCAAGTCATAAGAAGCATGACAAAAAGGTGGTTCCCACTCAAGTAAACCGTAGAAACTGCCACCCCCTCAACCCAGTCGTAAAATTTAATTCTGAATGGTCCCTTACTGTTATCACAGACAATTATGTTGGTCTGGGCATGATAATTCGGCGTTCAGAGATGTGAAGTCATTCAGAGATGGCTTGAGACTGATTTAATATCAATTGCAGCAATCAACAGTTACAAATTTACAATACACAGCAGTTCGAAATACAACAGTAAATGAGGAACTGTAAGAGATCATGTGGCTTGTGATTTGACACATGTGAACAACTGCCACAATACCAAGTTGGCCTTTGCAGCAGTTCATTGGCTGAAATTATGATATAATTTTTCCAGCCAACATCCCTTGCTTGAAGCAGACTGAAAGATAGTGATTATGTACACTACAGCTTGACCAATCACCTGGCAGGATTGTTTGATGTCAGAAAAAAAATTTTGCAAATTTTTTTGTTATTTGATCAAAGTCTACAAATATGAAATCATCTGTAAGTACACAACAACCAGCTAAAAATGTTCAAACTGAGAAAATGCATTCTGCAGAGGCCATGGCTCTTTCACCATTCTTCTTAATTGAATTAAGTGTTCAAAGACGCTTTGTATAGAAAAATGTTACCTCCAATATCCACTATTGTGCCCAATAGGCCTATAGGGCGTGGATATTTGGCCTTTGGGCAAAATATACGGTCTTTTGGCAAATTGTAGGGTCTTTGGGCAAACTATGGGGCCTTTGGGTATTGCGACTCCTTTTGGCATGACTTTCCCAAAGTCATCGCATTCTTCAAAATATCCGAGAGGCCTTTAGGCAAAATATATTTCCTTTGGACGCATGCCTAAATCACTCATTATCGCTCACTCCAGACTACAGTGGATTTTGGCAAAGAACTTATACTTTGGATACATGCCTAAGTTACTCGCAATAACTTTTTTATACTATTGTGGATCTTGACAAATATCCAACTTTGGATAATAGTGAACTGACCAATGAGAATCCACCCTAATATCCACAGTAGGGGGCACTTGCTTGTGACAATGTCTCTACTGCCATTGTGTCTAATATCAAGAAGTGCTTTTCAAAAGACTTTGGATATTCCAAATAGCACACTGAGGATATTTGAAAAGGTCAAATATCCCCCAAGACGCTATTTGGATATTTCATCAGACCCTATTTCATCAGATGATATTCCATCTTAAGCTTTGGCTGACCGTATGGAGCTTTGGCAGACCGTATGGAGCTTTGGCAGCTGCCAATTATTCTCCGGGTCCTATTTTTGGTTCTAAAATATCCAGCAGAGGGGGCTTCAACTTCAGAGGCCCTGGATACATGCTGCACTTCATTTACATTGAAGTGCCCTCTTTTGTTGAAGAAGAGATGGCAGTGCATGACAGCCCAAAGTTCTAACAAATAGTGTCCAAATAGTTTCTAACCATGAGACACTATTTGGTCACTATTTGATGAAGAAGAGATGGCTGTCAATATAATATAACATAACATAACATAACATAACATAACATATTATTTATTGGTCACTGGGAATAGGTACATTTCCAGCAAAATTTGACTGCACTGACAACAAGGTAATGAATGAATATGAAGGTAAAATATATAGCACAGCAAAAACGCGAGTAATTCAACACCGTTCAACAATCTGATGGAATATGGAACAAAAGTGTTCCGGAATCTCACAGTTCTAGCAAAACATGCTTTATATCTGCGACCACTTGGAAGCAGTGTGTACTCCCCATTCATGGGGTGAGTAGCATCTTTGAGTATCATGTTGGCCAAGCGTTTAGTGTTTCTAGAGTGGATTGTTCCATTCTCATTCTCAATGAGAGAGCCAGCAGCCTGTCCAAGTATTCTACGGCACACTCGCCTTGGCTTGTCAAGATCGTGTTTGAACCTTTTAGATAACATACCAAAGAAGGCTGAACCTGCATACATCAATAGTGGTGGGATACATGCATTGTAAAATGTCACAATAATTTTAGGATCAACATTGAGTTTTCTCATTGACCGTATACAGTAGATGCGTCTATTTGCTTTTTTTATCTGGTTTTCGACATGCTGGGAAAAGGAGAGTCTATTATCAACCACCAGACCAAGATATTTGTAGGAGTCTACTCTTTCTACTTCAGTGTCATATATTTTGATACATTCTGTGGATGGACTAGTTTTCCTGAAATCCCAAAGCAGTTCTTTAGTTTTGCTAGCATTCAGAGTTAAATAGTTGTCATTACACCACTTGCTGACAAAGTCTATACACTGTAAATATTCCTTATCACTGTCATTCCGGATGAGACCAAGAATTATTGTGTCATCGGCATATTTTTGGATGATTACTTCACTGGAATTCCAGCTCAAGTCATTTGTATAGAGCACAAAAAGAATTGGCGATAGAACGCACCCTTGGGGGGCTCCACAGTTCAGAGTGACACATGCTGAGCGTTCTGTCTTGGTCCTTACGTATTGTGGTCTCTTAGTCAAGTAGTCTAAAATCCAAAGTAGCAGGGAGGCAGGGATATGTAGAGAAGACAATTTTCGGAGAAGGAGATGAGGCTGGATAGTGTTAAATGCGGAGCTATAGTCAATGAAAGTTGCTCTTACTGTGTTGGTAGCTTTGGCATCTAGGTGACTGGTGACACGATGGATCAAATGACAGGTAGCATCCTCTGTGGATCTGCCATTCACATATGCAAATTGCAGAGGATCAAATTCGTTTTCAACATATGGCATGAGAAGCCACAGACCAACCCTTTCTAAACATTTTGAGAGGATTGCAGTTAGTGTCACTGGTCGAAGGTCATTGTCTACCTGAGGGAGGTCTTTCTTATGACAAAGTTTCTAACATAGCACATTAGAACCTCTGGAAAAATTCAGTAGAAAATGTGGCTTGGTTGCACTTTTTGAATATTTCATTAGGAATATTGGCAAAGCATGGTGAGGGGAGTAGATATTGTGACAAAGACCTATTTTAGTGTCTGGCATGCAAAAAGAAGCCTGATTTGCTAATCGGGCATGTAAATCTTTCGGCTGTAACAGCACTGTAGTTAATAGTTTGTCCAATGTGAATGCCACTTAATATCCTGTCCAATGAGAATCCGGCCAAATATCCTAGCCAAAGACAGTCAAGCCTAATATCCACAGAGTCATGATTTTTTTCCGAAGCCTAAACACAATACACAACCACACAATATCAAATGTCCATTTGCAAATTTGAGGATTCGGCAAATACTATTGTGAGCATTTATTTTAGCTGAATCCAAAGATCTTGCAGATAGACGTGCCCTATCAGTTAAATGCTAATGTGATAGCTCATTGTGTGTTCAATGAATTGGGAAGGTTGTTCAGTTGGGGTACGAGGTTGTGTAAATACTGGATATAAAGTAGATGAATTTCCAACAAGAGCATGGAGTCGCACATTGGACCAACTCCTTCCTATTATTACAGCCATGGTAAATAGGTCCTTTCTGACTTACCAGTGCCATCTCGAAGGAAAAGGGCAATCGTCAGACCTCTCATGCATCAAGAAACCCAGTCTAGATAAGGATATATTTAAAAAATATTGCCCTGTGTCGAACCTTAGTTTCCCATTTCAAAGTTATACTGAGTAATGGGATGAGTAGCCCTAACACACTATCGTTGCAAAAATCATTATTTACTGTCCATGTCCAGTAAGGAAAAACTCAGAATATATGACACTGCGAAGATGTCATAGAGTGGGTCGGGGCAAGAAGCCCGGGTTAGGTGAGAAGCCCCCCCAGGGTTATATCTAAACTTACATTTTTGGTGATTTTTCTTATTGATAGGATTGAAGCTAGAGGCTTTTTAGGTGATGTCACAAATTTTCAAGGCATTCAGCACTATACCATAGTCGTAATTAAAGAAACAAAAAAAGGTGCATGGTTTTTGTAACTTTGATTAATTCTTTGAAAGTAGTTGTCAGAAATAACTTTGGAAATTTTTTAAAAGTATAATGGATATCTGCATTGCTTCACTTTATGACCATCACATAAATATGATTTGGATCATGTTTTTGCATTTTAGCTCAAAATATAGAGGTCAAATTAAAATATTTGGGTGTGGGGCGAGAGGCCCCACATGGTATGGGGCATGGGGCCCCCTTCACTAAGGCCTCGAAGCTGCTTCAGGAACCTTTTAATAATGTGTACTTTACCTTAAATCTTAATAGAATAGCTAATTGAAATAGAAAAAATTTTGGCAAAAAAAAGGGCAAAAAATATTAAAAAATTAATGTATGAACAGAAAAATTCTGAAATTCAGAAAAAATGAAAAGAATGCCTTAAAAATGATAGAAGAACCCCAAGAAATAACTTTCAAGCTGAATGCGCTCGCAAGAAGAATGTCCATAGGATTATAATAGGGGGGCTTCTTGCCCGATGGGAGGGGTAAGAAGGCCATTTTAATTTTTTTACAAAATGGGCCTTAACTCCTTTATTAAAATTGGTAGACATTCGTTTCACTAGTTATAAGTAGAGTCAAGTGATCCCTTCCTGACAGCATAAGCATTCAAATAATCGACCACAAAAAGTAGGTCAAATCGCACCTCGAAGTTAAGGGGGGCTGCATGCCCTGCGCTACTATATGGTAATTTGAAAAAGTACCTCAGTTATTGACTGTTGGGTTATTGCTGGTTATCCACAACAATTGGACTATAAATTTCAAGCTCTCCTATCTCACATTTCCGACCGTTATACATAGTATTTATATTTAAGGGTAAAAAATGCCTTATCAATTAGTATAGGGAACTTTAGACGATTGCAAAGGGACTTCAGGCAAAAAGTCTCATTATGTGCCCCGAACTCAGGGAGCACAATTGGCTGGTGCCGTTGAATAGTGAATGTCATTGCCCTTCACTTGTACTTATTGAAGCATCTAGTGCTGCAAACCTGACTGGAATGACCCACTGCCCTTTTTCCGTATCTATCAGTCTTGTAACTAACAAGCTATTTGTCCAGTTGCATCCAACTCTGTGGCAATTTGTATCATAGATGTCAAATCGATCTGGACGATTCAACACAGCACTGTAAAAGATTCTTGTGTTTGATTTACTGGCATTTCTGTGTTCAAGACTTGTAGGGTGAAGCAAGTAGACCTAAAATTTACATACCACACATTTTTGGAACAATTAATCAGAAGCTTCAGTGCTCTTCTTTCACTTTTTTTAGTCCTAAAGTAATTTGGTACATAGGTATTATGGTTAGTATTGGATTTTTGTTAACTCAAGATTACGGTCACTCAAAGTCGAAAAATGGAAAACTTAAAGGTGGTATAATTATCTTTCTTATTATCAATCCAATAACTATGTATCCTTCAATTTTTTTTCATAGACTGAAAGCTTGATGTCATGCTGAGACTGTGTGGCTATTGGTCGGTTGAGGTGTGGGTAGAAAAACTATATGTCATGCAAGGCTTTTTTGGTGATGTCAAGCTATTTGTACATTCTCATTGGTCGGAAGAGTAAGCTGCATGACATCAAGCAGTTGCTCTTAAATTGCACTAAATTAACATTGTGAAGGCTCCAGGGTCATTATCATTTAGTCTATGGCATACATGGACACTCAAAGCATGTCATGCATGTGATGCCAGGGTGGCTTGATTTTGAATCTTATTGGAAGAAGATGGGAAGTGATGAGAAAGGTTTTATAATATATAACAGAGAACATCTGATCCCAATATCTGTCCTCAATATGCATCAACAGAATGCATGTCACTCAGCTGGTGAAGGAGATTAGTGAATAGCTGTAAAACACAAACAAGACATTCACCAAATCTCACAGCCGGTCGAATCCAAGCTAGACGGTCTATACAGTGTATCACCATGCTCAATCACCAGGAACCAAACTATAACTGAAACTTGACCAATTGTTTGGATACTCAAGTGCAATGAATAACAAAGACCAACAAAATTCCAGTGACATGAAACTGTTAAGGATTTGCTTTAACCGTTTGTTGTTGCTAATTATACCAGCCAATTTCAGTCAGCATGTTGTCATGCTCTTCAGCTGTTTATCACACAAAGCTGCTAGACCAATAGCTATCCTGAACCAGCATGACATCAAGCTGTCGGTCTGAAGAAAAAAATTGAAGGATACATAGTTATTGGATGGATAATAATATTATACAAGCTTCAATTTGATTGAAAAAATTATATAAACGTATACCGATTCACCCTTCTGCCAAGGTTGAGTAACTGATGATTGCCCCCGTTTTCCAGTTTATACATTATTTTACAAAAACAGTCCAGCAGATATCCCCACAATGTTTTACATTGCCAACCATTAACAAACACTGTCTCCAACAACGTACGCACATGCTTGGAGGTCATGGGTCATCAAAGAGTGTCTCTGGCAGGCTTTCCAGTAATCCAGTTCAACATCTTCTCCTGATAGATTCAGACTGTTGATTAATGACCCACCTCTAAACTTGGCTGTAGTTTTTATGCAACTGAAAGGTCTGACCTCACCAGTCAGTATGAACGGCTGTCAGAAAGTCTCTGTTATTCTGTTAGACTGGCCATGCATGCCATGTCCCTAAAGCAGAGGCCTATTGGTTTAATATGCATCGAGCTTCCCTGACAATAAAATTTTCATTACGGTACAAAAGTTCATGGCCAACATCAGAAAAATTAAAACCAAACCATATTTCAAAATAATTCATGGATCAATGAAGCTGAAACTTCTGCACAATTATTTAAGACACAAACTGCATTACCTAAGGAAAATGTTACAAGCTCACAATTAATTCGATTTTGCAAAAAAATCAAGTTAACCAATGCATCTACTCTTCAGCCAAGGTTTATTTAGGAAAATTCTTTGCATGCTCAGGAGGTCTTCAGGAAATACGAGTTGTGTCACTGACTGTCTTCCAACCACTGGAATAATTTGTTCTGAATCCTTTTAAACTTGACGTCTTTGCCAAAACAACTAACCAGTGCTATATATTCAAATCTCTGACCTACCAGTGCTGGCGTATTCAACCTTCCATTTAATGTTTATGGTAAAGTGGAAGGGTATTAAGTCCATTCTGAGTCTCTGACACAGCAATAACAGTGGTAATAAATGGAAAATTATCTCAGACTATCTAATTCTTTATAAATGTATTTCGATTCCCTTGACTCCATGAGACCTTCATTTCAAGAATATACATTGTCGTAAAAATACAATTACCTAAGTTTTGCCTTCAGTATCAACCTTGACTTTTACTGATGTCTTGTCTCACAGGGATTATTTTAATGAGCAGTAATTTTTTATGATGACTATTGGGATAACAATGTAGCAACTCTATCATTACAAAAGTGCCCATTTGAGGCTTGCGGAGCGTATTAATATGCTAATGGCTATCAATTCTGACGTCTGCCTCTCACCGTCTGGCAGTCTAGCCAACTGTTTGTGTGTTAATCTTATTTGTAACAAATTATTTCTATTCTTAGCATCAACCAGATGTTGTTGTGTTTCCAGTGTGACATCCAAGGTGTAGGCATCACTTTAAAAAACTTTTCTGGCAAATATGACTAGTTTTTCGAAGCTTGGCCATTTAGCTGAATACTGAATGGTCAAAAAACATGAGAGGAGGCCGTAAATAGAGAAGTTGCTTTGAAGGTTGTTGCCTGGCTGATTCTTTGATCTCAACTTCAGATCATTGGTTGTAAACTTGAGAACTAAAGCAGCTATCAGCCTTGAACAAAATTTCATAGTGAGCGTTTTGTTTCCGGCTATACTTATAATCATTTGACTTTTACTTTGTCATCTCATTATGAACATGTGCTGAAGTGGACAGGTTACGTTTGTCGTTTTTATATGAAATATGCTGAAACAGAAATAATTTAAAATGAATATTTGAATTTCATTAAGGGAACTTGCATATAATTGAGTGAATGGCAGATTTAATTTATTTTAAAATATTCTCGCGGGTGGAAATGATGTTTTTGCAAATATGATGTGCTGCTATTTATACTGCAACGTGGAAATTGCTACAAGATAACTCAATCATATTGATTCACAGAAATACATAATATAGAACTTCCATATATATTATGTGCATTACTGTAGAGAAAAGTTGCCTCATATGTCTGGTTACAACAAAGCAGAATAACTATGAAATGCTTTAAAAATTATCTGGCAAACATTCAAACAGACTGGGAGATACCAAATGTATATACAATGTAAACAACCCTGTCTGATATGTATAGCTGAATACACAACCACCCAGTGTCAAGTGTCCTTATGTAAATTTGAGCATCGGGCAAATACTAATGCAAGCAATTGTATCTGCTGTATATCCAAGAGATCTTAACAGACAGACAAAGCCCTATCGGTCGCATGTAGAATGGATTGGATTTGTGCGTTGATGTGTGTCCAATAACTTGAGAAGTTTGTTGTCTAGAGTAACAGCACCTACAAATACTGAGTACAAAAAGATAAATTTTACTTAGCAAGGGCAAAGTGTTACACATTATGAGGTTAAATCATGCAGTAATTTTTCTTTACATTTTCAAAACATTAGCATAATCACTGCACATTCCAAACCTGGTATATAGCAAGTGTAACTCCACTGCACCATCAGAATTAGACAAAATTTGGCCAATATTTTCCCATGGCACATCTGTATCATTAATTAAGTGTTAATAACATTAAAACAGACTTGGTATTGAGATATCACGTAAACCATTGTTGCGTAAACAACTAGTACAAAGAGTAGAACGGCGTCCTTGTGCCTACTATGTTCTTGATTTTGCCAATGGCCGCAAGTATTAATGCTGATCTTGTCATCCATAATGTATACTTGGTGATTTGAGAGAGTCGGAAATTACACTACGGCAATATACACTCTAAAAAATGTCGGGTCAAAATTGGTTTTTTAGATTCAAAATGGTTTTTTGAAAAACCAAATTTCAATGCAAAACCAACATGGATTTTAAAAAAATCCATGTTGGTTTTTTGCATTGAAATTTGGTTTTTCAAAAAACCATTTTGAATCTAAAAAACCAATTTTGTCTGAAATTTTTTAGAGTGTAATAGTAAAGTAACACATCTGCCACTTTGGTTTGACTGACATTACAGACAAAAAGATGCCAACTTCATCTCAGTATGTTGGTTTGTAGGAAGGCAAAGGATCTTCAAGTCAAAAGTCTCATAATTTGTCCTGAACTGTGGGAGCACAATTATTGACTGATGCTGTTGAATAGTGAATGTCATTGCTCTCTACTTGTATTTATTGAAGCATCCAGTGCTGGAAACCTGACTGGAATGACCTACTGGCCTTTTTCTGTAACTTGCATTTCTGTAACTAACAAGCTATTTGTCCAGAAGCATCCAACTCTGTGGCAATTTGTATCGTATAGATGTAAGATCGATCTGGAAGATTCAATAGCACTGTGAAACATTCTCGGGTTTGGTTTTCATGCACATGTATATAACTATTAGGTTTGTTTGTGTGAGGCATATGTGCCACACGTTTTTGGAAAACTTGTGGGGCTTCTTGAAAGCTGAATCTCTTCTTTATTTTAAAAAGTAATCATGTCCATTTTTAGCTACCTTGAAGCTAAATGAACCACATCAAATGAATTACTTTCTTAAGAAAATTTCGTTAAACATTTTAACCTAAAATTTCAAGTAAATTTACTTCAGCTTGCAATTTATTTTAATGTTTTACTGACACTCTTGCAAATTGAAAAATGTTCCAACTAACTTTCACAGTGATAACCTCTCACAAAAAAAAAATCCAACAACTTGCACACATGCTCAGAGGTCATGGGTCAGCAAAGAGTGTCTCGGGTAGGCTTGCCAGTTCAACATCCTTTCCAGATAGATTCAGATTGTTGATTGATGACCTACCTCTGAACTTAGCTGAGTTTTTGTGTAACTCATAGGTCTGCCCTTATAGCGGGGCAGGTATGTAAAAAAATAGTGCATTTATACATAGAAGCATGAAACTTGGCGCACACTGAAAAAACGTCTCTACAAATATAATTGGATAGGGAGCCACCTAAGATTTAGCACAGATGGCCTCTGGCAGCCATTTTCCAAAATGGCCACCAATTCTTCCATTTTGCTGCTTTCTGTGTAGTTCCTATGAATAGAAAGCATGCAAATAGTGTTTGTTATTCCTTCTCTACGTATTCAGAACATTACTACAGCATTTTTAGTAGTCTCAACTATTTTCAGGCTTTCTAGAATCCATTTTTGTAGAATTATCAACTCAAATACTTTATACGAGATATGATGTAATTTTGTGTAAAAGTACCTCAGTTATTGATTGGTGGTTATTGCCGGTTATCCACAACAATTGGAGTATGAAATTTACAGGTCTCCAATGTTTCCTTTTTGGCTGTTATATTAAATATTTGAGAGCAAAAACTGCCCACTTTAATTCAGTATTTAGAACTTTGGCTGACACCATGGCAAAGGGACTTCAGGCAAAAAGTCTCATTATGTGCCCCGAACTCTGGGAGCACAATTGGCTGGTGCCGTTGAATAGTGAATGTCATTGCCCTTCACTTGTACTTATTGAAGCATCTAGTACCATAGACTTGACAACGGCCTACTTGACGTTATGTTGTTTTATCATGCGACCTCACTGGTCATGGCGAGCACTAACTTCAATTCGTGACGTCATAGAAACATTTATTGCAGGTGGCGTCATGAACAGACCCAGTCTCGTTTCCATATTAGTTTTCCCTGGCTCATTTTGTTCAGTTGATTATTATAGATGTAATTTAATGAGAAGGCCTTTTAAAATGATGAAACTTGCAGACTGTACTGTAGTCATTAACTGTTTCTGTGTTTCATCATTGCATGCAATAAACAAAGACGAAAAAAATCAATGAATCACTGGGTCTTGACACTGATGCAGCAGGCTTACTGAGAAAAAATACTTGCGTTACACTTTGCACTTGTGCCAACGTACTACATATATATAGGGATTAGGCTATACATTGTTATTGATGTGTTTGGATGTTGGTGCTTGATTTGAAGCTCCAATCGGAACAATCCACAATTTCAACAAAGTGCAGCTGAGTCCCATGACACTCTGCTGCAGGTGTGGGCTGTAGCTAAGGCCACCTCTTGCCACTGACCCACTGCGTAGCTTTGGCCCCCCATTGACCCAACATATGCTCTCTCCCCCCCCCCTCCTCCAAGATTGTTCAAGTGAAATTGAATTACATTTTAGGCTTATGTATTAATTAAGCTGTTTATATTTTTCTCCATGAATAAAGTTCCATCTGTCTCAGACTACCATCTGTCAAAGTTGTTCAGTGTAGGCCTAATATTGTAATTTTCTAGATGTATGTCTCTGCTGTTTTCTGATTAAAGTTAAGGCCTAACTCCACTTAGGCCTATTTTGATATCTATAGCTTTTTAAAAAAGAAGTGAACTAATTTTCTCTTCGCTGCTCAAAAAAAATTCACCAAAATATTACGACCCAAAAAATGTTCTGCACTCCACAAAAGATCAACATCCACAAATTCATTCATTTTTACACCTAAACACATTCGTGTATGACTAGACCTGTTCAAAAAAGACTTTCTATTTTATTTTAATGCAGGATGCAGTGATTCCCATTCTCCAAGCTATAGAATGACCAAATATGACATTTTTTTCAATTTTGAACTTTGGGAATGCCTGCCTCATGAGCCATGAAGTTTTAATGTTCAATTTAATTAAAAACGCTAAAAATATCAGAGAGGGGTGTTATATTTCTCCTCATTTCTTTATCAAAATTAATTGTAGAGCATCATGGATGGTGTCATGTGAAAGCTTGTTAAATTACCTTTCAATTGAGACCAATAACTTGGTATTTGATATATTTTCAGTTCTCTTCAAAGCAGAAAGGTGTAAATTTTATGGAAAATTCTGATGTCGATTAGTGTATTTTGCCTCATATGCTAATCCAAATTGAACATAGAGCAGCATGAGTGGTATCATTTGAATGCCTGTAAAGTTGTCTTCAAATGGACACCATTTTTAAAATTATTCAGACAGTTCTCATTGTCTCTGAAGGAAAAATTCCTCCATTTCAAGGGGCTCCCTGCCCGATTTAATTCATTGCAGCACTGCATTGACCAGAAAATTTACAAAATCTTTTGTCTTATTAATTAATTTCATTGATATTGTTTCCAAGTGATTGGAACATTTTAGAAATACTATTACCATGTCCTTATAATGACTTTCTATTGAGGAAATACATTGTTGGATTTGTGCTGAATCGAAATTGACCTTAGCACATTCTTGGAACAAATGCGCGACATATTTTAGAAAATGCAGTTAAACTTGACTTAACATTTTGATCAAGAGTATGCCACAGTTGTCAATTCTTATAATTATGCTATAAGTAACTAAGTGTCCTTCTTGTGCCACTAAATTAATAATGACTTTAATCATGTTTGAGGTTGACAATTCAAAGATTAACACAATATTGACAATAACAGGTCTATGCAATAAAATGTCAATCACTAATGGCTTAAAACTATCATACACTGATACTATGACATAGATGAGGGCCTAATATCACAAATTGAAAAAGTAGTTGCAGTGTAACACAGTTCCACACATAGTGTCTATAATGACTTGTTAAAGGAAGCGGGAGGAAATTTAACACAACTTCTGAATGTGGCTTTTTAAAACTGTCCACCTACATACCATTATATGCACCAGCTAGAAAATGAGTCACCCAACAAAACTGTTCTGGGTATGTTGCTTTCTGGTAAATTCTTATTATTTTATGACTTATGTTTAGTAATATTGATTTATAAGCAAAACTGTGTGTCAATGTAACAGACTTCCAGCCACTCTGCCCCACATGTTGTTCTTGATCTTTCCAAATTTCTGCTGGCTTACGTATCCACCATAAACTTCAAGGTGCCTGAGCTCAGACAATGAGTATCATCACAATGCAATAAAATCCAATATTGTGTTAATCTTTGAATTTTCAACCTCAAACATGATTAAAGTCATTATTCATTTAATGGCACAAGAAGGGCACTTATTTATAGCACAATGATAAGAATTGACAACTGTGGCATAGTGTAGCTCAAAATGTTAAGTCAACTTTAACTGCATTTTCCAAATATGTAGCACATTATGTCTATGTAACACTGGCTGTTGAAAAATAACAATACTAAAGTCATCAATGATGTTTGTTTCGATTTAGCACAAATCCAAAAATTTATTTCCTGAATAGAAAGTCATTATAAGGACATGAAAAAATAATTTCTAAAATGTTCCAATCACTTGGAAACAATATCAATGAAATTATTTAATAAGACATAAGTTTTGTAAATTTCCTGGACAATGCAGTGCTGCAATGAATTAAATCGGGCAGGGAGCCCCTTGAAATGGAAGAATTTTTGCTTCAGAGACAATGAGAACTGTCTGAATAATTTTTAAAAATGGTGTCCATTTGAAGACAACTTTACAGGCATTCAAATGATACCACTCATGCTGCTCTATGTTCAATTTGGATTAGCATATGAGGCAAAATACACTAATCGACATCAGAATTTTCCATAAAATTTACACCTTTCTGCTTTGAAGAGAACTGAAAATATATCAAATACCAAGTTATTGGTCTCAATTGAAAGGTAATTTAACAAGCTTTCATATGACACCATCCATGTTGCTCTACAATTAACTTTGATAAAGATATGAGGAGATATATGACACCCCTCTCTGATATTTTTAGCGTTTTTAATTAAATTGAACATTAAAACTTCATGGCTCATGAGGCAGGCATTCCCAAAGTTCAAAATTGAAAAAAATGTCATATTTGGTCATTCTATAGCTTGGAGAATGGGAATCACTGCATCCTGCATTAAAATAAAATAGAAAGTCTTTTTTGAACAGGTCTAGTGTATGACTGTATGTGCCAAATGTTGAAAAATATATATACATGGAATTCTCCTAACTTAACTTTGATTTTTTTTTCATATAGTCACGTCAATGGGGGCACTTTTAGACTTTTTTACAGAAGGACTACATATACTGCCGTGTTATCAAAATCTCAATCGGCAGCTTAGAAATGCAAAATAAATGTTCATGTGTCATGAATCCTTATTCCTCACACTTGTCGTATTAGAACTCTCTCCAGATTGGTGATACATGCGAAAAAATTATTTTCTTCCTTTTAATTTGCAAACTGGCTCTGCCAAGTCATTAACAGTTACCTGTTGGATTCTTAGTTTTCTTAGGAGCAGACAAGACTATAGTTGGGGGGCTATGGCTTTTACCCACGGGACAAATTTTTTTTTACGTACGCGAGGCATTGACGAACACTTTTTTTGCTGTCCGCGCGATTAACTTTTTTCGTTATTTTAACATTATGGTACCCCAGCTACAGGTGGAAACAAACTTTTTTTCTTATTTTCATATGCTGAATAAAAAACGTTTTCATGTCAAGTGGGAAACAAACCTATTTTTCACCGAAAAGCCATAGCCCACCCCCCCTAAATGAATACTTTAAATTAGTTAATGAGTTTGTTTATGAGATTTGCAGCAGTGCTATAATGAGAGAGGTCACAACTGTTCCTTGTTAGACCTACAAAGGTAAAATTCATTGGCCCCACAAATATCTGGTTGGCCTCCAATAAACGATTTTAAGTTTTAACCTCATTAAATTTTGGGTATAGTATTGTGCAATGATCCACCAATATCAATACTTTCACGCTTCTCAGTTTGGGGAATATTGTGTGGTTAGAAGAAAACCGCATCTTTCTAATATGAATACAGCCTTAGATATCAAGATTCCTGATTTTCTTATGACACAGGTAAATCTTAATTAAAAGGTCACTGAGTTTAAGAAAGTTAAAAGAAAGTCAGGTGCAAGGCCAGGGAACAAACAACAACACATGTGTTTAGAGCTACAAAAATTCAGACAGTGTTGTGTCTGAAAAATGGTTACATTAATTGTGCAACAACAAAGCAGGTCACTGACTTTGGCGGGGGGGTATTTCTGTCTAAAAGCAGGCACTTTAAGGATCGCAGAAAAATATATAGACAGTCCATAAGGGGCCGAACAGATGATAGTTGGGGTGGGCTATGGATTTTACCCCGGGAAGAACTTTTTTTCGTTTGCGCACCCTCGACAAACTTTTTAATCAGAATTTTAACATTACAATACCCTATAGCTACAGGTGGAAACAAACTTTTTTTTTCCATGTGCTGAACAGCTCTGAACAAACTTTCTTTTCAGTGTCAAGTGAAACAATCTTTTTTTTTTCACCAAATGTCCATTGCCCCCCCCCCCCAAAGATCATCTGGTCGGCCCCTAATACACTAGTCAACAACAGCAAAGTTGTTTGAATTGGAGCCCATTAACAACAATCCCTCTGCTTTTTTTTTCGATGCCACTTTCTGTGGTAGGGGCTGTGCATATATAAAAGCAGGCTTGTCAATCAATTAAGATGATAGCCCTGCATTTGTTTCTCAAACTTTCTTATCTGTCCACTTTATGGGGCTTGGGATTTTTTTTTTTTTTTCAAATAATATAGGCCCCCCCCAGGTCTAATTGCAAGCAGCATGCACTAACTGTAGCTAATAAGTTTATCTCATTCGTTCATTTGTGTGAAAAGTGTGCACAAGAAGTTTGTCGTGGGTAATATCCATGCTCTCCTCCCCCCCCCCACCAAGCAACGTTTGACTGACTCTTTATTTAAAACTCGGGAGGTCCCCCCCCTTTATGTGGATCGATTTGAGGTGGGCTGCGCCAGGTCCTGCTTGGTGCGAGCAAAGATTATGTGCAAGGTTCATTGATCTCTTGACGTGACGTCACAATTGTGTTGCTACCATGACCGGTGAGGGCGCTGACCTAAAACAACATAGTTGACGTCATATATAGTAAAATACTCCGAGTCCGACATCCATTTATTGTATCTGGGCTTGTACTTATTGAAGCATCTAGTGCTGCAAACCTGACTGGAATGACCCACTGCCCTTTTTCCGTATCTATCAGTCCTGTAACTAACAAGCTATTTGTCCAGTTGCATCCAACTCTGTGGCAATTTGTATCTTATAGATGTCCGATCGATCTGGATGATTCAACGCAGCACTGTAGAAGATTCTTGTGCTTGATTTACCGTTATTTTGATATTCTAGACTTGTAGGGTGAAGCAAGCAGTCCGAAAATCGACATATCACACACTTTTGAAACAATTTATCACAAGCTTAACTGCTCTCCTTTGACTTTTTTTAGTCCTAAAGAAATTTGGTACATAGGTATTATGGTTAGTAATGGATTTTTGACAACTCAAGATTACGGTCACTCCAACTCGAAAAATGGAAAACTTAAAGGGGTGGTATATCTTCCTTAATATTATACAAGCTTCAATTTGATTGAAATTTAATTTAGAAGTATACCGATTTTTGCCAAGGTTCAGTAACTGGTGATTGCCCCCGTGTTCCAGTTTATACATTACAGTCCAGCAGATATCCCAACAATTTTTTACATTGCCAACCGTTAAAAACACTGTCTCCAACAACGTATGCAGTATGCACATGCTTGGAGGTCATGGGTCATCAAATAGTGTCTCTGGCAGGCTCTTAAGTTCAACATCTTCGCTAGATAGATGCAGGTCTACTGTTGATTAATGACCCACCTCTGACCATGGCTGTAGTTTTTATGTAAATGAAAGGTCTGACCTCACCAGTCAGTATGAAACAGCTATCAGAAAGTCTCTGTTATTCTGTTAGACTGGCCATGCATGCCATGTCCCTAAAGCAGAGGCCTATAGGTTTAATATGCATCGAGCCTCCCTGACAATAAAATTTTCATTATGGTACCAAAGTGCATGGCCAACATCAGAAAAATTAAAACTAAACCATATTTCAAAATAATTCATGGATCAATGAAGCTAAAACTTCTGCACAATTATTTAAGACTCGAACTGCATTACGTAAGGAAAATGTTACAAGCTCACAATTAATTCGATTTTGCAAAAAAATCAAGTTAACCAATGCATCTACTCTTCAGCCAAGGTTTATTGATGCAAATTCTTTGCATGCTGATGAGGTCTTCAGGAAATACGAGTTGTGTCTTCCAACCACCGGAATAATTTGTTCTGAATCCTTTTAAACTTGACGTCCTTGCCAAAACAACTACCCAGTGCTATACATTCAATTCTCTGACCTACCAGCTCCTACCAGCGCTGGCATATTCAACCTTCAATTTAATGTTTATGGTAATGTGGAAGGGTACTAAGTCCATTCTGAGTCTGTGACACAGAAGTAACAGTGGTAATAAATGGAAAATTATCTCAGACTATCTAATTCTTTATAAATGTATTTCGATTCCCTTGACTGCATGAGACCTTCATTTCAAGAATATAAATTGTCGTAAAAATACAATTACCTAAGTTTTGCCTTCAGTATCAACCTTGACTTTTACTGATGTCTTGTCTCACAGGGATTATTTTAATGAGCAGTAATTTTTTATGATGACTATTGGGATAACAATGTAGCAACTCTATCATTACAAAAGTGCCCAGTTGAGGCTTACGGAACGTATCACTGTGCTAATGGCTATCAATTCTGACGTCTGCCTCTCACCGTCTGGCAGTCTAGCCAACTGTTTGTGTGTTAATCTTATTTGTAACAAATTATTTCTATTCTTAGCATCAACCAGATGTCGTCGTGTTTCCAGTGTGACATCCAAAGTATAGGCTTCACTTAAAAAAACTTTTCTGGCAAAAACGACTAGTTTTTCGAAGCTTGGCCATTTAGCTGAATAGCTACTGAATGGTCAAAAAACATGAGAGGAAGCTGTAAATAGAGATGGTTCTTTGAAGGCTGTTGCCGGCTGATTCTTTGATCTCAACTTCAGATCATTGGTTGTAAACTTGAGAACTAAAGCTGCTATCAGCATTGAGCAAAATTTCATAGTGAGTGTTTTGTTTCCGGCTATACTTATAATAATTTAACTTTTACTTTGTCATCTCATTATGAACATGTGCTGAAGTGGACAGGTTACATTTGTCGTCTTTATATGAAATATGCTTTAAACGGATATAAATTATGAGGAATATTTGAATTTCATTAAGGGAACTTGCATATATTTGAGTGAATGGAAGATTTAATTTATTTTAAAATATTCTGGCGATGTTTTTGCTAATATAATGTGCTGCTATTTATACTGTTAAATATGGAAATTGCTGCAAGGTAACTCAATCATATTGATTCACAGAAATACATAATATAGAACTTCCATATATATTATGTGCATTACTGTAGAGAAAAGTTGCCTCATATGTCTGGTTACAACAAAGCAGAATAACTATGAAATGCTTTAAAAATTATCTGGCAAACATTCAAACAGACTGGGAGATACCAAATGTATATACAATGTAAACAACCCTGTCTGATATGTATAGCTGAATACACAACCACCCAGTGTCAAGTGTCCTTATGTAAATTTGAGCATCGGGCAAATACTAATGCAAGCAATTGTATCTGCTGTATATCCCTGAGATCTTAGCAGACAGACAAGCCTGAGTATGAAAAAAGATAAATTTTACTTAGCAGGGGCAAAGTGTTACACATTATGAGGTTAAATCATGCAGTAATTTTTCTTTACATTTTCAAAACATTAGCATAATAGCAAGTGTAACTCCACTGCACCATCAGAATTAGACAAAATTTGGCCAATATTTTCCCATGGCACATCTGTATCATTCATTAAGTGTTAATAATATTAAAACAGACTTGTCGAGATATCACGAAAAGCATTGTTGCGTAAACAACTAGTACAAAGAGTAGAATGGCGCCCTTGTGCCTACTATGTTCTTGATTTTGCCAATGGCCGCAAGTATTAATGCTGATCTTGTCATCCATAATGGTGATTTGAGAGAGTAGAAAATTACACTACGGCAATATACACTCTAAAAAATGTCGGGACAAAATTGGTTTTTTAGATTCAAAATGTTTTTTTGAAAAACCAAATTTCAATGCAAAACCAACATGGATTTAAAAACAAATCCATGTTGGTTTTTTGCATTGAAATTTGGTTTTTCAAAAAACCATTTTGAATCTAAAAAACCAATTTTGTCTGAAATTTTTTAGAGTGTAATAGTAAAGTAACACATCTCCCATTTTGGTTTGACTGACTGTCACAGACAAAAAGCTGCCAACTTCATCTCAGTATGTTGGTTTGTAGGACGGCGAAGGACCTTCAAGTCAAAAGTCTCATTATTTGTCCTGAACTATGGGAGCACAATTGGCTGATGCTGTTGAATAGTGAATGTCATTGCTCTCTACTTGTATTTATTGAAGCATCCAGTGCTGGAAACCTGACTGGAATGACCTATTGACCTTTTTCTGTAACTGGCAGTTCTGTAACTAACAAGCTATTTGTCCAGAAGCATCCAACTCTGTGGCAATTTGTATCGTATAGATGTAAGATCGATCTGGAAGATTCAATAGCACTGTTAAACATTTTTGGGTTCGGTTTTCATGTATATCAATTGTTAGGTTTGTTTGTGTGAGGCAAATGTGCCACGAATTTTGGGGAAACTAGTGGGGCTTCCTAAAAGTTTGAATCTCTTTTTTATTTTAAAAAGTATCCATGTCCATTTTTAGCTCAATGAATCACACCGACTAATTTACTTTCTTTAGAAATGTTTGTAAAACCCACTTCTTGTAAAGTAACATTTAAATTTATCTCAGTTTGCAAAATATGTTACTGACATAGTCTTGAAAATTGAAAAATTTACCTTGAAACTTTCACAGTGATAACCTCTGACAAATACTGTGTCCAACAACTTGCACACATGCTCAGAGGTCATGGGTCAGCAAAGAGTGTCTCGGGTAGGCTTGCCAGTTCAACATCCTTTCCAGATAGATTCAGATTGTTGATTGATGACCTACCTCTGAACTTAGCTGAGTTGTTGTGTAACTCATAGGTCTGCCTTTACCAGTCAGTATGTATAAAACAGCTGCCAGATAATTTCTGCAATTCTGTTAGACCTGTCCTGTATGCTGTATCCCAGCCAATTAGACGTTTGATGTCATTCATAATGACGTACATTAAAAAAAAAATTTTTTTACATTTCAAAACAGATATAGCAACGTATCTTTAAATGAGACCTGCCTAACAGAAAGGGCTTGACTGCTAGATTCCTAAAAAATGTTAAACATTTGATTCAAGTCAATTGACAGAAGTCAAATTGTCTACTTTATGGTCTCTCATTGGCAAACTTTAAAAAATAGGTTTTCGTCAAAACACATCAATCAAATACTGACAAAAATACTACAAAATCAGTGACAGGGTGATTTCATAATATCATATACTGAAATATAGCCAAGAAAATCACATTATTTTCCAAAAATAAGTAATCCTAAACATAGTTATCATGGATTAGTGAGGATTAAGGCGGCATTGTCTTTGCTTAGGATATCAGTGGAATTAAGACTTCCTTAAGATGCTTAACAATGCCAATAAATGTCATATTACCATGAATAATGACTAGCCTCATGCTGAAAATTGACAGTAAATGTACATACACATGAAGTTGGTCAACTATATTACTAGAAAAGTTTAGAAATATAAATACAAATTCAACTTGAGGCTTTCAACTCGCCTTACTTATTACACATGAATGCAAACCCTCACTCAAATGTTAAAAACGAGAAATGTTATCATGGCATTAATCGTCATTTGTTAAGCAATATGAAACTAGGAATACTTGTGATATAGTTTTTTTCTGTATCTGAACTTGATTTTCTATGTACATTTTAGAAACAAACTGTGCCAAACCATATACATGGCTAGAATGGGCTGACACCTATGTTACCAAGGATTTTTCAAAAGTGTTAGTCGTCATTGCGATAAAAGCTTTGAGAAGCATTTTAAAAGCTATCTGCCTTTTCAATCATCATGCGATAGGTGCATGTCACACTGAGCCCAGATGTCATATTGTGTCATTGATATCATTTTAGTCTCTTTGATTAATCACACAGAATGATCAGCAAAGTGCTTGCCTCTGGAGCAAAGAGGTGATTGACCTACATTCTGTAATCAAATTCTCAATTATGGCAACAACTGAAACTTGCACAATCAGAATGGATATGCTTTGATTTGATTACAAATTGATAAATCTTCCTTCCTGAAGACTGTGATAGTTATTGGTAAATGAAATATCAAGATACAATAACATATGAGAAAGTCAGACTTCTCAAGATAATGAAGCTGCTAATTTCACAGATCCGAGACAATGAAACTGATTTAATGGCAAGCTTCTTAGAACTGTCTATCATCCACAAACCATATCTATCATATTGTACTTCTGCTTAGTCAAGTCATATTGTTTATGTACCGCATTGTATGCTGCTTATGGCCAACGAAAGTCACGTTATTTACCCTGAACTGTGGAAGCATAATCGGTTGATGCTGTTGAACAGTGAAGTTTTTCAATTGCATGTACGAAAACAAATTTGAAAAAAAAGTTCTTACAATTTCATCATACGTCCCAGAATCAAACTGAGTTGAACTGTCTAGGTAGGATGTGCTGACACCCATGATATCATGGATGTTTCAAAATGTTAGTTGTCATTGCGCTAAAAGCTTTGAGAAGCATTAAAAGCCATCCATATCATCAATCATTCTGTGATAGATGCATGTATTACTGAGCACAAATGTTATGTTTTGTCAGTGCGAGGAATACATGTATTCTCATTGCTTGTAATGCTAAGTTCTCGCGGCAGTGGTTTTGTGTCAGCGAAGCTGTCTAGGTGCCAGGAAGCCTGATTCGGCGATTTAAGCCATTTTGGGACAATTATATAATCAATTAAAGGTTATACATCGTCCTGGGTGGATCCTAGGACGACGAGGCACTCGTTTTCTACGCCGAATCGCTCGTAATTTGTGCCGAAGCAACCCCAAATGAGGAAGAGAATTGTGTCGGCGAGTTGTGAGGAGCCTCGGCGAAGTTCCATTGCGTCAACTAGCTTGCCCAAGCAACCTGTTGCTTCGCCCAAGCAACCTTTAGCCTCGCCCAGGCACCTCACAAATCCTCAATTACGCCAAAACAAAGAGCTGTTTCAGTGAGGCAAAGAGAGCTGTCTGGACGATTCATCAGAATCTTTGCATCGGCGAGTTGTCCAGGTGCTTCGCCGAAGTTGTATTGACTCAATGACAAAGTAGCCTCGCCCAGGCAATCATTAGCCTCGCCCAGGCAATCAATAGCCTCGCCCAAGTACTTTTAGGGTCTTTCATGCCTTTTGCATCATGGATCTTTGCTTCGTCAAGATTAAACAGGTTGAATCTTTGGTGAGGCAAATTTCTTGCTTCACCAACTTGTCAAGTGATTTCTAGGAACTTTGATGAGGCAGTTTATGATGCGCTGAAGACGAAACTATCGTGGCCGAATTGTTGAAATTATAGTTTAATCATCTCCTACTCTCCTGGAAAAAGAAGAATCGCTGTGGCAAGTAATCCCTGATACGCCTCAGTAAGAATGTAGCATAACCGATGTCTCTGAGCCTGTATGATTTCAGCACTCAGTTGTTGTTCCGAAATACATGTGGCGGATCTTTGAGAACAAATCCCCTGCTTAGTGTCTGTGTAATGACATGCACCCTTGCAAAAGTTTTATTTGTAGGGTCGCTTTCAAAGTTATTAAATGTAAACGTTGGAAATGTTAACAGCTTGGAATCCTTTACCAGGCTAATATTGCCTCTTAGTCTGGCAGTCAATCTGGGAATCTGTCGGGCAGTCTGACTGGCAGTCTGCCTGGCAGTATGTTCACTTCCTCTTTCAGCCCGGCATTATTTCAAAATCGTCTTCTGCTTCACCTCATCGCGTGGCTTGAGCATATAAAAGATTTATTTATTAATCTCTATATCTTAGTCTGTTTTGTCCCTTGGTATTTTAAAATTGGCTTGGTTTCAGGTGATATCATTTAAACGCCTTAGAGGGTGATCTATCATGTTGATTCCCAAAAAGGGGAGTTAGAGAAGTAAAGTGATCAATCAAGTGAGACAGGCAATTGTCTCTTTTTACAGTTGCCTGGTAAACTATCTGCCTAAATAAATCTTCTTACAACCTAAGTGACCCAAGAGTGTTGTAGAACTGTTTTCTGAGATATTTTACGACAGTTCCCCTTCTGATATATGTCAGAATCAATGACGAAGCTGTGCTGTAGTATACTAAAGAAAAAAAGACATTATTTCAAAAGCAATAGGCAATAAACTTTTGCAATGGTCTCGCCAACTCGCAACCATTTTCCACATGTTTAATTCACCAAGGATATGCTCAAGCCATGCGATGAGGTAAAGCAGAAGAAGATTCTGAAATAATGCTGCTTAAAATGACAAGCATTGGATATGATAACACCAGCTGTATTTGAGGTAATAGTTCAGACATGATGGTTTATATGATAAAGCAATGAGGATTAAGCTGTGTCAGTACTAACTTTCAGGAGTCATTTGTTGGTGATTATTCAGGAATATATGCTAAATGAAAACATTAATTGTAATCAACCCTGTCAAGGTCGAGATGCATCATGTTATCAAAACAAGATCACACAACCACTGAGCCAATGTATGTGTCAAGTTATAAAGGAGATGGTTATACTGCAGGATGCTTAATGAATATTAGACTTGACAATAGATCCATAATTTGCTGTGGAATTTGATTTCCTGTTACCAGCAGGCCTGGTGGCAAAATATGGTAGTTGAAGCACCGCAGGTATTGGTCAAAACTTCTTTTCTGGAGAGGATTTGCGCTACGTTTTTTAGCCTTTGACCAGAACCATTTTTACATAATGTGTGAACAACTTATAATCTGTATCTTGGTATGGTGGTACTGTGACTAAAGCAATGTTTAGACTACATTGTGAACCTTATACGACAGTAAACTGTTGACAGACAAATTTTTCAAATCTTTAAACCATTCTTTAGCGTCGGTAATTTTGTAAACTCTCAATTCATTGCGAAAATAAATGAATGAGGCTTACATAAAGTCTTTTGTAAACTTTATTTGAAAGTTTAAATGAGCATTATTTCACTGCAAGATATTGCAATATACCTGTAGTATAGGATAGGCAACTGGCCATAGTGAATTTGAAGTAAGCAGGCATATTGTCCTCAGCAATTTTCGTGCAACTGACTTCCTTGGACCAACAGTTTTGGAGCATATTGCCAATTGGAAAGTCTTGTTCTGTTCGTAATGTGAGATTTTCCAGTCTTTGCACAAACACAACAGTATTGTCTTCTCAGATTCTGATTGTCTGTGCATATTCTGAGCAATATAGTGATTGGATTGTACAGAAAAGACACAAGCTGGACACTTTCGACCAGTAGACCAGTCAATCTTCACTTCAGCCAGGGTTTATTTAGGCAAATGGTTTGCATGCACACAAGGTCTTCAGGAAATAAATGTTGTGTCACTGACTACCTTCCAGCTACAGGAATAATTTGAACTGATTGACTTAATTCATTCAAACTTGACATCTTTCCCTTGGCAAAAAAAAATCAGAGAAAATAGGTAAACAATGCCGTGGGCAGAATAGTGAAAGTGTTAAAAAATGTATTTTTATTCCCTGGACTTGATTTTAGAAATATAAAGATGCATTTACCTTACCTTTGCCTTCAGTTTCAACTTTGACTCTTACAAATGGCTTATGGACTACTTTCATGAGCAGTAAAATTTGTAATGATGGAATTAGTCATTATTCGTGACACTAATATAGAAACTGTGTAATAACAACAATAAAAGTACATCTGTATTTGAAACTTATGGAAAGGGTCACTGTGCGAATTCACATTCAATGTGGATAATTTATGACGATCTATTCTGACATGTGTCTGTGCGCTTCTCTGGATGTCGGGCAATCTGTTTTTGAGTTAATCTTTATATGAAAAGCGATTAATTTTATTTTTAGAAAAGCCAGACCTTGTCGTTTTTCAAGCGATTTGCAACACTTTGAAAAAAATGTTTCCTGTCAGATCACATTTTCTAGAATCTTGGTCAAAATGGCTGAACACTGCTTAAAAACATGAGAGCAGGCTGTAAATTGAGAAGGTTCTTTGAAGGTTGTTTTCTGGATGATTCTTTGATCCTTTGGTTTTAAGCTACAACTATAGCTGCTATTAGCATTGAAACAAAATGGTGTAATAATTTTTTCATTTGTAGCTATTCTTATAATCACTTGACCTTGTTATCACTCTGCAAGCTAAAGTGATGGGCTATCTTTTTCTTTTGCTTAAGCATTCACACCGAATAAGAATAGGCCTAGGTATTGATGCACCCTAAACAAAACTTAGGACCCTATATATAGGCCTACTGTATATATATAATCGGAAAATTCAATTTATTTTTGAAATTTCCTTTAATTGTAAATTATTTTTGTAATGGCTATCGAAATGCACTGCTCTTTTAACTGCACACTAAGGAAATTGCTACATCCAACCAAAGTCAATGATAATGTATTTCACAAATTATAATAAAGTGTATCATATTTATGTCCATTACAGAAGGAAAAAAGTCCCCTCATTTTTTGTTTGAAACAAAAGCGAATAACTCTTGACAGTGACATTCTTCAACAGTGAAACATGTCAGAAGCATCCAAGTAGACTTTCGAGATGTCAAATGCATGACTTTGTACACTATCCTGTCTGATGCCTGTATACACAACCACCCAATATCAAGTGTCCATACATGCAAATTTGAGCACTAGGCAAATACTATTGTTAGCATTTGTGTAAGCTGAATCTAGAGATCTTGCAGATAAACAAGCCTTATTAGTTGAATGGAAATGTGATAGTCTTGTTGTGTGTTCAACGAATTGAGAAGGTTGTTCCATAAGGGTAAGAGGCTGTATAAATACTGGATGGGAAGAAGATGAATCTCCAGCTATGGAGTTGGAGTCATATGTTCAAGAGACTTAGTAGACATACTAGCAGAATGAATATGTCCTAGAAAAAAATATATTTTGGAGATTTAAACATCTATAGAGCGCTACATGAGATTTTACGTGTGACTGTGCCACTATTATAAAGAATTTGATACATCTTTGACATTAATAATATGATGATGCTGCCTTGAGATGGAAAATACTCTAAATCTTTATTTGGTAACCAAGATGAAAAAGTTAGAGGCTTGTCTCTTTTTTAACCGATCAGTTCAGCGCATTTGGACTAAGTTTTGATTTCAAAGTCACATTATTTTGTGACAAGGCAATAATCAAATCACAGACACCAAAATATGGAGCATTCATACATAAAAATGTTACAGTGATGTTTTAATTGACCAATAGTGTTATCAATGGTATGCATTCATGAAAAATTTATGCTATTATCTCCTGTGTGCCACTGAATGTATTGATATTTCAAGAAAATAGTTTCTGGTGTTTCGCGCATGAGCTGCGAATGATGGGTCTACTTTGCAATATATGACAGATATTTTTATTTACTAACATATGTTCCATTATAAACTATATACAGTATCATTAAAACATGGTATAGCTCACTGATTCAAATAATTATTGAAAATAGACCACTATATGTAAGGACTGTTTTTGCTTTGTGACGCAAAAACGTAACACTTCTGACATCCTTCAATGCCATTTCTCAAAACAAAGCATTGTAGATGACCACTTTTTTCAAAACTTCTTCACCCATGTGTGTCCATACAAACTGAAATAATTTGAAGCAATAAATATTATACTTTGTACAAGTTAAAGCATAAAATGGCATATTTTCCGAGGGGGTCTATTATTTTTGAGACAGGACGGATATGGTGGATATGACTGGCCATCCACAACAATTGAATTACAAATTTTCAGGTCTCCCATGTTCCCCATGTGGCGGTTATATTAAATATTTGAGAGCAAAAACTGCCCACTTTAATTCATTATTTAGAACTTTGGCTGATACGGTGGCAATGAGACCTTCATTATGTGCCCCGAACTCTATAGGAGCACAATTGGCTGGTGCCGTTGAATAGTGAATGTCATTGCCCTTCACTTGTACTTATTGAAGCATCTAGTGCTGCAAACCTGACTGGAATGACCCACTGCCCTTTTTCCGTATCAATCAGTCCTGTAACTAACAAGCTATTTGTCCAGTTGCATCCAACTCTGTGGCAATTTGTATCTTATAGACGTCAGATCGATCTGGATGATTCAACGCAGCACTGTAAAAGATTCTTGTGCTTGATTTACTCGTATTTCAGTATTCTAGACTTATAGGGTGAAGTCATCATACAGAAAATCGGCATATCACACATTTTTGGAACAATTTATCAGAAGCTTCAGTGCTCTTCTGTGATTTTTTTAGCTAGTAGGGTATTTGTCCTAAAGAAATCTGGCACATACATGTAGGTATTATGGTTAGTAATGGATTTTTGTCAACTCAAGATAACGGTCATTCAAAGTCGAAAAACGGAAAACTTAAAGGTGGTATATCTTCCTTGATATTATACAAGTTTCAATATGATTGAAAGATTTATAAAAAAATTAAAAGTACACCGTTCCACCCTCTGCCAAGGTTGAATAACTGATGATTGCCTCCGTGTTCCAGTTTATATATTATTTTTAAAAAACAGTCCAGAAGATATCCCCACAATTTTTTACATTGTCAACCATTGACCAACACTGTCTCCAACAATTTATGCACATGCTTGGAGGTCATAGGTCAGTAAAGAGTGTCTCTGGCTTTCCAGTTCAACTTCCTCTCCAGATAGATTCAGGCTGTTGATTAATGACCCACCTCTGAACTTGGCTGTAGTTTTTATGTAACTGAAAGGTCTGACCTCACCAGTCAGTATGAAACGGCTGTCAGAAAGTCTCTGGAAGTCTGTTAGACTGGTCATGCATGCCATGACGCTAAAGCTGAGGCTTATAGGTTTAATATGCATCGAACATCCCTGACAATAAAATTTTCATTATGGTACAAAAGTTCATGGCCAAATTAGAAAAATTAAAACTAAACCATATTTCAAAAGAATTCATGGATCAATGAAGCTGAAACTTCTGCACAATTATTTAAGACACAAACTGCATTACGTAAGGAAAATGTTACAAGCTCACAATTAATTCGATTTTGCAAAAAAATCAAGTTGACCAATGCATCTACTCTTCAGCCAAGGTTTATTTAGGAAATTTCTTTGCATGCTCAGGAGGTCTTCAGGAAATACGAGTTGTGTCACTGACTGTCTTCCAACCACCGGAATAATTTGTTCTGAATCCTTTTAAACTTGACGTCCTTGCCAAAACAACTACCCAGTGCTATACATTCAATTCTCTGACCTACCAGCTCCTACCAGCGCTGGCGTATTCAACCTTCCATTTAATGTTTATGGTAAAGTGGAAGGGTATTAAGTCCATTCCGAGTCTCTGACACAACAGTAACAGTGATAATAAGTGGAAAATTATCTCAGACTATCTAATTCTTTTTATAATAAATGTATTTCGATTCCCTTGACTCCATGAGACCTTCATTTCAAGAATATACATTGTCGTAAAAATAAAATACCTAAGTTTTGCCTTCAGTATCAACCTTGACTTTTACTGACGTCTTGTGATTCTTACCTCACACGGATTATTTTAATGAGCAGTAATTTTTTAATGAGGGAATTTGGGATAACAATATAGCAAGTCTATCATTACAAAAGTGCCCAGTTGAGGCTTGCGGAACGTATCAATGTGCTAATGACTATCAATTCTGATGCCTGTCTCTCACCGTCTGGCAGTCTAGCAAATTGTTTGTGTGTTAATCTTTGTTGTAACAGATTATTTCTATTCTTAGCATCAACCAGGTGTCGTCGTGTTTCCAGTGTGACATCCAAAGTATAGGCTTCACTTAAAAAAAAGTTTCTGGCAAATATCACTAGTTTTTCGAAGCTTGGCCAATGGCCATATACACACTGAATGGTCAAAAAACATGAGAGGAAGCTGTAAATAGAGATGGTTCTTTGAAGGCTGTTGCCGGCTGATTCTTTGATCTCAACTTCAGATCATTGGTTGTAAACTTGAGAACTAAAGCTGCTATCAGCATTGAACAAAATTTCATAGTGAGCGTTTTTTGTTTCCGGCTATACTTATAATCATTTGACTTTTACTTTGTCATCTCATTATGAACATGTGCTGAAGTGGACAGGTTACGTTTGTCGTCTTTATATGAAATATGCTTTAAACGGATATAAATTATGAGGAATATTTGAATTTCATTAAGGGAACTTGCATATATTTGAGTGAATGGAAGATTTAATTTATTTCAAAATACTCTCACGGGTGGAATCTATGCTGGGGCAACTGAAAGACCCTGGGCATCCCTGAATTAATAGGGTATGTACCAGACTCACAGTCTTCTCATCTCATCATCATACGGCGATCGCCTGCCTCGATATAGCCCACTAAGGTGCTGCTGAGGCGTAAAACACCAACAAACAAAAAAACAATCTCACGGGTGGAAATGATGTTTTTGCAAATATGATGTGCTGCTATTTATACTGCAACGTGGAAATTGCTACAAGATAAGTCAATCATATTGAGTCACAGAAATACATAATATAGAACTTCCATATATATTATGTGCATTACTGTAGAAAAAAAGGTGCCTCATATGTTTAGTTACAACAAAGCAGAATAACTATGAAATGTTTTAAAAATTATCTGGCAAACATGCAAACAGACAAACAGACTGGGAGATACCAAATGTATATACAATGTAAACAACTCTGCCTGATATGTATAGCTGAATACACAACCACCCAGTGTCAAGTGTCCTCATGTAAATTTGAGAATCGGGCAAATACTAATGCAAGCAATTGTATCTGCTGTATATCCCTGAGATCTTAGCAGACAGTCAAGCCCTATCAGTCGCATGTAGAATGGATTGGATTTGTGCGTTGATGTGTGTCCAATAACTTGAGAAGTTAGTTGTCTTAGAGTAACAGCACCTACAAATACTGAGTACGAAAAAGATAAATTTTACTCTGCAAGGGCAGAAGTGTTACACATTATGAGGTTAAATCATGCAGTAATTTTTCTTTACATTTTCAAAACTTTAGCATAATCACTGCACAAACCTGGTATACTATAACAAAACAACCCAAGTCAGGGTCAGTGACTAACAATATCTTGAGCTGTTGTGTGAATTCATATCACTCCAGCCCGAAGGGTGAGACTGATATTAATTCACACAACAGCGAGTGATATTGTACGAAGTTCCCGACGCGTGGTTGTTTTGTTTTTATCACCTGGTTTTACCTCAAATTTTTATTTATAAAGAGAGACTGTTTTCTGCCGTTACAAAAATGTGACGTCACCATGGAGCATCAATGCATATGACGTCACAATCCTATTGTTTTGGCCACTGTTTGGTTTGTGACGTCATCAGGCAGATTAAATGCAGGTGATGTCTTAACCGTTGTTAAAAAATATCACCCTTGAAGGGTGGTATATTTACAATATCATAGGCCCTGATGTTTTGACTGTTAACAGTGATATTCACAGTCAATCAGGTGATAAAGCAAGTATAACTCCACTGCACCATCAGAATTACACAAAATTTGGTCAATATTTTCCCATGGCACATCTGTATCATTCATTAAGTGTTAATAAAATTAAAACAGACTTGTCGAGATATCACGAAAAACATTGTTGCGTAAACAACTAGTACAAAGAGTAGAATGGTGCCCTTGTGCCTATGTTATTGATTTTGCCAATCTCCACAAGTATTAATGCAGATCTTGTCATCCATAATGTATACTTGGTGATTTGAGAGAGTCGGAAATTACACTACGGCAATATAATAGTAAAGTAACACATCTCCCATTTTGGTTTGACTGACATTACAGACAAAAAGCTGCCAACTTCATCTCAGTATGTTGGTTTGTAGGACGGAGAAGGACCTTCAAGTCAAAAGTCTCATTATTTGTCTTGAACTATGGGAGCACAATTGGCTGATGCTGTTGAATAGTGAATGTCATTGCTCTCTACTTGTATTTATTGGAGCATCCAGTGCTGGAAACCTGACTGGAATGACCTACTGGCCCTTTTTCCGTATCTATCAGTCCTGTAACTAACAAGATATTTGTCCAGAAGCATCCAACTCTGTGGCAATTTGTATCGTATAGATGTAAGATCGATATGGAAGATTCAATAGCACTGTGAAACATTTTTGGGTTCGGTTTACATGTAAATAATTTTCAAAGGTTTTATGGTGAGGCAAAATTAATGTGCCACATATTTTGGGGAAAGCTTCTTAAAAGCTTGAATCTCTTCTTTATTTGAAAAATTAATTATGACCATTTTTAGCTAAGCCTAAAAAGCTCAATAAACCACACCAGATAAATTACTTCTGTTAGAAATGTTTGTAAAATCGTTTCTCGTAAAGTAACATTTAAATTTATCTCAGTTTGCAAAATATGTTACTGACATAGTCTTGAAAATTGAAAAATTTACCTTGAAACTTTCACAGTGATAACCTCTGACAAATACTGTGTCCAACAACTTGCACACATGCTCAGAGGTCATGGGTCAGCAAAGAGTGTCTCGGGTAGGCTTGCCAGTTCAACATCCTTTCCAGATAGATTCAGATTGTTGATTAATGACCCACCTCTGAACTTAGCTGAGTTTTTGTGTAACTCATAGGTCTGTCCTTACCAGTCAGTATGTATAAAACAGCTGCCAGATAGTTTCTGCAATTCTGTTAGACCTGTCCTGTATGCTGTATCCCCGCAGCAGAGGCTGGTTCAATGTCGACAATGTGTGTGTAAAACTTCGCACCAGATGTTTGATATCATTCAATAATGATTCACATTAGAAAAAGAATATACATTTCAAAACAGATAAAGCAACGTATATATAAATGAGAGTTACCTAGCAGAGAGGGCTTGACTGTTACATTCCTGAAGAAATTCAAATATTTTGTTCAAGTCGTTTGACTGAAGTCAAATTGTCTATAGATACTCCATGGTCTCTCATAGGCAAACATAAAATATTGGTTTTCATCGTCACACATCAATCAAATACTAACAAGAATATCACAATGCCAGTGACAAAGTCTGTTTCATGATATCATATACTGGAACAAAGCCAAGAAAATCACATTATTTTCCAAAAATAAGTAATCCTAAACATAGTTATCATGGATTAGTGAGGATTAAGATGGCATTGTCTTTGCTTAGGATATCACAGGAATTAAGACTTCCTTAAGATGCTTAACTATGCCAATAAATGTCACATTTCCATGAATAATGACTGGCCTCATGTTGGAAATTGACAGTAAATGTCCATACACATGAATTTGGTCAATTATATTTACCAAAATAAATTTTGAAGTAAATAAAAAAAATCAACTTGAAACTTTGAACGTGCCCTACTTATCACCCATGCATGAAAATCCTCCCTCAAATGTTAAAGACGACTAATGTAATTATGGGATTTATGGTCATATGGTAAGCAATATGAACTGAAACAAGGAATACTTGTGATATATTATATTTCTGTCTCTGAACTTGCTTTCTTATATTTTGTTATACACATTAGAATCAAACTGTGCCAAACCATTTACATAGCTAGAATGTGCTGACACCCATGTTACCACAGATTTTTCAAAAGCGTTGTGTTTGACATTGCAATAAAAGCTTTGAGAAGCATTTTAAAAGCTATCCCCCTTTTCAATCATCCTGTGATAGATGCATGTCACACTAAGGCCAAATGTCATATTGTGTCATTGATATCATTTGAGTCTCTCTGAAGAATCACACAGAATGCTCAGCAAAGAGCTTGCCTCTGGAGCAAAGAGGTGATTGACCTACATTCTGTAATCAAATTCTCAATTATGGCAACAACTGAAACTTCTGCAATCAGAATGGATATGCTTTGATTTGATTACAAATTGATAAATCTTCCTTCCTGAAGACTGTGATAAATATTGGTAAATGAAATATTGTGTACCAATGATATGAGAAAGTCAGACTTCTAAAGATAAAGAAGCTCCTAATTTTACAATCCTTGTCATAATTAAATGGAATCAGTGTTGCTCAGTTCAAGTGGAGCCACATTGGCTAGAAGCCGGGGAATCCGACCCAATTTAAAATAACATCACAGCTTGCAATTAATCTCCATATATTGCAATGCTACAATAGAGTCATCTCTGACATCACAGTTCAACAGCATAGAAAAGAACTTGATATTCCATGTAAATATGACGAGGACTGTAAAGATCTGAGACCAAGAGACTGATTCAATGGCAACCTTCTAAGATCAGTCTATCATCCACTTGCCCTATCTATCACATTGTACCTTTCTTAGTCAAGTCATGTTGTGTACATTGCATGTACTGTAATTTACCTTAATTTGGAGAAGCATACTGTTGAAGAGGAAAGTTTTTCGATTATATGGACAAACAGCTAATTCTAAAATAGATCAACTTGAGCCTTTAATCTCGCCTCATACTTATCACCCATACATGTAAATCCTTCCTCAAATGTTACATTTCACACACGAAAAGAAACAATGTATAGGCCTACTTTCCCATAAAGTATGTTCTTTCGCAGAACTATTTTTTCTTATAAATTTTATCGCACACCTGTGTTGAACTGTCTAGCCAGAAAGTGTAGACATCCATGATATCACAGATGTTCCAAGGTGTTAGTTGCCTTTGTTAAAAGCTTTGCGTAGCACTTTAAAAGCTATCCACATTATCAATCATCCAGTGATAGATGCATGTCACACTGAACCCAAATGTCATGTTGTATCATTGATGTAATTTTGTGCCTGTTTCGACGATTCACACAGAATGATCAGCAAAGAGCTTGCCTCGGGAGCAAAGAGGTGATTGACCTATATTCTGTAATCAGATTCTCAATTATTGTAACAACTGAAACTTGGGCAGTCAGAATGGATATGCTTTGATTTGATTAAGTTCATAAATCATCCTCAGGATGAGATAGCAAAAATGTCAATAACAAATGTATGAGAAAGTCTATTTCATTTCTTGTTTTCAGACATAAGTAGGACTCGTATTTAATTAATTTCACAACAGAAAATGTGAAAAATACACAAGGTTGGTTAAGCAGTCTCTGATTCTTCTTATTTTAGTCATGAATTGTATGTATGCTGATTAATGCTACCAGATGCCTCCCTCATACATTATTCGGTACCATAACATACAATCAGTGTTATATAAGACATAGGCGTACGGGACGCGCGATTTTTGGGGGGGCGAGCGGCATTTGCCCGAATTTCGAGATCTAAATTTGATACCATTTCAAATGAAATAGCCTGGAAATCACTAATTTAAAATAGTTTTTACCTAATCATCTGCCCAAATTTTTTAGCCTTTTTGCCCGAATCTTACTGTTTCCCAAACTTTTGGGGGGGCGACCGCCCCCCCTGCACCCCCCCTCCCATACGCCTATGATATAAGATGTCGATCAGTGCTCCTAATGGGTAAACAGGCCAATAATGATGCCCATCAGGCTGGACAGGAATGAGAATCATATCGTTTTCTTGCAGGAATCCACTTCATCACATTCGCAGTGCTATGTCACACATCAGACTGATTGGCAATGTTGTTTTGTTTCTTTGAACTGAGACTATGTTGTTTTGAGGGCTTTGTTTTCAAGTCACGTGCACCCAGGAGATCAAAGAATGAAAAGGTTCTCAAAACCAATTCATTTTGGCATGAAAACTTAACACAGAGCCTGAATAATATTATCGCTTTTAGGCATGCTTGAAAAACATGTGTTAATAATTATTTCATCACTCAAACGCAAAGCTCAATTAATTAGGCCAAAAGTATTGTTACTTACCTTGCACTGTGGAAAACACAATTGACTGATGCTATGAATAGCGAACTCTATTGCTTGTATCAGCAAGGCATCCAGAGCTGTAACCTGACTGGAATGACCTGCCCTTTTTCCATAACCTTTAGTTCTTTAACTAACAAGCTACTTGTCCAGCAGCATCCAACTCTGTGTTCATTTGTATCTTATAAAGTCTGATCGATCTATAAAATTCGATAGCACTGTGAAACATGCTGATGTTTGATTTACTAGTTGATATAATCTTTAGGCTACTTTAGGCAAATTACTGTAAGGTGCCTTTGTACTTTGAAACAGCAAAGAAGGAAGCCAAGGAGAAAAATGCAAATATTACCTTATCCTTGAATTAACTCTGGTCTTTTGTTTACAGTTTCCTAACTTTTGAACACTTCTTTACGATATAGAGGTACAAAGGTGAAGTAAAGTATTTGATTTGCCTTATTTCATCTTTGTGGTTCAGAATTTGCATATGTATACCGTGCTAATTTATTCTGGGAAAGAGATTTCTTGCTCACTTCCATCCCTTCTTCATCTAATAATTTTCAAATCATTTCTGTCTCTGGTTCTTTGGCTTTAAATTTATTGAAAAAACAAGAAACAAATATTTTCTTTTATAAAGATGGATATATGTTCATGAATATTTATACCAGTTTAACCAATGTGTTAGTGGATCAGTGTTGCAAACATTCTCACAAATTTTTACAGTGGCAAACATTGACCAGAGCTGTCTCCAACAACTTGCACACATGCTCAGAGGTCATGGGTCAGCAAAGAGTGTCTCGGGTAGGCTTGCCAGTTCAACATCCTTTCCAGATAGATTCAGATTGTTGATTAATAACCCACCTCTGAACTCAGCTGTACTTATTATGGAACTCATAGATCGGCCTTACCATTCAATATAAAACTGCTGCTGATTAATTTCAGTTTTTCCAACTGTGTTAGACTACATGCATACAAATCCCTATCACAGACTTGGGCAGTTTTACGGTATTTGCACTCGACCAATTTTTCGTCTTTAAGCAATTACTCTGAGAAAAGTATGACAGGTACACAGAAATTTGTCTTGGTGTCAATCTTGTACTACATTGAAGTATATGTGTACCAAATTTTACCTTGCTACGATACTTAGTTTTGATACAGCAGGTGATTTATGACCAATTTTTGCACTTTTTTGTGTCTCACAGGCAGTTTCGCATATTTTTATGGCAACACAGAAAAGCAAATGTAGGCAGTTGTGATTCATGTTAATGATGCCTGTCTGGACCTATGTCTTGGGCATAAAATACAACAGGTTTCATGTGAATAAGTTATATACGAAAGGAGCTGTCTCCCACAATGTAGAAAATGGCATGTGTCAAAAAGTTTGTCTTCGATGGACCATTTATTACTGCATATGCTGTTATGAATCAGTATCAAAGACTGTATCTACCGTTTGTGTCAATTTTGTAGCTGGAGACATGTCTCAAGGTAAATCAAAAAGTTTTATTCCAGAATCTATACCTTGTTTTCTGAATTTGAGGCTTGAATATGATGTCAAAAAAATGTGTCCTATCCAGTACGAGGAAAAAACACTCAGGATTCGGAAGGAAAAAACAAGCTATTTGTGTTTTCCTTTCTCGATTGTGTGCCTCTACATCAATGTGACAAATGCAAGTTGAAAAGATATCCAGGCAAAGCACATACATTTTCTCAGAAATTAAAATTCATTATGTCACAAAATGTCCTCTCCAGTACATCATAAGTTTCGCTCTGATTCAAGTCTTTTAACACTGGATTCATTAAAGAAAAGAACATGGCTAAAATAAATAATTTAACCAGGATGCCTAAAAAGGGTATTTATAAATATAGAAAATAAAGATATATGATTTTAGATTATCAAATTGCACTATTATGAGAAAATCAAACTTGAGAGTAAAAGGCACCTATTTTATGTAATATATCATTATAACTGAAATTTTTGCAAATAACAGAGTGACTGAACAAGATAATGTGTAAATATCTTGTTTATGGAGCAATTCAAGCTGATTTATTTTCTGAGCCTTAATTTTGGGTCATTTTCAGTGATTTTTCTGTCTAGAACATGGTCTTTCACTCAAAGGAAACACTATGAATTCAAATCATACAGCAACAAAACTTGACTTTGAGTTAGTATGATGCCTAAGCATTATTTATCTTGGCAATCATGTGTCTATTGAGACTAAAACCTTACTAAACACTCTAAAACATAAACCTTGAGAGTAAGGAATATTTAATTTCTTTAATTTCGTCATTAAAAATAGTTGGAAATAAAGTTCTGCCATATTTCATCGAAATTTAAGTTTTGCATTGCTTTTGGGGGTTCTATGCAACAAGATGGCTGGATTTCCATTGCTAAAATAGTTAAATTAGTATTCACATGGACATTTTTTCTGATAAACTTTTTTTTCAAAAATTCAAACCTTGCCTACTTTATGGAGTGGCAATTTGGTGATAAAACAAATCACATGTGTTCTTGTTGATTTATGAATCTTCAATATGTTCATTTCATGATAGCATGAAGGAAATTCTCATTTACAAACCTTTATTTTGACCCCCCATGAGACACTTTGAGTGCAGATACTGTAAAACTGCCCACTGTAGTTTGAAGATTCGAAGTGTGTAACCTCAATGACACCAAATCTTATTTTTTGTTTAAATACAGTTTAGCGTTAAGAAAGTACACTGCAAAAAAAATCAATGTATTTCAAACGAACTTGCTTGGAAGATAGGGTTAGATATGATGTCTGAACATATATTTCATCCATTAATACCTTTTTTACTCGGCCATGTCACACTGTCGACACTGATAGAATATGTTGACACCTGTTATTTCAGAAATTTTTCAAAGTGTTACGTGTAGTTGTCATTGTGTTAAAAGCTTTGAGAAGCATTTTAAAGCCAACCACATTATCAATCATCCTGCAATAGATGTTTGTCACACACAGGCCAAATGTTTTGCTGTATCACCGATTTAATTCTGAGTCTCTTTTAAGAAATCACACAGAGTGATGGGCGAAGAACTTGACTTTGGAGCAAGGAGGTGGTTGATCTATATTCAGTAACCAAATTCTCAATTACTGTCACTGCTGTAACCCTGCAATCAAAATGGATATGAATAGATGTGATTATATTGATAAATCTTCCTTTCTGACAATTCATTCTGATAAAAGAAAGGAACAATGTCAATAGCAAAGATATGTGAAATTCTTCTTATTTTCTGGTTATCAATTAATTTCACAGCCGAAAAAAGTGTAAAAATAGGCCTACCCTTAAAAAGGATCTAACGGTCAATACAGACTAATTACATGCATGACTGAGTAGGCTTATATTTAAAGCTTTGTAAAACAGTCTATCATTCTTCTTATATATATATTGTTAACTGAACTGAACTGATATGAGCTATAATAGAGTGGTATTTGTTTCATTCTATCCCAGAGTATAGGGTTTTATCAGTGAAGATAAACAAAGTAATACTCATTAACTTAACCCTCTCGTCCTATGTATGTCGTCCTATTTTTGCTTAGTCAAGTTACGCGCTGTATGTATGCTGCTTATGCCACCAATTGACTCTCTCATACGATATGCAGTCCACATCTATACTGCACATTCCACACTGGCAGAGTACTATAATGTACAATCAGTGCTGCATAAATGATGTCAATCAGCAGTCCTAATGGGGAAACAGGCCTATAAAATGATGCCACCTCAGACTGGACAAGAATGAGAATGGTATCATTTTCCCACAGGAATCTACTTCATTACATTAGCTAGTGTAATTTAGCACATTATACTGATTGGCAAATGCTTGTTGCTTTGAATTGAGGTTGTGATGCTGTGAGGGCTCTGTTTTCAATTGTACCCAGTAGATGAAAGATTGAAAGATTTCTCAAAACTGATTTATTTTAGCATGATGAACAGACAAAAGCTTGATGAAAGGATTCTTTTAGACATGTTTTGAGTTTAATAATACAATTTTGTTATCAATTAATTCAAGCAATGGAATAATTTGAACTAATGAACAGGTAAAACATTGTTTAAAGGTGTTCCATCAACTAATCAAGGGTCTTTACAATAAAAACAAACAATAATTTTCTTCAGTCGAATTCTGGTACATTCTACACTTTCCAGAAGATGGGTCTTCTTATATTTGTTCACATCTACCTCCTTGTTCAACACAAACCCTTATAGGCAGATTGTAAAGTTTTTTTGTTTTTTTTTTGAAAGCGCATGGTGTCTTCTCTTTGTTAGTGGTTTCCCACATAAATATTGAATGACCTTCCAGAGAGAAAGAAGAAAGACAAAAGATGTAATGTTGGCACTGAGAAATAGCTGCCACGTGATGTTAACAATAGCCTTTCGTGCTGCACACACCAGACATGCTGACACCACTCTGGCAAGTGGATAGGAAAACAAATGTATGCAAAGGAATAACTTTCATAAGAATTGTATTGTCCTGCTCCATGCAATTGTGTAAGACTTTTCCTTTTGCCAAAAATTGCATTCACACAAGTAATAGCAAACTGTATATAGCATATCCAAAATCATATATGCTGCCAGTAATGCATATTGTCAAGCAGATGAATTGAAAAATATTTGGGTCTATGCCTTACATCTTCTTATACCCAAAATACAAATAACAAAAACAGTCTTTGATGCGACAAGAGCCTTGCTTCCTTCCAGCCGAAGTTTTGCTAAGGGCTTTGCAGGCCACCTGCAAGGTATACAGCCATTAGCGTCGGTTTGAAGCTCTGACATATAATACCCAAGTCAAAGACTGTTCCGAAGCTTAGCTGAAAGTCTGAGACTTAACATTATCATCAGAAAATGCATCATGATCAACTTAGTCCGTTCCAAATCATATGCAGTTCAGCGCTTTGTGTCTGCAAACAACTTTAAAAATAGTGTTTTCTATAATAGCCTGGTGGGTATGTAAAAACATTTAAACATAGAACCACATGCCTGTAATATATCTCTATAAATATACTATTTAATTGCCACACAGCCCATACACTCATGGGTGCCTAGGCAACAAGTTAAAATTTAAAGAAAAAACCCGAAACTTTTCAATCAGGTTAAATTAACTGGATAGGACAGGATCCTATTACATGGAGACCTCACCCCAAAAACAATTCACCAAATTATATCATAATAGCATAGTACTTTGCCTTTCTCATTTGGAATGATGGGGCATGATCAGAAGGGAAATTCATCAGCGAAGGATTATGGGACTCATATCCTTGAACTGTCATAACATGTCAGCAGTTTCAAAAGTGTTGAGAGTCGATAATGATCGAACGAATATCATTTCATGCATTCTACAATACGCCGTTAGTGCAATACAAGGAAGTGTGGGAGTTCTTCACAAGCAGCCTGTATACCCATCCAATCAACCCAAGAGCATTTTATGGGGGCAGAAGGCGTTTATAGATCCTCCATGGCACTTTATCCATCATTATGGGATGATCAATTGGCAGTTCATAACATTGCCTTATTATCAAGATAGGACTGTCATCTTAGTCTGGGAAAGAAAAATACATAGCTGTCTCTGGAAATCTTGAATAAGACACTTTGCAGAATTCGTGAAGATCGAAACACCATTTGTGACAGACCAGTTGCATTTTGCGAAACACTGAGCAAAGGAATATCATAACATGTGATTTTGCAGGCTTTAGTTTCCATGAACAGGTCTACAAGAAAATATATGTTAAAATATATGGGTGCTTAATGAGTTGAAACAATAAAAGACCTTGGTGAGACATTTAAAAACTCTGAATATGTATCATCGAATTGCTGGTGGAGCCAGTGTATTTTTAAAAACGAAAAAAAGTTGTTTATTCTGTTGCTACCAGCAGAAGATAGAGAACATCTCAAATTGTTGACAATATTTATGTTTCATGACACGATTTATTTGAGATTAATTTAGGATTAGTCAAGAAGGCAGCAGTAGAAAATGAATTTAATCTTGCGAAGGAGTGGCAGTCATTATAACTCCTGAATCAAACATAACTGCAGAAGAAAATATCTCAAAGAACTAATCAAAATTTCCATTGCTTTCTGTTTCATAACAGACATTTATCTGAATAGACCCCCAAACAATAGAAAACAAGATTGACAGAAAATTCTAAGAATAGTGTAGGATATTGTTTCTACTGCTGCCATCCTAACTATAGTAAATAACCTTTCTGATACTGCAGAGATGCACATCTGTTGACAAAAGAATGCTATCCGTTTGTTTATAATCGAATTTTTCTTTCATCTTCCCGGCAGCTTGCATCCAAAATGTTGAAATATGTGGAATAGAGTTGCTGACTGCAAACATCTCAGTAAGAAACCCCATCCTTACATCGAATAGAAGAGACCTCTCACAAAATATTTTATTCTAGTCTATTTGCCAACAAACAGTGTGAAGGGTGCATGACTTGAGACAGATGCATGCCAAAGAAATCAAGCGGGAGATAAAAACAATAGCAGAGAAAAGAACAAATTGTTGCAAATTCCTTGGGCCATTTTCGCCAATTTTGTACGTGTTTGAAATGATACCATGCCATCGTTTGCCGTGTTTCTAAAATAAGAGGAACAGTTACCGAAGGAATGAAAATTTAGACTTAAATACAAAAGAAAATTCGTGAGGAAGGTTGCCGTTCAGTTTTAAATAATAATATAGAGCAGGCATAATTTTTTCACAGCTGCATTGAAAAACAGTTTTGCAACATCTGAGATTGCAACAAAATATACAAACAAGGAAGCCAATTATCTGGGTATGGAGTGAGAATCAAACATGGTGCAACCTTGACTGTTGTTGTTTCAGCCAAACCATTACCATCGATGCTTGGGATAAGCCAAATTCTGTCAATGAATTTTTGTCTGCTGCAGTCATTAGGAGGTAATTCTGTCACTCCAAAAATCAAAATCACGCCAGGCAGCAGAACTGAAGAGATGGATTCAGAATACAATATTGATGAACTTGCCAAGTCCTGCCAACACTGGCTAAAACCAGAGCAATTAAAACAAGGACAACTCAATCGTAGAACAAATTATGGGATAACAATATCGATTATCTTCTGAGTGTGTATCCTACTATTCAGCTCTGATTGCCTATTCATCCATCTATCTACAGACAATGACCCTCTTGACATTGAAACTAAGGCACCTGAGACCAATGCACTGGCAACGGTCACACTGCATGTCAAAATTTGGCATAAGATAAGTCTGCATGGGGTATAGGATTATACAGAAACCATGCCCCCACTCCATCGAATATTCACCCATTTGCTGCCTACAGTGGATATATGGGGGAATAATGAATAAATTATCACAATCATACTTCACTTATTATAATTCTTTCAGTGAGATAGATTCTATTACACAATTATGCAATAGTGATTTATTACCAGCAGCTCCTGAACACAACTCAAATAGCTGAAAGCAGAGTGGATATACCTTAGATGGGCTTGTCATGGTGTCACAACCTCAGCTGAAATATTCATCATTGCAGGAATAACCCACTTCATGAGCTCATTTCCTGGCAATCTGGGACGGCTGTCATGAATTCTGATGTAAAAGGTATCAGAGACGATTAATTGAATATGGACAACATGTATGGCATTGTATGCTTTTTGTTACAACTGTCTGCTCATGTAGCTTGTAGATAGATTTTGAAAAGGTCAAATGAAGAGTTATCATATATCAAGGTTTTCAAATTTAAATGGGCATTGGGCTATTCAGAATATTTCAGGAAATGTTTAGGGAATATTTACAATTTGAAATTATAATGACCTCATGTTTATCATACATTAAACCTTTCTCAAAGTGAATAGTAACAGATTCATATCTTAGGGTCAATGACATGAATGATTGCATCTATGTTTCCTTTTGCAGACAGTAAACATCTTTTGCCAGAAGCTTGAATGTAACATCAAACAGAAAAGACCTATTTCTCTGAAATCTTTCTTCCTAGAGTAGTATTTGCCCAAAAACAACGTGAAAGGTGAACATAATTATAGCCAGAATGAGAAAAACATACTGGAAGACAAAAGCAGACATGATCCCATTTTCGATGTTTTGATTCTTTTTGATTTTGTTATATTATGTTATACCCTTAAATGGCCTGTTTGGTATGCACATAGAAATACAATGCATCCAGTGACACTGGTTGACATAAGTTTTATGCCTATCAATATAATTTTAAAATGTTGATTCACAATTGCCTGTCATGATTGTACAGGTGTGGTGATCAGTGACGTAGTCTAGGCCAGGACACCCGAGACCGAGTAAGGCCGGCCTCGAGGCCAAGGCTGGCAAGGCCAAGGATTTGGCATCCAAGACCAATCCAAGGCCGATGCCATCAAAATATGGCCCGAGGCCGGCCTCGAAGACAAAGCCGGCCTCAAGTCCTCCAACACTGGTGGTGACACATGGAAGTGTATGTAAGACAAGGACGCCAATGATTTTGAAATATGATGGCACCTTGAATGCTGCTGTTTCAGCGTCAATCAGACCTAAAATAATTCTGCGGGTGAGACAAATCTTGATTCATTGAAATAGGTTGTATCCAGATATCATATGTGATTATTCTCCCGCCTATAAACACAATCAAAATCTCAGTGGGAGGCAAAACAATACGAAATCGTTCTAGAAAGTGATATGGATTCACAGCAGTCAGTGAATTTCGGGTTTCACTAGAAATAAATGAACTGAAGAGAGATAACTCAACGATGGACACAGCTTACTATAGTTTCCATTGGCGTTTCCTACCATTTTGTACAATTACAATACTTAAAAGAAAGAAATTATGTCACTGTTCTTTTGATCAGATAAAATCATAGAATATGTAGCTTATAATAGCTTCATAAATCATTGTCAAAGAACCAAACTCAGAGCGGAAATACCTTAGATGTGTTCATTATGGAGTCACAACCTCTCCTAAAATATTCATCAGAGATAACATCGCAGTAATGACCTACTTCATGGGCTCGTTTCCTCCCATTAGCCTATCCTTCATAAACTACTGTAGCAGCAAAATGTGAAAAGGGAAAGGGTTCATATAGTTGATAATTATATTACCTACATATGGCTATGGGACCGTACACTGTAAATTCTGAAATTTTGAGTTAGTTCAAATGATTGAGTGAGATGGTTGCACAATTTGTTTGAGCCATGATAGCTTGCTGTTTTGAGTTATGATAATATTTGAATACTAGTCAACTAGTAACCATGCCAAGTAGTAACCAAACCAACTCGTAACCATTTTCAATTTTTCTCAACCAACTCCTAACCATGGGATATGGTAATCAACTGGCCATGACCAACTGGTAACTAAAATATAATAATTGCTTACCAACTCGTAACCAGTGATAATTGCTAACTGGTAATTAGGGACGATCAGAGTGAACCAACCAGTAACCAACTTATAATCACCTGTATTTCAACCATTTTATAATTAAACAAAATATTCATTAGATCTTGATAGAAAATTTATGCTTTGACAATTTATATTTGTGCTTATGTATGTATTGTTTTTTTAAATAATGTTTTTTAACGCATATACAGGGATTTGATATTTGGTGGTCAGTGACCTGGGTTACGACTTGGTAGTTTGCAAGAATTTGGTGGTTACGACTTGGTGGGGTCATGAAATTGATTTAAATATGTGGTTACGACTTGGTAATCCACAAAAAAGGGATGGTTACCAGTTGGTAGGGTTTTTGGTTACTAGTTGGTTGGTTACCAGTTGGTTGGTTACCAGTTGGTTTGGTTACCAGTTGGCATGGTTACCAGTTGACCTGATACCTAATATTTATGTTGTTATAACTTGCAAACAACAAGCTATCTTGGCTCAAAGGAATTGTGCAACCATCTCACTCACTCAATCAATTAAGCTAACTCAAAATTCAAAATTTACAGTGTAAGTTTTGCCAAATAACAACTCTAATTCAAGCAAGCACAAATATTTCAGGCATGTCAGTTCTAAACAGTCCAATGTGTTCCCTAAAATTTTCCTCATTGATTTAGGGCAACTGTAATAAATGCAGTGATATAGTGGCTTGGCTAACCATCCTATTTTGGATTTATGTTGACTTTTACAACTTGCAATTTGAAGAAAGCAGTCAATTAGAAATCATTATGAGTTGATAAAGCCTACATTGCTGAATAAATTTACAGTCAGTATTATGATCTTGGACTGAAAACTGTCACTTCGACACTCCCACATGGTTACATAGAAATGCCAAGCACGTTGCCAACTAACACCTTTTGTGCATTTACCTTCATATAGTTCCCATTTGCATGAAGAATATGCATAATCTCATATAACACTGCATAAACCAAGCTTCTGTTCCTCTATGCAGCAATCAATTCATATCAACAAACAGAGGAAGATGATGTGGATGACATACTGATTATTCAGCTGCTGTGTGAACAGATTATTTCGACTTGTGGTTATCAAACTCTCAAATGAAAACATTATGTTATTATCCTTTTCATGGCGGTGCGTTTTTCTTTCAGTTTGTGCTTCCTATATTTATAGATTGGGATAACATGTTTGTTGCATTTATAAAAACTACATTTATACAATAATGTCCCTGAAGTCTGCTGTTTTCTTCATTCTTAAATATTGAAATATGAATGAATCAATAATATAAACTAAGTAAGACAGAAGTATCTAATCTGAATCCTTATGGATGAAATTCCCTCTCATTGTGCACATCATTCATGAACATATTTATTACACAAAACGAAAATAACTTTAATGTAAAGAAAATGAATTGGGGGTCTGTCTTGATGTTAAAATTGGGGAAGGCCAGGAGGGTATCCTGTTTTCTACCTTCGCTTTGCTGTCCAACTGTCAGTCTACATAATTATAGGTTATCCCATGGATTGGACAGTATTTCCCTGATATTGTCACCAGAGACTCAGTATTTTCTGGTCGAGGGTGACAATATCAGGGAAATACTGCCCAAGCCATAGGATAATCTTTTTATCCTATGTCATATCTTCCCCCTAAATGTCATTATCTTCCCCCTAAATGCCATATTTCCCCTCTAAATGCCATATTTTCCCTCTAAATGTCGTATTTTCCCTCTAAATTTAATGTCATATTTACCCTCTAAATTCCATATTTTCCCTCTAAATTCCATATTTTCCCTCTAAATATCATATCCTCCCTCATTTTGCCATATCCTCCCTCATTTTGCCATATCCTCCCTCATTTTGCCATATCTTCCCTCATTTTGTCATATTTTCCCTCATATCCTCCCTGATTTTTTTATATCTCCCAGGGAAAAACACCAGTATCAGGGAAAAAAGTGACCTTGACATGGGATAATGAACAATTTATCTTAATTATCTTGAATTTCCTACCCTTCAGTGAGTATACACGATGATTGTGTGCTTGTGAGCCAAGAACAGAGTCTGTCCTTTCACTGCCAACCAACTTGCTTTCCTAAGGTCTTACTTTCTATCTATGGCAAGCCAAGAAAACTGCAAAGACAGAGTGATGTAGCTTGCCTTAATCTGAAATGACATTAAAAGCTCAGACGGATGGGAGATTGCCCGGTTGTGGGTGGGCCTTCAGGAAAACAAGGTGAAAATTTAGGAACTTCAACCAAGATGATTTAATCCATGCAGACGAGAATTCTTAGAGCCAAGAAGCAAAGGAAGCGATTGATCTAAGAAAATGAATTAGATTATATGGGAACTTTAGGGTTGGGTCACAGGCCAAGAATAGAGTGACATTGCCAAAGAAAAAGTCTGAGTAACTCTTCAGAGTTAGATGTAATTGGGATGGAGAAGGGCAATGGTATTTTACATATAAACATTTAGACAGATTAGATACAGTGACAGATTGCTAAATATGTACAGTGACATAATATTTGACTGTAGTTTAAATTTCTGCATTGTGGTAAACCACATTTAAGCAATAGTCTTAAGTTATATATTTCCTCTTAATAGTACCAATTTACAGAACTTGAATATATATTGTATGACTTAAATGATACAAACCAAATGGACAAGGTGAAAACAAAATGATATATTTAATGTTTTTAGAAGGGAACCATATACATAAACCAATTTAGACAGATTATCTTGCAGAAGTTTGTAGCGAATGATAGGGGAAAGAGGTTTATCTTAGTTTGACCTGCTTATTTACAAAATTAGAGCAATACAGTTTACAGGCTAGCTTCTGAACAATGTGACCTTCCAAACTTACACTTCAAAGCGGATGGCTATAGGCCAGACCTTCTGCCTAACAACTCATTGAATTTGGAAGCAAAGCTAAGTATTAATGCTGTCGAAAAGGCATATTCCTGCTCCCCAGTGTCAATTCCCACTTTTCTGCAGGCCATATTCGATTATTCAACTCTAAGCATTCTTCCTAGTGAAAATCCCTGGGGGGCAATGACTAAAACATCAGTAGCAGTGACATGGTGTGTTTCTCACAAAATGGTGTTGGCCTATCAACCTCTATCAGAATCTGATAAAACCATTGATCTCATTATTAGATAGGCCACCCAGGCAAAGGCATCCAAAATGACTCCCTCTTGGCACTGAAGTGTTTTCGAAGTTACTCAGACAAGGTTGGCCAAATCACAAGGCAAAAGATAATATTTGGTGTTATCAGCTGCATGGTCTTTCTTTGCAAATTAAGGTTCATAAAATCTACCAGAGTTGTTGCTTATAATCACCAGTGTATATTACTGTTTGAATAACTAACCAAATATAAAAGCAAAGGTTCAGCTATGATTCGAAAGTGTTTTATTCAAACTGCTTATCCCATTATGTTTGGATATTATTGCTTAAACAAAAGTGAGACCAGACAAAGAAACCCTTTTATCAGATTTTAGTACAGTTAAGTACAACTGAAGATTAGCACGACAAACCTGAGCAACTGTTCTGTGTGCTCAAGCAATGGCATAGCTTGCGGTGATCTGTGGCAACACTCTAAAAAATGTCGGGACAAAATTGGTTTTTTAGATTCAAAATGTTTTTTTGAAAAACCAAATTTCAATGCAAAACCAACATGGATTTTTAAAAAAATCCATGTTGGTTTTTTGCATTGAAATTTGGTTTTTCAAAAAACTATTTTGAATCTAAAAAACCAATTTTGTCTGGAATTTTTTAGAGTGAACAAAGCCCTTTTTAAGGCAACACATGTCTTGTGTTAAACTGTGTGTTAGCTTTAGTACTGTAATGTATGAGAGCGTAAGGAATAAAAAGTCTGGAACGTTGATGAAATGTCTATAATTGAATAACAGGAACCAGCTGGGAGTCAGCAATCACAAGGCTAGTCTCAATGCTAGCCCCACCCCTAGCTATCATAAACATCACCAGGAGTGTCTGGTGTTTTGGCCTGGTCTTGTACGACTGGCAGAACCAGGTGTCTTTGTTAACTGATCTGCTTAAACAAGTATTCAGTCAGAAAATGCCCTTGAATTGTCTGTTGTAAGAAACTCTGTCTACGTCAAACAGAAAAGACCTTGCTCTCTCCCTCTCTCAGTAATCTCCTATTCCAGTCCATTTGCCAACAAGCAGCGCAAACGGTTAAGAATACTGAATATGAGAAAAACTGACAGAAAGTTGATTCCCTGAACATTAAAATTCGAAATTTTGAATCGGCTCAAATGATTGAGTGAGATAATTACACAATTTGTTTGAGCTAACACAGCTAGTTGTTTTAAGTTATGAATCTTTCTGTCGTCATAACTTAAAACAATACGCATAGAAGGAATTGCGCAACCATCTCACTCAATCATTTAAGCCGATTCAAAATTCAAATTTTACATTGTGTAATTGGGTGCATTTTCAGTACAGTTTCATACATATATTAGGAATCAAATACCTGCAAATTTAAAGTTGAAATATATACATAGGCGTATCGGAGGGGGGGGGGCAGGGGAGGCGATCGGCCCCCCCCCCCAAAAGTTTGGAAAACAGCAAGATTCAGGCAGAAAGGCTAAAAGATTCGGGCAGATGATTAAAATAAAACTACTGAAAATTAATGATTTCCAGGCAATTTAATTTGAAATGTTCATAAATTTAGATCTTGAAATTCGGGCAAATGTCGCTCGCCCCCCCAAAAATCGCGCGCGCCATACGCCTATGAATATATATTTAGGAAGATTATAGCCACTTTTTTTTTTGCCCTTCTTCTTCATCTTCTTCTTCGTCTTTACTTCTGTCTGTACATAGATGAACCTCAAGTTGTGTGGGAAAATATGCAGTCTGGTTTCGGACTGGGGTAAAGCAGGACAGTGAGAGGACATACAAATGATTTATATATGTAGCAAACAGCATAGCTTTGCTAGCATATTTTTAGCAGACAGCATGGATCTATAAATAGCCTAGCCCAGTTCATGCTCCATTGCTCAGGCTGCTGCACATGCTCAGTGTCAATCAAGCATAACAGATTTCAAATCAAATTCAGTTGGCAGTTAGACTCCAAAGAGATAACATCAATGTGACAGCAATTAGGCTTTAAAATGGTATGTAGACTTTTATATGGTTATTTTCTAGGGATAGTATTGCTTTTCATTTCTGGATCTCTTATTTGTATATATCTCTAAATGATTGCTTGTCTAATTATGTGGATTTAATAGATTGCTATTGTGTGTATGAAACATTAACTGTTTGCCTGTGTTTGCTGTGGCATAATCTTTAAGTTGCATGATCCTTAAATTGTTTGTGTATTGTTGTTTCTCAATAATTGCTCTGTGATCTAGATCCTATGTTGTATATATTTTGAACAGCTGATATCTCAGAATACACAATTTTGGTACTTGGAAGTTTATGTAAATAATTCTTTATTATAGGATAACTCATAAGGACGATACCATACAAGAGACAAACTGGACTCCCGATGTAGTTGCTACTATTGTAAGTAAATTACTGTGATTGTAGAAATTAATATGTAAGATGTTTATAGTTGATAATTAGGTTATTTTACTGTATGCATTTGGTGTGGGATTTGTGTATTGGGATGCATTTGTGCATTTAAGTTATCCCGCTCTTGTCTATTAACTGTACATTTAAGCATTCTTACCATAAGTATTAATTGATATGTTATTTGACATTAATTTGTTCTGGTGTTTAATGGTCTAGCTTTATGACCTATTTAGTACTTAATATTTAGTCATAAGATTTTGTTATAAGACAACTGACTTGCATGTTGGTATTGGTTTAGTACTTAAGGTGTTTATTTTGTGTTTACTTATAGATTCACCGACTTTGTTGATACGATAAGAGTGATACGATTTGAATGATACGTCGTGTCGAATAAAGTGGCAATTTCTAACTACTTTGGCGTCGGGTCTTCCATAGTGAATAATAGCAACATCAACTGCCACTCAACAATTGCCAATCGATAACTCAACCATCATGGCAGAAGTAGAAGAATTCAAGAAGCAGCGGAGAATCTACAAGGGCCTGGTGACCAAACATGCAAAATCGTTAGCGCAACATGTAGCAGAAGAAGATATAGAGGCCCTAAATGACAGAATGAAACGTCTAAAAGATGCTTTTGATAAGTTTGAAGAATACCACGACAAGTACCATGCTACCTTAGATGAGCCAGACGAGGCTGACAGTGAAAAGTATTTCTTCAACGTTCAAGACGACTACATTGATGCTGTGAAAGGGGCCAAGGGATGGTTACGGACGTATTCTCCTCCACCCAATGATGTCAAGGTAGCCCATGGTGAGGTAAAAGTGGCTGAACAACTTAAGCCTTCTGATTTGATGGCTGTCGCTTGTCTACCTCCAGTGAAAATTGCAGAATTTGATGGAGATGTATTGAAGTACCATCGATTCATTAGACAGTTTGAAGATTGTGTTAAGTCTCTAGATGATGATAATGGCAAATTGACAAGACTTTTGCAGTTTACGGTGAAAGAAGCCCACAATGCCATTGCCCCTTGTGTACTGATGGAGAATGGATACGTCAGAGCGCGTGAGATCCTGAAGGAGAGGTATGGTGATGACTATTTGGTGAGCGAGAGAGTCGTAAGTAACGTTCGTGTTGGAAAACGAATAAGGACAGCAGAAGAGTTGCGTGACCTGGCGGATGAAGTTACGAACTGTTACCAAACACTTCTTGAAATTGACCGGGCTCAAGAGGTGGAGAATCACAACTGTATGAGGGACATCGTTCGCAGAACACAGAACTTCATTCAGAATCGATGGCGAAGTGTGATCGCAGAAGCTAAACGCACCCAGCGCAAATATCCAACGTTTAAAGAGTTCTCGGAATTTCTACAACGGCAAGCACAAGAGGCTACAGACCCTGTGTATGGTAATTTAGCACAGAATGATGCCGATAGAAAGTCGAGCTCAAAGCCACCGCAGAAGTCTTCTACATTTTCGTCTGATGTTCGTAACACTAACTTTTTTGCTAAGCAAGCATGTCTATTATGTAAGGGTGAACACAAGTTGATGCAATGTCAGGACTTCAAAGCTATGAAGCCCAGTGAACGCTTGCAATTAGTGGTTAAGCACAAGTTATGTGAGAACTGTTTACTTTCGAACCACGCCACGAGTCAATGTCGTAAACAAACTGTATGTTCAGTTCCAGGTTGTGGTAAACGTCATACGAAGTTCATACACCTTGACCCACAGTCCAACGCAGGAGACAGAAGTGATCACCGACGAGACAGAACATCAGTGCGAACGATAAATGCCAGTGTGAGTACTAGTGATAAGGTGCATATGCCGATCGTTGCAGTAAATGTAAATGACAGTGTGGAAATTTGTGCTCTGCTGGATACAGCGTCCAGTAACAGTTTTTGCTCAAAGTCACTAGTTAAGTCTCTCGGCATTGACAAATCTCATCCGGTGACATACTCGTTGAATACTTTAAGTGGAGAGAAGAATGTGAACTCAATTGCAGTCGATCTTGAGTTGACTTCTTTGGATGGATCAGAATGTTTGCATATGAACAATGTGTATGTGGTAGATAACATCCCTGTAATTACGTCACATCCAAAAACTCAAGATTATGAACATTTAAAAGGTGTCGAAATTGTAGCAGGTGGTCAGAAAGCTGAGTTGTTGATCGGACAAGATAATGCTGAAGCGTTGATGCCACTAGAGGTCAGACGTGGTAGGAAAGGTGAGCCCTATGCGACCCGTACTTTGTTTGGGTGGTCTGTCAATGGCCTTGAGGACAAGAGTAATGCAGTTAACAAACGGGTTCAGGCTCACTTCATCAGCGCTCTCTCCACTGAACAGAAAATTGAAAATTTATGGGAAATTGAGAATGATGACATGCGTCTTGATGATTTGGGTCACTCTCCAAATGACAAGAAGGTGTTGGAACTATGGGACAGTCGTGTCAAGTTGGTTAATGGGCACTATGAGTTACCAATTCCCTGGAAAGGTGGAGTTGAAGTCCGAAGTAACTATGTTGTTGCTGCTACAAGGTTGAATTCTCTTACGAAGAGTTTAGAAAAGAGAGGTCTGAGATCTCGGTATGATGTGGAAATGAAGAAATTGTTAGACAAGAGTTATTGTGAAATTGTACCAAAGAATGAATTGTTGAATTTGAATGATGTATGGTTTCTTCCGCATCAAGCTGTTGTTAGTGACAAGAAACCGGATAAAGTTCGCATTGTATTTGACTGTGCCTCAAAGTACAAGGGCCAGTCTTTGAATGATAAATGTTTGCAGGGTCCAGATCTGAACAACAAGCTACTCCATGTTTTGTTAAGATTCAGGGAACATCAATGTGCGATAATGGCGGACATCGAAGCGATGTACTACCAAGTGGTTATCCCCGAAGGTGACAGAAATGTCTTGAGGTTTCTGTGGTACAGTGATAGTGGTCAAATTGTTCAGTATCGTATGACGAGACATGTGTTCGGCGGAATCTGGTGCGCCAGTAGTTCTACGTATGCGCTGAGGCGTATTGTTGTTGACAATGTTGTTCCGGATAATGTTTCAGATACGATCCTTCGAAATTTCTATGTGGATGACCTGTTGAAGTCTGTTGAGTCTGTTGAGGAGGCCGTTGAAGTGATTGAAGGAACCAGGTCTGCCCTCGGTCTCGCAGGGTTCAATTTGACAAAGTTTGTGGCCAATAATGTGGACATTCTTTCTGCAATTTCAAGTGATCATCGGGCTAGTGAGGTGAAGGATCTGAACTTGGATTCATGTAGTAAAGCCCTGGGAATCAAATGGTGTGTCATAGATGATGATTTCTATTTTGATGTAAATGTGGATTCTGAAATGAAGATAACCAAGAGGTCTATGTTGAGTTTCGTTGCTTCCATGTATGATCCCATGGGATTTATTTGTCCGTATGTTGTTGCAGGCAAGGTTTTGTTCCAGGAAGCAGTTAAACAAGGTTCTTGGGATGATGTTGTTACGTTTGATCTCCAGACTAGATGGTTGGAATGGGTCCAAAGTCTCCAGTGTCTGGTCAGTCTTCGAATACCGAGGTGCATCAAGCCGAAAATGTTTAATGACGCAGCATTAGAATTGCATGTATTCTCAGATGCCAGTGAACAAGCTTACGGAAGTTGTTGCTACTTACGTGCGGTCAACAAAGGAGGAATGATTCATACGGCGTTGATACTTGCTAAGTCCAGAGTTGCACCACGCAAGTGTATCTCTATTCCGAGATTGGAGCTTCAGGCTTCTGTTTTGTCAGCTCAAATTGAAGGTGTTGTGAGAGGTGAGTTGGATCTTGATTTGTTGCAGACTTACTTTTGGACAGATAGCGAGATTGTTTTAAAGTATATCCAGAATGATTCGCGCAGGTTCCAGGTTTTTGTAGCAAATCGCGTCGGCATCATCAGGAATTTGACAGAGCCAAGTCAGTGGTTTCATGTTCCAGGGTTGCTAAATCCGGCTGATTTACTCACCAGAGGGCGGAGTCCACTTTCCATTGATGAAAAGTTGTGGTTAGAAGGTCCTGGATTTCTAAGGTTGCACAAAAGTGAGTGGAAACTTGGTTCATGTGATGCTAGCTTACCTGATGACGATGTTGAGTTGAGGAAACTTAAAGTTGAACCAGCAGTCGCTCTCTTTGGTCAAAGGGAAGAAAATCCTCTCAGCAAGTTGGTTGAATATTACTCTGATTGGTCGAAATTGATTAGAGCAGTCGGCTGGCTTCTGAGGTTGAAGAATCGTTTGAGACGTAAATCAAATGTGGTGCAAAAGGAGTTGACTCTAGATGAAGTCAAGACAGCGAAAGTGGTCTTAATTGGATTTGCTCAGGCTGAATGTTTCTCTCAGGAACTGGAGTGTCTTCAGAAAGGCAAGCCGGTTTCTAGGTCAAGTCCCATCAAAGATTTGTCGCCGTTTCTGGATGAAGATGGTCTCATTCGGGTTGGTGGTAGGCTTCGATATGCTGATGTAACAAGGGATCAAAAACAGCCGTTGATTGTGTCACATTCTCATAGAGTTGCTCACTTGATTTCGCTTGACTTCCACAACATGGCTCATCTTGGTGTAGAATGGGTTATAAGTAGAATCAGAGAAGTCTTTTGGATTACCAGGATTCGCAGTGTTGTCAAAAAAGTTGCTTTCTCATGCGTTACTTGTAAGAAGCTTTTTGCCTCCACATGCACTCAAAAGATGGCAGATTTGCCTAAGGAGAGGTTGGAACCAAACAAGCCCCCTTTTTCTTATGTTGGCCTTGATTGTTTTGGTCCTTTCATTGTTAAGCGTGGACGTTCCGAGGTGAAGCGATATGGGTGTATTTTTACATGTTTCTGTACCAGGGCAGTTCATCTGGAGAAATTGGATTCCCTCGACACTGACAGCTTCATCAATGGTTTCAGAAGGTTCTGCGCAAGAAGAGGAACTCCAATTCGTGTATGGTCTGACCAGGGGACTAATTTTGTTGGCGCCAAATCGGAGTTGGATAAGAGTATGAGACAGTTGGATGATAAGATGATTCAGAGATATTTTGTTTCCAAAGATATTGAATGGATTTTTAACCCACCATGCGCTTCACACATGGGTGGTGTCTGGGAACGGATGATCCGAACAGTTAGGAAAGTACTGAGTGGTCTACTGGTTTCAAATAGTCTGTCGGATGAGTGTCTCTCTACTAGTCTGGGGTCCACATCCCAAATTGGGAAAAAGTTTGCCCCCGATTTTTATATAAAGAAATTTGGTGTCGTTGGATAGGTAACAAGTTGAGCTTTCAGAATCTGCTAGGTGTCGCTCTGAGACCATTCGCATAAGGTTGCTATGGCAACCAAAACATAATAAAAGTGGTTATTTTAGTATTTCATCAATATTTTACAAAATATCGAATAACAGGAGAACTTTTAATGCAAACTTCACCAAATTTTGGAAATATTTTCAGATTTGGGAGTTTTTTATGACTACTTGGTTGTTTTGACAATAAATTTTAAAAACCTTCCATTTTTGGGTGAAAATAATCTTCAAATACCCCCTTTTCCACTATGTGCTATATTTCAAACTCTGCAGCTCAACCATAGATCATAATATATATATTCAATTTTCTTTATGCATTAGAATGCCATGGAAGTGGGCTACACATTTGCCATATAATAGCCAAGCCAAGCCTTTGCAGTTTTGTTGCCATGGCAACATAACATTATGATTCAAAATTCAAAATGTCCAACTCGAAAGCATGAAATCTGACATAACTCAAAGACTAGGGCTTCTATCCCCATGAAATTTGGCAAATGTTTGTAATTATTAATTGTCCATCAGGTAATATAACAATCTGATAACTTTCTTTTTAAAAAGTTCCATTTTTAGGTGAATTAAACCCATAAATACCCCTTTTTTCCTCAATTTACTATATTTCCAGCACTGCCATCAAACAAATTTTGATTTTATTTTAAATTTTTATTGTGCATTAGGATGGCCTGAGAAAAGGCTGAAAATCTGATATATTATGGTCAAGCCAAGCTGTTGCATTTCTGTTGCCAAGGCAACATAACATTATAATTCAGAATTCAAAAGGTCCAACTCTAAAGTACAAAATGTGACATAACAAGAAGACCGGTCTATATATCCTCATGAAATTTGGCAAAATTGTGTAATAGTGAATAGTCCTTCCGTGGATACAACATTCAGGTGACTGTCATTCAAAAAACATTCTATTTTGGGGTAAATATTACCCAAAGATACCCTTTTTGAAATAAAATTTTGTATTTCAAACCCTGTTGTTCAGCCATTGTATCATATATATATCAAATCTATTTTTAGATACACATTGCCCTGAAAGTGGGCTATATATTTGACATATATTAGTCAAGCGAAGAAATTGCATTTCTGTTGCCATGGCAGCCAAACGATATATTTGAATATTCAAAACTTCAAACTATTAAGCATCAAATATGGCATAACTCAAAAGCTGGTTCATGGATCTTCATGAGATTTGGCAAGAATATGTAAAAATGAATAATTCAACAGTTTACACACAATTTCTATAACTGTCAAATGAAAACATTCCATTGCAGGGTGAATTAGACCAAAAAAATAAAATGTTTTATGATGACCTAATAAGTCTTATAAGACATTGTAAACTCTTCCAATCAGCCGTACTTCATATCATATGAATTTTGTTTTCAGAATCAGAATGCTTGAAAATTGGCTATAAATGTGACATTCAAGAGTAAAGCAAAGCCTGTCTGTTGCCATGGCAACCAAATATATTTCAAAATAAACAAGTGTTAAACAGAAGCCTGGCATTATTTGAAGCTAAGGATATATCCATTTGAAATTTGGCAAGTAGGGTCTACATAATGGTATCATTCTGACTAACAATCGGATAATTACACATTTGAATGACTGTCATTGGCAAAAAACATTCTGTTTCGGGTGAATGAGACACATAAATGACATAATGCATAAACAATCAGAAGCCTGGGTCCTATTATTATTTTTCAGGACAATTTGCAGAACTTTTCCAATTAAGCTGGCACTTCAAGAATCAAGTCACTTCTCAACAGCCAGTTGAGCCAACCTTCTCTTTGCAAATTTCCCTTGTTTTCATACATGTTGTCAGTCTGTTCATTGGTTATGGTCAAGCGCGACCTCTCCTTATGGGTGGAAGGAGGTTTGTTCCTATCTCTTTCTTTCATAATAATCCTAATCGATACAGCGCCACACTTTTATTGTCAATCCAGATGCATTGTGTTACAAACGCCATAATTCAACTTGCCCATTTTTTATTTGAAGTAATTATAGTCTATTGGGAGTGAAATATTTGCTCACCAAAGCTGTCAGCCATTTCCAATGGCTTTCTTTGAAGTCATTATCCAGCTCAAGTCACAGATCGTCATGACAGATGATATCATTTGTTGCGCAATAGTTAGCTTGGTATGGAAAGATGATTGCAGAGAGTAGTCAGTACTGCATCTTGGTTCGAAGCGGGTTTGGTGGACATACTTCTTCCTTGAACCATTCAGACCCCGTTAACATGTAACTCAACAGCGGCATAACAAAGAGGGGGCATGTGCCACCCAATCTGTCAGGTGCACCCAAGAAAAAAGTGTAATATATTAACACACAGAGTACTAAATGTATCTGCATGCCCCTCCGCCCCCCCCCCCCCGAAGTTGCATGAATCCCAAGTACCACTCTTGTGCTACCAATGCATTTCTCCACCTCACCCACACTCAAGACTCCTAGATCTAGATATGCATGACCTTGTGTCATTTGGATTTTCAATAAGAAGTACAGTGGTCCCTGAGGTGTAAGTTATATTAGATATAAAATTACAAGAGAAAAGATAACAAATTGTCTGGTGCACTACGAAGTGTGTCATATAATCTAGTGTGGAATTGGTTATCCTGGATTGTAATAAGAAGGTCCGAATAAGAAGCTTCCTTATCAGATTGTGTTTCCTTGTCTTATATTTGTTTCAACTTGTTGCAACCACTTTTAGCTTGTGACCCTCTGGGCATACATTGGAGGGGAGTAGTGTGACCCACCTCCTCGGTGCATACAGATCTGGCTAGACAATTACGGATGTGACCTCATCATCTGCACCAAACTTAAATGTGAAAATATTTTCAAAAGCAAAAGTCAGATTAATGCAGCTTGGCCAGGACTAACAGAATGTTATCTTATGGATTTTAGAGATCAATTTGAAAATCACTTACATGTCCTTCGGACACAGCCTACAAAGTCAGAAGTTCAAGCATAACGAAAAAGGCACATACAGCAAGCTGCATTGGTAAAGCCCAAGCACAATTAACATTTTTATTAAATTGTGCCAGAAATCTGAAACCTTTGTATAACATGGAAGCAGTTACCAGAACGTGGAAGCAGCTACCAGAACATGGAAGCAGTTACCAGCTTTATAGGAAAGGTTCTGCAATGTGGACTGAACATTAATATGAGGATCCAGGCCTCTGTCACATTGTTTATACTTTGTTATTTATGTGTCTCATTCACCCCAAAATATAAAATATAAAATAATAATAATAATAATAATGTTTTTGCTGATGACAGTTATCCAAACGTTTAGTTAACTGACTTGTTGACCCAAAATGTAATGGTTTATTATATCCATGCCAAATTTCAAGTGGATATTTGCAGAAGTCTTTGAGTTATGGCAAGCTTCTGTTTAACAACAATTGTTTATTTTGAAATATATTTGGTTGCTATGGCAACATATTTTATTTGCTTGACTCTTTTATCTTTTAATGTCAAATTTATAGAAACAAATTTGATATAATATGAAATATGTTTCATTGGAAGAGTTTGGAATGTCAGATGTCGTTATAAGACATTTTATTTTTGGGTCTAATTCACACAATAATGGAATATTTTCATGTGACAGTTATAGAAATTGTGTATAAACTGTTAAATTATTAATTTTTACGTATACTTGCCAAATCTCATAAAGATCCATGAATCAGCCTTTGAGTTATGCCACATTTGATGCTTAATAGTTCGAAATTTTGAACTTCAAAATATATTGTTTTGTTTCCATGGCAACAGAAATGCAATTTCTTTGCTCAACCAATATATGTCAAATATATAGCCCAGTTTCAGGGCAATGTGTATCTCACAATAGATTTGACATATATATGACACAATAGGTCAACAACAGGGTTTGAAATACAAAATGTTCCTTCAAAAAGGATATCCATGGGTATATTTACCCCAAAATAGAATGTTTTTTGAATGACAGTCACCTGAATGTTGTATCCGTGGAAGGACTATTCATTATTACACACTTTTGCCAAATTTCATGAGGATATATAGACCGGTCTTCGTGTTATGTCACATTTTGTACTTTAGAGTTGGACCTTTTGAATTCTGAATTATAATGTTATGTTGCCTTGGCAACAGAAATGCAACAGCTTGGCTTGACCATAATATATCAGATTTTCAGCCTTGTCTCAGGGCATCCTAATGCATGATAAAAATTTAATATAAAATCAAAATTTGTTTGATCGGCAGTGTTGGTAATATAGTAAATTGTGGAAAAAAGCGGTATTTACGGGTTTAATTCACCTAAAAATGGAACTTTTTAAAAAGAAAGTTATCAGATTGTAATATAACCTGATGGACAATAAACAATTACACACATTTGCCAAATTTCATGGGGATAGAAGGCCTAGTCTTTGAGTTATTTCACAATTTATGCTTTCGAGTTGGACATTTTGAATTTTGAATTATAATGTTATGTTGCCATGGCAACAGAAATGCAAAGGCTTGGCTTGGCTATTATATATGGCAAATGTGTAGTCCACTTCCAGGGCATTCTAATGCACAACAAAGTTGAATATATAATGATATATGGTTGAGCTGCAGAGTTTGAAATATAGCACATAGTGGAAAAAGGGGTATTTGAAGATTATTTTCACCCAAAAATGGAAGGTTTTTAAAATTCATTGTAAAAACAACCAAGTAGTCATAAAAAACTCCCAAATCTGAAAATATTTTCAAAATTTGGTGACTATAGCATTAAAAGTTCTCCTGTTATTCGATATTTTGTAAAATATTGATGAAATACTAAAATAACCACTTTTATTATGTTTTGGTTGCCATAGCAACCTTATGCGAATGGTCTCAGAGCGACACCTAGCAGATTCTGAAAGCTCAACTTGTTGCCTATCCAACGACACCAAATTTCTTTATATAAAAATCGGGGGCAAAAACTTTTTAAATATGCACCTTTTTCCTGGTTGGACCCCAGACTATACTCTGTTTTGTGAAGTGGAAACTATCATTAATGGTAGGCCTTTGACAAAGGTTAGCGATGATTTAAGAGATTTAGCTCCTCTGACACCCAATCACCTTTTGCTCTATCGGGAACTCCCTTCTCTTCCTCCGGGATTGTTTACGGAAACTGATGTCTATAAGAGACGTTGGCGTTGTATACAGCATCTCGCCAATGTGTTTTGGAAACGATGGTTAAGGGAATACATTCCCAAGTTACATGGTCGAAGCAAGTGGTTAAATGAGACAAGAAATGTCCAAGTGGGATCTTTAGTTCTGTTGGCCGATGAGAATACTCCTCGTGGAATTTGGCCTTTGGCTGTCGTAACGGAAGTTGTCAAAGGGAGAGATAATCTTGTTAGAAGTGTGAAGTTGCGTACTAAGTCTACAAATCTGACGAGGCCAATTACTAAGATTGTACTCTTGGAGGGTCACAATCAATCCTAGGGTACTTGTTATATTTTGTATATGCTTATTTTGTATAATGAATGTTTACATGTAATTGATTGCGTTATTGAAAATAATTTTCGCGACTATTGTATGTTTTTCGCGAATATTGTATGATGTTTTGTGTTAGCTATTGTAGTAGAAATTTCATTGTTTTTGAAATGTAGCCATTCCAATGAGGTGGAGTGTAGCAAACAGCATAGCTTTGCTAGCATATTTTTAGCAGACAGCATGGATCTATAAATAGCCTAGCCCAGTTCATGCTCCATTGCTCAGGCTGCTGCACATGCTCAGTGTCAATCAAGCATAACAGATTTCAAATCAAATTCAGTTGGCAGTTAGACTCCAAAGAGATAACATCAATGTGACAGCAATTAGGCTTTAAAATGGTATGTAGACTTTTATATGGTTATTTTCTAGGGATAGTATTGCTTTTCATTTCTGGATCTCTTATTTGTATATATCTCTAAATGATTGCTTGTCTAATTATGTGGATTTAATAGATTGCTATTGTGTGTATGAAACATTAACTGTTTGCCTGTGTTTGCTGTGGCATAATCTTTAAGTTGCATGATCCTTAAATTGTTTGTGTATTGTTGTTTCTCAATAATTGCTCTGTGATCTAGATCCTATGTTGTATATATTTTGAACAGCTGATATCTCAGAATACACAATTTTGGTACTTGGAAGTTTATGTAAATAATTCTTTATTATAGGATAACTCATAAGGACGATACCATACAAGAGACAAACTGGACTCCCGATGTAGTTGCTACTATTGTAAGTAAATTACTGTGATTGTAGAAATTAATATGTAAGATGTTTATAGTTGATAATTAGGTTATTTTACTGTATGCATTTGGTGTGGGATTTGTGTATTGGGATGCATTTGTGCATTTAAGTTATCCCGCTCTTGTCTATTAACTGTACATTTAAGCATTCTTACCATAAGTATTAATTGATATGTTATTTGACATTAATTTGTTCTGGTGTTTAATGGTCTAGCTTTATGACCTATTTAGTACTTAATATTTAGTCATAAGATTTTGTTATAAGACAACTGACTTGCATGTTGGTATTGGTTTAGTACTTAAGGTGTTTATTTTGTGTTTACTTATAGATTCACCGACTTTGTTGATACGATAAGAGTGATACGATTTGAATGATACGTCGTGTCGAATAAAGTGGCAATTTCTAACTACTTTGGCGTCGGGTCTTCCATAATATATGTACTTTTTTTTTTAACGACTGTGATTAAGAAAAAAAGTGCATAACCAATTGACAATATTCTTGATTGAAGTGTGCCAGGTTGCGCCTGGTTCTTCCAAACTTGCGCAAGACCAGGCTGAAAGGCCAGACTCTTCTGGTGATGTTTATGATAGCCGAGGGTTGCGGCCAGCGTTGAGAGTGGCCTTCTGATTGCTAACTCCCAGCTGGTTCCTGTTATTCAATTATAGACGTCTCCATCAATGGCACTATCCTTTTATTCCTAAAGCTCTCATACATTACAGTACTAAAGCTAACACAGAGAGTAACACAAAAACCTGTGTAGCCTAGAAAGGGCCATCTTACTGGCTTTTTGTGGTCTTTTGTATGAGCAGCCCGTGTGTTTTATGCTGATCAATGTCTGTCATACATAACTGTACTGAAGCCAATATTGGCATGCTGGTCTCAGCACCTACACAGAAAACTTTTCTAAAGTATGGATAGTATCGTAAAATGACAAGCAGAATAATTTGATGTCTTTTCTTCTTCTGGTCAGTAGATTATAGTTTATTTTGTTAAAAATGTGACTTAAAATGTATACTTTAAGAAGCAAGTGAGGACTAAGTCAGTTAGACACCTCATAGTGTCTCACTGATACGGAGCAGTGCAAGTTCCACAAGTAGTTGAAAAGACTGTTCGATTGTTTGCAGTTTATTAAAATGTAAAAAACTTGCATGTATACTTGAGGACATATTATAGTAAATAAAGCCATGTAGTTGTCATTTCATTTCTGCGGTACTCGCCAACTCCTCCCGGCCCTAGGGCTAGTTATGACTCATGTTCAAAGATATTCAAAGTACATGACATGTATTTTAAAAAGAGGCAGGACCAAGAATTTATTTTTAGTACATGTTATTCCATGCTTCAATACAATGGTTTTTCTGGGTTTGTCATTTCAGCGCCACTTGCCATATAAACACTATTTCAGTTTCAACTGAATGGTTACTAATTATAACAATAACTGTTTATGAGCCATTCAGATGATATCAAAATTAGTAATGAGTCTGACTTTACCTAAAGGAACACATGCTTCTCATTTAAAACTGCTATAACCATGGCTTTTATCCACAACACACAGCATGACCGTGTCGCAAAAAGCTTCAATTTATGGTTCTCTAAACCCTCTGGTATTGAAGGAATACACCTCCAACCCGATGGAGAAGCCTGACAGAGACCAGGCCTCCCTTAGTTCAGTGTTATTGTGTCATAATTTGGTGGTAGCTTTACAGAGCAACAGTACCTGGCATCTATCAAGTTTAATATTCTTCCTGTTGAAAAAGCAGATAATCCGCTGCATAGCATGAAGCTGGATATTGCCATACAATTTCGCATACGTCTCGGAAGAAGTTTGGATAGACAATGTGTATGAAAACTTGACAAATCAGGATTCCGACACTTTGTCAAACCATTGTATCCAATCACTTTAGATGTCTTTCCAAGACGTGTATTATGGCATCTCATATCCAGAGAAAACTAAAACACACTGGTCAATTAATATGCCAAAACTTTGAAATAGCCAAAGTGACTTTTCCAGCTACTGCATGCTATCTTTATTTGATAGACCAAAAGACTTTGTAATTGGAAATAAACTAATATGTTACGAGAATTACAATTTCACAAGTTAAGAGAGAGCATGTCTGCTATTACCACTGTCCTTTGCCGTAATTTCTCATGCCGGCTCCAGACGAAATCCGGTTAATATGCACACAAGAAAGTCCAAGAATATAATCATTGTATATTGGCAATATGTGTTAAGTTTGGTGAATTCTTATTTTTAAAGAACAACTGATTACTTTGCTTTGTAATTTGGCCAGACATTCTAATTGTAACTTCAGAAACACTTTAGTGTCGAGAGAGAGTCCTTTTGGATAACTTTGCTTGAGTGGCCTATCACTTAATTAGATCAGTAAGATTTTATCAGACAGAGGTTGATAGGCTAATGCCATTTTGTGAAAGACACACCATGTCATTGCTGCTGATGTTCTAGTCATGGCCCCCAGCGGACGTCGAGAGGTGAATATTCGAATATATATGGCCTGCAGAAAAGCAAGAATCGACACTAGGGAGCAGGGATATGCCATATCCCCCAGCATTAATACACTCAAAAGAGAGACCACCTTCACAGCTCTATCTTATATATATCTTTGCCTATAAATTCAATGAGTTGTTATGCAGAAGGTCTCGCCCCTAGCTGCCCTTTTTGTTGAGAAGTTAGCCTGCATGGTACTGATTAATTTTAAAATAAGCATGTGACCCCAACTTCTTTCCGTTATCTTCCACTTACAACATAATGACACATAAAACGCAAGACAGTTTTATAACATTGTGTACCGTTATATGGGATGAATAGGGACACGGGTGAATCGGGACAGAACAGGAATGTAAGTTGTTTCTTCATAGATCAACTCCTTCTGTTAAACCTAGGGAATTCATTTTAGCACATTTATAGTACACATATCAGCGCATATAGTGAGGAGATTTTATGCTTCTAACTACAGGCAGTGAGGAGCTGCAGCACTTTAAGCTTGGCCCTGCATAATTTGACTTTTGAAATATTGGTCAAAACTTCGCTCATTCCTCAAAAACTGTAAACAACAGAGCCATCAAACTTGCAGGAATTTCTTTTTCAATCTGAGCCGGTACCGGGGATCACAATAGTAGATTAGATGCGGGATTATATTTGTTTGGTCACAGGTTCGGATCCAGGTCAATGGCAAAGTTTTGGGAATTAACTAAATATACTCTACCAATTTTCATTTGAATGTACTAGCAAGGCTTTTTGATAAATATTCTTGAACTTGACACTATTTATTATGGACTGAGTCCAGAATTATTAATCACCTGTAAAATTAGCAGATAACTAAAGTTTTTGATAGTTTTCTGACATTTATCACATTTTTTAATAATTTGTACATTCTTAATGGAATTGTCTTCAGATGTGCCTCAAAATAAAATTTAAGATGTTTTCTTACGTTTAGTCGAAAGAAGCAATCACTTAAAGAAGCTAGGAAGTATTGATTGTGGAAATAATTGACTGTCCCGATTCAACCCAAACTGTGGAGTGAATTGGGACAGTGGTTTTTTGCCCCTAAGCCTTGGATATATGCGATATCATTTCAAGCTCTAATGGATAGTTAGACCTTCTGCTCGGACACACCCAGAGAATTTGACACCATATTTCGATTTCTGAGTTAATTTCTGTCAATGTTATGACATAAACACGGCCAATTCTGTCCTAATTCACCCCTTATTACGGTACTAGTTCCTATGTTATGCTGCAGTGAACTGATACTAGTCAGGGTTAGTGCATGCGATATTGGTTTGCTACTTGTAACACACATCTGTCAAAACAGCCTTACTTTAGCTAGATTATCTAGCTAAAAGACACCCAATAAAATTCCATGACCATACTGGAAGATTGACAAGAAAACGGTCTGAAAACCTCGATGGTATGATAGAGGCATTAAATCAATTATGCAGATAATATTAGTGCTGTTATAGCCATCTAATCGCTGTGACACACATTTAACATGGAATTCAATGGCAAATCACTGAGGGTTTTTACTTCAGAGAGCAACTGTATCTTTGACATTTTACATAAGTATGTATCTATTTAATACTCTATCTGGCTTGGTCAGTTTCTATATTGCTTAAACCAAAATAGGTTTTGCATGTAGCTGCCCCTGTTTTCACTCAATCTCCATCACATCCAATGCTGAAGAATTACTCCGGCCTTTTCTTAGGCAATGTCATTCCATTCTTGGCCTTTGACCCAGCTCTACAGTTCCCTTATAATCTAATTCATTTTCTTGGATCAATGGCTTCAATGGCTTCATTTGCTTGTAGGCTCTTGGTTGAAGTTCCTAAATTTTCACCTTGTTTTCCTGAAGGTCCACCCACAGCTTGGCAATCTCCCATCCATCTGAGCTTTTAATGTCGTTTCAGATTAGGCAAGCTACGTCACTGTGTCTTTGCAGTTTCCCTGGCTTGCCATAGATAGAAAGTTAGAACTTAATTTGGTGTAAGTAGGTAAGCAGAGGATGGACAATCTTGCTTCTTGGCACATGACGACAGAAAGAATGCAATACATCAACATTTGCGCTCACAGGAGGGCAGAGAATTCATTACAATTATGATATGATAGTTAAAAATATGTAAATGGCACTGCCATGAAATTTGCTCAGCATTGTCGTAGAACTACTGCATTATCTTCAACTTTCCATGCAGAAGGTCAATTTATCTTTTTAAAGGACTGGGCAGATAGATAGAATAGATAGATAGTATAGATGGATAGAATAGATAGATAGAATAGATAGAATAGATAGAATAGATAGAATAGATAGATTCAAATCTGTGTTAAATTTGGATCTATAAATTTGGATCTATTATGTTAAATTGTTGATGTTACATAACTGAGATCAGTAAAACCATAGCTATTTAGAGATGATTGTTTACTATTAGACTGTTACATAATTTGTTGATAGCCAATAAAGATTATTTAACCTTAAGAGTTATAATTTCTTACTTGGTGAGCCATTTAAGTCATTTTAACTTTTGTGTTGACTTTTATTTTTCAGTTACTTCTTACAATCAGGGGTATGGAAATAATTATTTCAAATGCTGATACACATGTTGATTTAAATCCCTGAAATATGTCATTGGAGGTTGTTATAAGACAAGACTGAAATTTTTTAAAAGCTTTTTTGGAATATATTTGAGGTATTTTAATTATTTACCAAACTAAACTCTGACTACACCACTAGCTCCACTTTTATGGCAACTACAGACACTTCCCGTCCAGGCAGTCATGAGCTGCGCTCATATAAAATAAATTTATAGTAGGATAGCATGGATGGATGGATGATTGGGGCTTTAGGTCCTGTATTTATGCAATTGGTAGGCTAATTAGCACGGGAGGAGGATATGGCAATGAGGCAAGGATGATCGAAACAGCTGTCCAACACAGACCCAGGTGACCCAGCAACAGCTGGATTTGAATCCTAGACCCAGCGATTGGCAATCCATCATTGATTTCTATGTCTTGATTACAATGATAAAAGTGATATCTAGTGTACCCAAAATTACTGTCTGATGTAAATCTTATAAAGAATTGGATGCACAGTGTCAATTTGGCCTCCAACTGTTACTTTGATTGTGTTTCATCAAGAGAATCATCTCGAAATGTTTGATTGAAACAACAAAGCGCAATTTTTTCTGCGCCCACTGCATTCGGTGTAGGTATCATGGTGGCTAAAATGGCAGCATTCAACGTGGCATCAAGCCATTTGATAAATAGCATCCTTATTCAACAATCATGGCTGGCAACTTTGAATCATTTCTAAATCATACCAAAAGGCTTGAAACTCTGATCAAGCAGTGGCACTGAATCCATTAATTTTGATTTCTCTGTGCATCTGACCAGTCCATTACATAAGATAAGGGTTTAGGACACCACCATTTGTGGGCCTTTTACGATAACGGAATCACAATGAATCACAAAGAATCAAAACAGGGGATCATTTTTGCCTTTATCTTCCAGTATGTTTTTCTCTCACTTGCTATCTTCTCATGTTCACCCTTCAAACTGTTTGTGGGCAAACAGACTAGATTGAAAGATTTCTGTGAAAAAGATATTTTCAGTTTGATGTCATGATGGAATTTCTTACATCAGACATTTGAGATCTGCAAAAGGAAAGATGCGGACACCAGCTGAAGATATCACTTCAGCGGAGAAGATGAAGGGAATCAAAATTTGAACCAATATGTTGCATTGGCAACCGCTGTGCATCAATTCGATAGAGGTCGGTTCCAGTGGAGTCTGTCACACAAAACTTGTCTAGATATTAACAATTCAATTTTTTTCTCAGCAATAGGAAAACTTAAAATATCGTATTTGCATTTGCAAACCTAAATACTAATATAAGTTAGATGACTGATAATAATTCAGAAATATCCAAAGTTATTAAGAGCCTTCAATGATGTGGAGGAAAAAAAAGACTTTCGGGTAATATTTTGTCAATACCCTTAATATATTCTGTCTTTTGTTCATCAGATGCTTCCTATTTTTCTTTTAGAATTATTGCTAAATTTATCTATATTAAAAACAGTCTCAATTATTACATGATGCCAACATGGATTTAAGATCTCACATGAAGATAATTGAAAAACAAATGGTTGACAAAAACAAGGTTTACAGACAGCAAAACCATGTGCAGCAGATTTCTTCTAATCTTGGGAGTGAAACTTTTATGAGGCAATTTCAAATTTAGCTGCAGGTACATGTATAGGCAAAATTGGGAAATTGCTTGTTATTTTCATATCAGTGGAGTTATTTTAAGCATAATAGCTTGTTTGACTAAGCAATGCTAAAACTCCATACATTTACAGTCCACTCATTGATAGATCATCTACTTTCCATTCTACTTACCTCAAGTGTTCATTACAATATGGAAGCATCTCCATACATTTGATGCTTTGAGACTACAGAGATTTCTCACAAATCATCTTGATGTGCATTGATGTGCCATCACTCTTCACAAATGGAGACAACATCGCAATCATGATAATATGGCAATATTATGAACTGCCCAGGCATCCTCCTAATGATTCACAAAGTGCCATAAATTATAATATATAAATGGCTACTGTCCCCATGAAATCAAGGGTATGGCTTTCGGGTTGATTGGTTGGGTGCAGGTTGCTTGTGAAGAACTGTCAGTTGATTGTGTTATTGAACACCATGGAGATCTAAACTATGTGCATGCATCTCAGCCTCTACTAGGCTTTACCTTTATTGAGGGAGGGATTTAGTTGTTAATTAATGTTATTGCCTTTAGGATATGAAGATATTTGTGAAATACTGTTCGCATTGAGAAAAGTTTTAATTTATGATATGCTGGAAATCATTATCATTTTTAGATCATGAAACCTCTTTGAACGCTTCCTGCAATATACTGAAGAGCTCAATAACATTCTTGAAACCCTTGATATATGCCCTAACTCTTCATTGGACCATTTCGTACCATCTATCCAGAAGCTACAATATATGCAGAGAGTTTTTGCAAAAGGCATGTGTAATGTAGTCCATGATCATCTCCAACACATTTTACTTACAAATTCATGACAACCATCCCGGATTGTGGGGCATTGAATAATGCTAGCAAATTAACAATAAGGTTGGTCATTCCAGCAGTGATGAATTTTCAGTAGAGATTGTGATACCATGATGGTCAGATCTAATGCATTTCCACTCTGCTGTCAGTACTTGGCAGATTTATGTTCAGGAATTGCTAATTATCACTATTGCATAATCTGTGGAGTAAACCTTCAAACTAGAGTTCCGAATGAGAGCGAGAATTCTCGAGAAGTCTAGAGATCAGCAATGACTCAGCATTTTCTTTTCTCACTGAGCGATTCTCGAGAATTGAAGGGTTGATCATTGTTTGACATGGTGTTGATGTGTTTATGTTTATAACGGTTACAAAGCATTGAATTGTTGTTTTGTTTTGCTTGATATTATTGTTATGGTGTACTTGCTCCATTGTTCAATTTAATCCATTGTATACCTGATAAATGAGAAAGTTGAACTTGTACAAATGTTTTAAAATTGTGTGATATCTGGATGTTTAGCTGTGATTTATAGGAAACAAAACACACAGATTAACATTAAAACTATAAAAGATATCAAAAAAGCTAAAAAATTTGATCCATTGCAAGATTAAATCTCTTTTATCATTGAGACAATGGCAGGACAGTGTCCTAGATTTGTCGAGAAATTCTCGATTCTCGTGCACTAGACCATGACCATTCTCGAGAGGTGTCGATCGAGACTCATTGGAAACACTACTTCAAACCTGGCTGAATGTTCATGATTGTGATTATTATGTATTTTTCTTCTCCCTCTATCTACTGTGAGTGAATATTAAATGGGGAACTTCCGTATGATTGTATACCTGCTGCATGTTTATCTGAATCTGGCAGCAAACTTTTAACACACAATGTGACCATTGTTGGTGATGTCTTAGTTGCCTAAGTTTCATGTTCAAGAGGCTTGCTTGTTTGAGACAGATGGATGAAAAGTCAATTAGAGCTGAATAGTAGCCAAAATGTACAGAAAATAATAGATACTAGAATACCCGTTGGAGAGACAGGTGGCCTGAAAATGGATTTCCTGTGATTTGGAGTGAATTGCATTCATTCACAGTTGTAACATTCATTCGTGACTGGTAGCTGTCTGGGTGTAAGTAGCAAAATAATGTTGTTCCACCAAATCCTCGCACAATTGCCACTGTGTGTATCATTTGATAAACTCTCAATGATGGATAATATGTTCGTAGCTTCAGTGAAACACCAAAGGATAGATATGTGGATAGACAGTGAGAAAATTTTGAACTGCTGCATGGCTGATCAGAGTGTTTGAACAATGTGTGTATTGGGATGCAATTGTGGTTTTGTTATACGTGAGGGCTACTGAAGAGGAATGGGTGGGGTTTACAAATGAAGTGCTGTATATAATTAGACATGCACAGTAGCGGATCCAGAGGGGGGATTTAGGGGGTTGACCCCCCCCCCCCGCTTGGGGCTGTAGATTGTAATGCAAAAAAAAAAAAAATCGCGATATTTTTAGAACATTTGCATTTGTAGCCCCCCCCCCCATATCTGTTCTGGATCCGCCTCTGATGCACATTAAGATAATGGCATATTGGTTTGAAGAACAGCTTGAATTGGGATGCTGTGCATAGGATGGTGTACAATTTACTGTCTGTGGTGTGTGCAGGCTATATTGATGGTTTTATGTTGTATTATAGGAGCTTCTAGGCCTGTATGTTCGTGTCATTATTCTGTGTTTTATTCAGATGTAACTTTATTCATATATGTCTATGCGTAATTTGTTGTGTTTTAGGCCTATATTCTTTATAGTAGGTCCGTATTACATGACTTGGCATGGTGGTATAACGTATAGCCTATGTAGAGCAAAGCCCGCGAAAATGCTTGGTGTATACCCAGGAGAGGTGAGGCTGTTGCCTTTGTGGCTGTCCCTCCCTCCGAAATACATTGCATCACTGATAAGAGCAGGGGGAGTTGGTGCAAGTGAAGTGAGTGCCCATTTAATGGCGTCGTAGAGGTGCGTGAAGGAATTTCGTGGAAAGGGCTGTAGAAAAAGATGATTAATAAGAAATAAGGGAGGGCTTCAAGGCATTTTATTAGCCACACTCAAAGGCAATGTCAGTAGGGATCGTCATGCAAAATGTGGTGGATGTAGCTGGAGTAGGGATGGAGGAGTAGAGGTGACAGCAAAGTTGCAGAGATAGACTTTTAAGAGTAGGATTGTAATCCTATAAATTGACCTGCCATTGAGTTGTCCTTGTTTTTATTGCACTTGTTTTAGCCAGTGTTGGCAGGACTTGGCTGGTTCATGATTATTGTCTTCTGAATCCATCTGTTCAGTTCTGCTGCCCCCTGTGATTTTCATTTTTGGATTGACAGAATTGCCTCCTAATGATTTCTGAAGACAAAATTCACGACAAAATTTGGCACATCCCATGCATCAATCATAATTGTGTGGCTGGAACAGTAACAATCATAGAGCTGAGAGTCTGCAACATCAGACATGATACAAAATGTAATTAAGCAAGCCTAACAGTGCTATGATTGTGTCACCTCTTTAAGCTTCCAGGAATTTTTTTGACAATTTCTAGTCCTCTAGGTACACAAATGGATCCAGGCCATTCTAGGTTTCTTCAACATAATACTCCTTTGACCACAAATGATGTTTCAAAACTTCAGGAATTCTGTAAAGTTTCTTGATTTCCTGCTAGGTATCATTATTCTCTTGCCCATACTGTGATGGCAGCCCTATTGTGATAATAAGGTGGTATTATAAACTGCCCACAGATTCTCCTAATGATGGACAAAGTGCCATAAACGAACTATAAACGCCTCCCGTCCGCATTTGCTCCCATAAAATCAGAGATATGGATTTTGGGTTGATTGGATGGCATACAGGCTGCTTGTATAGAACTCTGTCATTTCTCTGTGTTGTCTTTATAGCGTGTTATAGAATGACTCAAAAAGAAATATATTCATCATCATCTCCCAACACTTGCGTACTTGCTGACATGCTTTGACAGTTCAAGGATATTAGTCCCATGACCTGTTGGCAAATTTATCTCCCCTCTGACTGCATTGGCCAATTTGATTCGCTGCATGTGAAATTGCTCATGGACCAAGGTCTCACTTCATTCTGAAGCTAGTTTGACCCAACTTCGAGGGGAAGTGTACACAAATTTCCATTTTTGCATTTGAGACGAAGCTCTGTGTGAATGCTATTCACAATTTATTAGAAGCACTACCAATGTTGGTACACCTCATCAACACTCATACAATTTAGATATGGTGTTTAAAACTTGACTGAGAAAGTAACTGCAATATGTACAGGTGATTGGCATCTAAATTAAGCATGATGTAGGAGAAACGAATTGTTAAACATTCATGGGGTTGTGAAAAAAAAGTACTAACAATAAAAATTAGGCCTATGTTTTGCTCCATTTTGAAATGGCACATCCATGTGCACAGCCAAAATTTGAGAGTGTCAAAGGGTGATCTATCATTTTGAAATGGAAAAAGGAGACAAGGCTAGTGATCAATCACATCTGATGGGCTACTGTCTCAACGTACAATTTCCTCCTCTAAGTCTAAGTCAAATCTATCAGTAACATAATTTTAACATTTATTGCAAATGAATTATATAATTTGCATCGAATCATAACCAAATATTTATACCATATCACAATTACATATGGTGTGTCATCAGGATGTTGATAGCTATTTCAGTTGTTCTCCAGGCTTAAGTTTGACTCCAGCTTGGGCAGCTCTAGCATGTGCCTTATTTACTATAAGCAGCTGTTATGGGAAACCAGGGGTAGACTGCAATAGTTTCGAGCCGAGAGGCAAAATAAGTCAATGTGCCCCTGATTCCCTCCAACAATGTTATTCAAGATAAGAAAGGCAAAATAACATAGCATATATAATTTTGTAAATGGTGATTGGGGTGAGGCCAGACTTGTTGCCATCCACAAATCTATGGATCAGGTAGTAGTGATTGCACAGAGCAATTGTCAATCGGCAGATGTTGAATCTTTTGCTTTCTCAAACAATCAAATTGCAAAGGAAGTTACTAGCTACCTGAGGTCATAAATGACCCTGGAGCCCAAGTCCTGACCCATTCAATTAATTTGGCTGCATCACATTATAAACGTCAACCTTATGGCATAATTTGTGCTTTTTTCTTGAAATTTTTGCTATTGACATCTTGCATGGGTGAACGAGCATGTGACAATTACCACTTTACCGCATAAGCCTGTCCAGTGAATCCCTATATAAATACTACATTTGTGGAGGTGTTTTTAGGTATTTGTGAAGTTATGTTCTTCTTTATTAGATGTTTATACATACCTGCCTGGCTATTATGGCAAAAACACCATCTTTCCAAGTTATTCGCAGATACAAACAATTATACGTTACTGCATTTCCTGATAATGTTAAGTCTCTGCCTCTAAGCTAAGCTTTGGGAACAGTCTTTGACTTAGGTATTATATGTCAGAGCTTCAAACCAACGCTAATGGCTGTGGAAGTTGCAGGTGGCCTGCGAAGCTATTATCAAAACTTTGGCCAAAAGGAAGCAAGGCTCAGTGTGCATCAAAGACTGTTTTTGTATTTAGGTCATAGAAAGATGCACAAAGTACTTTTAACTGTTGGTTAACAGTTACTGTCATGATGTCTAATTTCATTGCATTAATTTACCTGCATGACAATATGGCATTACTGGCAGCATAATATGATTTTGGATATGCTAAAATAAACCAGCTTTGAGAATCCTTTCTATCTTTGATCTCCTGGGTGCAATTCAAAACAGAGCCCTCAGTGCTGCACAAACTTAGTTCAAAGCAACAAGCATTTGCCAATCAGTGTGATGTGCTAAATGGTAGTGATGATTAGATTCCTTCGAGAAAACAACATCATTCTCATTCTTGTCCTGTCTGAGAGGGCCTCATTTTATTGGGCTGTTTCCCCATTAGGACTCCTGATCAACATCACTTATGCAGCGCTGATTGTACATTATGGTACTATGCAAGTTTGGAATGTACATTATAGATGTGGTCTGCATATTGCATGAGCGAGCCAACTGGTGGCTTTAAGCAGCATACATACAATACGTGACTTGACTGCGCAAAACTTCAATGTGATGGATAGGGTGAGTGGGTTAAGTGGATGAGCGTTACTTCCTTAATTTTTCTACTGATGAAACCAAACAGGTCAGGCACGTTCTGAAGTAAAACTAGATAAGCTGAGCTGCTGAATAGTTCACACAAGTGTCCTGGGCATATATTATTTAGCTAAGCCTTCATGTCTTTGTTGTCATACTAATTATTTCTAATGTCACTCCAACTTTTGTCTGACAGAAAACGTATGATACGGTAATGTATATAACAATTTTGGGCTAATTCATATTTGTATGTTTTATTAATTTGTAATCCATGGATTCTTGTTATGTCATTTTTATTATTTGTAATCCATGGATTCTTGTAAATATCATCATACGCATGTACATTCACATCATTCATAGTTGTTCATAACTGTCAGAAATAAAGTTTGTCACAAAAGGAAATGCCTTTTGTCTTTTGTTAAAAGGTGTTAACAACCACACATAACTGTTTAGAAGGAAATTGAGAAGCACCTAGCATTCTCATGTGAACTCTAGACTGGAACAGATGTTAATATTCATTGTGCCTCCAGGTTACTGGATGGGAAATATATTTATTGGGAAACCTAAAGCTATTAAGCAGGTGAGCAATTTCATCTTCATTCCTTCATACTATTCATTTCATTTGTAGATTCAGTGATCATGTTGTATGTGTATTTCTTAGTTATATTGGTTCTTTCTAAGACATTGAACTAATGTTCTTTGTAGAACTGAAGAGTTGGTCCTTGTGGGTATTCAAGTACTATTCAGGATTTTGATATTGTTCAACCCCAACTAGGGTATGTCTGTTATATCAGTTATGTCAATTAATCATATATATCATTTATGTCAATTGTGTAATTTCACTTATATCAATTCGTGTATATACAACTAGTATGTAACATAAGTCACAGAATCTATATTATGTCTATAGATAATAGACATGGGTGTTTTAAGGTATCGATATAGTGTTATTAGATTATGTGTAAAAGTATGAGTCATAATAACAGTGTAGCAAATACTGTAATTTCTGTATATATAAGGTAATCATTGTATTATATTTAAAGTCAAACCCTAATTCACTGTTTATATTTAAAGGGTTGAAATCGATATATTGGATCCGGGATTGGTATCCCACATGTTTGAATAAACGATCGAAACGCACGAACCGTATATTGTCTTCTATTCGGTAGCGGCAACACAAATAAAGACAGAATCTCATGTCTGTGGCATTGTGGCATATCTTTTATTGGATTGGACAATTTTGAGGAAGGAAGATGTATAAATATGTAGGCCTAATTAAATCTAAGAATATCTATCCTGATTCTGGAAGTCTGAGTTATGATGATCTGGAAGATATTGATTAAAGAATAAAGGTCGACCTCTTTGCTACAGAGACATGCTCTTTGCTGATCAATCTGAGCGATTCCTCAAAGAGACACTAATTACATCAATGATACAACATAAAATGTGGGCTTTGAATGTTAAGACCACAAACTCACAATGGAGACTTATCTTCTCCAATGCATGATAGCAATCTTTTCAGCGTAACCTCATTTTTCAGTTTCATCACAGTCACAATTCCATACTTTAAATTGTTGCAATGCCCTTGGTTTCAATGACCTAAAATATGCATGTTTTCCAAATATTTGAAAAAAGAACATCATACGCTGAATCCAACTAATCAATTTCTTTGAACTGCTGCAGATGCTGCCCTTTTTAAGAGACATTGTATTTCCTGGTGTTCATGGGTAAATATTGTGTATAGGTGAAATGGCATCTTAATCATATTGGACATGCAACAAACTCTCTGTTTTGTGTACAAATTTAGAACTTGAAAAGTTGACAACTACATATAAAACTTATATTCATGTCTTTAACATTACCTTCTCTGGATATTGATCAGTTTTACACACTGATTGATCAACATTGAAGATACACAAAAAGTTCAGACCAGACAAAAAAATCAGACCAACATCTGCTCCGCAAATCTAGTCGAAGAATTAAAGCTCAAGTGCACCAAGATAATGCTGACTAAATGGAATCTACAGTTCTAGGAATCCAAGTTGACATCTGACTTTGAAAAAGAAACATTAAACCGTAATGTGTTTGCCAAAGAAACATGATGCCCAAAAGGCAGCATGAATGCAAAAAAAATCTTTGCTTAGGTGTTCATATCTATATGCCTGTGAGCTGTAGTCTGTGCAGTCTCCATTCTTGGACAGAAACTTGTCATAAATAAAGTTGTTCAGTAGTTTTTAGTTTGGAATCAATGGAAATGTTTAGTTGGCTGTTCTGCTCAAACAATGGTATAGCTGGCAGTGATCTGTGGCAACACAGCCCTTTTCAGGCAACACATGTCATGTGTTAAACTGTGTGTTAGCTTTTCGCACTGTAATGTATGAGAGCTTTAGGAATAACAAGTAGGGGATGTTAATGAAATGTCTATAATTGAATAACAGGAACCAGCTGGGAGTCAGCAATCACAAGGCTAGTCTCAATGCTAGCCCAAACCCCAGCTATCATGAACATCACCAGGAGTGTCTGGTCTTTCTGCCTGGTCTTGTGCACTGGCAGAACCAGGTGTACCTTTTTTTTGTAACCGATCTGCTTAAACAAGTATTCAGTCAGAAAATTCCCTTGAATTGTCTGTTGTGCGAAACTCTATCTTCATCAAACAGAAAAGACCTCTCTCTCTCAGTAATCTCCTATTCCAGTCCATTTGCCAACAAGCAATGTGAACGGTTAAGAATACTCAGTATGAGTCAAATAGAAAGAAAGCAAAGAAAGGAGGGGAAAAGTGACTGAATGCTGATTCCTTGCACTGTAAAATTTTATATTTTGAGTCGGCCAAGTGATTGAGTGAGATGGTTACACAATTTGTTTGAACTAACAAAGCTTGTTGTTCTGAGTTTTGATAATCTTTCTGTTGTTATAACGTAAAACAACAAGCTGTGTTTGCTCAAAGGAATTGTGCAACCATCTCACTCAATCATTTAAGCCAATTCAAAATTCAAATTTTACATTGCGTCATTGGATGCATTTTCAGTACATTTTCATACATATATTTTGAATAAAATACCTGCAAATTTTAAGTTGAAATATATATTTAGCAAGATCATAGCCACTTTTTTTTCCTTTCTTCTTCATCTTCTTCTCCGTGTTTACTTCTGTATGTACATAGGTGATCCTCAAGTTGTGTGGGAAAATATTCAGTCTGGTTTCGTACTGGGGTAACTTGAAACTTGTACTAAAAAAAAGTACATATATTTTTTTTTTTACCAACTGTGATCACTGATCAATACAAAAAAAGTGTATAACCAATTGACAATTTTCCTGAATGAAGTGCGCCAGATTGTGCCTGGTTCTTCCAGAGTTGCACAAGACCAGGCTGAAGGTCAGACACTCCTGGTGATGTTTATGATAGCGGAGGGTTGCGGCCAGCGTTGAGAGTGGCCTCCTGATTGCTAACTCCCAGCTGGTTCCTGTTATTCAATTATAGACGTCTCCATCAATGGCACTATCCTTTTATTCCTAAAGCTCTCGTATATTACAGTACTAAAGCTAACACGGAGAGTAACACAAAAACCTGTGTAGCCTAGAAAGGGCCATCTTACTGGCTTTTTTTAGTCTTTTGTATGAGCAGCCAAGGTGTTTCATGCTGATCAATGTCTGTACTAAAGCCAATATTGGCATGCTGGTCTCATCACCCTATACAGAAAACTTTTCTAAAGTATGGATAGTATCGTAAAATGACAAGTAGACGGCTTCTACACAATCGAGTGTGCAAAACATTTTCGTCAATTGTTACAAAGTCATTACTCTAAGAATAATAGCCTGAAACCCCTGCTATTATATGCATTCAATAGATAATTTAGTTGTGAAAAATCTGTTTCAAAAACTTTGAAAATCAATTGGTATTTGAGTTAGATATGGTCTAAAATGTCTAGCAATATATACATTCCTATCAGATCAATACCGCTAAAGTTCGCCCGATCCTGAAATATTCATAATTCGGGTTATTAATGATATCATTTTACAAAAGAACAAAAAAATGATATGCATGCACACATTGATGTTGTTCCTGATGAGATCCAATGATGTTCGTTTTTGGACCAAAGTGACGCCCAAAATGTACACTCGATTGTGTAGAAGCCAAGAATGATTTGATGTCTTCTCCTAGTCAGTAGATAGTTTATTTTGTTAAAAATGGTGACTTAAAATGTATATTTAAAGAAGCAAATGAGGTCTAAGTCGGTTGGACACCTAATTTTTTTAGGGTTATAACATCCATATTCACATGTTAGAACCCTAAAAATAGTGTCTTATTGATGTAGTTGTCATTTCATTTCTGTGCTACTCCTCCCTCCCCCCACCCCCCGCCCTAGGGCTAGTTTGAAACAAGCCAGAATCAAATTTTGTTCTCTCAAATCAATATAGTAATTACAGAGACTCATGTTCAAGGATATTCAATGCACATGACATGTATTTAAAAAAGAGACAGGATCAAGAATTTATTTTTAATACATGTTATTCCATTCTTCTATGCAATGCTTTTTCTGGGTTTGTCATTTAAGCGCCCATGTTATTCCATTCTTCTATGCAATGCTTTTTCTGGGTTTGTCATTTAAGCGCCACTTGCCATATAAAACTGAATTCTGTTTCAATTGAATGGTTACGAACAATAATTGTTTATGAGCCATTCAGACGATATCAAAACTAGTGATGAGTCTTAAGTGACCTAAAGGAACACATGCTTCTTAAAACTGCTGTAAAGATGGCTTTTATCCACAAGGCACAGCTTGACCGCGTCGTAAAAAGCTTCAATTTGTGGTTCTCTTAACCCTCGGGTCTTGAAGGCATAGCTGTTACATAAGTACTCCACCAACCCGATGGTTGATTATAATCATAATAATCATCAATTGTAGTTTGTTTCATTGTCGGCTAAAAGCTCTCGCAGCTTGTGTTTTTTGTTGTATGTTATCACAACCGACTTTAAATAAAATTTTACTTACTTACTTACTTACTTACTGGAGAAGCCTGATGGAGACCAGGCCTCCCTCAGTCCAGTGTTATTGTGTCATAATTTGGGGGTAGCTGTAAAGAGCAACAGTAGCTGGCATCTATATCAAGTTTAATATTGTTCCTGTTTGAAAAAGCAGAGAATCCGCAGGATGGCACGAAGCTGGATATTGACATACAATTTCGGGTATGTCTTGGAAGAAGTTTTTAAAGAAAATGTGTATGAAAACTTGACAAATCAGGATTCCGACACTTTGTCATACCATTGTATCCAATCACTTCAGATGTCTTTCCAAGACTTCCAATTTCCAATACAACTAATACATGTATTATGGCATCTCATATCACAAGAAAACTAAAACACACCAGTTATGCCAAACATAGAAACAGCCACTTTTCCAGCTACTGCATGCTATCTTTCTTCTTTCATAGACAAAAAGACTTTGTAATTGGAAATAAACACATCTGAGCTAATCCCTGCAGCATTGCTAATATGTGACCTGCTCCACCAAAATGAGTTCTAAGTAGGCAATTTATATTTCCCAGAAATCAGCAAAATGTGTCAAAAGGTCACATTTCAATGTTTTTTAGCTGTTTGTACCATGTTTTAGCAAAATAAATTTCCTTTGAATAGTTAAGACCATTTTACAAGAAATTAATTTTAAATTATCTAAATTGGGTGTTCTTCTTGATATTTTTAGTTCTTTCATTGCAATGGCGGGAAATTCAAATGCTATTTTCTCAAAGTTTGATGTTTCGCATCATCAATGTTTGAGGTGCTATATCTTTGGATTGAATGGAGATATCAAAACATATGAACCGTCATTTTAAAGCCCATTTCCAGTAGAATAAAGTAATTTTAAAACTAAATATGACTAGGGGCCGACTTTGAACCCATTTTGTGGAGCAGGTCACATAATTATACATCACGGGAATTACAATTTCACAAGTGAAGAGACAGCAGGTCTGCTAACACCATTGTCCTTTGCCGTAATTTCTCATACCGGTTCCAAATGAAATCCGGTTAATATTCACACAATGATGTCCAACAAATATATATCATTTGCAATTATGTGTTTTAAAAGTTCAGCAAATTCTTATTTTTAAAGAACAACAAATGATTTTGCTTGGTAATTTTTCCAGACATTCTAATTGTAACTTCAGAAACACTTTAGTGTCGAGAGAGAGTCCTTTTGGATGACTTTGCATGAGTGGCTTATCACTTTAAAATTAGATCAGTAAGATTTTATCAGATAGAGGTTGATAGGCTGATGCCATTTTGTGAGAGACACACCATGTCACTGCTGTTGATGTTCTAGTCATTGCCCCCAGGGGACGTCGAGAGGTGAATATTCAAATATGCCCTGCAGAAAATCAGGAATTGACACCAGGGAGAAGGGATATGCCATTTCTGGTAGCATTAATACACTCAAAAGGAGAGACCATCTTCTGAGCAGTATCTTGTATTTCTTTGCCTTTAAATTCAATGAGTTGTTATGCAGAAGGTCTCGCCCCTAGCTGCCCTTTTTGAAGTGTGAGTGTAAGATGGTCACATTGTTGAGAAGTTGCCCTGCATGGTACTGATTAATTTTGAAATAAGCATGTGACCCCAACTTCTTTCCGTTATCTTCCACTTACAACATAATGACACATAAAACGCAAGACAATTTTAAAACATAGTGTACTAGTTCCTATGTTATCCTGCAGTGAACTGATACTAGTCAGGGCTAGTGCATGCGATATTGGTTTGCTACTTGTAACACACATCTATCAAAACAGCCTTACTTTAGCAAGATTATCTAGCTAAGAGACACCCAATAAAATTCCATGACCATGCTGGAAGATGGACAAGAAAACGGTCTGAAAACCTCAATGGTATGATACAGGCATTAAGTCAATTATGCAGCTAATATTAGTGCTGTTATAGCCATCTGATCACTGTGACACACATTTAACATGGAATTCAATGGCAAATCACTGAGGGTGTTTACTTCAGAGAGCAACTGTATCTTTGACATTTTACATAAGTATGTATCTATTTATTACTCTATCTGGCCTGGTCAGTTTCTATATTGCTTAAACCAAAATAGGTTTTGCATGTAGCTGCCCCTGTTTTCACTCAATCACATCCAATGCTGAAGAATTACTCCGGCCTTTTCTTAGGCAATGTCATTCCATTCTTGGCCTTTGACCCAGCTCTACAGTTCCCTTATAATCTAATTCATTTTCTTAGATCAATGGCTTCAATGGCTTCATTTGCTTGTAGGCTCTCGGAATTCTAGTCTCTTTGGATTAAATCATCTTGGTTGAAGTTCCTAAATTTTCACCTTGTTTTCCTGAAGGTCCACCCACAGCTTGGCAATCTCCCATCCATCTGAGCTTTTAATGTCGTTTCAGATTAAGGTAAGCTTCATCACTACATCTTTGTGGTTTCCCTGGCTTGCCATCGATAGAAAGTTAGAACTTGAAGTATTTTGTCTAAGCAGAGGAAGGACGTCTTGGTTCTTGGCACATGATGACAGAAAGAAAGCAACACTTTCTTTTTATTATAAATGTATACTGTTTTTACAAAAGCTGCAACTTTTGCCAATGAGGACTATGAGTTGATAGGGTTGCTAGCAAGCTTACAGAAAGAGGCATTTCAAAATGAAGTCCAATAATTAGTGTCCGTCATCGATTTCTTTGTCTTGATTCTAATGATGAAAGTGCTATCCAGTGTAGCCCAAAACTACTGAGTGATGAAAATCCATATAAGAAATTGGATGCACAGTGAGTATGTTTTTCTCTCACTTGCTATCTTCTCATGTTCTGCCTTCAAACTGTTTGTGGGCAAATAGACTAGACAGAAAGATTTCTGTGAAAAAGATCTTTTCTGTTTTATGTCCAACTGTGATTTTGATTGTGTTTCATCAAGAGAATCATCTCGAAATGTTTGATAGAAACGACAAAGCTCAAAATTGTCTGCATCAACTGCATTGTGGTGTAGGTCTCATGGAGGCTAAAACGGCAGCATTCAATGTGGCATCAAGCCATTTAACAAAAGCGTCCTTGTTTAACAATTATGGATGGCAATTATGCATATAAATTTCTAAATCATATTAACACTCTGTCTTATTATTATCATTGATAGGCATACTAATTAAGTCAGCCTTTGGCACTAAATGCATTTGATTTCTGTGTGTATCTTAACAGTCCATGAGATAATGGTTTAGGACACCAAAATAATTTTTCTACGCTTCCATTTGTGGGTCTTTTATAATAACGAAATCACAATGAATCATAAAGCATCAAAACAGGAGATCATTTTTGCCTTTCTCTTCCAGTATGTTTTTCTCTCACTTGCTATCTTCTCATGTTCACCCTTCAAACTTTTTGTGGGCAAACAGACTAGACTGAAAGATTTATGTGAAAAAGATCTTTTCTGTTTGATGTCATGATGGAATTTCTTACATCAGACATTTGAGATCTGCCAAAGTAAAGATACGGACACCAGCTGAAGATATCACTTCAGCAGAGAAGATGAAAGGAATCAAAATTTGAACCAATATGTTGCATTGACAACAGATGTGCATCACTTCTGTTCCAGTAGAGTCTGTCACACAAAACTCGTCTAAATATTAACATATCCTAATTTTCTCCTCAGCAATAGGAAACCTTAAAATATCATGTTTAATTTGCAACACATGATACTATACTTATATAAGTTTGATTACAGATAATAATTCAGAAATATCCTAAAAGTTATTAAGAGCCTGAAATGAATGTGGAGGACAAACTAACTTTCAGGCAACATTGGGTAGGCCTATCTCGTTGACAATATATGTTACTTGTGTATTCTGTTCATCAGATGCTTCCTTTTTTTATATATATATGATTACTACATTTATCTGTAGTAAAAGCCGCTCTCAATCACTACATGATGCCCAGTTACTCTTATTATCAACTGCCAACTTTGATTCAAGGCATGGGTGACAATAATTGATGTCAGACAAATAGATGATTTGCAAACAGCAAAACCATGTGCAGCAGATTTCAACTAATCTTGGCAGTGAAACTTTTATTTGGCAATTTCCAATTTAGCTTAAGGTACAAATGCAGGCAAATGCGGTAAATTGCTAGTTATTTTCATAAAAGTGGAGTTGTTATAAGCGTAATAGTTTGTTTAATGAAAATTTCATACACTTAACAATCCATTTATTGATACATCGTCATGATCGTCTTCTTTCCATTCTTCTTACCTGAAGTGTTCATCGCATTATGGCATTTCGATACATTTGATGCTTTGAGACTACAGAGGTTTCTCATAAATCATCTCAATGTGCATTGATGTGCCATCACTCTTCACAAATGGAGACAACATCGCTATCACGATAATATGGTAATATTATAAACTGCCCATGCATCCTCCTAATGATTCACAAAGTGCCATAAATTATACTATATAAATGGCTACTGTCCCCATGAAATCAAGGGTATGGCTTTTGGGTTGATTGGATGGGTGCAGGCTGCTTGTGAAGAACTGTCAGTTGGCTGTGCTATTGGACACCATGGAGAGTTAAAATATGTGCATGCATCTCAGCTTCTGCAAGGCTTTGTATTCATTGCGGGAGGGATTTAGTGGTTAATTAATGTTATTGACTTTAGGATATGAATCTGTAAGATATTTGTGAAATACTTTTCACATTGACAAATGTTTTAAAGGACCACAGGAATGCATATTTTTAATCATTTGAGAGCTTTAAGCATTATATTTATAAAAACACTGTTGTAGTCCTTTCGAAGCTATTCCAAAGTAGACCCACTGAAAACTGAGTTTGGCCATAATTTTGGCTCAGTAAAAAGCACCCCCTCATGGAAGGTAAGTGTTTCAGTGACATGAGACTGGGTTCGTGATAAACAAATACACGTGACTTGCCATGAACTTTGGGTCTGTCAGGCAAAGCTGTGAAATATTTTAGAAATGGCACCTTCAAACAATGTAAAACTGTGATGAAATTGTGATCTTCATTTCAATCATTCATTCATTCAGGTTTGCATCCAAATTTAAATGACATGTTGAGTGTCTCAAGGCTAAAATGGTCAGTGGCTGAACTGGACCAAAATTTACAATCTCAGACTACAAAAAATAAAAATAAAATAAATTGGGGCATATTTGCATAATATATTCATACACACAAAAAATCTTATTTGGTGTTTTCCACTCTTGTCTTTAATATTTATATATTTATCTATTCTATCTATCTATCTATTTATTTACAGTGGCGGATCCAGACACGTCAGTCTAGGGGGGGGGCCCGGACGTGTTTCGGCATTTGCGGGCCCACGTTATCGCAATTTTTCTTCCAAATGCTACTATTAAGCTTGGTGGTCTAGGGGGGGGGGGGCCGGGCCCCCTAGGCCCCCCCTGTATCCGCCACTGATTTATCTATTATGTCCATATCTATCTGTCTATCTATATGTTTCTATGCATGTATCTACATTATTCTACATGTATCTATTTGTATCTACATGTTTCATTTCAGCTCGTTGTCTATGTTTGTTTCAGACAGATGGATGAAAAGTCAATCAGAGTTGAATAGTTGCCAAATTTACATATTGTAATCCTAAAATTTGTCCGGTGATTGAGTTGTCCTTGTTTTAATTGCACTTGTTTTAGCCAGTGTCGGCAGGACTTGGCCGTTTCATCAATATTAATTGTCTTCTGAATCCATATCTTCAGTTCTGCTCTCCCTTGTGATTTTGATTTTTGAGTGTTAGAATTGCCTCCTAATGATTGCTGTAGACAAAATTCATGAGAAAATTTGGCACATTCCATGTATCGATTGTAATTTTGTTGCTGGAACAGTAACAATCATAGAGCTGAGAGTCTTCAACATCAGACATGATACAAAATGTAATTAAGCCAGCCTGACAGTGCTATGATTGTGTCACCTCTTCAAGCTTCCAGATTTTTTTTTTACAATTTCTAGTCCTCTAAGTGTCCTCTAGGTACCTACATGGAGCTAGGGTTCTTCAACATAATACTCCTTTGAATTTTTTAACTGTCTACCACAAATGATGTTTCAAAACTTCAGGAATTCTGTAAAGTTTCATGATTTCCTGCTAGGTGTCATCATTCTCTTGCCCAGACTGTGATGGCAGCCCTATTGTGATAATAAGGTGGTATTATAAACTGCCCACAGATTCTCCTAATGATGGACAAAGTGCCATAAAGGAACTATAAATGCCTCCGGTCCCCATTACCTCCAATAAAATCAGATATATGGATTTGGGTTGATTGGATGGCATACAGGCTTGTATAGAACTCTGTCAGTTCTCTGTGTTGTAGTTATAACATGTTATCGAATGCCACAAAAAGAAATACATACATCATTGTCTCCCAACACTTGCGTACTTGCTGCCATGCATTGACAGTTCACGGATATGAGTTCCATGACCTGTTGGCAAATTTATCTCCTCTCTGACCCCATAGGCCAAATTGACTTGATGCATGTGGAATTGCCCATGAACCAAGGTGTCACTTCATTCTGAAGCTATTTCGACCCAACTTCGAGGCACAGTGTACACACAAATTTCCGTTTTTGCATCTGAGATGATGCTTTTCACAATTTATTAGAAGCAATACCAGTGTTGGTACACCTTGTCAACACTCATACGATTAAGATGTGGTGTTTACAACTTGACTGAGAAAGTATCTGCAGTATGTACAGGTGATTGACATCTAAATTAAGTTTGTTTGGGCTAAATGAATTCTTGATCTGAAATTTCCATTAACATTTATTGGATTTTGAATTGGTAAAAAAAAAGAAGAAAGTCCTTATCTGGGGTTGTGACAACAAAGTGTCTACATCTATGTTTTGTTCCTTTTTGAAATGGTACATCCATGGGCGCAGCCAAAATTTGAGAGTGTCAGAGGGTGATCTATCATTTTGAAATGGAAAAAGGAGACAAGGCTAGCGATCAATCACATCTGATGGGCTATTGTCTCAACTTACAATTTCCTCCTCTTTATCGAAATCAAATCTCTCAGCAACTTAAGTTAAAATTTAGTGTAAATGAATTACGGAACTTGCACCGGATCACAACCAAATATTTATATAATAATAGGTATTACATAATTCATGGTGTGTCATCAGAAGATTAATAGCTGTTTTCGTTGGTCACAGTGCTTAAGCTCGAATCAAGCAAGAGGCAGCTCAAGCTTGTGCCTCATTTTTATAAATTGCTCTTACAGTAACTAAAAAATGGTACTCTTCTTTTTGTGAGGAATTCAAATATGCCACTATAATATACCAATCAGGACTTTGAAAACTGTGCAAAATAATCTAAATCTAGTAGTTTTCCAATGTTTTACCAAAGTGGAATATCATTTTGGAAAATGCTGTGGGTTACCAAGGTAAAATCTTAGGTGGCTCCTTATTTTAATTATATATTTGTGGAAGTGTTTTGTGCTTCTTTCTTGAAAAGTGCATTTTTTACATACCTTCCTGTCTGCTATAGCTAACGCCATCTTACCAAGTTATTCACAGACACAAATAGTTATACCGAACTGCATTTTCCTGATAAGTCTCAGGCTCTCAGCGAAGCTTCAGGAACAATCTTTGACTTAGGTATTATATGTCAGAGCTTCAAACCAAAGCTAATGGCTGTATAAGTTGCAGGTGCCCTGCGAAGCCATTAGCAAAACTTGGGCCAGAAGGAAGCAAGGTTCAATGTCCATCAAAGACTGTTTTTGTATTTAGGTTATAAAAAGATGCACTAAGTGCACCTGAATTTTTGGGCAACTGTCTTATTTCATTGTCTATCAATTAATCTGCATGACAAAATGTCATTGCTGGAAGCATATATGATTTTGAATATAGTATCATTTACAATTTTCTGTTGCTTGCGTGATTGAAATATCGGCAAAATGAACAGTATGTCTTGCGCAATTACACGAAAACAGGACAATGATATTGTTATGAAAGTTATTACATTTCTAATGTTCCTTCTCCCATCCATTCGGCAGAGTGATGTCAGCATGTCTGGAGTGTGCAGCACGAAATCTATTGTCAGCATCACGAAACAGCCATTACTCGTTGCCAGCATGACCCCATTTTATGTTTTTTCATCTTTGGGAGGTGACATTCCTCAGGTCCTGTACCGACAAATAAAAAGCTCTATGCTCTTTCAATAATAATTACCTTTGCTTGAATTAATTTATTGATGAATTGCTTGTTAAAATTTAGAACATCATTTTCATGCCTAAAATAAATCATTTTGCCAGGCTCTGTGTTTGTTTTTCATGCTAAAATAAACCAGTTTTGAGAATCCTTTCTATCTTTGATCTCCTGGGTGCAATTCAAAACAGAGCCCTCAGTGCTGCACAACCTCAGTTCAGAGCAAGAAGCATTTGCCAATCAGTGTGATGTGCTAAATGGCACTGATGATTGTGATGATTAGATTCCTTTGAGAAAACAACATCATTCTCATTCTTGTCCTGCCTGAGAGGGCCTCATTTTATTGGGCTGTTTCCTCATTAGGACTAGTGATCGACATCACTTATGCAGCACTCATTGTACATTATGGTACTCTGCCAGGTTGGAATGTGCATTATAGATGTGGACTGCATACTGTATGAGGGAGCCAACTGGTGGCTTTAAGTAGTATACATACAATACGTGACTTGACTAAGCAAAACTACAATGTGATGGATAGGGTGAGTGGGTTAAGTGGATGAGCGTTACTTCCTCAATTTTTCCATTGATGAAACCATACGGGTCAAGTTCGTTCTGAAGCAAAGTTAGATAAGTTGAGCTTCTGAATAGTTCAGGTTTCCCTGGTATAATTTTATTTAGCTAGGCCTTTATATCTTTGTTGTAATATTATTTCTAATGTGACTTCAATTTTTGTCAGACAGAAAGTAAATAAGGACAGCATCTCAAATCTGTGGCATTGTGACATATCTTTTATTGGATGTGACAATTTTGAGGAAGGAAGATCTATATAGATCAATTTGTGGGCCTAATTAAATCTAGGCATATCTATCCTGATTCTGAAGGTCTGAGTTGTGATGATCTGGAAGAATTTGGTTAAAGAATATAGGTCAATCACCTCTTTGGCCCAGAAGCATGCTCTTTGCTGATCCTTTCCTGCTGGGGTTGTCATGCTTAATTTGGGGTTGCATTGTAGGGCCTATTGTGCATATTAATTATTATACAAGATCATATTAAATGTTAAGGATGCAGCGCGATGGCTCTTTTACAGCTACCTTGGAATTATGACACCCAGAACTGTACCAAGGGAGTCTTGGTTTGTATCAAGCTTTTTTTTTTGGAGTACTCAGGTGACAGCTATGGTGCTTTCTCTATGGTCTAAAAGACAAAAGGTTTTTGAGGGCCATAAATAGATGGCATGTTTGCGCTCAGCATAGAAACAAATGCACTTACTGGAGGAGATCTGGATTCTTGTTGAAAAAAAAAACTGTTATTTGTCACTTGACACAGAAAAAAAAGTTTGTATGCACCTGTAGTTATGGCACCATAAAGTGTAATTTGTGCTAAAAAGGTCGCTCTTTTACACGTGAAATTGTTTGTCATTGTGACATGCGCAAAAACAGTATTCGTCCCCAATGTCATCTGGCCAGCCACTGACCTGCTCACAGGGATCAACTTGATGTCATTGTCCTATCATTGTCTAGCTTGTTGACTGCTCTAACGAAAATTGTGAATGAGAGATTGATTAGAAACCTACCATTGTCAGATTATCATTCCATATCAGTTAGATGAATTTGATAAGGGACCGTTCAGAATTTATGACTGGGGGGGGTGGGAGTTTTGCTGGAACTTCCCGTCAAAAATTGATACCCCCCCCCTTGAGTTTCATGCGGATTTTTAGTACCCCACCCTTAGGTTTCACGTATATTTTTAGTACCCCCCCTCGACATACAAAGCAATACACACATATATACTGTTATACACAGCCACGCGTACAGATTCGCGTCATTTCGCGGACTTTTGCGCGTAAAAAAGTCCAAATAAAATGAGTTTATGTGCGTTTTTTAACAACACAGCCCTTTTGAGGCAACACATGTCGTGTGTTAAACTGTGTGTTAGCTTTAGTACTGTAATGTATGAGAGCTTTAGGAATAAAAAGTCTGGGACGTTGATGAAATGTCTATAATTGAATAACAGGAACCAGCTGGGAGTCAGTAATCACAAGGCTAGTCTCAACGCTAGCCCCACCCCCAGCTATCATAAACATCACCAGGAGTGTCTGGTCTTTCTGCCTGGTCTTGTGCGACTGGCAGAACCAGGTGTCGTATTTTTGTAACCGATCTGCTTAAAAAAGTATTTACTCAGAAAATGCCCTTGAATTGTCTGTCTTACGAAACTCTATCAACATCAAAAAGAAATGACATCTCTCTCACAGTAATCTCCTATTCCATATCTTGCTCAAGAAGTTGTACGATATGGAAGTCAATTCTAAGCTGATCAGGTGGATACATAGCTATCTTACCAATAGGCCGCAGTATGTAAAACTTGGTGGTGTTAAATCTAGTAATGTTGTAACAAATACTAGTGCCCCACAGGGGTGCGTCCTGTCACCGATTCTGTTTACTCTATACACGAATGATTGTGTTAGCTCTTCCAAAGAATGTGTATTGCTCAAATATGCTGACGACACAGTAATTATTGGCAATATATCAAGTAACAACACAAGTTCTTACCAATGTGAAGTAGCTTCCTTTGTCAACTGGTGTAACACTAATTTCCTCAACTTAAATGTGAAGAAAACCAAGGAACTGATTATAGATTTCAGGCGTAATAACTGCCTTCACGATCCACTTATTATTAAAGACGAGGGTGTTCAGATTGTAAATAGCTATAAATACCTTGGTGTATATATTGATAACAAATTGTCATTCACTGAAAATGTCCAATATTTATACAAAAGATGTTCAAGACGCATATGCTATCTCAGGCGTCTCGCTGATATTAAGGTTACAAGTGAAATTCTTGGACTGTTTTATAAATCGATTATTGAGTCAACACTGTCTTTTTGTATTGCTGCTTGGTTTGGTTCATCAAATAAGAAGGATATTCGAAAATTGTATAAAATTGTAAGAATTGCGAAGAAAGTAGGAGCTAATCCGGACAACTTAACTGTGCTGTATAACAACAAAATCCGTAGCATAGCCGATAAGATCATGAAGGATCCACAGCACCCGCTCCATAATTGTTACCAACTTCTGCGTTCAGGAAAAAGATTGTTAGTGCCAAAACAAAGAACCAGCAGATTTAGCAACAGCTTTGTACCATCAAGCATAAAATATTTAAATTATGTTAAATCAAAATAAATTAAAATGGATCCTCCAGCTACAGTATTAGTACCATGTGTGTATATATATATGTTTAATAACTATTTATATGGATGTATTTATATTTTTTATCTATATGTACTATCTATGCGAATATTTTTATGTATAAATCATGTTGAGCCTGCTATGTGCCAAAGAAAGTTTCCTTTTTGGACTGAATAAAGTATATCGTTATCGTTATCGTTATTCCAGTCCATTTGCCAACAAGCAGTGTGAACGGTTGAGAATACTGAATATGAGTCAAATGGAAAGAAAGGGGGGAAAAGTGACAGAAAGTTGATTCCATGTGCTGTAAAAATTGAAAAAAAGATATAACCAATTGACAATTTTCCTGAATGAAGTGTGCCTGGTTCTTCCAGAGTTGCACAAGACCAGGCTGAAAGGCCGGACTCTACTGGTGATGTTTATGATAGCCGAGGGTTGCGGCCAGCGTTGAGAGTGGCCTTCTGATTGCTAACTCCCAGCTGGTTCCTGTTATTCAATTATAGACGTCTCCATCAATGGCACTATCCTTTTCTCCTAAAGACCTCGTACAATACAGTACAAAAGCTAATACAGAGAGTAACACAAAAACCTGTGTAGCCTAGAAAGGGCCATCTTACTGGTTTGTTAAAGTCTTTTGTATGAGCAGCCCGTGTGTTTTATGCTGATCAATGTCTGTCATACATAACTGTACTAAAGCCAATATTGGCATGCTGGTCTCAGCACCTACACAGAAAACTTTTCTAAAGTATGGATAGTATCGTAAAATGACAAGCAGAATGATTGTAATGTATGTATGTCTTCTTCTGATCCGTAGATATAGTTTATTTAGTTTAAAATGGTGAATTAAAATGTATATTTGAAGAAACAAATGAAGTTTAAGTCAGTTAGACACCTCATTTTTAGGGTTATAGCATGCATATTCACATGTTAGAACCCTGAAAATAGTGTCTCACTGATACGGAGCAGTGCAAGTTCCACAAGTAGTTGAAAAGACTGTTCGATTGTTTGCAGTTTATTAAAACTGAAAAACTTGCATACTTGAGGAAATATATTATAGTAAATAAAGCCACATAGTTGTCATTCCATTTCTGGGTTACTCCCCCCCCCAGTCCTAGGGCTAGTTTGAAAACGGCCAGAATCAAATTTTGCTCTCTCAAATGCCTAGTGCAATTGCAGAGAATCATGCATGTTCAAGGATATTCAATAATTTAAAAAAGAGACAGAACCAAGAAAATATTTTTAATACATGTTATTTCACTCTTCTATGCAATGGTTTTTCTGGGTTTGTCATTTAAGCACCACTTGCCATGTAAAAATTATTTCAGTTTCAACTGAATGGTTACTAAAAAAACTGTTTATGAGCCATTTAGGTGATCAATATTAAAATTAGTATTGAGTCTGAAGTGACCTAAATGAACACATGCTTCTTAAAAATGCTGTAAAGATGGCTTTTATCCACAAGACACGGCATGACCGCGTCGCAAAAAGCTTCAATTTGTGGTTCTCTTAACCCTCGGGTCTTGAAGGCATAGCTGTCACATAAGTACTCCACCAACCCGATGGAGAAGCCTGACGGAGACCAGGCCTCCCTCAGTCCAGTGTTATTGTGTCATAATTTGGGGGTAGCTGTAAAGAGCAACAGTAGCTGGCATCTATCAAGTTTAATATTGTTCCTCTTTGAAAAATCAGAGAATCCACAGCATAGAAGAAGTTTGGAAAGACAATGTGTATGAAAACTTGACAAATCAGGATTCCGACACTTTGTAATACTATTGTATCCAATCACTTTAGATGTCTTTCCAAGACTTGCAATTTCCCATACAACTAAAACATGTATTATGGCATCTCATATCCCAAGAAAACTAAAACACACCAGTTATGCCAAACTTAAAACAGCCAAAGTCACTTTTCTAGCTGCTTGCCATCTTTCTTTCATAGACCAAAAGACTTTGTAATTGGAAATAAACACTTTGTGAACTAATCCCTGCAGGGGAATTATGGTTTCACAAGTGAAGAGGGAGCAGGTCTGCTATCACCATTGTCCTTTGCCATAAATTTCTCATACCGGCTCCAGACGAGATCCGGTTAATATTCACACAATGGTGCCCAACAAATATATATCATTTGTAATATGTGTTAAGTTTGGTGAATTCTTAATTTTAAAGAACAACAGATAATTTTTCTTGGTAATTTGGCCAGCCATTCTACTTGTAACTTCAGAAACTCTTCAGTGCCAAGAGGGAGTCCTTTTGAATGACTTTGCTTGAGTGGCCTATCACTTAATTAGATCAGTAAGATTTTATCAGACAGAGGTTGATAGGCTAATGCCATTTTGTGAAAGACACACCATGTCACTGCTGTTGATGTTCTAGTCATTGCCCCCAGGGGACGTCGAGAGGTGAATATTCAAATATGCCCTGCAGAAAATCAGGAATTGACACCAGGGAGAAGGGATATGCCATTTCTGGTAGCATTAATACACTCAAAAGAGAGACCATCTTCACAGCTCTATCTTATATATCATTCCCTTTAAATTCAATGAATTGTTATGCGGGAGGTCTTGCCCCTTGCCGCCCTTTTTTGAAGTGGAAGTGTAAGATGGTCACATTGCACAGAAGCCAGCATTGTTCTGATGAATGTGCCCCAACTTCTCTCCGTCATCATTCACTTACAACATAATTAACATTATATTAAATGACAGTTTTAAAACTGAACTGTACTTTTTTATTCACAGTGTCCATTTGGTTGGTATCTTATCACATGCTAGTTCCCATGTTATGTTTCAGTAGCTGGCACATACAATATTGGTTTGCTACAACAAACATCGTTCAAAACAGCCTAACTTTAGGGACCGTTCAGAATTTATGACTGGGGGGGGTGGGAGTTTTGGCCGAGGGGGTACTAACTTTTCACACGTGTTTCAAGAGGGGTATTAATTTTTGACAATGCTTCCAAGGGGGGGGTAAGAAATTTTAACAAAGAAAAAATGTTAAAAAACATGCATAAACTCATTTTATTTGGACTTTTTTAGGAGCAAAAGTCCGCAAAATGACGCGAATCTGTACGCGTGGCCTTGTATAACAGTATATATATGTGAGTATTGCTTTGTATGTCGAGGGGGGGTACTAAAAATATGCGTGAAACCTAAGGGTGGGGTACTAAAAATCCGCTTGAAACTCAAGGGGGGGTATCAATTTTTGACGGGAAGTTCCAGCAAAACTCCCATCCCCCCGTCATAAATTCTGAACGGTCCCTTAGCAATATTATCTAGCTTAATGACCACTAAATTTCAATGGCAATGCTGGAAGATGTAGTAGAAAACCAGAATGGTATGATGGCAACATTACTTCAATTGTGCAAGCAAAACAAGTTCTGTTTTAATCATAACTGTGAGACACATTTAACAGGAATTCAATGGATAACTGACCTAGACCTGTATGTACAACATTGTATGTGAGTGTGAATCAATCTGTTACTCCTTGTCTATATATCTGTTCACATATTGCTTCAAACAACATCGCCTTTTATGATTTTATATTGCTTAATCCTAAAATTAGTGTGCATGTAACTGCCCCTGCGTTCACTCAAACTTCATTATATTCAAAGCAAATGAATTACTTGGGCCGTTTCTTTGGCAATGTCATTCCATTCTTGGCCTATGACCCAGCTCTACAGTTCCCGTATAATCTAATTCATCTTCTTAGATCAATGGCTTCAATGGCTTCATTTGGTTGGAGGCCCTAAGAATTCTAGTCTCTTTGGATTAAATCATCTTGGTTGAAGTTCCTAAATTTTCACCTTGTTTTCCTGAAGGTCCACCCACAGCCGGGCAATCTCCCGTACATCTGAGCTTTTAATGTCGTTTCAGATTAAGGCAAGCTACGTCACTGTGTCTTTGCAGTTTCCCTGGCTTGCCATAGATAGAAAGTTAGAACTTGATTTTGAGCAGGTAGTAAGCCCAAGCAGAGGATGAACAATCTTGGTTCTTGGAACATGAGGACAGAAAGAAAGCAATACATTATTTTATTATGTTTACTGTTTTTATAAAAAAAAACTGCAAATTTTGCCAATGGGATGATTTGATAGGTAACAAGCTTGCTGAAGGATGCATTGTAAAATGAAGTCTAATCAGTGTCCATCATTGATTTCTATGTCTTGATTACAATGATGAAAGTGACATCTAGTGTAGCCCGAAATTACTGTGTGATGTAAATCCATATAAAAAAATTGGATGCACACTGTCAGTTTGGCCTCCAACTGCGATTTTGATTGTTTCATCAAGAGAATCATCTCGAAATGTTTGATAGAAACAACAAAGCTCAAGATTTTCTGCACCCATGCATTTATTGTAAGTCTCATGGAGGCTATTATAGGGACCGTTCAGAATTTATGAGAGGGGTGGGAGTTTTGCTGGAACTTCCCGTTAAAAATTGATACGATACGAGTTTCATGCGAATTTTTAGTACCTAACCCCTAGGCTTCACGCGTATTTTTAGTACCCCCCTTGACATTCAAAGCAATACACACATATATACTGTTATACATGGCCAAGCGTACAGATTCGCGTAATTTCACGGACTTTGGCCCATAAAAAAGTCCAAATAAAATGAGTTAATGCATGTTTTCTAACATATTTTCTTTATTAAAATTTCTTACCCCCCCCTTGGAAGTGTTGTCAAAAATGAATACCCCCCTCCTTGAAACTCGTGTGAAAAGTTAGTACCCCCTCAGCCAAAACTAAGTCACAAATTCTGAACGGTCACTAAAACGGCAGCATTCAATGTTGCATCAGGCAATTTAACAATTAGCATCCTTTTTTAACAACCATGTCTGGCAACTACATGTATGCATTAACATTTCTAAATCATATTGATAGGCTTGAAACTGTGCTCAACCAATGGTACTGAATCCATTAATTTTGATTTGTTTGTGCATTTGACCAGTCCATAAGATAAGGGTTCAGGACACCAAAAAAATTTTTTACACTTCCATTTTGTTTGCCTTTTAGAAAAAGAAATCATAATGAATCGCGAAGAAAGAAAACGTGGGATCATTTCTGCTTTTCTCTTCCAGTATGTTTCCTCTCACTTGCTATTTTCTCATGTTCCACTTTCAAACTGTTTGTGGGCAAATAGACTAGATTGAAAGATTTCTGTGAAAAAGATCTTTTCTGTTTGATGTCATGATGGAATTTCTTACACCAGACATTTGAGATCTGCGAACCACACGGATTCCAGCTGAAGATATCACTCAAGATGAAAGGAATCAAAATTTGAACCAATATGTTGCATTGACAACAGATGTGCATCACTTCTGTTCCAGTAGAGTCTGTCACACAAAACTCATCTAAATATTAACATATTCAAATTTTCTCCTCAGCAATAGGAAACCTTTAGATATCATGTATCATTTGCAGAGCATAATACTTACATAAGTATGATGATATATTATAATTCAGAAATATCCTAAAAGATGGCCTTCAATGAGAGTAGAAGAAACATTGGGAAGGCCTATATATTTGACAATGTATCACTTGTGTTTTTTGTTCATTAGATGCTTCCTATTTTTCTGTTAATATGATTACTACATTTATCTGTAGCTGTCTCATATCACTATATGATGTCCAGTTACTCTTAAGATGCAATGGCCAACATGGATTTATGGCAATGCACATGAAAATAATAGACAAACAGATGGTTGACAAATTCATTGTTTACAGGCAGCAAACTTTCCAATTTATCTTCAAGTACATGTATAGGTAAATTGCTTATTATTTCATACTTAGTCGTTTTGTGTCTGCAACCATTTCACAGTGGAGTTTTTATAAGTACAATAGTTTGTTTGACAAAAACTTCACACATTTACAGTCCACTCATTGATAGATCATCTACTTTCAAATTTCAATTCTACTCACCTCAAGTGTTCATTTCAATATGGAAGCATCTCCATACATTTGATGCCTTGAGACTACAGAGGTTTCTCACAAATCATCTTGATGTGCATAGATGTGCCATCACTCTTCCCAAATGGAGATAACATCACTATCATGATAATATGGTAATATTATAAACTGCCCATGCATCCTCCTAATGTTTCACAAAGTGCCATAAATTATATAATATACAAATGGCTACTGCCCCATGAAATCAGGGATATGGCTTTTGGGTTGATTGGATATGTGCAGGCTGCTTGTGAAGAACTGTCAGTTGGCTGTGCTATTGGACACCATGGAGAGTTAAAATATGTGCATGCATCTCAGCTTCTGCAAGGCTTTGTATTCATTGAGGGAGGGATTTAGTGGTTAATTAATGTTATTGACTTCAAGATATGAATCTGTAAGATATTTGTGAAACACTTTTCACATTGAGAAATGTTTTAAAGGACCACAGGAATGCATTTTTTTAATCATTTCAGAGCTTTAAGCATTATATTTATATATAAAAACACTGTTGTTGTCCTTTCGAAGCTATTCCAAAGTAGACCCACTGAAAACTGAGTTTGGCCATAATTTTGGCTCAGTAAAAAGCACCCCCTCATGGAAGGTAAGTGTTTCAGTGACATGAGACTGGGTTTTTGATAAACAAATACACGTGGCTTGCCATGAACTTTGGGTCTGTCAGGCAAAGCTGTGAAATATTTTAGAAATGGCACCTTCAAACAATCCAAACAATGTAAAACTGTAATAAAATTGTGATCTTTATTTCAATCTTTCATTCATTCAGTTTTGCATCCAAATTCAAATGACTTGTTGACTGTCTCAAGGCTAAAATGGTCAGTGACTGAATTGGACCAAAATTTACAAGCTCAGACCTCAAAAAAAAAAAATAAAATAAATTGGGGCATATTTGCATAATATATTCATACACACAAATAAAATCGTATTTGGTGTTTTCCACTCTTGTCTTTAATATTTATATATTTATCTATTCTATCTATCTATCTATTTATCTATTATATCTATATCTATCTGTCTATATATATGTTTCTATGCATGTATCTACATGTATTCTACATGTATCTATTTGTATCTACATGTTTCATTTCAGCTCGTTGTCTATGTTTGTTTCAGACAGATGGATGAAAAGTCAATCAGAGTTGAATAGTTGCCAAATTTACATATTGTAATCCTATAATTTGTCCTGCGATTGATTTGTCCTTGTTTTAATTGCACTTGTTTTAGCCAGTGTTGGCAGGACTTGGCTGGTTCATCAATATTGTCTTCTGCATCCATCTCTTCAGCTCTGCTCTCCCCTGTGGTTTTGATTTTTGGAGTGACAGAATTGCCTCCTAATGATTGCTGTAGACAAAATTCATGACAAAATTTGGCACATCCCATGCATCGATTGTAATTTTGTGGCTGGAACAGTAACAATCATAAAGCTGAGAGTCTGCAGCATCAGACATGATACAAAATGTAATTAAGCCAGCCTGACAGTGCTATGATTGTGTCACCTCTTTAAGCTTCCAGACTTTTTTTGTGACAATTTCTAGTCCTCTAGGAACATACATGGAGCTAGGGTTCTTCAAAATAATACTCCTTTGAATTTTTTAACTGTCTACCACAAATGATGTTTCGAAACTTCGGGAATTCTGTAAAGTTTCATGATTTCCTGCTAGGTGCCATCATTCTCTTGCCGAGACTGTGATGGCAGCCGTATTGTGATAATAAGGTGGTATTATAAACTGCCCACAGATTCTCCTAATGATGGACAAAGTGCCATAAAGGAACTATAAATGCCTCCGGTCCCCATTACCTCCAATAAAATCAGATATATGGATTTGGGTTGATTGGATGGCATACAGGCTTGTATAGAACTCTGTCAGTTCTCTGTGTTGTAGTTATAACATGTTATCGAATGCCACAAAAAGAAATACATACATCATCGTCTCCCAACACTTGCGGACTTGCTGCCATGCATTGACAGTTCACGAATATGAGTTCCATGACCTGTTGGCAAATTTATCTCCTCTCTGACCCCATAGGCCAAATTGACTTGATGCATGTGGAATTGCCCATGAACCAAGGTGTCACTTCATTCTGAAGCTATTTCGACCCAACTTCGAGAGGCAGTGTGCACAAATTTCTATTTTTGCATTTGAGAGGAATTTCAGTGTGAATGCTATTCAAAATTTATTAGAAACAATACCAGTGTTGGTACACCTCATCAACGTTCATACAATTTAGATGTGGTGTTTACAACTTGACTGAGAAAGTAACTGCAATATGTACAGGTGATTGGCATCTAAATTAAGTTTGATGTAGGAGAAATGAATTGTTAAACATTTATGGGATTTGGACTTGGTAAAGAAAAAGGAAAGCCCCTTTTCCGGGGTTGTGAAAAAAAGTACTATATTTTGTTCCATTTTGAAATGGTACATCCATGTGCTCAGCCAACATTTGAGAATGTCAGAGGGTGATCTATCATTTTGAAATGGAAAAAGGAGACAAGGCTAGTGATCAATCACATCTGATGGGCTATTGTCACAACTTACAATTTCCTCCTTTTTATCTAAGTCAAATCTCTCTGTGTCTTATTTTAACATTTAGTGCAAATGGATTATAGAATTTGCACTGGATCATAAACGAATATTTATATAAGTAATAGTTATAACATAATTCATGGTTTGTCATCAGAAGTTTAATAGCTGTTTTAGTTGGTCACAATGCTAGAGGCAACTCAGGCTTGTGCCTCATTTTTATAAATTGCTCTTTCAGTAACTAAAAAATTGCACTCTTCTTTTTGTGAGGAATTCAAATATGCCACTATAATATACCAATCAGGACTTTGAAAACTGTGCAAAATAATCTAAATCTAGTAGTTTTCCAATGTTTTACCAAAGTGGAATATCATTTTGGAAAATGCTGTGGGTTACCAAGGTAAAATCTTAGGTGGCTCCTTATTTTAATTATATATTTGTGGAAGTATTTGTGCTTCTTTCTGTAAAAGTGTAATTTTTACATGCCTTCCTGTCTGTTATAGCAAACACCATCTTGCCAAGTTATTCGCAAACACAAACAGTTATACCGAACTGCATTTTCCTGATAAGTCTCAGGCTCTCAGCTAAGCTTCAGAAACAATCTTTGACTTGGTATTATATGTCTGAGCTTCAAACCAAAGCTAATGGCTGCATAAGTTGCATTTGCCCTGCGAAGCCATTAGCAAAACTTGGGCCGGAAGGAAGCAGGGCTCGGCGTGCATCAAAGACTGCTTCTGTATTTTGGGTACAAAAATATGCACTGAGCACATTCAATTGATTGATTAACAGTTACTGATTGATTAACAGTTACTACCTTGCTTCAATTAATTTATTTTAAAAATCAATAGCTTATCAAAATTTAGAACATTATTTTCATGCCAAAAACAAATCCATTGAACAGGCTCTGTGTTTGTTTTTCATGCTAAAATAAACCAGTTTTGAGAATCCTTTCTATCTTTGATCTCCTGGGTGCAATTCAAAACAGAGCCCTCAGAGCTGCACAATTTAGTTCAAAGCAACAAGCATTTGCCAATCAGTGTGATGTGCTAAATGGTAGTGATGATTAGAATCCTTTGGGAAAACAACATCATTCTCATTCTTGTCCTGCCTGAGAGGGCCTCATTTTATTGGGCTGTTTCCCCATTAGGACTACTGATCGACATCACTTATGCAGCACTGATTGTACATTATCGCACTCTGCAAGTTTGGAATGTACATTATAGATGTGGTCTGCATACTGTATGAGCGAGGCAACTGGTGGCTCTAGCCAGCATACATACAATACGTGACCTGACTGAGCAAAACTTAAATGTGATGGATAGGGTGAGTGGGTTAAGTGGATGAGCGTTACTTCCTCAATTTTTCCACTGATGAAATCCAATAGGTCAGGCACGTTCTGAAGTAAAATTAGATAAGTTGAGCCGCTGAATAGTTCAGATAGGTTTCCCTGGCAGATATTATTTAACTAGGCCTTCCTGTCTTTGTTGTAGCAAACATTATTTTTAGTGTCACTCCAACTTTTGTCTGACAGAAACCAAATAAAGACAGAATCTCATGTCAGTGGCATTGTGACATATCTTTTATTGGATGTGACAATTTTGAGGAAGGAAGATCTATATAGATCAATTTGTGGGCCTAATTAAATCTAAGCATATCTATCCTGATTCTGGAAGTCTGAGTTATGATGATCTGGAAGATATTGATTAAAGAATAAAGGTCGACCTCTTTGCTACAGAGACATGCTCTTTGCTGATCAATCTGAGTGATTCCTCAAAGAGACACTAATTACATCAATGATACAACATAAAATGTGGGCTTTGAATGTTAAGACCACAAACTCACAATGGAGACTTATCTTCTCTGGTGCATGACAGCAATCTTTTCAGCGTAACCTCATTTTTCAGTTTCATCTCAGTCACAATTCCATACTTTAAATTAATGCAATGCCCTTGGTTTCAATGACCTAAAATATGCATGTTTTCCAAATATTTGAAAAAACTTGGATCACCACATGTTTTGGAGTTCCATTTCTCAAGCTTCTACCAAGGACCTTGCATCAAAGGTGAACATCATACTAATAAATTTCTTTGAACTGCTGCAGATGCTGCCCTTTTTAAGAGACATTGTATGCCTGGTGTTCATGGGTAAAAATAGTGTATAGGTGAAATGGCATCTTAATCATATTAGACATGCAACAAACTCTCTGTTTTGTGTACAAATTAAGAACTTGAAAAGTTGACAACTACATATAAGACTTATATTCATGTCTTTAACATTACCTTCTCTTGATATTGATCAGTTTTACACACTGATTGATCAATGTTGAAGATACACAAAAAGTTCAGACCAGACAAGAAAATCATACCAACATCTGCTGCGCAAATCTAGTCGAAGAATTAAAGCTCAAGTTCAAACCAAGATAATGCTGACTTAAAGCAATCTACAGTTCCTGGAATCCAAGTTGACATCTGACTTTGAAAAAGAAACATTAAACGGTAATGTGTTTGCCAAAGAAACACGATGCCCCACAGGCATGATGAATGCAAAACAGATCTTTGCTTAGGTGTTCAAAATTATATGCCTGTGAGCTGTATAGTCTGTGCAGTCTGCATTCTTGGTCAAAAATAACTTGTCATAAGTTAAACGGGTCAGTAGTTTTTTAGTTTGGAATCAATGGAATAGTTTAGTTGGCTGAACACAATATGCTAGTAAAGAGTTTCAGCGTTTTGAGAAATCACATGAGGTATATTGCATATATATTTAGTAAATATGTCTGATTGACTGCCAAAATGAATTTTTCGTCTAATAGTGATTACAATTGATTATAGAAAAATAAAACGATAATAATAATTGAGTATCATGTCTACTTCCAGAGAGTATTATGAAAGTTTCGGGTCTCAAACAATTATAGTACCTACATGTAATTTCTCTGGCACAGGAGAACAACAGTACATGTATATTGCACTTTCCAGCAGCTTGTGTCTCATCAGTATTGTTTCCCAAGTCAAAAATTCATATTAAATGTGACGGATGCAGAGCACGATGGCCCTTTAACAGCTACTCTAGAATTATGACACCATAAAACTGGACCAAGGGAGTCCTGGTCTCTGTCAAGCCTCTACTGGGTGTTGGTAGAGTACTTCCACGACAGCTACGCACTCCATTTATGGCTTTCAAAACTCTAGATAGCTAAAAAAACATGTTTGCAATTAAAACAATTGTGAAAGCAATTGCAAACACAAACAGTTATACCGGACAGCATTTTCCTGATAAGTCTCAGGCTCTCAGCTAAGCTTCAGGAACAGTCTTTGACTTAGGTATTATATGTCAGAGCTTCAAACCAAAGCTAATGGCTGTATAAGTTGCAGGTGCCCTGCGAAGCCATTAGCAAAACTTGGGCCAGAAGGAAGCAAGGTTCAATGTCCATCAAAGACTAAGTGCACCTGACTATTTGGGTAACTGTCTTATTTCATTGTCTATCAATTAATCTGCATGAGAAAATGGCATTACTGGAGGCATATACGATTTTGAATATAGTATCATTTACAGTTTTCTGTTGCTTGTGTGATTGAAATATCGTCAAAATGAACAGTATGTCTTGCACAATTACACGAAAACAGGACAATGATATTGTTATGAAAGTTATTACATTTCTAATGTTCCTTCTCCCATCCATTCGGCAGAGTGATGTCAGAATTTCTGGAGTGTGCAGCACAATTTCAGATCATTTAAAGGTGTTTTAGATGTTGCTCAAGAGCCCCAAAGATAGATGGGGTTTTAACATTGAATTTTCATGCGAAAATGGCTATTTTAGCAAATAGCTCATAAATTATAGGTTTCAGTCCACCCAAACACATGAATAGTTGATACAAAGATGTATAAATTATTCTGCACACTCTGGTACCAATTTCATATTTGTAACTTTCTTGGGTATTGAGAAAATCTACATGTATGGGATATACTTATTTATGCGATTTTCTGTGATTTAAAAAAAACTTCTAAGATTGTTTCAATAGTCTCAAATTGATTGTAAGACATTGGTTGATGTTCTTGTGTCTCTGTCACACTATGGAACCAATTTGTGATTGTCTCATTTTTAAAATTCAAAATTAGACTGCAATTAATCTTCGTTAAGAAAGGTTCTTTGCCTTGGCATCGATTTTTCAAGTAAAATGTTATACATTTGCCAATTACAGAAGAACCAAGTAAGGTACAGATATGAAATTGATACCACAGTGTGCAGAATGATTTATACATCATTGTATCAACTATCCATGTGTTTGGGTGGTCTGAAACTGATAATTTATGAGCTATTAGCTAAAATAGCCATTTTCGCATGAAAATTCAATGTTAAACCCCCATCTATCTTTGGGGCTCTTGAGCAACATCTAAAACACCTTCAAATGAGCTGAAATTTTACATGGGAGTCAGATAGGGGCTATAGAACACATTTAGAGGTTATCCCCATTGAATTTCAGACCTTCACTTTTTTTGGGACACCCTAGCCCTTCATGTCTTTGTTGTAATACACATTTTCTCTTATGTCACTCCAACGTTTGTCTGACAGAAACCAAATAAAGACAGAATCTCATGTCAGTGGCATTGTGACATATCTTTTATTGGATATGACAATTTTGTGGAAGGAAGATCTATTAATATGTAGGCCTTATTAAATCTAGGCCTATCTATCCTGATTCTGAAGGTCTGAGTTGTGATTATCTGGTAGAATTTGGTTAAAGAATGTAGGTCAATAACCCCTTTGGCCTAAAAGCATGCTGTTTGTTGATCCTTTCCTGCTGGGGTTGTCATGCTTAATTTGGGGTTGCATTGTAGGGCCTATTGTACGTGCATAATAATTTTTTCCCTTTCAAGAACATACAAGATCACGTTAAAGGCTGTTAATGCAGTGCAATAGCCCTTCTACAACTGCCTTAGAATTATGACACACAGAACTGTACCAAGACGGTCTTGGTTGGTATCAAGCTTTTTTTTTTGGAGTACTCAGGTGACAGCTATGGTGCTCTCTCTAGGGTCTATAGGACAAAAGGTTTATGAGGGCCATATGTAGATGGCAAGTTTGCACTCAGCTAGCTCAGAAAAAAATGCACTTACATAAGGAAATATGGATTCTTGGTGAAAAAAACTGTTAGTTGTCACTTGACGCAGAAAAACAAAGTTTGTTTGCACCTTTAGCTATGGCAACATAAAGTGTAATTTAGGCTAAAATGTTCGCTATTTTACATGTGAAATTTTTTGTCATCGTGCCATGCGCAAAAACAGTATTCCTCCCAAGGGGGATCCATAATCCCCCCCCCCCATGCACTGTCATTGGGCCAGCCACTGACCTCCTCACAAGGATCAACTTGTGGTGCAAAGGCAACCTGACCACTGATTCTCTTCAATTGTCTTTATATTACTTTTGATGACATTGTCCTATCATTGTCTAGCTTGACGACTCCCCTGTTCAATAACAAAAATTGTGAATGTGTAATTGATTAAAAAGTTATAATTATTTTGTCTTAATATTATTCCATATGAGTTATATATGAGTTAGCTGACATTGAGATAATCCTAGTGTTATCCTTTTTTTGTGTCATTGTTACTTTAACCATGTGCAATTTAGCCCCAATGACAAACTCAGGTGATGTGTTCTAAGTGAAGAATGAAAAATATTTGACATAATGGCAGAACAAAGTTGTAGCCATTAAGTCTTGGAACAGTTGCTTTGATAAGTTACTTTAAAATGAGTAGAGGCAAGACACAATTCTTTGTAAAAAAACCAAAGACAGCAACTGGAAATTCGAAGTACATTTTAAAGAAAAATTTTTGGAATATTAGTCCTTCCTCGGTTTATTCTTGGCATGAAAGAAAAACTTTCCGTTGTAATAACAAGCTCAACCAAATCTACTATGTTGGCAACAATCTTATCTGGATAACCTCATTTCCCAGCTTCATCTCAATCCCAATTCCATACTTTGAATTGATGCAATGCCCTTGGTTTCAATGACCCTAAATACGCATGCTTGCAAAATATTAAAACTTGGATCACCACATGTTTTGGAGTTCCATGCATAAAAGCTACGGATTTCTCAAACTTCCACCAAGGACCTTGCATCTAAGTTGAACATCACAAGCTGAATCCAACCAACCAATTTCTTTGAACTGCTGCAGATCCTGCTCTTTTTAAGAGACACCTTATGTCTGGTGTTGACGGGTAGATATTGTGTATAGGGGTGAAATGACATCTTAATCAAATTAGACAACAAACTGCCTGTTTTTGCAAATTATGATTTTTGAAAGCTTACATCTTCATATAACTTATATTCATGTCTTTAACATAATCACACGAAGTACGTCCGACATGACAAAGTTTGACGTAGCTCAGCTCCTGATCTGTAAATCGGACTTTGTTGAGATGCCCATTACCTTCTCTTGTGATTATTCAGTTTTACAAACTGATAGATCAACATTGAAGATACACAAAAAGTTCAGACCAGACAGAAAATCAGACTAATATTTGCTACACCAATCTTGTCGAAGAATTAAAGCTCAAGTTCCCACCAAGATAATGCTGACTTAATGCAATCTACAGTTCCTGGAATCCAAGTTGACATCTGACTTTGAAAAAGAAACATTAAACGGTAATGTGTTTGCCAAAGAAACATGATGCCCCAAAGGCAGAATGAATGCAAAATAGATCTTTGCTTAGGTGTTCATATTTATATGCCTGTGAACTGTAGTCTGTGCAGTTTCCTTTCTTGGACAGAACTTGTCATAAGTAAAACTGTTCAGTAGTTTTTAGTTTGGAATCAATGGAATAGTTAAGTTGGCTGAACACATGTACTGGAGAAGAGTTTTCAGTGTTTCGGAGAAATAACATGAGGTATATGGAAGATATATTTAGTAAAGTCTGATTCACAGCCAAAATGTATTTTTATTATCAAGACAACTTTCAGAGAGTATTATGAAAACTTGGATTCACAAACAATTATAGTAATTTCTCTGGCACAAGAGAAATACAGTAAATTGCACTTTCCAGCCCCTAGTGTCTGATCAGTATTGTCCCCCAAGTCCAAAATTCATATTCAATGTGATGGATGCGAAGTACGATGGCCCTTTTACAGCTAGCCTGGAATTATGACACAATAAAACTAGACCAAGGGAGTCCTGGTCTCTGTTAAGTCTCTCCTGGGTGTTGGTGGAGTACTTAGGTAACAGCTATGCACTCCATTTATGACTTTTTTCTGGTTGGACTCTAGATAGCTAAAAAAACATGTTTGCAATTAAAAACATTGTGAAAGCACTCGTGTGAAGATAAATTCATACAGAATTTGCTTCCCTGTCCAAAAAGACATTTTAAATCTATTTTTCCTATACCATATTTAGCCTTGCCAATTTGGTTGACCAGATAATCCTTTCAATTAAATAGCTGATTTTAATAAAGCACGATTGAACTCGACAAATTAGGTAAAACCAAACCCTGACTTTCATTCTTAAACAAATGATCAAGGACCCCCAGATTAATGTAAGTCAAGTTTTTGTTGCAATGGTCTGAGTCCAAAGTCTAATTCAGTCAGAATGACAATTGAGATCATAGCAAGTATCCATACATTTTGGCATAATAATATTTCTTTAGATTCGGTAATTTAAATCGGAACAATTTTGCACAGTCTTTATTGATATTTCCTACACCAAGTATCACAGGACTGACTGCATTGACCTAACCCTGGCACTCCAAGTCATGTTTATGACAGCTGAGGGTTTGGACAAGCATAGAGACTGGTCTTGTGATTGCTGACTCCCGGCTGGTCTCTCTATTTCAATTATGGACATTTTCATCAGGAGTCATTCTCGCAGCTGTCGTACATTGCAGCACTAAAGCCAATACAGGACATGTGTAGCCTGGAAAAGGCCTCATAACTGCCACCGCAGCTGGTTCAGGCAATCCATTCTAGTCATTTGCATTGGCAACTCAGGTCTTTCATGCTTATGCTTTACATTAAAGTTCTAAAGCCATGAGCAGGCTGTTTGAGTCGTGGGATGATGTAGGGCAGAATCACCTTACATTTAAAAGTTTTCAGAAGTATGTATAATGGTTAAGACAGCTATGAAGTATTCCATAGATGCCACAGTCAACTTTCATTTCAAGTGAATTCATGTAAAAATTCTCATGGTCTCATTCTCATTTAATTGTGAATTTGTATACTTAGATTTAATTTTATTGAATGGCAAGAAGGCTGAATTATTTTAAGTTAATGATATCAAATCCTGAAACAGTGAACAAACAGAATGAAACACATCTCATATCCAATAACTTTTAAAATTATTGATATGCGTGTTTCATGTTTCAAATGGACATAATTTCTCAAATCGCCACAAGGATAATATTACTAATGAATACATCGATAACTTGTCATTGAGCCTACAAATTGCTTGTAACTGCATTTTTGAGTACATCATTATTCCATAATGAGCCCCACGAACAGCTGTTGAATTAACTTGGAATTGAGCTATTTCAGGCACAAATGGTAATTGAGATGTTGAAACAAACAGAGGCAATTAAAGGGGCATCACATTTGGTCCCCACTTGATTCCAATGCACACTTAACTTCCTTGTTTCACACATAAATTTCCATCAATGCCCTTTAAATTTAAAAAGACCAAGCAGAAGGGAATGCATATCACTGAACAAAACATCCATTTTCAAATAAAACCATTTCAGCTTAATCATACTAATAATAATATTCTTTATTCGTACTAAATGTACAGAAGAAGGTATAAAACATTTACAAATAAAATAAAATATAACATAAAAAGTATTTACAGGAGTAGATCTCACATCTGAGATAAAAAATCAATAATGGCTTGGCACTCATGCCTTTCTAGTAACCACGGATCAAAAGAATCCCTCATAACAACAACTTCTTTAATTTGACTAGCTACTCTTACATTTTCAGACACACAACTGTCTTGCCATTTATCTGCAATAATAGAACTGAATGAATTAATGTTATTAAACTGACTAGAATCTGACCTCTCGATTCCATATTTGCAACAAATGTAATTCAAATTCCTACTTGTTCTACCATAACAAAATAATGCATAATTAAAAATGAATTTTAAGACAGGATTATAGCTGTGACACCCTGAGATATAAAAGTTTAAAAATCTTTTATCAAGTATGACGTCGACAGGCATGTGTCCTGAGATATGAGGTAACAGATCACTATTAGCTCTCCATGGGAGATTCCAAACTCTTCTTATAGCTTTACGCTGACTGATACATAAATCTTTCATGTCATTATCAAATAAAGCACTCACATTGCAACCATAAAAGCTAGTGCAATATTTATCTAACAAATCATTTTTAATACACGATGATAAATGGTTAAAGGTACCTAACATAGTATTAATCTTGACATTAAAGTCATTAACTATTTTACCAATCATACTATTACTTCTATCCGCAAAAATTGTATGGCCAAGATATTCCATTTTCTGAACTTTATCTACTTTTCGATCACAAACATAGACATCTGCATACTTCTCGGAAAGATTTTTACTAAACCTCATTAATTTACTTTTTTTACCATTAAATATAATATTGTGATCCTTGGCGTATGACTCACATATTTTAATCATACCATTTAAACCACTTAAAGTGGGTGACAACAAAATTAAATCATCGGCACAAGCAACACTTCAGGTAAATACTTCTCCCACATGACAACCATAGCCTGACTGTTCTAATTTCTTCAACATATCATCAATATAAACACTATACAATGCTGGGGATAAGACCCCACCTTGTTTAACTCCATTTGTAACACCAAAGTAATTAGACTCTGTATTATTAAAGGAGACTTTAATTTGTTGTTTAATATACATATTCAATAGTATTTTAATATAAAAGGGATTGACTCCTCTAGGTCTACCTGAATCTTTCCATCTCCAGTGCCACATCAATGCAGCTTCCTTTTTCTCAGCACAATGATCATTGCATGCACTTTTTACGTAATGATATCTCTCTCATATACTGTCAAGACAACAACATTATTCAGCTTGTTGCGAATCAATCCATAATCCTAATCACCACAGTAATCGGCAAATAATATGAAGTTGTCTCTGATTTCTAAATTCCAGTCCTTCTACAAAACATTATCCCAGATAAGTCTAATAAGCTTCATTAATATCCGGACAATAGAATTACTAAACAATGTTTCAATTTTGACAAGAACAAGCACATTTGATATTGCCCTTTTCTTCATACTAGCATAAAGACTAATCCTCAAGGCAGACAATAATGCCTTCTCAGTTACAATATGTATCTATTTCACAGCAATCGTATTTTGTCAATCTAATGTATCTGAAAGAAAAACTCTCCTGTCTATTAATATTGTTTGGATTATCAAACTAATAAGGTCCAGTCCAAAAATAATGAAGCCAAAGTGTGACATGACCATCAAAATTTTAGAATGTTTATATGTATCAAATGACCACAAAACATTGTAACAATCATGTATAAGTTCCAGAAACTGTATTTACCATTTTGCTGTGGTTTGTGGAAATAACTGATAAAAGCCGAATATTACCAAATTTATTTTTATTTTTTTTTATTAGCATTGCAGTAATAGTAAAGTGGACTAAATGGTAACTTATCTTCAAATTAAATCTAATTTTTTGTTGGATGACAAAACTCATATGCTCGTAAGTCTCCATGGCTGTTTTCTTCCAAATTCACCAAATATTTTAAGAGATTAACAGTGTTTTTCGAAATTTTGTTGCAATATTTAAAAAAAAACTTACATATATATTTTCTCCCCAGATGTTCACAATTTCCTCTAAATTATTTCACCTGGCTTGTGTTATCAGTCTGATGTTCACCATCCATTGTTTGTGGGCAAATCTTGAATAAGACGTGACTCTGAAAGAGTATATTATGTCTGCTGTCAGGGTGGGTTTCGTTGACTGACACAAAATGTCCATGAAAGATATTCTATTCGGATGCTGTTCTTGAAGCTATCACTTCCATCCAACATACAATGTATTTTATGACGATCGACAGGAAACACTGTGATTCTACTTGATAATGAATTGAAATGCAACAGATTCCTAACTCAATACCAAATGGTGTCCAAACTGAGGAGAGATGGGGCCTCTTTACATTGGTTACTTGTCTGTAAGGGTTACATTGTTCAGGAAAACGGTAGGCCTATATACAATTAAACACCCGCCATCATTATTGAGGCCACATAATTTCCTCACGAAATATACAGAAGCATTTAATTTGCTCGTGTTTTGTTCTAGAAATTGGGACAGTTACATGAATATCATGAGCTAACACTTGGGCTAATACAGGCCTATCGACGAATGTTGTTATTGTTACCCTTGACCTTGTTATTGGTTTTCATATTTTTCCCCATATCTATGCATTGTAAAAAATGAGAAATGTGTGAACACAATACAGTAAGTAGGAGATAACCTCAGCACTCTCTGGCACCCTACATGGCATCTGCTATGATCAAAACAGAGCATGACAGAAGTGCCATCTTTGGAGATTTATGTCACCAAGAAAAATAATCGCGCTTTTCGTCTGGCAAGAAAGCGAGAGAACCCAAACTAAGGCACAGCCAATTTGATGTCCCTTTCTTGGAAAGATGTGTGCTCTTTCTCATCTATTGATGTGACTGCAACATTTTTATTGGGGTCCATTTATAGTCTGGTGTACTTTAGCTGGGCTTGCCTAGGGCCGACTGAAAGGTGTTTTTGTATATTTTTTTGTGTCCCAGTCACTTCTAACTGTGGATATTATTGGGCAATATCTAATCTTCTCTTGGCCACTAGATGTCGACATCTTTTTCAGACAAACAGGCTACTATTACACTGACCAAAAAGATTTAGTGAAAAAGAACTCAACTCGGAATAGATCATACCTCGCAGAGCTTTGTGTTCAATGTAACTTGTTTGGTGACATAATGCCAATAGTTCTTAAAACATAGATGGCTTGTGTCCATTCTCCCTTCTTCTATTGTGTGTATATCGAAAATGATGGTGCACTACACTCTAAAAAATTTCGGATAGTGTGTACAATAAAAAACCAGTTTGGTATTTTTCAACTATTTTTGGTTTTCTTCAGAGCAAGTGGTATTTCTCATGAAAATTGGTTTTGGTCATGGGGAATTATGGTATTTATAAAAACCAAACTTCTGGAAAAGCACCTTTATTATGATCCATTTTTAGAGTTCCTCCGTGGCCTAATGGTTAAGAGTGCTTGTTTGCACAACCACTGGCTCTGAGGGCGTGGGTTCGAATCCCACCCTGGAACTCAATTTAGTCCGAGCCCATGGGACATTAAATGGAGGCGGGTTGTATCCAGTGTTCTATGCTGGGGCAACTGAAAGACCCTGGGCATCCCTGAATTAATAGGGTATGTACCAGACTCACAGTCTTCTCATCTCATCATCATACGGCGATCGCCTGCCTCGATATAGCCCACTAAGGTGCTGCAGAGGCGTAAAACACAAACAAACAAATGATCCATTTTTAATATACTTGTGGAACAATGATTTGAGATGTTTAAAATATTAATGTTGTGGTTCATGTTTTAAAATACATGCATGTTACTTTATTTAGAAGTTTTAAGAGAGAGGATTAGCTATGCTGTATATCAGTCATGGCTACTGGAATACCCAATTAGGTATTTTACTAATCCCTCAGGGCTTACTCACCGGTTGACCTTATCTACAAACACAAAACTGTGAACATGTCGCCTGCCAATAAAAGCTGTTTGTTTAGCAATCAAGACTTAAGAAGGTTTAAGGCAGAGTTTATTAGTCTCAATACAGCAGTGGAAGAGAGTGCATGTCAGAGTACAGCAGATTGAGAAGAACTTGGTAAGTTTTTTTTTTTAATTCCTTCATTAAATTCCTAAGAAATATCCATTCTGAATGCAATTGTGTTTATTTTGGTAAGGTGTACACAATATATATATATATATATATATGACATTATACATAAATCAAACTAAACATGTGGATAGTGTTGAGCCACTACTTGTTCTGATATAACAATGACCCAATGCATTCAATGCTGTGAATATTGCATTCTGCCTGTAAAAGGATTCATTACAATTGAAGGCAGCATGAAATTTTTGTTTGGCATATGGAATACCAAGTTCCATAATTTTCACCAGTCGTCTGCCGTAGGGGAGACCGGGGTATTGTGCCACCAATTACATGTGTGGGAAACAGACCTTTCCCGCCACCAGGCCGCCGCCAGAGGCGCCAGCGGCGCCCCTTGCGCATGCGCAGGGCGCCGCTGGCAGAAGCAATGGAGACATGAACGTGAAAAGACTGTACTGTATTTGGACTCTTGTATTTCGGTAATTCTATAGGTATCAGGGAATAAATGTTTCCTACATTTGGTGTCAGAACCTACGGTGCTGTTCAGGACGTTCTGTAGGACTGCCTGAACGTTTTTGCCTGGTTTTTCGGGCGTTTTCCTGGCGTTTTTTGGCGAGAAATGGCTCGTTTTTCGCTGTCAAAATCGTGACTTGGCTGCCTGTCAGTGGCTGCCGAGTTGTATTGTTCAGGTGACAAATTTTAATAAGTTTGTTTCGTTATTATTAATGGTTGTCATTGCCGTTTCTTGGTGGTGTTTCTACCGGGATATGGTGGTTATCCAGATTTGCTGAGCTCCTGGCCTGGTTCTTCCCAGGTCTCTGGTTATTTTGACTTCTCTAGCACGTGTATTTGACAGAAGAGACACGTGCGTTTCTGGTCCAGTGGTGCTGCGTTTACCTGCCTGTCGCCTGGGCTGTTGTGCTTGGCTGTGTGATACAGCTTGTTTTTGGTAATTTTCTTAGATTTTTTAGCTTGGTTCATGTTGATTGTTGAAGTTGCTTCTCATTGCACGAAGGATAGATTTGCTCAGTTATTTCAATTGGCAATTGATCAGTTCGTGTTGTGTTTTTGTTTTTTCTCCGATTGTTATTGGTCATAGTGGGTGTCGGTTGTATTAAGTTTTGTTTTGAGGGTCTCCAACTTAATTGAGTTACATGATTTGGACGTCAGGACTTGAGTTTCATGCAAGAGTCTTATGACTTGACTTTAGCACCTTGACTTTAGCAACTTGACTTTAGCGACTTGACTTTAGCGACTTAACTTTTGTACTTTCGTGCCGTTACTTTCGTGACTTGACACTTGTGTCTAGGGAACTTGAGCAGATCTGATTAGATTTTGTTGTGTTTTTTTTTTGGCCGGTAGCAGGAATGTGCCTGTTTTGTGAATGTGACCCATTACGTTAGGCCTGAAAATAAATAGATATAATTTGTTGTTTTAGGGATTTGCTGGTTCTGTTTTTTTTTTGGAGGGGAAGAGGAGGCAGAGTAGCTCCTAATCGGATCGCACGGCAACCCTCAACTTGTGGATGGATAACTTGTAGTGGTGTGGTGGTTTGCGGGGTGAGGCTTAATCCTTGAATTATCATGGCGCCAACTAATTTGCAAACGGCATCACGGGATCAGCTGCGCGAGATACCGCTAGTTGGTCCGACGCGCGCCGAGTTGATAATCCAGATCCGTGAAGCGCATGGGGTGTTGACATTGAAGCTTTTGAATCGGTACATTCCCCAGGGGTGACATTGGAATTCTTTGCATGTCCAAGGGATCATTAGCTTCGGGTCTCCGGAAAGGGAGGGTGAGGGGAGTGGTTCCTTATCGTTTGGGGCGGTCCAAGCGACATCCTCTTCCGACGCCGGACTTGGACGGTTCCCCCTGGGGGGGTCCGGCCTTGCAGGGGGAATTGCGGATTCCTCCGCGATGCCATCCTCGCCTGCGGGGGCTATCTCGAGTTCTGGAGATAAAAGCATCCAGGGGTTGCGAGATAATTACACGCTGGAAAATGAATCCAATCACTTGTCTGCATCGGAATATAGAGAGTCTTTGAGACTCATCCGATGAACACGATGGACATTCCGTCGTTAGTTCGGGAGGGGTCTCGCGTACGCATATGGCCCAGCGGGCGCTAGAGAAGGCAAACGAGACGGAACGATTTGTCTTATATCAAAAAACTCAATTGGAGCTTTTTGTAAATGGGGCACATAACGCGATGCGTCAAGAGGTAGGCGCAGTAAAAGGAGAACTGAGACAATCTATGCATAAAATTGATCATGCCATCGGTCAGCTGTCAGAACAAGTCAAACGTTTGTCCTTAAGTAGAAGTCACAGGGGTACCCCCGGGTCAGGCCGATCACATCGGTCCACGCGATCACAACAGTCCGAGGCTGGAGCTAGGTCGGGGGAGGGTCCGAATGCCTCAGCGTTACCGCCCACTCCCGTAGATCTGCAAACTGTAGCAGGAGTATCCGGGGAGTCCTTATCTGATAACGAGAAATATATTGATGATTGGGCCAGTAACTTGGGCTTGGCTTTTGCGGATCCTGATGCGAATCAGTCCGATGGAAATGACTCGCCCCATTGTGGTGGTGAGGAAGCTATAGCAGCTTCGGAGGAAGCTGTAGAAGCTTCGGAGGAAGTTAGGGGAGACCGACCGGGGGAGGATTTAATTCCTGGGAAGGATCGGGCAGAAGCCCACCGGCAGGCTCTCTTTTGTGCCATCTTGAATTGTTTGCCATCCACAGGAGTTTACCAAGGTGGTACTAGTGGGGATCCAGTGCCGCAATCATCCGCCAGGAATCGCCCCGGGGCCATGGGGGGGCCCGGTATGGATAGGTCACAAAGGGTCGATAGTTCACGTCACCTCGGGGCCATGGGGGGTCCCGGTATGGATAGGTCACAAAGGGTGGATAGTTCACGAAGGGTTGATAGTTCACAAAGGGTTGATAGTTCACGAAGGGTGGACAGTTCACCAAGGGTTGATAGTTCATTCGCTATGGACCGGCCCCCTGAGCAGCCAGAAATGGCCAGAGGTGAGGGCGAATTAAATCTCCCCCGGGTAACTTTTAATCCAACAACTCCGGTGGCCAGGGGGTCCTCCATTTTAACTGAGGGTCCGTCTCCAGTGAGAGGCTGTGGCTTAAGATCTGTAACTCCACCTGATGCCGGCGCTTTCGCCATCGGTCCCGCGGAGAACACTCGTTATGCCGAGTCTTTTGCATTAACTGGGGGAGTACCCCCAGGTACTCGGTCCCTAGCACACCATCGATCCGAAACGGGTGAGTCTATCCCGATTCCGGAACCTGGGCGGGACAAGTTACCGCCACATCTTGTGAACACTAGCTATACCCTTCCAGGACCGGTCAGTCCTTCGCGTAATCGGCCATCGTGGATGACTGAGGCTCAATCACATGTGGCTGAACTAACCGGCGTTTCCAACTTTGAGTTATTGCGGCCAAGCCGCACGGAAAAACCGCAATCTTATCCGCTAACGTCAACCACTGTTAAAGCTGAGCGGAGTACTCGGGACAACGCTCCCTCCATTCCAGTGAAAACAGAGACAGTGACGGGTTTGCAGGATCAGGATTGTTTATCCCCTCCACCTGCGAACCCTGCACTGGGGGTGCGCCTGTTACGTCGCCAAATTTTTGGGGGTGTATCGGGAAACGCGCAGCCTGCGCAAGCTAGCTTTAATCAGAGACGTGGGGCAGTTACACCCGCAGGGGTTAAGGAATTGCAAGAAGAATGTAGACGAACAGGCGGTCCATCATCTTTCCTAGTTAATCAGATCCCACGGCCGTACGGCCCGTCACGGGGCCCTGATTCCCGGAAAACTCCGGCGGGTCCGGTGGCTGATCCCAATACCGAGAAAGGAACAAGGGGTGTAGGGGGAATATCACAGCAGCGGGCCATGGGGGAGGCCAATAACATGGGTCGATGGGGGAATGGTGGAAATCGATGTCATGATGACCAGTTCGTTCGGAGATCGGGGAGTAGCAATCAGCAGGACCATTTCCCGGGCACCCATGTCAATGTTGTTGGGTTGGAAGGACCCGCTGGAGGGATGAATTATGTCTCAGCCGGATCCACTCATAACCCGGCGGGGTCCTTTCCTGATCCATCGTGCCGCTCCCACGGTCCATCCGGAGCCGCTGATGACCCAGCGGGTTTGCTTCATGATCCATCGGGCCGCATCCGCGGTCCAGCCGCATCCACTCATAACCCGACGGGGTCCTTTCCTGATCCATCGTGCCGCACCCACGGTCCATCCGGACCCGCGCATAACCCAGCGGGGTTGCTTCATGATCCATCGTGCCGCACCCACGGCCTTTCCGGATCCACTCCTAATCCAGCGGGTTTACTTCATGATCCCTCGGGCCGCATTCACGGTCCAGCCGCATCCATTCATAACCAGGCGGGGTCATTTCATGATCCATCGGGCCGCATCGGGAATATCACAGCAGCGGGCCATGGGGGAGGCCAATAACATGGGTCGATGGGGGAATGGTGGAAATCGATGTCATGATGACCAGTTCGTTCGGAGATCGGGGAGTAGCAATCAGCAGGACCATTTCCCGGGCACCCATGTCAATGTTGTTGGGTTGGAAGGACCCGCTGGAGGGATGAATTATGTCTCAGCCGGATCCACTCATAACCCGGCGGGGTCCTTTCCTGATCCATCGTGCCGCTCCCACGGTCCATCCGGAGCCGCTGATGACCCAGCGGGTTTGCTTCATGATCCATCGGGCCGCATCCGCGGTCCAGCCGCATCCACTCATAACCCGACGGGGTCCTTTCCTGATCCATCGTGCCGCACCCACGGTCCATCCGGACCCGCGCATAACCCAGCGGGGTTGCTTCATGATCCATCGTGCCGCACCCACGGCCTTTCCGGATCCACTCCTAATCCAGCGGGTTTACATCATGATCCCTCGGGCCGCATTCACGGTCCAGCCGCATCCATTCATAACCAGGCGGGGTCATTTCATGATCCATCGGGCCGCACCTATGGTCCATCCGGATCCGCTCATAACCCAACGGGGTCATTTCATGATCCATCGGGCCGCATCCACGGTCCCGCCGGATCCACTCATAACCCAACGGGGTCATTTCATGATCCACCGGGTCGCACCCACGGTCCATCTGGATCCATTCATAACCCGGCCGGGTTCTTGTATGACACAGCCGCAGGTGTTCATCATGGTCGGAATGTGCGAGTCGAAGCTAGACATTTCCGTAGCGGGGCCCTTAGCCATGGTTGCTCCGATTACAATGATCTCTCTTCGGAAGATTGTCAACCGACTAGGGGCCTCCGATATGATTCCCCTCCTAATGTGGATTCTCGAGGTGACCATGGCCTGGGACCGCAGTATCCTCATCGGCCGCGGGGTCCAGATTTGCCCAAGCCTAAGATGCCTGAATATTCTGGGCAAGAGGGCCGTTATGAGGCATGTGTGTACCAGTTTGAATCATTGGCAACTAGGCTTGGGTGGGATGAAGCAGAAAAGTTGAACCAGTTTAAGAACTGCTTGTGTGGCAAGGTAGTGGATCACATGATGACCCTACCCAGTGCGGTGACTGAGAATTATGTCAGGTTACGGAACCGGTTGCGCAAACGTTTTGGCGCACCGGACCGGCCGGAAGTAGTACGGGGAGAGATGAACGATATGCGACAGCGCACAGATGAGCGGATAGAAGAGTTTGCGGATCGGGTACAAAAGGCAGCCGCCATTGCGTATGAGGAGGTTGATCCACCTTTCCGAGATAAGGTGGCAACGGAGGCATTCCTGCGGGGGACCAGGGATAGTGCTGTTGCACGGGAGGTAGCCCGCACTCATCCGGCCACGGTTGCCGATGCACTAAATGCAGTGCAGGAGGAAACGGCTCTGAATAAAATAATGGGACGGGCTCCAGTGCGGGGCCGACACGGGGTATTTGCTGATAATGACGTGGGAGTGGGTAGCAGTAAGCGGTCGTACTGTTAGACAGCAGCCTGACCGCAAACCACCATGCGTACACATATGTATACTCCTGGGATTTTGATGGATGCATTGGGGTGTGGGTTTTCTTTGTTGTTGCTGTGTGTTGGGGGTATATATTCTTTGCCGATGTTTGGTTATGCGTTATTTTATGTTGGGTTATGCATTATTTTATGTATCATGTGACTAGTATTTGTGTGAGTCTTTCTGGACTGGTGGCAATTTGAAGAAGTTATGTGAACATTCTGGGTATGTCTGTTAAGATAGTTTCTGTGCGTAGAGTGGCGGCCCCCTTGTCCAGTCACATTTTGTTGTTTTTCACCCCAATCCTGGTCTATGCTTGTTTCCATCTTATGATTGTTTTCATACTGGCTTGATGCGGACATTCTCAGTATTCTGTTACTCTGCCGTAAAGACTATTTTGTTGGGAGTTTTTGCACCATTCTGTTCATGCAATCCGAAATTTCAGTGTTTATAAGATTTAATTAGGCCATATCTCTGGCTGCTTATCAACATCGGAACGACAATAGTACTAGGGGATATTTTGCTTGTCAGCATAATTTCTGTGTGGAGTGTGGTCCTTTTCCTGTCAAAATTTGATGGGAGGGGAGGGGAGGCCAGAGACTGGTTGTTTGCTCCTGCGCGGAGGGGCCGGGTATGTTGTCTCTGAGGACGCTTCGGCTCTTTCGGGACACCATTGCTCGGTGACGCTCCGCAATCCTAATGGCCGACATTCACGGAAGTGCCGGGGAGGTCTGGCCCTGGGTGAGCTTCGGCTCTTCCGGGGCTGTTGCCCCTGGCCTCCGTGATCACGATGGTCATGGGATGGTGGAGTGACTGGTTGTTTGCTCCTGCGCGGAGGAGCCGGGTATGTTGTCTCTGAGGACGCTTCGGCTCTTCCGGGACACCATTGCTCGGTGACGCTCCGCAATCCTAATGGCCGACATTCACGGAAGTGCCGGGGAGGTCTGGCCCCGGGTGAGCTTTGGCTCTTCCGGGGTTGTTGCCCCTGGCCTCCGTGATCACGATGGTCATGGGATGGTGGAGTGAGAACAAGGACACAGGCGGCGTGTCCTTGACCCGTATGGTCACCAGTAACGGAGACAGATCATGTGATCATAGGCCGCTTCCTTCTTCCATGGGCAGGGTGCGGTGCTCATACTTGCCTAATACCTAGTTTCGGTGATGACGCAGACGGCCTTCCGCTGATGACTCTGCCACTCTTGGGTCGGCGGAGGTGACACCCAAGGCTGGGGGGCCTCTGCTGTCGTCCGTTATCTGGGTGTTATGGTTATGACCCGAGGTTCACGCCGAGGTTCACGCCGGGTCATGTGACTGAGAGAATGAGTAATACTCGGGAGTGTCGATCCTCGGAGCTGAATGCGAACTTGACGGTGGTTCCTTTACAGACGGATTGAAACAGCGAAGTTGCAGTGGGTAATAGGGTGACGATAACTCAATATGTCAGTAAATAGCATTCTATCTGTAGTGGGGGAATCCCAATGACACTGAATTGCTAAGGGGCTTCTCGGGGCTATGCGGCGGACCTTGGGTCGATGGGGTTCTGTGGCCGCCGGCTGGCCTGGTGTGCTTCTGGCGCCGGGCTTGGCCGGCTTGTGTGAGTCGGTCTCCTGGTGGTAGCCATGGTGCAACGCAGGAGCTGGTTGTAGGGTCCAGAAGAGGGCTCGCCTCTTTTACAAGTATGGTAAATCAGTTTTACTACTGTAAGCCCTCCCCCCAGGTGTATAAGTATTAGTTGTAAAGTAAATTTCCAATCCGCCGTTCATTCCTCCCTCCATGCAGATGGGGGAAACAGTACCGTTACTCTTCCGCAGGCCAAACGGGTGGCATGGTTGCGTGGTGCGGTTTGCGCATATGTGTCAGTGTTGGAGAGGTTATATTGCCAACTTCCGCTCTGAATTTTATCAACGGGTAACCGACCGACAAGCGCTTAACACTGCAGAAATGTGATTGATTGCGCCTTGGGGAACCTCGGTATTGAATCCTCAGATTCTTGTTACACAAACTTGGAGCAAGTTATCCCTCTCAGGCTTTCCCCGGTGGAGTGCCCCAGGCATGCAGGCGGAGACTAGCGGTCCCCTGCCCGCGCCAATGGCGCGGTCCGGGCATCGCGGTTGGCTCTGCCTGGCAGGGCGCCCCGGTGGGCTAAGGTTCTTGGTGTACAGCTAGGGGTATTGAACGGGCGTCCGCCCGGTGACCGTGTGTTGCAGGTGGGCTTTCCCTCCTCATGCCGGGTGCCCTGGAGCCCTTGGTCTGATTGAATGGTGAATGTTGGTTATGTTGATTGTGTGTTACCATTTGTGTGGTTATGTTAATTGTGTTTAGAATTGGGTGTACATACTGGATTTGTAAATACAGGGGTTGAATTAGGTGGCATGTATCGTTGTTCCATATTGTTGCTTATGTTGGTGTCACAGCTCTGGTCGGTAGATAGTAGGAGGATTCAGTTGTTTCGGGTTGGCTGGTGTTGTCTTTCGTTCATGTCTGTCCAAGTGTCTCGCTTCTCAAGATATGTGCCAAATTGTGAAGAAGAGGATATATTTGTCATGCAACTGCCGGCAGGCCTGTCCTATGGGTGTTATGCGGCCTGGTGCTAGCAGGTTGTGGCCTTGACGATGAATGAAAATGAGGTCCAGTGGAGAACCATCCAAGCCTGGATAGGGAGACGATGTCTAGCGGAGAACCCTCCAAGCCTGGATTTGAATATGATGTCCATTGGAGGGCCATCTAAGGAATCGGAAGATGATGTCTAATGGAGAACCACCCAAGCCTGGATAGGAAGATGATGTTTAGTGGAGAACCACCCAAGCCTGGATAGGAAGATGACGTCTAATGGAGAACCATCCAAGCCTGGATGGGAAGATGATGTCTAGTGGAGAGCCATCTAAGGAACCGGAAGATGATGTTAATTGGTCATCAAGTCACCAATTCCTCAGAAACATTAGGGGGGAGAGTGTGGGAAACAGACCTTTCCCGCCACCAGGCCGCCGCCAGAGGCGCCAGAGGCGCCAGCGGCGCCCCTTGCGCATGCGCAGGGCGCCGCTGGCAGAAGCAATGGAGACATGAACGTGAAAAGACTGTACTGTATTTGGACTCTTGTATTTCGGTAATTCTGTATGTATCAGGGAATAAATGTTTCCCACACATGGTTGAATTGAAGAACCATCAAAATTATGAACAAAAAAAACTGCCAAATATTATAATGTGAAAAGTCTCTATCAGAAATTTAGTATTTTTGGTTGAATGTACTCTGAAGACCAGCATTTCCACAAAAAGAGGTATTTTGGGCAAGTTGTGCATTGGTAAGCTGTGCCCATGGTATGATAAATATGGTATTTTAATTATCTTTTGATACGTTATTGCTTCTTTCACACACAACACTGTAAATGTGGTGAAAAAAAATTACGGCTAAGAAGAATTTGTTATTACGAACATGTTCCAAAAAGCATATATATTTTAAAAGTTTTTGGTTTATGCGGGCCATCAATGTTCTTTTATTTTTGAAGAATTTTGTGAGATTTGTGGTCTCACTGGATACACTGAGCTCTACAACTTGCCCAATTATGTGGCACAACTTGCCTGCTAATGGTCCAATTGTGCTGACACCTATACTAAATTAATTATGATAACAATGTTATTATTATTTTCATGTCTGATGTTCACAAGGTACAGTCATCCTCAATTTTTTACCCCCCATTGTGTTGAGTTGTATAGTGTTTCTGATGTGCTTTACTATTCTTGTGAAGAAATGTGTTACGTATGCCTGTGAATTATACAAAATTAAATACAGTAAAACGGGATAAAGTTGGCAATCCGGGGTAAAGATGGCAAGCTATTTTTACCCTTTTAACGGCACAAATGCTAAATGTTGTCACTGACACAGGCATCTGTGGCAGACTTGCCTTTCGTGTCAATGAGGATGCCATTAAGTGGGTCAAATTAGCTTGCAAGCTTCACCCCGGATTACCAACTTTACCTTTTTTATGGTACTTTTGCTGACATTTTTAAAATCTTTGACATTTTAAAAGATAGTTTTCTACTTTCTGTTTCAGATGAAGAATGGCATGTTCCTACTGAGGCCTTTAATACAAAAAACTACTTTCGAAGAAGTTTGCGCCATAAAGCAAGTTGGGAAAAAATATAGACAATGCATCTCAAGGTACGTAAGTTGAATAACAGCTCTTCCTTATCTTTTCCAATTGACAAATACTTTTTGTATAGTGTTCTGAAATTCTCTTGTGTTAAAATTAGCTTGTTTTGACCAATCTTCAGTCAAATAATGAGTGAACAGGGTATGTTGCACAACCAAGGCATTAATTGAATTGAATGAAGTTATTTGATATATTTTTGCCATTATCCTCCTTGCAAAACTCATGGATGATTCTACCTACTATTTCAGATCTCACCAGGAAATGGTTACCTTGGCCCGCCTAGAGTACCAAAGGAAAATGTCTACTTCCTTTTTGCAATATTGAGGTGAGTGCAAACAGTTTGGGATCTTTTATTTGTAAAGCACACAGTGAGAAGACAAGAATTCAGAATTCATATTCTGCCGGTGTGAAGGGAAAGTACAAAATAATGAAATTTTTGTAAATGTTAGTTAGTAATGAAATGTGGAGTTGTAACACCAAAAGTTCCATTGAAGGTTTTGCAGATGAAGTACAAGATTTGTATATAATGACTACCTTGCCTGAGTAATTTTTTTTTTGTTGCATAAAAGTGATATTTGGATACCAATGCTCATCCACTTTCCACTTTCAGGATCCCAATGATGCACACTGCAAGGTTATTCACGAACAGTCGTTATCCTTTCATCCATCCAAATTGACCTAAAAGTGCATTAATAGTGATACGAGAAGGAAAACTTCAACCAATAATCATACCATCCCGATACTGTGTATTAATAATGATAAAAATATCCTCTTGGCTAATGAGAGGGTAGTATTGGTCTCGTGATAGCATGCTGGGCTGCCAATAGCTGAGTCCAGGGTTCGAATCAAGCACTAGCCGGACTCATTGCTTTGTCCCCCTACTGTCCCAATTGGCCTACCAAGTGCACTAATACAGGACATAAAGCCCCAATCATCCATCCATCCATCCTCAAGATTGGCTACAGAAAACTTTTTGATACAAACTAATGATACTGACATTTCGATTGGCATTGCCACCCTGACTTGCCGCTTTTGGAAATATAACCTTTGTCATTAACAATATAACATTTTCTACATGTAAGTAATGTGTATGTATTTCAACAAATTCATAATTTTGTAAATCTCTGCCTTCCTGTGTTTTGATACCAATTACTGCTGTGATGTTTTCATTTCGTATGTTTGATTACAAATGACTCTTGTGATGTTTTTATTTCCAAGGCCAAACCGTGATAAATGAATGTCAATATTGGTTATTCAAATTTTTTTTTTTAATCTGGTAATATCAATATTTACAATTATTATGAATGTGTGTGAATGTGTATTTGTAAAAATAAACATTGAAATCGGATCCATGGAATCATTATTATTTCTATTTACTTTTGACTACTTAATATTTTAGTATTTTCCATAATGATCTGCTCCCCTGTGGGATGGTTCTGATAGCCTGATTTATCATATTTGATTCATTCCAGAACCTCCAATAGCACCAATTATATCAAACCAGAAACTTTGAAATACCATTTTCATTGCAGTTTACAATACATATTGGTATTAAGAAATTTCTATGAAATGATATCGAAAACCTGTAATTGGGTAGCAATATGACCGTTATCCATACCACAAAATTCTTAAAAAGGTCTTATAAAATACCAACCAATGCATAATGGGAGAATAAATTGATATTTTTAGTGATATGCTAGTTGTTGTAAGTGCAGGAAATGGTTTAATTTTCAATTAATGACAAATCCAAAAGATTTCAATTGTCAAGGAACAAAAAACCCATGCGTTTTCTATATTGCATGCATGTAAGTATTAATGGATTTCTATTATGGAATTACAGTATCTGCAATTTGAATTATTAATATCCACTACTGACTTCCTGCAAATTAAAAAAGAAACCAATACTGATTTTTTCTTGTACAAATGCAACTGGTTTTTCAAAATATCAATTGTTACTGGTTTTTTAATTAATCAAAAGGTGTTCAAAATACGGGACAAGCTTAAATACCAATATTGGTAACTTATTAGAACTTTAGTTTTTAGAGTGTACAGCTGATTAAGAAGCCGGAAGTCCCTCAGTCAGCCTTTCATGTAATAAACATTGTGGTAATTTCATTAACTGCTCTGGCACAAAAGGACTAGTACAATTGTGCAATTGCACTTTGCGGATCCAGCCTCTAACTGCATCTTCTTCCAAATCCTACATTTCACGCTAAATGTGATGGATACGAGGTATGATGGCCCTTTTACAGCTACCCTAGAATTATGTCGCAATAAAACTGGACAAAGGGAGTCCTGGTCCCTGTCAAGTTTCTCCTTGGGGCTGGCAGAGTACTTATGTGACAGCTATACACTTCCCCTGTCACTTTCAAGACCACAGAGGCATACAATCTCTCTTTTAGTTGTACTTTAGATAGCAGAATGGTATGATTGCACCAGGATAAATGCCAAAAAAAGGCTTATTGGAGATTTATTAATGACAAATTTTCTTTCCTTCACTGGGAAACATTCCAAATATATGACAATTCGGACAACGTAAGATTTGTTGCTCAAACCATACCCCAAATTGTATTGAAACATCAGGATGCTTTTTCAAGAACAAGGGATTGGCTCTCTGACCAGTGTTAGATGTTGTTCTCACGGTTTAAGCCAAAATCTAATTGTGTGACTATGACAATCGAGGTCATAGTATTCATGCCTCGATCTCGACACCAATTCTAAAGAGAAATATGTAGGCTGAGTCCTTATTGATAACTTTTCCCTACACCAAGCATACAGTTGCTGCTTGTGTTTCTGTGTTTCACTGACCGTAACACTATTAGGTGATGTTTATAAGAGCTTGGGGTTTCGACAAGCATTGAGAGACTGGTCTTGTGATTGCTGACTCCCAGCTGGTCTCTATATTTCAATTATAGACATTTTCATCGGGAGTCCAAGCTGTTCATTCTTACAGCTGATGTCGTACATTGCAGCACTAAAGCCAGTAGGGGACACATGCAGCCTAGAAAGGGCCCTCATAACTGCCGCCGCAGCTGGTTCGGCCATTCTGTTATTTTCATTTGTGCAGCCAGCGCAGGTCTTTCACATGTAGGCCATACATAACAGGTCTAATGCCAATGTGGGTATCCTGGTCGTGGCAGGAATCACCTTTCATTGAAATATTTCTCATCATAATGACGAAGACTTATTCCATCCTTGCCAGAGTGACCTTATAATTCCATATTATATAATTGTTTTAATCTTGTGTGCAATTTGCATGCACCTATATCAATGTTTGAATTTTAAATGAATTTGTTTTGAGTTTAATTTCACAGATTGATGAAGATACATATTCTTTTATCCAAATTTAACACATCAACACATGCTCTACAGCGAACTTACGTGCTTTTGGGACTCGCATACTCCTGGCAGTGGGCACTGCTAAATCAGGCCACACAGGCAGCTATAATGTATGTAAGCTGTACCCACTCAGTGGCCTGGCTTCTGCCCTAAGAAGCAGTAATATATTCACCCTAGCCTAGTTTTGAAGTCCCATGAGCCAATCAGATTGTATCTGCCCATGAGTGATTCACATGTGGCAAATTTCAAAAGCTACTGTGTTTACAACACATTCTGAAGAATGCTGTCTTTTCTGGGAAGTGGTTTTATTTTGCCAGGTCTATGGAGGAGTGTGGAATTCTTGAGGTTGGCTGGATAGCAGTGACTGACTGTCTTCACATAGCGTGACCCTAAATTATTACATTTCTTTAGGCCTATTAAAAATATTGAGAAATATATTTTTAGATTTTTCCTCCCCATATTTTTCTACACATATGAATCCAATTTTGCTGGTCATAATATTTGACTGTGTCCAGTCTGGGAACTTACAGCATCTCCATGTGTCGTCTTTGAAGTACTGATAATGATTAGGATTATGTTACTTTTAACAATATTAATATATCATTAAATGCATATAGTCCTATATATATTACAAAAATGCCAAGTCTACATGAGACACAAACTCTCTAACAATTTATCACATTCCTGTACCAATCCTTCAAACTACACTTTTCAAATGGAACAGATATATATAAATATTATATACATCAATTAGCTCCAGACCACAGCAGCTGGTTTCTTTACATCTTGAACAGCACATGGGTTTATCAACTGGCAAACAACTGGGGAATTCCATTTTGGTTGTGGTCTACAAAGGGGTGAGCTGATAGGCTGGCCAAGTTAAGTCACACCCACCTAAGTAAACCAGGTCATAATATGGTAATCTTTGAAATAGTTGCCAGAGCAGCCTGTTTTGTCAAGGTACGACTTGTCAAGATGAGGACTCGTGAATAACCAAGATTTGACACATACACTTGCGAAAACGGGTCAAATCACACCTCTAGGTCCCTCGATGCTGATTGTTATCCAAATTCAACATATCTACTATAGTGAATATGCACTCACTACCATAGTAAATGTCTCATATTATGATAAAAATATATATGATTGACGAGTAGCCTATTTTACTTTAAGCTGAGGCAATCAGATCATGTAATAGTGAAAAAACAAAAAAGAAAGTGCCGCATCTGAAATGCAGTAGTGCTTCAATTATTTATATGTGTGTTTTATGTCTCAATTTCACAGATTTTCCCAAATACCCACATGGATATTAGTGATTGAGTACAGCCATCTCTTTTCATTGAGCCTACCTCTTGCTGGTAACAGCACTTTTGGAGACAGCATTATTCCATAATGAGCCTCATGAACAGCTGTTGGATTAACTTGGAATTGAGCTATTTCAGGCATCAATGGTAATCGAGATATTGAAACAAACTGACAATTAAGGTGGCGTCACATTCGGTCCCCACTTGATTCCAATGCACAATTAGCTTCCTTGTTTCACACAGAAATTCGAGTTTGAAATCAATGCATTTCAAGCTGAACAAAAGATGTGCTGATGGGAAGGCATCCATTACTATCCATTGCAAACCTCTCAATTTCCATTGAAGAAGCAAGAACCACTAATGATGTTCAATACAATTTGGAACCAATTTGCTTTTTCTCCCTTCCCATTATTTGTTAACGAAACAATTAAAGTATTATTTAAATCAGTGGATGCCCCCTCTAAGAAATACAGTTTGCTCCCTATGATAAGTTCATTCCCTATCCCCTTATTTATTACCAACAACAATTGAAATTGTCAGAACGACTGGATGCTCCCTCTAATAAAACAGAGTATGCTCCCTAGGATGAGTTGCAAACGCAGTTTAAAGTCAAAGTAATCTTTATTTTAAGTCGGGTGTATATATACAAAAAATAACACTAGCTGAAAGCTTTTGTACCGACTATAAACACAACTTAAATATAAAATAAAGTAAATTAGATAAGAAACACAGGACAAAAGCAAGGTAAAAACCGACAGAAATTAAAATTTTGACACAAATAATCATCAAATAAAATCACAGTGTGCAGTATGGAAGAATTCAGCATGAATTGGAATCACAGAGGGGGGGGGGGGAGATAGAAAGTGAGCCCACTGAGATAAGAGACCTCCTTATGGTATTACATTCTATCTTGGAAGAGCGGACTGTAGCCACTTGTATAAGGCAGTGATAAGTTTGAATATTAGAAGACGACCATATGTGCCAAATGTGGCGCCATCTATACCTGTGCCTCTGCACAGGCTTTAATGATGTCTCCTCCCTTTTTATTTTATAAGCAATACATCAAATTTTATTATAAATGCTACATGGGGGCTATTTATATACGAGATACAAAAATCATTACTTTGAATGATTAGTTTTAGCTAATAAAAGACTGAAAGCAATATGAGATTAACTTATTCCTGTAAAAAAATTAAACTCGATTTAGTAAGTCTATTATCCGGATCTTCATGAAGCTTACAAGACTGATCTGGGATAATGTTTGTTGTAAGGACTTGAATTTAGAAATAGGAGAATTTAGAAATTAGAGGCAACTTCATGTTATTTTATCTATTTGCTGATTTCGATTACGGATTGATTCTCAACAAAGTGGATAATATTGTTGCCTTGACAGCAAGATGCAAAGGCCGCTTTCAACTAATCAATTTAAAATTTTATTGGTTTATACCTGTCTACAAGTGGACTGCTCTTGCATTGCCACAGATCAGAACATATGCTGTCTTGTGTTGCCACCTAGTGACTAGTGTGCTATTCAGCGAGCTCCTGCGAGCGTCCACCAACTTTCGACCAGTGGAACACACACAATTTTGTCTGGAGGACACCGGGGCTGTTTCTGAGTGTGCTGATGGCCTTGTCTACTTCCTTAGAGAATGTGATTGCCGAGTCTGACTCTGGTATACATCAATGTTGGATAGAAATTTTGTGAATGTGCAATGAAATTGGAACTATTTCTTGGGACAGCAATGCTGTAGCATAGGAAATCAACTTTTGTGCCAGGTGGCAGCAGCATGCAGTTCTCAGTTTCACCAGACTGGGTTTATAGAAAATGTCATGTATAAACAACCTGTCTTTATTGAGAAGAATAACAAAACATTAGTCATGATATCATTGAAAGTTTTGCCCTGATAATCATAATTTGTGCACTCTTGGTTATATCACTTGCCAATGAGAGAAATATTATGTAAGAAGTGCATCCCATTGTGAGTAAGCACTCAAAAGAGGCTGGCTTCCTTTGCAATATGTAATAAAGATGGTGCATCTCTTCCTCTGGTTAGAATATTCATATTGCAGGAACACTCACCGACCCCAATTCCGTTATGCAATAAGCGACACTGACTCATTATGCACAAGCGTAGTGTAGCTATTCAATAACTGACAAAGTCTGCATCTGACTCTAGATGAAAAACGACGGCAGCCATCAAGATGTCTAGGTAAAGCAGGTTCAGAGATCAGTGTACAAATATCACCATTGTTGAAAAAACCAATTAGTACTGTAATAATGAGACGTTCATTCAAGTCTTATGATACATGTGCAATTATGCATACTTGAAGATGCTAATACGTTTACAGAATGCAGATTTGCAGCATTTGGAAGCAAAATTTCATTGAAATTAAACCATGGACATTGGTACATGCACACACTATTACAATATACGTAAATGTATATAGACAATTACAGGTTACTGTGGCATGTATGGATGGAATGTTTTTTTTTCATAATCTTGGCCGTTATAATATGTAGGCCTACTGAAAAAACATTTCAGTGAATGGTGATTCTTTCCAGGTCCAGCATGCCAACATTGGCTTTAGACTTTTAATGTAAGGCCTATTCATAAAAGACCTGGACTCCCTATGCAATTGACAATAATGGAATGCCTGAACCAGCTGTGGTGGCAGTTACGATGGTCTTTCTACGCTACACGTGTCCCGTACTGACTATATAGTGCTGCAGTGTATGACAACAGTGAGAATGAATGGCCAGGACTGCTGATGAAAAAGTCTATAATTCCAAGAGAGAGACCAGCTGGGAGTCACCAATCACAAGACCAGTCTCTGAATGCTTGTCCAAACCCTCAGCTGTCATAAACATCACTTTGAGTGTTGTGGTTTGTGAAACTTTGAAACGCAGGCAGCAGCTTAATGCTCGGTGTAGGATATTTTAAAATAATAAGGAGGCAAGCTAAGCTAAAGTACACTGGACACACCAATGGATGAGCGAGAAGGAGTAAGGGGGAGACCATTTAATTACAAGAGGGGGGGTGTTCGAGTTTTTTTTTATAAACAATTTCTTGCTCAGTTTTGGTGAAAAAATTCATTCTGGACAGTCTTGAAATAAACAATAAGATGTTGCTTGATTGATTTAGGAATGAATATTCGGGGACTTTGTGTGCTTGAAATAAATAATTACGGCCGCCATTACCGTGAAATAAATAATTTCTCATAAAGGAAAACGGCCGCCTGTGTTTCTTGTCGATCGGCAAAAAGTTATGTTGGTTGGAAGTGATTACATCAAGAATAGCATCGGAATAGAACATCTTTTGTTGACATTTTTTATCAGTCAAAGAAACCCGCCCTGACGACAAACAGAAAATACCTCTCTCATAGTAATATCTTATTGAAGACTTGCCCATAAACAGTGGATGGTGAACATCAGACTGATCAAAAGACAAGAGAGAAAGAGAAAAAGGCAAATTCAAAGAATTTAAAGATGATCCCCACTGATGATGTTGCAATGCTGTTTTTGATGTTGTGATGATGTGCAGTGCCCCAAGATATAGCAATGAGATAATTTTGCTATTTTCTGAAGATCAAACATGAAATCAATTGAATCAAAATGCTATTGTTTCAGAAATATTTCGTTTTTCAGCAGTAATGTCTGGAAATGACTCTCTGTTCATGCAGTTTATTGGTATGATGCTTATTAGTTTGATGATCAAAACAGTACAAAAGGCAAGGACAGTTGTTTTTTGTTGTTGTTTTTTTTCAAGACAAATTGGAGGCTCAAAATACAATTTCTGTGAAACTCAAAAGGCATTATTTTCTGATGGAGGATTAGTCTTCATACTCGTAATATTATGAAGCTAATAGCAATATGAGATTCACATGTTCTTGTCAAAAATGAAACATTGTTTGATAATTCTATTATCCACACATTCATGAAGCTTATATGACTGAGCTGGGATTATGTTTGTTATGAGCCCAGAAATTAGAAATCAGATATGCAACTTCTTGTTTTTTGCCGATTAAGTATGGATTGATTCTCCACAAACTGGATAATGTGTCAATTTTACAGTCCTTGTCATACTTACGTGGAATCTCAAGTTCTTTTCTATAATGTTGAACCCTGATGTCAGAGATGACTCTATTCTAGCATTGCAATATATGTAAATTAAGTACAAGCTGTGATGTCATTTCAAACTGGGTCAGATTCCCCAGCTTCTAGCCAATGTTGATCCTCCTGAACTGAGCATCACAGATTCAACACAGTGTCAGAGTAAGAATTTTGTCAGGGATAACCCCTACAACCACGTCATCACAGCTTGATAGCCAATGGGCTGACAGTAAACTACGCGTCACAGTTCAAACATTGATATATTGAAGGAAGCATTACATTTGTGATCCCAATGATTTATCACAGCAATCACCAGTCTAATCCTACCAAATGGCAGCTTTGTGAGCATTCACAGTAGACAACTGTTGTAATCCCCACAGAGTTGTTTGACTAATATACAAACTTGCTAACTTACAACTTTAAACTTTGATGGAAGTTGGTATAAACAGAAGGCTTTGACAATTTGTTTGTAAACACATGGCTTATGTTATGTATATTTATTATGGCAGCCATTGGCTGAGAGGCTGTGATGTCAAACTTGCATGGGTTTTCCGAGACCCAATTTTCACTCTGACACTGAGTTGAAACTGTGATGCTCAGTTTGGTGGATTCGCATTGGCTAGAAGCTGGGGAATCTGACCTAGTTTAAAATGACATCACAGCTTGAAGTTAATTTAAATATATTGCAATGCAAGAATAGAGTCATCTCTAACATCACAGTTCAACAGCATAGAAAAGAACTTGAGATTCCACGTAAGTATGACAAGGACTGTAAAAATGCAGCTTTACGCCAATTAATTCAAATTCTTGGTAAGTTAATTCCTGAAGAGCAATTTACTATGCACTCATCGACACATCACTTGCCAATGAGCGAGATATTAGGTAAGAGGTGTTTGCTGGTGTGAATAAGCGCTAAAAAGTAGCTGGCTGCCTGTGCTTATTATGATAAAATATATCATATTTCTTCCTCTGGTGACCTCTAGTTGGTCATGCAATGATTAAAAGTAACACTGACTCATTATGCACTAGTATAGTATGGCCATTCAATAACTGACAAAGTCTGCAGCTGACTCCAGATAAAAAAAAACAAAAGGCAGCAGTCAAACTGTCTCCGGCAGGTTCACAGATTGGTGTTCAAATTACAATTTATTAAAAAATCCAGTACAAATGAGCAGTTCATTCAAGCAAAAGAATCTGCATAGTAAAAATTGTAAAATGCACATAATACGTTAGTTAAGTTTCAAAGATTCAAAGCTTCACAAAACAGGCGTGCATGTCTTATGTGTACTCCAAACTGATTATTTAAAACAAATAGATGTTTTTTGTGTGAATATTTTTGCAGAATGCAGATGTCAGCCATTTTGAAGCAATCAGTTTTAAGACATGGGCACTTGGAATATTTGCTGGTGACCAATTTCAATAAAGCACCTAAAATGGTTACAGTATTTGAATCTTTAATTGATCTTGCTTCTCCAATGGCAGTGAAGTGGTTATATATCATCTCCATTATAGCGAATCTATAGTGATGCACAATTGCACGTGCATTCTCTTCAGCATAGTATTTTGCCAGCTTCGAAAAGGATTGTTTTCAAAATTTGAATTATCATGAAAAGCAAGAAAGCTAATTGTGCGTAGGAATCAAGTGGTGACAAAATATGATGCCCCATAGGAATCAAGTGGTGACAAAATATGATGCCCCTTTAATTGTCAAAGTTTTTTTCACCATCTCAATTACCCTTGATGCCTGAAATAGCCCATTTCCAGGTTAATTCAACAGCTGTTTACACGCGTGTGGCTCATTATGGGATAATGATCTCCTAAAAATTCAGTTACCAGCAAGCAGTGGGCTCAACGACAAGAGACGGATGTATTAATTGATAATATCCATGCGGTGATTTGGGAAAGACCAAATTTCGTCCCCAGGGGGGAAAATCCATAGCCTCATATTCATCGTTGAAATGTATTATTGTGATGGCTCACTACTTCCAACGATGAAATTTATTTTTTAATATTTTATGAGCATGCATAGCAACTAATCACCCTCGGGAAAGTTGACTGGACTTGACTAGAGGACGCCTTATTCTATAGCAACTGTACAGGTACAAACAAACTGTTTTTCAGTGTCAATTGGGAAACAAATTGTTTTGTTCACCAAAAATACAAACCTGGAGGTAAAGTAGGGGAAGAGGGGGTGAAAAGTCACAGGGGTAAAAAGTCACAGGCCTTTTTGACCAACTTGCAGTGACCTAATTATTAAGCTTAAATCATCATTTGGGAAGCTTTTATGAGAAGAAGGTCTGTGGGGAATATGAAAATTATGCTCATTGTGCAAAGTGGGTTTTACCCACCTCATGCTTTTTTAGGGTCCCAACCAGGTTTTATCGACTCTGAACTTTCCTTGTTAATGTCTGGTCACTGTGACATAGGAAGTTGTGCTACTGTTTCAAGGTCTTTTGGATAATAGTCTGTCATGCTGTGAACCCATTTTTGGCCATATGGTCACCAAGTTGCCATGATCATGTGTTGAATTTAAAAAACAGATGAGGGGTGAAATGTCACACTGTGATATTTCACCCCAGCACTGTGGTGTTTTACCATAGGGTACCATGAATTCAATATTCTGTGCTAAGGAAAGTAAAATATTCTGCACTTGAGGCTTTTAGCTTTCAATCTTATCATCATCCATTGTCAATAATACATCTGAGAGAGTATTGCAGCAAGTTTTCATTTTGCAAACTTTGAGCAATTTCTGACGGAGGCTTTGCTGATGGAGCATTGTCATGGCATGTAGATGGCCTTGGAAGGCTCACTATAAATTTCATGCACAAGGATGACTATCAAGTCTAGGTCTGCCTATAACCTCATATGGTGCTGTAAGTTCACAATAATTGCATGTGACTTGTTACCCCGCGGTTGTGACTTCTTTACCCTGGCATGGGGTAAAAAGTCACAGCGGACTTTTCCATAAATAATTGTGAACTGATTAAAGCCTATTTACAACAAAGCAGCTATCATGTGATACAAACATAGTCAACTAAATACTGCATAATTGTACCAAAGGTCATTCAGATCTAACAAACACCTGCTCTGTTCTGGGGCTTTTTTAAAATTTTGTGACTTCTGACCCCCGCCTCCCCTAGCACAGCTGTCATATGAATACTCCAAGGAAAAGCTTAACGCAAACCGGGACACTAAATGTTTGATTTCTTTAAAGGTGTGCCACTTCGCTAACTGCAATTACCTTGCTAGCTGTCTTAATGGAGTTTTTAAAATGAGATAACGTTGTATTGAGGAGTCAAAGGCAGTTATAAGGAGATTTGGGGAGGAGAGGAGGGCAAAATAGGTAATCAGAGGACTTCTGGCAGAAAAGTTTCTTACTTTATTTTTGGTTGTTCTGTACTGTTTCAAAACCTAAGATAAGATGCTTTCCCCACTTTTACCAAGTCTATATCCCATAAATGTTAATTACAAATTTACATCAACAATTTGTTTTTCTATTGTGACATACAATTTAGATGCCAATTGTCTATACATGTTGCAGTTACTTTCTCAGTCAAGTTGTAAACACCACATCTAAATTGTATGAGTGTTGATGAGGTGTGCAAACACTGGTATTGCTTCTCATAAATTTTCAATGACACTCGCACCCAGCTTCTTCTCAAAATGCATTAATGAAAATTTGTGTACACTGAACCTCGGAGTCAAATTCAAGATGGGAAAGCAATCAGCAAAAAGGTCATGAGACTCATATCCTTGAACTGTCAAAACATATCAGCAAGTGCACAAATGTTGAGAGACAAATGAATATATTTCTTTTTGTGGCATTCTATAATATACCATAACACAGACAACTTACACAGCTCTTCACAGGCATCCTGTAGGGGAGACCGGGGTAAGTTGTTCTATTTTTTTGCGTCAGGTTGATTTTCCGAAATTGCAACAAGCAAAAAACAAATAAAATTGTAAATCCAAGGATTGAAAATCACAAATTTTTAATATAGGATGGATACAATTTTGATTGTGTCGTTTTGATGCTTGGATCACTGGATTTGTAATAACGTATCTTACAGTCACTCAACTGCATATAGGCCTAATGGTGGAAATTTTCAAAGCCACAAAACACCATCTATCCATCCATCTCCACATTCGGTTTTCCACAAGACTGTACTTGCATATAAGAACAGGCTCTAGGCTGTCTTCAGGCCTGATACTTTCGACTTCACGTGAATTATTGTGTCCCATTGTTCCTCAGAACCCTGCAGCAATATACCAATACAAGAAAATTGGCTATTTTGACGAAGATATTTGAACTTATAAGATAGCCAATTCACAATAAAGACTTTGTTGCCAAATAGACTGAGACATTAAATAAATACCACCCAGCCACCAGACTGACACTGTTTTTTTTTTTCAAATTAAATGCATGAACTGTTAATGTTGTATAATTATCTTCATTGCAATAATCTAAAATGCCTCTCTCGTGAATTTCTTGTCTAGGTAATTTTGGCAAGATTGAAACTGGTTTCTTACATTGCCAATTGTAGAACAATAGAACTACTTTAAGACATCTTCCTTACCACAATGTAATTCTGCAGCATATTGCATGACGCCCATCTGTCATTTATCCTTGTTAAACATGCAACTCAATTGGGCTTGTTGCAGGGGCTGACACTCAGCATTTGTCAGTGGTTCTGTCCTACACAATGTTTTTCAGTAACAAGTATGACATTCCATATCTCTGTGTGGGTTTGTCCCTTGAGATCTGTTGGTTGATAACAAAGGCCAATTTCACGACAAAAGACCGATATAAAAATCTTGGATGATATAGAATGCTACCTCTGCTGCCAGCAAAAGATACTAGGAATAAAATTATGTTTCGTTGATACAAAGAGATAAATAAAGTAATGACAAGCAACTGATACTCTTCATCTCCTGCTTATCGTGCGAATTCCCTGGTTTTCGGCTACCTCGCCCAATTCACTTGGTCAATCTGTGATGAGGAAAATAAATTCGGCCATCTTAGGGACCATTCAGAATTTATCACTGGGGGGTAGGAGTTTTGCTGGAACTTCCCGTCAAAAATTGATTACCCCCTTGAGTTTCATGCGGTTTTTAGGATTCACGTGTATTTTTAGTACCCACCCCCTCGACATACAGAGCAATACACACATACTGTTATACACTGCCAAACATACAGATTCGCATCATTTCGCAGACTTTTGCGCATAAAAAAGTCCAAATTAAACGAGTTTGTGCGTCTTTTTTAACATTTTTTCTTTGTAAGAATTCCTTACCACCCCCCCCTGGAAGTGTTGTCAAAAATTAATACCCCTCCCTTTGAAACACGTGTGAACAGTTAGTTACCCCGTGGCCAAAACTCCCAACCCCCAACCCCCCCCCCCTCTGGACAGTCCCTTAGATAATTATTGCTTTTTTGATGGTAATTCATGACTCTGTCATCAGTATTCAAAGAGGCAACTAGGGTTTGTTTCTTAATGGAATACCTGGAGCTGAACCTATTTCTACTTTTTATGTAACTCTCAATAGTAATCTTACCTGGGATTCTGTTTCATACTTAACTTTGATGCAAACGCTTCATCTGTTTCAATGAACCCAAAATGGGCTGATTTGCACAGTATTAAAGCATGATTCACCAGGATTTGTGATGTTTCATGCATAAAGGTGGCATAATTCTCAAGCTTTATGCAAAGAACCAGCTTCAAAAGAAAGCTTCAAAAGATCTGCCTGAATTGATTAAAAATAAACAGTTTTAAAGATGTCGCCCATCAACTTTTGAAGTCTCGTTCCTTCGTAAAACATCTGAAAGAGGTTATAACTGAGCTGAAAGAGCTACTCCAGTGACTTAATGTAAAAATTAAGGTAAAAATTATTTAATTCCCTGTGATGTTTTTAGCCACTGAATGATTATTTCTTTAAAATATTCAAGAAAATTAATATTTTTTGTCTCCCGCTGGAGATATTTTTGCCTTCATGCCATTTCAGGGCATTATAGGCTTATAGATAGCCTATTAATAGCCATATTTGGCACACACTCCTGGCGCCACCCTATGGCAACAGCTATAACAAAACAAATTTTTAATAAAGTTTTCTAAGGCCTAAAAAATTTTGTGGAGGGACAATTTTGAGATATCCCCTTATTGGTCTGAAAATAGCCAAAAACTGGTTTTCACGCCAAAATTCCAGCCTTGTTTTTGGCGGGAAAACAACGTTTTGCCTGTATTTAGCCAAGAATAGGGCTATCTCAAAATTGTCCCTCCAGATAATTGTTTTTGGAGGCCTCAGAAAACAATATTAAAAATTAATTTTGTTATAACTGTTGCCATAGCGTGGCTCCAGGAGTGGGTGCCAAAGATGGCTATTTATAGGATATTTATAGGCCTATAATTGACTGAAATTGCATGAAAGCACAAATATTTCCAACCTGAGACAAAAAATGTTATTTTTCATGAATATTTAAAGGAAATTATTATTTTGTGCCTTTAAAGTTCACAGAAAATTGAGTAATTCAGATTTATGGTAATTTTGCCTAAATTTTTACATTAACTCACTGGAGTATCTGTTTCATTTTGAATATGCATGAAGAACACAAAATAACTGAATACATTCTATGGACCAGGATTCCATTTATTCATTGTATCCATGGCATTACATTGAGAACGGTTTGAAAAGGGTATGAAAACTGCATTCTAAGGATTAGAAAACAGTCATTTAAAAGTGCGGTAAACTTTAAGTTGAAATTCACGAAAGTCTGATCTAGAACTAAAAGCACCTGAATATGAGGTGCAGCTGACAGACAATACATATCATCTTAATACACCAACGAAATAAAGTAGTAGTGAATATGCATAAATGTATGAATAAAGTCAGGCAAACACTTAATAAAGCATACATGTTACAGATGGAAGTTGTTTGAATCAAACGAGACATCTGATTCAGAAATGTAACACCACACTTTAATGCGTTCACCGAGGAAACGTGATCGGTTTATTTGTCAGATGCCTTCAGATCACAGCTTTGAATATAAATACAACATTATATTTGCATTGTTCAAATTTGATGTGCTTTGGTATTCATTAAGATCATCTTGAGTTCCTTTAAATAAAATATCCAGCAAATAAATGCACAAATACAAGAAATGGGCAGTCCTGGAAGATGAAGTTACTTTCACAGGAATTCCAAAGTGGCATTTTGCTTAAAAACTTTCTAAGAAGAGCCTCCTTGTAATTATGGTTTTCTTGATGTGGACAGGAAGAGATCATATGTCTTTGTATTCCGTTGACTGTGCAGCATAATATTATGGTAGACACTAGTGTGCTAGTGGCTTTCAATGTCTTTCTCCCTCCAATCTTTTCAAAAAGTTATATTAGAGTTGTTCACTAAAGTCAGTGATAACCACTTCATTGTCAACTCAGATGACAGACTCACATTAAAACAAAGTTGTGCATGCCTAACCACACTTTTACCTGTTGAAAAGAAAATTGTGAAATTTAAAGTGGCTTTTATTTTCAGTATCGTTTAAAAAAGACTTGCTGCAGAAAAGTGCTATTTCTGTTTAAAAAGAGGGTGTATTAATGTTTTATCAGGTAACAAAACCGACTCACCCTTACCTTTACCTATTAAACTGAAGAGGTTTTAATGAATCCCTGATGGCAGATTAAACCAATTCATAGTTATTTCATTGTTTGCTCTGGTTGCAATGAGAATTTTGCAACTGTACAATTGCAACCAGAGCAGCCCAAGCCATATTGTATTTTCTTCTGAGTATGATATTAGATGTGATGTATGCCAACTGAGATGACTCTTTAGTCTTTTACAGCTGACTAAAAATTACGACACAATAAAACTGGACCAAGGGAGTCCTGGTCTGTGTCAAACTTCTCCTGGAGCGTTAGTTCTGAAGTTATGTCACAAATATCAGCGAATTGTATCTACTGTCTGCTTCAAGGCCAGAGAGTTAGGACAGCAATGGTTTAAAAAGCTTTGTTAAGTGCTTTCTAAGAAAAACAATGTGACACATGTATATTTCTGTGATATCATGTGAATATAATTTTGTGATGCAGTACCGTATGCATTTAATCTACAGAAAAGTTTCCTGTTTAAGATTTTTGCTATTTGAGGTGATGCTATTCTAGGTCTAATGCTGGGTTTATAGTACAGTAATACTTGAGTAAGCACAACAGACGCGGACAGCCCGTGCAATTGTCCAGCTGTGGTTTGCTGTTACAGGGCTGCCTATTTATAAATGTCCCGTGTTAGCTTTAGTACTGTAAGACAGAAAATAGCAAAGGATAATAGCGTAACATGACCAGGGCCACTGTTCAAAATGTCTATAAGCTTGAGGCTGCACTGTTTCACTTGTTGAAGGTATATTATCAAGAAGTATCTCTTTTACTTTTAAAGTCATTATGTCAGACTGCAAAGCAACATGACTCCTAATCAGATCTGCAGAGCAAGACGTAGGCTCACATGAATAGTTCTAGATGTTAGAGCCATTGTTTGCACATGAACTGAAGTCTGGGTCCCCTTTTATCTAATTCATCAATTTGGATTTAATGAATATTGAATAACCTGTGTAATGAAAGCGTGATCCTTTTACCCTCTGGCAAGGCTATACATGGTAGAGGGAAATGAAATTTAGCTCCAAGCCTGACCTTTCATTATTTTCTTCAGGTCTCTTCAGGTCTCACTATCATGATTCTTCTAAGGGTAGTGTCTTGGCTCGAAAAGAGCAATGCCACATTTTTGTAATAATGAAAGCAGTAACAACGGCCATTTGATAGATTTGGATTGAGTTATTTCAGGCATCAATGGTAATTGAGATATTGAAACAAAATAATGGCAATTAAGGTGGCACCACAGTCTGTTCTTGCTGGATGCCAATACGCAATTGGCTCCCTTGTTTTAAAAGTATAAATCAACGCTTTCATTTCATTATAAGAAATACCATGCAGAAGGCAATGCATTAATCAGTATGAAAGAGAGGGTTCATAATACAATCCTTATCATTTTGATTAATTAGGTTCTTATCACTGCTGGAGGTAAAATCAAATCAAATAGGTGTATTATTGCAAGTACAGATAGGACGAATGACTTTGAATTTTTATGTGACTACTTTCATTAAGGGCTATGTATTTCAGGGCATGTTTGCAGAGGCTACAATCCCATGGGTGCACAAGAGACCACTCAAACCACTTCATGACCACAGAAGGAGCATGGTTCAGAGAAACGTTGAAGATTCAAATTGCAATATACAATTTCTTTAACGATAACCATAATGAAACGATAACGATATACTTTATTCAGTCCAAAAAGGAAACTTTCTTTGGCACATAGCAGGCTCAACATGATTTATACATATAAATATTCGCATAGATAGTACATATAAATAAAATATATAAATACATCCATATAAATAGTTATTAAACATATATACACACATGGTACTAATACTGTAGCTGGAGGATCCATTTTAATTTATTTTGATTTAATATAATTGAAATATTTTATGCTTGATGGTACTAAGCTGTTGCTAAATCTGCCGTTTCTTTGTTTTGGCACTAACAATCTTTTTCCTGAACGCAGAAGTTGGTAACAATTATAGAGCGGGTGCTGTGAATCCTTCATGATCTTATCGGCTATGCTACTGATTTTGTTGTTATACAGCACAGTTAAGTTGTCCGGATTAGCTCCTACTTTCTTCGCAATTCTTACAATTTTATACAATTTTCGAATATCCTTCTTATTTGATGAACCAAACCAAGCAGCAATACAAAAAGACAGTGTTGACTCAATAATCGATTTATAAAACAGTCCAAGAATTTCACTTGTAACCTTAATATCACCGAGACGTCTGAGATAGCATATGCATCTTGAACACCTTTTGTATAAATATTGGACATTTTCAGTGAATGACAGTTTGTTATCAATATATACACCAAGGTAATTATAGCTATTTACATTCTGAACACCCTTGTCTTTAATAATAAGTGGATCGTGAAGGCAGTTATTTCGCCTGAAATCTATAATCAGTTCCTTGGTTTTCTTCACATTTAAGTTGAGGAAATTAGTGTTACACCAGTTGACAAAGGAAGCTACTTCACATTGGTAAGAACTTGTGTTGTTACTTGATATATTGCCAATAATTACTGTGTCGTCAGCATATTTGAGTAATACACATTCTTTGGAAGAGCTAACACAATCCTTCGTGTACAAAGTAAACAGAATCGGTGACAGGACGCACCCCTGTGGGGCACCAGTATTTGTTAAAATATTACTAGATTTAACACCACCAAGTTTTACATACTGCTGCCTATTGGTAAGATAGCTATGTATCCACCTGATCAGCTTAGAATTGTACCTTTACTTTATACAGATTATTTTGCCTTGAGGAATGGTTTAGGTATCTTTTTCAAAGGCAGTAATTTCTAAGGTGCTGTCTGAATCTGCAGCAGACATTTTGGCTATTACCTCTGTTTTTCATCTGGTGTCAGATGTTTTGAATAGCTGCACAAGACCAGTGCACAATGAGCCATTGTCACATTCAATTATTGCATGACTAATTTGGGGTCAGTGAGTTTCATCTCTGGCTATCTGAAAATTACTTTCGTCTTTGGTACAAGAGGAAGATAATATTATGTGATATATTTTCATTATGAATGAACGCACTCTGAAGTGTTTGCTCTCACTGACTTGCATGCACGGTTTCATATGAAGTGTTGATCTCACTGGCAGACCTTTACAACAATTTTCTCACCATAAAGTGGCAATTTTAAGAGGAAATTCTGAACGTTCCTCAAATTAGGCCTAACCCAGGTTTTTTCATGCAATCCTGTGTTCCCCCTCAGCAAATATCCTGTCCACATTGTATTGGTGAGATGCTAGCCCCTGAACTGGTAACATAGTCTCATGGCTGTAAACCACTTATCATCACTGAGCCTCTTCCGCAACGGGCTAAAGCATCACCTCAAAAAATTGCCAACTGATGTTGTAAACGGCAATTCCTAAGAGCATTTCAGCATTATCAAAAACTGCAATATAAGATCAAAAGCATTTATCGCCTCAGAATTTGTTTTTCCTCTTTCTCTGTTTTCTTTTCATCCAAGCCCAACACCCCTGAAATGATTGAACTGAAATAATAATATACTACATCACTTTAACTTATCTGGACACATTCAAAACTAAGAAAATGATTAATATAAAGAAGCCACTTTCGACACTGTGATAGTATTTCTCCTGATCTATGCCAATGATCTGCACGCATAAGGATTTAAAAACATGTAGAAGTTTATATTATCTTGAATTAAAAATAGCAGAGCAACTCTGATGCTCTTTCTTCTTTAGCCCTCCTTGCTCATCCACAGAATGTGACAGTGACATTTTTATGGGGGCCATTTATACTCCACTGTACTTTAGTTAGGCTAACCTAAGGCTGTCCGGAGGGTGTTTCATACAAGTTTTTTGCTGTCCAGCCACTTCACCTTAGATGTTATTGAGCGATATCTGCTCTTGTCAACTCAATTTTAGTTTATCATATATTGACTCCTCTACTTGAGATAGAGCAGTGGGCCCAAAACACTGCTGGGTCTGAAAAAAGTGTGAGTTGGCTTCTCAATTTGTGACTATTTTTTTCTCTCCTCCTTCTGACAAGGGTAATTTTGAATATTTTTTTACCCATAATAAATAGTCAAAATAAATGCATTGAAAGATATATCCTCCATCCTTTTGAATTGGTGAAGCCAAGGTAAAACCAAGGTTAATCACCTTTTTAGATATTATGAAAGCTCTTGAACCATCAATGTAAGAGACTAATTGTTGATGTGGTTAGCCTTGCTTCTATGGGGATAGGCAAGGGCCTTCGAAAAAAACAAGATCTCATTGAGCTACGTTTGCAAATAATGTCTTAAACCATGGAAGAATTGATTTTGATGGCCGTCGTCTTGGCTCAGTCTCCGATGCCAAATCCATGGTCTTCCCTTGGTCTCGGGTGTCTTTGGACCGATGTTCGACGCCCCAGGACCAGCCTCCATATGCTCCACTCAGCCATAAGTTATGGGGAGGTCAGACTCAGATTCAGATGCTTTCATTTAATAGCTCGATACTTGTGAAAAATACACTTCCTTATATGTCAGTAATACTTATTGCGAGTAGACACAACAAGAGCACAGGGGACTCTGCAAAGGCAAGTGCGCCTGTCGAGGTCTTGGATTGTCCAATGGTGACACAGTGTGATGTGACAGCTACTATAAATGTTGGGCATCAGAATGAAAAGAGCTTGCTATTAAGTAGACATAACACCATGTAAGACGCCCAGGAACAGCAATTTGGTTAGTATACGCGTAGCATACTGTGGGTGTTGCCGTGTTTCATATCTCCCCATCATGAACACCAAAACAACATTTGCAGAAACATTTTAAAATTGATGTCTGATTCCATGTCATCATGATGTTATCCTTTTCCTAACATTATAAACCAACAGTCTGGACCAAGTCCACTAACTACGGTTTTACTCTTCAGCTCTGGTGGAAAGGAACTGCCATCCTATGCAGCATTGCCTGTCAAATTGAGGGATGGCCTGAAACCTCACTTGGTGATCTGTGACTTTGACAATAACCCAGGGCGTTTTGGATATTGCTTTGTCAAGAAGGATAATTCATAACTCTGCCACCAGCATTCCAAATTGACTTTGTCTGTAGAGTTAGAGGCTAATGACGTCATCATAAATCATTCTGTGACAATGAAGTTTGAAGTGGAACTCAAGTGTAGAAGAACCTGATATCATAAGACACATATATTCTCAAAAGTACTTCCAGAAAGAATGGGAAATGTGCAAATTGGAAGGAAGTACACGCAGTTGAGTAAAGTATGGAGTTGAGAATTTATACAGAGGATAAGATGATACTTAAAAGTAATCCAATCAGACAGATTGATAGATATTTTGACAAATTGGCATAATTATATACTGACTTTTTTCAAAGAAAAATTACATTGACTGATAACTTTTCAACTCATTGAGATATTACATTTAAAAGTTTACATATATTAAGACTACATGAAACATGCGAAGGGGATTTAGCTATCAGTGCAATAATAATCAAAGCATTTTAAGGTGTTCAATAGTCCTAATGACTAATATATCAGGTTGATATCAGGTTGATCTTGGCCTAATTTCAGGGAATACATGACTGGTAACATGCTCTATAGGCTGAAAGGTGTCACTCTCATGTCTTTCTATTATGACATATGCATGACTTTGTTGATGTCATCTGAAGTGGACATGTTGTTGGTATGCACTTGTGATATTAGAATTAGAATTAGCTTATTTTCAACATCCACATCAATCGATATAGCAGGACAACGAAAAGTGAAATGCTATGTAACATGATGTTGAAATGTGCCCATAGAGTGAAATGAAGTTAGATGAGATGTGATGAGATGGATGATTTATGGCATCTACTATTATAGGTGACGATAAAATATTCATTAAGCATAAATATATGCAATAGGATAAGAAAAAATTCAAATAAAATTTAAGAAAAAAAAAGTTCCTTATTAAAAAGCAATTAAGTAATGTTATAATTCAAATTAATATTATAAAATCAACAAGTGTCATATTCAAATATAAGGAAGATAATGTAATATAATAGATAGGCAACAACTACATTTGTGGTTATCCTATGGCAACATTATATAAAGACATACAGAATATTTATTATATAACATGATCTATGTGATAACTAATTCATTATCACAATGATTTTGACAAATTGTACTGAAATAAGCTCCTACTTACTTTCCGTCATAAGTGAAATGTTTTGACTATCATTATGGTTTGTGAGTTTGTATTTCATAAATCCACTACACTAAATATGCATGTTAAGCAGCCAGTAATGTAGTGAACATTATTTAATGACAAATAGTTTTACACATTTAAGTGCAAAGTAAGCTTTATTTAATCGATTTAAGGCAATTGTGTAATTGCATGGTTCTCGTGTCTGGACGAAATAAGTTTAATGGGTCTTCTTTTTTATTTTCATGCCAAAATTAATCTGCTTGGACAGCTGCCATATTGTTTGATCTTCTGGGCAATTTGTTGGAATTGGAAACATTAACCTCACAAGGACATGCTCCCAGCTCACATAAACAAGCATTTGCTGAACAACACCTTTACAGGGACAAATGTTGATGAAATGCAAGAAGTATGCATTTCTGAATGTGCTGAAGAAGACCGGAAATTCATTTTCACTAAAGATTCGCATTCCTACAGTACAACCATAATAAAATGGCTCGTCAGTTTGGATCGACGCTTATCTATCGATCTGTAGTGATCCATGGCGATCTTGGTTGATATGGAGTGATCGATCTTGAGTGATCTGTTGTGATCTGCATCTATTAATCAAAATTAATATTAATAAATTTACTTTTCTGTACCAAATAACTAATAGATATGTTTCCTTAATCACTGTGTTCAATTGTTAGATGGATTTTATCTGTTCTATGACTTATAATCCTAAATAATTGACATGATTGATTTTCACTAAAGTGGATTTGTAGATCACTACAGATAGAGTTATATCATCTCAGATCACTACAGATCACTCTTTATCCGGACCGCTCTGGATCACTACGGATCACTATGTTGAGCCATTTTAAGATGGTTGTACTGTATAACCTGATATCCAAATAAATATTTTATGCAAGAATATGAAAAAAATATTGGCTAGATCTCTCTTCTTTTTTTTAACAACTTATGGCATTTATTTTTTTAAAGAAAGAAGTTCGGCATTTTAACAAGCTATTTAGATTTTAGTCATTTTTTATCCCTGCAAACCTCTTTAACCAACTTGTTATGATAGTGTTTCAGCGCCACCTGTAAGTTAATGAAACGGGTTATATTTGCCATTGCCACATTTCTAAACATCCTAAACCCTGATCTGAGGAATACATATTGGGTCATGTAAGGTGCTTGTTTGTTCCTCTGAAGGTCTTGCCTGCATGCGTTTGAACCCTAGATGGGAACCCGAAATTTTCAGCGAACCTTCATGAGCAAAATCCTAGCAGGATGTCGTTCGGATGAGACATTGTAATTGGCTGCCTCTTGTACCTACCACATCTATCTATCAGTCATATAGACCAATATTTAGGGCAAGTGGGATAAAAATGGCTGACAATTTTCTTCGACGTACTTGGAGTTAGGTATAAATAAATAAGTGAAACACAAGCCCAATGTGATTTCAATGGGAAGGGTGGTACTGTATATGCAAAATTATCTTCTGCAAATTGTATTCATGGTGCAAACATGTATCACTTTCTTAAATGGAAGTGATCTACATGATTGTTTAATATATCTAAATCATTCAGTTTGTTCCTCCCGCTCCGTTATGTCATTTGTTGTGCATATAAGTCACTCAATATAGTCAAGCAATTAATTTAAAGCAAAATTGCCTTTGTGCAATGTACAAAAAAGAGGTCGATAACATTCTTCAATACATCTTCATTGGCTACAATTTCATTTTCCCCCCATTTATTTGTTGTCTTTTAAAGACTGGTATTGTTTTAAAGTCACAACTCAATGCTTTCGGCATCCATTTTCATCAAATCTGATGCTTCTTCCAATTCTAACTACTTTTCTCTGGCAATGACATTCTTTTCTTGGCCTGCGACCCAGCCCCACTGTTCCCTTATATTTTAATTCATTTTCTTAGATCACTTGTATCTAGTCTTTTGAATTCTAGTCTCTTTGGATTAAATCACCTTACTTGAAATTCCTTAATTTGTCCTTTTTATCTTTAGGTCTGCCAACAGCCGTGTGATCTCCCATCCATCGGAGGCTTTTAACATCATTTCAGATTAGCACAAGCTACATCACTCTATCAACCTTCACAAGACTTGCTACTCTGCTACAGATAGAAAGTGGAGTAGGGACTCAATATAGCAAAGGTAACTACTGAGTAGCATAGTAAGCTTTACTATATAGTTACATGAGACAGCATCCTTCTCTTCATATATTAAGCATGCTGCAAAATGCCTACCCAATAGCAGCAGATTTCATAGACTTTTGGAGTATTTTACATGAGAAGGAGTAGGTTACCGACAATATAGAAAAATAAAGAAGTTACTGCAGATACAGAGGAAAAACAACAAATCAATGTAAGTTAAAAGAAAAGAGCAAAAGAGTTATTACTTAAATTTATTCCATGATTACCCGGCTTATTCCACGTCAACTCAGGCAGTGGTCCCAGACGAGCGTAATTTGGTGGTGGAAGAGGGGGACTCCCCCCCCCCACATTTTTGACTGCAGGGAACATAATATGAAACGTCCCCCCCCCCACTTATTTGAGTGAAAACTAAAAACATGGTAATGGCCTTTAGGCTTAATTTTTGGTAAGGAGCAGTTCTAAAAGACATGTCTCCCACCCTTCTGCTTGGGCAGGTTATTATGTGGTAAAAAGTTCGAAATTCATGATTGTAAAAATCTAACTGACTTTGTTTATTTGCTGATCCAACAACAGATATTGATCAACAGATTTTGATTGTGTCCCCCCCCCCCCACATTTTTGACAAAAATTACGCCTCTGCCATAAATATCACTATTTGTTCAACCTTGCTTGCATTGCTTGCATTGAGACAGGCTGTGCACCTAAAAAATCAAAGGTCCTGTGTCTTTGAGGAAGACTTGAGGCCAAAGTAAGACCAAACATAACCAGCTTCTGGCATCACTGGATTGGTAAAAACATATCAAAACACCATCTATCCACCCATCTCCAATTTTAGTTTCAACAAGTGTTCTAGCATATAAGATTAGGCTCTAGGCTGTCATCAGGCTTGATACTTTTTGGTTTCACATGAATTATTGCTTCCCATTGTTCCTTAGAACCCCAAAGCAATATGCCAAGAAAATTGGCAATTTCACATACATATTTGAATGTATAAGATAGCCAATTCAAAATGAAGACAATGGTCGCTAAATAGACTGAGACATTATGTAAAAACCACTGAGCCACCAGATTGACACTGTTTTTGTCAAATTAAATTCACGAGCTGTTGATTTCGTATAATTGTTGACTTCATTGCAATAATCCAAAATGCCTCTCTCGTGAATTTCTTGTCCAGGTAATTTTGGCAAGATTGAAACTGGTTTCTTACATTGCCAATTGTAGAAAAATAGAACTACTTTGAGACATCTTCCTTACCACAATGTAATTCTGCAGCATATTGCATGACGCCCATCTGTCATTTATCCTTGTTAAACATGCAACCTGAATTGTGTTCCAGGGCTTGTTGCAGGGGCTGACACAGCATGTGTCAGTGGTTCTGTCCCACACAATGCCTTTCTGTAACAAGTATGATAGTTCATATATCTGTGGGTTTGTCCTTTGAGATCTGTTGTTTGATAACAAAGGTCAGTTTTCATGACAAAAAGACCAATATCCACTATATCTTGGATGGTATAGAATGTTACCTATGCTGCCAACAAAACGTACTTGGAAACATGTATAATGTATCATGGAGAAAAATAGATAAACAATACGGTGACAAGAAAAGTTCTGACAAAGCCTGATTAATTTGACTCGACATGTATTTGTAACATTTTTTTTATATCATTTATGCTAAATGATACATCAACTGTCTGACAAAGACCACAAACCATGTTTTTATGATAATTTCTAGGTTATGTGAGGTGTCTTCCCATGCACCAGTCATTGTCAAAATGAGTTATCAGCTCTGTTCCTCACTGGGTCAATCTTTTACTGACAAAATAACTTCAGGAATCTTAGATGTTGCTTCTTTGTATGGAGTAATTCATGACTACCATCAGTGTGAATGTATGAAACCTAGATGTTTGATTCAGGAGAGTAATCTTAGACTATTACCGTTGTTCTTAATAGAAATACTGGAGCTGAACTTATTTTTACTTTTCACATGCAATGTATATCTCAATAGTAATCTTATCTGGGATTCTGCTTTATCCTTATCATTTCCAACCGTGATGCAGCAGCTTCATCTGTTCCAATGAACCAAAAATGAGCTGATTTGCACTGCATTAAAGAATGATTCACACAGATTTATGATGTTTCATGCATGAAGGTGGCATAATTCCCAAGCTTTAAGCAAAAAAACCAGCTTCAAAAGAAGGCTTCAGACGTTCTGCCTGAATTTATTTTCAGTAAACGGTTTTAACGATGCAGCCCAACAACTCTTGAAGTCTCTTTCCTTGGTAAAACATCTGAAAGAGGTTTTAAATGAGCTGAAAGTGCTATCTGTTTCATTATGAATATGCATGCAGAACACAAAATAACTGAATACTTTCTTTGGACTAGCATTCCATTTATTCATTGCATTCAAGACATCTGGTTTGAAAAGAGTATGAAAACTGCATTCCAAGGATCAGAAAACAGTCATTTAAAATTGGTGTCCACTTGGAGTTGAAATTCACGAAGGTCTGTCCTAGAACTAAAAGCACTTGAGATTAAGGTGCAGTATACAGACAAATTTTATAGTGACAACTTTATACACCAAACTATAATGAATATAGATACAAGGATTAATATAATAAGATCACGCAAGCATACATGTTACAGATGGAAGTTGTTTGAATCCAAAGATACATATTTGATTCAGAAATGTAACATCCCACTTCAATGTGTTCACCGAGAAACATGATCGGTTTATATTTGTCAGATGCCTTCAGATCACAGCTTTGAATATGAATACAAGCTTGTATGAATTTGCATTGTTCAAATGTAATGTGCTTTGGAATTCATTAAGATTATCTTTCAAGAGTTTCTGTAAATAAAATATCCAGCTAATAAATACACAAATACAAAAAATGGACAGTTCAGGAAGATGAAGTTACTTTCACAGGAATTCCAAACTGGCATTTCGCTTGAAAACTTTCTGAGAAGAGCGTCTTTGTAGTTATGATTTTCGTGATGTGGCCAGGAAGAGATCATATGTCTTTGTACTCTGTTGACTGTGCAGTATAATATTATGGTAGACACCGGTGTTGTCATTGTCTTTTTCCCTTCAATCTTTTAAAAAGTTGTATTAGAGTTGTTCACCAAAGTCTGTGATTACCACTTCATTTTCGACTCACATGACAGACTCACATTAAGATAAAGCAGCGCCAAACCACTCTTTTACCTGTTGAAAAGAAAATTATTGAATTTTTAAGGCTTTTGCTTTCAGTATCTTTTAAAAAGAACAATCAATACAGCTTCCAAATTTGTGCAAGTGACTTTGTTTGACAATCTCCGACAAAAACAGCACAACAGAAGTAAAGTGTAATGATAAAATGAACTTGCTGCAGAAAAGTGCTGTTTCTGTTTAAAAAGAGGGCGCATTTATGTCTGATTAGCCAACTAAACCGACTCACCCTAACTTTTACCAATTAAACTGAAGAGGTTTCAATGAATCCATGATGGAGGATTCAAACAATTGATAGTTATTTCATTGTCCGCTCTGGTTGCAATGATAATTTTGCAACTGCACAATTGCACTTTCCAAGTCATATTGTATTTTCTTCGAAGGATAATATCAGATGTGATGTATGTCAACTGCGATGGCTCTTTTACAGCTGCCGCCAAATTAGGACACAATAAAACTGGACCAAAGGAGTTCTGGTCTGTGTCAAACTTCTCCTGGAGGGTCAGTGCTTAAGTTATGTCACAAATATCAGCCCATTTTTTTTGCTGTATCCTTCAAGACCAAAGAGTTGGGACAGCAGTGATTTTAAAAACTTTGTCAAGTGCTTACAAAGAAACACAATGTGACACATATTTCTGTGATATCATGTGAATATAATTTTATGATGCAGTACCGTATACACATAATCTGCAGAAAAGTTTCCTGTTTAAGATTTTTATTATTTAAGATGATGCTATTCGACATTTAGGTCTGATGCTGGATTAAGTACAGTTATATGTGAGATGGGCACGAAAGACACAGGCAACTCGTACAAATGCCCAGCTGTGGTTTGCAGTTATGGGGCCTCTTTCTGGGCTGCTTATAAATGTCCTGTGTTAGCTTTAGTACTGTAATGTAAGACAGAAGATAGAAAAGGATAATAGCGCGACATGACCAGGGCCACTGTTAAAAATGTCTATAGGTAAGCTTCAGGCTGCACTGCTTCACTTGTTGAAGGTATATTTTCAATAAGTACCATGCCAAATTTCTTTACTTTTAAAGTCATTATGCTCGACTGCAAAGCAACAGGCATGATCAGATCTTCGGAGCAAGATGTAGGCTTTCATGAATAGTTCTAGATGTTTGGCCCATCCTTTGTACATGAACTGAATTCGGAGTCACCTTTTATGTGATTCATCAATTCAGATTTAATAAATGTTGAAATACCAGTGTAATGAAAGCGTGATCCTTTTACCCTCTGGCAAGGCTATACATGGTAGAGGGAAATGAAATTTAGTTGCAAGCCTGACCTTTCATTCTTTTCTTCAGGTCTCCTCAGGTCTGACTATCATGATTCTTCTAAGGGTAGTGTCTTGGCTTGGCTCGAAAAGAGCAATGCCACATTTTTGTAATAATGAAAGCAGTAACAACGACCATTTGATTGATTTGGATTGAGTTATTTCAGGCATCAATGGTAATTGAGACATTGAAACAAAATAATGGCAATTAAGGTGGCACCAGTCTGTTCTTGCTGGATGCCAATACACAATTGGCTCCATTGTTTTAAAAGTAGAAATCAATGCTTTCATTTCATTATAAGAAATACCATGCAGAAGGCAATGCATTAATCAGTATGAACGAGATGGGTTCATATGACAATCCTTGTCATTTTGATTAATTTGGTTCTTATCACTGCTGGTGGTAAAATCAAATCAAATAGGTGTATTATTGCAAGTACAGATAGGACGAATGACTTTAAATATTTGTGTGACTACTTTCGTTAAAGTTCACAGGCAAACAAATTTAACAAAATTGTTATTTTGGCCTAAATGTCTGTCTGATAGTCTAATAAAAGGATTCTAGTAAAGAAAATTACAAAGATATCTTTCATTTCCTTTTAAACAGCAAATACTAAGTTTCCCACCACTTTGAGATCCATTGGAGGGTAGTTACAAATTCTTCCACCAGGGGGTGAGCTGTGATGTCACTATTACTGTAGAGGTGGGACATTCAACATGGCTCAGCATTGGAGATGCACTATTTTAAACAAAATGGACAATATGTGGACTTTTTAATCAGTGGGATTCCTCAATATTGACATGAATGAACAATAGAACAATGTAGCAAGTATTTTGAAAGGAATTTGGATGCAAAATCTCAATGATTATATTCATGAAGTCAGTACAAGTACTGATGAACTAAATGTGGACATATAGGAATAAGTGTTATTTTGATGGATTAAGCAAGTTGACAGTAAGTTATTATGATTCTTTTTTTTTTCTTGGATTGGGATTTTAAAACTACTTTACTATTTCTAAAAGATGATTGCTGCACATGTTATATTATGAAAGAAAATTAACCATTACAATAGCCATTCTGGCAGAATGGCTATTGTAATGATTCTACAGACATTGCATATTAGACATACATGTAAACTTGATCAAAAGTGATGTTTTTTAAAAATCTTATTCAAGTTAATTTAGAAAGAAATATTGCCTGAAATGATGTATAAATAAGAAAAAAAAGGCCTAAAGGGTGCTAGAATATTTTTCTGTCATGTTTAAAGATATAAGACTGATACATCAAACTATCATTTAAAACAATTTTAGACTTGATATATGTGTATTGCAAACACCTTTTCCTACTATTACCTATGAACAGGGAATACAACCAAGAAATTACACTCACTAAGTTAAAATCTGTCATACATATATATTTTTAATATCTGTGGACATGCTCAGCTAACTTGTAATTCCTTTTGTATAATTTGTGAGTGCTGATATTATCACAATATATACAAGTGTATACAGTTATAATATACATTGGATATTGAGTCAGGAATGGGGTATATAGGGGCAATTATTTATAACTGGTTATGATTACAAAGGAATTATGATTACATAACCACAATAGAACCCCCACAAAGGCCCACATCAATTGATAAGAAGACCATGGCTCTAATATTTAAATTTAACTTATATATAATATATGCAAAATAGTCCATATTCATATCTGCCGGTCAATGTCACAATTACTAAATAATTTAAATACTATGATGAGGCCTTTTCTATATAGAACAGTATAAAAAGTCTAAAATCACCTTTGTGAAAGTCTTTGTCTTTGAATAGCAATGAGCTATCATTTTATGGGTCTTGAAAGAAAAATTTTAACAAATACACTTCAAAAGAGATAGATGAATAGACCTACAGAGATGAATAGGTCTATAGAATAGTATAGATAGATTTATAAATGATCAATTCAATCCAATTTATTGATGTATTAATTTCTATAATTCAATAACAAATATTTTGTGTGGTTAATGTGACAGAACTAAACTAGTAAATACCCTGCTAAGTAATGTAGATCACTTCCGAAAAACATTATAAGTCACTTCATAACTTCATTGAAAAAAAAAAAGAACTAAAAAGTGCTGTTATATTTTGCAATATTGACTGGACATGATAGGAAAACATTCATTGAACTGCAGTCTGAGGCAGGAGTACAGTAACAGTGATGTCACAGAAGCTTCATGCTTGAGTGGTCAGAGCAAAGATGCTGCTGATTTGGCTTAAATTCAATCAAAGATTTGCCAATATCTTCTTTACTATTGCAAAGAAACCTGTAATATTTGGGAATATGATTAATGTTACTTTGTTCCACTTTGTCTTAAAATTTGAAATCCTTTGCCTGTGACCTTTAAAGACTATGTATTTCAGGGTATGTTTGCAGAGGCTACAATCCCATGGGTGCACAAGAGACCACTTCATGACCACAGAAGGAGCATGGTTCAGAGAAACGTTGAAGTTTCAAATAGCATATCAGGCATTTTAGATTAGACGGGAAGTAAACTTTTCCAGGTCACCCAAGAGGTTCTGTCAACCAGTTGCTACATGCTGATCTGCCAATGGCATAAAATGTTTATATGCTTCAAGTGACGTAGTATGGGGGTTTCCCGAATGAGAATGTATCAAATTTTATTGTGAAAATGTTCATTTTTACATCAAAATCTACTGGCCCGGGGGGGGACGGGGGGTACTCAATTCCTTTTTTGTTATAAAATCAAATCTTTGACGCCCCGGCAATATACAGTTTCTCTTGTACCCTGTACTTTATACAGATTATTTTGCCTTGAGGAATGGTTGAGGTATCTTTTTCAAAGGCAGTAATTTCTAAGGTGCTGTCTGAATCTGCAGCAGACATTTTGGCTACTACCTCTCTTTTTCATCTGGTGTCAGATGTTTTGAATAGCTGCACAAGACCAGTGCACAATAAGCCATTGTCACATTCAATTATTGCATGACTAATTTGGGGTCAGTGAGTGTCATCTCTGCTATATGAAAAATACTTTCGTCTTTGGTACAAGAAAGAAGATAATATTATGTGGCATATTTTCATATAAATGAACGCACCTCTGAAGTGCTTGCTCTCAATGACATGCATGCACGGTTTGATATGAAGTGTAGATCTCACTGGCAGACCTTTACTAGGCCCATGTATATCTTGGGAAGTTCATTCTGTTTTTTTTTTCAACGATTTTCTCACCATTTTAAAGTGACAATTTTAAGAGAAAATTCTAAACGTTCCTCAAATTAGGCCTAACCCAGGTTTTTTCATGCAATCCTGTGTTCCCCCTCAGCAAATATCCTGTCCACATTGTATTGGTGAGATGCTAGCCCCTGAACTGGTAACATAGTCTCATGGCTGTAAACCACTTATCATCACTGAGCCTCTTCCGCAACGGGCTAAAGCATCACCTCAAAAAATTGCCAACTGATGTTGTAAACGGCAATTCCTAAGAGCCTTTCAGCATTATCAAAAACTGCAATATAAGATAAAAAGCATTTATCGCCTCAGAATTTGTTTTTCCTCTTTCTCTGTTTTCTTTTCATCCAAGCCCAACACCCCTGAAATGATTGAACTGAAATAATAATATACTACATCACTTTAACTTATCTGGACACATCCAAAACTAAGAAAATGATTAATATTAAGAAGCCACTTTCGACACTGTGATAGTATTTCTCCAGATCTATGCCAATGATCTGCACGCATAACAATTTAAAAACATGTAGAAGTTTATATTATCTTGAATTAAAAATAGTTCAAGCTGTATTTGCAGTCAGCCACATGCACACTCTTCTTTTAACAACGAAGCATACCTATAGTACCCATCCTCCCAACGCAAACCCTGCTAAAATGGACAGAGCTTTCTGCTATTTCCAACCTCTTCTGTGATTGGCTGCTTATTTAGGTCATAAGCATTTTGCAGGCAGATTTAGTCCGATTATGGACACTAAGAAAAACAGTGCAAAACAAGCAAACTTTCAAACAGTTTCATTTCAGAACTGGGAAAATACATAATTCAATGGAATTTTCGGAACTGTGATAGCACTTTTCAACAGTACACAATTTCTCCATTTGTAACTGTGTGAAACAGAAGCAACAATTTCAAACTGTGATGTAGCAGTCCCTGATTGGCTTAGCCAAACTGAGTCAGTTAATTAAGTATTCAGGAATTAGCAAAGGTTATGGGCCATTTTGTCATGGCATGACTTGGGATGATGATAGTACCGTAATATGGGGTGAATCGGGACTGAATTGGCTGTTTTTCTGTCATAGCATGGACAAAAATCAATCTAGAAATCAAAATTTAGTGGCAAATTGTGTCTGGGCACAAGGTCTAAGTACCCCTAGAAGCTTGAAATGATATCTTAAATCCCCATTGCTCCAGGCCAAGAAAACCACTGTCCCAATTCACCCCATACTTTGGGGTGAATCGGGACACTCTATTATTTCCACTATTAATACTCCCTACCTATTTTGAGTGATTGTTCCTTGTGAATAAATATTAGAAAACATGTTCAACATGCCAGAAAAAAAAATATTGAGGAAAATCTGAAATCAATTTCATTGATAATATGCAGATTTTAAGAAATGTGATAAATGGCAGAAAACTATCAAAAACTGTAGTTATCTGCTAATTTTGCAGGTGATTACGAATTCTGGACTAAATCTATAATAAATGATGCCAAGTTCAATAATATTTATCAAAAAAGCCATGCCAGCACATTCCAACTCGGCTGGAAGAGCGCTTGGAAGTATCCAAAACAAAGTTTACAAATTGAAAGGTTTAGGATTTAAAACATACAGTAAATTGTTTGATTCAGGTGTTGTTCCTATTATGGATTATTGTTCAGGAGTTTGGGGCTACAAAGACTTTTCTAAACCTGAAGCAATACAAAATAGGGCTATAAGATTTTTTCTAGGTGTGAATAGTTTCACCCCGAAACATGCTTTTAAAGGCGATATGGGATGGATTGATTCAAAAACTAGACGTCATATTGAAATACTACGTCTTTGGAATAGACTTGTTTACATGGATGAAAACAGGCTGACAAAGCAAGTGTTTGAAGTTGATAAACAAATTAACAAGAGAAATTGGAGTAATGAGACAGGACGTTACAATGATATACCATTAGAATATAGAGTTTGTGAATTTTTTCCCATCATGTTCTAGAAGATGAAAATCATTTTTTGTTCCATTGTAATACTTATAACGATTTATGTAATTTACTTTTAACTCGTGTTTTAGATTATTGTGTGGATTCTTACTTTTTATCATTACAAGAAAAATTTAAGTTGTTGATGTCCAAGGATTTAGTTAAATTTACTGCAGAATATTTGTTTAAAGCTTTCCATAGAAGAAGAAGTTTGTTGTATAATAATTAATTCAAGAAGTTTGTTGTAAATGTTTTAATATTGTAAATATGTGATTGTAAATGTTTTAATATTGTAAATATGTGATTGTAAATGTTTTAATATTGTAGTTTCCAGAAAATTTGTTGTTAAAGTTACTTTTGAATTATTTTGATGACTTGTAAGCCCATATAGGGCTGGGTGTATTTTTTTACACAGGTCAATAAAGAATTTGTCTGTCTGTCTGTCTGTCTTCAAATGAAAATTGGTAGATTTCATTTTTATCATTCCCGAAACTTTGCCATTGACCTGGATCTTAACCCGTGACCAAACATACATAATCCCACATCTAGTCTACTATTCTGGTTCCCTGATACCATTTCAAATTTTTAAAAAGTTTCCAGCTAGTTTGATGGCTCTGATGTTTATATTTTTTGAGGAATGAGCAAAGTTTTGACCAGTATGTTAAAATTCAAATTATGCAGGGCCAAGTTTAAGGTGCTGCAGTTCCTCCCTGCCTACAGTGAGAAATATGAAATTCTATTACAATATGCGTTGATATGTGTACTATACATGTACCAAAAATGAATTCCCTTTGTTGAGTAAAAGTGGTTGATCTTTGAAGAAATAATAGACATCCCTGTCTTGTCCCGATTCACCCCTGTGTCCCTATTCACCCCATATTACGGTACCTACTTATGATTGATTCATGAGGATGGCCAGACTGCCTTAGTGCTAGAGATACATTTCTCTTTGTTGCAATCCTCAGGATATATCATCTCAGTCGAGGACAAGTGTCTAAAAGGTCATCTCTGATATTTAGATAATCGTATCATTCATTGAGGTAATACTCTGACAAATAATTGAGATTAATATACATATTTATGATATGTATAAATTTATGTCTCCAAGAAAAGTAATACCACTCTCTGTTAGGCAAAAAAGAAGGAAAACCCTAACTTAGGCAGAGCAACTCTGATGCTCCTTTTTCTTCAGCCCTCCTTGCTCATCCACAGAATGTGACAGTGACATTTTTATGGGGGCCATTTATACTCCACTGTACTTTAGCTAGGCTAACCTAAGGCTGTCCGGAGGGTGTTTCATACAATTTTTTTGCTGTCCAGCCACTTCACCTTAGATGCTATTGAGCGATATCTGCTCTTGTCAACTCAATTTTAGTTTATCATATATTGACTCCTCTACTTGAAATAGAGCAGTGGGCCCAAAATACTGCTGGGTCTGAAAAAAGTGTGAGTTGGCTTCTCAATTTGTGACTATTTTTTTCTCTCCTCCTTCTGACAAGGGTAATTTTGAATATTTTTTTGCCCATAATAAATAGTCAAAATATATGCATTGAACGATATATCCTCCATCCTTTTGAATTGGTGAAGCCAAGGAAAAACCAAGGTTAATCACCTTTTTAGATATGAAAGCTCTTGAACCATAAATGTAAGAGACTAATTGTTGATGTGGTTAGCCTTGCTTCCATGGGGATAGGCAAGGGCCTTCGAAAAAACAAGATCTCATTTAGCTACGTTTGCAAATAATGTCTTAAACCTTGAACTTCCCATGGAAGAAATGATTTTGATGGCCTCCGCCTTGGCTCGGTTTCCGATGCCAAATCCTTGGTCTTCCCTTGGTCTTGGGTGTCTTTGGACCGGTGTTCTACGCCCCAGGACCAGCCTCCATATGCTCCACTCAAGCAATAAGTTATGGGGAGGTCAGCTCATTAGCTCAATACTTGTGAAAAATACACTTCCTTATATGTCAGTAATACTTATTGCGAGTAGACACAACAAGAGCACAGGGGACTCTGCAAAGGTAAGTTCTCCTGTCTAGGTCTTGGATTGTCCAATGGTGACACAGTGTGATGTGACAGCTACTATAAATGTTGGGCATCAGAATGAAAAGAGCTTGCTATTAAGTAGACATAACACCATGTAAGATGCCCACGAACAGCAATTTGGTTAGTATACGTGTAGCATACTGTGGGTGTTGCCGTGTTTCATATCTCCTCATCATGAACACCAAAACAACATTTGCAGACACTTTTAAAATTGATGTCTGATTCCATGTCATCATGATGTTATCCTTTTCCTAACATTATAAACCGACAGTCTGGACAAAGTCCACTAACTACAGTTTTACTCTTCAGCTCTGATTGAATGGAACTGCCATCCTATGCAGCATTGCCTGTCAAATTGAGGGATGGCCTGAAACCTCACTTGGTGATCTGTGACTTTGACAATAACCCAGGGCATTTTGGATATTGCTTTGTCAAGAAGGATAATTCATAACTCTGCCACCAGCATTCCAAATTGACTTTGCCTGAAGAGTTAGAGGCTAATGACGTCATCATACATCATTCTGTGGAGTTTCATTGACAATGAAGTTTGAAGTGGAACTCGAGTGTAGAAGAACCAGATATCATAAGACACATATATTCTCAAAAGTACTTCCAGAAAGAATGGGAAATGTGCAAATTGGAAGGAAGTACACGCAGTTGAGTAAAGTATGGAGTTGAGAATTTCTACAGAGGATAAGATGATACTTAAAAGTAATCCAATCAGACAGATTGATAGATATTTTGACAAATTGGCATATATACTGACTTTTTTCAAAGAAAAATTACATTAACTGATAACTTTTCAACTCATTGAGATATTACATTTAAAAGTTTACATACATTAAGACTACATGAAGTACGTGAAGGGGATTTAGCTATCAGTGCAATAGTAATCAAAGCATTTTAAGGTGTTCAAGAGTCCTAATGACTAATATATAAGGTTGATATCAGGTTGATCTTGGCCTAATTTCAGGGAATACATGACTGGTAACATGCTCTATAGGCTGAAAGGTGTCACTCTCATGTCTTTTTATTATGACATATGCATGACTTTGTTGATGTCATCTGAAGTGGACATGTTGTTGGTATGCACTTGTAATATTAGAATTAGAATTAGTTTATTTTCAACATCCACATCAATCGATATAGCAGGACAACGAAAAGTGAAATGTTACGTGACATGATGTTGAAATGTGCACAGAGTGAAATGAAGTTAGATGAGATGAGATGAGATGATGATCTACTATTATAGGTGACGATAAAATATTCATTAAGCATAAATATATGCAATGGAATAAGAAAATATACAAATAAAATTTAAGAAAAAAAAGTTCCTTATTAAAAAGCAATTAAGTAATGTTATAATTCAAATTAATATTATAATCTTCAAATCAACAAGTGGCATATTAAAATATAAGGAAGATAATATAATATAATAGATAGGCAACAAATACATTTGTGGTTATCCTATGGCAACATTATATAAAGACATACAGAATATTTATTATTTAACATGATCTATGTGATAACTAATTCATTAGCACAATGATTTTGACAAATTGTACTTAAATAAGCTCCTACTTATTTTCCATCATAAGTGAAATGTTTTTACTATCATTATGGCTTGTGAGCTTTGTATTTCATGAATCCATTTTCCCTCAATGTGCATGTTTAGCCGCCAGTTATGCTGTGGAACATTATTTAATGACAAAATAGTTTTACACATTTAAGTGCAACAGTAGGCTTTTAAATTTAATTGATTTAAGGCAATCGTGTAATTTCATGGTTCTCCTGTCTGGACGAAATCAGTTTAATGGGTCTTCTTTTTTATTTTCATGCCAAAATTAATCTGCTTGGACAGCTGCCATATTGTTTGATCTTCTGGGCAATTTGTTGGAATTGGAAACATTAACCTCACAAGGACATGCTCCCAGCTCACATAAACAAGCATTTGCTGAACTACACGTTTACAGGGACAAATGTTGATGAAACGCAAGAAGTATGCATTTCTGAATGTGCTGAAGAATACCGGAATTTCAATAAGTATTTGCATTCCTATCACCTGTTATCCAAATAAATATTTTGGGCAAGAACATAACAAGAAAAGTACCCTTAAAAAAGGGTACTGTATCGATCTAACCATCAACCTGAGGGTGTGTGGCAAGTAATAAAAGATTTTAATATCTTAAAGTAGGCATTTCTATGAAATAATTATCCTTAGAAAAATTCAAACCCCCTCCCCTTGTTTAATGAAAATATTATTAAACCAAGGATGTGTAAAAAAAACTTCTGTGATGAAAAACCATCAGTTTGGATATTAGCATGTTAATTGCTACATGCACAGTGTGCATGTTTTTCCTGTACTATTCAGTGTGTGATTTCAAAAAAAAAAAAAAATCTGCCACTGGTTTGCTGTGGTCACTGGAACTTTGCATCATTTCAGCGTAATGCGCCGAAAGGCTTTTTGCGACGTTAATATTGCAAATAGAGCAAAATGCACAAGTTCATTGAATTCGGAGGGGTTTACTTGATATATCCAGGTTTTTAAATTTTGAAAATCGGGTGTTAATTAAGGTTTTTAGGGCAAGTTTTGTATTGGAAATGATGTACACACTCTTTGATGACGTTTTACACGCTAAAAGTATCGCCAGAATGATTTCCTAACCTTGATGAATCGATTTACTGTTAAGTATACTTACCAATTAGTTTTTTTACAGGTTAAGACATCTATACAAAAAGAATTATTGGCTAGATTACCTTCTTTTTCGACAACTTGTGGCATTTATTATTTTTTTAAAGAAAGATGTTCAGTATTACAATTTGCTTCTAAATAGCCCACACCGGTGCTGAACTCACTCACCCACTCAGTGTTATAATAACAGGCTATCTAGATTTTAATCATTGTGCACATTATTCACCCAATATAGTCTAGCAATTATTATTTTTAATTAAAAGTAATATTGCCTTTGTGCTACGTATAAAACAGAGGTCGATGACATTCTTCAATGCATCTTCATGGGGCTACAATCTCATTTTACCCCCATTTATTTGCTGTCTTTAAAAGACTGTTATTGCTTTAAAGTCACAACTCAGTTTTTTTGGCATCCATTTTCATCACATTTGATGCTTCTTCGAATTATGACTAGTTTTCTCTGGCAACGTCATTCTTTTCTTGGCCTGCAATCCAGTCCCACTATTCCCTTATAATCTAATTTATTTTCTTAGATCACTTGTATCTAGTCTCTAGAATTCTAGTCTCTTTGGATTAAATCACCTCACTTGAAATTCCTCAATTTTTCCTTTTTTCCTTTAGATCTGCCCACAGCCGTGTGATCTCCCATCCATCGGAGGCTTTTAACGTCATTTCAGATTAGCACAAGCTACGTCACTCTATCGAGCTTCACAGGACTTGCTACTCTGCTGCAGATAGAAAGTGGAGTAGGGACTCAACACAGCAAAGGTAACTGCAGAGTATCACAGAATGCTTTACCATAGTTACATTATACCACATCATTCTCTTCATTAAACATGCTGCAAAATGCCATCCGAATAGCAGCAGGTTTTCATAGACTTTTGGGGTCATTTAAAAGAGGAGGAGCAGGTTGCCTACTATGTAGTAGAATAAAGAAAGTACATAAAAGAAGAAAATAATTAATTTTGTGCTCAAACTGAGTGACTTTTTTTAGCCTATCAGACTACCCAAGGAGACACTGGAAAGTAAGATGCTACACCTTTATTGGTATTCTGAATTTTTTTGCCTCCAGAAGGCCCTTTGATGATGTTTCTGCAAATACCTGGACTGGCTTTGCCTTCTGAGATGTATCTTCCCTGTTCTACTTGATATGTACATCAGAATGTACCATTTCAGTGATTATTTTTTAAAATGAACTAACCAGCAGATTTCATTAGAAATTTCTCCAAAACAAATACAGAAATGTCATTTAAATGCTGTCTTTCAAAAGACTTATTTTTCAAAGTCACAATTCAATGTTTCTGGCTTCCATTTTCATCACATTTGATGCTTCTTCCAATTCTCACAACTTTTCTCTGGCAATGACATTCTTTTCTTGGCCTGCGACCCAGCCCCACTGTTCCCATATAATCTAATTCATTTCCTTAGATCACTTGTATCTTGTCTCTTGGCATTCTAGTCTCTTTGGATTAGATCACCTCACTTGAAATTCCTTAATTTTTCCTTTTTTCCTTTAGGTCTGCCCACAGCCGTGTGATCTCCCACCCATCGGAGGCTTTTAACATCATTTCAGATTAGCACAAGCTACGTCACTCTATCTTTGAGGTTCACAGGACTTGCTACTCTGCTATAGATAGAAAGTGGAGTAGGGACTCAATATAGCAAAGGTTAGTGCAGAGTGGCATAAAGTAAGCGTTATCATAGTTACATTAGACTGTATTATTCTCTTCATTAAACATCTTTTTGCATCCATTCAAACAAAATAGTGCCTCTTGAAATTATTAATTCTTTTTACTGGAGGTCTATTTTTATTGTGGGATATAAATAAAACTTAATGGGAGTGTGATTCACAGCAATGAGCCTCACTCATGTCTGGTCTGCTGCAGAATAAACACTCGTCCTTCGGACTCATGTTGTATTCTTACGCGACCTGACATTCATGAGGTTAATTGCTGCGAACCTCACTCCCATTAAGTTTTATTTATATAAAAAACCATATATCTATCTAACCTCACCTTTGAATTTTCTCACAAGTGTATACTTGCATATCAGGACAGGTTTCAGACTGCTTTCAGGCATGATACTTTTTTCCTGGAGATTACTGTGCAGTATTGTTCCTTAAGTCCCAAATGCAATATCCCAAGGAAATTGAAAAAGAGTGAGACACCAAGTGCATGCCTCGCTTATTTGATTTCTTGTTTTAAAAAATTATAGCGTTGACAGAAACTATACAGCAAAACTACCTGTATGAATAAATTACTCATATCTTTACAGTAGAATAGCTGCCCGTCTAGCCAATTTTAAATTACCAACTTTGTTGAAAATAACCTTATTATAGTCCTTTTTAGTGTATGAAACACTGGTATTACAAACATGGTACTATCACATTTTCCTGCATCTTTTCTTTTCTGTCAAGCGGGGATCATAATAAAGACAATTTATTTGAGCCACAATGGCACTTTTACAGTTTTCCAAGAACTATGACACAATAAAACCGGACAAATGAAGTCCTGGTCTGTTTCAAACTTCTCCTGGGGGCTGGTGGAGCACTTATATGGCACCCACACACTACTTGCACTGTCTACTTCAGGAGCAGTGTGTAAAGAGGGCAGTAAATAGAAACTCTCTGGTGCAATGAACTTCAAATGCCTAAAGCATCCTTGAACGTTGAACAAAGAAGACGTCCCTATCGCCAGTGTTACTGAAGAAATGCAAGATAATCACCATAGTATTCTTGTAAGTATTTTTGATATGCCAAGTGTTTTTTGTCACTCAGCTCACATCTGTCTCCTCAGGTTGTCAAGACAGTTGGCAGCAAAAATACCCAGCTCCTTGATTTTTTTACAATTGACACCAAATATAAATAAGTCAAGTAAAATATATTTTGGTGACATCAGAATGTGTCGTACAAGAGAATATTTGTAATTAATATAGGCATAATATCGGGGAACAGAGGTTGCCAAATGCCTTCAAAAACAGTCTACAATATTAGGATATCCATTCGTGTTCATGTACTCCAAGAGTTATTGCCTGAGTGAGCTTTTCCTTGTCTGCCCTAATGAAAATGTCAGTAATAGAATAACAGGAACCAGCTGGGTGTTAGCAATCACAAGACCAGTCTCAGTGTCATGGCCACAACCCTCAGCTGTCATAAACATCATTTGGAGAGACATGTGTCTCAAACCGGGCATCTCTGGGAACCTCAAGCAAAAATTGTATTCTTTTAGACTTTTATCTCTGAATCAATCCAAATTACTTGAGCACTAGAACACTAATGCTGTATTTAAAATGTTGTACCAAGATTACATGGACATCAGGCTGAACCAGCTTGTCACATCTTTGAAGTCAAGACAAAGTTAGGGGGTAACTATTTCATTTCAGGTAGGAAGGGGTTGGAATTTTTCTGAAATGAATAATTTCTTGCTCAGTTTTTGTGAAAGAAAGTTACTTTTTGGAAATCTTGAAAAAAGAATTTGAAAATCTTTTTGAGTACCTACTCCGTATTTTTTAGTTTTGATATCCAGCCAAGTAACAAATAAGCAGGTCAGGTTTTTGGTGAACACATTAAAGTGTCATTTTCCAAATCAGAAGTCTCTTTGGTACCCAAAGCTGCAGCCTGTGGAGTAGGTACGATGGTCTATTTGAAGCAAGATCCCTTGATATATGACCTGCATGCCATATGGGATCCCTTTGTTACATTCAACGTTTAAGAGCATTTCACCCGAGAGGAGACCGTATCCAAACAAGAGTGGGCTAAATGACACCATATTGCTGTGCATAAATTTCTCAAGTTATTTTTTTAATTTTCTGAATCTCCTTGTATTATGTCAACGCGATTATCAGAAGTTTGTGGCAAAAAAACAAAACACATCAACAACCGAGTTTCTATATGCCCTCTTTACACGTAGCTCACCAGACAAATGTAATACAATTAACCGGTTAAAACATATGGGCTTGGAACTGCACTTTGTGAATAACTATCTTTATAGCATTGAAGAACAATTCCTTCAGACCCTTCCAACCATTCTTAATCAACATGGGAATTATAAATAAATGGAATTCTAGACCTCAGTTTGTATTGTTATATCTTGTCCAGGCATACGCGGCATTGCCATATCACACAGATCTGCAGCTCTTTCAACTCAGTTCCAACAATGTCATCTTCTTGGTGTTTAACCAAGCACCCCAGTCCCTAGACTTCAAAATTTAACAGCCCATAACTTTGAAATGCATTTTGCACTTTAAAGTAATTGGTTAAGCTGATTTAACTCATGATGTTCCACTTTGAAGCATGCTCTGGGTTAAAGCTTGAGAATTATGCCACCTTATGCATTAAACTTTTAGAATGGTGGTGATCCATGTTTTCAAGTTGTGAATATTTGTCTTCATAGGAGGCGATCAGGGTTTTGCGTCAAGGTGAGATTAAACAGATCTGATAAGACCAGTCTTAACTAGTGTCTTACTATTAAAACAAAATACACTCTATACAAGTAAGAGTGCATTTTCTGATTTGGCATTACTGCGGAAGTAACAAGCATAGGCTCATGTGTGATGCATGCAACTGAAGGTTGACACTTGCAGTCATGTCTGAGTAGTCTGACTTCGGCTGTAAAGTCATAATCAACTTGAACAGGATTACCTTTCGAGGCTTTCACACACGTTCAATCTCATCAATTTGTGTTTATAAACGAGAGGAAGCTCCCCCAGCTGCCTCATTTTCTTCACCGTGAACCTGTTATGCCAACATAATATGTTAGGCAACTGATTGGGTAGAAAGAACAACAGGTGGATTGTTTTTAATTTAAAGTTCACAAAAAATCAAATTATTGAGGTTTTTGAATTTTAAGCCACTCCTTTCTATCCTTGATTTTGACTTTGTTCTCTGTATCAACGATCCAATCTAGACAAAGTTTGTTCTCACAAGAATACAAACTGCAAGTATTTATCATCTGTATTAAAACATGACACTAATTAGTGAAGTTTAATAACTTGTATATGTGACTTACAACCATGGTGTATTGCGACGAAGCAGTAAAAAACTTGTAATACCCTTGGCATGGCTTTCTATCCTGTCTGAGCTGTGTTCTTGCCTGTGCTATGTTCGAGTTCCTGCTCCTTTTCTATCTACAGGACTGTAGGAAGTCTTGTGGTAGAGTGACGTTATGAAATGATTTTAAATACCTCTGATAGATAGGAGGTCACACAGATGCTGTGGGCAGACCTAAAGTAAAATGAGAAGAAATCTAAGAATATGAACTGAGATGATTTAATCGGAAGAGACTAGATTTCAAAGAGTCTAGAAGGAACTGATCTAAGACAAATGAATTAGATTATATGGGAACAGTGGAGTTGGGTCACAGGCCAAGAATAGAATGACATTATTGGAGAAAAATAGAGTGATTTGAAAGAAGCATTAGATGTAAGTGAAATTGATGCTGCAGACAAAGAATTTTGAAGTAAACAACAAAGAACTTTGAAAGAGACTGAAGAAACTTTGTATGGAAGGAGGGACCTTGTACCAGAAGCATCGTATACGTCTTCCAAGCAAAGGCATCTTAATCAAGACATAATGGATTTCCAACTTTTCTCAGATAGAGCAGCCCAACAATTTTTATGTCTGTGAAAAAAGAAGCTAACCAACAATTTTATTTTATTTTGGCATTATGAAAAATGTTTATTTATATGTTGTTTTTTTTTCATCTACCAACCTTGCAATTATTTGTAATGTCTGACATTGCATGGATTATCAAAAGTGTATAATTGCCACTAATAATATTGTTAATATTAATATAACCTTGGCAGGAAGTTCAAGGAAACCCATGAGAGTTACCAGCAGTAAATCTCCAACCTACATCAATGCAATAATCCTGATACTCAGCCCTTCCTTCTTTACTTGAGCCTCAACTTCTGTCATAAAACGCTTCAGTCTGTCTGGCAACAAAGTATGTCCTGTGAATTGCTTTTCTTATATGGGCAAACATCTTTGTCAAAGTAGCCAATTTCCTTGGGATATTGCTGTCGGGATTTAGGGAACAAAAGGACACATAATCCCCAGGAAGCCAAAAGTATCATGCCTGAAAGTAGTCTGAAGCCTGTTCTGGTATAAGCAAGTACACTTGTGGAAAACTGCGAACATGAGAAGAGCTTGGTATACCATGTTTCATGGCTATGAATATCTCACCCATCATATTCAGTTTAACAACTAGAAGGTGTGGAATGACAAATTCATAGATTAATACATATAATAATTATAGAAATATGTTAAAAGAACAAAATAAGTTCAATTACATCACAAAGAATACATAAATTATCAGAGAATTTTTTTACAGATCAATCCTTTGTCTTCTGTTGTGTTCAAACTACCTTTGTTTTTAAACATGTATCAAATGTATCATAGTATTTCAGATGGGATAATTATGACAGTTCATGGCATATGTACAAAGACACAGTCGAGTGAGCAAAAGTGAAAAGTACATTATTATGTATGCACATAGGCCCTATATTAATTTTGACATTGATAACTCTTCCTGCTCAGTAACAACTTCTTTTACATGATAAACACAGACCCCAGACATCAGAAGTTAATGGGCCACACTTTTGAAATGCAGCTTCCACTCAGGAGCAATTGATTTTAAACAGATTTATTTCATGCTGTTCCACTTTAAAGCATGCACTTAGTTGAAGCTTGAGAATTATGCCAAATTTATGCATAAACTTCAAGAGTGATGGTGACTCATTTTTCATTTTGAAAGTATCTCCTCGATTTAGTTATGGATGGATACATGAGTAAAGGTGTTGTATCAAAGTTGAGAATGATTGTAATGTCGTAATCAATCGAACAGGAGTATACATAGTACGTACTTTGCAGTAGCCCGGCTTCTATTATATTTTTTAATCACATCTCTATCAGTCAGTCAAATCAGCTTCATAAGCTTTACTGCATCGACACAATATCAATATCTATGTCTACCCAGGTAAAGGCCTTGATCATATTGATTCCTATAGAACCTCTGTCTAAATTGCTGTCTGTCTAGTTGTCAAGTCTTCTTGTCATTTCTTTAAATCAAAGCAACAAAACAAACTTTCTAGACACCATGACACCAGGTTTTTTTATCAACTGCTCAACTCAATAATTTTGGCCCCTCGAGATGTCAAAAAAAGAAGTCTGCAAATTTAAAAGAAGGTACAATTTTCAGAAATTGTTAAGCCCATTTTATTCTTGGATTACCTCCAAGCAAACTTCCTCCCCCCTTTCCTGCACCTCCAGGGGGAGGATTTGTTTAGTGGTAGCATGTTAGGCTGCTAATCGCTTGGTCTGGGGTTTCGAATTCAGCTCTTGCATATCAACCAGGCCATTCATTGGACGGCTGTTTCAATCTTCCTTTGCCTCATTGCTGTGTCCTCCTCCTGTCCCAAGTAGCCTTCCAAATGCATAAATACAGGATGCAAGGCCCAATCATCCATCCTCGCCCTCATCCAAAATTTCTCATAAAACTTCCACTGCCATCACTATGGCTGCCATTTTGAGTAAGATGATAAAGGCACTTATCTAATTTAGAGAATACGTACATCTAATCATGAAAGGTAAAATCTGTCAAGCACTTGAATTACAAAAATAAAAATATTTTTTTGTGAAATATGGTGCAATTTACTGTCTACAGCATGATGGCATGGCTTTTTATGCTGCCCACACTTTATTTGGGTCACTACTACATTTTCCCTTCACTGCATTATAGTAAGTCTTGGGAAACTCACAGATTAAGTGATGTAGTGTGAGTTTATCTGACTAGTCGTGAAAAACTTTCAATAGATGTAGGAGATCACAAGGCTGTGGGGGGGACCTAAAGGAAAAGAAGAAGTAATTAAGGAATTTAAGCCAAGATGATTTGATTCTAAGGGACCAGAATTGTAAGAGGGCCAGAAGCAACTATCCAAGAAGGAATGAGATTAAATATGAAACAGTGCGACTGGGTCACTGGTCAAGAATGACATTACTTTAGATGTATTTTATTCTTCTACAAAAGTTTACACAATGTGCAAAATTTGCAGCTAATGAAAAATCAATCACTGTAATTCAGAGTTTTAATAAAGTGAAATTTCGAACAAGCATTAAATGTCATGAAAATGGATGCTTGAAAAAATACAATTTTGAACAAAGACATTTCAAAAATAAATTTAGTTCGAGCCATGACTTCTGAATTTTGTCATTTATACGATGACATCACACAGAGGTGATTTTGCTTTTATATAAAAAAAAAATCATGGATTAGAAAGTCCAATTGCACTTTTGATGCATGCAGTTTTGTGTATCAAATACAGCTAAATGTTGTTAGACATGCAAGATTATGAAATGTACACATGAACATGGACAATTGCACATCCATGAAAGAGTAAATTTCCATGTTCTTACCATTTTGCCTTTAATTACTATCTGTATACTTGCCAGATTTTCTGGAGGATCTGAAAGGAATATATGAGTCTTTTAGCCTTCTGGCTCTTATACAACCAAGTTCCACTTACAATTTTTTTTCATTGTCAATGGAATGCCCCAGAATGATACATGATCACATCATTAGCCTCTAACGATATAGGCAAAGCCAATTTGGAATGGTGGTGGCAGAGTTATATGAATTATCCTCGGTGACAAAGCAATATCGAAAATGCCCTTGGTCATTTTCAAAGTCACAAATCACCAAGTGAGGTTACAGGCCATCCCTCAATTTGGCAGGAGCTGCTGCATGAGATAAGGGTTCATTTCAACAAGGACTGAATAGTTAAACCATGGCAAGTCCAGACTGTTGGTTAATTATATTGTAAATATTATGTCACATAGGCGCAGGGATAATGAGGGTTCAGATCTGCATTTTTAGAAAATATTGACATACAGTACATATTTCTAAATGTGGCTCAACTTAGCTGTCTATAGCTATTCATTACTAGTCTTATCCATATCTATCCATAGCTATCCATTTCTATTCTTTTGTATACACTGGAATCTCTTTACCCCTTGTTTAAACAATAGTAATTTTGGATAGCTATGGCTAGCTATGGATAAGTGTAGCTTAGTTTAGCTTGGAATGGCTATGGATAGATAGCTAAGGCTAGATTTTAAATGACGAACCACTTTTAGAAATGTGTACTGTAGATTGCTTTTGATGTCTGTTCTTGGAAAATGATGAGATAGGTCAGAAGACCACAGCATGTAACAGGACTGAATACACACATTTACCTGAGGCCCAGACAAGATGATATCTAGTTGCCAATATGCTAAAAAAAGACATTTTGGCAAGGAAAATATTACTCACATGCAATGCCATTGTCCTGTTTGGTGCAGTTATGGAAAAAACAACTTCCCCCTTGCCAATAGCGATGGAACAAGAAATCTGAGAAGTCCGCACTTTTTTTGGAAATTGCTTGATATTTAAATACAGTAACCAACCAGTATCTATCTTGTTTCGAAATGGTATCTGTACTTAATCATGTATACCGTAAAGAGGCTTAGAAGTCATATTCGACACTTTAAAAGTACAATCTATGTTTTGAAGATCTCTATGCACACGTTGTGTCTACCAGCCAAAAATGAGAATAACACATCCTTATATTTCATTTATGGTGTTTTAGCCATTTGGTTCTGCCAAGACAAGTACAAAGTTATAAGACATCCTTTGCAAACATTCTTCAAATAAATGATACCTTGTCTCTCAAAAGGTCTCAGCCTGTTCCTATGGAAGCAAGGTTAGCCAATAGCCATATATTCAGTTAGTATCTCATCTCAATGGTTTTCTTATATATAATGAGGGACCTTTATTTCTAAAAAAGGCGATTAACCTTGACCCTTGCCAGTACAAAGAAATGGTCGATATATCGTTCATGCCTCTTTCGCCTTTGATAGTTGGTTAAAAGTTTTTTTAAAAAGGCTAATTGAGAAAATGAATGTCATCGAGTAAATATACCATCTAGGATATTACGGACAATTGGACAGAAAGATAAAGCAATTGGAAGAGAAGAGGTACACATCGAACCAAGTGAAACAACAATTGTAGAACAAGCCCAAAAGCAGATGCCAATCATGCCTGTGGTCAGTGTAAAAGATCTATTTGAACAAAGGGGTCGATATCGAATAAAACTAAAAGTGGCATGAGAAGAGAAATATTTTCACCATAATATCTACGGTTAACTGGAAGGACTGCTAAATACAGATAATATAAAAACACTCTCCAGCCAGCCCTAAGTTAGCCTCTGGTGGAGGCAAAGTGCAGTGGAGTATAAATGGCTACCATAAAAATGTCACTGTCACTTCTATTGATGCCCAAGAAGGGCTACAGATCTTACAGAAAAGGGAGCATCAAATTGGCTGTGCCTACATTCGGGTTCTCCTGGTTTCGAGCAACACAAAAAGTGTGATTACTTTTCTTAATAACATAAATCTTGCAAATGTCTCCAAATATGACACATCTGGCTTGCTCTTTTTTGGTCAGACCAGAATGTCACATAGCTGGCCAGATAGTACCAAGTTCACCCTGCACTGTGTGGTGTTCTTGCTACTCAGGATTATATAATGATTCAGATCAGTACAAAAGATAAACATAGTGTTAGCCAGGAGCTGTATGATTAGAAGCATGGTTGTACTTGACTGACCTCAATTTTTTAAGTGAATTTTACCAACCATTGGAAGATGTCAAGATACAATCTGATCATCACAACAGGGAGAGACACTCACTTACATATGTTATTTGACTTCGGCCTTAAAATCAAGGACGTCACCTTGATGGAAAATAGAACTCACCCTGTCTGACTGCTTTATTCATCAGTAGGTAAATCAACATTTCAAAAAATTATAGTTGTCGGAACACAACCAAGCAACTGCAAGTAAGCTACACTTTATATTACAAATTGCCATATTGGATTCTCACAAATGCAAGCATTTTGAAAGAGCATAATATCAATCTTCTTGCATTTTTTTCATACAATTATTGTATAAAACATAAATCCGGCCTCATGTCACAGTAATGCCTAAATAAATGACACAATTATCTAAAAATTGGAGAGATGACCTTTTAGACATATACCCCGCCTGCATATGATATATACTGAAGATTGAAACAAGGAGAAATGTATCTCTAGCACTAAGGCAATCTAGCCATCCTCATGAATCAACCATAAGTAGGTACTAAGTATGCGGTGCTGTTTACACAGGTCTGTCCATGGAACCGACTGCCCATACAGTTTGACCTCTTCTTGTAACGCAAGATGATGCCAACTTCTATCATAGCCTGTGAATTGCTATTTAGACCACCAGCACAGATCTGGTTATTTCCTGAAGAATACACATGTGTCCTCACCAGTAGAACAACTAGCATATATCATCCATTGTTGAGTGCAATTGCAGACTGGGCAATCATGTCTGCACATATCAGAGGACACTTTGGGTAAACAAATCATTATGGGTCAGATGTATATCAATTCCATCATCAAATACGAATATTTTACATAAATAGGATACTGATACACTCTTTATGATATCACTGTGTGTGATGTTGCTGTCTTTCGCACAACATCTATTTCAGAAGTTTACATCCTGACACAGACTATGACAATCCTCCTTGAAGGACTGCTTCATGATCACAGGAGGGGCCTTTTTATGATACATGTACCATTGCATGCCATTGGCACTATGTAAAACAATAAATCATGTGCATTATTAACACAAGTTAATTTTGTAATTCAAAGCCTTTGGCTTTGAACAAGGCTATAGAAGCAACGGTCCAACATTGGTGACTTAAGTACAGAGCCAACCTCCCAGGAGAAGCTTGACAGAGACCAGGACTCCCTTGGTCAACTTTTATTGTGTAATAATTTGCAGACAGCTGTAAAAGAGTCATCGCAGTCGGCATACATCGCATCTGATATCATCCTTGGGAGATAATACAATAAGGCTCCAGCTGCTTGAAAGAGAAATTTTACAGTTGTACAATTCTCGTTGCACAGGGGCAGCCAATGAAATGTTTTCAAGTTGTTTGTATTTACAAGCTTGCACTCACAAAGACCTCTGGAAGAAGTTGTATCCATCAGCAAAATTAAGGCAGAGGAGGTTTCAGTTAGCTAATCCAACATTAGTGCATCCTCTTTTTCAATAGAAGTAGCAGTTTTTTGTTTTTTTTCAGATTTTCAAACAAATGCAGAAGGATGAATGGATGGGTGATTGGGGCTTCATTTCCTGTATTTATGCACTGAGAAGACTAATTAAGACAGGAGGGGGACAGGCAAAGAGGCAAAGGATGGTTGAAGCAGCCATCCAACATTGTCCCATTTGACCCGGAAAGAGCTGGATTCAAACCCTGGACTCAGCAATTTACAGCCCGTATTGCTACCACTAGACCAACCCTCCCTCTAAGACGCAGAAGAACGAACAACAGAACTGCTTTGTTTGACTTATTGTGAGTCTTAAGTGTCAAACAACACTGAATGTGTAATCACTGAGTTTAAGTTACTGCGAAACAACCACAGGAAAAATTAGAGGGAAAAGAAAAACTAAAACTAATGACGCACTGGTGTCTGCCACATGCTCTATAATCAACAGAGTTTGATAATATAGAACCATTCCTTGTGAAATCACAGATAGCTGTCATCATAATTTCAAAGACACTGTTCTTAGAAGTTTTGTCAATCATAGTATGCCACACTCTTATTCTTATGAAAGTAACATCAGATTCCCTTAAGGTCACTTTCACATATCTGTCTATTAATGGTCCAGGCCAGAACTTTGAAATGTCACCTAAATAAAAAGGAAACTATCAAAAAAAATTTTTTTTAAGTTTTAGTGGACCTTGTTATTTTCTCAACCATGAAGTGTACAATGGTCAATATTGTGCATTTGCATGGTAGGTATAGAAAATGTCAGTTTCATCAAAGGACAATCTTGGTGTATACCAAAGTACATTAAACATTGAACAATACAAGAATTAGTAGTTACTTGTCCTAAGCTTTGATCTGAAGACATGTGAGAAATGAACTGATCACGTTTCCTTGGTAAGCACATTAACCTGTAATGTTACATTAATTCAATGTTACACTTCTGAATCAGATGTCTCTTTGTATTCTAAGATCTGAAGTGTGTGGAATTTATGTGCTTTGATATATTTTTGCCTAGTTTTATTTTTAGATTTATTCATTTTTATTTACAGTTTCTATACATCTTTGAGTGTATTGAGATGCTGCATTAACTTCACAAGTTTTACAGCTGGTCCTTTTGTTTCGAAGGACCATTTCACTGTGAAACATTCACTTTGTGACTCATGATAGCCAATGATGCGTTATCATCATGCTTTTGAAATGGAAACCAAGAAGTCGTTTAATTTGTCGTGATCTAGGAGAAGGCCATATGATTTTTTTCGCTAGTAACATCAAAGAAAAAAGAACCGCACTAAGGAAGGTAAAGCATTACAGAAGAAGAAGTAATGTTTTATAGGATCCAAAATATTTGTTATTTTGATTTTGGCACCTTAGTAATTTGCCTGTGTGTCATCAACCAACACATCTACAAACCCAAGTGATATGGTGAAAAGAAGTCAATGATACTCGCCACCTCAAAATATTGATGCTTTACAGACACATTTAAGAGATTTGTGACCTTGTGTTGATCGCAAAGATCATCTAAAGCTAAAGAGTTACAGATCTGGCTTTGGTACTTTTCACATATAGATTGAGTGAATTCCTTTTGTCTCCTGTTGGTGTAGGTTGTCTGCTGAAAGGGACTGCATCCATGATTCCACGTCTAAAATAGCATCAGCATGATCCGAATAGAACTTCTTTAGCGGAGCTCGAGTGTCAGTTGTAAGAAACTCCACCCTGACAATAAACAGAAAATACCTCTCTTACAGTGCTCAATCTCTTATTCCAGTCTATTTGCCCACAAACAGTCTGGAGAGTGACAGATGAAAAATAAAATAGAAAAAACGAAAAGACAAATTTAACAATGATCCAAGTTTTTTTGTTTGATACTGTTTTTTAAATATTTTGTCAGGTCTATATATTTGTGGCAGAATACCTTATTTGCAGACAGGATGACTGTCCTCTAAATGGTATAAGTTTCAGAAAACAGCTTCAGGACCATTCCATCTTATTAGCCTTGATATAAAATATAAGCCAACTAAGACAACCATAATATCATTGGATCTGCTGCCCTGAGGAAAGGTGTACTTGCAGACAGTTATAGTACCTGCCTGGGGGTGCTCTATTGTTTGTGAAACTTGCATGACAGTGTGAGTTAGCACTCAAGGGAGTCTGTCTGCTCATAACAAAATATATCTTCTAGTTGTCAGAATAATAATCCAAGAAGAAAGCATTTGTCATATTACACAGAATGACACTCACTGACCCCTGGTTAGTCATGCAATGATTGGAAGTGACACTGGCTCATTATGCGCTGGTCTTGTGTAGTTATTCAATAACTGACAAAAGAGGGATCAGCCTCCAGATTAAAGCCAAATTTGCTGCCAAAATGTCTGCTGCATATTCATACAGCGGTGCCCAAATTATTCAACCACTGCTTCAAAAGATGCCACTACAATAAGCAAATCATCGAAGGAAATGAATCTGCATTTGTGTTAAAATTTTTATAGAAATTGTATGTTGCTGCAGGTCCAAAGATACGGCTATGACAAAATAGGAACAGAACAGGTAATTATTTAGTAGCACAGGGCAAAAAGTGTCAAAATACAATGTAAAAAATTCATGAGTCATAAAAACTAAAGTAATTCAAAATACTGGCACTTAGAATGTTAATTTTCAGTACAGACTGATATTCTGTTATCTGTGATTCTTTTAGGACTTGCTTTCTTTCACAAATCACAAGAAAAATATTATACAGGTATTTCCATCACATGGCATCACAATCAGTTCAAGTCGCACATTAAGCTACTCATTTTAAAATGTACACTGTATTCTTGCTTCTTTTGAGAAAATTCTTTTTTTGCATGTTTATGATGGAAGATGATATGACAAACAAATGTAGAAAACATAAACTTTGAGAAAACTATACTATAATCACTTTCATTATTTCCATTCTTCAGAAACTGACTTGATGCTGATTTAATTTTGGCCACTTTTCATTGATGGTGATTTTGGTTTTTGAACATATTGATTCAAATTGGCTTAATTAAGCCATTTCAAATTTGTTCCTTTTGAAACTTTCTGAACTCTAAAAATGGATGTCAGCTGACGACCCTGTACAGCAATCTGTACTGCCCTGTGATTTCAAAACACAGTAACTGCCATTTCAGTGATTTTGAGAAAAACGCATTTCTTTGTTTTTAACTTTGTGACCTCTATATCTTAATCTCCAGATGAAGCACCCTCAAGTCAATGCTTCAAATATGAAGAAATATAATCAAAGTGTATGTGTGTATATCATTTGTCACCCAAAACGACTTCTTACAGATATATTAGACAACATTGTGCTTTTTAATGACTTACTGTGTTTTGAATGAGAAACCTTTGATTTTCTATTTATGTCATTGCTGAAGACATCTACTCAGTTGATGTGAAAAAACAGTATCTCCCTGTTTGTGTCATGTCAAAACACAGTAACTCAATAATAAGCCAAAGAGATACTGTGTTTCAAAACAAAATGAGTAAATTACTGTGTTTTGGCCTGACATGACATGTCCATTTTGATGTGAGCAGTTGATACTGTGTTTGTTTATCATGGATTTGTGGGGTAACTAGAGGTGATATAGGTATGAAATTTGGCATGGAGGTATATATTATTAGTAGAATTCAGAAGTTATACTCAACTCAGTTACTGTTTTTTGGTCATTTACTGTGTTTCAATTTCACAGGGCAGTGTACTTGCCTATACCGGTGTTATTTTTGAGCTATTGCTTCGCTTTCTATCTATGGCAATGTAGCAGGTCTTGTGACAGAGCGGTGTTGCTTGTGTTTAAATCTGAAATGACGTTAAATACCTTTGATGAATTGGAGATCACACAGTTGTGGGCGGACCTAAAGAGAAACAAGAAGAAACTCAGGCATTTCAACTGAGATGATTTAATCCAAAGAGACCAGAATTCCAAGAGGCTAGAAGAAACTGATCTGGGAAAATGAATTAGATTATATGGGAACAGTGAAGTTGGGTCACAGGCCAAGAATAGAATGACATTATTGGAGAAAAATAAACTGACTTGAAAGAAGCATTAGATGTAAGTGAAATTGACCCTGCAGACAAAGAATTTTGAAGTAAACAACAAAGAACTTTGAAAGAGATTGAAGAAACTTCATATGGAAGGAGGGTCCCAGTACCAAAATTATTGTACACATCTTCAAAGTAAAGGCACATTATTCAAGTCATAATGGATTTCCAGCTTTTCAGATAGAGCAGCCCAACAATTTTTATGTCTTTTAAAAAGAAGCTAACCAACAATTTTGTCATTATAAAAAAAGTTTATTAACGCTTTTTTTCTTCAATCTATGGAATTTACAATTATTTATAATGTCTGACATTGCATGGATTATCAAAAGTGAATAATTGCCACTAATAATATCGTTAATATTTATATAACCTTGGCAGGAAGTTCAAGGAAACCAATGAGAGTTACCCGCAGTAAATCTCCAACCTACATCAATGCAATAATCCTGATACTCAGCCCTTCCTTCTTTACTTGAGCCTCAACTTCTGTCATAAAACGCTTCAGTCTGTCTGGCAACAAAGTATGTCCTGTGAATTGCTTTTCTTATATGGGCAAACATCTTTGTCAAAGTAGCCAATTTCCTTGGGATATTGCTGTCGGGATTTAGGGAACAAAAGGACACATAATCCCCAGGAAGCCAAAAGTATCATGCCTGAAAGAAGTCTGAAGCCTGTTCTGGTATAAGCAAGTACACTTGTGAAAAACTGTGAACATGAGAAGAGCTTGGTATACCATGTTTCATGGCTATGAATATCTCACCCATCATATTCAGTTTAACAACTAGAAGGTGTGGAATGACAAATTCATAGATTAATACATATAATAATTATAGAAATATGTTAAAAGAACAAAATAAGTTCAATTACATCACAAAGAATACATAAATTATCAGAGAATTTTTTTACAGATCAATCCTTTGTCTTCTGTTGTGTTCAAACTACCTTTGTTTTAAAACATGTATCGAATTTATCATAGTATTTCAGATGGGATAATTATGACAGTTCATGGCATATGTATACAGAAACAGTTGAGTAAACAAAATTGAAAAGTACATTATTATGCATGCAGCATGCATATAAATTCATTTTGATCTTCCAGCAAAGTAACAAATTCTTTTACATGCTAAACACAGACCCCAGACATCAGAAGTTAATGGGCCACACCTTTGAAATGCAGCTGCCACTCTGGAGCGATTGATTTTAAACAGATTCAGTTCTGGAAGTTCTGGATCTTCCACTTTAAAACATGCACTTGGTTGTAGCTTGAGAATTATGTCAAATTAATGCATAAATTTCAAGAGCGATGGACTGATGGTGAGGCATTTTTCATTTTGTAAATATCTCCTCACTTTAGTTATGGACAGATAAAGTTGTTGCATGAAAGTTGAGAATGATTGTAATATCATAATCAATCAAATAGGGGTGTACGTAGTACGTACTTTGCAGTAGCCGGGCTTCCATTATATTTTTTAAACACATTTCTATCAGTCAGTCATATCCGCTAAATAAGCTTTAGAGCATAGACATAATACCAATATCTATTTCATTATAATGTTGTCTACCCTGGTAAAGGCCTTAATCATATTTATTCCTATGGACCTGTCTCATTTGCTGTCTGTCTAGTTGTCAAGTCTTGTCATTCTGTCTTTAAAATCAAAGTAACAAAACAAACTTTCTAGACACCGTGACACCAGGTTTTTTTTATCAACTGCTCAACTCAATAAAGTTGGCCCCTTGAGATGTTAGTCAAAGGAAGTCTGCAAATTTAAAAATCCTTCTTTACAGAAATTGTTCAGCACATCTTATTCATGGATTATCTTCAAGCAACCCCCCCCCCCTGCACTTCCAGGGGAGGGGGGGAGGATTTGTATAGTGGTAGCATGTTAGGCTGCCAATCGCTTGGTCTGGGGTTTCAAATTCAGCTCTTGCGGGTCAACCAGGCCTTTTATTAGACGGCTGCTTCAATCTTCCTTTGCCTCATGGCTGTGTCCTCCTCCTGTCCTTAGTAGCCTACCAAATGCATCAATACAGGATGCAAAGCCCAATCATCCATCCATCCCCCTCACATAAACCTGCTCAATGAAACTGTCATCACCTTAGTTGTCATTTTAAAGCAGATGATAAAGGGGCTTATCTAATTTAGAGAATACGTACATCTAATCATGAAAGGTAAAATCTGTCTAGTACATTTGTACTTGAAGTACAAAAGTAAAATATCTATTTTTGTGAAATGTGGTGTAATTTATTGTCTACAGCATTGATGGCATGGCTTTCTCTTCACTGCATTATGGCAAGTCTTGTGAAACTCACATATTAAGTGATGTAGTGTGAGTTGATCTGAAATGACGTGAAAAACTTGTGATAAATAGGAGATCATAAGGAAAAGAAAAAGAAATTAAGGAATTTAAGGCGAGATGACCTGATTCTAAAGGACTAGAATTGTATGGGGGGCCAGAAACAACTATCTAAGAAGGAATTAGATTATATATGAAACAGTGCGTCTGGGTCACTGGCCAAGAATTATGTACATTGCTTTAGATGTCTTTTATTCTTCCACACAAGTTGACACAACATACAAAATTTTACAACTAATGACAAACTTCAAAAATCAAAATCATCACTATAATCAAGGGTAAAAAAAGCGTAATTGTAACACCCAGTTGGTCCTCTGGTCAATTGGATCAGAGAAAACCCAAATGTTCCTTATGATTGTGGGTTCACTCAGCCATGAGGATTATTACTAACAGTTTAACTTTGTTTTCTATACTAATCTCTGGGAAGTTTTCATTCCACTGCAAGAGTTCAGAGAGAACACACACTGTTATATGCTTGCTATTTGTGACCAAATTAGCCCAATCAGGGTAAGTTGTAAACTTCATGTATATTCTTTATAAACTTACTATTAATTCATTGTGAATTTATTGTATGTTACATTAGAAGTAATACTATGTACATACTCATATCATTCATTTGTACATATAACCATGTTTCATGTATGTCATATTCTTACAAGTATTGTTTTATTTTATTGTAGGCTAAATGGTTTAAATCATCTAAATGGTTTGAATGGTCGAAATGGTTGGTTTGAATAGTTACGTTGAATAAAGCCATTTTAACATCACTGAAGTCTTTGTCCATGTATACACAGTTACATAATATCGAACAAGCATTGTACGTCATGAAAAGGGATGCTACAAAAATTATATAGGAACTTTTGAATAAAATGGAATTTGATAGGCATTCAAAAATAAATTAGTTCAAGCAATGGATTTCTGAATTTTTTCATTTATATTATGACACCAAACAAAGGAGATTTTTGCTTTGATATGAATGCGCTTTTCATGCATGCGGTTATCAGTACCAAATACAGCTAAATGTTGTTAGGCACATAAGATTGAGAAATGTACACATACATGAACATGGACAATTACACATCCATGAAAGAGTAAATAATTCCCATGTTCTTACCATTTTGCTTTTAATTTCTTTTTATATCATATACTTGCCAGAGATTCTGGAGGAATTGAGAAGAATATGAGTCTTTCAGCCTCCTGGCTCTTCTGAAAACAAGTTCCATTTACAACTTTTTTCCTTGTCAGCTGAACACCATAGAATGATGTATGGTGACGTCATTAGCCTCTAACTCTATAGGCAAAGTCAATTGGAATGGTGGTGGCAGAGTTATGAATGATCCTCCGCAACAAAGCAATATCCAAAATGCCCTGGGTTATTTTAAAAGTCACAGATCACCAAGTAAGGTTACAGGCCATCCCTAAATTTGATAGGTGCTGTTGCATGAGATGAGGGTTCATTTCAATCAGGACTGAATAGCAAAACCATGGCAAGTCCAGACTGTTGGTTTATTATGTTGTGAATACGATGCTAGATAGGCACAGTGACAATGAGGATTCAGGTCTGCTTTTAAAAAAAAAATAGGCATAGGTTGTTTTTGATGTTTATTATTGAAAAATGGTGAGATATAACAGAAGACCAAAGCATGTATCAGGACAGAAGACCCCAAATTTACCCAATTGCTGTCAGGCTTGGGGTCAAGTGCAATCAATACTACTTGAGTCCATGGACAAGTACAAGTACAAGTCCAAGTACAGCTTTTTAATACTATAGTGTTACTGAGTCCACGTACAAGTACTTTAGCTCAAGTACAAGTACAAGTACAAGTAAATTCTTGATTATGAAGAAGTTAAATTAATTCAAAGTACCGAAAATTTTATAAAATTAATACTGTTATTGAAAATGGAGTTGAATTATATTGATATACACTCGCGCTTCATTCAGAGTACTTTGAGTAGGCCTAACTGTTAAATAACAGTGTTGATGGATACAGAAAGATATTCTTTACATAGTTATATACTATTATTTAGCAGTAATTCTACTCAGTCCTTTTAAAATAGACATGCAGCTGTTTCTTGAAACCTATATTGCACATCCATGCATCTCAGAGATGTATTCATTGTACCGGTGTCACGAATAAGGAATTCCACAGTTGTCATTGAAAGATATCATCATTGTGAGTGAATGCAAGAGGGAGAATCCAGAAACACAGTTGAGACATTTGACAAGGACAATATAAATCATTAATCACGGTCGAAATAGACGGAACAAGAAATCTGAGAAGACAAGACTTCTTGAAATTACATAATATTTACCTACGAAGCCAACCCATATCTGTCTTGTTTCAAAAGTGTATCAGTATTAATCATTTATACCATTGACAGGTTAAGAAGTCATATTCAACACTTTTGAAGCTCAGTCTTTGTTTTGGGATGTCTTTTCACAGTCATGTTGTGTCTTCCAGCGAAAAAAAAAAAAAAAACATATCACATCATTATATTTCATCTATGGTATGTTTTAGCTTAAGAAATTTTATTCAACCAAAGCGAGTACAAAGTTATAATAAATCCTTTGCAGACATTCTTCAAACTAGACATGTCATAATCGCATAGCGATGAATGATGCACTGCGCTATACTGAGTTTGCAACATGACGCATCCCTTCGTATATCAGAATGATATTCACTAATAAATGTTTATATAAGCTTCTACATATCTGTAAGACATATTCTATCAAAATATGCCTAGGATACTAAATATTAAACTTTATATATTTTTTACAGGATGCAATAGTCTTGAGACAAAATTGGGCTTTCAGGCACCAGATCTCCTAAAAAGCACTCCCGCAGTTGCCCAAAGGCACACTTTAACATGGAAGACTTAGACTTGGGTGTGCCATTTAGGTTACAGTGTATCTTTCCTGGTTTTTGTTGTGCAAAACCATAGGGCATTTTGGATTTTTTTCTTAAATTTGCTAGAAAATAAAACGGAAAAAGACATGTTGTAGTCTCTACATGATCTCCACTACCATTATTGCCAGTACACTAGCTTAAATGCATGGAAATCTCATAAGAAATGGAGCCATTTTCACCGGTCCTTGTTTTTGGGTAACCATGCTGAGCAGTATTACAAAATGTGATGAGATAATTCTATAATCAAAGTATTCCCTTCCTTCATTTCTATGTTAGCCATGCACCTTTTTTAAAGTACCCATTTTTGTCTGACCAGTGCATTTTATTTAACCGAAGAACCTGGTTGACCTGGTGCATTCACTGTACCCCATGCAACCGATTAACCAGGTGCATTGTGCAGAAGACTGCAGGCCTAGCATATATAGAAGCATGCTCAATGTGCTGAGTAGTGAACAGTTGTGAAATATCGGAGGCACAACAGTTGGAATATGACACAATTAAACCCCTAACACAAGTCTAAACATGTGGGGGAAAAACTTCATGATAGATACAGAACATACATGTGAAGGAGAACGTTCAAGTTATGTCAAAGAACCAGGAGCTGACACATAAAATTTGCAGCAAATGTTAGTTGACGAATCTGGAAGGCTATGAAAACAAGGGCACTGCTATAGCCACCTTATGGTGGGCTAGCGCAGTGCAATAAATGAGACCTTGTCTCTCAAAAAGTCTCAGTTTGTACTCATGGAAGCATGCAAGGTTAGCCACATATTTGGTTAGTCTCTCAGATCAATGGTTTTCTATAGTATATTTAAAGGCCTTCATTTCACATAAACAGGTGATTAACCTTGACTTTTTCGAGCACAAGGAAGTAATCGATACTTTTGCCTTGTCTTTTATGCTTTTGATGAATGGTTAAAAAAATCACTCAAAAGCTAAAAAAGAAAAAAAGGCAGAATGATGGATGTAATAGAGTAAGTAAAGACCGATTAGGGGAAGGGAAGAAAATAGCACTGAACCAAGTGAAATTAACACAATCATCAAATAATAACCAATGATGCAGACACTGATCCATGTCTGTGGTTAGTCACTGTATCAAAGCTCTATTTGAACAAAAAGAGTCAATAAAATAAAATGAAAGAGGCAAGAGACTAGTCGATTATGCCAAATATTATATACAGTCAAGAGGCAGACCTGCAAAATACAGTTAATATAAAACACTCTCCAGTCAGCCCTAAGTTAGCCTCTGGTAGAGCCAAGTGCAGTGAGGTATAAATGGCCCCCATAAAAAATGTCACTGTCACTTCTATGGATGAGCAAGAAGGGCTACAGATCTTACAGAAAAAGGAGCATCAAATTGGCTGTGCCTTAGTTGGGGTTTTCCTGCTTTTAGCCAGACAAAAAGGGTGATTTCTTTTCTTGGCGACATAAATCTTGCAAATATCTGTAAATATGGCACATCTGTCGTGCTCTCTTTTGGTCAGACCGGATGTCACAGAACTTGCAAAATATTGTTTAGTTCACCCCTGTGCTGTAAAGTGTTCTTTAATTTCTGGGTATTAGTTTTATGAATCTGATTGGTACATTTATATATGGGGGAAAAATTATACTGGAGCTCAAATTTCAGTCATGGTCACACACACAAGGTTGTGCTTGACTGATCTGCGACATTCGCACAAGCACTTTATAATTATTACAAAGGACAATACTGGTTCATCAAAAAAGCAAGCCATATTAAAATAGCTTGGTATTCATCTTCTTGCGTTTTCTTCATATCTGATATATAAAATATATCAATCCTGGTCATACGTCACAATAATGCCTCAATAGATGATACAATTATCTAAATATTGGATAGATGACCTTTCAGACATACACTCGTCCTCCAGATGATATATACTGAAGATTGCAACAAGGAGAAATGTATATCTAGCACCAAGGCAATCTAGCCACCCTCATGAATCAACCATAAGTAGGCTCAAAGTATGCTCTGCTGTTTACACAGGTCTGTCCATGGAACGAAATGCCCATGCAGTTTGACCTATTCTTATAACGCAAGATGATACCAAATTCTATCATAGTCAGTAAATCATAATGCAGACCGCCAGTGCAGATCTGGCGATGACATGAAATATGTCGAAGGTGACTTTTTTTAGTATTAGAATTTTCTTAATTTAGATGTGTCAAGAAAAATTAACATGAAGTTGTATATCTTAGTTATTTCTGTAAAGGGTAACCATGAGATTGCATGAGCGGGAGCATCAGGAGGGGGGGAGGGTTATGGAGTTTTTCCAAAATAAACAAAGCTTGCCTAGTTTTATTTCGGTGAAAGACACTGTTTCCAGCAATTTCCTTTGGTAGATTTGACAATAATGTATCATGAAATGCAATGAAAATTGGTTGTTGATTTCCTAAATAGTGCGTGTCCTCAATAGCAGATAGACTTGTCACTGCCATCTATATATTGAGCATAATTGCAGGCTGGGCTATCATGTCTGCACATATCAGAGGACACCCTTGGCAAATGAATCATTATGGGTCAGATGCATATTACTTCCATCATCAAACTAGATAAGAATATTTAGATGCATTGACGTACTGATGCATTGTTGATGACATCACTGTGTATGATGTTGCTGCCCTCCGCACAACAAGTATTTCAGAAGTTTTCATCCTGACACAGACTATGACAATCCATGTGATTCTTTTCTTGTCTCTTAAGTAGCATTTTTATTTCACAATGATCTATGTGCATACACAGTTTTCAATGATATCCTGCAATGCTACACAATGAGTAGTACACATTTGTTTTTGACAGCTAATGTAATGATAATAAAACATTGCCACTGTAGAAAACTGTTGTTTTTATTGCAGGTACCATTGTTTTAATGGTTACTGTCATAAAAGTAACAGGGCTGGTTTTAACGTGTATGATAGGAGGCTATAGAAAAATCTTCTTCCATAAGAATAATAATCAAGAAGAAAGTATTCATCATATCAAACAAAATGACACTCAAGCACTGACCCCTAGTTAGTCACGCAATTGATTGAAAGTGACACTGGCTCGTTGAGCACTGGTCTTGTGTTGCTATTCAATAACTGGCAAAGTCCAACATCTAACTCCATGCAGAAAAAAACAGTGATTGCAGACAAAGTGTCTGCTGGAGATTCAGATACCAGGGTACAAATTATGACCTTTGATTAAAAAACCATGTAATCAACCAATGCCTCGAAAGTCTATATAATAAAGAACAAAAGAAATTGAATATTGCGGGGATTTCAATGACTGAACTGCGGTGATAAAAAATGGGAATTTAGTACTAAGCAAATCATAAAACACATAGAATATGTTACTGGAAATTGATTCAATTGTTATACTATTGACAGATCCATCACCAGCTATTGTCTGCAAATATTTTCATTACTGAGGCTTTTGGGATAACTGGAAGACTTCCAATTTGAACAACATGTTAAAAATGCTAATTTGTCACTAAACCTTGCTCCTTCTGAGCTCCTGAAGTGGTCTCTCAGAGGTTGTGCCTCTGCCTCAATGAAAAATGCACTAAAATACTACATTGCAGGAGGAGAGTTGTCACATGAGACAAATTAGTCTTAAAAATGAAGGCCTTATAATGCAGTGATCCCTGGGTGGCTATAAGCCAGTACTGTACAGAAATTAATACAGTCTCCTGTATAGTTTTTTTTTTGTTAATATGTGAATCGAATGGACACTTTTGACAAATAAATTATATGAATCTGAATCTGCAAAGAAAAACAATTTCAGGTTCACTTCAGTTTGCAACTATAAATAACCAAACCTTATGGGTTGGTAATTATGGTGTTCATCTTAGCCAATCTCCATCATATTGATTCATGCATTGCCTTCAGCATGTCACTTCTTTCCGCAATGGCAAACATTGATTTCTATTTTCAGATTCTGCGTAAGAAAGCTAATTGTGCATCGGAATCAATCAAGGGCTAAATATGATGCCACCTTAATTGTCACTGTTTCAACGTCTCAATTATCTTGACGCCAGAAATAGCCCAATTTGAAGTTATATTGTAATCAAACGACTGTTGTTGCTGCACTCATAATCACAAAATTGTAGCATTGCCAATTTGGAGCCAGCCAAGACACCACCTTAGGCAGAATCAAGTTAGTCACTTCAAAGACCTGTAGAAAAGAATGAAAGGTCAGGCAGCAGCTAAATTTCATTCCTTGTCGAAGGATATAAGGATCATCCTTTCATTACACTGGTTATTCAGGATCAACCAAGTCAGAATTGATTAATTAGATAAAAGCAACCGTGACTTCTGTTCATTTACAAAGGACTGGCTCTAACAACTAAAAATATTCATGCAAGCCAACATCTTGTTCTGAAGATTGAGTAGTACTCATGTGGCTTTGTAAACCGACATAAAAGTTAAAATGGTGACTTTAAAAAAAGATATTTGGCATTGTACTTCTTTAGTATGGCAGTGCAGCCTCTCTCTCATAGACATTTTCAATAGTGGCCCTGGCCAAGTTAGCCTATTTTTTTTTTACATTGTGTCTACTGACTCGTACATTACTGTACTAAAGCTAACACAGGACATTTATAAGCAGCCTAGAAAAAGGACCTCGTAACTGCTAACCACAGCTGGGTAATAGCATCATTCTATTATGGTCATCTGCATGGGCAAGCATGTTGTTCATTATATCATACATAACAATACTAAAGCCAGTATCAGACTTACATTAGCATCATCTTAGATAGGAGACTTTTCAGTAGATTATACAGACTTACAGACGATTTCATTAGTACGAGATTTTACAGTCTCTATCACTCTAAGTCTTGCTACATGACATTTTTGCCTAATCTGATTGGTTCATGATCGCTAAAAACGTCACACACTTGGGAGATTGAACGTAGTAAGCAGCTCTATCAATGCATTCACACAGTCAGAACTGGATGACCAGAATCGTATGGCAATGAAATCACCTGTAAACTCTTTTGAAAATTATCAGTAAAATTCACCAAAGAGGTTTAATGCACCTATCTCCTAAGCCTTTGGCTTTGAAGCAGGCAGCAGAAACAATGGTCCAAAATTTGTGACAAAAGTACAGAGCCAACCCTCCAGGAGTAGTTTGACACAAACCAGGACCCCCTTTGTCCAGTTTTATTGTGTCATAATTCGGCAACAGCTGTAAAAGAGCCATTGTACTCATCATGCATCACATCTAATATCACCCTTGGGAGATAATATGATAAGGCTCCTGCTGCTGGAGAGAGCAATTGTACAGTTGTACAATTATCGTTGCACCAGGTCAACCAATGTAATTGTTTCAAATTGTTTATTCCAAATTGTTTATATCTCCAAGGTTGTATTCGTGAAGACCTCTGGAAGAAATTGTATCCATCATATAAATGTGAGGCTGAGGAGGCTTCAGTTAGCTTATCAGACATCAGTGCACCCTCTTTTTCAACAGAAATAGCAGTTGTCTAACGCTAATTCCTTTTTATCATAGCACTGTCCATTCTGTTGTGCTGTTTTTTTGTTGTTGTTTTTTCAATTTTCAACAAACGCAAAATGGCAAATGACAGCACGTGTGTTGATTTTGTGGGAAATGCCTCGTTATATCAGGGACCCTTCATTCAATTACTTTATATTCAACAGGTAGCAACAGCATTACACACTGCTTTGTTCAAATGTGAGTCTGAAGACATGTGAGAAATGAACTTATCATGTTTCCTCAGTGAACACATTAACGTGTTACATTTCTGAATCAGATGTCTCTTTGAATTCTAGGAACTGAAGTCTGTGGAGTACATATGCTTTGAATTGTATTTGCTCAGTTTTATTTATGTATTTTTCCATTTATTTTTTCATAGTTTTTCTATAAATGTATTTGGACGTTAAACTTTTCTCCTGTTGTGCTGCATTAAATTAACAAGCTTAACAGCTGGTTCATAAGTTATGACGGGCCACTTTAATAAGAAAAATGCAGTCTGTGACTCATGACTAGTAGTGATAAAGAGAGAGGCATAATTGATTTTTTTGTAAGAATTAGATACATAACTGTTTTTTTGGTTTTTTTGTCACTAAGAAGCATGATTAGTCTCTTTAAATCAAATTACCTTCGAAAGCATTTGCATTTTCAGTGTTATGAATCAAAAAGTTGCACATTCTCAATGAAAATGTCCACTCATTCCATAAAACAAATTGACCAGATGTTAAAGCTTCATGTTTGTGAACTTTTCTCTTCATGCATATTTATCAGTGAAAAATTCTGTTGCCCAAATATGGCAAACACTCAGAAGAAGACACCGTCATTGTAATAGAGATATCTCATCGACTAAGACACTGCCAATAATCACAATCACAAATAAATTGTATACTGATAGCATGTTCAATGTGTCCCAACTGAAAAAGAAATAGTGAATTTATTTTTCCTCTGTACAAAGAATACATGGTAGAACAAACAATACCTGCCATGAACCCCAAAACTTCGATGTTTTACAGACACATTTAATAGAGGAATTTTTGCCCTGGTGTTCAGCGCAACAATCTTCTGAGACTATAAGGAGACCTGTGCACGTCTGTTTTTAATCATTTACAATTTGGTACTTCTCACATCTTGAATTTAGATTGAGTGATTCAGAGTGTATTCCTTTTGTCTGCTGTCGGTGTAAGTTATCTGTTTGAAAGGGACTGCATCCACGATTCCACATCCCAAATAGCATCATGATCAGAATAAAACTTCTTTAGCAGAGCTTGAGTGTCAGTTGTAAAAAACTCCAACCTGACATCAAACAGAAAAGACCTCTCTCACCGAAATATGTTATTCCAGTCTATTTGCTCACAAACTGTGTGGAGGGTGAACATTGGACAGATGAAAAGGAAATAGGAAAAACGAAAAGACAAATTTAGAGATGATCCTTGTTTTTTGATGCTTTTTTTGATACTGAGATGCTGTGTGGTGCTCCATTGACTTGTCATGATATGCAATGCTGCTATCCTAATTTTTGGGTGAGAAATCAAATACGAATACAAATGGCTGAAAATGTTTAGTGTTCAGACAGATTGAGTGCACAATTCAATTTTAGTCAGGTCTGCGGCGGAAGGCTTTATTTTCAGGCTGGACGACTATCTTGTAAATGGTAGAAGTTTCAGAAAACAGCTTCTGGACATTTCCATCTTCTTTTTCTTAAACATGAAATATTAGCCAACAAAGACAACCAAAATATCATTGGATCTGCTGCCCTGAGGAAAGGTGTACTTATAGACAGTTATAGTACCTGCCTGGAGGAGCTATAGTGTTTGCAAAACTTGCATGCCAGTGCGAGTTAGCACTCAAGGGAGGCTGTCTGCCTACAATGAAATATATCACTTTTCTTTTTGTTGTTAGAATAATAACCCAAGAAGAAAGCATTTGTCATATTACACAGAATGACACCCACTGACCCCTGGTTAGTCAAGCAATGATCGAAAGTGACACTGACTCATTATGCGCTGGTCTTGTGTAGTTATTCAATAACTGACAAAAGAGGGATCAGCCTCCAAATTAAAGCTAAATTTGCTGCCAAAATGTCTGCTGCATATTCATACAGCGGTGCCCAAATTATTCAACCACTGCTTTAAAAAATGCCACTACAATAAGCAAATCATCGAAGGAAATGAATCTGCATGTGTTCTGAAATTATAATAGAAATTGTATGTTGCTGCAGGTTCCAGAGATACGACTATGACAAAATAGGAATAGAACGGGTAATATTGAGTAGCACGGGGCAAGAAGATGTTAAAATACAACAAAAAAGTTTATGAGTCATAAAAACTATAGTTATTCAAAATGCTCGCAAATAAAATGTTCATTTTCAGTACAGAATGAGATTCTGTTTTCTGTGATTATTTTAGGACTTCCTGTCTTTCACAAATCACAAGAAAAAAATTATACGGTATTTCCATCACATTAATTCAAGTACTTTGTTGCACATTAAGCTGCTCATCATAAAATGTACAATGTATTCTTACTTCTTTTGAGAAATTATTTGTTTACATGTTTATGATGGAAAATGATGTGACAAACAAATGTGAATAACATCAACTTGGTGCAAACTCTCCTATAATCACCTTCATTATTTCCACTCTCTGGGAATTGACACAGATCAGGGTGTCCCAAAAAAGTGAAAATCTGAAATTTATAGGGGCTAACCTCTAAATGTGAAGCATGTAAGTCAAATTTATGCTGCACACAATGAGTTTTGAAGTAAACAACAAAGAACTTCGAAAGAGATTCAAGAAAATTGAACTTCTTTATGGTAGGGTCTCAATAGTACTGGGCCAGTATCAGGAACTTCATTCGTTTTCAAAGTAAAGTAATAATATTAAGCCAGATATAATTGAATATCATGCTTCTCAGATGGACTGGCTAAACAGGTTTTCAGTCTACAAAAAAAAGAGGCTCACCAACAATTCTATTTAATTTTGGCTTCATAAAAAATGTTTATTTCGGCTTTTTTTTTTCAATCTACCGAAGATATTGTTTTAATTCCTGATATTGCTTGGATTGTAAGAAGTATTATATATAATTGACACTAAAATTATGAATAATATTGATATACATCTAACCTTGATGGGAAGCTCAAGGAATACCATGAATCTTCAGGCCAATCATGACATTGCTTGCCAACAGTTAATCTCCAACCTATATCAATGTAATACTCCTGATACTTTGCTCATCCTTCTGTACTTGAGGCTCAGTTCCTGTCATACAATGCTTTAGTCTGTCTGGCAAGTCTGTGCTGTGAATTGCTTTTCTTATATGGGCCAATTTCCCTGGGATATTTCTGTCAGGATTTAGGGAACAATAGGACACATAATCCCCAGGAAGCCAAAAGTATCATGCCTGAAAGTAGTCTGAAGCCTGTTCTGATATAAGCAAGTACACTTGTGGAAAACTATAAACGTGAGAAGAGCTTGATATACCATGTTTCATGGCTATGGATATTATATCCATCATGTTCAGTTTAACAACTAGAAGGTGTGGAATTAATAATGCATAAATTAATACATAATAATTATAGAAATATGGTAAAAGAACAAAATAAGAGATATTTTACAGATCAATCCTTTGATCTACTGTTGTATCAAATGTATCATAGTATTTCAGATGGGATAATTATGACAGTTCATGGCATATGTATACAGAAACAGTTGAGTAAGCAAAGGTGAAAAGTGTGTTATTCATATATTGTGCCTATGCATGCATACAGTGCATATATATTCATTGTGACATTGATAACTCTTCCAGTTCAGTTACAACTTCTTTTACATGTTAAACACAGACCCCAGACATCAGAAGTTAACAGGTCACACCTTTGAAATGCAGCTGACACTCTTGAGCAACTGATTTTATAGAGTTTCAATTAATGATGTTCCACTTTAAAGCATGCACTTAGTTGAAGCTTGAGAATTATGCCAAATTTATGCATAAACTTCAAGGGTGATGGTGATGCATTTTTCATTTTGTAAATATCTCCTCGCTTTAGTTATGGACAGAAAAAGGTGTTGCATCAAAGTTGAGAATGATTGTAATGTCATAATCAATCGAATAGCAGTATACGACTATACGTAGTACGTACTTTGCAGTAGCCCGGCTTCCATTATATTTTTTTAATCACATCTCTACCAGTCAGTCATATCAGCTTAATAAGCTTTAGAAATAGACATAATACCAATATCTATGTCATTGTTATATTGTCTACCCAGGTAAAGGCCTTAATCATATTGATTCCTATAGATCTGTCTCATTTTCCGGCTGTCTGTCTAGTTGTCAAGTCTTCTTGTCATTCTGTCTTTAAAATCAAAGTAACAAAACAAACTTTCTAGACACCATGACACCAGGTTTTTTATCAACTGCTCAACTCAATAATGTTGGCCCCTCGAGATGTCAGCCAAAGCAGCTACAAATTTTAAAGAAGGTACTATTTTACAGAAATTGTTCTGCCCATGTTATTCATGGATTACCTTCAAGAAAACTCCAGGCGGGAGGATTTGTTTAATGGTAGCATGTTTTGCTTCCAATAGCTCGGTCTGGGGTTTTGAATTCAGCTCTTGTGGGTCAACCACCTAGGCCTTTTATTGGACAGCTGTTTCAATCTTCCTTTGTCTCATTGCTGTCTCCTCCAATACACCGCCTTATGGTACAAAAAAGGGGGTAGTGGTATTTTTTGAAATGTACAACAATGCTATACTTTTCGGAATCCTTGGGTGTTGTGCTATCTTTTTTTGGTGGATGCCAATTTTTTCCATGGTTACCAAAGGTGAAATCTGTTGCCATAGCAACCAAGGTCAATTTTTAAAAAAAATTGACAAATCTTCATATTTCTAGATAATTATTGTCAACGGCCAATATCAGAATATCAGGGTTAATACTTCCTTGAAAGGGACTTTTTATGGTCAGGTGACCTATGAGGTCAAGGGTCGTTGTCAAGGTAACAAATGTGAGCAAATGTCAAAATTTAAGGTTTTTTAATCTCAACTGAATTTTACGGACCTGGCATTGCCCAGGTTATCATCAAATTTAACAATCAGTGGAGTCATTAGTGGAACCAGTATGTGTACTGTTTGTATACATATGCACATAACATTGGTGGCCATGGACACCAGGTAAGAAGCAAAACTTCAAAGTCATGTCTGCTCAGTAACGTCTAAATTTGCTAATTGGGCAACTTTGATACACCAATGTACTATTTTTATCAAACCTAGGGTGAGATATTTTTAAAGCTTTGCATTTATTTATGTTTCAAAAATATTTTTTTGGCCTAAAGTTGGAATTGTCACATCCTGCTTCTTGTCTGTGGTTGCCATGGCAACCGTTTTTATATGTTGTGTTATTTTGGTAAAAATCTCCAAATTTCACCTCAAATATATATAAGAAATTGTCTTTTTCATATGAAAAAATATTCTAGGATAAAAAGGGGTATATATGTGATCACATGACCACAACAGTTAGAGATCCAGGTCATTTTGAAAGTGAGGTTCAAAGATAAGAAAAGCAATGTTACATTGGCGGCGGAGTAATAAAATAACTAGTTTTTGCCCATAGGTCACAACCATTATTTTGGTAGCAATGGCTGTTAATTCTATTTAGTAGATATATCAGTTTCCATATTATTTAATTATTGAAATATTTGTTGCCATGGTAACCAGACTGAATACATATGAGAGACAAATAAGAGGAAATAAAAGGCCAAGAATCATTATTCTGCCCTAGTGAAATATTCTGCTACTATTTCTGTGTTTTTAGGGTCAAACATCTTTTTTAAGCTAAACAGTGAATTAAATTTTATATATTTTCTTTCAATATATCCAAGTGATTTTTTACCTGTAGAGACTTTCACCAATCCACTCTGGATGGCTTCCTCAGTACAAATGGTGTACTTTTGGCAGATCCATCACCAGCTACAGTACAACCATCTTAAAATGGCTCAACATAGTGATCCGTAGTGATCCAGAGCAGTCTGGATAAAGAGTGATCTGTAGTGATCTGAGATGATGTAACTCTATCTGTAGTGATCTACAAGTCCACTTTTAGTGAAAATCAATCATGTCAATTATTTAGGATTACGAGTCAAAGAACAGATAAAATCCATCTAACAATTGAACACAGTGATTAACAAGACATATCCATAAGTTATTTGGTACAGAAAAGTAAATTTATTAATATTAATTTTGATTAATAGATGCAGATCACAACAGATCACTCCAGATCGATCACTCCATATCAACCAAGATTGCCATGGATCACTGCAGATCGATAGATAAGTGTCGATCCAAACTGATGAGCCATTTAATGATAGTTGTACTGTATTTTCTGCAAATATTTTCATTACTTAAGGCTTTTTTGATAACTGGAAGACTTCCAATTCAAACAAAATGTTAAAAATGCTAGTTTGTCACTAAACCTTGCTCCTTCTGAGCTCCTGAAGTGGTCTCTCAGAGGCTGTGCCTCTGCCTCAATGAAAATTGCGCTAAAATACTATATTGCAGAAGGAGAGTTGTCACATGAGACAAATTAGTCTTAAAAATGAAGGCCTTATAATGCAGTAATCCCTGGGTGGCTATAAGCCAGTACTGTACAGAAATTAATACAGTCTCCTGTATAGTTTTATTTTTGTTAATATGTGAATCGAATGGACAAATAAATTATATGAATCTGAATCTGCAAAGAAAAACAATTTCAGGTTCACTTCAGTTTGCAATAAGTTTGATTAAATCATGTTTTTAGACATTTATCAAATGTATCATAGTATTTCAGTATTGATGTCAGCACATGGTATATGTACAGGGTGGGTAAGAGAAAACTGGAAAATTGCGACAGATGCAGAACTTACTCATTTTCAACCATTTCCACTGAACACAGAACAATGATTTTTACATATGAGCAAGCTTAGACAATAGACAACATTTTAATCTATGTGTCAACCATTTTCTACAATTACAGCCTCAACACGCTTTCAAAAACTTTTACAACTGTTTGTCACAACGTCAGCTGACATCTTGCCCCACTCTCTCAAAATGGCTTCTTTCAGATAGTCAACATTAGGGTGAGGGTTTCTATTGGTGGCCTTCTCCAAAACGTCCCAGGTTACGTAATCCTGAGTGTTAAGGTCTGGGCTTGAGGATGGCCAGAAATCTGGAGTATGGAGGGCAATTACAAAATTCCTGGTCCTCTTTGTCTGCCCATGGCTGCAAGGCTTCCTCTCCAACCCTTTCCCACTGGCTATGGATTGTTTGATGGCATAATTATACAGTGCTCAGTGACACACCAACAATGTCAGAAATGGTCCAAGGCTTCACTTGGGCAGACAGGAGATCTGCCACCTTTTTCCTTTTCTGCTCCTGAGTCGCCATTTCTTGTCCCAGTGTTGCAAGATTGACCTGATTTGTGGCTGATTAATCACTGTTTGTTGTTTTGTTGGTTTCATAACATTCTGTTTATCCGTTCGCGCTATACATTAACTTAAAGATCATTCCAGATTTCCCTTACCCACCCTGTATACAGAAACTGTTTAGTTAGCAAAAGTGAAAAGTATGTTATTCTGCATGAATACATATTCGTTTTGACATTGATGACTATTCTAGTTCAGCAACAACTTATTTTACATGTTAAACACAGACCCCAGACATCAGAAGTTAACAGGCCACACCTTTGAAATGCAGCTGTCACTCTGGAGCAATTGATTTTATAGAGTTTCAATTAATGATGTTCCACTTTAAAGCATGCACTTAGTTGAAGCTTGAGAATTATGCCAAATTTATGCATAAACTTCACAGGGGATGGTGATATAAAGGTGTTGCATCAAAGTTGAGAATGATTGTAATGTCATAATCAATCGAATAGGAGTATACATAGTATGTACTTTGCAGTAGTCCGGCTTCTATTATATTTTTTTAATCACATCACTATCAGTCAGTCATATCAGCCTATCAAGCTTTAGCGCATAGACATAATACAAACATCTATGTCATTTCTATGTTATTACCAAGATAAAGGCCTTAATCACATTGATTCGTGTAGATCTGTCTCATTTGCTGTCTGTCTAGTTGTCAAGTCTTCTTGTCATTCTGTCTTTAAAATCAAAGTAACAAAACAAACTTTATAGACATCGTGACACCAGGTTTTTTTATCAACTGCTCAACTCAACAATGTTGGCCCCTCGAGATGTCAGTCAAAATAAGTCTGCACATTTAAAAGAAGGTCCTATTTTACAGAAATTGTTCAGCCCATTTTATTCATGGATTACCTTCAAGCAACCCCCCCACCTGCACCTACAGGGGGAGGATTTGTTTAGTGGTAGCATGTTAGGCTGCCAATCGCTTGGTCTGGGGTTTGGAATTCAGCTCTTGCTTGTCAACCAGGCCTTTTATTGGACAGCTGTTTCAATCTTCCTCCTGTCCTAAGTAGCCTTCCAAATGCATAAATACAGGATGCAAAGCCCCAATCATCCATCCACCCCCCCTCACCTAAAATTTCTCAATAAAACTTCTACTGTCATCACTTTGGTTGTCATTTTGAGGCAGATGATAAAGGCGCTTATCTAATTTAGAGAATACGTACATCTAATCATGAAAGGTAAAATCTGTCAAGTACTTGAAGTACAAAAATAAAATATCTTTTTTGTGAAATGTGGTGTAATTTACTGTCTACAGCATTGATGGCATGGCTTTTTATGCTGCCCACACTATATTTGGGTCACTACTCCATTTTCTCTTCACTGCATTTTAGCAAGTCTTGTGAAACTCACAGATTAAGTGATGTAGTGTGAGTTAATCTGAAATGACATGAAAAACTTGCAATCGATAGGAGGCTGTGGGTGGACCTGAAGGAAAATAAGAAGAAATTAAGGAATTTATGCCAACGGTGATTTGGTTCTAAGGGACTAGAATTTTAAGGGGGGTCGAAGCAAGAAGGAATGAGAGATTAAATATGAAACAGTGCAACTGGGTCACTGGCCAAGAATGACATTGCTTTAGATGTTTTTTATTCTTCTACACAAGTTAACACAACGTGCAAAACTTTACAACTAATGACAAACTTCAAAAATCAAAATCATCACTATAATCCAGAGTAAAAATAAGTGAAATTTCGAACAAGCATTAAATGTTGTGAAAATGGATGCCACAAAAAATGTAATAGGAACAAAATGGAATTTGAAAGATATTTTAAAAATAAATTAGTTCGAGCCATGACCCCTGAATTTTGTCATTTACATGATGACACAACACAAAAGTGATGTTGCTTTGATATGAAAACAAAAATGAATTAGAAAGTCGAATTGAAATTTTGATGCATGCAGTTTTGTGTACCAAATACAGCTAAATGTTGTTAGACATACAAGATTATGAAATGTACACATGAACATGGACAATTGCACATCCATGAAAGAGTAAATTTCCATGTTCTTGCCATTTTGCCTTTAATTACTTTCTATACACTTGCCAGATTTTCTGGAGGATCTGAAAGGAATATATGAGTCTTTCAGCCTTCTGGCTCTTATACAACCAAGTTCCATTTACAACTTTTTTTCATTGTCAATGGAATGCCCTAGAATGATATATGATCACATCATTAGCCTCTAACGCTATAGGCAAAGTCAATTTGGAATGGTGGTGGCAGAGTTATATGAATTATCACTGGTGACAAAGCATTATCCAAAATGCCCTTGGTTATTTTCAAAGTCACAGATCACCAAGTGAGGTTACAGGCCATCCCTCAATTTGACAGTCCTGCTGCATGAGATGAGGATTCATTTCAACCAGGACTGGAGGGTGAATCCAAGTCCAGACTTCTGGTTTATTATAATGTGAATAGGATGTTAGATAGGCACAGGGACAATGAGGATTCAGGTCTGCATTTGAAAAAGATTGGCACAGGTTGCTTTTGATGTTTATGATTGGAAAACGATGAGACAGGAGAGATGACCACACATTTATCCGAGGCCCAGATAAGATGATATCTCATTGCAAATATGCTAAAAGACATTTTGGCAATGAAAATGTTACTCACAATGCCATTGTCCTGCTTGGTGCAGTTATGGAAGAAACAACCTCCCCCTTGCCAATAGCGATGGAACAAGAAATCTGAGAAGACAAGACTTCTGGAAATTACGTAATATTTACCCACAGTAGCCAAACCGTATCTGTCTTGTCTCAAAAGTGTGTCAGGACTGAATCATATATACTAATAGGCCAAGAAGTCATATTCTACACTCCTGAAGTACAGTTTACATCTTGACGATGTCTTTGCACAGTCATGTTGTGGTTTCCAGCAAAAAAAGAACATATCAGATCATTATATTTCATTTATAGTACAGGGTGGGGAACCAAAATTTTCCATGAATTTCCGTGAGCTAAAAAAGCATCTCACATCTACAGGAAAATTGTGAATCCAATACAGTATAATCAATAAGGTATCAGCCATACCTGTGGAAGGTTAGAATGAGCTGTGATCAAAAATGACACCACAGGAAACAAAAAGAAAGAGGTGGTCAGATTTGCTTCAGTGCCAAATGGACTAAAAAACAACCCCTGACATGGTCAGAGTGACCTCACAACCGGAATACAATATCATGAAGGCAATCAATGATGGGAAAAGAATAAGAGGGAAGTCTGAGAGTTTGTGGAGAGAATTAAGAGAGGAATGGAGCATTCCTGGAGTCACTGACGACAAAACTGACAAGGTACCTGCAACCTCCATGAGAGAGGTGGTTGAAGAGCTTCAGGTGGACCTCAAGGCTGCCAGAGCGGTTATGCAAAATGATTTTGGCCTGAAATCATATGTCAGGACCCCAAAGACACCATTCGGCCTATTCCACAAAGGCCAGAAGATAGAAATGGTGTAAAAATGATGGGCTACATTAGGAATCATGGCTCGATATTAAATTTTTTTTTCACACTATAAACGTTTGGTGGTGGATTCTATTGTCAACAAAAGAAATGGCAAATTCTATATAAAATCAATTGGTCGATGGGACATTCAGGGCAAAGTATCCAGCTCAGGCAATGGTTTTGGGAGTCATGACTTCAGATAGAAAAATTATGCTTTATTTATTTTTCATGCGAGTAATGGGGGACAGACCTGATGCATACTACTAGGTCCAGTGATGTCATGTTTTGCCATGGCTGGATGTGAATTACCCCAATGGCAACTATAGGCAGACTCAGGATGGTTCCCAATGCCTTATGGCCAAGAAAGTTCAGGATTTCTACTTAAAGAAATTTCGGAGATTTCTGGGCGGCCAACTTCTGGCCCTTCTCCAGCACGGACCTTAATTCCCCATCCTTTCCCGTGTGGGGCATCTTAGAATAGATGATCAACAAGACCTATCACCACGATGTTGGTGTCCTCCTTACTGTCTTCATGGCTCACGGCCTCAAAATATGAAGGCGCTTTTTTTCAAAGCATCACCAAGTTTAGATGGCTATATTGAATTTTTGATTGGAGATAATACAAGTAAAACTTCACAAAAAGGATCCTTTTTGTCTTGTTTCTAAGGCCTGAAAATATGAATTTGTTATGACTTAGGAAAACCTTTCATTTCGACTGAAGTTTGAAATATTCCAAATTTTGAAAAATTTGCTTCCTCAACCGGTATGTTTTATGAATTTTTTTTTTTTACCAGGGCAAGTGCAAAGTTAAAATAAATCCTTTGTAGACATTCTTCAAATAATGAGACCTTGTCTTTGAAAGGTCTCAGCCTGTTCCTATGGAAGCAAGGTTAGCCACATATTTGGTTAGTCTCTCAGATCGATGGTTGTCTTTAGTACATTTAAAGGCCTTTATTTTGCATAAAAGGGTGATTAACCTTGACTTTTGCCAGTACAAGGAAATGATCGATACTTCTCTTAAAAGTATTTTTTGCTTTTGGTGAATGATTTTTAAAAAAAAAATACTCAAAAGCAAAAGAAAAAGAAGCGTTATTGAGTTATGGAAGTAATAGGATAAGTAAAGACTGATGAGGGGGAATGGAATAAGGAAGCACTGAACCAAGTGAAATTAACACAATCAACAAAGAATAAGCAAAGATGCAGGTACCGACTCATGGCTGTGGTCAGTCACTGTATCAAAGCTCTTTTTGAACAAAAAGAGTCAATAAAATAAAATGAAAGAGGCAAGAGACTAGTTGATTATGCCAAATATTATCTACAGTCAAGAGGAAGACCTGCAAAATACAGATAAAATAAAACACCTTCTAGTCAGTCTTAAGTTAGCCAAAGTGCAATGAGATATAAATGGCCCCCATAAAAATGTCACTGTCACTTCTATGGATGAGCAAGAAGGGCTACAGATCTTACAGAAAAAGGAGCATCAAATTGGCTGTGCCTAAGTTTGGTTATCCTGCTTTCGAGCCAGACAAAAAGTGGGATTACTTTTCTTGATAACATAAATCTTGCAAATATCTCCAAATATGACACATCTGTCGTGCTCTCTTTTGGTCAGACCAGAGTGTCACATAGCTTGCCAGACAATGTCAAGTTCACCCTGTGCTGTACAGAGTTCTTAAATTTTTGGTTTTTGTTTTATGATTCTGATTGGTACATTTATGTACTTGTAAGAGGGGAAAAATTGTACAGGAGATAAATTTTCAGTCGTGATCACACACAAGGTTGTGTTTGACTGATCTTGAAATGTTGCAGTGAAAACTATCAACCGAAATACGATGGTGAGAAACAACATACTCATCACAACAAAGAGAGACACTTCCTGCAAACGTGCAGTCGTACACTTTTTGATATATTACAAAGGACAATTCTGGTTCATCAGAAATGCAAGCGATGTTAAAATAGCTTGGTATCCATCTCCTTGCATTTTTTTCATACGTGATATATAAAACATATCAATCCAGGTCATCTGTCACAGTAATGCCTCAATAAATGATTAAATTATCATCTCTGCACATATCAGAGGACAATTAGGGCAAACAAATCATTATAGGTCAGATGCATATCACTTCCATCATCAAATACGAATATTTTACATAAATAGGATACTGATACACTCTTTATGATATCACTGTGTGTGATGTTGCTGTCTTTCGCACAACATTTATTTCAGAAGGTTACATCCTGACACAGACTGTGACAATCCTCCTTGAAGGACTGCTTCATGATCACAGGAGGGGCCTTTTTATGATACAAGTACCATTGCATGCCATTGGCACTATGCAAAACAATAAATCATGTGCATTACTAACACAAGTTAATTTTGTGATTCTTTTCCAGTTTCTTAAGTAGCAATTTTAATTCACACTGGTCCATGTATACACACATAGTTTAAAATGATATTACGCTCTGCTACACAATGAGTAGTACATGCACCGTGAAACCAGTTTTGTACCTTTTAAAACAGTAGCTACTGTAGTGAATAAAAAAAATTGCCATTTTTATGGTTGAATACTGTTGTTTATATGGCCGCCTTTTTAATGGCAGGTACCACTGTTTTTAAGGTAACAGTCATAAAGTAACAGAGGGTGATTTTACAGTGTATGACAAGAGTCAATAGAAAAATATATCATCAAATAATCATCGTTTTCTCATTAGAAAAGTAAAAAGTATTCATCATATCACACAAAATGACACTCAAGCACTGACCCCCAGTTAGTCATGCAATTGATTTAAAGTGACACTGGCTCATTATGCACTGTGTCTTGTGTTGCTATTCAACTATTGGAAAAGTCCAACATCTGACTCCATGCAGATGAAAAACAGAGATAGCAGCCAAGCGTCTGCTGCAGATTCAGATACCAGGGTACAAATTATGAACTTTGATTAAAAAAAACGCATGTGATCAACCAATACCTCAAAAGAAAACTCTATATAGTATAGAACAAAAGAAATTGAATATTGCTGGGGTTTCAAAGACTGCACTGTGGTGATAAAAAACGGGTATTTAGTCAACGCAAATCATAAAAAACATATAATATGTTAATGGAAATTTATTAAATCATTATACTTATGGCAGATCCATCACCAGCTATTTTCTGCAAATATTTTCATTACTGAGGCTTTTGGGATAACTGGAAGACTTCCAATTAAAACAAAATGTTAAAAATGCCAGTTTGTCACTAAACCTTGCTCCTTCTGAGCTCCTGAAGTGGTCTCTCAGAGGTTGTGCCTCTGCCTCAATGAAAAATGCACTAAAATACTATATTGTAGGAGGAGAGTTGTCACATGAGACAAATTAGTCTTATAAATGAAGGCCTTATATTGTAGTGATCCCTGGGTGGCTATAAGCCAGTACTGTACAGAAATTAATACAGTCTCCTGTATAGTTTTTTTTTTTTGTTAATATGTGAATCGAATGGACACTTTTGACAAATAAATTATATGAATCTGAATCTGCAAAGAAAAACAACTTCAGTTTGCAACTATAAATAACCGAACCTTATTGGTTGGTAATTATGGTGTTCATCTGAGCCCATCTCCATCATATTGATTCACGCATTGCCTTCAGCAAGTCACTTCTTTCCGGAATGGCAAACATTGATTTCTATTTTTAATTTCTGTGTAAATCAAAGAAGCTAATTGTGCATATAATAGGAATCAATCGAGGTCATTAATTGTCACTGTTTCAATATCTCAATTACCTTGATGCCAAAAATAGCCCAATTTCAAGTTAAATTGTAATCAAACGGCTGTTGCTGCTGCATTCATAATCACTAAATTCAGCATTGCTCATTCGGAGCAAGCCATCACACCACCTTGAGCAGAATTAAGATAGTCACTTCAGAGACCTGTAGAAAAGAATGAAAGGTCAGGCAGCAGCTAAATTTCATCCCTCATCGAAGGACAAATGGATCATCCTTTCATTACACTGGTTATTCAGAATTGATTAATTAGATAAAAGCAACCGTGACTTTGTTTATCTAAAAAGGACTGGTTCTAACAACGCAAGCCAACATCTTGTTCTGAAGATTGAGTAGAACTCATGTGGCTTGGTAAACCGACATAAAAGTTAGCATAGTGACTTTAAAAAAAGATATTTGGCATTGTACTTCTTAAGTATGGCAGTGCAATCTCTCTCTCTGATAGACATTTCCAATAGTGGCCCTGGCTGTTAGCCTATTGTTTATTTTACATTGTGTTTACTGACTAGTACATTACAGTACTAAAGCCACACAGGTCATTTGTAAGCAGCCTAGAAAAAGGACCTCGTAACCACTAACCACAGCTGGGTAATATCATTCCATTATGGTCATCTGCATGGGCAAGCATGTTGTTCATTATCTCATACACAACAATACTAAAGTTAGTTTCAGACTTACATTAGCATCATCTTAGATAGGAAACTCTCAGTATAAGACTTGCATAGAATTGAACCTTTTGGAAAATTATCGAAGTGATATTCACCAAAGAGGTTTAATTCACGTCTCTCCTAGGCCCTTGGCTTTGAAGCAGGCAGCAGAAAGAGTGGTTCGAACATAAGTACAGAGCCAACCCCATGCAGAAGTTTGACACAGACCAGGACTCCCTTGGTCCAGTTTTTATTGTGTCATAATTTGGCGGCAGCTGTAAAAGAGTCATCGCAGTTGGCATACATCACATCTAATATCATCCTTGGGAGATAATACAATAAGGCTCCAGCTGCAGGGAAAAGCAATTGTACAGTTGTACAATTCTTGTTGCACAGGGGCAGCCAATGTAATTATTTCAAATTGTTTGTATCTCCCAGCTTGCATTCATGAAGACCTCTGGAAGAAGTTGTATCCATCAGATAAATGTGAGGCTGAGGAGGTTTCAGATAGCTAATCAGATATGAGTGCATCCACTTTTTAAACAGAAGTGGCAGTTATCTAATTTCTAAGTTTTTCAAACAAACCCAGAAGGATGGATGGATGGGTGATTTGGGTTTCATGTCCTGTATTTATGCACTAGGTAGTCTAATTAGGATGGGGGGGACACGGCAATTAGGCGAAGGATTGTTGAAACAGCCATCCAACATTGCCCCATTTGACCCGGAAAGAGCTGGATTCAAACCCTGGACTCAGCAATTTACAGCCCATATTGCTACCACTAGACCAACCCTCCCTCTAAGACGCAGAAGAACGAACAACAGAAAGTGTGTTGATTGTGTGAGAAAACGCCTCCTTAAATCAGGGACCCTCCATTCAATTATTTTCTATTCAATAGGTAAGAGCACACTTAGGCAGTGAATAGGCACTGCTTTGCTCGACTTATTGTGAGTCTTAAGTGTCAAACAACACTGAATGTGTAATCACTGAGTTTAAGTTACTGCGAAACAACCATAGGAAAAATTAGAGGGAAAAGAAACACTAAAACTAATGATGCACTGGTGTCTGCCATATGCTCTATAATCAACAGAGTTTGATGACATAGAACCATTCCTTGTGACATCACAGATAGCTGTCATCATAATTTCAAAGACGCTGTTCTTAGAAGTTTTGTCAAGCATAGTATGCCACACTCTTATTCTTATGAGAGTAACATCAGATTCCCTTAAGATCACTTTCACATATCGGTTCGGGCCAGAACTTTGAAATGTCACCTATATAAAAAGGAAACTATCAAAAAAATTTTTTTTTTTAGTCTTAGTGGACCTTGTTATTTTCTCAACCATGAAGTGTACAATACTCAATATTGTACAGTTGCATGGTAGGTATAGAAAATGTCATTTTCATAAAAGGACAATCCTGGTGTATACCAAAGTACCTTTAACATGGAACAATGGAAGTATGAGCAATTATTTGTCCTAAACTTTGATCTGAAGACATGTGAGAAATGAACTGATCACGTTTCCTTGGGAAGCACATTAACGTGTAATGTTACATTAATTTAATGTTACACTTCTGAATCAGATGTCTCTTTGTATTCTAAGATCTGAAATCTGTGGAATATATATGCTTTGATATATATTTGCCTAGTTTTATTTGTCTATTTATTCATTTTTATTCACAGTTTTCTATACATTTATGAGTGCATTGAGATGATAAACTTGTCTGTCTTGTTGTGTTGCATTAATTTCACAGGTTTTACAGCTGGTCCTTTTGTTTTGAAGAACCATTATACTGTGAAATGCACATTGTGACTCTTAATTAACCAATGATGTGTTATCATCATACCTTTGTCATGGAAACCACACAAGCTGTATATTTTGTCATGATCAAGAGAAGGCCATTTTATTTTTCTTGCTAATAACATTTAAAAAAAGATCCATGCCAAGGAAGGAAGAGCATAACAGAAGAAGAAGAAGTAACATTCTAAACCATCCAGAATATCAATTATTTTGGTCTTGGCATATTGGTAATTGGCCTGTGTGTCATCAACCAACACATCTACTAACCCAAATGATGTGGTGAAACAAAAGCAATGACACTTGCCACCCCAAAAAACTGATGCTTTACTACACATTTAGGAGAGGCATTTGTGACCTGGTGTTAATCTCAAAGATCATCTAAGGCTAAGGAGGTGCACACCTGTTTTTAATCATTTACAATTTGGCACTTTTCACAACTTGAATTCAAACTGAGTGCATTCCTTTTGTCTCCTTTTGGTGTTAGTTATCTGTTTGAAAGGGACTGCATCCATGATTCCACATCCAAAATAGCATCAGCATGATCAGAATAGAACTTCTTTAGCAGAGCTTGAGTGTCAGTTGTAAAAAACTCCACCCTGACATCAAACAGAAACGTCTTTTCTCACAGCGATCTCTTATTCCAGTCTATTTGCCAGCAAACAGTGTGGAGGGTGAACATCAGACAGATGAAAAGAAAATAGAAAAAACGAAAAGACAACTTTAAAGATGATCCAGATTTGTAATGCTTTTATTTTATATTGTGATGCTGTGTGGTGCTCCATTGACTTATCCTGAATTTTGGGTTAAGAATCAAATACAAATAAAATTGGCAGAGAATTTCGGGGTTCAGATAGATTGAGTGCAAAATCCAATTACAGTCAGGTCTACATACATGTATTGTGGTGGAAGGTTTGGTTTTCAGACTGGCCAACTATCCTCTAAATGATATAAGTTAGAGAAAACAGCTTTAGGACAATTCTGTCTTCTTTTTCTTAAATATAAAATTCTTTGGTCTGCTGCCCTGGGGAAAGGTGTAGACTAAGTGTTTTTATAGACTGTTAAAGTACCTGCCGGGGGAACTATATTGTTTGTAAAACTTGCATGCACTCAAGAGTGGCTGTCTTTTTATAATGAAATAGTTCACATTTCTTCTTGTGTTAGAATAATAATCCTTTAAGAAAGCATTTGTTATATAACACAGAATAACACTCGCTGACCCCTGGTTGGTCGTGCAATGATTGAAAGTGACACAGGCTCATTATGCACTGGTCCTGTGGAGCTATTCAATAACTGACAAAGGAGGGATCTGCCTCCAGATTAAAGCAGAAGTAGCAGCCAAACTGTCTGCTGCAGATTCAGACACCAGTGAACAAAAGATATTACCATTGCTTTAAAAAAATGCCACAGCAATAAGTTAACGAATCCCAAAGCAAAAGAATCTGTATCTGTGCTAAAATTATTATAGAAATTGTCTGTTGCTGCAGGTTCTAAACATACAAATGTGACAAAATGGTTTTCTTCCAATTTTAAACTATATAAAATGTACCTAAAAGCTACGATGGTCCCTAGCTGCCCCTTCTGTGGTCACAGAGTATTCTCTTCGTGATCTGTCCCTGGGTGTAAAATACATTAAAAATTATTACACAGAATGTCTCATTTAATGCAGTGACATCTATATTTTGAAACCAAATTGTATCTACTCCAATGAAACTAAATCTGCACATCTCAAGAACATTAATCACAACCATTCTTGAAGTTTTATGAATAAACGTGACATAATTCTCAAACTTTAACCAAAGAGCATGCTTCAAAGTGGAACACCATGAGTTGGATCTGCTTAATCAATTGCTGTGAAGCACCAGCTGCATTTCAAAGGTGTGGCCCTTTAACTTGTGAAGTTTGGGCTCTCCAGTTTCAAAAATGTTTGGAAGATGTTGTAAATGAAGTAATGGAGCAGAGAGAGCTGTCTCAAAGATATGGAATACGCATGCAGAGGAATATACATAATAAAGCATTCTACGGCTTAGGATTCCATTTATTCATCATCCTCATATTGATGGGAAAGTTATATTAACAAAACTACATACCCATGTTTTCAAAATGGTTATTGACAAAGTGCAGCTCTAAACCCAGTTCAAAAATATGTGGTGAAAATATAACAAGGTTCTGAAAATTCAATACCTTGGGAAAGTATCTCGGTTTTCAAGTTATAAACATATAAAACATAATTTTATAACTGGCAACGGAGAGGTCATGAACCAATCTCTTGAGTCTCTCCTAAAAAAACTACATTAAGAGATCTTATATCAAAGAGACCACTGCACCTGTTCCATGGCTGTAGCTTTTGGAATAGAAAGAGAAATCTGATTTCAGGTGAAACATGATGCTTTAATGTGTTCACCAAAGGAACATGATCAGTTTATTTGTCACTCGGCTGGACACCGAAGTTGAAAATGATTGCTTGCTGAGCTTTGCATGCATACAACAAAATGTCATGTACAGTGCCGCCTGTAAGTAAGTGAAACGCATGATATTGTGCCATTGCATCAATGTTAAACATCCTTAACCAAAATGCTTCTGGAAGGACGAATTCTCGTCCGATGAGAGGAAAACATTTTGGGTCATAAAGGCCGATATGTGTGGAATGTGGGATAAAAATAGCAGCCGATTTTCTATGCTGTAGTTGGAGTTAGGTATGGGTCAAAGTCTTTGATAAGTAAGTGAAACGCAGGCCCAATGTTAAAACATAGGGAATGGTGGTTCACTTACTTATCAAAGACTTTGACCCATACCTAACTCCGACTACAGCGAAGAAAATGGGCTGCTATTTTTATCCCACTTGCCTCACACATCGGCCTTTATGACCCACTTTATTTCCCTTTCATCCGATGAGAATTCATGCCTCCACAAGCAGTTTGGCTGAGGATGTTTAGCATTGATGCAATGGTACAATGTCATGCGTTTCACTTACTTACAGGCGGCACTGTACCCTGAGTCCTGACACTAATGATTCCAGAGGGAGTTACGCATTGTTACATAGGTTAGAATAGGAAAAATTGAGCTAAATGGATATATGTGACCACAAACTGCCGGGGCATCGCAGTTGGCTTTGTTGTGCAGCATGATGCGGGGTTGGCAAGTGATGTGGCGCCCATGGCATATTTGATAGTGTGACATGGGATGATAGTCATTATCATTAGATCAGTATCATCAGGCTTAGCTCAGAAAAACAAGAAGATTACACATTGAGATGTCAGAAAAAAACTGTTTGCATTTAAAAAATTACAACAAATATGTTGTGATGTTTAATAGTAGTTGCTCTTTCAGATCAGTTATGGCCCATTTCGGAGCTCATAAGTGGATTGGCCACTTTGCTTTAAAGCAAAACGATTAGGCAATATTCGCAATATTCATCCTTGAAGCCTGTTATTAAAGCTTGAGAATTATGCAACCTCATTCATGTAACATAAAGAATGGTGTTGAATCATGTTTCAATGCTGTGCAAAATCTGTTAATTTTGGGTCAATCGGACCAGACAAAGCTGTTGCATCAAGGTTGGATGTGAATCCAACAAAACAGAAACTCACTATTGAGAGTCATGTGTGTAGTGTAAGTATGAGTTCAGCTGAGGCTTAAATTCTGGCTAATTACAGCAAAGAGAATAGAATGGAAGAGCATTACAGAAGAAAAGAAGCAACATCTAGAATATATTTCATATTAGTCTTTACAAATTGGCTGTGTGTCAACAACCAACACGTCAAGCGAAGACAAACCCAAATTATATGGTGAAACCAAAGCACAGACATTCGCCACAAACTCTAAAAGTCTACTGCATTACACAGACAAATTCAGATTGGAATTGGTGACCAGGTGCTATAAAATTTTAAAGATATTTGAAAGCATAAAGAGATACATCCATTTTCTATCAGGAACAGTTTGGTATTTTCTGCATCTTCTTTTGTCTCCTTTCAGTGTAAGATATCTGATTTGAAAGTGACTGCATCTGAATCCGATGTAGCATCAGCATGATCAGAACAGAACTTCTTTAGCGGAGCTTGAGTGTCAGTTGTAAGAAACTCCACCCTGACATCAAACAGAAAAGACCTCTCTCACAGCAATCTCTTATTCCAGTCTATTTGCCCACAAACAGTGTGGAGGTTGAACATCGGACAGATGAAAAGAAAATAGGAACAACAAAATTTTTGGTTAAGAATCAAGTACGAATACAATTGGCTGAAAAAAAAAAGTTTAGTGTTCAGACAGATTGAGTGCAAAATTCAATTTCAGTAAGGTCTATATATTGTGGTGGAAGCCTTTATTTTCAGGAGGACAATCTTGTAAATCGTTCGGAACACAGCTTGAGGACCATTCCATCTCCTTTTTTAAAATATAAGATATTAGCTAACAAAGACAACCGTAAAATCATTTGGTCTGCTGCCCTGAGGAAAGGTGTACGGTGTAGGGGAAGCTTGGGAGAGTTGGGCCGCAGGGAGGGTTGGGCCACCCTGATTTTTGTAACCAAGAGCATTGGGATTTTTTTGTGTTTTAGTCTGTCCCTGTAGTGTGTACTTGTTACGCTTGAGTCTAGGCTGGATGGAATTTTCCGGTAGGAGTCTCTAGGTGTTGACTGGCCTCTGAGTGGGTCACTTGAGTCAGTAGTCTTCTGGTCTTTGAGAGGACAGGCAGAGTTTATTTATTGAGGTCTAGGACCTAATTATTTCCTGGATTTCTAATGCTGGAATTTACCAAAATTGGTGAGTTTGGTTTACCTTACCTTTTCTTGTTGTTGAAGTTGGTTTACATATATTTTATTCTATTAAATTAGATTGTAACACAAAGTTATGTTTTCATAGGGTCTGGTATTGATGATTGAGGTAGTGCTGACTGAGCTGTGTTAACCACACCATTGTCTGGATAGGTAATCATTATTCCTATTTGTTTGTTTGCTTGTGTGTATATATTTAATTAGGTGATTAGACTGAAGGAACATAACTTCTGTAGTTATGATAAGTAAACAGTTTTCTATTTGTACTGTTTGGTGCAACATAAGCTTGGTTTTAATTATGTAATGAGTGATTGTGTTGATCTACAGTTGTATGGTGATTTGGTATGACATAATGTGTTTTACATTGTAGGGCATGGTAACTGGTTGAGTTCACCTGGTAATTGGTGATCAGTTGTACAAACGTTGGAATAAATCGGCCTTTTAAATATACCTGTGCGGCGTTGAGTTGCTACTGTTACACTGGCGCAGTTTGATTTGGACAAGTCAGCCTACAAAAGTCAGCCTACAGCATCTACAAGACTACAATTCGCATCAGCAATCAGCATTGAAGGTATTTTCTGTGCATGATAATCAGCTTTAAAGACTGCTATTGAGAAGATTACTTAAGTGTGACCAGTGCTACTTTGGAGATTAGTTGATTAGGAAGTGCCAACAAAAGATGTGTGAAACGCAACATCGACACAACAACTTGTGAAACTTCATATGTGATATTTGACCAGAAGTGTGATATATAGACTGTGATATTGACCAAGTGATTGATATTGTGATATTTTAAACAAGTGAGGTCAATGAACTTTTGTGATAACAGGTCAAGGACACTTCTGTTTACAGAAATCAGCTGGTCATCTGTGAGTCTTGGACTCTAATTTATTTCAACTCACAGTATTATTTTAAGAGTTTACATTTACATTAAGACTTTTATTTACATTATGAATTTTATTTACGTTGTTTGTGTTTTGTGAATGCCCTACTTTACATTTTTTTAAGAATTAGTATTAATTTTGGATAATTTGAATCAACTTTTGAACTTGATTTATTTACATTTGATTAATTGACTTGGTGTATTGACTTGTGTTTATGTTGTCATTGGTACAGCTTGTGCAAAAGTTTGGGTTTTTGTTTTGAGTTGCCTTAACTTGTATTGTGTGTGATTATTGGGTTTGATTATTTTACACTTAGTGTGAATGTGCTTAGTGTGTGATTAACTTTTTACTTATTTCTGTTGCAAATCTAACTTAGATAAATTTTGAGGTTGGATTCCTGGTTTATAAGAACAACAAATATTTAGTATTTAAGTTATAATTAATTAATTTTACTTTACAATTTATTTAACTTAAGTTAGCAATTAAGTTTACATTGTGTGAACATTTAAGTTTACTTTGTGTTAACAATTAAGTTTATTTGGTGTTAAATAGTTAGGATTTAATCAGTTTATATAACAATTTAATTACTTTATCAATTGGTATACCATAGTTATTCAATAATTTTACAAATTCAATTTAAATTTAAATCTTTTAAGATTAGTTATATTTTTATATTATATTAGCACAGTCAGTGATACCTTATTCCAAATTAAATTTTTTTTCTTCTTCTTCTTCTTTAATTGATAAATTTAGGCTAACTTGAAGCATGAAGATCCGGTAACTTAAATCAAACTAACTTAATTTTTCTTTAAATTTCAAATAACTTAAATCATATTCAGACCAGATTTACTCTGACTTACTGACCTTTTGTGACCTTTTGTGACCTTTTGTGACCTTTTGTGACCTTTTGTGTCGGTAGATAGTACTTGAGTTTTGGTGACTGACTTTAATTATTTATTTTTATTTTTTATTTTTTCCACTTAATTAAATTTTAGTACATTACTTGGGGGGACCTACTCACAAAATGGCAGAATTTGAGAATGTTTCGAGTGACCAGGATGGTGAAGCCAATAAGAGGCTACTGGATCATCTCATTCAGGGATTAAATGAAGAGTCTAAGAAGAGCTTGAGTGAAACTTTAGTGAAGAGAGAAGATAAACAACTTCATGATCAAAATGAGGGGTTCTGCAGTTATGATGACAGGAAGTTTCCAACACTTCCAAAATTTTCTGGTGCTAATGCTAAGGGTGAAACCACTTATAAGCGCTGGAAATTTGAAGTTAATGAACTTAGTCAATCTGGTTGCCCTGATTCCAAACTTAAACGGGCTATTCAAATGTCATTATTTGGCTTGGCAGCAGATACTTTCATGTATCTTGGCAAGGATTCTACAGTGACATCTATTTTATCCAAATTTGATGCGTTGTACATGACAACTGATGATGATGAGTCAGCTTTAGCACAGTTTTACTCAGCAACACAGCAGAAAGAAGAGTCTCTACCAACATGGTTTACAAGATTGGAGTCAATGCTAAATGTTGATTGTTTGTCACTGCCACAGGAACAGAAGGACAAGATGCTACGTTCCAGGTTCTGGAAAGGACTTGCATGTGAGACCACCAAGAATGCTTTGCGTCACAAGTTCGACAGTGGATCTTCAGCTATGGAACTTCTTCAAGCAGCAAGACAAATCATGGAAGAGGCAAACAAGGTTAAATCTGCTAACTGCAACATCAGCCAGATAAATCGTGGGTCAAGTCAACAAGATACTTTGTCATCATTGTTGGAGAAAATGTCAACTCTGCAAAATCGCGTTGAAGATTTTGATTCTCGATTGAAGAACAGTTTAGGACAACAGTCATCACGTAACTTAGGACAACAGTTATCACATTCTTCAGGACAACAGTCATCACATTCTTCGGGACAACAGTCGTCACAAACTTCACAGTCATCTAGAACTTCGCATTTTAATGGCACTTGCTTCAAATGCAAGCGCTATGGACATAAAGCAGCTAATTGCAGAGTGAAATCCAGGAATGCCCATTTAAACTTCATAGTGCCAGTGCAGGGAGGTCATATGGCGCAACAGGAAAACCCTCCTCAAACGCAGCAACATTAGTTGGACCAGCTACAGAAACAGTGGTGGAGCTGAATGGAGTCAGCGTTCAAGCCCTGATTGACACAGGCTCACAAGTGTCAACTGTTTCCAAGAGTTTTTATGATGAACACTTTTCAAATTTGGAGATTCGTTCTCTAAATGAGATTTTACATGTGGTGGGAGCCAATGGATCTCAACTACCATACTTTGGTTATGTGGAGCTACAGTTGAGGATACCTGGTTTTTTGACTGATTGTGACTACATACCAGCTCTATTTTTGATTGTGCCTAACACTTCTTACAATTCAACAACTCCAGTTTTGTTGGGTACTAATATTTTGTACACATGCTCCCAGCTGCATGAGTCTGGTAAATTTGGGTCTACGTCCAGTGTGTGGCAAAGAGCTTTCAATGTCAGCAGGATACAGATGCAAACTCGGGTCTTAGGAATGCCTGTGTACACTCAGAAATCAGTGAAGATTCCAGCGGCAAGCAGAGTTGTAGTTCAAGGATTTTGTGGAGCTTTGTCATCGAGGTACTTGGGTAACAAGTCCGTCCTGATTGAAGCCGATGGAAACTTGAATCTGCCGAGTGGACTACTTGTGACACAAGTTTGGATCAGCGGTGAGGATGTAACTTGTCATCTGCCAGTTGAAACCAACAACATCAGTCAGCGAGAATTTGAGTTAGTTGCACATACTGCATTTTGTGATGTTTACCCTTTGTATTTGGAGAATGGAGAGTTATGGGACATCAGACCATGCTGCTGAGACTCTGCATCATCACTGCCAACAAACTGTGATTGAAGATAGATTTACTCTTCCAGATGAAGACTTCTTGAAGATGTTTCAACTATCTCATCTGTCTAGGGACCAGCAAGAACAAATGAAGAGATTGCTACTGAAGTGGAAATGTGTGTTCTCGCTTCATGATCAGGACTTAGGATTGGTCGAAGGTTATGAGCATCACATCAATTTGAAAGATCACACTCCATTTAAGGATAGATTTCCACACATTCCGCCACACATGGTTGAAGAAGTGAGAGAACACTTGAAGAATATGAAGAATTCCGGTGTGATCAGAAAAGTCACAGCCAGTACTCTTCGCCGTTGGTATTAGTTAGGAAATCGGACAAAACTTTAAGATTTTGTGTAGATTTTAGAAAATTGAATAAGCGTACTTTGTCTGACTGTTACAGCATGCCATCTGTGGAATCAACTTTGAACAGATTGGCAGGAGCGAAGTACTTTTCAAGCATGGATCTGAAGACTGGTTACTGGCAGATCCCACTCGCACCTGAGAACAGACACAAGTGTGCTTTATCAGCTGGGGTGCTGGGCTTCTGGGAATATTTAAGACTCCCAATGGGTCTCTCGAATGCTTGTAGTTCTTTTCAATGTATGATTGAATCTGTGATGGATACACTCAATTTGGATGCATGTCTTCTCTACTTGGACGACATAATAGTGGCATCTGCTACTTACGAGCAACATATAGAAAAGCTCGAGAAGGTTTTACAGCGTCTTTGGGAGAGAGGACTAAAATTGAAGCCAAGTAAATGCTCTTTTCTTCAGGAGGAGATCAAGTACTTAGGATGTCTTGTGTCAGCGGATGGTGTCAAGGCAGATCCGAAGAAGATTGAGTCGGTTCGACAGTGGCCTGTACCTCAGAATTACATACAGCTGAGAAGATTCTTGGGCTTCAGTGGATATTTTCGAAAGTTCATCAAGGACTATGCTGTGATTGCTAAGTGTCTTCATGAACTACTGAAAGGTGCATTGGAGAAGAAAGGGAAGATCGGCAAAAAGACTCCATTTGTGTGGCAAGATGGTCATCAGCAAGCTTTTGATAAACTGATACATGTTCTAACATCTACACCTGTACTTGCCTTTGCAGACTTCACAAAGCCCTTCGAAGTGGAGACAGATGCATCAACATCAGGTCTAGGAGCAGTACTTTTTCAAGTGCAAGATGGAGTCCGACGCGTCATTGCATTTGCCAGCAGGAGTCTAAATGTTGCGGAAAGCAGATATCCAGCACACAAGTTGGAATGTCTAGCTTTGAAATGGGCTATATGTGACAAATTTCGGGACTACCTATATGGTGCACCATCTTTCATTGTCACGACAGATAACAACCCATTAGTCTATTTGATGAGCTCTGCGAAATTGGATGCGATGACTCACCGTTGGGTAGCGGAATTGTCTCAATTCAACTTTGAGATCCGGTATCGAAGAGGAGTGGAGAACAAAGCTGCAGATGCTTTGTCAAGACTGTCAGAAGCGACAGTGAAGGCAATTTGGGATGGCACACGTGTGGATGATCTTGTCAGTTCTTGCAGTATGTCACATCAAGTAATTCCTGATGAGGATGTTACTCCGGTAGGTGGAATGTCTTACTTGGATTGGTCTGAAGTTCAGAAGAAGGACCCTTGCATTAAGACTATGCTTGGGTACATCAACTTTCAACAGAAGCGTCGTCCTTCACCTACAGATCCTCCTGGATTTGTGTTATTATGGAAGGAACGTCGGAAGTTGTTTGTACAGGATGAAGTATTGTTCCGCAGGAGACTGATTGATGGGAAAGAAGAACGACAAATCGTATTACCACTTAATCAGAGACGTTATGTTTTCCAATTATTGCATGAGGACATGGGACATATGGGACATGAGAGGACATTGGACTTGATCCGGAGTAGAATTTTTTGGCCGAAGATGCAGAAGGAAGTAGAAGGATGGGTGCGTACCTGTGATCGATGTCTGAGGAGGAACAAGGTGGGAAATGTTCACCGAGCAGAGTTACATCCAATAATTTCTAAACGGCCATTGGAGGTCGTATGTATGGACTTTCTCAGTGTTGAAACTTCTGTTGGTGGTTACAACTCCATTTTAGTTCTCACAGATCACTACACCAGGTATGCGATGGCTGTGCCGACAAGGAACCAGACTGCATTAACGACGGCTAAAGCACTTGTGGACTTGTTTGTATTGCATAATGGTTTACCTGAGCATCTACACTCTGACCAAGGGCCCAATTTTGAAAGCAAGGTGATCAAGGAACTTTGTCAAATGTTGAACATCAAGCGGTCTCATACTACACCTTACCATGCATCTGGGAATGGTATGTGTGAGAGAATGAACAGGACTCTTTTGTCAATGCTAGCAACATTACCTCCAGAGAAGAAGTCGAGATGGAAGGAGTATGTCGTTCCAATGATTCATGCCTATAACTGCACAAAGCATGATTCAACGGGTTTCGCCCCATTTGAACTCATGTTTGGAAGGAAGCCACGGTTACCAGTTGATGTTGTTTTAGGTTTGGATCATGCGGGTGAACAGAAGAGCTATCCAGAGTATGTTCAGCAGTTGAAGACTAGATTGAAGGAGGCATACACGAAAGCATCTAAGAACATCAAGAAAGCAGTTGGAAAGATGAGTCAGCAGTACAACAAGAAGATGAAAGGTCCTACATTGGAAGTTGGAGACAAGGTCTTGGTACGGAAAGTGGCATTTGAGGGGAAACATAAGTTGGATAACTACTGGGAAGAGGATGTTTATGTTATTGTAAAGAAGCATGCTGATTTGCCGGTGTATGATGTCAAGAAGGAGTGTGGATCAGGACGTGTCCGGAGGCTACATCGTAACCTACTGCTCCCTTTGCCAGAAGGGAGGGAGGATAGTGGGGAACAGGACAATGAGTCTTCCGAGAGTGGTCTTGGATACATTTCTTCGAGTGAAGATGAGGAAGAGCACAACAGAAGGGAAACTAGAAGTCAAGTGAGAGAGCAGGAAAACAGCGAAAGAACAGATCATGAGAATAATTATCAAGTTACTGCATCTGCAAAGGAAAGGCCTGCAGTTGAACCTGCAGCAACTCTTGTACAGCCTGAAGTTCCAAGTGAGGAGTCAAAGGGTGATAGTATTGGAGTGGAGCAGCAAGAGGATTCTGAGGATTATGAGAATACTGAGGATCTGGACAAACCTATTGCCTTGAGAAAAGCGAAAAGGACGAGAAGGAAACCTGCATATTTAACTTCGGGGGATTATGTGACCAGCATGACCATCAAGCGGGATGAGCCTTCAAAGAAGGAAAAGATGGATCTGTTGAATCGGATGTTAGATCTGTTGACATGAACAGTTTTAATTTGTTTCTTTGTTTCAGGTTATTGTATTTTAACTTTATGAATAAAAGAGAAAAAAAAAATATAGAAAAAAGGTAGAGGTAGTTTGTATTTGATGGGATTAATTTGTTTAATTTCTGCCGATGGTGAGGACACCATTTATTGGTGCAGGGGTGTATATAACCAAGAGCATTGGGATGCTTTTGTGTTTTAGTCTGTCTCTGTAGTGTTTACTTGTTACTTGAGTGAGTCTAGGCTGGATGGAATTTTCCAGTAGGAGTCTCTAGGTTTTGACTGGCCTTTGAGTGGGTCACTTGAGTCAGTAGTCTTCTGGTCTTTGGAGAGAACAGGCAGAGTTTATTTATTGTGGTCTAGGACCTAATTATTGCCTGGATTTTCTAATGTTGGAATTTACCTAAATTGGTGAGTTTGGTTTACCTTACCTTTTCTTGTTGTTGAAGTTGGTTTACATATATTTTATTATTTATTCTATTAAATTAGATTGTAACACAAAGTTATATTTTCTTAGGGTCTGGTATTGATGATTGAGGTAGTGCTGACTGAGCTGTGTTAACCACACCATTGTCTGGATAGGTAATCATTATTCCTATTTGTTTGTTTGCTTGTGTGTATATATTTAATTAGGTGATTAGACTGAAGGAACATAACTTCTGTAGTTATGATAAGTAAACAGTTTTCTATTTGTACTGTTTGGTGCAACATAAGCTTGGTTTTAATTATGTAATGAGTGATTGTGTTGATCTACAGTTGTATGGTGATTTGGTATGACATAATGTGTTTTACATTGTAGGGCATGGTAACTGGTTGAGTTCACCTGGTAATTGGTGATCAGTTGTACAAACGTTGGAATAAATCGGCCTTTTAAATATACCTGTGCGGCGTTGAGTTGCTACTGTTACAATTCCATCTCCTTTTTTAAAATATAAGATATTAGCTAACAAAGACAACCGTAAAATCATTTGGTCTGCTGCACTGAGGAAAGGTGTACGGTGTAGGGAAGCTTGGGAGAGTTGGGCCACAGGGAGAGTTAGGCCACCCTGATTTTTGAGGAAACTAAACTTTTTTTGAGAAAACTGCAGCCACCAAAATTTTATTAAAATAAAAATCTTTCAATAGATGTAACATTGCTGGCTAATTTGCTTGTCACAATCTTTAGAGAGAAGAAAATTCAAATTTGGCTGAAAAACGGAAAAACTGAGCCATGTTACAAGTTTTTAATTGTCTGTCAGACAACAAGGACTGAGAAAATTTCCTATTGCATGCTTGGTAGGCTTGACTATTCAGTAGTTATTAACATATTTTGGAAAATTATCAGACAACCGGTTTTGTCATAATTGGGATTTAGAGAAAAATGGTGGAATGGGGGAGAGTTGGGACAGTGTCAATACTCTCCCCACATGTGTTGCATTTACCCAGATTTATTTTTATTAAGACAGAAGAACTTGTCTAGAGCAATTTTCAACAGAGATTGAATATATTTAGGCCTTAATAATTATTCATGGTCTAATAAAATTAGATATCAGGAAATCTAGATGGGGAGAGATGGGCCATCAGGCCGAGGCTCAAGTCTGACAGCAAACTTGAGTTGCAAGAGGCCTCAATTCAGGATTAATGACTTCTACGACCACCACATTACAGGTTAAAAATATTATGGCCTCAAGTACAGCTTTACCGAACCTGATATATTGCAATGGCCCAAGTCTCCCCCCTGAATGGCCCAAGTCTCCCACTTGATGGGGAGTGTTGGGCCAATTTTTTTCCAATTTTCATAGGGCTGTAGCTCATATGTTCTTGGGCAAATATCAATGCAAACCTAAAGATATTTTTCTGAAATATTTCAAGATACAATACATGCATTAAGCATGTTTATATAATCATAACTGTTAGCAGGAGGTGCAAGAACGTAAAAAGTGGCCCAACTCTCCCAAGCTTCCCCTACTTATAGACAGTCATAGTACCTGCCTGGGGGAGCTACGTTGTTTGCAAAAGCTTGCATGCCAGTGTGAGTTAGCACTCAAGAGAGGCTGTCTGATTATAGTAAAATATATCACATTTCTTCTTGTTGTTAGAATAATAATCCAAAAAAAAAGTTTTGTCATATTACACAGAATGACACTCGCTGACCCCTGGTTAGTCATGCAATGATTGAAAGTGACACGGGCTCATTATGCACTGGTCTTGTGTAGCTATTCAATAACTGACAAAGGGGGCATCTGCCTCCAGATTAAAGCTGAAGTAGCAGCCATACTGTCTGCTGCAGATTCAGACACCGGTGTACAAGTCATATTACCATTGCTTTAAAAAATGTCAAATCCTAGAAGCAAAAGAATCAGTATGCTAAAATTATTATGGGAATTGTATGTAGCTGCTAGTTCCAAAGATACAAATGTGATAAAATAAAAATAGAGCAGGTAAAATCAGTGCTTTGTAGTCGGGTAATAAGTGAACCGACTCTGACTCACGACTCCTTTGACTTTCTGAAAAGTGACTCCGACTCTGACTCCGACTCCTTAGACCTCATAAATTCCGACTTAATGGCACTATTCCACACAAATATCACACGATTCACAGGGGGCAAAAAGTACTTCGACAAATTTTCCATTGGCTTATGTTCTTGAATGCTTGTTTAGGATGATTTGTTTAAAATTTAAGATACATTTCGCATTGTTGTAACTGGGTTTTTTGTAAATTATATCGATTATTTTTAGGAGTCAGGAGTGAGGAGTCACCAATTAATTTTCGACTTCGACTCCACCTGAAACTCAAAGTTCGACTCCAACTCCGAATCCACCCAAAAACCGCCGACTCCACCACTCCAACTCCCGACTCTGCCTCCAACTCCAAAGCCCTGGGTCAGATTTCACGAAAAAGCTGCAAAATGACTTACCACAACTTGTCCACAAGTTACATTAGCACAACACTAATAAGGCCAGACATAATCGATTTGTGGATTCTCAGATTTTCTCAGGGTGCTTCTTCTGAGAATAGCTGACAGGACAAAAACAGCTGAAATCTAACTCTTTTATTGTGTCAATCCATTAAATAAAATCATGGGTAAACAATCTTTTCTGTTTGATTGGTAGGTAAGAGTAGCTAAAAATTTGGCCTTGTGCTAATGTAACAACGATGAATGGTGGAGGACGGAATTTTTTATGCTGATCCTACTACAATATAAATGAAGTCACCAGCAGGGTACCACCCCTGGCCTGCTCTTGGGAGACCTGGCTTTCAGTTCAGGAAAAATTTGAGATCTAATCATGTGTTTTTTAACACAATTTTTATGTACGCATTTTGCTAATGTAACACTATGAAATGGACGGATGCAAAATTGCAGTTACATTAGCAATAAAGAAACAGGTACCACACCCAGTCGTTTATGTTTTTGGTGATGTATATAGGCAAATAAGACACGTTTTTCAATAAAATATCATAATTTCATGTTTGAAATTGGCATAAGTAGCGAGAACACAGAAAAATTTCCATGTAAAAGTTGCTAATGTAACCTCAGTGTCCTGAGACGGAATCGAGTTACATTAGCAGTCTTTTTTTATTTTTTATTTTTTTCAAGCTTTATAATGACCAAGACAATTAAAAATGGTTCCAAAATAAATTTCAAGATGTGTTTTATCAATCACATACCATTACATTTTCCTGAATTGGTTTTAGCAGATTCCACAGAGTGCCAAAGTAAGCATGTCTGATCACCAGTAAGTTTGGTCGTCCAAAATTGTCCTCATGAGGCATACAAATTTCTTTTAAAGAGGAAAAAGTGACATATTTGAGGAATTTTTTATTGATAATTATTCATTACCTCACAGATGTACTTGGTTATAGGTGTACTTGCTTCAGGAAGCAACAGAGAGATGACAAAAGGGTTGGAAAGTTTAAGGTACCTTTTAAGAGCACTTTTCGTGAAATCTGCCCTGGGTAAAATACAACATTTGCATGAGTCCTGAAAACCTGAAAGAGTTTACTTCCAATTTAAGCAAAATATAATGTATACCTAAAATCTACAATGGTCCCTAGCTGCCCCTTCTCTTGTCATGATGTGGTCTCTTGTAGGGATGTGATCTCTCCCTGGGCGTACAATGCTCTTAAATACTACTTGATTCAAAAGGAAGCTGGTCACATGAGGTGCACGAGGTCTTATAGGAATCCAAGTTAGACATTTCAAGTAAATGTCTGTTAGAACTCAAAATTTTGCACATAGGATATTTCTCAAAATTATCTCTGTTTCAAGTTTCAGCACCAGTTTTCATGACTTTTCTGCAACTGGCATATGGATTAAGTAGCTTTAAAACAGCATTAACCAGCTGCCATTGGAATAACATATGGCAGTGCACACTTACAAATTAAATAAACCTAATATTACATATAGATCTGATAGTAGCCTTTTATTTTTTTAGAAACGATTGAATTTTGCCTGTATTCCATCTCTGTCACGATTGATCTTAATGAGACACATTTACATGTGTCTGCTCAAATGAAACCAGCTGTGGACAACGCAAGAACATCAATCACAACCTTTCTTGAACTTTTATGCATAAACGTGGCATAATTCTCAAGCTTTAACCAAGAAGCATGCTTCAGAGTGGAACACCATGAGTTGGATCTGCTTAATCAATTGCTTTACAGCGCCATCTGCATTTCAAAGGTGTGGTTCATTACAGGCGATTTCATTACAATGCGATTCTTGTCATTCACACTTGGCTTTGAGGAATCAGTGCTAAAACAGTACTCACTACGTTTGATAAATCAAATGTGTGACGTTCTGTTGTTCCTAAACCAATCAGATTAACTGAAAATGTCATGTATTCGGTGTGTCTGGAACCTAAGAATCGCATTGTAATGAAATTACCTTTAACTTGTGAAGTCTGGGGTGCCTTGTTTTAAAAACGTTTAGAGGATGCTGTAAATTAAGTAATGGAGCAGAAAGAGCTGTCTCTGTGATATGGAATATTCATGCAGACGGATATAGATATGAAAGCATTCTAATGTTTAGGATTCCATTTATTCATCATCTTTATATTGATTAAAGCATAGTATAGTAAAACTACACTCCCATGTTTTAAAATGTTTATTGAGAAAGTGTAGCTGCTATTCCAGCTAAAAAACTTATAATGTTGGCACAAAAGAAAATCCGATACCTTGGAAAAGTCACTTGGTTGTCAAGATACTTTAAAAACACATTAAATATTATAGGACTGTCCCTTGAGAGGTCATGAAGCTGTCTATTCAGTCTCCCAAAAACTAAATTAAGAGATCTTATATCAATGAGAATATTGTACCTATTCCACAGCCTGTAGCTTTGGAATCCAAAGAGACATCTGATTTAGACTTTGAAACATTACATATTCAAAATTGTATAGAGTATGGGACGTTCCTATGGGGGGCACAGGGGGTTAAAACATATAATTAGTATTATTGGTGCCCCCCCCCCCCCGAGAATTGTGTGCCTCCCCAGGTGCCGCCCCCCCCCCCCCCCCGCTCAAGACCCATTAGTTACGCCACAACTAAATTGCACAAAATTGTTTAACTGTTAAGTGTTAGGATTGTTAATTGCCACCTGAATTCCATCTCCAATGAATTTTTCCGCTTTTGTCGAGTGGGTCAAACTTCAATAATGATAGGAGGAG